>OY757242.1:9526207-10823952 GCA_963583935.1 Diaperis boleti
TAATCCTCCCTCACTCCTAAAGTATTCGACTTATTGCGACGTAGCCATGAACATAAATAGATTTTTTCGTCCTCTTTCGATTGGCGCCCTCAGAAACGTCCTATCTTGCACGGTTCGCTCGTAAAAAAATTCCGAAAAATTCCAAAAAGTTACCCAAAATTTTCATTCTTTGGGTCATAGCTTTCTCAAATGACGCATTAAAGGACATAAGACATACTCATATTAAAGAGAATTTTTAGACGAATACGCAGATACCCATAAATCATTTCATCGAGCTATAGTTTCCGAGATATGAGCGAAAATGTTTTCGGGAGTTCACCAACTTCACGAAATTTGTGCAAGGGCCAAAATTTAAAACGCCATATCTCCGAAACGGTTAGAGATATCGAGGTGCGGCTTGCAGCGTTGGATTCAGGAGGCCGAGTTCTATCAGAAAAAACAACTTTTGAGGCATTTGAAAGAATTTTCAAAAAACGTCTATCACTCGAAAACGGCTATATTTAGGGGGAAACTGATGGTGCAGGCGACTTTCTCGGGTCAATTTACATCAGATAATGTTAGTTTAAAAGCCTTTTGAAAGAAAAATTTTTTTTGGAAATTTTCAAAATTTACCCCCTTGAGGTTCAAAAAATTTCAATTTTTCGTTAATCCTCCCTCACTCCTAAAGTATTCGACTTATTGCGACGTAGCCATGAACATAAATAGATTTTTTCGTCCTCTTTCGATTGGCGCCCTCAGAAACGTCCTATCTTGCACGGTTCGCTCGTAAAAAAATTCCGAAAAATTCCAAAAAGTTACCCAAAATTTTCATTCTTTGGGTCATAGCTTTCTCAAATGACGCATTAAAGGACATAAGACATACACATATTAAAGAGAATTTTTAGACGAATACGCAGATACACATAAATCATTTCATCGAGCTATAGTTTCCGAGATATGAGCGAAAATGTTTTCGGGAGTTCACCAACTTCACGAAATTTGTGCAAGTGCCAAAACTTTAAAACGCCATATCTCCGAAACGGTTAGAGATATCGAGGTGCGGCTTGCAGCGTTGGATTCAGGAGGCCGAGTTCTATCAGAAAAAACAACTTTTGAGGCATTTGAATGAATTTTCAAAAAACGTCTATAACTCGAAAACGGCTATATTTAGGGGGAAACTGATGGTGCAGGCGACTTTCTCGGGTCAATTTACATCAGATAATGTTAGTTTAAAAGCCTTTTGAAACAAAAAATTTTTTTGGAAATTTTCAAAATTTACCCCCTTGAGGTTCAAAAAATTTCAATTTTTCGTTAATCCTCCCTCACTCCTAAAGTATTCGACTTATTGCGACGTAGCCATGAACATAAATAGATTTTTTCGTCCTCTTTCGATTGGCGCCCTCAGAAACGTCCTATCTTGCACGGTTCGCTCGTAAAAAAATTCCGAAAAATTCCAAAAAGTTACCCAAAATTTTCATTCTTTGGGTCATAGCTTTCTCAAATGACGCATTAAAGGATATAAGACATACTCATATTAAAGAGAATTTTTAGACGAATACGCAGATACCCATAAATCATTTCATCGAGCTATAGTTTCCGAGATATGAGCGAAAATGTTTTCGGGAGTTCACCAACTTCACGAAATTTGTGCAAGTGCCAAAACTTTAAAACGCCATATCTCCGAAACGGTTAGAGATATCGAGGTGCGGCTTGCAGCGTTGGATTCAGGAGGCCGAGTTCTATCAGAAAAAACAACCTTTGAGGCATTTGAATGAATTTTCAAAAAACGTCTATAACTCGAAAACGGCTATATTTAGGGGGAAACTGATGGTGCAGGCGACTTGCTCGGGTCAATTTACATCAGATAATGTTAGTTTAAAAGCCTTTTGAAAGAAAAAAATTTTTTGGAAATTTTCAAAATTTACCCCCTTGAGGTTCAAAAAATTTCAATTTTTCGTTAATCCTCCCTTACTCCTAAAGTATTCGACTTATTGCGGCGTAGCCATGAACATAAATAGATTTTTTCGTCCTCTTTCGATTGGCGCCCTCAGAAACGTCCTATCTTGCACGGTTCGCTCGTAAAAAAATTCCGAAAAATTCCAAAAAGTTACCCAAAATTTTCATTCTTTGGGTCATAGCTTTCTCAAATGACGCATTAAAGGACATAAGACATACTCATATTAAAGAGAATTTTTAGACGAATACGCAGATACCCATAAATCATTTCATCGAGCTATAGTTTCCGAGATATGAGCGAAAATGTTTTCGGGAGTTCACCAACTTCACGAAATTTGTGCAAGGGCCAAAATTTAAAACGCCATATCTCCGAAACGGTTAGAGATATCGAGGTGCGGCTTGCAGCGTTGGATTCAGGAGGCCGAGTTCTATCAGAAAAAACAACTTTTGAGGCATTTGAAAGAATTTTCAAAAAACGTCTATCACTCGAAAACGGCTATATTTAGGGGGAAACTGATGGTGCAGGCGACTTTCTCGGGTCAATTTACATCAGATAATGTTAGTTTAAAAGCCTTTTGAAAGAAAAAATTTTTTTGGAAATTTTCAAAATTTACCCCCTTGAGGTTCAAAAAATTTCAATTTTTCGTTAATCCTCCCTTACTCCTAAAGTATTCGACTTATTGCGGCGTAGCCATGAACATAAATAGATTTTTTCGTCCTCTTTCGATTGGCGCCCTCAGAAACGTCCTATCTTGCACGGTTCGCTCGTAAAAAAATTCCGAAAAATTCCAAAAAGTTACCCAAAATTTTCATTCTTTGGGTCATAGCTTTCTCAAATGACGCATTAAAGGACATAAGACATACTCATATTAAAGAGAATTTTTAGACGAATACGCAGATACCCATAAATCATTTCATCGAGCTATAGTTTCCGAGATATGAGCGAAAATGTTTTCGGGAGTTCACCAACTTCACGAAATTTGTGCAAGTGCCAAAACTTTAAAACGCCATATCTCCGAAACGGTTAGAGATATCGAGGTGCGGCTTGCAGCGTTGGATTCAGGAGGTCGAGTTCTATCAGAAAAAACAACCTTTGAGGCATTTGAATGAATTTTCAAAAAACGTCTATAACTCGAAAACGGCTATATTTAGGGGGAAACTGATGGTGCAGGCGACTTTCTCGGGTCAATTTACATCAGATAATGTTAGTTTAAAAGCCTTTTGAAAGAAAAAATTTTTTTGGAAATTTTCAAAATTTACCCCCTTGAGGTTCAAAAAATTTCAATTTTTCGTTAATCCTCCCTTACTCCTAAAGTATTCGACTTATTGCGGCGTAGCCATGAACATAAATAGATTTTTTCGTCCTCTTTCGATTGGCGCCCTCAGAAACGTCCTATCTTGCACGGTTCGCTCGTAAAAAAATTCCGAAAAATTCCAAAAAGTTACCCAAAATTTTCATTCTTTGGGTCATAGCTTTCTCAAATGACGCATGAAAGGACATAAGACATACTCATATTAAAGAGAATTTTTAGACGAATACGCAGATACCCATAAATCATTTCATCGAGCTATAGTTTCCGAGATATGAGCGAAAATGTTTTCGGGAGTTCACCAACTTCACGAAATTTGTGCAAGTGCCAAAACTTTAAAACGCCATATCTCCGAAACGGTTAGAGATATCGAGGTGCGGCTTGCAGCGTTGGATTCAGGAGGCCGAGTTCTATCAGAAAAAACAACCTTTGAGGCATTTGAATGAATTTTCAAAAAACGTCTATAACTCGAAAACGGCTATATTTAGGGGGAAACTGATGGTGCAGGCGACTTTCTCGGGTCAATTTACATCAGATAATGTTAGTTTAAAAGCCTTGTGAAAGAAAAATTTTTTTTGGAAATTTTCAAAATTTACCCCCTTGAGGTTCAAAAAATTTCAATTTTTCGTTAATCCTCCCTTACTCCTAAAGTATTCGACTTATTGCGGCGTAGCCATGAACATAAATAGATTTTTTCGTCCTCTTTCGATTGGCGCCCTCAGAAACGTCCTATCTTGCACGGTTCGCTCGTAAAAAAATTCCGAAAAATTCCAAAAAGTTACCCAAAATTTTCATTCTTTGGGTCATAGCTTTCTCAAATGACGCATTAAAGGACATAAGACATACTCATATTAAAGAGAATTTTTAGACGAATACGCAGATACCCATAAATCATTTCATCGAGCTATAGTTTCCGAGATATGAGCGAAAATGTTTTCGGGAGTTCACCAACTTCACGAAATTTGTGCAAGTGCCAAAACTTTAAAACGCCATATCTCCGAAACGGTTAGAGATATCGAGGTGCGGCTTGCAGCGTTGGATTCAGGAGGTCGAGTTCTATCAGAAAAAACAACCTTTGAGGCATTTGAATGAATTTTCAAAAAACGTCTATAACTCGAAAACGGCTATATTTAGGGGGAAACTGATGGTGCAGGCGACTTTCTCGGGTCAATTTACATCAGATAATGTTAGTTTAAAAGCCTTTTGAAAGAAAAATTTTTTTTGGAAATTTTCAAAATTTACCCCCTTGAGGTTCAAAAAATTTCAATTTTTCGTTAATCCTCCCTTACTCCTAAAGTATTCGACTTATTGCGACGTAGCCATGAACATAAATAGATTTTTTCGTCCTCTTTCGATTGGCGCCCTCAGAAACGTCCTATCTTGCACGGTTCGCTCGTAAAAAAAATCCGAAAAATTCCAAAAAGTTACCCAAAATTTTCATTCTTTGGGTCATAGCTTTCTCAAATGACGCATTAAAGGATATAAGACATACTCATATTAAAGAGAATTTTTAGACGAATACGCAGATACCCATAAATCATTTCATCGAGCTATAGTTTCCGAGATATGAGCGAAAATGTTTTCGGGAGTTCACCAACTTCACGAAATTTGTGCAAGTGCCAAAACTTTAAAACGCCATATCTCCGAAACGGTTAGAGATATCGAGGTGCGGCTTGCAGCGTTGGATTCAGGAGGCCGAGTTCTATCAGAAAAAACAACCTTTGAGGCATTTGAATGAATTTTCAAAAAACGTCTATAACTCGAAAACGGCTATATTTAGGGGGAAACTGATGGTGCAGGCGACTTGCTCGGGTCAATTTACATCAGATAATGTTAGTTTAAAAGCCTTTTGAAAGAAAAAAATTTTTTGGAAATTTTCAAAATTTACCCCCTTGAGGTTCAAAAAATTTCAATTTTTCGTTAATCCTCCCTTACTCCTAAAGTATTCGACTTATTGCGGCGTAGCCATGAACATAAATAGATTTTTTCGTCCTCTTTCGATTGGCGCCCTCAGAAACGTCCTATCTTGCACGGTTCGCTCGTAAAAAAATCCGAAAAATTCCAAAAAGTTACCCAAAATTTTCATTCTTTGGGTCATAGCTTTCTCAAATGACGCATGAAAGGATATAAGACATACTCATATTAAAGAGAATTTTTAGACGAATACGCAGATACCCATAAATCATTTCATCGAGCTATAGTTTCCGAGATATGAGCGAAAATGTTTTCGGGAGTTCACCAACTTCACGAAATTTGTGCAAGTGCCAAAACTTTAAAACGCCATATCTCCGAAACGGTTAGAGATATCGAGGTGCGGCTTGCAGCGTTGGATTCAGGAGGCCGAGTTCTATCAGAAAAAACAACCTTTGAGGCATTTGAATGAATTTTCAAAAAACGTCTATAACTCGAAAACGGCTATATTTAGGGGGAAACTGATGGTGCAGGCGACTTTCTCGGGTCAATTTACATCAGATAATGTTAGTTTAAAAGCCTTTTGAAAGAAAAAATTTTTTTGGAAATTTTCAAAATTTACCCCCTTGAGGTTCAAAAAATTTCAATTTTTCGTTAATCCTCCCTTACTCCTAAAGTATTCGACTTATTGCGGCGTAGCCATGAACATAAATAGATTTTTTCGTCCTCTTTCGATTGGCGCCCTCAGAAACGTCCTATCTTGCACGGTTCGCTCGTAAAAAAATTCCGAAAAATTCCAAAAAGTTACCCAAAATTTTCATTCTTTGGGTCATAGCTTTCTCAAATGACGCATTAAAGGACATAAGACATACTCATATTAAAGAGAATTTTTAGACGAATACGCAGATACCCATAAATCATTTCATCGAGCTATAGTTTCCGAGATATGAGCGAAAATGTTTTCGGGAGTTCACCAACTTCACGAAATTTGTGCAAGTGCCAAAACTTTAAAACGCCATATCTCCGAAACGGTTAGAGATATCGAGGTGCGGCTTGCAGCGTTGGATTCAGGAGGTCGAGTTCTATCAGAAAAACAACCTTTGAGGCATTTGAATGAATTTTCAAAAAACGTCTATAACTCGAAAACGGCTATATTTAGGGGGAAACTGATGGTGCAGGCGACTTTCTCGGGTCAATTTACATCAGATAATGTTAGTTTAAAAGCCTTTTGAAAGAAAAAATTTTTTTGGAAATTTTCAAAATTTACCCCCTTGAGGTTCAAAAAATTTCAATTTTTCGTTAATCCTCCCTTACTCCTAAAGTATTCGACTTATTGCGGCGTAGCCATGAACATAAATAGATTTTTTCGTCCTCTTTCGATTGGCGCCCTCAGAAACGTCCTATCTTGCACGGTTCGCTCGTAAAAAAATTCCGAAAAATTCCAAAAAGTTACCCAAAATTTTCATTCTTTGGGTCATAGCTTTCTCAAATGACGCATGAAAGGACATAAGACATACTCATATTAAAGAGAATTTTTAGACGAATACGCAGATACCCATAAATCATTTCATCGAGCTATAGTTTCCGAGATATGAGCGAAAATGTTTTCGGGAGTTCACCAACTTCACGAAATTTGTGCAAGTGCCAAAACTTTAAAACGCCATATCTCCGAAACGGTTAGAGATATCGAGGTGCGGCTTGCAGCGTTGGATTCAGGAGGCCGAGTTCTATCAGAAAAAACAACCTTTGAGGCATTTGAATGAATTTTCAAAAAACGTCTATAACTCGAAAACGGCTATATTTAGGGGGAAACTGATGGTGCAGGCGACTTTCTCGGGTCAATTTACATCAGATAATGTTAGTTTAAAAGCCTTTTGAAAGAAAAAATTTTTTTGGAAATTTTCAAAATTTACCCCCTTGAGGTTCAAAAAATTTCAATTTTTCGTTAATCCTCCCTTACTCCTAAAGTATTCGACTTATTGCGGCGTAGCCATGAACATAAATAGATTTTTTCGTCCTCTTTCGATTGGCGCCCTCAGAAACGTCCTATCTTGCACGGTTCGCTCGTAAAAAAATTCCGAAAAATTCCAAAAAGTTACCCAAAATTTTCATTCTTTGGGTCATAGCTTTCTCAAATGACGCATTAAAGGACATAAGACATACTCATATTAAAGAGAATTTTTAGACGAATACGCAGATACCCATAAATCATTTCATCGAGCTATAGTTTCCGAGATATGAGCGAAAATGTTTTCGGGAGTTCACCAACTTCACGAAATTTGTGCAAGTGCCAAAACTTTAAAACGCCATATCTCCGAAACGGTTAGAGATATCGAGGTGCGGCTTGCAGCGTTGGATTCAGGAGGCCGAGTTCTATCAGAAAAAACAACCTTTGAGGCATTTGAATGAATTTTCAAAAAACGTCTATAACTCGAAAACGGCTATATTTAGGGGGAAACTGATGGTGCAGGCGACATTCTCGGGTCAATTTACATCAGATAATGTTAGTTTAAAAGCCTTTTGAAAGAAAAAATTTTTTTGGAAATTTTCAAAATTTACCCCCTTGAGGTTCAAAAAATTTTAATTTTTCGTTAATCCTCCCTTACTCCTAAAGTATTCGACTTATTGCGACGTAGCCATGAACATAAATAGATTTTTTCGTCCTCTTTCGATTGGCGCCCTCAGAAACGTCCTATCTTGCACGGTTCGCTCGTAAAAAAATTCCGAAAAATTCCAAAAAGTTACCCAAAATTTTCATTCTTTGGGTCATAGCTTTCTCAAATGACGCATTAAAGGACATAAGACATACTCATATTAAAGAGAATTTTTAGACGAATACGCAGATACCCATAAATCATTTCATCGAGCTATAGTTTCCGAGATATGAGCGAAAATGTTTTCGGGAGTTCACCAACTTCACGAAATTTGTGCAAGTGCCAAAACTTTAAAACGCCATATCTCCGAAACGGTTAGAGATATCGAGGTGCGGCTTGCAGCGTTGGATTCAGGAGGCCGAGTTCTATCAGAAAAAACAACCTTTGAGGCATTCGATTGAATTTTCAAAAAACGTCTATAACTCGAAAACGGCTATATTTAGGGGGAAACTGATGGTGCAGGCGACTTTCTCGGGTCAATTTACATCAGATAATGTTAGTTTAAAAGCCTTTTGAAAGAAAAAATTTTTTTGGAAATTTTCAAAATTTACCCCCTTGAGGTTCAAAAAATTTCAATTTTTCGTTAATCCTCCCTTACTCCTAAAGTATTCGACTTATTGCGACGTAGCCATGAACATAAATAGATTTTTTCGTCCTCTTTCGATTGGCGTCCTCAGAAACGTCCTATCTTGCACGGTTCGCTCGTAAAAAAATTCCGAAAAATTCCAAAAAGTTACCCAAAATTTTCATTCTTTGGGTCATAGCTTTCTCAAATGACGCATTAAAGGACATAAGACATACTCATATTAAAGAGAATTTTTAGACGAATACGCAGATACCCATAAATCATTTCATCGAGCTATAGTTTCCGAGATATGAGCGAAAATGTTTTCGGGAGTTCACCAACTTCACGAAATTTGTGCAAGTGCCAAAACTTTAAAACGCCATATCTCCGAAACGGTTAGAGATATCGAGGTGCGGCTTGCAGCGTTGGATTCAGGAGGCCGAGTTCTATCAGAAAAAACAACCTTTGAGGCATTTGAATGAATTTTCAAAAAACGTCTATAACTCGAAAACGGCTATATTTAGGGGGAAACTGATGGTGCAGGCGACTTTCTCGGGTCAATTTACATCAGATAATGTTAGTTTAAAAGCCTTTTGAAAGAAAAATTTTTTTTGGAAATTTTCAAAATTTACCCCCTTGAGGTTCAAAAAATTTCAATTTTTCGTTAATCCTCCATTACTCCTAAAGTATTCGACTTATTGCGACGTAGCCATGAACATAAATAGATTTTTTCATCCTCTTTCGATTGGCGCCCTCAGAAACGTCCTATCTTGCACGGTTCGCTCGTAAAAAAATTCCGAAAAATTCCAAAAAGTTACCCAAAATTTTCATTCTTTGGGTCATAGCTTTCTCAAATGACGCATTAAAGGACATAAGACATACTCATATTAAAGAGAATTTTTAGACGAATACGCAGATACCCATAAATCATTTCATCGAGCTATAGTTTCCGAGATATGAGCGAAAATGTTTTCGGGAGTTCACCAACTTCACGAAATTTGTGCAAGTGCCAAAACTTTAAAACGCCATATCTCCGAAACGGTTAGAGATATCGAGGTGCGGCTTGCAGCGTTGGATTCAGGAGGCCGAGTTCTATCAGAAAAAACAACCTTTGAGGCATTTGAATGAATTTTCAAAAAACGTCTATAACTCGAAAACGGCTATATTTAGGGGGAAACTGATGGTGCAGGCGACTTTCTCGGGTCAATTTACATCAGATAATGTTAGTTTAAAAGCCTTTTGAAAGAAAAAATTTTTTTGGAAATTTTCAAAATTTACCCCCTTGGGGTTCAAAAAATTTCAATTTTTCGTTAATCCTCCCTTACTCCTAAAGTATTCGACTTATTGCGACGTAGCCATGAACATAAATAGATTTTTTCGTCCTCTTTCGATTGGCGCCCTCAGAAACGTCCTATCTTGCACGGTTCGCTCGTAAAAAAATTCCGAAAAATTCCAAAAAGTTACCCAAAATTTTCATTCTTTGGGTCATAGCTTTCTCAAATGACGCATTAAAGGACATAAGACATACTCATATTAAAGAGAATTTTTAGACGAATACGCAGATACCCATAAATCATTTCATCGAGCTATAGTTTCCGAGATATGAGCGAAAATGTTTTCGGGAGTTCACCAACTTCACGAAATTTGTGCAAGTGCCAAAACTTTAAAACGCCATATCTCCGAAACGGTTAGAGATATCGAGGTGCGGCTTGCAGCGTTGGATTCAGGAGGCCGAGTTCTATCAGAAAAAACAACCTTTGAGGCATTTGAATGAATTTTCAAAAAACGTCTATAACTCGAAAACGGCTATATTTAGGGGGAAACTGATGGTGCAGGCGACTTTCTCGGGTCAATTTACATCAGATAATGTTAGTTTAAAAGCCTTTTGAAAGAAAAAATTTTTTTGGAAATTTTCAAAATTTACCCCCTTGGGGTTCAAAAAATTTCAATTTTTCGTTAATCCTCCCTTACTCCTAAAGTATTCGACTTATTGCGACGTAGCCATGAACATAAATAGATTTTTTCGTCCTCTTTCGATTGGCGCCCTCAGAAACGTCCTATCTTGCACGGTTCGCTCGTAAAAAAATTCCGAAAAATTCCAAAAAGTTACCCAAAATTTTCATTCTTTGGGTCATAGCTTTCTCAAATGACGCATTAAAGGACATAAGACATACTCATATTAAAGAGAATTTTTAGACGAATACGCAGATACCCATAAATCATTTCATCGAGCTATAGTTTCCGAGATATGAGCGAAAATGTTTTCGGGAGTTCACCAACTTCACGAAATTTGTGCAAGTGCCAAAACTTTAAAACGCCATATCTCCGAAACGGTTAGAGATATCGAGGTGCGGCTTGCAGCGTTGGATTCAGGAGGTCGAGTTCTATCAGAAAAAACAACTTTTGAGGCATTTGAATGAATTTTCAAAAAACGTCTATAACTCGAAAACGGCTATATTTAGGGGGAAACTGATGGTGCAGGCGACTTTCTCGGGTCAATTTATATGAGATAATGTTAGTTTAAAAGCCTTTTGAAAGAAAAAATTTTTTTGGAAATTTTCAAAATTTACCCCCTTGAGGTTCAAAAAATTTCAATTTTTCGTTAATCCTCCCTTACTCCTAAAGTATTCGACTTATTGCGACGTAGCCATGAACATAAATAGATTTTTTCGTCCTCTTTCGATTGGCGCCCTCAGAAACGTCCTATCTTGCACGGTTCGCTCGTAAAAAAATTCCGAAAAATTCCAAAAAGTTACCCAAAATTTTCATTCTTTGGGTCATAGCTTTCTCAAATGACGCATTAAAGGACATAAGACATACTCATATTAAAGAGAATTTTTAGACGAATACGCAGATACCCATAAATCATTTCATCGAGCTATAGTTTCCGAGATATGAGCGAAAATGTTTTCGGGAGTTCACCAACTTCACGAAATTTGTGCAAGTGCCAAAACTTTAAAACGCCATATTCCGAAACGGTTAGAGATATCGAGGTGCGGCTTGCAGCGTTGGATTCAGGAGGCCGAGTTCTATCAGAAAAAAACAACCTTTGAGGCATTTGAATGAATTTTCAAAAAACGTCTATAACTCGAAAACGGCTATATTTAGGGGGAAACTGATGGTGCAGGCGACTTTCTCGGGTCAATTTACATCAGATAATGTTAGTTTAAAAGCCTTTTGAAAGAAAAAATTTTTTTGGAAATTTTCAAAATTTACCCCCTTGAGGTTCAAAAAATTTCAATTTTTCGTTAATCCTCCCTTACTCCTAAAGTATTCGACTTATTGCGACGTAGCCATGAACATAAATAGATTTTTTCGTCCTCTTTCGATTGGCGCCCTCAGAAACGTCCTATCTTGCACGGTTCGCTCGTAAAAAAATTCCGAAAAATTCCAAAAAGTTACCCAAAATTTTCATTCTTTGGGTCATAGCTTTCTCAAATGACGCATTAAAGGACATAAGACATACTCATATTAAAGAGAATTTTTAGACGAATACGCAGATACCCATAAATCATTTCATCGAGCTATAGTTTCCGAGATATGAGCGAAAATGTTTTCGGGAGTTCACCAACTTCACGAAATTTGTGCAAGTGCCAAAACTTTAAAACGCCATATCTCCGAAACGGTTAGAGATATCGAGGTACGGCTTGCAGCGTTGGATTCAGGAGGCCGAGTTCTATCAGAAAAAACAACTTTTGAGGCATTTGAATGAATTTTCAAAAAACGTCTATAACTCGAAAACGGCTATATTTAGGGGGAAACTGATGGTGCAGGCGACTTTCTCGGGTCAATTTACATCAGATAATGTTAGTTTAAAAGCCTTTTGAAACAAAAAATTTTTTTGGAAATTTTCAAAATTTACCCCCTTGAGGTTCAAAAAATTTCAATTTTTCGTTAATCCTCCCTTACTCCTAAAGTATTCGACTTATTGCGACGTAGCCATGAACATAAATAGATTTTTTCGTCCTCTTTCGATTGGCGCCCTCAGAAACGTCCTATCTGGCACGGTTCGCTCGTAAAAAAATTCCGAAAAATTCCAAAAAGTTACCCAAAATTTTCATTCTTTGGGTCATAGCTTTCTCAAATGACGCATTAAAGGACATAAGACATACTCATATTAAAGAGAATTTTTAGACGAATACGCAGATACCCATAAATCATTTCATCGAGCTATAGTTTCCGAGATATGAGCGAAAATGTTTTCGGGAGTTCACCAACTTCACGAAATTTGTGCAAGTGCCAAAACTTTAAAACGCCATATCTCCGAAACGGTTAGAGATATCGAGGTGCGGCTTGCAGCGTTGGATTCAGGAGGTCGAGTTCTATCAGAAAAAACAACTTTTGAGGCATTTGAATGAATTTTCAAAAAACGTCTATAACTCGAAAACGGCTATATTTAGGGGGAAACTGATGGTGCAGGCGACTTTCTCGGGTCAATTTATATGAGATAATGTTAGTTTAAAAGCCTTTTGAAAGAAAAAATTTTTTTGGAAATTTTCAAAATTTACCCCCTTGAGGTTCAAAAAATTTCAATTTTTCGTTAATCCTCCCTTACTCCTAAAGTATTCGACTTATTGCGACGTAGCCATGAACATAAATAGATTTTTTCGTCCTCTTTCGATTGGCGCCCTCAGAAACGTCCTATCTTGCACGGTTCGCTCGTAAAAAAATTCCGAAAAATTCCAAAAAGTTACCCAAAATTTTCATTCTTTGGGTCATAGCTTTCTCAAATGACGCATTAAAGGACATAAGACATACTCATATTAAAGAGAATTTTTAGACGAATACGCAGATACCCATAAATCATTTCATCGAGCTATAGTTTCCGAGATATGAGCGAAAATGTTTTCGGGAGTTCACCAACTTCACGAAATTTGTGCAAGTGCCAAAACTTTAAAACGCCATATTCCGAAACGGTTAGAGATATCGAGGTGCGGCTTGCAGCGTTGGATTCAGGAGGCCGAGTTCTATCAGAAAAAAACAACCTTTGAGGCATTTGAATGAATTTTCAAAAAACGTCTATAACTCGAAAACGGCTATATTTAGGGGGAAACTGATGGTGCAGGCGACTTTCTCGGGTCAATTTACATCAGATAATGTTAGTTTAAAAGCCTTTTGAAAGAAAAAATTTTTTTGGAAATTTTCAAAATTTACCCCCTTGAGGTTCAAAAAATTTCAATTTTTCGTTAATCCTCCCTTACTCCTAAAGTATTCGACTTATTGCGACGTAGCCATGAACATAAATAGATTTTTTCGTCCTCTTTCGATTGGCGCCCTCAGAAACGTCCTATCTTGCACGGTTCGCTCGTAAAAAAATTCCGAAAAATTCCAAAAAGTTACCCAAAATTTTCATTCTTTGGGTCATAGCTTTCTCAAATGACGCATTAAAGGACATAAGACATACTCATATTAAAGAGAATTTTTAGACGAATACGCAGATACCCATAAATCATTTCATCGAGCTATAGTTTCCGAGATATGAGCGAAAATGTTTTCGGGAGTTCACCAACTTCACGAAATTTGTGCAAGTGCCAAAACTTTAAAACGCCATATCTCCGAAACGGTTAGAGATATCGAGGTACGGCTTGCAGCGTTGGATTCAGGAGGCCGAGTTCTATCAGAAAAAACAACTTTTGAGGCATTTGAATGAATTTTCAAAAAACGTCTATAACTCGAAAACGGCTATATTTAGGGGGAAACTGATGGTGCAGGCGACTTTCTCGGGTCAATTTACATCAGATAATGTTAGTTTAAAAGCCTTTTGAAACAAAAAATTTTTTTGGAAATTTTCAAAATTTACCCCCTTGAGGTTCAAAAAATTTCAATTTTTCGTTAATCCTCCCTTACTCCTAAAGTATTCGACTTATTGCGACGTAGCCATGAACATAAATAGATTTTTTCGTCCTCTTTCGATTGGCGCCCTCAGAAACGTCCTATCTGGCACGGTTCGCTCGTAAAAAAATTCCGAAAAATTCCAAAAAGTTACCCAAAATTTTCATTCTTTGGGTCATAGCTTTCTCAAATGACGCATTAAAGGACATAAGACATACTCATATTAAAGAGAATTTTTAGACGAATACGCAGATACCCATAAATCATTTCATCGAGCTATAGTTTCCGAGATATGAGCGAAAATGTTTTCGGGAGTTCACCAACTTCACGAAATTTGTGCAAGTGCCAAAACTTTAAAACGCCATATCTCCGAAACGGTTAGAGATATCGAGGTGCGGCTTGCAGCGTTGGATTCAGGAGGCCGAGTTCTATCAGAAAAAACAACCTTTGAGGCATTTGAATGAATTTTCAAAAAACGTCTATAACTCGAAAACGGCTATATTTAGGGGGAAACTGATGGTGCAGGCGACTTTCTCGGGTCAATTTACATCAGATAATGTTAGTTTAAAAGCCTTTTGAAAGAAAAAATTTTTTTGGAAATTTTCAAAATTTACCCCCTTGAGGTTCAAAAAATTTCAATTTTTCGTTAATCCTCCCTTACTCCTAAAGTATTCGACTTATTGCGGCGTAGCCATGAACATAAATAGATTTTTTCGTCCTCTTTCGATTGGCGCCCTCAGAAACGTCCTATCTTGCACGGTTCGCTCGTAAAAAAATTCCGAAAAATTCCAAAAAGTTACCCAAAATTTTCATTCTTTGGGTCATAGCTTTCTCAAATGACGCATTAAAGGACATAAGACATACTCATATTAAAGAGAATTTTTAGACGAATACGCAGATACCCATAAATCATTTCATCGAGCTATAGTTTCCGAGATATGAGCGAAAATGTTTTCGGGAGTTCACCAACTTCACGAAATTTGTGCAAGTGCCAAAACTTTAAAACGCCATATCTCCGAAACGGTTAGAGATATCGAGGTGCGGCTTGCAGCGTTGGATTCAGGAGGCCGAGTTCTATCAGAAAAAACAACTTTTGAGGCATTTGAATGAATTTTCAAAAAACGTCTATAACTCGAAAACGGCTATATTTAGGGGGAAACTGATGGTGCAGGCGACTTTCTCGGGTCAATTTACATCAGATAATGTTAGTTTAAAAGCCTTTTGAAACAAAAAAATTTTTTGGAAATTTTCAAAATTTACCCCCTTGAGGTTCAAAAAATTTCAATTTTTCGTTAATCCTCCCTTACTCCTAAAGTATTCGACTTATTGCGACGTAGCCATGAACATAAATAGATTTTTTCGTCCTCTTTCGATTGGCGCCCTCAGAAACGTCCTATCTTGCACGGTTCGCTCGTAAAAAAATTCCGAAAAATTCCAAAAAGTTACCCAAAATTTTCATTCTTTGGGTCATAGCTTTCTCAAATGACGCATTAAAGGACATAAGACATACTCATATTAAAGAGAATTTTTAGACGAATACGCAGATACCCATAAATCATTTCATCGAGCTATAGTTTCCGAGATATGAGCGAAAATGTTTTCGGGAGTTCACCAACTTCACGAAATTTGTGCAAGTGCCAAAACTTTAAAACGCCATATCTCCGAAACGGTTAGAGATATCGAGGTGCGGCTTGCAGCGTTGGATTCAGGAGGCCGAGTTCTATCAGAAAAAACAACCTTTGAGGCATTTGAATGAATTTTCAAAAAACGTCTATAACTCGAAAACGGCTATATTTAGGGGGAAACTGATGGTGCAGGCGACTTTCTCGGGTCAATTTACATCAGATAATGTTAGTTTAAAAGCCTTTTGAAAGAAAAAATTTTTTTGGAAATTTTCAAAATTTACCCCCTTGAGGTTCAAAAAATTTCAATTTTTCGTTAATCCTCCCTTACTCCTAAAGTATTCGACTTATTGCGGCGTAGCCATGAACATAAATAGATTTTTTCGTCCTCTTTCGATTGGCGCCCTCAGAAACGTGCTATCTTGCACGGTTCGCTCGTAAAAAAATTCCGAAAAATTCCAAAAAGTTACCCAAAATTTTCATTCTTTGGGTCATAGCTTTCTCAAATGACGCATTAAAGGACATAAGACATACTCATATTAAAGAGAATTTTTAGACGAATACGCAGATACCCATAAATCATTTCATCGAGCTATAGTTTCCGAGATATGAGCGAAAATGTTTTCGGGAGTTCACCAACTTCACGAAATTTGTGCAAGTGCCAAAACTTTAAAACGCCATATCTCCGAAACGGTTAGAGATATCGAGGTGCGGCTTGCAGCGTTGGATTCAGGAGGCCGAGTTCTATCAGAAAAAACAACCTTTGAGGCATTTGAATGAATTTTCAAAAAACGTCTATAACTCGAAAACGGCTATATTTAGGGGGAAACTGATGGTGCAGGCGACTTTCTCGGGTCAATTTACATGAGATAATGTTAGTTTAAAAGCCTTTTGAAAGAAAAAATTTTTTTGGAAATTTTCAAAATTTACCCCCTTGAGGTTCAAAAAATTTCAATTTTTCGTTAATCCTCCCTTACTCCTAAAGTATTCGACTTATTGCGACGTAGCCATGAACATAAATAGATTTTTTCGTCCTCTTTCGATTGGCGCCCTCAGAAACGTCCTATCTTGCACGGTTCGCTCGTAAAAAAATTCCGAAAAATTCCAAAAAGTTACCCAAAATTTTCATTCTTTGGGTCATAGCTTTCTCAAATGACGCATTAAAGGACATAAGACATACTCATATTAAAGAGAATTTTTAGACGAATACGCAGATACCCATAAATCATTTCATCGAGCTATAGTTTCCGAGATATGAGCGAAAATGTTTTCGGGAGTTCACCAACTTCACGAAATTTGTGCAAGTGCCAAAACTTTAAAACGCCATATCTCCGAAACGGTTAGAGATATCGAGGTGCGGCTTGCAGCGTTGGATTCAGGAGGCCGAGTTCTATCAGAAAAAACAACCTTTGAGGCATTTGAATGAATTTTCAAAAAACGTCTATAACTCGAAAACGGCTATATTTAGGGGGAAACTGATGGTGCAGGCGACTTTCTCGGGTCAATTTACATCAGATAATGTTAGTTTAAAAGCCTTTTGAAAGAAAAAATTTTTTTGGAAATTTTCAAAATTTACCCCCTTGAGGTTCAAAAAATTTCAATTTTTCGTTAATCCTCCCTTACTCCTAAAGTATTCGACTTATTGCGACGTAGCCATGAACATAAATAGATTTTTTCGTCCTCTTTCGATTGGCGCCCTCAGAAACGTCCTATCTGGCACGGTTCGCTCGTAAAAAAATTCCGAAAAATTCCAAAAAGTTACCCAAAATTTTCATTCTTTGGGTCATAGCTTTCTCAAATGACGCATTAAAGGACATAAGACATACTCATATTAAAGAGAATTTTTAGACGAATACGCAGATACCCATAAATCATTTCATCGAGCTATAGTTTCCGAGATATGAGCGAAAATGTTTTCGGGAGTTCACCAACTTCACGAAATTTGTGCAAGTGCCAAAACTTTAAAACGCCATATCTCCGAAACGGTTAGAGATATCGAGGTGCGGCTTGCAGCGTTGGATTCAGGAGGCCGAGTTCTATCAGAAAAGACAACCTTTGAGGCATTTGAATGAATTTTCAAAAAACGTCTATAACTCGAAAACGGCTATATTTAGGGGGAAATTGATGGTGCAGGCGACTTTCTCGGGTCAATTTACATCAGATAATGTTAATTTAAAAGCCTTTTGAAAGAAAAAATTTTTTTGGAAATTTTCAAAATTTACCCCCTTGAGGTTCAAAAAATTTCAATTTTTCGTTAATCCTCCCTTACTCCTAAAGTATTCGACTTATTGCGACGTAGCCATGAACATAAATAGATTTTTTCGTCCTCTTTCGATTGGCGCCCTCAGAAACGTCCTATCTGGCACGGTTCCCTCGTAAAAAAATTCCGAAAAATTCCAAAAAGTTACCCAAAATTTTCATTCTTTGGGTCATAGCTTTCTCAAATGACGCATTAAAGGACATAAGACATACTCATATTAAAGAGAATTTTTAGACGAATACGCAGATACCCATAAATCATTTCATCGAGCTATAGTTTCCGAGATATGAGCGAAAATGTTTTCGGGAGTTCACCAACTTCACGAAATTTGTGCAAGTGCCAAAACTTTAAAACGCCATATCTCCGAAACGGTTAGAGATATCGAGGTGCGGCTTGCAGCGTTGGATTCAGGAGGCCGAGTTCTATCAGAAAAAACAACCTTTGAGGCATTTGAATGAATTTTCAAAAAACGTCTATAACTCGAAAACGGCTATATTTAGGGGGAAACTGATGGTGCAGGCGACTTTCTCGGGTCAATTTACATCAGATAATGTTAGTTTAAAAGCCTTTTGAAAGAAAAAATTTTTTTGGAAATTTTCAAAATTTACCCCCTTGAGGTTCAAAAAATTTCAATTTTTCGTTAATCCTCCCTTACTCCTAAAGTATTCGACTTATTGCGGCGTAGCCATGAACATAAATAGATTTTTTCGTCCTCTTTCGATTGGCGCCCTCAGAAACGTCCTATCTTGCACGGTTCGCTCGTAAAAAAATTCCGAAAAATTCCAAAAAGTTACCCAAAATTTTCATTCTTTGGGTCATAGCTTTCTCAAATGACGCATTAAAGGACATAAGACATACTCATATTAAAGAGAATTTTTAGACGAATACGCAGATACCCATAAATCATTTCATCGAGCTATAGTCTCCGAGATATGAGCGAAAATGTTTTCGGGAGTTCACCAACTTCACGAAATTTGTGCAAGTGCCAAAACTTTAAAACGCCATATCTCCGAAACGGTTAGAGATATCGAGGTGCGGCTTGCAGCGTTGGATTCAGGAGGCCGAGTTCTATCAGAAAAAACAACCTTTGAGGCATTTGAATGAATTTTCAAAAAACGTCTATAACTCGAAAACGGCTATATTTAGGGGGAAACTGATGGTGCAGGCGACTTTCTCGGGTCAATTTACATCAGATAATGTTAGTTTAAAAGCCTTTTGAAAGAAAAATTTTTTTTGGAAATTTTCAAAATTTACCCCCTTGAGGTTCAAAAAATTTCAATTTTTCGTTAATCCTCCCTTACTCCTAAAGTATTCGACTTATTGCGACGTAGCCATGAACATAAATAGATTTTTTCGTCCTCTTTCGATTGGCGCCCTCAGAAACGTCCTATCTTGCACGGTTCGCTCGTAAAAAAATTCCGAAAAATTCCAAAAAGTTACCCAAAATTTTCATTCTTTGGGTCATAGCTTTCTCAAATGACGCATTAAAGGACATAAGACATACTCATATTAAAGAGAATTTTTAGACGAATACGCAGATACCCATAAATCATTTCATCGAGCTATAGTTTCCGAGATATGAGCGAAAATGTTTTCGGGAGTTCACCAACTTCACGAAATTTGTGCAAGTGCCAAAACTTTAAAACGCCATATCTCCGAAACGGTTAGAGATATCGAGGTGCGGCTTGCAGCGTTGGATTCAGGAGGCCGAGTTCTATCAGAAAAAACAACCTTTGAGGCATTTGAATGAATTTTCAAAAAACGTCTATAACTCGAAAACGGCTATATTTAGGGGGAAACTGATGGTGCAGGCGACTTTCTCGGGTCAATTTACATCAGATAATGTTAGTTTAAAAGCCTTTTGAAAGAAAAAAATTTTTTGGAAATTTTCAAAATTTACCCCCTTGAGGTTCAAAAAATTTCAATTTTTCGTTAATCCTCCCTTACTCCTAAAGTATTCGACTTATTGCGACGTAGCCATGAACATAAATAGATTTTTTCGTCCTCTTTCGATTGGCGCCCTCAGAAACGTCCTATCTTGCACGGTTCGCTCGTAAAAAAATTCCGAAAAATTCCAAAAAGTTACCCAAAATTTTCATTCTTTGGGTCATAGCTTTCTCAAATGACGCATTAAAGGACATAAGACATACTCATATTAAAGATAATTTTTAGACGAATACGCAGATACCCATAAATCATTTCATCGAGCTATAGTTTCCGAGATATGAGCGAAAATGTTTTCGGGAGTTCACCAACTTCACGAAATTTGTGCAAGTGCCAAAACTTTAAAACGCCATATCTCCGAAACGGTTAGAGATATCGAGGTGCGGCTTGCAGCGTTGGATTCAGGAGGCCGAGTTCTATCAGAAAAAACAACCTTTGAGGCATTTGAATGAATTTTCAAAAAACGTCTATAACTCGAAAACGGCTATATTTAGGGGGAAACTGATGGTGCAGGCGACTTTCTCGGGTCAATTTACATCAGATAATGTTAGTTTAAAAGCCTTTTGAAAGAAAAAAATTTTTTGGAAATTTTCAAAATTTACCCCCTTGAGGTTCAAAAAATTTCAATTTTTCGTTAATCCTCCCTTACTCCTAAAGTATTCGACTTATTGCGGCGTAGCCATGAACATAAATAGATTTTTTCGTCCTCTTTCGATTGGCGCCCTCAGAAACGTCCTATCTTGCACGGTTCGCTCGTAAAAAAATTCCGAAAAATTCCAAAAAGTTACCCAAAATTTTCATTCTTTGGGTCATAGCTTTCTCAAATGACGCATTAAAGGACATAAGACATACTCATATTAAAGAGAATTTTTAGACGAATACGCAGATACCCATAAATCATTTCATCGAGCTATAGTTTCCGAGATATGAGCGAAAATGTTTTCGGGAGTTCACCAACTTCACGAAATTTGTGCAAGTGCCAAAACTTTAAAACGCCATATCTCCGAAACGGTTAGAGATATCGAGGTGCGGCTTGCAGCGTTGGATTCAGGAGGCCGAGTTCTATCAGAAAAAACAACCTTTGAGGCATTTGAATGAATTTTCAAAAAACGTCTATAACTCGAAAACGGCTATATTTAGGGGGAAACTGATGGTGCAGGCGACTTTCTCGGGTCAATTTACATCAGATAATGTTAGTTTAAAAGCCTTTTGAAAGAAAAAAATTTTTTGGAAATTTTCAAAATTTACCCCCTTGAGGTTCAAAAAATTTCAATTTTTCGTTAATCCTCCCTTACTCCTAAAGTATTCGACTTATTGCCGCGTAGCCATGAACATAAATAGATTTTTTCGTCCTCTTTCGATTGGCGCCCTCAGAAACGTCCTATCTTGCACGGTTCGCTCGTAAAAAAATTCCGAAAAATTCCAAAAAGTTACCCAAAATTTTCATTCTTTGGGTCATAGCTTTCTCAAATGACGCATTAAAGGACATAAGACATACTCATATTAAAGAGAATTTTTAGACGAATACGCAGATACCCATAAATCATTTCATCGAGCTATAGTTTCCGAGATATGAGCGAAAATGTTTTCGGGAGTTCACCAACTTCACGAAATTTGTGCAAGTGCCAAAACTTTAAAACGCCATATCTCCGAAACGGTTAGAGATATCGAGGTGCGGCTTGCAGCGTTGGATTCAGGAGGCCGAGTTCTATCAGAAAAAACAACCTTTGAGGCATTTGAATGAATTTTCAAAAAACGTCTATAACTCGAAAACGGCTATATTTAGGGGGAAACTGATGGTGCAGGCGACTTTCTCGGGTCAATTTACATCAGATAATGTTAGTTTAAAAGCCTTTTGAAAGAAAAAATTTTTTTGGAAATTTTCAAAATTTACCCCCTTGAGGTTCAAAAAATTTCAATTTTTCGTTAATCCTCCCTTACTCCTAAAGTATTCGACTTATTGCGGCGTAGCCATGAACATAAATAGATTTTTTCGTCCTCTTTCGATTGGCGCCCTCAGAAACGTCCTATCTTGCACGGTTCGCTCGTAAAAAAATTCCGAAAAATTCCAAAAAGTTACCCAAAATTTTCATTCTTTGGGTCATAGCTTTCTCAAATGACGCATGAAAGGACATAAGACATACTCATATTAAAGAGAATTTTTAGACGAATACGCAGATACCCATAAATCATTTCATCGAGCTATAGTTTCCGAGATATGAGCGAAAATGTTTTCGGGAGTTCACCAACTTCACGAAATTTGTGCAAGTGCCAAAACTTTAAAACGCCATATCTCCGAAACGGTTAGAGATATCGAGGTGCGGCTTGCAGCGTTGGATTCAGGAGGCCGAGTTCTATCAGAAAAAACAACCTTTGAGGCATTTGAAAGAATTTTCAAAAAACGTCTATAACTCGAAAACGGCTGTATTTAGGGGGAAACTGATGGTGCAGGCGACTTTCTCGGGTCAATTTACATCAGATAATGTTAGTTTAAAAGCCTTTTGAAACAAAAAATTTTTTTGGAAATTTTCAAAATTTACCCCCTTGAGGTTCAAAAAATTTCAATTTTTCGCTAATCCTCCCTTACTCCTAAAGTATTCGACTTATTGCGACGTAGCCATGAACATAAATAGATTTTTTCGTCCTCTTTCGATTGGCGCCCTCAGAAACGTCCTATCTTGCACGGTTCGCTCGTAAAAAAATTCCGAAAAATTCCAAAAAGTTACCCAAAATTTTCATTCTTTGGGTCATAGCTTTCTCAAATGACGCATTAAAGGACATAAGACATACTCATATTAAAGAGAATTTTTAGACGAATACGCAGATACCCATAAATCATTTCATCGAGCTATAGTTTCCGAGATATGAGCGAAAATGTTTTCGGGAGTTCACCAACTTCACGAAATTTGTGCATGTGCCAAAACTTTAAAACGCCATATCTCCGAAACGGTTAGAGATATCGAGGTGCGGCTTGCAGCGTTGGATTCAGGAGGTCGAGTTCTATCAGAAAAAACAACCTTTGAGGCATTTGAAAAAATTTTCAAAAAACGTCTATAACTCGAAAACGGCTGTATTTAGGGGGAAACTGATGGTGCAGGCGACTTTCTCGGGTCAATTTACATCAGATAATGTTAGTTTAAAAGCCTTTTGAAACAAAAAATTTTTTTGGAAATTTTCAAAATTTACCCCCTTGAGGTTCAAAAAATTTCAATTTTTCGTTAATCCTCCCTTACTCCTAAAGTATTCGACTTATTGCGACGTAGCCATGAACATAAATAGATTTTTTCGTCCTCTTTCGATTGGCGCCCTCAGAAACCTCCTATCTTGCACGGTTCGCTCGTAAAAAAATTCCGAAAAATTCCAAAAAGTTACCCAAAATTTTCATTCTTTGGGTCATAGCTTTCTCAAATGACGCATTAAAGGACATAAGACATACTCATATTAAAGAGAATTTTTAGACGAATACGCAGATACCCATAAATCATTTCATCGAGCTATAGTTTCCGAGATATGAGCGAAAATGTTTTCGGGAGTTCACCAACTTCACGAAATTTGTGCAAGTGCCAAAACTTTAAAACGCCATATCTCCGAAACGGTTAGAGATATCGAGGTGCGGCTTGCAGCGTTGGATTCAGGAGGTCGAGTTCTATCAGAAAAAACAACTTTTGAGGCATTTGAAAGAATTTTCAAAAAACGTCTATAACTCGAAAACGGCTGTATTTAGGGGGAAACTGATGGTGCAGGCGACTTTCTCGGGTCAATTTACATCAGATAATGTTAGTTTAAAAGCCTTTTGAAACAAAAAATTTTTTGGAAATTTTCAAAATTTACCCCCTTGAGGTTCAAAAAATTTCAATTTTTCGTTAATCCTCCCTTACTCCTAAAGTATTCGACTTATTGCGACGTAGCCATGAACATAAATAGATTTTTTCGTCCTCTTTCGATTGGCGCCCTCAGAAACGTCCTATCTTGCACGGTTCGCTCGTAAAAAAATTCCGAAAAATTCCAAAAAGTTACCCAAAATTTTCATTCTTTGGGTCATAGCTTTCTCAAATGACGCATTAAAGGACATAAGACATACTCATATTAAAGAGAATTTTTAGACGAATACGCAGATACCCATAAATCATTTCATCGAGCTATAGTTTCCGAGATATGAGCGAAAATGTTTTCGGGAGTTCACCAACTTCACGAAATTTGTGCAAGTGCCAAAACTTTAAAACGCCATATCTCCGAAACGGTTAGAGATATCGAGGTGCGGCTTGCAGCGTTGGATTCAGGAGGTCGAGTTCTATCAGAAAAAACAACTTTTGAGGCATTTGAAAGAATTTTCAAAAAACGTCTATAACTCGAAAACGGCTGTATTTAGGGGGAAACTGATGGTGCAGGCGACTTTCTCGGGTCAATTTACATCAGATAATGTTAGTTTAAAAGCCTTTTGAAACAAAAAATTTTTTGGAAATTTTCAAAATTTACCCCCTTGAGGTTCAAAAAATTTCAATTTTTCGTTAATCCTCCCTTACTCCTAAAGTATTCGACTTATTGCGACGTAGCCATGAACATAAATAGATTTTTTCGTCCTCTTTCGATTGGCGCCCTCAGAAACGTCCTATCTTGCACGGTTCGCTCGTAAAAAAATTCCGAAAAATTCCAAAAAGTTACCCAAAATTTTCATTCTTTGGGTCATAGCTTTCTCAAATGACGCATTAAAGGACATAAGACATACTCATATTAAAGAGAATTTTTAGACGAATACGCAGATACCCATAAATCATTTCATCGAGCTATAGTTTCCGAGATATGAGCGAAAATGTTTTCGGGAGTTCACCAACTTCACGAAATTTGTGCAAGTGCCAAAACTTTAAAACGCCATATCTCCGAAACGGTTAGAGATATCGAGGTGCGGCTTGCAGCGTTGGATTCAGGAGGTCGATTTCTATCAGAAAAAACAACTTTTGAGGCATTTGAAAGAATTTTCAAAAAACGTCTATAACTCGAAAACGGCTGTATTTAGGGGGAAACTGATGGTGCAGGCGACTTTCTCGGGTCAATTTACATCAGATAATGTTAGTTTAAAAGCCTTTTGAAACAAAAAAATTTTTTGGAAATTTTCAAAATTTACCCCCTTGAGGTTCAAAAAATTTCAATTTTTCGTTAATCCTCCCTTACTCCTAAAGTATTCGACTTATTGCGACGTAGCCATGAACATAAATAGATTTTTTCGTCCTCTTTCGATTGGCGCCCTCAGAAACGTCCTATCTTGCACGGTTCGCTCGTAAAAAAATTCCGAAAAATTCCAAAAAGTTACCCAAAATTTTCATTCTTTGGGTCATAGCTTTCTCAAATGACGCATTAAAGGACATAAGACATACTCATATTAAAGAGAATTTTTAGACGAATACGCAGATACCCATAAATCATTTCATCGAGCTATAGTTTCCGAGATATGAGCGAAAATGTTTTCGGGAGTTCACCAACTTCACGAAATTTGTGCAAGTGCCAAAACTTTAAAACGCCATATCTCCGAAACGGTTAGAGATATCGAGGTGCGGCTTGCAGCGTTGGATTCAGGAGGCCGAGTTCTATCAGAAAAAACAACCTTTGAGGCATTTGAATGAATTTTCAAAAAACGTCTATAACTCGAAAACGGCTATATTTAGGGGGAAACTGATGGTGCAGGCGACTTTCTCGGGTCAATTTACATCAGATAATGTTAGTTTAAAAGCCTTTTGAAAGAAAAAATTTTTTTGGAAATTTTCAAAATTTACCCCCTTGAGGTTCAAAAAATTTCAATTTTTCGTTAATCCTCCCTTACTCCTAAAGTATTCGACTTATTGCGGCGTAGCCATGAACATAAATAGATTTTTTCGTCCTCTTTCGATTGGCGCCCTCAGAAACGTCCTATCTTGCACGGTTCGCTCGTAAAAAAATTCCGAAAAATTCCAAAAAGTTACCCAAAATTTTCATTCTTTGGGTCATAGCTTTCTCAAATGACGCATGAAAGGACATAAGACATACTCATATTAAAGAGAATTTTTAGACGAATACGCAGATACCCATAAATCATTTCATCGAGCTATAGTTTCCGAGATATGAGCGAAAATGTTTTCGGGAGTTCACCAACTTCACGAAATTTGTGCAAGTGCCAAAACTTTAAAACGCCATATCTCCGAAACGGTTAGAGATATCGAGGTGCGGCTTGCAGCGTTGGATTCAGGAGGCCGAGTTCTATCAGAAAAAACAACCTTTGAGGCATTTGAATGAATTTTCAAAAAACGTCTATAACTCGAAAACGGCTATATTTAGGGGGAAACTGATGGTGCAGGCGACTTTCTCGGGTCAATTTACATCAGATAATGTTAGTTTAAAAGCCTTTTGAAAGAAAAAAATTTTTTGGAAATTTTCAAAATTTACCCCCTTGAGGTTCAAAAAATTTCAATTTTTCGTTAATCCTCCCTTACTCCTAAAGTATTCGACTTATTGCGGCGTAGCCATGAACATAAATAGATTTTTTCGTCCTCTTTCGATTGGCGCCCTCAGAAACGTCCTATCTTGCACGGTTCGCTCGTAAAAAAATTCCGAAAAATTCCAAAAAGTTACCCAAAATTTTCATTCTTTGGGTCATAGCTTTCTCAAATGACGCATTAAAGGACATAAGACATACTCATATTAAAGAGAATTTTTAGACGAATACGCAGATACCCATAAATCATTTCATCGAGCTATAGTTTCCGAGATATGAGCGAAAATGTTTTCGGGAGTTCACCAACTTCACGAAATTTGTGCAAGTGCCAAAACTTTAAAACGCCATATCTCCGAAACGGTTAGAGATATCGAGGTGCGGCTTGCAGCGTTGGATTCAGGAGGCCGAGTTCTATCAGAAAAAACAACCTTTGAGGCATTTGAATGAATTTTCAAAAAACGTCTATAACTCGAAAACGGCTATATTTAGGGGGAAACTGATGGTGCAGGCGACTTTCTCGGGTCAATTTACATCAGATAATGTTAGTTTAAAAGCCTTTTGAAAGAAAAAATTTTTTTGGAAATTTTCAAAATTTACCCCCTTGAGGTTCAAAAAATTTCAATTTTTCGTTAATCCTCCCTTACTCCTAAAGTATTCGACTTATTGCGACGTAGCCATGAACATAAATAGATTTTTTCGTCCTCTTTCGATTGGCGCCCTCAGAAACGTCCTATCTGGCACGGTTCGCTCGTAAAAAAAATCCGAAAAATTCCAAAAAGTTACCCAAAATTTTCATTCTTTGGGTCATAGCTTTCTCAAATGACGCATTAAAGGACATAAGACATACTCATATTAAAGAGAATTTTTAGACGAATACGCAGATACCCATAAATCATTTCATCGAGCTATAGTTTCCGAGATATGAGCGAAAATGTTTTCGGGAGTTCACCAACTTCACGAAATTTGTGCAAGTGCCAAAACTTTAAAACGCCATATCTCCGAAACGGTTAGAGATATCGAGGTGCGGCTTGCAGCGTTGGATTCAGGAGGCCGAGTTCTATCAGAAAAGACAACCTTTGAGGCATTTGAATGAATTTTCAAAAAACGTCTATAACTCGAAAACGGCTATATTTAGGGGGAAATTGATGGTGCAGGCGACTTTCTCGGGTCAATTTACATCAGATAATGTTAATTTAAAAGCCTTTTGAAAGAAAAAAATTTTTTGGAAATTTTCAAAATTTACCCCCTTGAGGTTCAAAAAATTTCAATTTTTCGTTAATCCTCCCTTACTCCTAAAGTATTCGACTTATTGCGACGTAGCCATGAACATAAATAGATTTTTTCGTCCTCTTTCGATTGGCGCCCTCAGAAACGTCCTATCTGGCACGGTTCCCTCGTAAAAAAATTCCGAAAAATTCCAAAAAGTTACCCAAAATTTTCATTCTTTGGGTCATAGCTTTCTCAAATGACGCATTAAAGGACATAAGACATACTCATATTAAAGAGAATTTTTAGACGAATACGCAGATACCCATAAATCATTTCATCGAGCTATAGTTTCCGAGATATGAGCGAAAATGTTTTCGGGAGTTCACCAACTTCACGAAATTTGTGCAAGTGCCAAAACTTTAAAACGCCATATCTCCGAAACGGTTAGAGATATCGAGGTGCGGCTTGCAGCGTTGGATTCAGGAGGCCGAGTTCTATCAGAAAAAACAACCTTTGAGGCATTTGAATGAATTTTCAAAAAACGTCTATAACTCGAAAACGGCTATATTTAGGGGGAAACTGATGGTGCAGGCGACTTTCTCGGGTCAATTTACATCAGATAATGTTAGTTTAAAAGCCTTTTGAAAGAAAAAATTTTTTTGGAAATTTTCAAAATTTACCCCCTTGAGGTTCAAAAAATTTCAATTTTTCGTTAATCCTCCCTTACTCCTAAAGTATTCGACTTATTGCGACGTAGCCATGAACATAAATAGATTTTTTCGTCCTCTTTCGATTGGCGCCCTCAGAAACGTCCTATCTGGCACGGTTCGCTCGTAAAAAAATTCCGAAAAATTCCAAAAAGTTACCCAAAATTTTCATTCTTTGGGTCATAGCTTTCTCAAATGACGCATTAAAGGACATAAGACATACTCATATTAAAGAGAATTTTTAGACGAATACGCAGATACCCATAAATCATTTCATCGAGCTATAGTTTCCGAGATATGAGCGAAAATGTTTTCGGGAGTTCACCAACTTCACGAAATTTGTGCAAGTGCCAAAACTTTAAAACGCCATATCTCCGAAACGGTTAGAGATATCGAGGTGCGGCTTGCAGCGTTGGATTCAGGAGGCCGAGTTCTATCAGAAAAGACAACCTTTGAGGCATTTGAATGAATTTTCAAAAAACGTCTATAACTCGAAAACGGCTATATTTAGGGGGAAATTGATGGTGCAGGCGACTTTCTCGGGTCAATTTACATCAGATAATGTTAATTTAAAAGCCTTTTGAAAGAAAAAAATTTTTTGGAAATTTTCAAAATTTACCCCCTTGAGGTTCAAAAAATTTCAATTTTTCGTTAATCCTCCCTTACTCCTAAAGTATTCGACTTATTGCGACGTAGCCATGAACATAAATAGATTTTTTCGTCCTCTTTCGATTGGCGCCCTCAGAAACGTCCTATCTGGCACGGTTCCCTCGTAAAAAAATTCCGAAAAATTCCAAAAAGTTACCCAAAATTTTCATTCTTTGGGTCATAGCTTTCTCAAATGACGCATTAAAGGACATAAGACATACTCATATTAAAGAGAATTTTTAGACGAATACGCAGATACCCATAAATCATTTCATCGAGCTATAGTTTCCGAGATATGAGCGAAAATGTTTTCGGGAGTTCACCAACTTCACGAAATTTGTGCAAGTGCCAAAACTTTAAAACGCCATATCTCCGAAACGGTTAGAGATATCGAGGTGCGGCTTGCAGCGTTGGATTCAGGAGGCCGAGTTCTATCAGAAAAAACAACCTTTGAGGCATTTGAATGAATTTTCAAAAAACGTCTATAACTCGAAAACGGCTATATTTAGGGGGAAACTGATGGTGCAGGCGACTTTCTCGGGTCAATTTACATCAGATAATGTTAGTTTAAAAGCCTTTTGAAACAAAAAATTTTTTTGGAAATTTTCAAAATTTACCCCCTTGAGGTTCAAAAAATTTCAATTTTTCGTTAATCCTCCCTTACTCCTAAAGTATTCGACTTATTGCGGCGTAGCCATGAACATAATTAGATTTTTTCGTCCTCTTTCGATTGGCGCCCTCAGAAACGTCCTATCTGGCACGGTTCGCTCGTAAAAAAATTCCGAAAAATTCCAAAAAGTTACCCAAAATTTTCATTCTTTGGGTCATAGCTTTCTCAAATGACGCATTAAAGGACATAAGACATACTCATATTAAAGAGAATTTTTAGACGAATACGCAGATACCCATAAATCATTTCATCGAGCTATAGTTTCCGAGATATGAGCGAAAATGTTTTCGGGAGTTCACCAACTTCACGAAATTTGTGCAAGTGCCAAAACTTTAAAACGCCATATCTCCGAAACGGTTAGAGATATCGAGGTGCGGCTTGCAGCGTTGGATTCAGGAGGCCGAGTTCTATCAGAAAAAACAACCTTTGAGGCATTTGAATGAATTTTCAAAAAACGTCTATAACTCGAAAACGGCTATATTTAGGGGGAAACTGATGGTGCAGGCGACTTTCTCGGGTCAATTTACATCAGATAATGTTAGTTTAAAAGCCTTTTGAAAGAAAAAAATTTTTTGGAAATTTTCAAAATTTACCCCCTTGAGGTTCAAAAAATTTCAATTTTTCGTTAATCCTCCCTTACTCCTAAAGTATTCGACTTATTGCGACGTAGCCATGAACATAAATAGATTTTTTCGTCCTCTTTCGATTGGCGCCCTCAGAAACGTCCTATCTTGCACGGTTCGCTCGTAAAAAAATTCCGAAAAATTCCAAAAAGTTACCCAAAATTTTCATTCTTTGGGTCATAGCTTTCTCAAATGACGCATTAAAGGACATAAGACATACTCATATTAAAGAGAATTTTTAGACGAATACGCAGATACCCATAAATCATTTCATCGAGCTATAGTTTCCGAGATATGAGCGAAAATGTTTTCGGGAGTTCACCAACTTCACGAAATTTGTGCAAGTGCCAAAACTTTAAAACGCCATATCTCCGAAACGGTTAGAGATATCGAGGTGCGGCTTGCAGCGTTGGATTCAGGAGGCCGAGTTCTATCAGAAAAAACAACCTTTGAGGCATTTGAATGAATTTTCAAAAAACGTCTATAACTCGAAAACGGCTATATTTAGGGGGAAACTGATGGTGCAGGCGACTTTCTCGGGTCAATTTACATCAGATAATGTTAGTTTAAAAGCCTTTTGAAAGAAAAAAATTTTTTGGAAATTTTCAAAATTTACCCCCTTGAGGTTCAAAAAATTTCAATTTTTCGTTAATCCTCCCTTACTCCTAAAGTATTCGACTTATTGCGGCGTAGCCATGAACATAAATAGATTTTTTCGTCCTCTTTCGATTGGCGCCCTCAGAAACGTCCTATCTTGCACGGTTCGCTCGTAAAAAAATTCCGAAAAATTCCAAAAAGTTACCCAAAATTTTCATTCTTTGGGTCATAGCTTTCTCAAATGACGCATTAAAGGACATAAGACATACTCATATTAAAGAGAATTTTTAGACGAATACGCAGATACCCATAAATCATTTCATCGAGCTATAGTTTCCGAGATATGAGCGAAAATGTTTTCGGGAGTTCACCAACTTCACGAAATTTGTGCAAGTGCCAAAACTTTAAAACGCCATATCTCCGAAACGGTTAGAGATATCGAGGTGCGGCTTGCAGCGTTGGATTCAGGAGGCCGAGTTCTATCAGAAAAAACAACCTTTGAGGCATTTGAATGAATTTTCAAAAAACGTCTATAACTCGAAAACGGCTATATTTAGGGGGAAACTGATGGTGCAGGCGACTTTCTCGGGTCAATTTACATCAGATAATGTTAGTTTAAAAGCCTTTTGAAAGAAAAAAATTTTTTGGAAATTTTCAAAATTTACCCCCTTGAGGTTCAAAAAATTTCAATTTTTCGTTAATCCTCCCTTACTCCTAAAGTATTCGACTTATTGCGGCGTAGCCATGAACATAAATAGATTTTTTCGTCCTCTTTCGATTGGCGCCCTCAGAAACGTCCTATCTTGCACGGTTCGCTCGTAAAAAAATTCCGAAAAATTCCAAAAAGTTACCCAAAATTTTCATTCTTTGGGTCATAGCTTTCTCAAATGACGCATTAAAGGACATAAGACATACTCATATTAAAGAGAATTTTTAGACGAATACGCAGATACCCATAAATCATTTCATCGAGCTATAGTTTCCGAGATATGAGCGAAAATGTTTTCGGGAGTTCACCAACTTCACGAAATTTGTGCAAGTGCCAAAACTTTAAAACGCCATATCTCCGAAACGGTTAGAGATATCGAGGTGCGGCTTGCAGCGTTGGATTCAGGAGGCCGAGTTCTATCAGAAAAAACAACCTTTGAGGCATTTGAATGAATTTTCAAAAAACGTCTATAACTCGAAAACGGCTATATTTAGGGGGAAACTGATGGTGCAGGCGACTTTCTCGGGTCAATTTACATCAGATAATGTTAGTTTAAAAGCCTTTTGAAAGAAAAAAATTTTTTGGAAATTTTCAAAATTTACCCCCTTGAGGTTCAAAAAATTTCAATTTTTCGTTAATCCTCCCTTACTCCTAAAGTATTCGACTTATTGCGGCGTAGCCATGAACATAAATAGATTTTTTCGTCCTCTTTCGATTGGCGCCCTCAGAAACGTCCTATCTTGCACGGTTCGCTCGTAAAAAAATTCCGAAAAATTCCAAAAAGTTACCCAAAATTTTCATTCTTTGGGTCATAGCTTTCTCAAATGACGCATTAAAGGACATAAGACATACTCATATTAAAGAGAATTTTTAGACGAATACGCAGATACCCATAAATCATTTCATCGAGCTATAGTTTCCGAGATATGAGCGAAAATGTTTTCGGGAGTTCACCAACTTCACGAAATTTGTGCAAGTGCCAAAACTTTAAAACGCCATATCTCCGAAACGGTTAGAGATATCGAGGTGCGGCTTGCAGCGTTGGATTCAGGAGGCCGAGTTCTATCAGAAAAAACAACCTTTGAGGCATTTGAATGAATTTTCAAAAAACGTCTATAACTCGAAAACGGCTATATTTAGGGGGAAACTGATGGTGCAGGCGACTTTCTCGGGTCAATTTACATCAGATAATGTTAGTTTAAAAGCCTTTTGAAAGAAAAAATTTTTTTGGAAATTTTCAAAATTTACCCCCTTGAGGTTCAAAAAATTTCAATTTTTCGTTAATCCTCCCTTACTCCTAAAGTATTCGACTTATTGCGGCGTAGCCATGAACATAAATAGATTTTTTCGTCCTCTTTCGATTGGCGCCCTCAGAAACGTCCTATCTTGCACGGTTCGCTCGTAAAAAAATTCCGAAAAATTCCAAAAAGTTACCCAAAATTTTCATTCTTTGGGTCATAGCTTTCTCAAATGACGCATTAAAGGACATAAGACATACTCATATTAAAGAGAATTTTTAGACGAATACGCAGATACCCATAAATCATTTCATCGAGCTATAGTTTCCGAGATATGAGCGAAAATGTTTTCGGGAGTTCACCAACTTCACGAAATTTGTGCAAGTGCCAAAACTTTAAAACGCCATATCTCCGAAACGGTTAGAGATATCGAGGTGCGGCTTGCAGCGTTGGATTCAGGAGGCCGAGTTCTATCAGAAAAAACAACCTTTGAGGCATTTGAATGAATTTTCAAAAAACGTCTATAACTCGAAAACGGCTATATTTAGGGGGAAACTGATGGTGCAGGCGACTTTCTCGGGTCAATTTACATCAGATAATGTTAGTTTAAAAGCCTTTTGAAAGAAAAAAATTTTTTGGAAATTTTCAAAATTTACCCCCTTGAGGTTCAAAAAATTTCAATTTTTCGTTAATCCTCCCTTACTCCTAAAGTATTCGACTTATTGCGGCGTAGCCATGAACATAAATAGATTTTTTCGTCCTCTTTCGATTGGCGCCCTCAGAAACGTCCTATCTTGCACGGTTCGCTCGTAAAAAAATTCCGAAAAATTCCAAAAAGTTACCCAAAATTTTCATTCTTTGGGTCATAGCTTTCTCAAATGACGCATTAAAGGACATAAGACATACTCATATTAAAGAGAATTTTTAGACGAATACGCAGATACCCATAAATCATTTCATCGAGCTATAGTTTCCGAGATATGAGCGAAAATGTTTTCGGGAGTTCACCAACTTCACGAAATTTGTGCAAGTGCCAAAACTTTAAAACGCCATATCTCCGAAACGGTTAGAGATATCGAGGTGCGGCTTGCAGCGTTGGATTCAGGAGGCCGAGTTCTATCAGAAAAAACAACTTTTGAGGCATTTGAATGAATTTTCAAAAAACGTCTATAACTCGAAAACGGCTATACTTAGGGGGAAACTGATGGTGCAGGCGACTTTCTCGGGTCAATTTACATCAGATAATGTTAGTTTAAAAGCCTTTTGAAAGAAAAAAATTTTTTGGAAATTTTCAAAATTTACCCCCTTGAGGTTCAAAAAATTTCAATTTTTCGTTAATCCTCCCTTACTCCTAAAGTATTCGACTTATTGCGACGTAGCCATGAACATAAATAGATTTTTTCGTCCTCTTTCGATTGGCGCCCTCAGAAACGTCCTATCTTGCACGGTTCGCTCGTAAAAAAATTCCGAAAAATTCCAAAAAGTTACCCAAAATTTTCATTCTTTGGGTCATAGCTTTCTCAAATGACGCATTAAAGGACATAAGACATACTCATATTAAAGAGAATTTTTAGACGAATACGCAGATACCCATAAATCATTTCATCGAGCTATAGTTTCCGAGATATGAGCGAAAATGTTTTCGGGAGTTCACCAACTTCACGACCTTTGAGGCATTTGAATGAATTTTCAAAAAACGTCTATAACTCGAAAACGGCTATATTTAGGGGGAAACTGATGGTGCAGGCGACTTTCTCGGGTCAATTTACATCAGATAATGTTAGTTTAAAAGCCTTTTGAAACAAAAAATTTTTTTGGAAATTTTCAAAATTTACCCCCTTGAGGTTAAAAAAATTTCAATTTTTCGTTAATCCTCCCTCACTCCTAAAGTATTCGACTTATTGCGACGTAGCCATGAACATAAATAGATTTTTTCGTCCTCTTTCGATTGGCGCCCTCAGAAACGTCCTATCTTGCACGGTTCGCTCGTAAAAAAATTCCGAAAAATTCCAAAAAGTTACCCAAAATTTTCATTCTTTGGGTCATAGCTTTCTCAAATGACGCATTAAAGGACATAAGACATACTCATATTAAAGAGAATTTTTAGACGAATACGCAGATACCCATAAATCATTTCATCGAGCTATAGTTTCCGAGATATGAGCGAAAATGTTTTCGGGAGTTCACCAACTTCACGAAATTTGTGCAAGTGCCAAAACTTTAAAACGCCATATCTCCGAAACGGTTAGCGATATCGAGGTGCGGCTTGCAGCGTTGGATTCAGGAGGCCGAGTTCTATCAGAAAAAACAACTTTTGAGGCATTTGAATGAATTTTCAAAAAACGTCTATAACTCGAAAACGGCTATATTTAGGGGGAAACTGATGGTGCAGGCGACTTTCTCGGGTCAATTTACATCAGATAATGTTAGTTTAAAAGCCTTTTGAAACAAAAAATTTTTTTGGAAATTTTCAAAATTTACCCCCTTGAGGTTCAAAAAATTTCAATTTTTCGTTAATCCTCCCTCACTCCTAAAGTATTCGACTTATTGCGACGTAGCCATGAACATAAATAGATTTTTTCGTCCTCTTTCGATTGGCGCCCTCAGAAACGTCCTATCTTGCACGGTTCGCTCGTAAAAAAATTCCGAAAAATTCCAAAAAGTTACCCAAAATTTTCATTCTTTGGGTCATAGCTTTCTCAAATGACGCATTAAAGGACATAAGACATACACATATTAAAGAGAATTTTTAGACGAATACGCAGATACACATAAATCATTTCATCGAGCTATAGTTTCCGAGATATGAGCGAAAATGTTTTCGGAAGTTCACCAACTTCACGAAATTTGTGCAAGTGCCAAAACTTTAAAACGCCATATCTCCGAAACGGTTAGAGATATCGAGGTGCGGCTTGCAGCGTTGGATTCAGGAGGCCGAGTTCTATCAGAAAAAACAACCTTTGAGGCATTTGAATGAATTTTCAAAAAACGTCTATAACTCGAAAACGGCTATATTTAGGGGGAAACTGATGGTGCAGGCGACTTTCTCGGGTCAATTTACATCAGATAATGTTAGTTTAAAAGCCTTTTGAAACAAAAAATTTTTTTGGAAATTTTCAAAATTTACCCCCTTGAGGTTCAAAAAATTTCAATTTTTCGTTAATCCTCCCTCACTCCTAAAGTATTCGACTTATTGCGACGTAGCCATGAACATAAATAGATTTTTTCGTCCTCTTTCGATTGGCGCCCTCAGAAACGTCCTATTTTGCACGGTTCGCTCGTAAAAAAATTCCGAAAAATTCCAAAAAGTTACCCAAAATTTTCATTCTTTGGGTCATAGCTTTCTCAAATGACGCATTAAAGGACATAAGACATACACATATTAAAGAGAATTTTTAGACGAATACGCAGATACACATAAATCATTTCATCGAGCTATAGTTTCCGAGATATGAGCGAAAATGTTTTCGGAAGTTCACCAACTTCACGAAATTTGTGCAAGTGCCAAAACTTTAAAACGCCATATCTCCGAAACGGTTAGAGATATCGAGGTGCGGCTTGCAGCGTTGGATTCAGGAGGCCGAGTTCTATCAGAAAAAACAACCTTTGAGGCATTTGAATGAATTTTCAAAAAACGTCTATAACTCGAAAACGGCTATATTTAGGGGGAAACTGATGGTGCAGGCGACTTTCTCGGGTCAATTTACATCAGATAATGTTAGTTTAAAAGCCTTTTGAAACAAAAAATTTTTTTGGAAATTTTCAAAATTTACCCCCTTGAGGTTCAAAAAATTTCAATTTTTCGTTAATCCTCCCTCACTCCTAAAGTATTCGACTTATTGCGACGTAGCCATGAACATAAATAGATTTTTTCGTCCTCTTTCGATTGGCGCCCTCAGAAACGTCCTATCTTGCACGGTTCGCTCGTAAAAAAATTCCGAAAAATTCCAAAAAGTTACCCAAAATTTTCATTCTTTGGGTCATAGCTTTCTCAAATGACGCATTAAAGGACATAAGACATACACATATTAAAGAGAATTTTTAGACGAATACGCAGATACCCATAAATCATTTCATCGAGCTATAGTTTCCGAGATATGAGCGAAAATGTTTTCGGGAGTTCACCAACTTCACGAAATTTGTGCAAGTGCCAAAACTTTAAAACGCCATATCTCCGAAACGGTTAGAGATATCGAGGTGCGGCTTGCAGCGTTGGATTCAGGAGGCCGAGTTCTATCAGAAAAAACAACTTTTGAGGCATTTGAATGAATTTTCAAAAAACGTCTATAACTCGAAAACGGCTATACTTAGGGGGAAACTGATGGTGCAGGCGACTTTCTCGGGTCAATTTACATCAGATAATGTTAGTTTAAAAGCCTTTTGAAAGAAAAAAATTTTTTGGAAATTTTCAAAATTTACCCCCTTGAGGTTCAAAAAATTTCAATTTTTCGTTAATCCTCCCTTACTCCTAAAGTATTCGACTTATTGCGACGTAGCCATGAACATAAATAGATTTTTTCGTCCTCTTTCGATTGGCGCCCTCAGAAACGTCCTATCTTGCACGGTTCGCTCGTAAAAAAATTCCGAAAAATTCCAAAAAGTTACCCAAAATTTTCATTCTTTGGGTCATAGCTTTCTCAAATGACGCATTAAAGGACATAAGACATACTCATATTAAAGAGAATTTTTAGACGAATACGCAGATACCCATAAATCATTTCATCGAGCTATAGTTTCCGAGATATGAGCGAAAATGTTTTCGGGAGTTCACCAACTTCACGACCTTTGAGGCATTTGAATGAATTTTCAAAAAACGTCTATAACTCGAAAACGGCTATATTTAGGGGGAAACTGATGGTGCAGGCGACTTTCTCGGGTCAATTTACATCAGATAATGTTAGTTTAAAAGCCTTTTGAAACAAAAAATTTTTTTGGAAATTTTCAAAATTTACCCCCTTGAGGTTAAAAAAATTTCAATTTTTCGTTAATCCTCCCTCACTCCTAAAGTATTCGACTTATTGCGACGTAGCCATGAACATAAATAGATTTTTTCGTCCTCTTTCGATTGGCGCCCTCAGAAACGTCCTATCTTGCACGGTTCGCTCGTAAAAAAATTCCGAAAAATTCCAAAAAGTTACCCAAAATTTTCATTCTTTGGGTCATAGCTTTCTCAAATGACGCATTAAAGGACATAAGACATACTCATATTAAAGAGAATTTTTAGACGAATACGCAGATACCCATAAATCATTTCATCGAGCTATAGTTTCCGAGATATGAGCGAAAATGTTTTCGGGAGTTCACCAACTTCACGAAATTTGTGCAAGTGCCAAAACTTTAAAACGCCATATCTCCGAAACGGTTAGCGATATCGAGGTGCGGCTTGCAGCGTTGGATTCAGGAGGCCGAGTTCTATCAGAAAAAACAACTTTTGAGGCATTTGAATGAATTTTCAAAAAACGTCTATAACTCGAAAACGGCTATATTTAGGGGGAAACTGATGGTGCAGGCGACTTTCTCGGGTCAATTTACATCAGATAATGTTAGTTTAAAAGCCTTTTGAAACAAAAAATTTTTTTGGAAATTTTCAAAATTTACCCCCTTGAGGTTCAAAAAATTTCAATTTTTCGTTAATCCTCCCTCACTCCTAAAGTATTCGACTTATTGCGACGTAGCCATGAACATAAATAGATTTTTTCGTCCTCTTTCGATTGGCGCCCTCAGAAACGTCCTATCTTGCACGGTTCGCTCGTAAAAAAATTCCGAAAAATTCCAAAAAGTTACCCAAAATTTTCATTCTTTGGGTCATAGCTTTCTCAAATGACGCATTAAAGGACATAAGACATACACATATTAAAGAGAATTTTTAGACGAATACGCAGATACACATAAATCATTTCATCGAGCTATAGTTTCCGAGATATGAGCGAAAATGTTTTCGGAAGTTCACCAACTTCACGAAATTTGTGCAAGTGCCAAAACTTTAAAACGCCATATCTCCGAAACGGTTAGAGATATCGAGGTGCGGCTTGCAGCGTTGGATTCAGGAGGCCGAGTTCTATCAGAAAAAACAACCTTTGAGGCATTTGAATGAATTTTCAAAAAACGTCTATAACTCGAAAACGGCTATATTTAGGGGGAAACTGATGGTGCAGGCGACTTTCTCGGGTCAATTTACATCAGATAATGTTAGTTTAAAAGCCTTTTGAAACAAAAAATTTTTTTGGAAATTTTCAAAATTTACCCCCTTGAGGTTCAAAAAATTTCAATTTTTCGTTAATCCTCCCTCACTCCTAAAGTATTCGACTTATTGCGACGTAGCCATGAACATAAATAGATTTTTTCGTCCTCTTTCGATTGGCGCCCTCAGAAACGTCCTATTTTGCACGGTTCGCTCGTAAAAAAATTCCGAAAAATTCCAAAAAGTTACCCAAAATTTTCATTCTTTGGGTCATAGCTTTCTCAAATGACGCATTAAAGGACATAAGACATACACATATTAAAGAGAATTTTTAGACGAATACGCAGATACACATAAATCATTTCATCGAGCTATAGTTTCCGAGATATGAGCGAAAATGTTTTCGGAAGTTCACCAACTTCACGAAATTTGTGCAAGTGCCAAAACTTTAAAACGCCATATCTCCGAAACGGTTAGAGATATCGAGGTGCGGCTTGCAGCGTTGGATTCAGGAGGCCGAGTTCTATCAGAAAAAACAACCTTTGAGGCATTTGAATGAATTTTCAAAAAACGTCTATAACTCGAAAACGGCTATATTTAGGGGGAAACTGATGGTGCAGGCGACTTTCTCGGGTCAATTTACATCAGATAATGTTAGTTTAAAAGCCTTTTGAAACAAAAAATTTTTTTGGAAATTTTCAAAATTTACCCCCTTGAGGTTCAAAAAATTTCAATTTTTCGTTAATCCTCCCTCACTCCTAAAGTATTCGACTTATTGCGACGTAGCCATGAACATAAATAGATTTTTTCGTCCTCTTTCGATTGGCGCCCTCAGAAACGTCCTATCTTGCACGGTTCGCTCGTAAAAAAATTCCGAAAAATTCCAAAAAGTTACCCAAAATTTTCATTCTTTGGGTCATAGCTTTCTCAAATGACGCATTAAAGGACATAAGACATACACATATTAAAGAGAATTTTTAGACGAATACGCAGATACACATAAATCATTTCATCGAGCTATAGTTTCCGAGATATGAGCGAAAATGTTTTCGGAAGTTCACCAACTTCACGAAATTTGTGCAAGTGCCAAAACTTTAAAACGCCATATCTCCGAAACGGTTAGAGATATCGAGGTGCGGCTTGCAGCGTTGGATTCAGGAGGCCGAGTTCTATCAGAAAAAACGACCTTTGAGGCATTTGAATGAATTTTCAAAAAACGTCTATAACTCGAAAACGGCTATATTTAGGGGGAAACTGATGGTGCAGGCGACTTTCTCGGGTCAATTTACATCAGATAATGTTAGTTTAAAAGCCTTTTGAAACAAAAAATTTTTTTGGAAATTTTCAAAATTTACCCCCTTGAGGTTCAAAAAATTTCAATTTTTCGTTAATCCTCCCTCACTCCTAAAGTATTCGACTTATTGCGACGTAGCCATGAACATAAATAGATTTTTTCGTCCTCTTTCGATTGGCGCCCTCAGAAACGTCCTATTTTGCACGGTTCGCTCGTAAAAAAATTCCGAAAAATTCCAAAAAGTTACCCAAAATTTTCATTCTTTGGGTCATAGCTTTCTCAAATGACGCATTAAAGGACATAAGACATACACATATTAAAGAGAATTTTTAGACGAATACGCAGATACACATAAATCATTTCATCGAGCTATAGTTTCCGAGATATGAGCGAAAATGTTTTCGGAAGTTCACCAACTTCACGAAATTTGTGCAAGTGCCAAAACTTTAAAACGCCATATCTCCGAAACGGTTAGCGATATCGAGGTGCGGCTTGCAGCGTTGGATTCAGGAGGCCGAGTTCTATCAGAAAAAACAACCTTTGAGGCATTTGAATGAATTTTCAAAAAACGTCTATAACTCGAAAACGGCTATATTTAGGGGGAAACTGATGGTGCAGGCGACTTTCTCGGGTCAATTTACATCAGATAATGTTAGTTTAAAAGCCTTTTGAAAGAAAAAAATTTTTTGGAAATTTTCAAAATTTACCCCCTTGAGGTTCAAAAAATTTCAATTTTTCGTTAATCCTCCCTTACTCCTAAAGTATTCGACTTATTGCGACGTAGCCATGAACATAAATAGATTTTTTCGTCCTCTTTCGATTGGCGCCCTCAGAAACGTCCTATCTTGCACGGTTCGCTCGTAAAAAAATTCCGAAAAATTCCAAAAAGTTACCCAAAATTTTCATTCTTTGGGTCATAGCTTTCTCAAATGACGCATTAAAGGACATAAGACATACACATATTAAAGAGAATTTTTAGACGAATACGCAGATACACATAAATCATTTCATCGAGCTATAGTTTCCGAGATATGAGCGAAAATGTTTTCGGAAGTTCACCAACTTCACGAAATTTGTGCAAGTGCCAAAACTTTAAAACGCCATATCTCCGAAACGGTTAGAGATATCGAGGTGCGGCTTGCAGCGTTGGATTCAGGAGGCCGAGTTCTATCAGAAAAAACAACCTTTGAGGCATTTGAATGAATTTTCAAAAAACGTCTATAACTCGAAAACGGCTATATTTAGGGGGAAACTGATGGTGCAGGCGACTTTCTCGGGTCAATTTACATCAGATAATGTTAGTTTAAAAGCCTTTTGAAACAAAAAATTTTTTTGGAAATTTTCAAAATTTACCCCCTTGAGGTTCAAAAAATTTCAATTTTTCGTTAATCCTCCCTCACTCCTAAAGTATTCGACTTATTGCGACGTAGCCATGAACATAAATAGATTTTTTCGTCCTCTTTCGATTGGCGCCCTCAGAAACGTCCTATTTTGCACGGTTCGCTCGTAAAAAAATTCCGAAAAATTCCAAAAAGTTACCCAAAATTTTCATTCTTTGGGTCATAGCTTTCTCAAATGACGCATTAAAGGACATAAGACATACACATATTAAAGAGAATTTTTAGACGAATACGCAGATACACATAAATCATTTCATCGAGCTATAGTTTCCGAGATATGAGCGAAAATGTTTTCGGAAGTTCACCAACTTCACGAAATTTGTGCAAGTGCCAAAACTTTAAAACGCCATATCTCCGAAACGGTTAGCGATATCGAGGTGCGGCTTGCAGCGTTGGATTCAGGAGGCCGAGTTCTATCAGAAAAAACAACCTTTGAGGCATTTGAATGAATTTTCAAAAAACGTCTATAACTCGAAAACGGCTATATTTAGGGGGAAACTGATGGTGCAGGCGACTTTCTCGGGTCAATTTACATCAGATAATGTTAGTTTAAAAGCCTTTTGAAAGAAAAAAATTTTTTGGAAATTTTCAAAATTTACCCCCTTGAGGTTCAAAAAATTTCAATTTTTCGTTAATCCTCCCTTACTCCTAAAGTATTCGACTTATTGCGACGTAGCCATGAACATAAATAGATTTTTTCGTCCTCTTTCGATTGGCGCCCTCAGAAACGTCCTATCTTGCACGGTTCGCTCGTAAAAAAATTCCGAAAAATTCCAAAAAGTTACCCAAAATTTTCATTCTTTGGGTCATAGCTTTCTCAAATGACGCATTAAAGGACATAAGACATACACATATTAAAGAGAATTTTTAGACGAATACGCAGATACACATAAATCATTTCATCGAGCTATAGTTTCCGAGATATGAGCGAAAATGTTTTCGGAAGTTCACCAACTTCACGAAATTTGTGCAAGTGCCAAAACTTTAAAACGCCATATCTCCGAAACGGTTAGAGATATCGAGGTGCGGCTTGCAGCGTTGGATTCAGGAGGCCGAGTTCTATCAGAAAAAACAACCTTTGAGGCATTTGAATGAATTTTCAAAAAACGTCTATAACTCGAAAACGGCTATATTTAGGGGGAAACTGATGGTGCAGGCGACTTTCTCGGGTCAATTTACATCAGATAATGTTAGTTTAAAAGCCTTTTGAAACAAAAAATTTTTTTGGAAATTTTCAAAATTTACCCCCTTGAGGTTCAAAAAATTTCAATTTTTCGTTAATCCTCCCTCACTCCTAAAGTATTCGACTTATTGCGACGTAGCCATGAACATAAATAGATTTTTTCGTCCTCTTTCGATTGGCGCCCTCAGAAACGTCCTATTTTGCACGGTTCGCTCGTAAAAAAATTCCGAAAAATTCCAAAAAGTTACCCAAAATTTTCATTCTTTGGGTCATAGCTTTCTCAAATGACGCATTAAAGGACATAAGACATACACATATTAAAGAGAATTTTTAGACGAATACGCAGATACACATAAATCATTTCATCGAGCTATAGTTTCCGAGATATGAGCGAAAATGTTTTCGGAAGTTCACCAACTTCACGAAATTTGTGCAAGTGCCAAAACTTTAAAACGCCATATCTCCGAAACGGTTAGCGATATCGAGGTGCGGCTTGCAGCGTTGGATTCAGGAGGCCGAGTTCTATCAGAAAAAACAACCTTTGAGGCATTTGAATGAATTTTCAAAAAACGTCTATAACTCGAAAACGGCTATATTTAGGGGGAAACTGATGGTGCAGGCGACTTTCTCGGGTCAATTTACATCAGATAATGTTAGTTTAAAAGCCTTTTGAAAGAAAAAAATTTTTTGGAAATTTTCAAAATTTACCCCCTTGAGGTTCAAAAAATTTCAATTTTTCGTTAATCCTCCCTTACTCCTAAAGTATTCGACTTATTGCGACGTAGCCATGAACATAAATAGATTTTTTCGTCCTCTTTCGATTGGCGCCCTCAGAAACGTCCTATCTTGCACGGTTCGCTCGTAAAAAAATTCCGAAAAATTCCAAAAAGTTACCCAAAATTTTCATTCTTTGGGTCATAGCTTTCTCAAATGACGCATTAAAGGACATAAGACATACTCATATTAAAGAGAATTTTTAGACGAATACGCAGATACCCATAAATCATTTCATCGAGCTATAGTTTCCGAGATATGAGCGAAAATGTTTTCGGGAGTTCACCAACTTCACGAAATTTGTGCAAGTGCCAAAACTTTAAAACGCCATATCTCCGAAACGGTTAGAGATATCGAGGTGCGGCTTGCAGCGTTGGATTCAGGAGGCCGAGTTCTATCAGAAAAAACAACCTTTGAGGCATTTGAATGAATTTTCAAAAAACGTCTATAACTCGAAAACGGCTATATTTAGGGGGAAACTGATGGTGCAGGCGACTTTCTCGGGTCAATTTACATCAGATAATGTTAGTTTAAAAGCCTTTTGAAAGAAAAAATTTTTTTGGAAATTTTCAAAATTTACCCCCTTGAGGTTAAAAAAATTTCAATTTTTCGTTAATCCTCCCTCACTCCTAAAGTATTCGACTTATTGCGACGTAGCCATGAACATAAATAGATTTTTTCGTCCTCTTTCGATTGGCGCCCTCAGAAACGTCCTATCTTGCACGGTTCGCTCGTAAAAAAATTCCGAAAAATTCCAAAAAGTTACCCAAAATTTTCATTCTTTGGGTCATAGCTTTCTCAAATGACGCATTAAAGGACATAAGACATACTCATATTAAAGAGAATTTTTAGACGAATACGCAGATACCCATAAATCATTTCATCGAGCTATAGTTTCCGAGATATGAGCGAAAATGTTTTCGGGAGTTCACCAACTTCACGAAATTTGTGCAAGTGCCAAAACTTTAAAACGCCATATCTCCGAAACGGTTAGCGATATCGAGGTGCGGCTTGCAGCGTTGGATTCAGGAGGCCGAGTTCTATCAGAAAAAACAACTTTTGAGGCATTTGAATGAATTTTCAAAAAACGTCTATAACTCGAAAACGGCTATATTTAGGGGGAAACTGATGGTGCAGGCGACTTTCTCGGGTCAATTTACATCAGATAATGTTAGTTTAAAAGCCTTTTGAAACAAACAATTTTTTTGGAAATTTTCAAAATTTACCCCCTTGAGGTTCAAAAAATTTCAATTTTTCGTTAATCCTCCCTTACTCCTAAAGTATTCGACTTATTGCGACGTAGCCATGAACATAAATAGATTTTTTCGTCCTCTTTCGATTGGCGCCCTCAGAAACGTCCTATCTTGCACGGTTCGCTCGTAAAAAAATTCCGAAAAATTCCAAAAAGTTACCCAAAATTTTCATTCTTTGGGTCATAGCTTTCTCAAATGACGCATTAAAGGACATAAGACATACTCATATTAAAGAGAATTTTTAGACGAATACGCAGATACCCATAAATCATTTCATCGAGCTATAGTTTCCGAGATATGAGCGAAAATGTTTTCGGGAGTTCACCAACTTCACGAAATTTGTGCAAGTGCCAAAACTTTAAAACGCCATATCTCCGAAACGGTTAGCGATATCGAGGTGCGGCTTGCAGCGTTGGATTCAGGAGGCCGAGTTCTATCAGAAAAAACAACTTTTGAGGCATTTGAATGAATTTTCAAAAAACGTCTATAACTCGAAAACGGCTATATTTAGGGGGAAACTGATGGTGCAGGCGACTTTCTCGGGTCAATTTACATCAGATAATGTTAGTTTAAAAGCCTTTTGAAACAAAAAATTTTTTTGGAAATTTTCAAAATTTACCCCCTTGAGGTTCAAAAAATTTCAATTTTTCGTTAATCCTCCCTCACTCCTAAAGTATTCGACTTATTGCGACGTAGCCATGAACATAAATAGATTTTTTCGTCCTCTTTCGATTGGCGCCCTCAGAAACGTCCTATCTTGCACGGTTCGCTCGTAAAAAAATTCCGAAAAATTCCAAAAAGTTACCCAAAATTTTCATTCTTTGGGTCATAGCTTTCTCAAATGACGCATTAAAGGACATAAGACATACACATATTAAAGAGAATTTTTAGACGAATACGCAGATACACATAAATCATTTCATCGAGCTATAGTTTCCGAGATATGAGCGAAAATGTTTTCGGAAGTTCACCAACTTCACGAAATTTGTGCAAGTGCCAAAACTTTAAAACGCCATATCTCCGAAACGGTTAGAGATATCGAGGTGCGGCTTGCAGCGTTGGATTCAGGAGGCCGAGTTCTATCAGAAAAAACAACCTTTGAGGCATTTGAATGAATTTTCAAAAAACGTCTATAACTCGAAAACGGCTATATTTAGGGGGAAACTGATGGTGCAGGCGACTTTCTCGGGTCAATTTACATCAGATAATGTTAGTTTAAAAGCCTTTTGAAAGAAACAAATTTTTTGGAAATTTTCAAAATTTACCCCCTTGAGGTTCAAAAAATTTCAATTTTTCGTTAATCCTCCCTTACTCCTAAAGTATTCGACTTATTGCGACGTAGCCATGAACATAAATAGATTTTTTCGTCCTCTTTCGATTGGCGCCCTCAGAAACGTCCTATCTTGCACGGTTCGCTCGTAAAAAAATTCCGAAAAATTCCAAAAAGTTACCCAAAATTTTCATTCTTTGGGTCATAGCTTTCTCAAATGACGCATTAAAGGACATAAGACATACTCATATTAAAGAGAATTTTTAGACGAATACGCAGATACCCATAAATCATTTCATCGAGCTATAGTTTCCGAGATATGAGCGAAAATGTTTTCGGGAGTTCACCAACTTCACGAAATTTGTGCAAGTGCCAAAACTTTAAAACGCCATATCTCCGAAACGGTTAGCGATATCGAGGTGCGGCTTGCAGCGTTGGATTCAGGAGGCCGAGTTCTATCAGAAAAAACAACTTTTGAGGCATTTGAATGAATTTTCAAAAAACGTCTATAACTCGAAAACGGCTATATTTAGGGGGAAACTGATGGTGCAGGCGACTTTCTCGGGTCAATTTACATCAGATAATGTTAGTTTAAAAGCCTTTTGAAACAAACAATTTTTTTGGAAATTTTCAAAATTTACCCCCTTGAGGTTCAAAAAATTTCAATTTTTCGTTAATCCTCCCTTACTCCTAAAGTATTCGACTTATTGCGACGTAGCCATGAACATAAATAGATTTTTTCGTCCTCTTTCGATTGGCGCCCTCAGAAACGTCCTATCTTGCACGGTTCGCTCGTAAAAAAATTCCGAAAAATTCCAAAAAGTTACCCAAAATTTTCATTCTTTGGGTCATAGCTTTCTCAAATGACGCATTAAAGGACATAAGACATACTCATATTAAAGAGAATTTTTAGACGAATACGCAGATACCCATAAATCATTTCATCGAGCTATAGTTTCCGAGATATGAGCGAAAATGTTTTCGGGAGTTCACCAACTTCACGAAATTTGTGCAAGTGCCAAAACTTTAAAACGCCATATCTCCGAAACGGTTAGCGATATCGAGGTGCGGCTTGCAGCGTTGGATTCAGGAGGCCGAGTTCTATCAGAAAAAACAACTTTTGAGGCATTTGAATGAATTTTCAAAAAACGTCTATAACTCGAAAACGGCTATATTTAGGGGGAAACTGATGGTGCAGGCGACTTTCTCGGGTCAATTTACATCAGATAATGTTAGTTTAAAAGCCTTTTGAAACAAAAATTTTTTTTGGAAATTTTCAAAATTTACCCCCTTGAGGTTCAAAAAATTTCAATTTTTCGTTAATCCTCCCTCACTCCTAAAGTATTCGACTTATTGCGACGTAGCCATGAACATAAATAGATTTTTTCGTCCTCTTTCGATTGGCGCCCTCAGAAACGTCCTATCTTGCACGGTTCGCTCGTAAAAAAATTCCGAAAAATTCCAAAAAGTTACCCAAAATTTTCATTCTTTGGGTCATAGCTTTCTCAAATGACGCATTAAAGGACATAAGACATACTCATATTAAAGAGAATTTTTAGACGAATACGCAGATACCCATAAATCATTTCATCGAGCTATAGTTTCCGAGATATGCGCGAAAATGTTTTCGGGAGTTCACCAACTTCATGAAATTTGTGCAAGTGCCAAAACTTTAAAACGCCATATCTCCGAAACGGTTAGAGATATCGAGGTGCGGCTTGCAGCGTTGGATTCAGGAGGTCGAGTTCTATCAGAAAAAACAACTTTTGAGGCATTTGAATGAATTTTCAAAAAACGTCTATAACTCGAAAACGGCTATATTTAGGGGGAAACTGATGGTGCAGGCGACTTTCTCGGGTCAATTTACATCAGATAATGTTAGTTTAAAAGCCTTTTGAAACAAAAATTTTTTTTGGAAATTTTCAAAATTTACCCCCTTGAGGTTCAAAAAATTTCAATTTTTCGTTAATCCTCCCTCACTCCTAAAGTATTCGACTTATTGCGACGTAGCCATGAACATAAATAGATTTTTTCGTCCTCTTTCGATTGGCGCCCTCAGAAACGTCCTATCTTGCACGGTTCGCTCGTAAAAAAATTCCGAAAAATTCCAAAAAGTTACCCAAAATTTTCATTCTTTGGGTCATAGCTTTCTCAAATGACGCATTAAAGGACATAAGACATACTCATATTAAAGAGAATTTTTAGACGAATACGCAGATACCCATAGATCATTTCATCGAGCTATAGTTTCCGAGATATGAGCGAAAATGTTTTCGGGAGTTCACCAACTTCACGAAATTTGTGCAAGTGCCAAAACTTTAAAACGCCATATCTCCGAAACGGTTAGAGATATCGAGGTGCGGCTTGCAGCGTTGGATTCAGGAGGCCGAGTTCTATCAGAAAAAACAACCTTTGAGGCATTTGAATGAATTTTCAAAAAACGTCTATAACTCGAAAACGGCTATATTTAGGGGGAAACTGATGGTGCAGGCGACTTTCTCGGGTCAATTTACATCAGATAATGTTAGTTTAAAAGCCTTTTGAAACAAACAATTTTTTTGGAAATTTTCAAAATTTACCCCCTTGAGGTTCAAAAAATTTCAATTTTTCGTTAATCCTCCCTTACTCCTAAAGTATTCGACTTATTGCGACGTAGCCATGAACATAAATAGATTTTTTCGTCCTCTTTCGATTGGCGCCCTCAGAAACGTCCTATCTTGCACGGTTCGCTCGTAAAAAAATTCCGAAAAATTCCAAAAAGTTACCCAAAATTTTCATTCTTTGGGTCATAGCTTTCTCAAATGACGCATTAAAGGACATAAGACATACACATATTAAAGAGAATTTTTAGACGAATACGCAGATACACATAAATCATTTCATCGAGCTATAGTTTCCGAGATATGAGCGAAAATGTTTTCGGAAGTTCACCAACTTCACGAAATTTGTGCAAGTGCCAAAACTTTAAAACGCCATATCTCCGAAACGGTTAGAGATATCGAGGTGCGGCTTGCAGCGTTGGATTCAGGAGGCCGAGTTCTATCAGAAAAAACAACCTTTGAGGCATTTGAATGAATTTTCAAAAAACGTCTATAACTCGAAAACGGCTATATTTAGGGGGAAACTGATGGTGCAGGCGACTTTCTCGGGTCAATTTACATCAGATAATGTTAGTTTAAAAGCCTTTTGAAAGAAACAAATTTTTTGGAAATTTTCAAAATTTACCCCCTTGAGGTTCAAAAAATTTCAATTTTTCGTTAATCCTCCCTTACTCCTAAAGTATTCGACTTATTGCGACGTAGCCATGAACATAAATAGATTTTTTCGTCCTCTTTCGATTGGCGCCCTCAGAAACGTCCTATCTTGCACGGTTCGCTCGTAAAAAAATTCCGAAAAATTCCAAAAAGTTACCCAAAATTTTCATTCTTTGGGTCATAGCTTTCTCAAATGACGCATTAAAGGACATAAGACATACTCATATTAAAGAGAATTTTTAGACGAATACGCAGATACCCATAAATCATTTCATCGAGCTATAGTTTCCGAGATATGAGCGAAAATGTTTTCGGGAGTTCACCAACTTCACGAAATTTGTGCAAGTGCCAAAACTTTAAAACGCCATATCTCCGAAACGGTTAGCGATATCGAGGTGCGGCTTGCAGCGTTGGATTCAGGAGGCCGAGTTCTATCAGAAAAAACAACTTTTGAGGCATTTGAATGAATTTTCAAAAAACGTCTATAACTCGAAAACGGCTATATTTAGGGGGAAACTGATGGTGCAGGCGACTTTCTCGGGTCAATTTACATCAGATAATGTTAGTTTAAAAGCCTTTTGAAACAAACAATTTTTTTGGAAATTTTCAAAATTTACCCCCTTGAGGTTCAAAAAATTTCAATTTTTCGTTAATCCTCCCTTACTCCTAAAGTATTCGACTTATTGCGACGTAGCCATGAACATAAATAGATTTTTTCGTCCTCTTTCGATTGGCGCCCTCAGAAACGTCCTATCTTGCACGGTTCGCTCGTAAAAAAATTCCGAAAAATTCCAAAAAGTTACCCAAAATTTTCATTCTTTGGGTCATAGCTTTCTCAAATGACGCATTAAAGGACATAAGACATACTCATATTAAAGAGAATTTTTAGACGAATACGCAGATACCCATAAATCATTTCATCGAGCTATAGTTTCCGAGATATGAGCGAAAATGTTTTCGGGAGTTCACCAACTTCACGAAATTTGTGCAAGTGCCAAAACTTTAAAACGCCATATCTCCGAAACGGTTAGCGATATCGAGGTGCGGCTTGCAGCGTTGGATTCAGGAGGCCGAGTTCTATCAGAAAAAACAACTTTTGAGGCATTTGAATGAATTTTCAAAAAACGTCTATAACTCGAAAACGGCTATATTTAGGGGGAAACTGATGGTGCAGGCGACTTTCTCGGGTCAATTTACATCAGATAATGTTAGTTTAAAAGCCTTTTGAAACAAAAATTTTTTTTGGAAATTTTCAAAATTTACCCCCTTGAGGTTCAAAAAATTTCAATTTTTCGTTAATCCTCCCTCACTCCTAAAGTATTCGACTTATTGCGACGTAGCCATGAACATAAATAGATTTTTTCGTCCTCTTTCGATTGGCGCCCTCAGAAACGTCCTATCTTGCACGGTTCGCTCGTAAAAAAATTCCGAAAAATTCCAAAAAGTTACCCAAAATTTTCATTCTTTGGGTCATAGCTTTCTCAAATGACGCATTAAAGGACATAAGACATACTCATATTAAAGAGAATTTTTAGACGAATACGCAGATACCCATAAATCATTTCATCGAGCTATAGTTTCCGAGATATGCGCGAAAATGTTTTCGGGAGTTCACCAACTTCATGAAATTTGTGCAAGTGCCAAAACTTTAAAACGCCATATCTCCGAAACGGTTAGAGATATCGAGGTGCGGCTTGCAGCGTTGGATTCAGGAGGTCGAGTTCTATCAGAAAAAACAACTTTTGAGGCATTTGAATGAATTTTCAAAAAACGTCTATAACTCGAAAACGGCTATATTTAGGGGGAAACTGATGGTGCAGGCGACTTTCTCGGGTCAATTTACATCAGATAATGTTAGTTTAAAAGCCTTTTGAAAGAAAAAAATTTTTTGGAAATTTTCAAAATTTACCCCCTTGAGGTTCAAAAAATTTCAATTTTTCGTTAATCCTCCCTTACTCCTAAAGTATTCGACTTATTGCGACGTAGCCATGAACATAAATAGATTTTTTCGTCCTCTTTCGATTGGCGCCCTCAGAAACGTCCTATCTTGCACGGTTCGCTCGTAAAAAAATTCCGAAAAATTCCAAAAAGTTACCCAAAATTTTCATTCTTTGGGTCATAGCTTTCTCAAATGACGCATTAAAGGACATAAGACATACTCATATTAAAGAGAATTTTTAGACGAATACGCAGATACCCATAGATCATTTCATCGAGCTATAGTTTCCGAGATATGAGCGAAAATGTTTTCGGGAGTTCACCAACTTCACGAAATTTGTGCAAGTGCCAAAACTTTAAAACGCCATATCTCCGAAACGGTTAGAGATATCGAGGTGCGGCTTGCAGCGTTGGATTCAGGAGGCCGAGTTCTATCAGAAAAAACAACCTTTGAGGCATTTGAATGAATTTTCAAAAAACGTCTATAACTCGAAAACGGCTATATTTAGGGGGAAACTGATGGTGCAGGCGACTTTCTCGGGTCAATTTACATCAGATAATGTTAGTTTAAAAGCCTTTTGAAACAAAAAATTTTTTTGGAAATTTTCAAAATTTACCCCCTTGAGGTTCAAAAAATTTCAATTTTTCGTTAATCCTCCCTCACTCCTAAAGTATTCGACTTATTGCGACGTAGCCATGAACATAAATAGATTTTTTCGTCCTCTTTCGATTGGCGCCCTCAGAAACGTCCTATCTTGCACGGTTCGCTCGTAAAAAAATTCCGAAAAATTCCAAAAAGTTACCCAAAATTTTCATTCTTTGGGTCATAGCTTTCTCAAATGACGCATTAAAGGACATAAGACATACTCATATTAAAGAGAATTTTTAGACGAATACGCAGATACCCATAAATCATTTCATCGAGCTATAGTTTCCGAGATATGAGCGAAAATGTTTTCGGGAGTTCACCAACTTCACGAAATTTGTGCAAGTGCCAAAACTTTAAAACGCCATATCTCCGAAACGGTTAGCGATATCGAGGTGCGGCTTGCAGCGTTGGATTCAGGAGGCCGAGTTCTATCAGAAAAAACAACTTTTGAGGCATTTGAATGAATTTTCAAAAAACGTCTATAACTCGAAAACGGCTATATTTAGGGGGAAACTGATGGTGCAGGCGACTTTCTCGGGTCAATTTACATCAGATAATGTTAGTTTAAAAGCCTTTTGAAACAAAAATTTTTTTTGGAAATTTTCAAAATTTACCCCCTTGAGGTTCAAAAAATTTCAATTTTTCGTTAATCCTCCCTCACTCCTAAAGTATTCGACTTATTGCGACGTAGCCATGAACATAAATAGATTTTTTCGTCCTCTTTCGATTGGCGCCCTCAGAAACGTCCTATCTTGCACGGTTCGCTCGTAAAAAAATTCCGAAAAATTCCAAAAAGTTACCCAAAATTTTCATTCTTTGGGTCATAGCTTTCTCAAATGACGCATTAAAGGACATAAGACATACTCATATTAAAGAGAATTTTTAGACGAATACGCAGATACCCATAAATCATTTCATCGAGCTATAGTTTCCGAGATATGCGCGAAAATGTTTTCGGGAGTTCACCAACTTCATGAAATTTGTGCAAGTGCCAAAACTTTAAAACGCCATATCTCCGAAACGGTTAGAGATATCGAGGTGCGGCTTGCAGCGTTGGATTCAGGAGGTCGAGTTCTATCAGAAAAAACAACTTTTGAGGCATTTGAATGAATTTTCAAAAAACGTCTATAACTCGAAAACGGCTATATTTAGGGGGAAACTGATGGTGCAGGCGACTTTCTCGGGTCAATTTACATCAGATAATGTTAGTTTAAAAGCCTTTTGAAAGAAAAAAATTTTTTGGAAATTTTCAAAATTTACCCCCTTGAGGTTCAAAAAATTTCAATTTTTCGTTAATCCTCCCTTACTCCTAAAGTATTCGACTTATTGCGACGTAGCCATGAACATAAATAGATTTTTTCGTCCTCTTTCGATTGGCGCCCTCAGAAACGTCCTATCTTGCACGGTTCGCTCGTAAAAAAATTCCGAAAAATTCCAAAAAGTTACCCAAAATTTTCATTCTTTGGGTCATAGCTTTCTCAAATGACGCATTAAAGGACATAAGACATACTCATATTAAAGAGAATTTTTAGACGAATACGCAGATACCCATAAATCATTTCATCGAGCTATAGTTTCCGAGATATGCGCGAAAATGTTTTCGGGAGTTCACCAACTTCATGAAATTTGTGCAAGTGCCAAAACTTTAAAACGCCATATCTCCGAAACGGTTAGAGATATCGAGGTGCGGCTTGCAGCGTTGGATTCAGGAGGTCGAGTTCTATCAGAAAAAACAACTTTTGAGGCATTTGAATGAATTTTCAAAAAACGTCTATAACTCGAAAACGGCTATATTTAGGGGGAAACTGATGGTGCAGGCGACTTTCTCGGGTCAATTTACATCAGATAATGTTAGTTTAAAAGCCTTTTGAAAGAAAAAAATTTTTTGGAAATTTTCAAAATTTACCCCCTTGAGGTTCAAAAAATTTCAATTTTTCGTTAATCCTCCCTTACTCCTAAAGTATTCGACTTATTGCGACGTAGCCATGAACATAAATAGATTTTTTCGTCCTCTTTCGATTGGCGCCCTCAGAAACGTCCTATCTTGCACGGTTCGCTCGTAAAAAAATTCCGAAAAATTCCAAAAAGTTACCCAAAATTTTCATTCTTTGGGTCATAGCTTTCTCAAATGACGCATTAAAGGACATAAGACATACTCATATTAAAGAGAATTTTTAGACGAATACGCAGATACCCATAAATCATTTCATCGAGCTATAGTTTCCGAGATATGCGCGAAAATGTTTTCGGGAGTTCACCAACTTCATGAAATTTGTGCAAGTGCCAAAACTTTAAAACGCCATATCTCCGAAACGGTTAGAGATATCGAGGTGCGGCTTGCAGCGTTGGATTCAGGAGGTCGAGTTCTATCAGAAAAAACAACTTTTGAGGCATTTGAATGAATTTTCAAAAAACGTCTATAACTCGAAAACGGCTATATTTAGGGGGAAACTGATGGTGCAGGCGACTTTCTCGGGTCAATTTACATCAGATAATGTTAGTTTAAAAGCCTTTTGAAACAAACAATTTTTTTGGAAATTTTCAAAATTTACCCCCTTGAGGTTCAAAAAATTTCAATTTTTCGTTAATCCTCCCTTACTCCTAAAGTATTCGACTTATTGCGACGTAGCCATGAACATAAATAGATTTTTTCGTCCTCTTTCGATTGGCGCCCTCAGAAACGTCCTATCTTGCACGGTTCGCTCGTAAAAAAATTCCGAAAAATTCCAAAAAGTTACCCAAAATTTTCATTCTTTGGGTCATAGCTTTCTCAAATGACGCATTAAAGGACATAAGACATACTCATATTAAAGAGAATTTTTAGACGAATACGCAGATACCCATAAATCATTTCATCGAGCTATAGTTTCCGAGATATGCGCGAAAATGTTTTCGGGAGTTCACCAACTTTATGAAATTTGTGCAAGTGCCAAAACTTTAAAACGCCATATCTCCGAAACGGTTAGAGATATCGAGGTGCGGCTTGCAGCGTTGGATTCAGGAGGTCGAGTTCTATCAGAAAAAACAACTTTTGAGGCATTTGAATGAATTTTCAAAAAACGTCTATAACTCGAAAACGGCTATATTTAGGGGGAAACTGATGGTGCAGGCGACTTTCTCGGGTCAATTTACATCAGATAATGTTAGTTTAAAAGCCTTTTGAAACAAAAATTTTTTTTGGAAATTTTCAAAATTTACCCCCTTGAGGTTCAAAAAATTTCAATTTTTCGTTAATCCTCCCTCACTCCTAAAGTATTCGACTTATTGCGACGTAGCCATGAACATAAATAGATTTTTTCGTCCTCTTTCGATTGGCGCCCTCAGAAACGTCCTATCTTGCACGGTTCGCTCGTAAAAAAATTCCGAAAAATTCCAAAAAGTTACCCAAAATTTTCATTCTTTGGGTCATAGCTTTCTCAAATGACGCATTAAAGGACATAAGACATACTCATATTAAAGAGAATTTTTAGACGAATACGCAGATACCCATAAATCATTTCATCGAGCTATAGTTTCCGAGATATGCGCGAAAATGTTTTCGGGAGTTCACCAACTTCATGAAATTTGTGCAAGTGCCAAAACTTTAAAACGCCATATCTCCGAAACGGTTAGAGATATCGAGGTGCGGCTTGCAGCGTTGGATTCAGGAGGTCGAGTTCTATCAGAAAAAACAACTTTTGAGGCATTTGAATGAATTTTCAAAAAACGTCTATAACTCGAAAACGGCTATATTTAGGGGGAAACTGATGGTGCAGGCGACTTTCTCGGGTCAATTTACATCAGATAATGTTAGTTTAAAAGCCTTTTGAAAGAAAAAAATTTTTTGGAAATTTTCAAAATTTACCCCCTTGAGGTTCAAAAAATTTCAATTTTTCGTTAATCCTCCCTTACTCCTAAAGTATTCGACTTATTGCGACGTAGCCATGAACATAAATAGATTTTTTCGTCCTCTTTCGATTGGCGCCCTCAGAAACGTCCTATCTTGCACGGTTCGCTCGTAAAAAAATTCCGAAAAATTCCAAAAAGTTACCCAAAATTTTCATTCTTTGGGTCATAGCTTTCTCAAATGACGCATTAAAGGACATAAGACATACTCATATTAAAGAGAATTTTTAGACGAATACGCAGATACCCATAAATCATTTCATCGAGCTATAGTTTCCGAGATATGCGCGAAAATGTTTTCGGGAGTTCACCAACTTCATGAAATTTGTGCAAGTGCCAAAACTTTAAAACGCCATATCTCCGAAACGGTTAGAGATATCGAGGTGCGGCTTGCAGCGTTGGATTCAGGAGGTCGAGTTCTATCAGAAAAAACAACTTTTGAGGCATTTGAATGAATTTTCAAAAAACGTCTATAACTCGAAAACGGCTATATTTAGGGGGAAACTGATGGTGCAGGCGACTTTCTCGGGTCAATTTACATCAGATAATGTTAGTTTAAAAGCCTTTTGAAAGAAAAAAATTTTTTGGAAATTTTCAAAATTTACCCCCTTGAGGTTCAAAAAATTTCAATTTTTCGTTAATCCTCCCTTACTCCTAAAGTATTCGACTTATTGCGACGTAGCCATGAACATAAATAGATTTTTTCGTCCTCTTTCGATTGGCGCCCTCAGAAACGTCCTATCTTGCACGGTTCGCTCGTAAAAAAATTCCGAAAAATTCCAAAAAGTTACCCAAAATTTTCATTCTTTGGGTCATAGCTTTCTCAAATGACGCATTAAAGGACATAAGACATACTCATATTAAAGAGAATTTTTAGACGAATACGCAGATACCCATAAATCATTTCATCGAGCTATAGTTTCCGAGATATGCGCGAAAATGTTTTCGGGAGTTCACCAACTTCATGAAATTTGTGCAAGTGCCAAAACTTTAAAACGCCATATCTCCGAAACGGTTAGAGATATCGAGGTGCGGCTTGCAGCGTTGGATTCAGGAGGTCGAGTTCTATCAGAAAAAACAACTTTTGAGGCATTTGAATGAATTTTCAAAAAACGTCTATAACTCGAAAACGGCTATATTTAGGGGGAAACTGATGGTGCAGGCGACTTTCTCGGGTCAATTTACATCAGATAATGTTAGTTTAAAAGCCTTTTGAAACAAACAATTTTTTTGGAAATTTTCAAAATTTACCCCCTTGAGGTTCAAAAAATTTCAATTTTTCGTTAATCCTCCCTTACTCCTAAAGTATTCGACTTATTGCGACGTAGCCATGAACATAAATAGATTTTTTCGTCCTCTTTCGATTGGCGCCCTCAGAAACGTCCTATCTTGCACGGTTCGCTCGTAAAAAAATTCCGAAAAATTCCAAAAAGTTACCCAAAATTTTCATTCTTTGGGTCATAGCTTTCTCAAATGACGCATTAAAGGACATAAGACATACTCATATTAAAGAGAATTTTTAGACGAATACGCAGATACCCATAAATCATTTCATCGAGCTATAGTTTCCGAGATATGCGCGAAAATGTTTTCGGGAGTTCACCAACTTTATGAAATTTGTGCAAGTGCCAAAACTTTAAAACGCCATATCTCCGAAACGGTTAGAGATATCGAGGTGCGGCTTGCAGCGTTGGATTCAGGAGGTCGAGTTCTATCAGAAAAAACAACTTTTGAGGCATTTGAATGAATTTTCAAAAAACGTCTATAACTCGAAAACGGCTATATTTAGGGGGAAACTGATGGTGCAGGCGACTTTCTCGGGTCAATTTACATCAGATAATGTTAGTTTAAAAGCCTTTTGAAAGAAAAAAATTTTTTGGAAATTTTCAAAATTTACCCCCTTGAGGTTCAAAAAATTTCAATTTTTCGTTAATCCTCCCTTACTCCTAAAGTATTCGACTTATTGCGACGTAGCCATGAACATAAATAGATTTTTTCGTCCTCTTTCGATTGGCGCCCTCAGAAACGTCCTATCTTGCACGGTTCGCTCGTAAAAAAATTCCGAAAAATTCCAAAAAGTTACCCAAAATTTTCATTCTTTGGGTCATAGCTTTCTCAAATGACGCATTAAAGGACATAAGACATACTCATATTAAAGAGAATTTTTAGACGAATACGCAGATACCCATAGATCATTTCATCGAGCTATAGTTTCCGAGATATGAGCGAAAATGTTTTCGGGAGTTCACCAACTTCACGAAATTTGTGCAAGTGCCAAAACTTTAAAACGCCATATCTCCGAAACGGTTAGAGATATCGAGGTGCGGCTTGCAGCGTTGGATTCAGGAGGCCGAGTTCTATCAGAAAAAACAACCTTTGAGGCATTTGAATGAATTTTCAAAAAACGTCTATAACTCGAAAACGGCTATATTTAGGGGGAAACTGATGGTGCAGGCGACTTTCTCGGGTCAATTTACATCAGATAATGTTAGTTTAAAAGCCTTTTGAAACAAAAAATTTTTTTGGAAATTTTCAAAATTTACCCCCTTGAGGTTCAAAAAATTTCAATTTTTCGTTAATCCTCCCTCACTCCTAAAGTATTCGACTTATTGCGACGTAGCCATGAACATAAATAGATTTTTTCGTCCTCTTTCGATTGGCGCCCTCAGAAACGTCCTATCTTGCACGGTTCGCTCGTAAAAAAAATCCGAAAAATTCCAAAAAGTTACCCAAAATTTTCATTCTTTGGGTCATAGCTTTCTCAAATGACGCATTAAAGGACATAAGACATACTCATATTAAAGAGAATTTTTAGACGAATACGCAGATACCCATAAATCATTTCATCGAGCTATAGTTTCCGAGATATGAGCGAAAATGTTTTCGGGAGTTCACCAACTTCACGAAATTTGTGCAAGTGCCAAAACTTTAAAACGCCATATCTCCGAAACGGTTAGAGATATCGAGGTGCGGCTTGCAGCGTTGGATTCAGGAGGTCGAGTTCTATCAGAAAAAACAACTTTTGAGGCATTTGAATGAATTTTCAAAAAACGTCTATAACTCGAAAACGGCTATATTTAGGGGGAAACTGATGGTGCAGGCGACTTTCTCGGGTCAATTTACATCAGATAATGTTAGTTTAAAAGCCTTTTGAAAGAAAAAAATTTTTTGGAAATTTTCAAAATTTACCCCCTTGAGGTTCAAAAAATTTCAATTTTTCGTTAATCCTCCCTTACTCCTAAAGTATTCGACTTATTGCGACGTAGCCATGAACATAAATAGATTTTTTCGTCCTCTTTCGATTGGCGCCCTCAGAAACGTCCTATCTTGCACGGTTCGCTCGTAAAAAAATTCCGAAAAATTCCAAAAAGTTACCCAAAATTTTCATTCTTTGGGTCATAGCTTTCTCAAATGACGCATTAAAGGACATAAGACATACTCATATTAAAGAGAATTTTTAGACGAATACGCAGATACCCATAAATCATTTCATCGAGCTATAGTTTCCGAGATATGCGCGAAAATGTTTTCGGGAGTTCACCAACTTCATGAAATTTGTGCAAGTGCCAAAACTTTAAAACGCCATATCTCCGAAACGGTTAGAGATATCGAGGTGCGGCTTGCAGCGTTGGATTCAGGAGGTCGAGTTCTATCAGAAAAAACAACTTTTGAGGCATTTGAATGAATTTTCAAAAAACGTCTATAACTCGAAAACGGCTATATTTAGGGGGAAACTGATGGTGCAGGCGACTTTCTCGGGTCAATTTACATCAGATAATGTTAGTTTAAAAGCCTTTTGAAAGAAAAAAATTTTTTTGAAATTTTCAAAATTTACCCCCTTGAGGTTCAAAAAATTTCAATTTTTCGTTAATCCTCCCTTACTCCTAAAGTATTCGACTTATTGCGACGTAGCCATGAACATAAATAGATTTTTTCGTCCTCTTTCGATTGGCGCCCTCAGAAACGTCCTATCTTGCACGGTTCGCTCGTAAAAAAATTCCGAAAAATTCCAAAAAGTTACCCAAAATTTTCATTCTTTGGGTCATAGCTTTCTCAAATGACGCATTAAAGGACATAAGACATACTCATATTAAAGAGAATTTTTAGACGAATACGCAGATACCCATAGATCATTTCATCGAGCTATAGTTTCCGAGATATGAGCGAAAATGTTTTCGGGAGTTCACCAACTTCACGAAATTTGTGCAAGTGCCAAAACTTTAAAACGCCATATCTCCGAAACGGTTAGAGATATCGAGGTGCGGCTTGCAGCGTTGGATTCAGGAGGCCGAGTTCTATCAGAAAAAACAACCTTTGAGGCATTTGAATGAATTTTCAAAAAACGTCTATAACTCGAAAACGGCTATATTTAGGGGGAAACTGATGGTGCAGGCGACTTTCTCGGGTCAATTTACATCAGATAATGTTAGTTTAAAAGCCTTTTGAAACAAACAATTTTTTTGGAAATTTTCAAAATTTACCCCCTTGAGGTTCAAAAAATTTCAATTTTTCGTTAATCCTCCCTCACTCCTAAAGTATTCGACTTATTGCGACGTAGCCATGAACATAAATAGATTTTTTCGTCCTCTTTCGATTGGCGCCCTCAGAAACGTCCTATCTTGCACGGTTCGCTCGTAAAAAAATTCCGAAAAATTCCAAAAAGTTACCCAAAATTTTCATTCTTTGGGTCATAGCTTTCTCAAATGACGCATTAAAGGACATAAGACATACACATATTAAAGAGAATTTTTAGACGAATACGCAGATACACATAAATCATTTCATCGAGCTATAGTTTCCGAGATATGAGCGAAAATGTTTTCGGGAGTTCACCAACTTCACGAAATTTGTGCAAGTGCCAAAACTTTAAAACGCCATATCTCCGAAACGGTTAGAGATATCGAGGTGCGGCTTGCAGCGTTGGATTCAGGAGGCCGAGTTCTATCAGAAAAAACAACCTTTGAGGCATTTGAATGAATTTTCAAAAAACGTCTATAACTCGAAAACGGCTATATTTAGGGGGAAACTGATGGTGCAGGCGACTTTCTCGGGTCAATTTACATCAGATAATGTTAGTTTAAAAGCCTTTTGAAACAAAAAATTTTTTTGGAAATTTTCAAAATTTACCCCCTTGAGGTTCAAAAAATTTCAATTTTTCGTTAATCCTCCCTCACTCCTAAAGTATTCGACTTATTGCGACGTAGCCATGAACATAAATAGATTTTTTCGTCCTCTTTCGATTGGCGCCCTCAGAAACGTCCTATCTTGCACGGTTCGCTCGTAAAAAAATTCCGAAAAATTCCAAAAAGTTACCCAAAATTTTCATTCTTTGGGTCATAGCTTTCTCAAATGACGCATTAAAGGACATAAGACATACTCATATTAAAGAGAATTTTTAGACGAATACGCAGATACCCATAAATCATTTCATCGAGCTATAGTTTCCGAGATATGAGCGAAAATGTTTTCGGGAGTTCACCAACTTCACGAAATTTGTGCAAGTGCCAAAACTTTAAAACGCCATATCTCCGAAACGGTTAGCGATATCGAGGTGCGGCTTGCAGCGTTGGATTCAGGAGGCCGAGTTCTATCAGAAAAAACAACTTTTGAGGCATTTGAATGAATTTTCAAAAAACGTCTATAACTCGAAAACGGCTATATTTAGGGGGAAACTGATGGTGCAGGCGACTTTCTCGGGTCAATTTACATCAGATAATGTTAGTTTAAAAGCCTTTTGAAACAAAAATTTTTTTTGGAAATTTTCAAAATTTACCCCCTTGAGGTTCAAAAAATTTCAATTTTTCGTTAATCCTCCCTCACTCCTAAAGTATTCGACTTATTGCGACGTAGCCATGAACATAAATAGATTTTTTCGTCCTCTTTCGATTGGCGCCCTCAGAAACGTCCTATCTTGCACGGTTCGCTCGTAAAAAAATTCCGAAAAATTCCAAAAAGTTACCCAAAATTTTCATTCTTTGGGTCATAGCTTTCTCAAATGACGCATTAAAGGACATAAGACATACACATATTAAAGAGAATTTTTAGACGAATACGCAGATACACATAAATCATTTCATCGAGCTATAGTTTCCGAGATATGAGCGAAAATGTTTTCGGAAGTTCACCAACTTCACGAAATTTGTGCAAGTGCCAAAACTTTAAAACGCCATATCTCCGAAACGGTTAGAGATATCGAGGTGCGGCTTGCAGCGTTGGATTCAGGAGGCCGAGTTCTATCAGAAAAAACAACCTTTGAGGCATTTGAATGAATTTTCAAAAAACGTCTATAACTCGAAAACGGCTATATTTAGGGGGAAACTGATGGTGCAGGCGACTTTCTCGGGTCAATTTACATCAGATAATGTTAGTTTAAAAGCCTTTTGAAAGAAAAAAATTTTTTGGAAATTTTCAAAATTTACCCCCTTGAGGTTCAAAAAATTTCAATTTTTCGTTAATCCTCCCTTACTCCTAAAGTATTCGACTTATTGCGACGTAGCCATGAACATAAATAGATTTTTTCGTCCTCTTTCGATTGGCGCCCTCAGAAACGTCCTATCTTGCACGGTTCGCTCGTAAAAAAATTCCGAAAAATTCCAAAAAGTTACCCAAAATTTTCATTCTTTGGGTCATAGCTTTCTCAAATGACGCATTAAAGGACATAAGACATACTCATATTAAAGAGAATTTTTAGACGAATACGCAGATACCCATAAATCATTTCATCGAGCTATAGTTTCCGAGATATGCGCGAAAATGTTTTCGGGAGTTCACCAACTTCATGAAATTTGTGCAAGTGCCAAAACTTTAAAACGCCATATCTCCGAAACGGTTAGAGATATCGAGGTGCGGCTTGCAGCGTTGGATTCAGGAGGTCGAGTTCTATCAGAAAAAACAACTTTTGAGGCATTTGAATGAATTTTCAAAAAACGTCTATAACTCGAAAACGGCTATATTTAGGGGGAAACTGCTGGTGCAGGCGACTTTCTCGGGTCAATTTACATCAGATAATGTTAGTTTAAAAGCCTTTTGAAAGAAAAAATTTTTTTGGAAATTTTCAAAATTTACCCCCTTGAGGTTCAAAAAATTTCAATTTTTCGTTAATCCTCCCTCACTCCTAAAGTATTCGACTTATTGCGACGTAGCCATGAACATAAATAGATTTTTTCGTCCTCTTTCGATTGGCGCCCTCAGAAACGTCCTATCTTGCACGGTTCGCTCGTAAAAAAATTCCGAAAAATTCCAAAAAGTTACCCAAAATTTTCATTCTTTGGGTCATAGCTTTCTCAAATGACGCATTAAAGGACATAAGACATACTCATATTAAAGAGAATTTTTAGACGAATACGCAGATACCCATAAATCATTTCATCGAGCTATAGTTTCCGAGATATGAGCGAAAATGTTTTCGGGAGTTCACCAACTTCACGAAATTTGTGCAAGTGCCAAAACTTTAAAACGCCATATCTCCGAAACGGTTAGCGATATCGAGGTGCGGCTTGCAGCGTTGGATTCAGGAGGCCGAGTTCTATCAGAAAAAACAACTTTTGAGGCATTTGAATGAATTTTCAAAAAACGTCTATAACTCGAAAACGGCTATATTTAGGGGGAAACTGATGGTGCAGGCGACTTTCTCGGGTCAATTTACATCAGATAATGTTAGTTTAAAAGCCTTTTGAAACAAAAAATTTTTTTGGAAATTTTCAAAATTTACCCCCTTGAGGTTCAAAAAATTTCAATTTTTCGTTAATCCTCCCTCACTCCTAAAGTATTCGACTTATTGCGACGTAGCCATGAACATAAATAGATTTTTTCGTCCTCTTTCGATTGGCGCCCTCAGAAACGTCCTATCTTGCACGGTTCGCTCGTAAAAAAATTCCGAAAAATTCCAAAAAGTTACCCAAAATTTTCATTCTTTGGGTCATAGCTTTCTCAAATGACGCATTAAAGGACATAAGACATACACATATTAAAGAGAATTTTTAGACGAATACGCAGATACACATAAATCATTTCATCGAGCTATAGTTTCCGAGATATGAGCGAAAATGTTTTCGGAAGTTCACCAACTTCACGAAATTTGTGCAAGTGCCAAAACTTTAAAACGCCATATCTCCGAAACGGTTAGAGATATCGAGGTGCGGCTTGCAGCGTTGGATTCAGGAGGCCGAGTTCTATCAGAAAAAACAACCTTTGAGGCATTTGAATGAATTTTCAAAAAACGTCTATAACTCGAAAACGGCTATATTTAGGGGGAAACTGATGGTGCAGGCGACTTTCTCGGGTCAATTTACATCAGATAATGTTAGTTTAAAAGCCTTTTGAAACAAAAAATTTTTTTGGAAATTTTCAAAATTTACCCCCTTGAGGTTCAAAAAATTTCAATTTTTCGTTAATCCTCCCTCACTCCTAAAGTATTCGACTTATTGCGACGTAGCCATGAACATAAATAGATTTTTTCGTCCTCTTTCGATTGGCGCCCTCAGAAACGTCCTATCTTGCACGGTTCGCTCGTAAAAAAATTCCGAAAAATTCCAAAAAGTTACCCAAAATTTTCATTCTTTGGGTCATAGCTTTCTCAAATGACGCATTAAAGGACATAAGACATACACATATTAAAGAGAATTTTTAGACGAATACGCAGATACACATAAATCATTTCATCGAGCTATAGTTTCCGAGATATGAGCGAAAATGTTTTCGGAAGTTCACCAACTTCACGAAATTTGTGCAAGTGCCAAAACTTTAAAACGCCATATCTCCGAAACGGTTAGAGATATCGAGGTGCGGCTTGCAGCGTTGGATTCAGGAGGCCGAGTTCTATCAGAAAAAACAACCTTTGAGGCATTTGAATGAATTTTCAAAAAACGTCTATAACTCGAAAACGGCTATATTTAGGGGGAAACTGATGGTGCAGGCGACTTTCTCGGGTCAATTTACATCAGATAATGTTAGTTTAAAAGCCTTTTGAAAGAAAAAAATTTTTTGGAAATTTTCAAAATTTACCCCCTTGAGGTTCAAAAAATTTCAATTTTTCGTTAATCCTCCCTTACTCCTAAAGTATTCGACTTATTGCGACGTAGCCATGAACATAAATAGATTTTTTCGTCCTCTTTCGATTGGCGCCCTCAGAAACGTCCTATCTTGCACGGTTCGCTCGTAAAAAAATTCCGAAAAATTCCAAAAAGTTACCCAAAATTTTCATTCTTTGGGTCATAGCTTTCTCAAATGACGCATTAAAGGACATAAGACATACTCATATTAAAGAGAATTTTTAGACGAATACGCAGATACCCATAAATCATTTCATCGAGCTATAGTTTCCGAGATATGCGCGAAAATGTTTTCGGGAGTTCACCAACTTCATGAAATTTGTGCAAGTGCCAAAACTTTAAAACGCCATATCTCCGAAACGGTTAGAGATATCGAGGTGCGGCTTGCAGCGTTGGATTCAGGAGGTCGAGTTCTATCAGAAAAAACAACCTTTGAGGCATTTGAATGAATTTTCAAAAAACGTCTATAACTCGAAAACGGCTATATTTAGGGGGAAACTGATGGTGCAGGCGACTTTCTCGGGTCAATTTACATCAGATAATGTTAGTTTAAAAGCCTTTTGAAACAAACAATTTTTTTGGAAATTTTCAAAATTTACCCCCTTGAGGTTCAAAAAATTTCAATTTTTCGTTAATCCTCCCTTACTCCTAAAGTATTCGACTTATTGCGACGTAGCCATGAACATAAATAGATTTTTTCGTCCTCTTTCGATTGGCGCCCTCAGAAACGTCCTATCTTGCACGGTTCGCTCGTAAAAAAATTCCGAAAAATTCCAAAAAGTTACCCAAAATTTTCATTCTTTGGGTCATAGCTTTCTCAAATGACGCATTAAAGGACATAAGACATACTCATATTAAAGAGAATTTTTAGACGAATACGCAGATACCCATAAATCATTTCATCGAGCTATAGTTTCCGAGATATGCGCGAAAATGTTTTCGGGAGTTCACCAACTTCACGAAATTTGTGCAAGTGCCAAAACTTTAAAACGCCATATCTCCGAAACGGTTAGAGATATCGAGGTGCGGCTTGCAGCGTTGGATTCAGGAGGCCGAGTTCTATCAGAAAAAACAACCTTTGAGGCATTTGAATGAATTTTCAAAAAACGTCTATAACTCGAAAACGGCTATATTTAGGGGGAAACTGATGGTGCAGGCGACTTTCTCGGGTCAATTTACATCAGATAATGTTAGTTTAAAAGCCTTTTGAAACAAACAATTTTTTTGGAAATTTTCAAAATTTACCCCCTTGAGGTTCAAAAAATTTCAATTTTTCGTTAATCCTCCCTTACTCCTAAAGTATTCGACTTATTGCGACGTAGCCATGAACATAAATAGATTTTTTCGTCCTCTTTCGATTGGCGCCCTCAGAAACGTCCTATCTTGCACGGTTCGCTCGTAAAAAAATTCCGAAAAATTCCAAAAAGTTACCCAAAATTTTCATTCTTTGGGTCATAGCTTTCTCAAATGACGCATTAAAGGACATAAGACATACTCATATTAAAGAGAATTTTTAGACGAATACGCAGATACCCATAAATCATTTCATCGAGCTATAGTTTCCGAGATATGCGCGAAAATGTTTTCGGGAGTTCACCAACTTCATGAAATTTGTGCAAGTGCCAAAACTTTAAAACGCCATATCTCCGAAACGGTTAGAGATATCGAGGTGCGGCTTGCAGCGTTGGATTCAGGAGGCCGAGTTCTATCAGAAAAAACAACCTTTGAGGCATTTGAATGAATTTTCAAAAAACGTCTATAACTCGAAAACGGCTATATTTAGGGGGAAACTGATGGTGCAGGCGACTTTCTCGGGTCAATTTACATCAGATAATGTTAGTTTAAAAGCCTTTTGAAACAAAAAATTTTTTTGGAAATTTTAAAAATTTACCCCCTTGAGGTTCAAAAAATTTCAATTTTTCGTTAATCCTCCCTCACTCCTAAAGTATTCGACTTATTGCGACGTAGCCATGAACATAAATAGATTTTTTCGTCCTCTTTCGATTGGCGCCCTCAGAAACGTCCTATCTTGCACGGTTCGCTCGTAAAAAAATTCCGAAAAATTCCAAAAAGTTACCCAAAATTTTCATTCTTTGGGTCATAGCTTTCTCAAATGACGCATTAAAGGACATAAGACATACTCATATTAAAGAGAATTTTTAGACGAATACGCAGATACACATAAATCATTTCATCGAGCTATAGTTTCCGAGATATGAGCGAAAATGTTTTCGGAAGTTCACCAACTTCACGAAATTTGTGCAAGTGCCAAAACTTTAAAACGCCATATCTCCGAAACGGTTAGAGATATCGAGGTGCGGCTTGCAGCGTTGGATTCAGGAGGCCGAGTTCTATCAGAAAAAACAACCTTTGAGGCATTTGAATGAATTTTCAAAAAACGTCTATAACTCGAAAACGGCTATATTTAGGGGGAAACTGATGGTGCAGGCGACTTTCTCGGGTCAATTTACATCAGATAATGTTAGTTTAAAAGCCTTTTGAAACAAAAAATTTTTTTGGAAATTTTCAAAATTTACCCCCTTGAGGTTCAAAAAATTTCAATTTTTCGTTAATCCTCCCTCACTCCTAAAGTATTCGACTTATTGCGACGTAGCCATGAACATAAATAGATTTTTTCGTCCTCTTTCGATTGGCGCCCTCAGAAACGTCCTATCTTGCACGGTTCGCTCGTAAAAAAATTCCGAAAAATTCCAAAAAGTTACCCAAAATTTTCATTCTTTGGGTCATAGCTTTCTCAAATGACGCATTAAAGGACATAAGACATACACATATTAAAGAGAATTTTTAGACGAATACGCAGATACACATAAATCATTTCATCGAGCTATAGTTTCCGAGATATGAGCGAAAATGTTTTCGGAAGTTCACCAACTTCACGAAATTTGTGCAAGTGCCAAAACTTTAAAACGCCATATCTCCGAAACGGTTAGAGATATCGAGGTGCGGCTTGCAGCGTTGGATTCAGGAGGCCGAGTTCTATCAGAAAAAACAACCTTTGAGGCATTTGAATGAATTTTCAAAAAACGTCTATAACTCGAAAACGGCTATATTTAGGGGGAAACTGATGGTGCAGGCGACTTTCTCGGGTCAATTTACATCAGATAATGTTAGTTTAAAAGCCTTTTGAAAGAAAAAAATTTTTTGGAAATTTTCAAAATTTACCCCCTTGAGGTTCAAAAAATTTCAATTTTTCGTTAATCCTCCCTTACTCCTAAAGTATTCGACTTATTGCGACGTAGCCATGAACATAAATAGATTTTTTCGTCCTCTTTCGATTGGCGCCCTCAGAAACGTCCTATCTTGCACGGTTCGCTCGTAAAAAAATTCCGAAAAATTCCAAAAAGTTACCCAAAATTTTCATTCTTTGGGTCATAGCTTTCTCAAATGACGCATTAAAGGACATAAGACATACTCATATTAAAGAGAATTTTTAGACGAATACGCAGATACCCATAAATCATTTCATCGAGCTATAGTTTCCGAGATATGCGCGAAAATGTTTTCGGGAGTTCACCAACTTCATGAAATTTGTGCAAGTGCCAAAACTTTAAAACGCCATATCTCCGAAACGGTTAGAGATATCGAGGTGCGGCTTGCAGCGTTGGATTCAGGAGGTCGAGTTCTATCAGAAAAAACAACTTTTGAGGCATTTGAATGAATTTTCAAAAAACGTCTATAACTCGAAAACGGCTATATTTAGGGGGAAACTGATGGTGCAGGCGACTTTCTCGGGTCAATTTACATCAGATAATGTTAGTTTAAAAGCCTTTTGAAACAAACAATTTTTTTGGAAATTTTCAAAATTTACCCCCTTGAGGTTCAAAAAATTTCAATTTTTCGTTAATCCTCCCTTACTCCTAAAGTATTCGACTTATTGCGACGTAGCCATGAACATAAATAGATTTTTTCGTCCTCTTTCGATTGGCGCCCTCAGAAACGTCCTATCTTGCACGGTTCGCTCGTAAAAAAATTCCGAAAAATTCCAAAAAGTTACCCAAAATTTTCATTCTTTGGGTCATAGCTTTCTCAAATGACGCATTAAAGGACATAAGACATACTCATATTAAAGAGAATTTTTAGACGAATACGCAGATACCCATAAATCATTTCATCGAGCTATAGTTTCCGAGATATGCGCGAAAATGTTTTCGGGAGTTCACCAACTTCATGAAATTTGTGCAAGTGCCAAAACTTTAAAACGCCATATCTCCGAAACGGTTAGAGATATCGAGGTGCGGCTTGCAGCGTTGGATTCAGGAGGTCGAGTTCTATCAGAAAAAACAACTTTTGAGGCATTTGAATGAATTTTCAAAAAACGTCTATAACTCGAAAACGGCTATATTTAGGGGGAAACTGATGGTGCAGGCGACGTTCTCGGGTCAATTTACATCAGATAATGTTAGTTTAAAAGCCTTTTGAAACAAACAATTTTTTTGGAAATTTTCAAAATTTACCCCCTTGAGGTTCAAAAAATTTCAATTTTTCGTTAATCCTCCCTTACTCCTAAAGTATTCGACTTATTGCGACGTAGCCATGAACATAAATAGATTTTTTCGTCCTCTTTCGATTGGCGCCCTCAGAAACGTCCTATCTTGCACGGTTCGCTCGTAAAAAAATTCCGAAAAATTCCAAAAAGTTACCCAAAATTTTCATTCTTTGGGTCATAGCTTTCTCAAATGACGCATTAAAGGACATAAGACATACTCATATTAAAGAGAATTTTTAGACGAATACGCAGATACCCATAAATCATTTCATCGAGCTATAGTTTCCGAGATATGCGCGAAAATGTTTTCGGGAGTTCACCAACTTCATGAAATTTGTGCAAGTGCCAAAACTTTAAAACGCCATATCTCCGAAACGGTTAGAGATATCGAGGTGCGGCTTGCAGCGTTGGATTCAGGAGGTCGAGTTCTATCAGAAAAAACAACTTTTGAGGCATTTGAATGAATTTTCAAAAAACGTCTATAACTCGAAAACGGCTATATTTAGGGGGAAACTGATGGTGCAGGCGACTTTCTCGGGTCAATTTACATCAGATAATGTTAGTTTAAAAGCCTTTTGAAAGAAAAAAATTTTTTGGAAATTTTCAAAATTTACCCCCTTGAGGTTCAAAAAATTTCAATTTTTCGTTAATCCTCCCTTACTCCTAAAGTATTCGACTTATTGCGACGTAGCCATGAACATAAATAGATTTTTTCGTCCTCTTTCGATTGGCGCCCTCAGAAACGTCCTATCTTGCACGGTTCGCTCGTAAAAAAATTCCGAAAAATTCCAAAAAGTTACCCAAAATTTTCATTCTTTGGGTCATAGCTTTCTCAAATGACGCATTAAAGGACATAAGACATACTCATATTAAAGAGAATTTTTAGACGAATACGCAGATACCCATAAATCATTTCATCGAGCTATAGTTTCCGAGATATGCGCGAAAATGTTTTCGGGAGTTCACCAACTTCATGAAATTTGTGCAAGTGCCAAAACTTTAAAACGCCATATCTCCGAAACGGTTAGAGATATCGAGGTGCGGCTTGCAGCGTTGGATTCAGGAGGTCGAGTTCTATCAGAAAAAACAACTTTTGAGGCATTTGAATGAATTTTCAAAAAACGTCTATAACTCGAAAACGGCTATATTTAGGGGGAAACTGCTGGTGCAGGCGACTTTCTCGGGTCAATTTACATCAGATAATGTTAGTTTAAAAGCCTTTTGAAAGAAAAAATTTTTTTTAAAATTTTCAAAATTTACCCCCTTGAGGTTCAAAAAATTTCAATTTTTCGTTAATCCTCCCTTACTCCTAAAGTATTCGACTTATTGCGACGTAGCCATGAACATAAATAGATTTTTTCGTCCTCTTTCGATTGGCGCCCTCAGAAACGTCCTATCTTGCACGGTTCGCTCGTAAAAAAATTCCGAAAAATTCCAAAAAGTTACCCAAAATTTTCATTTTTTGGGTCATAGCTTTCTCAAATGACGCATTAAAGGACATAAGACATACTCATATTAAAGAGAATTTTTAGACGAATACGCAGATACCCATAAATCATTTCATCGAGCTATAGTTTCCGAGATATGAGCGAAAATGTTTTCGGGAGTTCACCAACTTCACGAAATTTGTGCAAGTGCCAAAACTTTAAAACGCCATATCTCCGAAACGGTTAGAGATATCGAGGTGCGGCTTGCAGCGTTGGATTCAGGAGGCCGAGTTCTATCAGAAAAAACAACCTTTGAGGCATTTGAATGAATTTTCAAAAAACGTCTATAACTCGAAAACGGCTATATTTAGGGGGAAACTGATGGTGCAGGCGACTTTCTCGGGTCAATTTACATCAGATAATGTTAGTTTAAAAGCCTTTTGAAAGAAAAATTTTTTTTTGAAAATTTTCAAAATTTACCCCCTTGAGGTTCAAAAAATTTCAATTTTTCGTTAATCCTCCCTTACTCCTAATGTATTCGACTTATTGCGACGTAGCCATGAACATAAATAGATTTTTTTGTCCTCTTTCGATTGGCGCCCTCAGAAACGTCCTATCTTGCACGGTTCGCTCGTAAAAAAATTCCGAAAAATTCCAAAAAGTTACCCAAAATTTTCATTCTTTGGGTCATAGCTTTCTCAAATGACGCATTAAAGGACATAAGACATACTCATATTAAAGAGAATTTTTAGACGAATACGCAGTTACCCATAAATCATTTCATCGAGCTATAGTTTCCGAGATATGAGCGAAAATGTTTTCGGGAGTTCACCAACTTCACGAAATTTGTGCAAGTGCCAAAACTTTAAAACGCCATATCTCCGAAACGGTTAGAGATATCGAGGTGCGGCTTGCAGCGTTGGATTCAGGAGGCCGAGTTCTATCAGAAAAAACAACCTTTGAGGCATTTGAATGAATTTTCAAAAAACGTCTATAACTCGAAAACGGCTATATTTAGGGGGAAACTGATGGTGCAGGCGACTTTCTCGGGTCAATTTACATCAGATAATGTTAGTTTAAAAGCCTTTTGAAAGAAAAATTTTTTTTTGAAAATTTTCAAAATTTACCCCCTTGAGGTTCAAAAAATTTCAATTTTTCGTTAATCCTCCCTTACTCCTAATGTATTCGACTTATTGCGACGTAGCCATGAACATAAATAGATTTTTTTGTCCTCTTTCGATTGGCGCCCTCAGAAACGTCCTATCTTGCACGGTTCGCTCGTAAAAAAATTCCGAAAAATTCCAAAAAGTTACCCAAAATTTTCATTCTTTGGGTCATAGCTTTCTCAAATGACGCATTAAAGGACATAAGACATACTCATATTAAAGAGAATTTTTAGACGAATACGCAGTTACCCATAAATCATTTCATCGAGCTATAGTTTCCGAGATATGAGCGAAAATGTTTTCGGGAGTTCACCAACTTCACGAAATTTGTGCAAGTGCCAAAACTTTAAAACGCCATATCTCCGAAACGGTTAGAGATATCGAGGTGCGGCTTGCAGCGTTGGATTCAGGAGGTCGAGTTCTATCAGAAAAAACAACTTTTGAGGCATTTGAATGAATTTTCAAAAAACGTCTATAACTCGAAAACGGCTATATTTAGGGGGAAACTGATGGTGCAGGCGACTTTCTCGGGTCAATTTACATCAGATAATGTTAGTTTAAAAGCCTTTTGAAAGAAAAAATTTTTTTGGAAATTTTCAAAATTTACCCCCTTGAGGTTCAAAAAATTTCAATTTTTCGTTAATCCTCCCTTACTCCTAAAGTATTCGACTTATTGCGACGTAGCCATGAGCATAAATAGATTTTTTCGTCCTCTTTCGATTGGCGCCCTCAGAAACGTCCTATCTTGCACGGTTCGCTCGTAAAAAAATTCCGAAAAATTCCAAAAAGTTACCCAAAATTTTCATTCTTTGGGTCATAGCTTTCTCAAATGACGCATTAAAGGACATAAGACATACTCATATTAAAGAGAATTTTTAGACGAATACGCAGATACCCATAAATCATTTCATCGAGCTATAGTTTCCGAGATATGAGCGAAAATGTTTTCGGGAGTTCACCAACTTCACGAAATTTGTGCAAGTGCCAAAACTTTAAAACGCCATATCTCCGAAACGGTTAGAGATATCGAGGTGCGGCTTGCAGCGTTGGATTCAGGAGGCCGAGTTCTATCAGAAAAAACAACGTTTGAGGCATTTGAATGAATTTTCAAAAAACGTCTATAACTCGAAAACGGCTATATTTAGGGGGAAACTGATGGTGCAGGCGACTTTCTCGGGTCAATTTACATCAGATAATGTTAGTTTAAAAGCCTTTTGAAACAAAGAATTTTTTTGGAAATTTTCAAAATTTACCCCCTTGAGGTTCAAAAAATTTCAATTTTTCGTTAATCCTCCCTTACTCCTAAAGTATTCGACTTATTGCGACGTAGCCATGAACATAAATAGATTTTTTCGTCCTCTTTCGATTGGCGCCCTCAGAAACGTCCTATCTGGCACGGTTCGCTCGTAAAAAAATTCCGAAAAATTCCAAAAAGTTACCCAAAATTTTCATTCTTTGGGTCATAGCTTTCTCAAATGACGCATTAAAGGACATAAGACATACTCATATTAAAGAAAATTTTTAGACGAATACGCAGATACCCATAAATCATTTCATCGAGCTATAGTTTCCGAGATATGAGCGAAAATGTTTTCGGGAGTTCACCAACTTCACGAAATTTGTGCAAGTGCCAAAACTTTAAAACGCCATATCTCCGAAACGGTTAGAGATATCGAGGTGCGGCTTGCAGCGTTGGATTCAGGAGGCCGAGTTCTATCAGAAAAAACAACTTTTGAGGCATTTGAATGAATTTTCAAAAAACGTCTATAACTCGAAAACGGCTATATTTAGGGGGAAACTGATGGTGCAGGCGACTTTCTCGGGTCAATTTACATCAGATAATGTTAGTTTAAAAGCCTTTTGAAAGAAAAAATTTTTTTGGAAATTTTCAAAATTTACCCCCTTGAGGTTCAAAAAATTTCAATTTTTCGTTAATCCTCCCTTACTCCTAAAGTATTCGACTTATTGCGACGTAGCCATGAACATAAATAGATTTTTTCGTCCTCTTTCGATTGGCGCCCTCAGAAACGTCCTATCTTGCACGGTTCGCTCGTAAAAAAATTCCGAAAAATTCCAAAAAGTTACCCAAAATTTTCATTCTTTGGGTCATAGCTTTCTCAAATGACGCATTAAAGGACATAAGACATATTCATATTAAAGAGAATTTTTAGACGAATACGCAGATACCCATAAATCATTTCATCGAGCTATAGTTTCCGAGATATGAGCGAAAATGTTTTCGGGAGTTCACCAACTTCACGAAATTTGTGCAAGTGCCAAAACTTTAAAACGCCATATCTCCGAAACGGTTAGCGATATCGAGGTGCGGCTTGCAGCGTTGGATTCAGGAGGCCGAGTTCTATCAGAAAAAACAACCTTTGAGGCATTTGAATGAATTTTCAAAAAACGTCTATAACTCGAAAACGGCTATATTTAGGGGGAAACTGATGGTGCAGGCGACTTTCTCGGGTCAATTTACATCAGATAATGTTAGTTTAAAAGCCTTTTGAAAGAAAAAAATTTTTTGGAAATTTTCAAAATTTACCCCCTTGAGGTTCAAAAAATTTCAATTTTTCGTTAATCCTCCCTTACTCCTAAAGTATTCGACTTATTGCGACGTAGCCATGAACATAAATAGATTTTTTCGTCCTCTTTCGATTGGCGCCCTCAGAAACGTCCTATCTTGCACGGTTCGCTCGTAAAAAAATTCCGAAAAATTCCAAAAAGTTACCCAAAATTTTCATTCTTTGGGTCATAGCTTTCTCAAATGACGCATTAAAGGACATAAGACATACTCATATTAAAGAGAATTTTTAGACGAATACGCAGATACCCATAAATCATTTCATCGAGCTATAGTTTCCGAGATATGAGCGAAAATGTTTTCGGGAGTTCACCAACTTCACGAAATTTGTGCAAGTGCCAAAACTTTAAAACGCCATATCTCCGAAACGGTTAGAGATATCGAGGTGCGGCTTGCAGCGTTGGATTCAGGAGGCCGAGTTCTATCAGAAAAAACAACGTTTGAGGCATTTGAATGAATTTTCAAAAAACGTCTATAACTCGAAAACGGCTATATTTAGGGGGAAACTGATGGTGCAGGCGACTTTCTCGGGTCAATTTACATCAGATAATGTTAGTTTAAAAGCCTTTTGAAACAAAGAATTTTTTTGGAAATTTTCAAAATTTACCCCCTTGAGGTTCAAAAAATTTCAATTTTTCGTTAATCCTCCCTTACTCCTAAAGTATTCGACTTATTGCGACGTAGCCATGAACATAAATAGATTTTTTCGTCCTCTTTCGATTGGCGCCCTCAGAAACGTCCTATCTGGCACGGTTCGCTCGTAAAAAAATTCCGAAAAATTCCAAAAAGTTACCCAAAATTTTCATTCTTTGGGTCATAGCTTTCTCAAATGACGCATTAAAGGACATAAGACATACTCATATTAAAGAAAATTTTTAGACGAATACGCAGATACCCATAAATCATTTCATCGAGCTATAGTTTCCGAGATATGAGCGAAAATGTTTTCGGGAGTTCACCAACTTCACGAAATTTGTGCAAGTGCCAAAACTTTAAAACGCCATATCTCCGAAACGGTTAGAGATATCGAGGTGCGGCTTGCAGCGTTGGATTCAGGAGGCCGAGTTCTATCAGAAAAAACAACTTTTGAGGCATTTGAATGAATTTTCAAAAACGTCTATAACTCGAAAACGGCTATATTTAGGGGGAAACTGATGGTGCAGGCGACTTTCTCGGGTCAATTTACATCAGATAATGTTAGTTTAAAAGCCTTTTGAAAGAAAAAATTTTTTTGGAAATTTTCAAAATTTACCCCCTTGAGGTTCAAAAAATTTCAATTTTTCGTTAATCCTCCCTTACTCCTAAAGTATTCGACTTATTGCGACGTAGCCATGAACATAAATAGATTTTTTCGTCCTCTTTCGATTGGCGCCCTCAGAAACGTCCTATCTTGCACGGTTCGCTCGTAAAAAAATTCCGAAAAATTCCAAAAAGTTACCCAAAATTTTCATTCTTTGGGTCATAGCTTTCTCAAATGACGCATTAAAGGACATAAGACATACTCATATTAAAGAGAATTTTTAGACGAATACGCAGATACCCATAAATCATTTCATCGAGCTATAGTTTCCGAGATATGAGCGAAAATGTTTTCGGGAGTTCACCAACTTCACGAAATTTGTGCAAGTGCCAAAACTTTAAAACGCCATATCTCCGAAACGGTTAGAGATATCGAGGTGCGGCTTGCAGCGTTGGATTCAGGAGGCCGAGTTCTATCAGAAAAAACAACCTTTGAGGCATTTGAATGAATTTTCAAAAAACGTCTATAACTTGAAAACGGCTATATTTAGGGGGAAACTGATGGTGCAGGCGACTTTTTCGGGTCAATTTACATCAGATAATGTTAGTTTAAAAGCCTTTTGAAAGAAAAAAAATTTTTGGAAATTTTCAAAATTTACCCCCTTGAGGTTCAAAAAATTTCAATTTTTCGTTAATCCTCCCTTACTCCTAAAGTATTCGACTTATTGCGACGTAGCCATGAACATAAATAGATTTTTTCGTCCTCTTTCGATTGGCGCCCTCAGAAACGTCCTATCTTGCACGGTTCGCTCGTAAAAAAATTCCGAAAAATTCCAAAAAGTTACCCAAAATTTTCATTCTTTGGGTCATAGCTTTCTCAAATGACGCATTAAAGGACATAAGACATACTCATATTAAAGAGAATTTTTAGACGAATACGCAGATACCCATAAATCATTTCATCGAGCTATAGTTTCCGAGATATGAGCGAAAATGTTTTCGGGAGTTCACCAACTTCACGAAATTTGTGCAAGTGCCAAAACTTTAAAACGCCATATCTCCGAAACGGTTAGAGATATCGAGGTGCGGCTTGCAGCGTTGGATTCAGGAGGCCGAGTTCTATCAGAAAAAACAACCTTTGAGGCATTTGAATGAATTTTCAAAAAACGTCTATAACTCGAAAACGGCTATATTTAGGGGGAAACTGATGGTGCAGGCGACTTTCTCGGGTCAATTTACATCAGATAATGTTAGTTTAAAAGCCTTTTGAAAGAAAAAAAATTTTTGGAAATTTTCAAAATTTACCCCCTTGAGGTTCAAAAAATTTCAATTTTTCGTTAATCCTCCCTTACTCCTAAAGTATTCGACTTATTGCGACGTAGCCATGAACATAAATAGATTTTTTCGTCCTCTTTCGATTGGCGCCCTCAGAAACGTCCTATCTTGCACGGTTCGCTCGTAAAAAAATTCCGAAAAATTCCAAAAAGTTACCCAAAATTTTCATTCTTTGGGTCATAGCTTTCTCAAATGACGCATTAAAGGACATAAGACATACTCATATTAAAGAGAATTTTTAGACGAATACGCAGATACCCATAAATCATTTCATCGAGCTATAGTTTCTGAGATATGAGCGAAAATGTTTTCGGGAGTTCACCAACTTCACGAAATTTGTGCAAGTGCCAAAACTTTAAAACGCCATATCTCCGAAACGGTTAGAGATATCGAGGTGCGGCTTGCAGCGTTGGATTCAGGAGGCCGAGTTCTATCAGAAAAAACAACCTTTGAGGCATTTGAATGAATTTTCAAAAAACGTCTATAACTCGAAAACGGCTATATTTAGGGGGAAACTGATGGTGCAGGCGACTTTCTCGGGTCAATTTATATCAGATAATGTTAGTTTAAAAGCCTTTTGAAAGAAAAAATTTTTTTGGAAATTTTCAAAATTTACCCCCTTGAGGTTCAAAAAATTTCAATTTTTCGTTAATCCTCCCTTACTCCTAAAGTATTCGACTTATTGCGACGTAGCCATGAACATAAATAGATTTTTTCGTCCTCTTTCGATTGGCGCCCTCAGAAACGTCCTATCTTGCACGGTTCGCTCGTAAAAAAATTCCGAAAAATTCCAAAAAGTTACCCAAAATTTTCATTCTTTGGGTCATAGCTTTCTCAAATGACGCATTAAAGGACATAAGACATACTCATATTAAAGAGAATTTTTAGACGAATACGCAGATACCCATAAATCATTTCATCGAGCTATAGTTTCTGAGATATGAGCGAAAATGTTTTCGGGAGTTCACCAACTTCACGAAATTTGTGCAAGTGCCAAAACTTTAAAACGCCATATCTCCGAAACGGTTAGAGATATCGAGGTGCGGCTTGCAGCGTTGGATTCAGGAGGCCGAGTTCTATCAGAAAAAACAACTTTTGAGGCATTTGAATGAATTTTCAAAAAACGTCTATAACTCGAAAACGGCTATATTTAGGGGGAAACTGATGGTGCAGGCGACTTTCTCGGGTCAATTTACATCAGATAATGTTAGTTTAAAAGCCTTTTGAAACAAAAATTTTTTTTGGAAATTTTCAAAATTTACCCCCTTGAGGTTCAAAAAATTTCAATTTTTCGTTAATCCTCCCTCACTCCTAAAGTATTCGACTTATTGCGACGTAGCCATGAACATAAATAGATTTTTTCGTCCTCTTTCGATTGGCGCCCTCAGAAACGTCCTATCTTGCACGGTTCGCTCGTAAAAAAATTCCGAAAAATTCCAAAAAGTTACCCAAAATTTTCATTCTTTGGGTCATAGCTTTCTCAAATGACGCATTAAAGGACATAAGACATACTCATATTAAAGAGAATTTTTAGACGAATACGCAGATACACATAAATCATTTCATCGAGCTATAGTTTCCGAGATATGAGCGAAAATGTTTTCGGGAGTTCACCAACTTCACGAAATTTGTGCAAGTGCCAAAATTTTAAAACGCCATATCTCCGAAACGGTTAGAGATATCGAGGTGCGGCTTGCAGCGTTGGATTCAGGAGGCCGAGTTCTATCAGAAAAAACAACCTTTGAGGCATTTGAATGAATTTTCAAAAAACGTCTATAACTCGAAAACGGCTATATTTAGGGGGAAACTGATGGTGCAGGAGACTTTCTCGGGTCAATTTACATCAGATAATGTTAGTTTAAAAGCCTTTTGAAAGAAAAATTTTTTTTTGGAAATTTTCAAAATTTACCCCCTTGAGGTTCAAAAAATTTCAATTTTTCGTTAATCCTCCCTTACTCCTAATGTATTCGACTTATTGCGACGTAGCCATGAACATAAATAGATTTTTTCGTCCTCTTTCGATTGGCGCCCTCAGAAACGTCCTATCTGGCACGGTTCGCTCGTAAAAAAATTCCGAAAAATTCCAAAAAGTTACCCAAAATTTTCATTCTTTGGGTCATAGCTTTCTCAAATGACGCATTAAAGGACATAAGACATACTCATATTAAAGAGAATTTTTAGACGAATACGCAGATACCCATAAATCATTTCATCGAGCTATAGTTTCCGAGATATGAGCGAAAATGTTTTCGGGAGTTCACCAACTTCACGAAATTTGTGCAAGTGCCAAAACTTTAAAACGCCATATCTCCGAAACGGTTAGAGATATCGAGGTGCGGCTTGCAGCGTTGGATTCAGGAGGTCGAGTTCTATCAGAAAAAAACAACTTTTGAGGCATTTGAATGAATTTTCAAAAAACGTCTATAACTCGAAAACGGCTATATTTAGGGGGAAACTGATGGTGCAGGCGACTTTCTCGGGTCAATTTACATCAGATAATGTTAGTTTAAAAGCCTTTTGAAACAAAAATTTTTTTTGGAAATTTTCAAAATTTACCCCCTTGAGGTTCAAAAAATTTCAATTTTTCGTTAATCCTCCCTTACTCCTAAAGTATTCGACTTATTGCGACGTAGCCATGAACATAAATAGATTTTTTCGTCCTCTTTCGATTGGCGCCCTCAGAAACGTCCTATCTTGCACGGTTCGCTCGTAAAAAAATTCCGAAAAATTCCAAAAAGTTACCCAAAATTTTCATTCTTTGGGTCATAGCTTTCTCAAATGACGCATTAAAGGACATAAGACATACTCATATTAAAGAGAATTTTTAGACGAATACGCAGATACCCATAAATCATTTCATCGAGCTATAGTTTCCGAGATATGAGCGAAAATGTTTTCGGGAGTTCACCAACTTCACGAAATTTGTGCAAGTGCCAAAATTTTAAAACGCCATATCTCCGAAACGGTTAGAGATATCGAGGTGCGGCTTGCAGCGTTGGATTCAGGAGGCCGAGTTCTATCAGAAAAAACAACTTTTGAGGCATTTGAATGAATTTTCAAAAAACGTCTATAACTCGAAAACGGCTATATTTAGGGGGAAACTGATGGTGCAGGCGACTTTCTCGGGTCAATTTACATCAGATAATGTTAGTTTAAAAGCCTTTTGAAACAAAAAATTTTTTTGGAAATTTTCAAAATTTACCCCCTTGAGGTTCAAAAAATTTCAATTTTTCGTTAATCCTCCCTTACTCCTAAAGTATTCGACTTATTGCGACGTAGCCATGAACATAAATAGATTTTTTCGTCCTCTTTCGATTGGCGCCCTCAGAAACGTCCTATCTGGCACGGTTCGCTCGTAAAAAAATTCCGAAAAATTCCAAAAAGTTACCCAAAATTTTCATTCTTTGGGTCATAGCTTTCTCAAATGACGCATTAAAGGACATAAGACATACTCATATTAAAGAGAATTTTTAGACGAATACGCAGATACCCATAAATCATTTCATCGAGCTATAGTTTCCGAGATATGAGCGAAAATGTTTTCGGGAGTTCACCAACTTCACGAAATTTGTGCAAGTGCCAAAACTTTAAAACGCCATATCTCCGAAACGGTTAGAGATATCGAGGTGCGGCTTGCAGCGTTGGATTCAGGAGGCCGAGTTCTATCAGAAAAAAACAACTTTTGAGGCATTTGAATGAATTTTCAAAAAACGTCTATAACTCGAAAACGGCTATATTTAGGGGGAAACTGATGGTGCAGGCGACTTTCTCGGGTCAATTTACATCAGATAATGTTAGTTTAAAAGCCTTTTGAAAGAAAAAATTTTTTTGGAAATTTTCAAAATTTACCCCCTTGAGGTTCAAAAAATTTCAATTTTTCGTTAATCCTCCCTTACTCCTAAAGTATTCGACTTATTGCGGCGTAGCCATGAACATAAATAGATTTTTTCGTCCTCTTTCGATTGGCGCCCTCAGAAACGTCCTATCTTGCACGGTTCGCTCGTAAAAAAATTCCGAAAAATTCCAAAAAGTTACCCAAAATTTTCATTCTTTGGGTCATAGCTTTCTCAAATGACGCATTAAAGGACATAAGACATACTCATATTAAAGAGAATTTTTAGACGAATACGCAGATACCCATAAATCATTTCATCGAGCTATAGTTTCCGAGATATGAGCGAAAATGTTTTCGGGAGTTCACCAACTTCACGAAATTTGTGCAAGTGCCAAAACTTTAAAACGCCATATCTCCGAAACGGTTAGAGATATCGAGGTGCGGCTTGCAGCGTTGGATTCAGGAGGTCGAGTTCTATCAGAAAAAAACAACTTTTGAGGCATTTGAATAAATTTTCAAAAAACGTCTATAACTCGAAAACGGCTATATTTAGGGGGAAACTGATGGTGCAGGCGACTTTCTCGGGTCAATTTACATCAGATAATGTTAGTTTAAAAGCCTTTTGAAACAAAAATTTTTTTTGGAAATTTTCAAAATTTACCCCCTTGAGGTTCAAAAAATTTCAATTTTTCGTTAATCCTCCCTTACTCCTAAAGTATTCGACTTATTGCGACGTAGCCATGAACATAAATAGATTTTTTCGTCCTCTTTCGATTGGCGCCCTCAGAAACGTCCTATCTGGCACGGTTCGCTCGTAAAAAAATTCCAAAAAATTCCAAAAAGTTACCCAAAATTTTCATTCTTTGGGTCATAGCTTTCTCAAATGACGCATTAAAGGACATAAGACATACTCATATTAAAGAGAATTTTTAGACGAATACGCAGATACCCATAAATCATTTCATCGAGCTATAGTTTCCGAGATATGAGCGAAAATGTTTTCGGGAGTTCACCAACTTCACGAAATTTGTGCAAGTGCCAAAACTTTAAAACGCCATATCTCCGAAATGGTTAGAGATATCGAGGTGCGGCTTGCAGCGTTGGATTCAGGAGGTCGAGTTCTATCAGAAAAAAACAACTTTTGAGGCATTTGAATGAATTTTCAAAAAACGTCTATAACTCGAAAACGGCTATATTTAGGGGGAAACTGATGGTGCAGGCGACTTTCTCGGGTCAATTTACATCAGATAATGTTAGTTTAAAAGCCTTTTGAAACAAAAAATTTTTTTGGAAATTTTCAAAATTTACCCCCTTGAGGTTCAAAAAATTTCAATTTTTCGTTAATCCTCCCTTACTCCTAAAGTATTCGACTTATTGCGACGTAGCCATGAACATAAATAGATTTTTTCGTCCTCTTTCGATTGGCGCCCTCAGAAACGTCCTATCTGGCACGGTTCGCTCGTAAAAAAAATCCGAAAAATTCCAAAAAGTTACCCAAAATTTTCATTCTTTGGGTCATAGCTTTCTCAAATGACGCATTAAAGGACATAAGACATACTCATATTAAAGAGAATTTTTAGACGAATACGCAGATACCCATAAATCATTTCATCGAGCTATAGTTTCCGAGATATGAGCGAAAATGTTTTCGGGAGTTCACCAACTTCACGAAATTTGTGCAAGTGCCAAAACTTTAAAACGTCATATCTCCGAAACGGTTAGAGATATCGAGGTGCGGCTTGCAGCGTTGGATTCAGGAGGTCGAGTTCTATCAGAAAAAAAACAACTTTTGAGGCATTTGAATGAATTTTCAAAAAACGTCTATAACTCGAAAACGGCTATATTTAGGGGGAAACTGATGGTGCAGGCGACTTTCTCGGGTCAATTTACATCAGATAATGTTAGTTTAAAAGCCTTTTGAAACAAAAAATTTTTTTGGAAATTTTCAAAATTTACCCCCTTGAGGTTCAAAAAATTTCAATTTTTCGTTAATCCTCCCTCACTCCTAAGGTATTCGACTTATTGCGACGTAGCCATGAACATAAATAGATTTTTTCCTCCTCTTTCGATTGGCGCCCTCAGAAACGTCCTATCTTGCACGGTTCGCTCGTAAAAAAATTCCGAAAAATTCCAAAAAGTTACCCAAAATTTTCATTCTTTGGGTCATAGCTTTCTCAAATGACGCATTAAAGGACATAAGACATACTCATATTAAAGAGAATTTTTAGACGAATACGCAGATACACATAAATCATTTCATCGAGCATTTGAATGAATTTTCAAAAAACGTCTATAACTCGAAAACGGCTATATTTAGGGGGAAACTGATGGTGCAGGCGACTTTCTCGGGTCAATTTACATCAGATAATGTTAGTTTAAAAGCCTTTTGAAACAAAAAATTTTTTTGGAAATTTTCAAAATTTACCCCCTTGAGGTTCAAAAAATTTCAATTTTTCGTTAATCCTCCCTTACTCCTAAAGTATTCGACTTATTGCGACGTAGCCATGAACATAAATAGATTTTTTCGTCCTCTTTCGATTGGCGCCCTCAGAAACGTCCTATCTGGCACGGTTCGCTCGTAAAAAAATTCCGAAAAATTCCAAAAAGTTACCCAAAATTTTCATTCTTTGGGTCATAGCTTTCTCAAATGACGCATTAAAGGACATAAGACATACTCATATTAAAGAGAATTTTTAGACGAATACGCAGATACCCATAAATCATTTCATCGAGCTATAGTTTCCGAGATATGAGCGAAAATGTTTTCGGGAGTTCACCAACTTCACGAAATTTGTGCAAGTGCCAAAACTTTAAAACGCCATATCTCCGAAACGGTTAGAGATATCGAGGTGCGGCTTGCAGCGTTGGATTCAGGAGGTCGAGTTCTATCAGAAAAAACAACCTTTGAGGCATTTGAATAAATTTTCAAAAAACGTCTATAACTCGAAAACGGCTATATTTAGGGGGAAACTGATGGTGCAGGCGACTTTCTCGGGTCAATTTACATCAGATAATGTTAGTTTAAAAGCCTTTTGAAAGAAAAAAATTTTTTGGAAATTTTCAAAATTTACCCCCTTGAGGTTCAAAAAATTTCAATTTTTCGTTAATCCTCCCTTACTCCTAAAGTATTCGACTTATTGCGACGTAGCCATGAACATAAATAGATTTTTTCGTCCTCTTTCGATTGGCGCCCTCAGAAACGTCCTATCTTGCACGGTTCGCTCGTAAAAAAATTCCGAAAAATTCCAAAAAGTTACCCAAAATTTTCATTCTTTGGGTCATAGCTTTCTCAAATGACGCATTAAAGGACATAAGACATACTCATATTAAAGAGAATTTTTAGACGAATACGCAGATACCCATAAATCATTTCATCGAGCTATAGTTTCCGAGATATGAGCGAAAATGTTTTCGGGAGTTCACCAACTTCACGAAATTTGTGCAAGTGCCAAAACTTTAAAACGCCATATCTCCGAAACGGTTAGAGATATCGAGGTGCGGCTTGCAGCGTTGGATTCAGGAGGCCGAGTTCTATCAGAAAAAAACATTAAAGGACATAAGACATACTCATATTAAAGAGAATTTTTAGACGAATACGCAGATACCCATAAATCATTTCATGGAGCTATAGTTTCCGAGATATGAGCGAAAATGTTTTCGGGAGTTCACCAACTTCACGAAATTTGTGCAAGTGCCAAAACTTTAAAACGCCATATCTCCGAAACGGTTAGAGATATCGAGGTGCGGCTTGCAGCGTTGGATTCAGGAGGTCGTGTTCTATCAGAAAAAACAACTTTTGAGGCATTTGAATGAATTTTCAAAAAACGTCTATAACTCGAAAACGGCTATATTTAGGGGGAAACTGATGGTGCGGGCGACTTTCTCGGGTCAATTTACATCAGATAATGTTAGTTTAAAAGCCTTTTGAAACAAAAAAATTTTTTGGAAATTTTCAAAATTTACCCCCTTGAGGTTCAAAAAATTTCAATTTTTCGTTAATCCTCCCTTACTCCTAAAGTATTCGACTTATTGCGACGTAGCCATGAACATAAATAGATTTTTTCGTCCTCTTTCGATTGGCGCCCTCAGAAACGTCCTATCTGGCACGGTTCGCTCGTAAAAAAATTCCGAAAAATTCCAAAAAGTTACCCAAAATTTTCATTCTTTGGGTCATAGCTTTCTCAAATGACGCATTAAAGGACATAAGACATACTCATATTAAAGAGAATTTTTAGACGAATACGCAGATACCCATAAATCATTTCATCGAGCTATAGTTTCCGAGATATGAGCGAAAATGTTTTCGGGAGTTCACCAACTTCACGAAATTTGTGCAAGTGCCAAAACTTTAAAACGCCATATCTCCGAAACGGTTAGAGATATCGAGGTGCGGCTTGCAGCGTTGGATTCAGGAGGTCGAGTTCTATCAGAAAAAACAACCTTTGAGGCATTTGAAAGAAATTTCAAAAAACGTTTATAACTCGAAAACGGCTATATTTAGGGGGAAACTGATGGTGCGGGCGACTTTCTCGGGTCAATTTACATCAGATAATGTTAGTTTAAAAGCCTTTTGAAACAAAAATTTTTTTTGGAAATTTTCAAAATTTACCCCCTTGAGGTTCAAAAAATTTCAATTTTTCGTTAATCCTCCCTTACTCCTAAAGTATTCGACTTATTGCGACGTAGCCATGAACATAAATAGATTTTTTCGTCCTCTTTCGATTGGCGCCCTCAGAAACGTCCTATCTTGCACGGTTCGCTCGTAAAAAAATTCCGAAAAATTCCAAAAAGTTACCCAAAATTTTCATTCTTTGGGTCATAGCTTTCTCAAATGACGCATTAAAGGACATAAGACATACTCATATTAAAGAGAATTTTTAGACGAATACGCAGATACCCATAAATCATTTCATCGAGCTATAGTTTCCGAGATATGAGCGAAAATGTTTTCGGGAGTTCACCAACTTCACGAAATTTGTGCAAGTGCCAAAACTTTAAAACGCCATATCTCCGAAACGGTTAGAGATATCGAGGTGCGGCTTGCAGCGTTGGATTCAGGAGGTCGTGTTCTATCAGAAAAAACAACTTTTGAGGCATTTGAATGAATTTTCAAAAAACGTCTATAACTCGAAAACGGCTATATTTAGGGGGAAACTGATGGTGCAGGCGACTTTCTCGGGTCAATTTACATCAGATAATGTTAGTTTAAAAGCCTTTTGAAACAAAAAATTTTTTTGGAAATTTTCAAAATTTACCCCCTTGAGGTTCAAAAAATTTCAATTTTTCGTTAATCCTCCCTTACTCCTAAAGTATTCGACTTATTGCGACGTAGCCATGAACATAAATAGATTTTTTCGTCCTCTTTCGATTGGCGCCCTCAGAAACGTCCTATCTGGCACGGTTCGCTCGTAAAAAAATTCCGAAAAATTCCAAAAAGTTACCCAAAATTTTCATTCTTTGGGTCATAGCTTTCTCAAATGACGCATTAAAGGACATAAGACATACTCATATTAAAGAGACTTTTTAGACGAATACGCAGATACCCATAAATCATTTCATCGAGCTATAGTTTCCGAGATATGAGCGAAAATGTTTTCGGGAGTTCACCAACTTCACGAAATTTGTGCAAGTGCCAAAACTTTAAAACGCCATATCTCCGAAACGGTTAGAGATATCGAGGTGCGGCTTGCAGCGTTGGATTCAGGAGGTCGAGTTCTATCAGAAAAAACAACTTTTGAGGCATTTGAATGAATTTTCAAAAAACGTCTATAACTCGAAAACGGCTATATTTAGGGGGAAACTGATGGTGCAGGCGACTTTCTCGGGTCAATTTACATCAGATAATGTTAGTTTAAAAGCCTTTTGAAACAAAAATTTTTTTTGGAAATTTTCAAAATTTACCCCCTTGAGGTTCAAAAAATTTCAATTTTTCGTTAATCCTCCCTTACTCCTAAAGTATTCGACTTATTGCGACGTAGCCATGAACATAAATAGATTTTTTCGTCCTCTTTCGATTGGCGCCCTCAGAAACGTCCTATCTTGCACGGTTCGCTCGTAAAAAAATTCCGAAAAATTCCAAAAAGTTACCCAAAATTTTCATTCTTTGGGTCATAGCTTTCTCAAATGACGCATTAAAGGACATAAGACATACTCATATTAAAGAGAATTTTTAGACGAATACGCAGATACCCATAAATCATTTCATCGAGCTATAGTTTCCGAGATATGAGCGAAAATGTTTTCGGGAGTTCACCAACTTCACGAAATTTGTGCAAGTGCCAAAACTTTAAAACGCCATATCTCCGAAACGGTTAGAGATATCGAGGTGCGGCTTGCAGCGTTGGATTCAGGAGGTCGAGTTCTATCAGAAAAAACAACCTTTGAGGCATTTGAAAGAAATTTCAAAAAACGTTTATAACTCGAAAACGGCTATATTTAGGGGGAAACTGATGGTGCGGGCGACTTTCTCGGGTCAATTTACATCAGATAATGTTAGTTTAAAAGCCTTTTGAAACAAAAATTTTTTTTGGAAATTTTCAAAATTTACCCCCTTGAGGTTCAAAAAATTTCAATTTTTCGTTAATCCTCCCTTACTCCTAAAGTATTCGACTTATTGCGACGTAGCCATGAACATAAATAGATTTTTTCGTCCTCTTTCGATTGGCGCCCTCAGAAACGTCCTATCTTGCACGGTTCGCTCGTAAAAAAATTCCGAAAAATTCCAAAAAGTTACCCAAAATTTTCATTCTTTGGGTCATAGCTTTCTCAAATGACGCATTAAAGGACATAAGACATACTCATATTAAAGAGAATTTTTAGACGAATACGCAGATACCCATAAATCATTTCATCGAGCTATAGTTTCCGAGATATGAGCGAAAATGTTTTCGGGAGTTCACCAACTTCACGAAATTTGTGCAAGTGCCAAAACTTTAAAACGCCATATCTCCGAAACGGTTAGAGATATCGAGGTGCGGCTTGCAGCGTTGGATTCAGGAGGTCGTGTTCTATCAGAAAAAACAACTTTTGAGGCATTTGAATGAATTTTCAAAAAACGTCTATAACTCGAAAACGGCTATATTTAGGGGGAAACTGATGGTGCAGGCGACTTTCTCGGGTCAATTTACATCAGATAATGTTAGTTTAAAAGCCTTTTGAAACAAAAAATTTTTTTGGAAATTTTCAAAATTTACCCCCTTGAGGTTCAAAAAATTTCAATTTTTCGTTAATCCTCCCTTACTCCTAAAGTATTCGACTTATTGCGACGTAGCCATGAACATAAATAGATTTTTTCGTCCTCTTTCGATTGGCGCCCTCAGAAACGTCCTATCTGGCACGGTTCGCTCGTAAAAAAATTCCGAAAAATTCCAAAAAGTTACCCAAAATTTTCATTCTTTGGGTCATAGCTTTCTCAAATGACGCATTAAAGGACATAAGACATACTCATATTAAAGAGAATTTTTAGACGAATACGCAGATACCCATAAATCATTTCATCGAGCTATAGTTTCCGAGATATGAGCGAAAATGTTTTCGGGAGTTCACCAACTTCACGAAATTTGTGCAAGTGCCAAAACTTTAAAACGCCATATCTCCGAAACGGTTAGAGATATCGAGGTGCGGCTTGCAGCGTTGGATTCAGGAGGTCGAGTTCTATCAGAAAAAACAACCTTTGAGGCATTTGAAAGAAATTTCAAAAAACGTTTATAACTCGAAAACGGCTATATTTAGGGGGAAACTGATGGTGCGGGCGACTTTCTCGGGTCAATTTACATCAGATAATGTTAGTTTAAAAGCCTTTTGAAACAAAAATTTTTTTTGGAAATTTTCAAAATTTACCCCCTTGAGGTTCAAAAAATTTCAATTTTTCGTTAATCCTCCCTTACTCCTAAAGTATTCGACTTATTGCGACGTAGCCATGAACATAAATAGATTTTTTCGTCCTCTTTCGATTGGCGCCCTCAGAAACGTCCTATCTTGCACGGTTCGCTCGTAAAAAAATTCCGAAAAATTCCAAAAAGTTACCCAAAATTTTCATTCTTTGGGTCATAGCTTTCTCAAATGACGCATTAAAGGACATAAGACATACTCATATTAAAGAGAATTTTTAGACGAATACGCAGATACCCATAAATCATTTCATCGAGCTATAGTTTCCGAGATATGAGCGAAAATGTTTTCGGGAGTTCACCAACTTCACGAAATTTGTGCAAGTGCCAAAACTTTAAAACGCCATATCTCCGAAACGGTTAGAGATATCGAGGTGCGGCTTGCAGCGTTGGATTCAGGAGGTCGTGTTCTATCAGAAAAAACAACTTTTGAGGCATTTGAATGAATTTTCAAAAAACGTCTATAACTCGAAAACGGCTATATTTAGGGGGAAACTGATGGTGCAGGCGACTTTCTCGGGTCAATTTACATCAGATAATGTTAGTTTAAAAGCCTTTTGAAACAAAAAATTTTTTTGGAAATTTTCAAAATTTACCCCCTTGAGGTTCAAAAAATTTCAATTTTTCGTTAATCCTCCCTTACTCCTAAAGTATTCGACTTATTGCGACGTAGCCATGAACATAAATAGATTTTTTCGTCCTCTTTCGATTGGCGCCCTCAGAAACGTCCTATCTGGCACGGTTCGCTCGTAAAAAAATTCCGAAAAATTCCAAAAAGTTACCCAAAATTTTCATTCTTTGGGTCATAGCTTTCTCAAATGACGCATTAAAGGACATAAGACATACTCATATTAAAGAGAATTTTTAGACGAATACGCAGATACCCATAAATCATTTCATCGAGCTATAGTTTCCGAGATATGAGCGAAAATGTTTTCGGGAGTTCACCAACTTCACGAAATTTGTGCAAGTGCCAAAACTTTAAAACGCCATATCTCCGAAACGGTTAGAGATATCGAGGTGCGGCTTGCAGCGTTGGATTCAGGAGGTCGAGTTCTATCAGAAAAAACAACCTTTGAGGCATTTGAATAAATTTTCAAAAAACGTCTATAACTCGAAAACGGCTATATTTAGGGGGAAACTGATGGTGCAGGCGACTTTCTCGGGTCAATTTACATCAGATAATGTTAGTTTAAAAGCCTTTTGAAAGAAAAAAATTTTTTGGAAATTTTCAAAATTTACCCCCTTGAGGTTCAAAAAATTTCAATTTTTCGTTAATCCTCCCTTACTCCTAAAGTATTCGACTTATTGCGACGTAGCCATGAACATAAATAGATTTTTTCGTCCTCTTTCGATTGGCGCCCTCAGAAACGTCCTATCTTGCACGGTTCGCTCGTAAAAAAATTCCGAAAAATTCCAAAAAGTTACCCAAAATTTTCATTCTTTGGGTCATAGCTTTCTCAAATGACGCATTAAAGGACATAAGACATACTCATATTAAAGAGAATTTTTAGACGAATACGCAGATACCCATAAATCATTTCATCGAGCTATAGTTTCCGAGATATGAGCGAAAATGTTTTCGGGAGTTCACCAACTTCACGAAATTTGTGCAAGTGCCAAAACTTTAAAACGCCATATCTCCGAAACGGTTAGAGATATCGAGGTGCGGCTTGCAGCGTTGGATTCAGGAGGCCGAGTTCTATCAGAAAAAAACATTAAAGGACATAAGACATACTCATATTAAAGAGAATTTTTAGACGAATACGCAGATACCCATAAATCATTTCATGGAGCTATAGTTTCCGAGATATGAGCGAAAATGTTTTCGGGAGTTCACCAACTTCACGAAATTTGTGCAAGTGCCAAAACTTTAAAACGCCATATCTCCGAAACGGTTAGAGATATCGAGGTGCGGCTTGCAGCGTTGGATTCAGGAGGTCGTGTTCTATCAGAAAAAACAACTTTTGAGGCATTTGAATGAATTTTCAAAAAACGTCTATAACTCGAAAACGGCTATATTTAGGGGGAAACTGATGGTGCGGGCGACTTTCTCGGGTCAATTTACATCAGATAATGTTAGTTTAAAAGCCTTTTGAAACAAAAAAATTTTTTGGAAATTTTCAAAATTTACCCCCTTGAGGTTCAAAAAATTTCAATTTTTCGTTAATCCTCCCTTACTCCTAAAGTATTCGACTTATTGCGACGTAGCCATGAACATAAATAGATTTTTTCGTCCTCTTTCGATTGGCGCCCTCAGAAACGTCCTATCTGGCACGGTTCGCTCGTAAAAAAATTCCGAAAAATTCCAAAAAGTTACCCAAAATTTTCATTCTTTGGGTCATAGCTTTCTCAAATGACGCATTAAAGGACATAAGACATACTCATATTAAAGAGAATTTTTAGACGAATACGCAGATACCCATAAATCATTTCATCGAGCTATAGTTTCCGAGATATGAGCGAAAATGTTTTCGGGAGTTCACCAACTTCACGAAATTTGTGCAAGTGCCAAAACTTTAAAACGCCATATCTCCGAAACGGTTAGAGATATCGAGGTGCGGCTTGCAGCGTTGGATTCAGGAGGTCGAGTTCTATCAGAAAAAACAACCTTTGAGGCATTTGAAAGAAATTTCAAAAAACGTTTATAACTCGAAAACGGCTATATTTAGGGGGAAACTGATGGTGCGGGCGACTTTCTCGGGTCAATTTACATCAGATAATGTTAGTTTAAAAGCCTTTTGAAACAAAAATTTTTTTTGGAAATTTTCAAAATTTACCCCCTTGAGGTTCAAAAAATTTCAATTTTTCGTTAATCCTCCCTTACTCCTAAAGTATTCGACTTATTGCGACGTAGCCATGAACATAAATAGATTTTTTCGTCCTCTTTCGATTGGCGCCCTCAGAAACGTCCTATCTTGCACGGTTCGCTCGTAAAAAAATTCCGAAAAATTCCAAAAAGTTACCCAAAATTTTCATTCTTTGGGTCATAGCTTTCTCAAATGACGCATTAAAGGACATAAGACATACTCATATTAAAGAGAATTTTTAGACGAATACGCAGATACCCATAAATCATTTCATCGAGCTATAGTTTCCGAGATATGAGCGAAAATGTTTTCGGGAGTTCACCAACTTCACGAAATTTGTGCAAGTGCCAAAACTTTAAAACGCCATATCTCCGAAACGGTTAGAGATATCGAGGTGCGGCTTGCAGCGTTGGATTCAGGAGGTCGTGTTCTATCAGAAAAAACAACTTTTGAGGCATTTGAATGAATTTTCAAAAAACGTCTATAACTCGAAAACGGCTATATTTAGGGGGAAACTGATGGTGCAGGCGACTTTCTCGGGTCAATTTACATCAGATAATGTTAGTTTAAAAGCCTTTTGAAACAAAAAATTTTTTTGGAAATTTTCAAAATTTACCCCCTTGAGGTTCAAAAAATTTCAATTTTTCGTTAATCCTCCCTTACTCCTAAAGTATTCGACTTATTGCGACGTAGCCATGAACATAAATAGATTTTTTCGTCCTCTTTCGATTGGCGCCCTCAGAAACGTCCTATCTGGCACGGTTCGCTCGTAAAAAAATTCCGAAAAATTCCAAAAAGTTACCCAAAATTTTCATTCTTTGGGTCATAGCTTTCTCAAATGACGCATTAAAGGACATAAGACATACTCATATTAAAGAGACTTTTTAGACGAATACGCAGATACCCATAAATCATTTCATCGAGCTATAGTTTCCGAGATATGAGCGAAAATGTTTTCGGGAGTTCACCAACTTCACGAAATTTGTGCAAGTGCCAAAACTTTAAAACGCCATATCTCCGAAACGGTTAGAGATATCGAGGTGCGGCTTGCAGCGTTGGATTCAGGAGGTCGAGTTCTATCAGAAAAAACAACTTTTGAGGCATTTGAATGAATTTTCAAAAAACGTCTATAACTCGAAAACGGCTATATTTAGGGGGAAACTGATGGTGCAGGCGACTTTCTCGGGTCAATTTACATCAGATAATGTTAGTTTAAAAGCCTTTTGAAACAAAAATTTTTTTTGGAAATTTTCAAAATTTACCCCCTTGAGGTTCAAAAAATTTCAATTTTTCGTTAATCCTCCCTTACTCCTAAAGTATTCGACTTATTGCGACGTAGCCATGAACATAAATAGATTTTTTCGTCCTCTTTCGATTGGCGCCCTCAGAAACGTCCTATCTTGCACGGTTCGCTCGTAAAAAAATTCCGAAAAATTCCAAAAAGTTACCCAAAATTTTCATTCTTTGGGTCATAGCTTTCTCAAATGACGCATTAAAGGACATAAGACATACTCATATTAAAGAGAATTTTTAGACGAATACGCAGATACCCATAAATCATTTCATCGAGCTATAGTTTCCGAGATATGAGCGAAAATGTTTTCGGGAGTTCACCAACTTCACGAAATTTGTGCAAGTGCCAAAACTTTAAAACGCCATATCTCCGAAACGGTTAGAGATATCGAGGTGCGGCTTGCAGCGTTGGATTCAGGAGGTCGAGTTCTATCAGAAAAAACAACCTTTGAGGCATTTGAAAGAAATTTCAAAAAACGTTTATAACTCGAAAACGGCTATATTTAGGGGGAAACTGATGGTGCGGGCGACTTTCTCGGGTCAATTTACATCAGATAATGTTAGTTTAAAAGCCTTTTGAAACAAAAATTTTTTTTGGAAATTTTCAAAATTTACCCCCTTGAGGTTCAAAAAATTTCAATTTTTCGTTAATCCTCCCTTACTCCTAAAGTATTCGACTTATTGCGACGTAGCCATGAACATAAATAGATTTTTTCGTCCTCTTTCGATTGGCGCCCTCAGAAACGTCCTATCTTGCACGGTTCGCTCGTAAAAAAATTCCGAAAAATTCCAAAAAGTTACCCAAAATTTTCATTCTTTGGGTCATAGCTTTCTCAAATGACGCATTAAAGGACATAAGACATACTCATATTAAAGAGAATTTTTAGACGAATACGCAGATACCCATAAATCATTTCATCGAGCTATAGTTTCCGAGATATGAGCGAAAATGTTTTCGGGAGTTCACCAACTTCACGAAATTTGTGCAAGTGCCAAAACTTTAAAACGCCATATCTCCGAAACGGTTAGAGATATCGAGGTGCGGCTTGCAGCGTTGGATTCAGGAGGTCGTGTTCTATCAGAAAAAACAACTTTTGAGGCATTTGAATGAATTTTCAAAAAACGTCTATAACTCGAAAACGGCTATATTTAGGGGGAAACTGATGGTGCAGGCGACTTTCTCGGGTCAATTTACATCAGATAATGTTAGTTTAAAAGCCTTTTGAAACAAAAAATTTTTTTGGAAATTTTCAAAATTTACCCCCTTGAGGTTCAAAAAATTTCAATTTTTCGTTAATCCTCCCTTACTCCTAAAGTATTCGACTTATTGCGACGTAGCCATGAACATAAATAGATTTTTTCGTCCTCTTTCGATTGGCGCCCTCAGAAACGTCCTATCTGGCACGGTTCGCTCGTAAAAAAATTCCGAAAAATTCCAAAAAGTTACCCAAAATTTTCATTCTTTGGGTCATAGCTTTCTCAAATGACGCATTAAAGGACATAAGACATACTCATATTAAAGAGAATTTTTAGACGAATACGCAGATACCCATAAATCATTTCATCGAGCTATAGTTTCCGAGATATGAGCGAAAATGTTTTCGGGAGTTCACCAACTTCACGAAATTTGTGCAAGTGCCAAAACTTTAAAACGCCATATCTCCGAAACGGTTAGAGATATCGAGGTGCGGCTTGCAGCGTTGGATTCAGGAGGTCGAGTTCTATCAGAAAAAACAACCTTTGAGGCATTTGAAAGAAATTTCAAAAAACGTTTATAACTCGAAAACGGCTATATTTAGGGGGAAACTGATGGTGCGGGCGACTTTCTCGGGTCAATTTACATCAGATAATGTTAGTTTAAAAGCCTTTTGAAACAAAAATTTTTTTTGGAAATTTTCAAAATTTACCCCCTTGAGGTTCAAAAAATTTCAATTTTTCGTTAATCCTCCCTTACTCCTAAAGTATTCGACTTATTGCGACGTAGCCATGAACATAAATAGATTTTTTCGTCCTCTTTCGATTGGCGCCCTCAGAAACGTCCTATCTTGCACGGTTCGCTCGTAAAAAAATTCCGAAAAATTCCAAAAAGTTACCCAAAATTTTCATTCTTTGGGTCATAGCTTTCTCAAATGACGCATTAAAGGACATAAGACATACTCATATTAAAGAGAATTTTTAGACGAATACGCAGATACCCATAAATCATTTCATCGAGCTATAGTTTCCGAGATATGAGCGAAAATGTTTTCGGGAGTTCACCAACTTCACGAAATTTGTGCAAGTGCCAAAACTTTAAAACGCCATATCTCCGAAACGGTTAGAGATATCGAGGTGCGGCTTGCAGCGTTGGATTCAGGAGGTCGTGTTCTATCAGAAAAAACAACTTTTGAGGCATTTGAATGAATTTTCAAAAAACGTCTATAACTCGAAAACGGCTATATTTAGGGGGAAACTGATGGTGCAGGCGACTTTCTCGGGTCAATTTACATCAGATAATGTTAGTTTAAAAGCCTTTTGAAACAAAAAATTTTTTTGGAAATTTTCAAAATTTACCCCCTTGAGGTTCAAAAAATTTCAATTTTTCGTTAATCCTCCCTTACTCCTAAAGTATTCGACTTATTGCGACGTAGCCATGAACATAAATAGATTTTTTCGTCCTCTTTCGATTGGCGCCCTCAGAAACGTCCTATCTGGCACGGTTCGCTCGTAAAAAAATTCCGAAAAATTCCAAAAAGTTACCCAAAATTTTCATTCTTTGGGTCATAGCTTTCTCAAATGACGCATTAAAGGACATAAGACATACTCATATTAAAGAGAATTTTTAGACGAATACGCAGATACCCATAAATCATTTCATCGAGCTATAGTTTCCGAGATATGAGCGAAAATGTTTTCGGGAGTTCACCAACTTCACGAAATTTGTGCAAGTGCCAAAACTTTAAAACGCCATATCTCCGAAACGGTTAGAGATATCGAGGTGCGGCTTGCAGCGTTGGATTCAGGAGGTCGAGTTCTATCAGAAAAAACAACTTTTGAGGCATTTGAATGAATTTTCAAAAAACGTCTATAACTCGAAAACGGCTATATTTAGGGGGAAACTGATGGTGCAGGCGACTTTCTCGGGTCAATTTACATCAGATAATGTTAGTTTAAAAGCCTTTTGAAACAAAAAATTTTTTTGGAAATTTTCAAAATTTACCCCCTTGAGGTTCAAAAAATTTCAATTTTTCGTTAATCCTCCCTTACTCCTAAAGTATTCGACTTATTGCGACGTAGCCATGAACATAAATAGATTTTTTCGTCCTCTTTCGATTGGCGCCCTCAGAAACGTCCTATCTGGCACGGTTCGCTCGTAAAAAAATTCCGAAAAATTCCAAAAAGTTACCCAAAATTTTCATTCTTTGGGTCATAGCTTTCTCAAATGACGCATTAAAGGACATAAGACATACTCATATTAAAGAGAATTTTTAGACGAATACGCAGATACCCATAAATCATTTCATCGAGCTATAGTTTCCGAGATATGAGCGAAAATGTTTTCGGGAGTTCACCAACTTCACGAAATTTGTGCAAGTGCCAAAACTTTAAAACGCCATATCTCCGAAACGGTTAGAGATATCGAGGTGCGGCTTGCAGCGTTGGATTCAGGAGGTCGAGTTCTATCAGAAAAAACAACTTTTGAGGCATTTGAATGAATTTTCAAAAAACGTCTATAACTCGAAAACGGCTATATTTAGGGGGAAACTGATGGTGCAGGCGACTTTCTCGGGTCAATTTACATCAGATAATGTTAGTTTAAAAGCCTTTTGAAACAAAAATTTTTTTTGGAAATTTTCAAAATTTACCCCCTTGAGGTTCAAAAAATTTCAATTTTTCGTTAATCCTCCCTTACTCCTAAAGTATTCGACTTATTGCGACGTAGCCATGAACATAAATAGATTTTTTCGTCCTCTTTCGATTGGCGCCCTCAGAAACGTCCTATCTTGCACGGTTCGCTCGTAAAAAAATTCCGAAAAATTCCAAAAAGTTACCCAAAATTTTCATTCTTTGGGTGATAGCTTTCTCAAATGACGCATTAAAGGACATAAGACATACTCATATTAAAGAGAATTTTTAGACGAATACGCAGATACCCATAAATCATTTCATCGAGCTATAGTTTCCGAGATATGAGCGAAAATGTTTTCGGGAGTTCACCAACTTCACGAAATTTGTGCAAGTGCCAAAACTTTAAAACGCCATATCTCCGAAACGGTTAGAGATATCGAGGTGCGGCTTGCAGCGTTGGATTCAGGAGGCCGAGTTCTATCAGAAAAAAACAACTTTTGAGGCATTTGAATGAATTTTCAAAAAACGTCTATAACTCGAAAACGGCTATATTTAGGGGGAAACTGATGGTGCAGGCGACTTTCTCGGGTCAATTTACATCAGATAATGTTAGTTTAAAAGCCTTTTGAAAGAAAAATTTTTTTTGGAAATTTTCAAAATTTACCCCCTTGAGGTTCAAGAAATTTCAATTTTTCGTTAATCCTCCCTTACTCCTAAAGTATTCGACTTATTGCGGCGTAGCCATGAACATAAATAGATTTTTTCGTCCTCTTTCGATTGGCGCCCTCAGAAACGTCCTATCTGGCACGGTTCGCTCGTAAAAAAATTCCGAAAAATTCCAAAAAGTTACCCAAAATTTTCATTCTTTGGGTCATAGCTTTCTCAAATGACGCATTAAAGGACATAAGACATACTCATATTAAAGAGAATTTTTAGACGAATACGCAGATACCCATAAATCATTTCATCGAGCTATAGTTTCCGAGATATGAGCGAAAATGTTTTCGGGAGTTCACCAACTTCACGAAATTTGTGCAAGTGCCAAAACTTTAAAACGCCATATCTCCGAAACGGTTAGAGATATCGAGGTGCGGCTTGCAGCGTTGGATTCAGGAGGCCGAGTTATATCAGAAAAAACAACTTTTGAGGCATTTGAATGAATTTTCAAAAAACGTCTATAACTCGAAAACGGCTATATTTAGGGGGAAACTGATGGTGCGGGCGACTTTCTCGGGTCAATTTACATCAGATAATGTTAGTTTAAAAGCCTTTTGAAAGAAAAAATTTTTTTGGAAATTTTCAAAATTTACCCCCTTGAGGTTCAAAAAATTTCAATTTTTCGTTAATCCTCCCTTACTCCTAAAGTATTCGACTTATTGCGACGTAGCCATGAACATAAATAGATTTTTTCGTCCTCTTTCGATTGGCGCCCTCAGAAACGTCCTATCTTGCACGGTTCGCTCGTAAAAAAATTCCGAAAAATTCCAAAAAGTTACCCAAAATTTTCATTCTTTGGGTCATAGCTTTCTCAAATGACGCATTAAAGGACATAAGACATACTCATATTAAAGAGAATTTTTAGACGAATACGCAGATACCCATAAATCATTTCATCGAGCTATAGTTTCCGAGATATGAGCGAAAATGTTTTCGGGAGTTCACCAACTTCACGAAATTTGTGCAAGTGCCAAAACTTTAAAACGCCATATCTCCGAAACGGTTAGAGATATCGAGGTGCGGCTTGCAGCGTTGGATTCAGGAGGCCGAGTTCTATCAGAAAAAACAACGTTTGAGGCATTTGAATGAATTTTCAAAAAACGTCTATAACTCGAAAACGGCTATATTTAGGGGGAAACTGATGGTGCAGGCGACTTTCTCGGGTCAATTTACATCAGATAATGTTAGTTTAAAAGCCTTTTGAAAGAAAAAATTTTTTTGGAAATTTTCAAAATTTACCCCCTTGAGGTTCAAAAAATTTCAATTTTTCGTTAATCCTCCCTTACTCCTAAAGTATTCGACTTATTGCGACGTAGCCATGAACATAAATAGATTTTTTCGTCCTCTTTCGATTGGCGCCCTCAGAAACGTCCTATCTTGCACGGTTCGCTCGTAAAAAAATTCCGAAAAATTCCAAAAAGTTACCCAAAATTTTCACTCTTTGGGTCATAGCTTTCTCAAATGACGCATTAAAGGACATAAGACATACTCATATTAAAGAGAATTTTTAGACGAATACGCAGATACCCATAAATCATTTCATCGAGCTATAGTTTCCGAGATATGAGCGAAAATGTTTTCGGGAGTTCACCAACTTCACGAAATTTGTGCAAGTGCCAAAACTTTAAAACGCCATATCTCCGAAACGGTTAGAGATATCGAGGTGCGGCTTGCAGCGTTGGATTCAGGAGGCCGAGTTCTATCAGAAAAAAACAACTTTTGAGGCATTTGAATGAATTTTCAAAAAACGTCTATAACTCGAAAACGGTTATATTTAGGGGGAAACTGATGGTGCAGGCGACTTTCTCGGGTCAATTTACATCAGATAATGTTAGTTTAAAAGCCTTTTGAAAGAAAAAATTTTTTTGGAAATTTTCAAAATTTACCCCCCCCTTGAGGTTCAAAAAATTTCAATTTTTCGTTAATCCTCCCTTACTCCTAAAGTATTCGACTTATTGCGACGTAGCCATGAACATAAATAGATTTTTTCGTCCTCTTTCGATTGGCGCCCTCAGAAACGTCCTATCTTGCACGGTTCGCTCGTAAAAAAATTCCGAAAAATTCCAAAAAGTTACCCAAAATTTTCACTCTTTGGGTCATAGCTTTCTCAAATGACGCATTAAAGGACATAAGACATACTCATATTAAAGAGAATTTTTAGACGAATACGCAGATACCCATAAATCATTTCATCGAGCTATAGTTTCCGAGATATGAGCGAAAATGTTTTCGGGAGTTCACCAACTTCACGAAATTTGTGCAAGTGCCAAAACTTTAAAACGCCATATCTCCGAAACGGTTAGAGATATCGAGGTGCGGCTTGCAGCGTTGGATTCAGGAGGCCGAGTTATATCAGAAAAAACAACTTTTGAGGCATTTGAATGAATTTTCAAAAAACGTCTATAACTCGAAAACGGCTATATTTAGGGGGAAACTGATGGTGCGGGCGACTTTCTCGGGTCAATTTACATCAGATAATGTTAGTTTAAAAGCCTTTTGAAAGAAAAAATTTTTTTGGAAATTTTCAAAATTTACCCCCTTGAGGTTCAAAAAATTTCAATTTTTCGTTAATCCTCCCTTACTCCTAAAGTATTCGACTTATTGCGACGTAGCCATGAACATAAATAGATTTTTTCGTCCTCTTTCGATTGGCGCCCTCAGAAACGTCCTATCTTGCACGGTTCGCTCGTAAAAAAATTCCGAAAAATTCCAAAAAGTTACCCAAAATTTTCATTCTTTGGGTCATAGCTTTCTCAAATGACGCATTAAAGGACATAAGACATACTCATATTAAAGAGAATTTTTAGACGAATACGCAGATACCCATAAATCATTTCATCGAGCTATAGTTTCCGAGATATGAGCGAAAATGTTTTCGGGAGTTCACCAACTTCACGAAATTTGTGCAAGTGCCAAAACTTTAAAACGCCATATCTCCGAAACGGTTAGAGATATCGAGGTGCGGCTTGCAGCGTTGGATTCAGGAGGCCGAGTTCTATCAGAAAAAAACAACTTTTGAGGCATTTGAATGAATTTTCAAAAAACGTCTATAACTCGAAAACGGCTATATTTAGGGGGAAACTGATGGTGCAGGCGACTTTCTCGGGTCAATTTACATCAGATAATGTTAGTTTAAAAGCCTTTTGAAAGAAAAAATTTTTTTGGAAATTTTCAAAATTTACCCCCTTGAGGTTCAAAAAATTTCAATTTTTCGTTAATCCTCCCTTACTCCTAAAGTATTCGACTTATTGCGACGTAGCCATGAACATAAATAGATTTTTTCGTCCTCTTTCGATTGGCGCCCTCAGAAACGTCCTATCTTGCACGGTTCGCTCGTAAAAAAATTCCGAAAAATTCCAAAAAGTTACCCAAAATTTTCACTCTTTGGGTCATAGCTTTCTCAAATGACGCATTAAAGGACATAAGACATACTCATATTAAAGAGAATTTTTAGACGAATACGCAGATACCCATAAATCATTTCATCGAGCTATAGTTTCCGAGATATGAGCGAAAATGTTTTCGGGAGTTCACCAACTTCACGAAATTTGTGCAAGTGCCAAAACTTTAAAACGCCATATCTCCGAAACGGTTAGAGATATCGAGGTGCGGCTTGCAGCGTTGGATTCAGGAGGCCGAGTTCTATCAGAAAAAAACAACTTTTGAGGCATTTGAATGAATTTTCAAAAAACGTCTATAACTCGAAAACGGTTATATTTAGGGGGAAACTGATGGTGCAGGCGACTTTCTCGGGTCAATTTACATCAGATAATGTTAGTTTAAAAGCCTTTTGAAAGAAAAAATTTTTTTGGAAATTTTCAAAATTTACCCCCTTGAGGTTCAAAAAATTTCAATTTTTCGTTAATCCTCTCTTACTCCTAAAGTATTCGACTTATTGCGACGTAGCCATGAACATAAATAGATTTTTTCGTCCTCTTTCGATTGGCGCCCTCAGAAACGTCCTATCTTGCACGGTTCGCTCGTAAAAAAATTCCGAAAAATTCCAAAAAGTTACCCAAAATTTTCATTCTTTGGGTCATAGCTTTCTCAAATGACGCATTAAAGGACATAAGACATACTCATATTAAAGAGAATTTTTAGACGAATACGCAGATACCCATAAATCATTTCATCGAGCTATAGTTTCCGAGATATGAGCGAAAATGTTTTCGGGAGTTCACCAACTTCACGAAATTTGTGCAAGTGCCAAAACTTTAAAACGCCATATCTCCGAAACGGTTAGAGATATCGAGGTGCGGCTTGCAGCGTTGGATTCAGGAGGCCGAGTTCTATCAGAGAAAACAACCTTTGAGGCATTTGAATGAATTTTCAAAAAACGTCTATAACTCGAAAACGGCTATATTTAGGGGGAAACTGATGGTGCAGGCGACTTTCTCGGGTCAATTTACATCAGATAATGTTAGTTTAAAAGCCTTTTGAAAGAAAAAATTTTTTTGGAAATTTTCAAAATTTACCCCCTTGAGGTTCAAAAAATTTCAATTTTTCGTTAATCCTCCCTTACTCCTAAAGTATTCGACTTATTGCGACGTAGCCATGAACATAAATAGATTTTTTCGTCCTCTTTCGATTGGCGCCCTCAGAAACGTCCTATCTTGCACGGTTCGCTCGTAAAAAAATTCCGAAAAATTCCAAAAAGTTACCCAAAATTTTCACTCTTTGGGTCATAGCTTTCTCAAATGACGCATTAAAGGACATAAGACATACTCATATTAAAGAGAATTTTTAGACGAATACGCAGATACCCATAAATCATTTCATCGAGCTATAGTTTCCGAGATATGAGCGAAAATGTTTTCGGGAGTTCACCAACTTCACGAAATTTGTGCAAGTGCCAAAACTTTAAAACGCCATATCTCCGAAACGGTTAGAGATATCGAGGTGCGGCTTGCAGCGTTGGATTCAGGAGGCCGAGTTCTATCAGAAAAAAACAACTTTTGAGGCATTTGAATGAATTTTCAAAAAACGTCTATAACTCGAAAACGGCTATATTTAGGGGGAAACTGATGGTGCAGGCGACTTTCTCGGGTCAATTTACATCAGATAATGTTAGTTTAAAAGCCTTTTGAAAGAAAAAATTTTTTTGGAAATTTTCAAAATTTACCCCCTTGAGGTTCAAAAAATTTCAATTTTTCGTTAATCCTCCCTTACTCCTAAAGTATTCGACTTATTGCGACGTAGCCATGAACATAAATAGATTTTTTCGTCCTCTTTCGATTGGCGCCCTCAGAAACGTCCTATCTGGCACGGTTCGCTCGTAAAAAAATTCCGAAAAATTCCAAAAAGTTACCCAAAATTTTCATTCTTTGGGTCATAGCTTTCTCAAATGACGCATTAAAGGACATAAGACATACTCATATTAAAGAGAATTTTTAGACGAATACGCAGATACCCATAAATCATTTCATCGAGCTATAGTTTCCGAGATATGAGCGAAAGTGTTTTCGGGAGTTCACCAACTTCACGAAATTTGTGCAAGTGCCAAAACTTTAAAACGCCATATCTCCGAAACGGTTAGAGATATCGAGGTGCGGCTTGCAGCGTTGGATTCAGGAGGCTGAGTTCTATCAGAAAAAAACAACTTTTGAGGCATTTGAATGAATTTTCAAAAAACGTCTATAACTCGAAAACGGCTATATTTAGGGGGAAACTGATGGTGCAGGCGACTTTCTCGGGTCAATTTACATCAGATAATGTTAGTTTAAAAGCCTTTTGAAAGAAAAAATTTTTTTGGAAATTTTCAAAATTTACCCCCTTGAGGTTCAAAAAATTTCAATTTTTCGTTAATCCTCTCTTACTCCTAAAGTATTCGACTTATTGCGACGTAGCCATGAACATAAATAGATTTTTTCGTCCTCTTTCGATTGGCGCCCTCAGAAACGTCCTATCTTGCACGGTTCGCTCGTAAAAAAATTCCGAAAAATTCCAAAAAGTTACCCAAAATTTTCACTCTTTGGGTCATAGCTTTCTCAAATGACGCATTAAAGGACATAAGACATACTCATATTAAAGAGAATTTTTAGACGAATACGCAGATACACATAAATCATTTCATCGAGCTATAGTTTCCGAGATATGAGCGAAAATGTTTTCGGGAGTTCACCAACTTCACGAAATTTGTGCAAGTGCCAAAACTTTAAAACGCCATATCTCCGAAACGGTTAGAGATATCGAGGTGCGGCTTGCAGCGTTGGATTCAGGAGGCCGAGTTCTATCAGAAAAAACAACTTTTGAGGCATTTGAATGAATTTTCAAAAAACGTCTATAACTCGAAAACGGCTATATTTAGGGGGAAACTGATGGTGCAGGCGACTTTCTCGGGTCAATTTACATCAGATAATGTTAGTTTAAAAGCCTTTTGAAAGAAAAATTTTTTTTGGAAATTTTCAAAATTTACCCCCTTGAGGTTCAAAAAATTTCAATTTTTCGTTAATCCTCCCTTACTCCTAAAGTATTCGACTTATTGCGACGTAGCCATGAACATAAATAGATTTTTTCGTCCTCTTTCGATTGGCGCCCTCAGAAACGTCCTATCTTGCACGGTTCGCTCGTAAAAAAATTCCGAAAAATTCCAAAAAGTTACCCAAAATTTTCATTCTTTGGGTCATAGCTTTCTCAAATGACGCATTAAAGGACATAAGACATACTCATATTAAAGAGAATTTTTAGACGAATACGCAGATACCCATAAATCATTTCATCGAGCTATAGTTTCCGAGATATGAGCGAAAATGTTTTCGGGAGTTCACCAACTTCACGAAATTTGTGCAAGTGCCAAAACTTTAAAACGCCATATCTCCGAAACGGTTAGAGATATCGAGGTGCGGCTTGCAGCGTTGGATTCAGGAGGCCGAGTTCTATCAGAGAAAACAACCTTTGAGGCATTTGAATGAATTTTCAAAAAACGTCTATAACTCGAAAACGGCTATATTTAGGGGGAAACTGATGGTGCAGGCGACTTTCTCGGGTCAATTTACATCAGATAATGTTAGTTTAAAAGCCTTTTGAAAGAAAAAATTTTTTTGGAAATTTTCAAAATTTACCCCCTTGAGGTTCAAAAAATTTCAATTTTTCGTTAATCCTCCCTTACTCCTAAAGTATTCGACTTATTGCGACGTAGCCATGAACATAAATAGATTTTTTCGTCCTCTTTCGATTGGCGCCCTCAGAAACGTCCTATCTTGCACGGTTCGCTCGTAAAAAAATTCCGAAAAATTCCAAAAAGTTACCCAAAATTTTCACTCTTTGGGTCATAGCTTTCTCAAATGACGCATTAAAGGACATAAGACATACTCATATTAAAGAGAATTTTTAGACGAATACGCAGATACCCATAAATCATTTCATCGAGCTATAGTTTCCGAGATATGAGCGAAAATGTTTTCGGGAGTTCACCAACTTCACGAAATTTGTGCAAGTGCCAAAACTTTAAAACGCCATATCTCCGAAACGGTTAGAGATATCGAGGTGCGGCTTGCAGCGTTGGATTCAGGAGGCCGAGTTCTATCAGAAAAAAACAACTTTTGAGGCATTTGAATGAATTTTCAAAAAACGTCTATAACTCGAAAACGGCTATATTTAGGGGGAAACTGATGGTGCAGGCGACTTTCTCGGGTCAATTTACATCAGATAATGTTAGTTTAAAAGCCTTTTGAAAGAAAAAATTTTTTTGGAAATTTTCAAAATTTACCCCCTTGAGGTTCAAAAAATTTCAATTTTTCGTTAATCCTCCCTTACTCCTAAAGTATTCGACTTATTGCGACGTAGCCATGAACATAAATAGATTTTTTCGTCCTCTTTCGATTGGCGCCCTCAGAAACGTCCTATCTGGCACGGTTCGCTCGTAAAAAAATTCCGAAAAATTCCAAAAAGTTACCCAAAATTTTCATTCTTTGGGTCATAGCTTTCTCAAATGACGCATTAAAGGACATAAGACATACTCATATTAAAGAGAATTTTTAGACGAATACGCAGATACCCATAAATCATTTCATCGAGCTATAGTTTCCGAGATATGAGCGAAAGTGTTTTCGGGAGTTCACCAACTTCACGAAATTTGTGCAAGTGCCAAAACTTTAAAACGCCATATCTCCGAAACGGTTAGAGATATCGAGGTGCGGCTTGCAGCGTTGGATTCAGGAGGTCGAGTTCTATCAGAAAAAACAACCTTTGAGGCATTTGAAAGAAATTTCAAAAAACGTCTATAACTCGAAAACGGCTATATTTAGGGGGAAACTGATGGTGCAGGCGACTTTCTCGGGTCAATTTACATCAGATAATGTTAGTTTAAAAGCCTTTTGAAACAAAAAATTTTTTTGGAAATTTTCAAAATTTACCCCCTTGAGGTTCAAAAAATTTCAATTTTTCGTTAATCCTCCCTTACTCCTAAAGTATTCGACTTATTGCGACGTAGCCATGAACATAAATAGATTTTTTCGTCCTCTTTCGATTGGCGCCCTCAGAAACGTCCTATCTGGCACGGTTCGCTCGTAAAAAAATTCCGAAAAATTCCAAAAAGTTACCCAAAATTTTCATTCTTTGGGTCATAGCTTTCTCAAATGACGCATTAAAGGACATAAGACATACTCATATTAAAGAGAATTTTTAGACGAATACGCAGATACCCATAAATCATTTCATCGAGCTATAGTTTCCGAGATATGAGCGAAAGTGTTTTCGGGAGTTCACCAACTTCACGAAATTTGTGCAAGTGCCAAAACTTTAAAACGCCATATCTCCGAAACGGTTAGAGATATCGAGGTGCGGCTTGCAGCGTTGGATTCAGGAGGCTGAGTTCTATCAGAAAAAAACAACTTTTGAGGCATTTGAATGAATTTTCAAAAAACGTCTATAACTCGAAAACGGCTATATTTAGGGGGAAACTGATGGTGCAGGCGACTTTCTCGGGTCAATTTACATCAGATAATGTTAGTTTAAAAGCCTTTTGAAACAAAAATTTTTTTTGGAAATTTTCAAAATTTACCCCCTTGAGGTTCAAAAAATTTCAATTTTTCGTTAATCCTCCCTTACTCCTAAAGTATTCGACTTATTGCGACGTAGCCATGAACATAAATAGATTTTTTCGTCCTCTTTCGATTGGCGCCCTCAGAAACGTCCTATCTTGCACGGTTCGCACGTAAAAAAAAAAATCCGAAAAATTCCAAAAAGTTACCCAAAATTTCCATTCTTTGGGTCATAGCTTTCTCAAATGACGCATTAAAGGACATAAGACATACTCATATTAAAGAGAATTTTAAGACGAATACGCAGATACCCATAAATCAATTCATCGAGCTATAGTTTCCGAGATATGAGCGAAAATGTTTTCGGGAGTTCACCAACTTCACGAAATTTGTGCAAGTGCCAAAACTTTAAAACGCCATATCTCCGAAACGGTTAGAGATATCGAGGTGCGGCTTGCAGCGTTGGATTCAGGAGGCCGAGTTCTATCAGAAAAAACAACTTTTGAGGCATTTGAATGAATTTTCAAAAAACGTCTATAACTCGAAAACGGCTATATTTAGGGGGAAACTGATGGTGCAGGCGACTTTCTCGGGTCAATTTACATCAGATAATGTTAGTTTAAAAGCCTTTTGAAACAAAAATTTTTTTTGGAAATTTTCAAAATTTACCCCCTTGAGGTTCAAAAAATTTCAATTTTTCGTTAATCCTCCCTTACTCCTAAAGTATTCGACTTATTGCGACGTAGCCATGAACATAAATAGATTTTTTCGTCCTCTTTCGATTGGCGCCCTCAGAAACGTCCTATCTTGCACGGTTCGCACGTAAAAAAAAAATCCGAAAAATTCCAAAAAGTTACCCAAAATTTCCATTCTTTGGGTCATAGCTTTCTCAAATGACGCATTTAAGGAAATAAGACATACTCATATTAAAGAGAATTTTAAGACGAATACGCAGATACCCATAAATCAATTCATCGAGCTATAGTTTCCGAGATATGAGCGAAAATGTTTTCGGGAGTTCACCAACTTCACGAAATTTGTGCAAGTGCCAAATCTTTAAAACGCCATATCTCCGAAACGGTTAGAGATATCGAGGTGCGGCTTGCAGCGTTGGATTCAGGAGGTCGAGTTCTATCAGAAAAAACAACCTTTGAGGCATTTGAAAGAAATTTCAAAAAACGTCTATAACTCGAAAACGGCTATATTTAGGGGGAAACTGATGGTGCAGGCGACTTTCTCGGGACAATTTACGTCAGATAATGTTAGTTTAAAAGCCTTTTGAAACAAAAAAATTTTTTGGAAATTTTCAAAATTTACCCCCTTGAGGTTCAAAAAATTTCAATTTTTCGTCAATCCTCCCTTACTCCTAAAGTATTTGACTTATTGCGACGTAGCCATGAGCATAAATAGATTTTTTCGTCCTCTTTCGATTGGCGCCCTCAGAAACATCCTATCTTGCACTGTTCGCACGTAAAAAAAAATCCGAAAAATTCCAAAAAGTTACCCAAAATTTCCATTCTTTGGGTCATAGCTTTCTCAAATTACGCATTAAAGGACATAAGACATACTCATATTAAAGAGAATTTTAAGACGAATACGCAGATACCCATAAATCAATTCATCGAGCTATAGTTTCCGAGATATGAGCGAAAATGTTTTCGGGAGTTCACCAACTTCACGAAATTTGTGCAAGTGCCAAAACTTTAAAACGCCATATCTCCGAAACGGTTAGAGATGTCGAGGTGCGGCTTGCAGCGTTGGATTCAGGAGGTCGAGTTCTATCAGAAAAAACAACCTTTGAGGCATTTGAAAGAAATTTCAAAAAACGTTTATAACTCGAAAACGGCTATATTTAGGGGGAAACTGATGGTGCAGGCGACTTTCTCGGGTCAATTTACATCAGATAATGTTAGTTTAAAAGCCTTTTGAAACAAAAAAATTTTTTGGAAATTTTCAAAATTTACCCCCTTGAGGTTCAAAAAATTTCAATTTTTCGTTAATCCTCCCTTACTCCTAAAGTATTCGACTTATTGCGACGTAGCCATGAACATAAATAGATTTTTTCGTCCTCTTTCGATTGGCGCCCTCAGAAACGTCCTATCTTGCACGGTTCGCTCGTAAAAAAATTCCGAAAAATTCCAAAAAGTTACCCAAAATTTTCATTCTTTGGGTCATAGCTTTCTCAAATGACGCATTAAAGGACATAAGACATACTCATATTAAAGAGAATTTTTAGACGAATACGCAGATACCCATAAATCATTTCATCGAGCTATAGTTTCCGAGATATTAGCGAAAATGTTTTCGGGAGTTCACCAACTTCACGAAATTTGTGCAAGTGCCAAAACTTTAAAACGCCATATCTCCGAAACGGTTAGAGATATCGAGGTGCGGCTTGCAGCGTTGGATTCAGGAGGCCGAGTTCTATCAGAAAAAACAACCTTTGAGGCATTTGAAAGAATTTTCAAAAAACGTCTATAACTCGAAAACGGCTATATTTAGGGGGAAACTGATGGTGCAGGCGACTTTCTCGGGTCAATTTACATGAGATAATGTTAGTTTAAAAGCCTTTTGAAACAAAAAAATTTTTTGGAAATTTTCAAAATTTACCCCCTTGAGGTTCAAAAAATTTCAATTTTTTGTCAATCCTCCCTTACTCCTAAAGTATTCGACTTATTGCGACGTAGCCATGAACATAAATAGATTTTTTCGTCCTCTTTCGATTGGCGCCCTCAGAAACGTCCTATCTTGCACGGTTCGCTCGTAAAAAAAATTCCGAAAAGTTACCCAAAATTTCCATTCTTTGGGTCATAGCTTTCTCAAATGACGCATTAAAGGACATAAGACATACTCATATTAAAGAGAATTTTAAGACGAATACGCAGATACCCATAAATCAATTCATCGAGCTATAGTTTCCGAGATATGAGCGAAAATGTTTTCGGGAGTTCACCAACTTCACGAAATTTGTGCAAGTGCCAAAACTTTAAAACGCCATATCTCCGAAACGGTTAGAGATGTCGAGGTGCGGCTTGCAGCGTTGGATTCAGGAGGTCGAGTTCTATCAGAAAAAACAACCTTTGAGGCATTTGAAAGAATTTTCAAAAAACGTCTATAACTCGAAAACGGCTATATTTAGGGGGAAACTGATGGTGCAGGCGACTTTCTCGGATCAATTTACATCAGATAAAGTTAGCTTAAAAGCCTTTTGAAACAAAAATTTTTTTTGGAAATTTTCAAAATTTACCCCCTTGAGGTTCAAAAAATTTCAATTTTTCGTGAATCCTCCCTTACTTCTAAAGTATTTGACTTATTGCGACGTAGCCATGAACATAAATAGATTTTTTCGTCCTCTTTCGATTGGCGCCCTCAGAAACGTCCTATCTTGCACGGTTCGCACGTAAAAAAAAATCCGAAAAATTCCAAAAAGTTACCCAAAATTTCCATTCTTTGGGTCATAGCTTTCTCAAATGACGCATTAAAGGACATAAGACATACTCATATTAAAGAGAATTTTTAGACGAATACGCAGATACCCATAAATCATTTCATCGAGCTATAGTTTCCGAGATATGAGCGAAAGTGTTTTCGGGAGTTCACCAACTTCACGAAATTTGTGCAAGTGCCAAAACTTTAAAACGCCATATCTCCGAAACGGTTAGAGATATCGAGGTGCGGCTTGCAGCGTTGGATTCAGGAGGCTGAGTTCTATCAGAAAAAAACAACTTTTGAGGCATTTGAATGAATTTTCAAAAAACGTCTATAACTCGAAAACGGCTATATTTAGGGGGAAACTGATGGTGCAGGCGACTTTCTCGGGTCAATTTACATCAGATAATGTTAGTTTAAAAGCCTTTTGAAACAAAAATTTTTTTTGGAAATTTTCAAAATTTACCCCCTTGAGGTTCAAAAAATTTCAATTTTTCGTTAATCCTCCCTTACTCCTAAAGTATTCGACTTATTGCGACGTAGCCATGAACATAAATAGATTTTTTCGTCCTCTTTCGATTGGCGCCCTCAGAAACGTCCTATCTTGCACGGTTCGCTCGTAAAAAAAATCCGAAAAATTCCAAAAAGTTACCCAAAATTTTCATTCTTTGGGTCATAGCTTTCTCAAATGACGCATTAAAGGACATAAGACATACTCATATTAAAGAGAATTTTAAGACGAATACGCAGATACCCATAAATCAATTCATCGAGCTATAGTTTCCGAGATATGAGCGAAAATGTTTTCGGGAGTTCACCAACTTCACGAAATTTGTGCAAGTGCCAAAACTTTAAAACGCCATATCTCCGAAACGGTTAGAGATATCGAGGTGCGGCTTGCAGCGTTGGATTCAGGAGGCCGAGTTCTATCAGAAAAAACAACTTTTGAGGCATTTGAATGAATTTTCAAAAAACGTCTATAACTCGAAAACGGCTATATTTAGGGGGAAACTGATGGTGCAGGCGACTTTCTCGGGTCAATTTACATCAGATAATGTTAGTTTAAAAGCCTTTTGAAACAAAAATTTTTTTTGGAAATTTTCAAAATTTACCCCCTTGAGGTTCAAAAAATTTCAATTTTTCGTTAATCCTCCCTTACTCCTAAAGTATTCGACTTATTGCGACGTAGCCATGAACATAAATAGATTTTTTCGTCCTCTTTCGATTGGCGCCCTCAGAAACGTCCTATCTTGCACGGTTCGCTCGTAAAAAAAATCCGAAAAATTCCAAAAAGTTACCCAAAATTTTCATTCTTTGGGTCATAGCTTTCTCAAATGACGCATTAAAGGACATAAGACATACTCATATTAAAGAGAATTTTAAGACGAATACGCAGATACCCATAAATCAATTCATCGAGCTATAGTTTCCGAGATATGAGCGAAAATGTTTTCGGGAGTTCACCAACTTCACGAAATTTGTGCAAGTGCCAAAACTTTAAAACGCCATATCTCCGAAACGGTTAGAGATATCGAGGTGCGGCTTGCAGCGTTGGATTCAGGAGGCCGAGTTCTATCAGAAAAAACAACTTTTGAGGCATTTGAATGAATTTTCAAAAAACGTCTATAACTCGAAAACGGCTATATTTAGGGGGAAACTGATGGTGCAGGCGACTTTCTCGGGTCAATTTACATCAGATAATGTTAGTTTAAAAGCCTTTTGAAACAAAAATTTTTTTTGGAAATTTTCAAAATTTACCCCCTTGAGGTTCAAAAAATTTCAATTTTTCGTTAATCCTCCCTTACTCCTAAAGTATTCGACTTATTGCGACGTAGCCATGAACATAAATAGATTTTTTCGTCCTCTTTCGATTGGCGCCCTCAGAAACGTCCTATCTTGCACGGTTCGCACGTAAAAAAAAAATCCGAAAAATTCCAAAAAGTTACCCAAAATTTTCATTCTTTGGGTCATAGCTTTCTCAAATGACGCATTAAAGGACATAAGACATACTCATATTAAAGAGAATTTTTAGACGAATACGCAGATACCCATAAATCATTTCATCGAGCTATAGTTTCCGAGATATGAGCGAAAGTGTTTTCGGGAGTTCACCAACTTCACGAAATTTGTGCAAGTGCCAAAACTTTAAAACGCCATATCTCCGAAACGGTTAGAGATATCGAGGTGCGGCTTGCAGCGTTGGATTCAGGAGGCTGAGTTCTATCAGAAAAAAACAACTTTTGAGGCATTTGAATGAATTTTCAAAAAACGTCTATAACTCGAAAACGGCTATATTTAGGGGGAAACTGATGGTGCAGGCGACTTTCTCGGGTCAATTTACATCAGATAATGTTAGTTTAAAAGCCTTTTGAAACAAAAATTTTTTTTGGAAATTTTCAAAATTTACCCCCTTGAGGTTCAAAAAATTTCAATTTTTCGTTAATCCTCCCTTACTCCTAAAGTATTCGACTTATTGCGACGTAGCCATGAACATAAATAGATTTTTTCGTCCTCTTTCGATTGGCGCCCTCAGAAACGTCCTATCTTGCACGGTTCGCTCGTAAAAAAAATCCGAAAAATTCCAAAAAGTTACCCAAAATTTTCATTCTTTGGGTCATAGCTTTCTCAAATGACGCATTAAAGGACATAAGACATACTCATATTAAAGAGAATTTTAAGACGAATACGCAGATACCCATAAATCAATTCATCGAGCTATAGTTTCCGAGATATGAGCGAAAATGTTTTCGGGAGTTCACCAACTTCACGAAATTTGTGCAAGTGCCAAAACTTTAAAACGCCATATCTCCGAAACGGTTAGAGATATCGAGGTGCGGCTTGCAGCGTTGGATTCAGGAGGTCGAGTTCTATCAGAAAAAACAACCTTTGAGGCATTTGAAAGAAATTTCAAAAAACGTCTATAACTCGAAAACGGCTATATTTAGGGGGAAACTGATGGTGCAGGCGACTTTCTCGGGTCAATTTACATCAGATAATGTTAGTTTAAAAGCCTTTTGAAACAAAAAAATTTTTTGGAAATTTTCAAAATTTACCCCCTTGAGGTTCAAAAAATTTCAATTTTTCGTCAATCCTCCCTTACTCCTAAAGTATTTGACTTATTGCGACGTAGCCATGAGCATAAATAGATTTTTTCGTCCTCTTTCGATTGGCGCCCTCAGAAACATCCTATCTTGCACTGTTCGCACGTAAAAAAAAATCCGAAAAATTCCAAAAAGTTACCCAAAATTTCCATTCTTTGGGTCATAGCTTTCTCAAATTACGCATTAAAGGACATAAGACATACTCATATTAAAGAGAATTTTAAGACGAATACGCAGATACCCATAAATCAATTCATCGAGCTATAGTTTCCGAGATATGAGCGAAAATGTTTTCGGGAGTTCACCAACTTCACGAAATTTGTGCAAGTGCCAAAACTTTAAAACGCCATATCTCCGAAACGGTTAGAGATGTCGAGGTGCGGCTTGCAGCGTTGGATTCAGGAGGTCGAGTTCTATCAGAAAAAACAACCTTTGAGGAATTTGAAAGAAATTTCAAAAAACGTTTATAACTCGAAAACGGCTATATTTAGGGGGAAACTGATGGTGCAGGCGACTTTCTCGGGTCAATTTACATCAGATAATGTTAGTTTAAAAGCCTTTTGAAACAAAAAAATTTTTTGGAAATTTTCAAAATTTACCCCCTTGAGGTTCAAAAAATTTCAATTTTTCGTTAATCCTCCCTTACTCCTAAAGTATTCGACTTATTGCGACGTAGCCATGAACATAAATAGATTTTTTCGTCCTCTTTCGATTGGCGCCCTCAGAAACGTCCTATCTTGCACGGTTCGCTCGTAAAAAAATTCCGAAAAATTCCAAAAAGTTACCCAAAATTTCCATTCTTTGGGTCATAGCTTTCTCAAATGACGCATTAAAGGACATAAGACATACTCATATTAAAGAGAATTTTAAGACGAATACGCAGATACCCATAAATCAATTCATCGAGCTATAGTTTCCGAGATATGAGCGAAAATGTTTTCGGGAGTTCACCAACTTCACGAAATTTGTGCAAGTGCCAAAACTTTAAAACGCCATATCTCCGAAACGGTTAGAGATGTCGAGGTGCGGCTTGCAGCGTTGGATTCAGGAGGTCGAGTTCTATCAGAAAAAACAACCTTTGAGGCATTTGAAAGAATTTTCAAAAAACGTCTATAACTCGAAAACGGCTATATTTAGGGGGAAACTGATGGTGCAGGCGACTTTCTCGGGTCAATTTACATCAGATAATGTTAGTTTAAAAGCCTTTTGAAACAAAAAAATTTTTTGGAAATTTTCAAAATTTACCCCCTTGAGGTTCAAAAAATTTCAATTTTTCGTTAATCCTCCCTTACTCCTAAAGTATTCGACTTATTGCGACGTAGCCATGAACATAAATAGATTTTTTCGTCCTCTTTCGATTGGCGCCCTCAGAAACGTCCTATCTTGCACGGTTCGCTCGTAAAAAAATTCCGAAAAATTCCAAAAAGTTACCCAAAATTTCCATTCTTTGGGTCATAGCTTTCTCAAATGACGCATTAAAGGACATAAGACATACTCATATTAAAGAGAATTTTAAGACGAATACGCAGATACCCATAAATCAATTCATCGAGCTATAGTTTCCGAGATATGAGCGAAAATGTTTTCGGGAGTTCACCAACTTCACGAAATTTGTGCAAGTGCCAAAACTTTAAAACGCCATATCTCCGAAACGGTTAGAGATGTCGAGGTGCGGCTTGCAGCGTTGGATTCAGGAGGTCGAGTTCTATCAGAAAAAACAACCTTTGAGGCATTTGAAAGAATTTTCAAAAAACGTCTATAACTCGAAAACGGCTATATTTAGGGGGAAACTGATGGTGCAGGCGACTTTCTCGGATCAATTTACATCAGATAAAGTTAGCTTAAAAGCCTTTTGAAACAAAAATTTTTTTTGGAAATTTTCAAAATTTACCCCCTTGAGGTTCAAAAAATTTCAATTTTTCGTGAATCCTCCCTTACTTCTAAAGTATTTGACTTATTGCGAGGTAGCCATGAACATAAATAGATTTTTTCGTCCTCTTTCGATTGGCGCCCTCAGAAACGTCCTATCTTGCACGGTTCGCTCGTAAAAAAATTCCGAAAAATTCCAAAAAGTTACCCAAAATTTCCATTCTTTGGGTCATAGCTTTCTCAAATGACGCATTAAAGGACATAAGACATACTCATATTAAAGAGAATTTTAAGACGAATACGCAGATACCCATAAATCAATTCATCGAGCTATAGTTTCCGAGATATGAGCGAAAATGTTTTCGGGAGTTCACCAACTTCACGAAATTTGTGCAAGTGCCAAAACTTTAAAACGCCATATCTCCGAAACGGTTAGAGATGTCGAGGTGCGGCTTGCAGCGTTGGATTCAGGAGGTCGAGTTCTATCAGAAAAAACAACCTTTGAGGCATTTGAAAGAATTTTCAAAAAACGTCTATAACTCGAAAACGGCTATATTTAGGGGGAAACTGATGGTGCAGGCGACTTTCTCGGATCAATTTACATCAGATAAAGTTAGCTTAAAAGCCTTTTGAAACAAAAAAATTTTTTGGAAATTTTCAAAATTTACCCCCTTGAGGTTCAAAAAATTTCAATTTTTCGTTAATCCTCCCTTACTCCTAAAGTATTCGACTTATTGCGACGTAGCCATGAACATAAATAGATTTTTTCGTCCTCTTTCGATTGGCGCCCTCAGAAACGTCCTATCTTGCACGGTTCGCTCGTAAAAAAATTCCGAAAAATTCCAAAAAGTTACCCAAAATTTCCATTCTTTGGGTCATAGCTTTCTCAAATGACGCATTAAAGGACATAAGACATACTCATATTAAAGAGAATTTTAAGACGAATACGCAGATACCCATAAATCAATTCATCGAGCTATAGTTTCCGAGATATGAGCGAAAATGTTTTCGGGAGTTCACCAACTTCACGAAATTTGTGCAAGTGCCAAAACTTTAAAACGCCATATCTCCGAAACGGTTAGAGATGTCGAGGTGCGGCTTGCAGCGTTGGATTCAGGAGGTCGAGTTCTATCAGAAAAAACAACCTTTGAGGCATTTGAAAGAATTTTCAAAAAACGTCTATAACTCGAAAACGGCTATATTTAGGGGGAAACTGATGGTGCAGGCGACTTTCTCGGGTCAATTTACATCAGATAATGTTAGTTTAAAAGCCTTTTGAAACAAAAAAATTTTTTGGAAATTTTCAAAATTTACCCCCTTGAGGTTCAAAAAATTTCAATTTTTCGTTAATCCTCCCTTACTCCTAAAGTATTCGACTTATTGCGACGTAGCCATGAACATAAATAGATTTTTTCGTCCTCTTTCGATTGGCGCCCTCAGAAACGTCCTATCTTGCACGGTTCGCTCGTAAAAAAATTCCGAAAAATTCCAAAAAGTTACCCAAAATTTCCATTCTTTGGGTCATAGCTTTCTCAAATGACGCATTAAAGGACATAAGACATACTCATATTAAAGAGAATTTTAAGACGAATACGCAGATACCCATAAATCAATTCATCGAGCTATAGTTTCCGAGATATGAGCGAAAATGTTTTCGGGAGTTCACCAACTTCACGAAATTTGTGCAAGTGCCAAAACTTTAAAACGCCATATCTCCGAAACGGTTAGAGATGTCGAGGTGCGGCTTGCAGCGTTGGATTCAGGAGGTCGAGTTCTATCAGAAAAAACAACCTTTGAGGCATTTGAAAGAATTTTCAAAAAACGTCTATAACTCGAAAACGGCTATATTTAGGGGGAAACTGATGGTGCAGGCGACTTTCTCGGATCAATTTACATCAGATAAAGTTAGCTTAAAAGCCTTTTGAAACAAAAATTTTTTTTGGAAATTTTCAAAATTTACCCCCTTGAGGTTCAAAAAATTTCAATTTTTCGTGAATCCTCCCTTACTTCTAAAGTATTTGACTTATTGCGAGGTAGCCATGAACATAAATAGATTTTTTCGTCCTCTTTCGATTGGCGCCCTCAGAAACGTCCTATCTTGCACGGTTCGCACGTAAAAAAAAATCCGAAAAATTCCAAAAAGTTACCCAAAATTTCCATTCTTTGGGTCATAGCTTTCTCAAATGACGCATTAAAGGACATAAGACATACTCATATTAAAGAGAATTTTTAGACGAATACGCAGATACCCATAAATCATTTCATCGAGCTATAGTTTCCGAGATATGAGCGAAAGTGTTTTCGGGAGTTCACCAACTTCACGAAATTTGTGCAAGTGCCAAAACTTTAAAACGCCATATCTCCGAAACGGTTAGAGATATCGAGGTGCGGCTTGCAGCGTTGGATTCAGGAGGCCGAGTTCTATCAGAAAAAACAACTTTTGAGGCATTTGAATGAATTTTCAAAAAACGTCTATAACTCGAAAACGGCTATATTTAGGGGGAAACTGATGGTGCAGGCGACTTTCTCGGGTCAATTTACATCAGATAATGTTAGTTTAAAAGCCTTTTGAAACAAAAATTTTTTTTGGAAATTTTCAAAATTTACCCCCTTGAGGTTCAAAAAATTTCAATTTTTCGTTAATCCTCCCTTACTCCTAAAGTATTCGACTTATTGCGACGTAGCCATGAACATAAATAGATTTTTTCGTCCTCTTTCGATTGGCGCCCTCAGAAACGTCCTATCTTGCACGGTTCGCACGTAAAAAAAAAATCCGAAAAATTCCAAAAAGTTACCCAAAATTTCCATTCTTTGGGTCATAGCTTTCTCAAATGACGCATTTAAGGAAATAAGACATACTCATATTAAAGAGAATTTTAAGACGAATACGCAGATACCCATAAATCAATTCATCGAGCTATAGTTTCCGAGATATGAGCGAAAATGTTTTCGGGAGTTCACCAACTTCACGAAATTTGTGCAAGTGCCAAATCTTTAAAACGCCATATCTCCGAAACGGTTAGAGATATCGAGGTGCGGCTTGCAGCGTTGGATTCAGGAGGTCGAGTTCTATCAGAAAAAACAACCTTTGAGGCATTTGAAAGAAATTTCAAAAAACGTCTATAACTCGAAAACGGCTATATTTAGGGGGAAACTGATGGTGCAGGCGACTTTCTCGGGTCAATTTACATCAGATAATGTTAGTTTAAAAGCCTTTTGAAACAAAAAAATTTTTTGGAAATTTTCAAAATTTACCCCCTTGAGGTTCAAAAAATTTCAATTTTTCGTCAATCCTCCCTTACTCCTAAAGTATTTGACTTATTGCGACGTAGCCATGAGCATAAATAGATTTTTTCGTCCTCTTTCGATTGGCGCCCTCAGAAACATCCTATCTTGCACTGTTCGCACGTAAAAAAAAATCCGAAAAATTCCAAAAAGTTACCCAAAATTTCCATTCTTTGGGTCATAGCTTTCTCAAATTACGCATTAAAGGACATAAGACATACTCATATTAAAGAGAATTTTAAGACGAATACGCAGATACCCATAAATCAATTCATCGAGCTATAGTTTCCGAGATATGAGCGAAAATGTTTTCGGGAGTTCACCAACTTCACGAAATTTGTGCAAGTGCCAAAACTTTAAAACGCCATATCTCCGAAACGGTTAGAGATATCGAGGTGCGGCTTGCAGCGTTGGATTCAGGAGGTCGAGTTCTATCAGAAAAAACAACCTTTGAGGCATTTGAAAGAAATTTCAAAAAACGTTTATAACTCGAAAACGGCTATATTTAGGGGGAAACTGATGGTGCAGGCGACTTTCTCGGGTCAATTTACATCAGATAATGTTAGTTTAAAAGCCTTTTGAAACAAAAAAATTTTTTGGAAATTTTCAAAATTTACCCCCTTGAGGTTCAAAAAATTTCAATTTTTCGTTAATCCTCCCTTACTCCTAAAGTATTCGACTTATTGCGACGTAGCCATGAACATAAATAGATTTTTTCGTCCTCTTTCGATTGGCGCCCTCAGAAACGTCCTATCTTGCACGGTTCGCTCGTAAAAAAATTCCGAAAAATTCCAAAAAGTTACCCAAAATTTTCATTCTTTGGGTCATAGCTTTCTCAAATGACGCATTAAAGGACATAAGACATACTCATATTAAAGAGAATTTTTAGACGAATACGCAGATACCCATAAATCATTTCATCGAGCTATAGTTTCCGAGATATTAGCGAAAATGTTTTCGGGAGTTCACCAACTTCACGAAATTTGTGCAAGTGCCAAAACTTTAAAACGCCATATCTCCGAAACGGTTAGAGATATCGAGGTGCGGCTTGCAGCGTTGGATTCAGGAGGCCGAGTTCTATCAGAAAAAACAACCTTTGAGGCATTTGAAAGAATTTTCAAAAAACGTCTATAACTCGAAAACGGCTATATTTAGGGGGAAACTGATGGTGCAGGCGACTTTCTCGGGTCAATTTACATGAGATAATGTTAGTTTAAAAGCCTTTTGAAACAAAAAAATTTTTTGGAAATTTTCAAAATTTACCCCCTTGAGGTTCAAAAAATTTCAATTTTTTGTCAATCCTCCCTTACTCCTAAAGTATTCGACTTATTGCGACGTAGCCATGAACATAAATAGATTTTTTCGTCCTCTTTCGATTGGCGCCCTCAGAAACGTCCTATCTTGCACGGTTCGCTCGTAAAAAAAATTCCGAAAAGTTACCCAAAATTTCCATTCTTTGGGTCATAGCTTTCTCAAATGACGCATTAAAGGACATAAGACATACTCATATTAAAGAGAATTTTAAGACGAATACGCAGATACCCATAAATCAATTCATCGAGCTATAGTTTCCGAGATATGAGCGAAAATGTTTTCGGGAGTTCACCAACTTCACGAAATTTGTGCAAGTGCCAAAACTTTAAAACGCCATATCTCCGAAACGGTTAGAGATGTCGAGGTGCGGCTTGCAGCGTTGGATTCAGGAGGTCGAGTTCTATCAGAAAAAACAACCTTTGAGGCATTTGAAAGAATTTTCAAAAAACGTCTATAACTCGAAAACGGCTATATTTAGGGGGAAACTGATGGTGCAGGCGACTTTCTCGGATCAATTTACATCAGATAAAGTTAGCTTAAAAGCCTTTTGAAACAAAAATTTTTTTTGGAAATTTTCAAAATTTACCCCCTTGAGGTTCAAAAAATTTCAATTTTTCGTGAATCCTCCCTTACTTCTAAAGTATTTGACTTATTGCGACGTAGCCATGAACATAAATAGATTTTTTCGTCCTCTTTCGATTGGCGCCCTCAGAAACGTCCTATCTTGCACGGTTCGCACGTAAAAAAAAATCCGAAAAATTCCAAAAAGTTACCCAAAATTTCCATTCTTTGGGTCATAGCTTTCTCAAATTACGCATTAAAGGACATAAGACATACTCATATTAAAGAGAATTTTAAGACGAATACGCAGATACCCATAAATCAATTCATCGAGCTATAGTTTCCGAGATATGAGCGAAAATGTTTTCGGGAGTTCACCAACTTCACGAAATTTGTGCAAGTGCCAAAACTTTAAAACGCCATATCTCCGAAACGGTTAGAGATATCGAGGTGCGGCTTGCAGCGTTGGATTCAGGAGGTCGAGTTCTATCAGAAAAAACAACCTTTGAGGCATTTGAAAGAATTTTCAAAAAACGTCTATAACTCGAAAACGGCTATATTTAGGGGGAAACTGATGGTGCAGGCGACTTTCTCGGGTCAATTTACATCAGATAATGTTAGTTTAAAAGCCTTTTGAAACAAAAAAAATTTTTGGAAATTTTCAAAATTTACCCCCTTGAGGTTCAAAAAATTTCAATTTTTCGTTAATCCTCCCTTACTCCTAAAGTATTCGACTTATTGCGACGTAGCCATGAACATAAATAGATTTTTTCGTCCTCTTTCGATTGGCGCCCTCAGAAACGTCCTATCTTGCAGGGTTCGCTCGTAAAAAAATTCAGAAAAATTCCAAAAAGTTACCCAAAATTTTCATTCTTTGGGTCATAGCTTTCTCAAATGCCCCATTAAAGGACATAAGACATACTCATATTAAAGAGAATTTTTAGACGAATACGCAGATACCCATAAATCATTTCATCGAGCTATAGTTTCCGAGATATGAGCGAAAATGTTTTCGGGAGTTCACCAACTTCACGAAATTTGTGCAAGTGCCGAAACGGCGTTGGATTCAGGAGGTCGAGTTCTATCAGAAAGGCATTTGAAAAATTTTTCAAAAAACGTCTATAACTCGAAAACGGCTATATTTAAAGATTAAACGACTTACCTGTAAGAAAGTTCAATCGTAATTATACGAGCACTCGGTCAGCCTAGACAACTTATTGTAGTATGCATAAATGTGCAGACTCTACCACTATGTTTAAAGTCAAAGAAATTTTCTCCCTTTCTACTCTCTTCTCCCCTATGGTTCCCCGCATCCATATCTCTCATTCTGCATTTAGTGAATTACAGAATTACTTACACTGTGGGGTGGGAGATTTAGGGTGGTTTGTCTAGGCTGACCGAGTGCTCGTATAATTACGATTGAACTTCCTTACAGGTAAGTCGTTTAATCTTTAATTATACTTCGCACTCGGTCAGCCTAGACAACTTATTGTAGATGTTCGAAGCTAATATTGTGTATTCTGTAATTCCAATCCTAGGAGCGAAACCTGGTCCTGGTAAGAAAACTCATGTAGCAAATTTTACAAAGTTGCTATTTGATTTTCCAAAAACATAAAATCTAAATGTAAATAAAGTTTATTTTGTTAACATTTCCTATTATTTCTAATACCTAAGACTATTCTACAAATAGCAAAAGTTTATTGAATAAGAGCTTAACAAAGTATTGACTTTGCAAAGGCTTCCGATTCATTAAGAAAGAGGTCGATTATAGAAACGGAAAAAAATACTGGAATTTAGTGACCATCCGGCTGTCTTTCTTATAGTGTCTATATGAAGCAGCCGATGTGGTAGCATGACGACTGCTATAAGGCGTAAATTGTTTTATGTCAATTCCACTCTTTGCTAAAACCGATTTTATCCAACGGGATAAAGTTTGGAGACTAGCGGTATGATAGGGTTTTTTAGTTGTGATAAATAGATATTTAATGTTTGATCTTAATTTGAATGTTTTGATTAAATACATCTGTAGGGTTGATGCGACACATAAGGTGGGTTTGTCTTTAAAAAAGGGTAATACTAATCTTGGTTGTTCTCGTTTGGCATGTGAAGTTTTTATCAATTCAGTTATTAAAATCTCTAGCTTATCTTCCAAATTAACAATGTTTTCAATGTTTATTTTGGAGAATGTTTGTAACCGATGACCCGTACATAAAGCTAAGAGGGTAATAAGCTTAATAGTAAGCAATTCTAACGAAAGATTTTCTAATGGATGTAAAGTAGACAAATAGTGTAAAACTGAGGCGGGATCCCAGGTGGATAATTGCATAATTGGCCCCTGTTTTTAATTGTAGGTCCAAGAAACTGGCAATGTTGTGCATGGTTGGTTTGAAAACACTAGTAGGTAACCGAGGATGTGCAAAATGTCCACCATTTCGCATATGTAGTGTTGTATTGTTTTAATGTGCTGGGGGCTATGAACGAAATCATCACCTCTGCACAGCTATCCGTAAAGCCCTGCATTAAGAATGCCTGCCTGATACAAACCCGGCCACCAGGATAAGGCTGTGCCAAAGTAGATGCCTGCAATTAAAGGGGGCAATATAACTTTTTATGTGTCCGATTTAGTGGGGAAAATTGTTAACATCTTGAGAAATAACGGATACCAAGATTGTCTTTTCCAATCAGGAACAACAATGATTCCTTCAGCTTTATCATATCTGATTTTATTTAAAACTTTGGCTATGAGTGTGAAAGGAGGAAAAGCATAAAATCTTAAGGAGGCCCAATTAATGGTGAACGCATCTACAGCTATAGATTCTGGATCTCTTTTCCAAGCTACAAACAAATTGCATTTCTTATTTAAATGTGAAGCAAATAAGTCTATTGTCGGTAAACCAAATTTAAGAACAATATTTTGAAAAACTAATAAATTCAGAGAATATTTTGTCCTGATGTTTGTTATTCTAGATTCTCTATCGGCTTTCTCATTTTCTGAGGATTTTACGAATGAAGCAAAAATCCAAATATTCCTCTCTTCACACCATTGCCTTTTTCGCTAGTTTTGCCAGTTTAGGATATTTGACTCCTCCCATACGATTGATATAACATATAGCCGTTGTGTTATCTATTCTGAGAATTATATCACAGTTTCGTTTCTCTCTGACAAAGCACTTTAATCCTTTAAATACAGCCAATAGTTCCAAAAAATTAATATGGTGTTGTAATTCCTATTTTTGCCAAAAAACCATGAGTTCGTTCTCCTTTATAAATTATACCCCACCCTGTACAAGATGCGTCTGAATAAATTTCCATTACATATTTATGAGGTAACAGAGAGTTCGTGGTTTTTGGGATGGTTTCTAACCACCAGGATAAATATGTTTTTATGTCATTATTAATCTCAATCGTTTTGTCAAAGTCACCTCCAGATTTCTTTAAAGCTAAATATTTTTGTCTTTCCAGTGTCTTTGTATAAATATATCCATAATTTACTGCCGGACATATTGCAACTAATGTACCAATTATTTTGGCCAACTGTCTTATTTTACATAATTTTAAATTCACAGATCGTGTGAGTGAGAATCTCCATATTCTTCTTGATTTTTTCAACCGGTAGATACAGAGTTAGTTGAATTGAATCAAATATAAAACCTAGATATTTAATACTAGTTTTAGGTGTGAACTCACTCTTTTTCAAATTTATGATAAAACCTAATTTTTTGAGTAGTGATAAAACTGTATTTAGACTTTCTCTCCCATGATTAAAAAATCATCTATATAATAAACGCATATGATACCCTGTTTTCTTAAGAAATGAGCCACTGGCTTCAGTATATTAGTGAACACATATGGTGCTGTTGCAATGCCAAAAGGCATGCATGTGAAACAATACCGTTTTCCATTAAATATTAATTTTAAATATTTGTAAATGGGAATTACGAAATATGCGTATTTCAGAACAATTGATGTCATGAAGCAATTATGGGTCATTTTTTGCTGGGCTATCTTATGTTGAAACGGTTTTGAGAAAGAAAGTCTTTATAACCCCGAATACATTCTAATATAACCGGATCCAAGGTCAGTGAGGTCCACTGGGAATAGAAATGTTTTAAACGTCCAGCGTAAGCTTTTACCTCTACCATTGTTTAAGTATATACTTAAACAATGCCTCTACTGACGGCTCCTGGTTCGGGATAACTGCTTCGCCCATCTCTGTGACCTGTTGGTTGCTGCACGAGGTTGATCTTCGTCCCCCCTACCTCTTCTCCTTGTTTGACAGATATGTCCTGTGCCCATTCGATTTTTGTGGATAGTGCTTCCCCTTTGGAGGAGGGCGTGTATAGTTTAAATGAAGATTGGAAGATGATACCCTGCTAGTACTGGGCTTGATCGGTGCAGTAGCTTTCATTTCTAAACTAGAGCGCTTCAATTTTTGGGCGGTTTTGCTGCGAGCCGCCAAATCCGATCCAAAAAGCTGGGAGTCCAACGTACCCGATCTTGCAACCAATTGCATTGTTGTGTTCAACCTGGGATATATTCGGTGGCGACGATGTTGCGAAATCAGGAAATGACTGTGTAAACAATTTTGCTGCGTCCACTAACCCCGGTATTAGCGATGTTTTAATATCGTTAGTTTCCCAATCTTTTTCTAGTAATCTGTTGAGGCTGGAACTTAGGACGCTCACCCCCTTTCCAATAGTAGACTGGATGTGTGCTAAAAAAAAAAAAAGAATCGGGTTTTTCCTCCATAAGATGAAATGTACCTCCTCATTTAGTTTTGGCGGATTAAGAAGGGGACAATTTTCAGGGATAGCCCATTGTTCAATTAATTTTGATTTTGTGTCTTTATCCAGGCCGTTGGATAAATGATTTTGCCAGCGTGTCGGTAAATCGGGATTTATAACAGGTCCTACTTTTTCTGTTGAGGATGGATCCTCTCCCAAAAGCGCCGCTATTTCTTGTTGTTCCATCTCCGAGCCAAGAGGTAACGACCCCCCTAAAGCGAGAGATTCCACATCGGAACGACTATCTTCCGACTCACTCGAACCTATAATATAAAGCCGGTAAAAAGTACTGTTGATGAGGGTTAAAACGATATGCGAAGTCGAGTGCGATAAGTTTTTGTTATCGGAGTAGCTTCAAGGCGTGATTGTTTTTAGTATTGGCCTTGGAATTTTCTCCGTATAGTTGCATCTCTTCAAGACGGATAACCCTAATAAATTGTGTTACCCTCTTGGAATTTTAATTATTGGGCTTTTCAAGGTTCAAGTAAAAAGTAAAAATGAAACCTCCAGATGCAACTCTTTAAGAGAAAACCGGGAAACAAAAGCCATCCGGTTAAACTCTTGGTATTAATTACCGACTTGTCCGTTCTTGTTACCTAATTTTGGAATGATTTTAAAAAAATCACTTACTGTTTTCCGACTCCGTGTCCATTTCTTCTTGACGCCCTCCAGTTTCGATGAAGAACGCCGTTTCCTTGCTCTCGGCATTGTTGCACTTTAACCGAATTTTCCGCGACGTGGTACCGGCCGCACTAAATGCAAGAATGAGAGATATGGATGCGGGGAACCATAGGGGAGAGGAGAGTAGAAAGGGAGGAAATTTCTTTGACTTTAAACATAGTGGTAGAGTCTGCACATTTATGCATACTACAATAAGTTGTCTAGGCTGACCGAGTGCGAAGTATAATTAGGGGGAAACTGATGGTGCAGGCGACTTTCTCGGGTCAATTTACATCAGATAATGTTAGTTTAAAAGCCATTTGAAACGAAAAATTTTTTTGGAAATTTTCAAAATTTACCCCCTTGAGGTTCAAAAAATTTCAACTTTTCGTTAATCCTCCCTTACTCCTAAAGTATTCGACTTATTGCGACGTAGCCATGAACATAAATAGATTTTTTCGTCCTCTTTCGATTGGCGCCCTCAGAGACGTCCTATCTTGCACGGTTCGCTCGTAAAAAAATTCAGAAAAATTAAAAAAAAATTACCCAAAATTTTCATTCTTTGGGTCATAGCTCTCTCAAATGACCCATTAAAGGACATAAGACACACTCATATTAAAGAGAATTTTAAGACGAACACGCAGATACCCATAAATCATTTCATCGAGCTATAGTTTCCGAGATATGAGCGAAAATGTTTTCGGGAGTTCACCAAATTCACGAAATTTGTGCAAGTGCCAAGACTTTAAAACGCCATATCTCCGAAACGGTTAGAGCTATCGAGGTGCGGCTTCCAGCGTTGGATTCAGGAGGTCGAGTTCTATCAGAAAAAGCAACTTTTGAGGCATTTGAAAAAATTTTCAAAAAACGTCTATAACTCGAAAACGGCTATATTTAGGGGGAAACTGATGGTGCAGGCGACTTTCTCGGGTCAATTTACATCAGATAATGTTAGTTTAAAAGCCTTTTGAAACGAAAATTTTTTTTGGAAATTTTCAAAATTTACCCTCTTGAGGTTCAAAAAATTTCAATTTTTCGTTAATCCTCCCTTATTCCTAAAGTATTCGACTTATTGCGACGTAACCATGAACATAAATAGATTTTTTCGTCCTCTTTCGATTGGCGCCCTCAGAAACGTCCTATCTTGCACGGTTCGCTCGTAAAAAAATTCCGAAAAATTCCAAAAAGTTACCCAAAATTTTCATTCTTTGGGTCATAGCCTTCTCAAATGACCCATTAAAGGACATAAGACATACTCATATTAAAGAGAATTTTAAGACGAACACGCAGATACCCATAAATCATTTCATCGAGCTATAGTTTCCGAGATATGAGCGAAAATGTTTTCGGGAGTTCACCAAATTCACGAAATTTGTGCAAGTGCCAAAATTTTAAAACGCCATATCTCCGAAACGGTTAGAGCTATCGAGGTGCGGCTTCCAGCGTTGGATTCAGGAGGTCGAGTTCTATCAGAAAAAGCAACTTTTGAGGCATTTGAAAAATTTTCAAAAAACGTCTATAACTCGAAAACGGCTATATTTAGGGGGAAACTGATGGTGCAGGCGACTTTCTCGGGTCAATTTACATCAGATAATGTTAGTTTAAAAGCCTTTTGAAACGAAAATTTTTTTTGGAAATTTTCAAAATTTACCCCCTTGAGGTTCAAAAAATTTCAATTTTTCGTTAATCCTCCCTTACTCCTAAAGTATTCGACTTATTGCGACGTAACCATGAACATAAATAGATTTTTTCGTCCTCTTTCGATTGGCGCCCTCAGAAACGTCCTATCTTGCACGGTTCGCTCGTAAAAAAAATCCGAAAAATTCCAAAAAGTTACCCAAAATTTTCATTCTTTGGGTCATAGCCTTCTCAAATGACCCATTAAAGGACATAAGACATACTCATATTAAAGAGAATTTTAAGACGAACACGCAGATACCCATAAATCATTTCATCGAGCTATAGTTTCCGAGATATGAGCGAAAATGTTTTCGGGAGTTCACCAAATTCACGAAATTTGTGCAAGTGCCAAAATTTTAAAACGCCATATCTCCGAAACGGTTAGAGCTATCGAGGTGCGGCTTCCAGCGTTGGATTCAGGAGGTCGAGTTCTATCAGAAAAAGCAACTTTTGAGGCATTTGAAAAAATTTTCAAAAAACGTCTATAACTCGAAAACGGCTATATTTAGGGGGAAACTGATGGTGCAGGCGACTTTCTCGGGTCAATTTACATCAGATAATGTTAGTTTAAAAGCCTTTTGAAACGAAAATTTTTTTTGGAAATTTTCAAAATTTACCCCCTTGAGGTTCAAAAAATTTCAATTTTTCGTTAATCCTCCCTTACTCCTAAAGTATTCGACTTATTGCGACGTAACCATGAACATAAATAGATTTTTTCGTCCTCTTTCGATTGGCGCCCTCAGAAACGTCCTATCTTGCACGGTTCGCTCGTAAAAAAAATCCGAAAAATTCCAAAAAGTTACCCAAAATTTTCATTCTTTGGGTCATAGCCTTCTCAAATGACCCATTAAAGGACATAAGACATACTCATATTAAAGAGAATTTTAAGACGAACACGCAGATACCCATAAATCATTTCATCGAGCTATAGTTTCCGAGATATGAGCGAAAATGTTTTCGGGAGTTCACCAAATTCACGAAATTTGTGCAAGTGCCAAAATTTTAAAACGCCATATCTCCGAAACGGTTAGAGCTATCGAGGTGCGGCTTCCAGCGTTGGATTCAGGAGGTCGAGTTCTATCAGAAAAAGCAACTTTTGAGGCATTTGAAAAAATTTTCAAAAAACGTCTATAACTCGAAAACGGCTATATTTAGGGGGAAACTGATGGTGCAGGCGACTTTCTCGGGTCAATTTACATCAGATAATGTTAGTTTAAAAGCCTTTTGAAACGAAAATTTTTTTTGGAAATTTTCAAAATTTACCCCCTTGAGGTTCAAAAAATTTCAATTTTTCGTTAATCCTCCCTTACTCCTAAAGTATTCGACTTATTGCGACGTAGCCATGAACATAAATAGATTTTTTCGTCCTCTTTCGATTGGCGCCCTCAGAAAAGTCCTATCTTGCACGGTTCGCTCGTAAAGAAATTCAGTAAAATTCCAAAAAGTTACCCAAAATTTTCATTCTTTGGGTCATAGCTTTTTCAAATGCCCCATTAAAGGACATAAGACATACTCATATTAAAGAGAATTTTAAGACGAACACGCAGATACCCATAAATCATTTCATCGAGCTATAGTTTCCGAGATATGAGCGAAAATGTTTTTGGGAGTTCACCAACTTCACGAAATTTGTGCCAGTGCCAAAACTTTAAAACGCCATATCTCCGGAACGGTTAGAGATATCGAGGTGCGGCTTGCAGCGTTGGATTCAGGAGGTCGAGTTCTATCAGAAAAAAACACATTTTGAGGCATTTGAAAGAATTTTCAAGAAAACGTCTATAACTCGAAAACGGCTATATTTAGGGGGAAACTGATGGTGCAGGCGACTTTCCCGGGTCAACCTACATCAGATAATGTCAGTTTAAAAGCCTTTTGAAACAAAAAAATTTTTTGGTAATTTTCAAAATTTACCCCCTTGAGGTTCAAAAAATTTAAATTTTTGGTTAATCCTCCCTTACTCCTAAGGTATTCGACTTATTGCGACGTAGCCATGAACATAAATAGATTTTTTCGTCCTCTTTCGATTGGCGCCCTCAGAGACGTCCTATCTTGCACGGTTCGCTCGTAAAAAAATTCAGAAAAATAAAAAAAAATTACCCAAAATTTTCATTCTTTGGGTCATAGCTTTCTCAAATGACCCATTAAAGGACATTAGACACACTCATATTAAAGAGAATTTTAAGACGAACACGCAGATACCCATAAATCATTTCATCAAGCTATAGTTTCCGAGATATGAGCGAAAATGTTTTCGGGAGTTCACCAAATTCACGAAATTTGTGCAAGTGCCAAAACTTTAAAACGCCATATCTCCGAAACGGTTAGAGCTATCGAGGTGCGGCTTCCAGCGTTGGATTCAGGAGGTCGAGTTCTAGCAGAAAAAGCAACTTTTGAGGCATTTGAAAAAATTTTCAAAAAACGTCTATAACTCGAAAACGGCTATATTTAGGGGGAAACTGATGGTGCAGGCGACTTTCTCGGGTCAATTTACATCAGATAATGTTAGTTTAAAAGCCTTTTGAAACGAAATTTTTTTTTTGAAATTTTCAAAATTTACCCTCTTGAGGTTCAAAAAATTTCAATTTTTCGTTAATCCTCCCTTATTCCTAAAGTATTCGACTTATTGCGACGTAACCATGAACATAAATAGATTTTTTCGTCCTCTTTCGATTGGCGCCCTCAGAAACGTCCTATCTTGCACGGTTCGCTCGTAAAAAAATTCCGAAAAATTCCAAAAAGTTACCCAAAATTTTCATTCTTTGGGTCATAGCCTTCTCAAATGACCCATTAAAGGACATAAGACATACTCATATTAAAGAGAATTTTAAGACGAATACGCAGATACCCATAAATCATTTCATCGAGCTATAGTTTCCGAGATATGAGCGAAAATGTTTTCGGGAGTTCACCAACTTCACGAAATTTGTGCAAGTGCCAAAACTTTAAAACGCCATATCTCCGAAACGATTAGAGATATCGAGGTGCGGCTTGCAGCGTTGGATTCAGGAGGTCGAGTTCTATCAGAAAAAGCGACTTTTGAGGCATTTGAAAAAATTTTCAAAGAACGTCTATAACTCGAAAACGGCTATATTTAGGGGGAAACTGATGGTGCAGGCGACTTTCTCGGGTCAATTTACATCAGATAATGTTAGTTTAAAAGCCTTTTGAAACAAAAAAATTTTTTGGTAATTTTCAAAATTTACCCCCTTAAGGTTCAAAAAATTTAAATTTTTGGTTAATCCTCCCTTACTCCTAAAGTATTCGACTTATTGCGACGTAGCCATGCGCATAAATAGATTTTTTCGTCCTCTTTCGATTGGCGCCCTCAGAAACGTCCTATCTTGCACGGTTCGCTCGTAAAAAAATTCCGAAAAAGTCCAAAAAGTCACCCAAAATTTTCATTCTTTGGGTCATAGCTTTCTCAAATGACGCATTAAAGGACATAAGACATACTCATATTAAAGAGAATTTTAAGGCGAATACGCAGATACCCATAAATCATTTCATCGAGCTATAGTTTGCGAGATATGAGCGAAAATGTTTTCGGGAGTTCACCAACTTCACGAAATTTGTGCAAGTGCCAAAACTTTAAAACGCCATATCTCCGAAACGATTAGAGATATCGAGGTGCGGCTTGCAGCTTTGGATTCAGGAGGTCGAGTTCTATCAGAAAAAGCAACTTTTGAGGCATTTGAAAGAATTTTCAAAAAAACGTCTGTAACTCGAAAACGGCTATATTTAGGGGGAAACTGATGGTGCAGGCGACTTTCTCGGGTCAATTTACATCAGATAATGTTAGTTTAAAAGCCTTTTGAAACAATTTTTTTTTTGAAAATTTCAAAATTTACCCCCTTGAGGTTAAAAAAATTTCAATTTTTCGTTAATCCTCCCTTACTCCTAAAGTATTCGACTTATTGCGACGTAGCCATGCGCATAAATAGATTTTTTCGTCCTCTTTCGATTGGCGCCCTCAGAAACGTCCTATCTTGCACGGTTCGCTCGTAAAAAAAATCCGAAAAAGTCCAAAAAGTCACCCAAAATTTTCATTCTTTGGGTCATAGCTTTCTCAAATGACGCATTAAAGGACATAAGACATACTCATATTAAAGAGAATTTTAAGGCGAATACGCAGATACCCATAAATCATTTCATCGAGCTATAGTTTGCGAGATATGAGCGAAAATGTTTTCGGGAGTTCACCAACTTCACGAAATTTGTGCAAGTGGCAAAACTTTAAAACGCCATATCTCCGAAACGGTTAGAGATATCGAGGTGCGGCTGGCAGCGTTGGATTCAGGAGGTCGAGTTCTATCAGAAAAAGCAACTTTTGAGGCATTTGAAAGAATTTTCAAAAAACGTCTATAACTCTGACTACTGTTGGACACTCAAAAGAGATGTACCTGACGCTAAATATTTTCGAAAATCCTGAATAAAAGCTAAGTAACTATGAGTTATTGTTCTTTATTAGATATAATTTTTAACCGTATTTACAGGCTAGTTGTAGTGACGGATTGTGCAGCTTTTGAATGAAGAAGACGGATTTGAACACACGAGTTGCTAGATGGGCTATTGCCATGACCGAGTTCGACTATGTTCTGGAAGACCGAGACGGGAGCAGAATGAAACATGTTGATTGTTTAATTCGAAACCCAGTGATGATCGTCGAGACTAAGAATTCGGTTTCATGCAAAATTCAAAAAGCTCAAGACCATGACGACGAAATAAAAACATTAAAAGAATTGGTGACTTTAAAGCCTCACGACGACTACTTTTTAATAAACGGGATACTTTACAAACGTCAGGAAGGACGAGAATTACTTGTAGTCGCACGAAAAATGCAAAATGGATTGATTAGAAACTCTCACGAAGTTGGACACTATGGTGAAAGAGCGGTGACGGAACAGCTGAACCAAGAATACTTCATCCCTAAACTTAAGGAAAAAATTACAAAAGTGTTAGCGAATTGCATCAAGTGCATTCTACAGAGGCGGAAGAGTGGAAAAAAGGAAGGTTTCATACAATAAGTTGTTATGCAGTTCCTTATAAATTTTAAGAATATCTTAAGAGGGAAAACTGACAATAAAATTGACACATCTCGGTTTCCGAACTAATCAAATGAAACCACATAAATATTTAACAAAGCAACTCAATTATCCTCACGATTGTGAGTAAATTAGGGGAGGCGATTTACAGTCCAATATTCCACCGAAATATCAATTTAAGTAATCACCGGTAATATTTGAATAGTTGAAATATTTATACAGGCTCACGTGTATTAAACTCAGCGGATGTGCGGTGTATTTATTTATTTAATTAATTTCTGGTGTCCAATCTAGTCAGATATATTACCGCCAGGATGAAAATTTTAACTCGGAACCAGTTGAGATTGCGCAGGTCCAAAGCACAAATAATACATGAGCAATTATTGTTAATGTTCAACGAAATGAGCACCGTCCGCATATCTGTACCAAGGAAATAAAAACGGCGGTTTAAAATTATTATAATTTGCGATTCCTACCTAGTTTACTGTGGAAGCAATAATAAAGTAAATTTAAGGCCTGGCTAGCCGGAGTCGGTCATTCAACAATCAACCGTTGAAGACGACTCATCTATGATAATAAAATTTCTCTCTGCTCGTGTGCTGTGATCAGTCAATTAGTATAGAACACGTAAGTACATAGAAAAATGTACCACGAGACCCGAACTTGCAACGTTTTAATTTGTTGTTAATAATTAACGGGCCAATGTGTCTTTTGTATTAATACGAAAACTAAAGGTGTCTCTTTTTGGAATCAATTTAAATTGAAATTATTTTAATTTCCAGGCCAAGAGTGCGAAAATTGCATTCAACAAATTTGAAGACCCACGGCATGGACCCCGAGAAAAACGAAATCACACTTTGTCGTACCACATTGAAGATCCTCCAGTTCAGCTTAATATGGCCCCCAAAAAGAGACGAGTTGAATGCTGGAAAGCAATTCTACATCCGAATATTTCTATTTGTGCTGATTACAACCCCATGGTACTTCTTCATATGGATGCACTTGATCATGACTATAAAGAGTACTTTCATAATATAATTGAGTGATTTTTTAATATTTCATCTTGATGGAATATATTAATTGATCACTATGTTTTTAAAATTTTAAATTCGTGAACTTTGCAGACAACGTCGACATCCACTTGGCCGAAAACATCTCCAACATAGCAAGCCTCACCGGAGTCTACTACACCATCTTCACCTTCGTTCGCAACCAAAGAAACGTGGCCGCTTTACTTAAAGATCTCTCAAATTTCGCAACCTACGGTACACCTCCACGCACCCACTCCGTGAACAAGAGACTCAGTCTTTGGTCCCAGTTTTCCAACGTCCTCATCAGCGTGGGAATGGGCTTTTATTGCATACTAAGAACGTTTAGCAAGGAAGCTTGCGAGAAAGTTAACGTTGAGAGAAACTTGGAGGAAAATTGTGGATTTGTCACCCCCTTGTGGTCTCCGTTTGATGTTCACCAGAACCCGGGCTATTATATTATGGTGGGTTACACTGTCGTCTCGTGTCAGCTATTAGTGAAGATGGTGTTTTCGATTTCGTTCTTCTCGATGGAAATGACCCAGCACGTGGTGCTGAGGATAAAGCACATGCAAGGGATGGTGGTGGAGTGTTTTGATATGGAAGTGAAGGACGAAGTGAGGAAGGGGATCTTGAAGAAGTGTATCATGTACCACGTTGAAACGTTAGAGTGAGTTTTCATTTTGCGCTGGTGTCGATCTATTAATTTTTGTTTGTAGGTATGCTGGTAGACTTGACGAGTGTTTTACCAGTACGATGTTTTCTCACATCACCATGACGGGGATTATTTGTGCTTGTATTGGAAAATTAATTGTGGATGTAAGTAGCCTTCTGAAGACAAATTAGAAAGGAGGAAGCACAAACCAGCAATCCAGCAATTTATTTCAGAACGAAGGCGTCCTCTATGCCGCCATGCACGTAACAGGATGGATATTCACCCTTCTTGTTTCATGTCACGGAGGACAAATCCTCATTAACGCGGTATAACACACTATAAATATTTCGTATGTTTTTTTAAACTAACTTTTAGAGTGAAGAACTTCCAAATGCATTATGGTCGTCAGAATGGTACAAAGGCGATGTGACACTCATAAAGGACCTGTCGTTTATGTTGGTGGAATCTCAGAAAACTTTGAATCTGACGGCGGGATCTTTTGGTGTAATTTCTTATCCGGTTTTCGCCTCGGTACGTAAAGAACTATAAAATATAATTTAGATTTTATTTACGTGATGATGTTGTAGGTGATGAAGATGTCTTATTCCATCTTGTGTGTGTTGACAAATTAAATATTCTTTGGCACATTATGGCAATAAACAATCACATATTTTTACTCTTTGTTATTTTCTGATGAATATACCAGGGTCGCTAAAAAGTATGGATACAGGTGAATATTTTCAGAACGGATTATCAGAGCACCTTGAAATTTGCGAAACACATCATCTGAGATCTTTTTCAATTTTCTACCATCATTATTTTATTTTGCAAAGACTAGGCCAACTTGTTTTTTTTTAATGTCCCGAAGGGTAAATTTTAATAATTTTTAAGCACATAAAAAATAAAAATTCAAAAATTTAATTCTGGAAAAGTAAAACTAAGTTGGCTTTGAAAATGCTGTTAATTGAGATCTATCACTTTTAACAAAATTTTACATTTCACAAAGTTTCTATTAAAATAAGTGCGCATGTTACATCACAGAACTCAGGAGAAATGCTCTTCTTAAAAATATTTAATTTGACCCTCCTTGTCATTTAAAAAAAAATCAAGTTGGCCTTGTATCCCCAGAACAAATGGAGATAGAAATTTTACATTTAACATCTGAGACGATAAAATTTAAATACTTACTTTAATATCAAATTTCAATAAGTTTTGATGAATAGTTTTTATAATAAACCAGAAGAATGTTCTTAAATCCAGGTGGAGTAAATTTAAATTAAAAACTTTTAATATACCTAAGTCGAACCCCAGAAACTTTAATGAGCGTAAAATTACAAATGGAACATGTTTCGGCAGAACACTTCTGCCATCATCAGCCCTAATTTAACAAGAGATTAGTGATACAATTGATGAATTACAAGAGGGGTTCTCACCTTAAAGAATATAAAAAAATTATGACGTTGACGTAATTTTGAATTAAATTTGACGTTTTCAAAGGGTTACATGATTTTTAAAAGATTTCGTAAAAACAACATTTTATAAAATGTAAAAATTAAAAATGGATCAAAGAGAATCTGGTAAGTTTGATTGAGTGGTGAAAAATTAAAATAGTGAATTAATAATGGGATTATTGAAGTTATTCTGTTCATTTAAACAAGATCTGTTTTCCAGTTTCAAGGCTTTCCTTATTTCCAAAGTCTCAAGAAAATCTAATTTCCGGCCTTTATTGCATTTATGAATCAATTTGGAATTTGATGGTGAAAAACTATGTTTCGTTATTAATATATGATTGGCGAAAGAAGAAGGTGTTGATGGTGGAGGATCAAGATCTGTGTTGTTATAGATGTGCCTGAAATGTTCTTTAATACGGTCTGACATTTTGCGACCTGTCTGACCTATGTAGAATGACTCACAAGAAGAGCAGTTTAAATTGTATACACCTGATGATGATTTGTAATCTAATGGATCTTTATTTTTAATAAAAAATCTGCATAAGTTGTTATCTGTTTTAAATGAAACTTTAAAACCGTTTTTCTTAAGTGTTTTAGAACATTTCTCTTAGACGACGCTAAAGTATGTTAATGAATTTGAAAAGGAAATTGTTTCTGAATAATTTTTAACCAAGTAGTGTGTGTATTTGAATTTGTTATAGTATCTATAGTATAATTTATTTATAGTTTTTAAAGAATATCCATTATTTGAAGCATTTTGTTTAATGTTATTAAGTTCTGTTTGAAAAGATGAATCTGATAGTGGTATAGAAAATAATCGGTGGAAAAAGGAATGAAAATTTATGGGAAACAGGGTGACAAGAGTCAAAAGGTATTACGCAATCTGTGATACTAGGTTTTCTATAAATGTCAAATTTAAAAGTATTATTATTTCTAGTGATTAACAAGTCTAAAAAGGGAATTTGGGAATTCATTTCAATTTCAACGGTGAATTTAATGGATTGGTTTAAAGAATTTAAGTTGCTGAGTGCGTTATCAAGTTCAGAATCAGATCCATTGAATAAAACGTCATCTACATATCTGTACCGAAAGAGAAAATGATCTTTAAAGGGTGAAGAAGTTAAAAACTGATCTAAGTTATTCATGAATATTTCTGCTAAAAGAGGTGGCAAATTAGAGCCCATTGCTAAACCTGAGTCTTGTGAATAAAAATTATTATTAAACTAGCTGACCCGGCGAACTTTGTACCGCCTCAGAATCAATAAATGTTGTGGCAACTTATTAGCTGAATTAAATTCTTTTTTTATATAAAAGGATAATGCACACAACGCCATCTACTGGCATTACCGGAACCAGCATATAACGCCATGTTAATTTTTGTTTCTGTCATGTATCAAAGATGGCGTTATATACGGATTCCATACAAAATGTTTGAGAAAATTTTTTTCTTTTATTTTTCTGATGTTTTAATAGTTATTCGCCCTCGAAAAACGTCAGTCAATCTATTCTCAAAATATCATAAAAAAATGTGTGTGGAGTTCACGCGCAATAGAAGTGAAACTTTGGAGTTTACTCCTTAAAAATCCATTTTCATTTTTAAATCCAGGTAATACAAATTTTGGTGGCCGGCGTTATTTGTTATTGTTGCCCTGTACCAGGGAGCTTTGTTATTGTCGTTGCCCTGTACTTAGCTGCCCGCCCCCTGTAATTTTTCCGATGTTTTAATAGTAATTCTGCTATTCGGGGCGTAGGTAAATCCAACAAATTAAATATCATAAAAATCGTCAGAGCCGCTCTTGAGTTATAAACCCAAGTTAGCACCCTGAGCCCCCTTTCCATGTTTTAATAGTTATTCTGCTATTCGGGGCGGAGACCAATCCAAGAAATCGAAGATCATAAAAATTGGTCCAGCCGTTCTTGAGATATAAACCCAAGGGTTCCCCCTGAGCCCCTGACCATGTTTCAATAATTATTCTGCTATTCGGGGCAGAGACAAATCCAACAAATCAAATATCATAAAAGCCCTTCCAAGAATCGGTCCAGCCCAAGAGCGCCCCCTGGGCCCCCATGTCCATGTGAAAAATACTTTACGACCTATTCTGATGCCTACCAAATATACAAAAAAAAATCATAAAAATCGGTCGGGCCGAAAAATCGGTCCAGTCCAAGGGGGCCCTCTGGGTCCCCATGCCTATGTAAAAAATAGTTTACCACCTATTCTCATACCTACTAAAAATACAGAAAAAAAAAACATAATAATTAGTCGACCCGAGAAATTGATCCAGCCCAAGGGGCTCCCCTGGGACCCCATGTCCATGTAAAAAATACTTTACCACCTATTCTCATACCTACCAAATATACAAAAAAAAAAAACATAAAAATCAGTCGACCCGAAAAATCGGTCCAGCTTAAGGGGGCCCCCCATGTTGATGTGAAAAATAGCTTACCACCTATTTTCATATCTTCCAAATATACAAAGAAAAATTCATAAGAATCGGTCGACCCAAAAAATCCGTCCAGCCCAAGGGGCCCCCCTCGGCCCCCATGTCTTTGTGAAAAATAGCTTACCACTTATTTTCATACCTACCAAATATACAAAAAAAAATCATTAGAATCAAGCAGGACGCCCACTGAATCCGCTCCGTCCGGTCCGCTCAGTCGTCAAATTTTGATACACACGTAACCTTATGGAATCGCGCCCACTGCATCCAGTCCGTCCGTTCCGTTCGGTCCGCTCGGCCCGGCTGCGGACGTGAATTCTCCAAGAGGCAAAAATTGCCGATCCTACGGATACAGACACAAGTGGCCAGATGCAGTTTACAGTTGGGTTTTGGGTTTTTACCACGTGCTAATTAATATGTGTTAAATTAACAAGTAAATCGGGAAATAAATGATAAAATTCTCCATAAGTTTCTTTTTTGAGATTGATATCGTGCACCCAAAATTTACGTTTCTCCATCTCCATCCAAGCTAGGGCTACCATAACATCTTCATCAGAATCAGACTCTGACGAAGAACTCATTTTCTTTGGCGTTTATAATTTAAACAATATTGAAGTTGTCTCTCGCCGATACGATACCACGGAACTGACTGATGCAATGGGCGGCTGATCTTGCCGTACCCGATCGGACCGGACGGAGCGGATTCAGTGGGCGTCCTGCTTAAGTCGACCCGAAAAATGGGTCCAGCCCAAGTGGGGCCCCTGGGCCCCCATGTTGATGTGAAAAATAGCTTACCACCTATTTTCATTCCTGCCAAATATACAAAAAAAAATCATAAGAATCGGTCGACCCAAAAAATCGGTCCAGCCCAAGAGGCCCCCCTGGGCCCCCATGTCTATGTGAAAAATAGCTTACCACTTATCTTCATACCTACCAAATATACAAAACAAAAAATCATAAGAATCGGTCTAGCCAAAAAATCGGTTTAGCCAAAGGGGCCCCCCTGGGCCCCCATGTCCGATTCATTTTTATATACAGGCTGTCCCATTTAAAACTCCCCAGTCCAGATTTATCCAAATTGATTACTGTGATTGAAAAATCCTCGAACAGGTCGATTTTATTTGCCAGAGGCACATCTTTTCAGATGCTTTTCAAGTTCCGGCGCTACTCCCTCTTCGCGAGGGGGCTGTTAGCCCCAAAATCTTAAATGGCACTAGGGGTCGAGTGATACCTCATTTGAAAGGTATTGAAGGCCTCTATACAACTAACCGCTTACCTTTCATTTTTTTGCAGTTTTGACCGTAAAAATGATAGTTTTCTATCTTCAACATAATTGACATTTTATCATGCTGGGTCTCATAGAAACCACAAAGACTAACATGTAATTGCTGAAACTAAACTTTTGTGTCATTACGTTGTTGATTTTGATTGCTAAATAGCACAAAGGACTTAAAACTGAATGTGGAGTATACGACACGATTATTTTTCATTAAATGATCTAATTAACGTAATAAATGTTGGATTTCATAAAAATCGGTCGAGCCGAAAAATGGGTCCAGCCCAAGAGCGCCACTTGGGCCCCCATGTCCATGTGAAAAATACTTTACGACCTATTCTGATGCCCACCAAATATACAAAAAAAAATCATAAAAATCGGTCGGGCCGAAAAATCGGTCCAGTCCAAGGGGGCCCTCTGGGTCCCCATGTCTATGTAAAAAATAGTTTACCACCTATTCTCATACCTACTAAAAATACAGAAAAAAAACATAAAAATCAGTCGACGCGAAAAATTGATCCAGCACAAAAGGCTCCCCTGGGCCCCCATGTCCATGTAAAAAATACTTTACCACCTATTCTCATATCTACCAAATATACAAAAAAAAAACATAAAAATCAGTCGACCCGAAAAATAGGTCCAGCCCAAGGATGGCCCCTGGGCCCCCATGTCGATGTGAAAAATAGCTTACCACCTATTTTCATACCTTCTAAATATACAAAGAAAAATTCATAAGAATCGGTCGACCCAAAAAATCGGTCCAGCCCAAGAGGGCCCCCTGGGCCCCCATGTCTATGTGAAAAATAGCTTACCACTTATTCTCATACCTACCAAATATACAAAACAAAAAATCATAAAAATCGGTCTAGCCAAAAAATCGGTTCAGCCAAAGGGGTCCCCCTGGGCCCCCATGTTTATGTGAAAAATAGCTTACCACTTATTCTCATACCTACCAAATATACAAAACAAAAAATCATAAGAATCGGTCTAGCCAAAAAATCGGTTCAGCCAAAGGGATCCCCCTGGGCCCCCATGTCCATGTGAAAAATAGTTTTAAACTATCCCTGGATTATGTTGAACAAAACAAAACAAAAACTATTCAAATCGGTAAAGCCGTTTTTTAGTTTTAGCGTGACATACGAACGGCGATTCATTTTTATATATGTACTAGATGACCCGTCCCGGCTTCGCACGATGATTTTATTTTATTAAGTATTTTATTTAATACTTTAATATTTTTGAAAAACCGTTTGTTAGTGAACGCCCACGTGGTAAAATAAATAAGTAATAAAATTTTATTGCAATCGGTTTAGTGGATTCAAAGATTAACCCCCCCCATTCCGTTACTCCCCTTAGGAATGGAATTTTGAAAAACCGTTTCTTAGTGAGCGCCTATGTGGTAAAAGAAGTAAGTGTGCAAAATTTTATTGCAATCTATTTAGTAGATCTAAGGATTACCTCCCCCGCCCCGTTACCCCCCTGTGGAATGGAATTTTGAGAAACCGTTTCTTAGTGAGCGCCTAGATCGTAAAATGAGTAAGTGTGCAAGATTTCATTCCAATCGGTTCAGTGGATCTAGAGATTAAATCCCCCGCCCGGTTGCCCCCCTTTGGAATGGAATTTTGAAAAACTGTTCCTGAGTGAGCGCCTACGTGGTAAAATAAGTAACTGTGCAAAATTTCATTACAATTGGTTTAGTGGATCCAGAGATTAACTCCCCCGTCTTGTTACCCCCCTGAGGAATTGAATTTTGAAAAACCGTTTCTTAGTGAGCGCCTACGTGGTAAAATAAGTAAGCATGCAAAGTTTCATTGCAATGCCTTTGATGGATCCGGAGATTTCGTGATGAGTCAGTGAGTGGTATTTGGATTTTATATAGTACTAGCTGACCCGTCCCGCCTTCGCACGGTGATTTTATTTTATTAAGGACCGGTTTCACCAACATCGATTAACTTTAACTGATAAATAACTGCATAGATACGTTTGTTAAAACTATAGCAACAATTGTTCCTAACAGATGATTAAGTTTAACGGAGGTTGGTGAAATCGGCCCTTAGTATTTTATTTACTACTTTAATAATTTTGAAAAACCGTTTCTTAGTGAGCTCCCACGTGGTAAAATAAATAAGTAGTAAAATTTCATTGCAATCGGTTTAGTGGATTCACAGATTAACCCCCCCCCCATCACGTTACTCCCCTTAGAAATGGAATTTTAAAAAATCGTTTCCTAGTGGGCGCCTACGTGGTAAAATGAGTAAGTGTGTAAAATTTCATTCCAATCGGTTCAGTGGATCTAGAGATTATTCCCCCGACCCGTTACCTCCCTTTGAAATGGAATTTTTTAAAACCGTTTCTTAGTGAGCGCCTACGTGGTAAAATAATTAAGTGTGCAAAATTTCATGCCAATTGGTTTAGTGGATCTAAAGATTAACTCCCACGTCTTGTTACCCCCTTAGGAATCAAATTTTGAAAAACCGTTTCTTAGTGAGCGCCTATGTGGTAAAATAAGTAAGTGTGCAAAATGTTATTTCAATCGGTTCAGTGGATCTAGAGATTAACTCCCCGCCCCGTTACCCCCGTTAGGGATGGAATTTTGAAAAACCGTTTTCTAGTGGGCGCTTACGTGGTCAAATAAGTATGTGTAAAAAATCCGATCGGTTCAGTGGATCTAGAGATTAACTCCCCCGCCCCGTTACTCCCCTTAGGGATGGAATTTTGAAAAACCGTTTCTTAGTGGGCGCCTACGTGGTAAAATAAGTAAGTGTGCAAAATGTCATTTCAATCGGTTCAGTGGATCTAGAGATTAACTCCCCCGCCCCGTTACCCCCCTTAGGGATGGAATTTTGAAAAACCGTTTCTTAATGAGCGCCTATGTGGTAAAATAAGTAAGTGTGCAAAATGTCATTTCAATCGGTTCAGTGGATCTAAAGATTAACTCCCCCGCCCCGTTACACCCCTTTGGAATGCAATTTTGAAAAAACGTTTCTTAGTGAGCGCCTACGTGGTAAAGTAAGTAAGTGTGCAAAATTTCATTCCAATCGGTTTAGTGGATCTAGAGATTAAATCTCCCGCCCCGTTACCCCCCTCTGGAATGGAATTTTGAAAAAACGTTTCTTAGTGAGCGCCTACGTGGTAAAGTAAGTAAGTGTGCAAAATTTCATTCCAATCGGTTTAGTGGATCTAGAGATTAAATCTCCCGCCCCGTTACCCCCCTCTGGAATGGAATTTTGAAAAACCGTTTCTTAGTGAGCTCATACGTGGTAAAAGAAGTGAGTGTGCAAAATTTCATTGCAATCGGTTTAGTAGATCTAGGAATTAACTCCCCCGCCCCGTTTCCCCCTTTGCAGTGGAATTTTGAAAAACCGTTTCTTAGTGAGCGCCTACATGGTGAAATAAGTTAGTGTGCAAAATTTCATTCCAATCGGTTCAGTGGATCTAGAGATTAACTCCCCTGCCCCGTTACCCCCCTTAGGGATGGAATTTTGAAAAACCGGTTCTAAGTGGGCGCTTACGTGGTGAAATAAGTATGTGTGCAAAATTTTATTGCAATCGGTTCAGTGGATACAGAGATTAACGGGGCGGGGGGGGGGCGTTACCCCCCTTTGGAATGGAATTTTTCAAAACCGTTTCTTAGTGAGCGCCTACGTGGTAAAATAAGTAAGCATGCAAAGTTTCATTGCAATGCCTTTGATGGATCCGGAGATTTCGTGATGAGTCAGTGAGTGGTATTTGGATTTTATATAGTATGAGTGGTATTTGGATTTTATATATATAGAAGATATAGATATAGAAGATAGAAGATTGAAAGAAATTTTGATCTAGAACAGTCTCACAAAGTGAATGTAAATTTAGTGCATGTATGGTTGGCATATTAAAATTAAATAGTAGGTTTTTAAAATTAATAAGCAAGATTTGGGTGGGATGCTTGGGAATAAATTAACTACGTCAAATGAAACAAGTCTAGTGTCTGATGGAATTTGGAAATTTCTAATTTTGGAGCAAAGATCTATTGGGTTTTTTATTGCAAATTTGTTATTAAAATCTAAATGTTGTCTAAGAATTGTATTAAGCCATTTTGAAAGTATTGATACAGGTGAATTGACAAAAGAAACTACTGCTCTAATGGGAAAAGGTTAAGTTTTATGTATTTTAGGTAGACCGTATAGTCTAGGTATGCAAGGATTCATGGGTATTAGTGTGAAAGCTTGTGGGTCAAAATATTTAACAGTTTCTGAAAGGTCTTTGAGCGTAGATTTAAGGTTGGAAACAAATTTTTAAGTAGGATCTTTTTTGAGTTTTGTAAAGTCACCAGATTTTAAGCAATTCTCTACTTTGTGTAAGTAATCTTGTTTGTTAAGTATTACCAAACAATTACCCTTGTCAGCTTTACTAACACAAATGTTGTTTTCTTTAATTTTTGTTTTTAAGCTTTTAATCATGTTTGAATCTGAAATGTTCTTTGTGATATTGTGGGGGTCTTTAGATAAGGTAGTTAATGTAGTTACTAGTGATGGAATGGTATCGGGTATCAATGGTGTATTATAATGATTGGTGATGATTTCTGTTTCAACTGCAAGTGCTTCTTTTACGTGTTGGATATTTAATGGTTGGACATTGTATTTAAGGCCTTTGGAAAGAAAGTTAATTTCAGACTCTGAAAATAAGGTATTACTGTCATTTAAAACTCTATTGTGAAATTTATGATCTATAGCTTGACTACTTTGAATAGGTAAAGATTCTACATGATGGTCTAAGATGGACCTCTTATCTTTAAATGGCATGTTTCATTGTTCAAAGCAAAGGTGATCTAACTTTCTTACTAGATTCTCGTATTGCCTATGTGCTAAGTCTTGTAATCTATCTCTAATAAGTCTGTCCACATGGTCGAACTGTAGGTGGTCCAGGGAGAAATTGATTTCAAAGTAAATCCATTTGAGGTCTCTATTCACGATGTTGAGGTGGCGATAATGTTCTTTGATGCATTCTTTGATAACGTTTCTCTCCGCCTGTCGTTTAATCTTCCAAGATATGTGGCTTTTGATTCCAGTCCTTATAGAGATAAATTTGGGGTGATCTGAAGCTTGAGGAAATTTTGAAGGAACCAGATTTTTAAAAGGGTGAATCTTCTCTTGATCATTAATTTCTCATAATTACGAACATTATTAGGCCGACTAGCCATATTTATAAACCAGAAGAATGTTCTTAAATCCAGGTGGAGTAAATTTAAATTAAAAAATTCAAATATATCTTAGTCGAACTCCACAAACTTTAATGAGCGTAAAATTACAAATGGAACATGTTTCGGCAGAACACTTCTGCCATCATCAGCCCTAATTTAACAAGAGATTAATGATACAATTGATGAATTACAAGTGGGGTTCTCACCTTAAAGAATATAAAAAAATTATGACGTTGACGTAATTTTGAATTAAATTTGACGTTTTCAAAGGGTTACATGATTTTTAAAAGTTTTCGTAAAAACAACATTTTGTAAAATGTAAAAATTAAAAATGGATCAAAGAGAATCTGGTAAGTTTGATTGAGTGGTGAAAAATTAAAATAGTGAATTAATAATGGGATTATTGAAGTTATTCTGTTCATTTAAACAAGATCTGTTTTCCAGTTTCAAGGCTTTCCTTATTTCCAAAGTCTCAAGAAAATCTAATTTCCGGCCTTTATTGCATTTATGAATCAATTTGGAATTTGATGGTGAAAAACTATGTTTCGTTATTAATATATGATTGGCGAAGGAAGAAGGTGTTAATGGTGGAGGATCAAGATTGATGTCAGACCGTATTAAAGAACATTTCAGGCACATCTATAATTGTAGTGTAGATGACTAGAAAAACACGTGTATTTAATGTTAAAATTTTACGAGAAATAATAGTCAAAAATAATAATTTAGACTTCACCGCCATTCGTTCTTTTTTATTTTATATAATTTGATTTAAGTTACGATTTAAAGAATAAATATGTATTTTTTAATGTGATTTTTTATAAAAAAAAGTAAATTGAGGTAAAGTAAAATACAATAATAAAAAAAATAAGGGAAGTAAATTGAAAAACCTCCTTTTAAACCCAAAAACCTATAGGGCTACACCATGATGGTGATTTTTTAAACACTGCTGGAACTCTTTCACCCCTAAGGTATTTTTATTTTTTATTTGATTAGAAAAACACGAGTACTTCATGTAAGAATTTCACAAAAAATAAACGACGAAAAACACGCCTATATGACACTAGAAAAGCACGTGTATTTAATATAAAAATTTCACGAGAAACAAACGTCAGAACTGCACGTGGAAAATAACTTATGTTTTATCAACATTATGTACCTTTCGTTGATTAACAATATTGATTAAACGTCTTTATTGCGTCATATATAATATTTAAAAATAACGTAATTTTTTAACGTTGAATTGTCGTAATTTATGGATACGTAGTCAATATTTTATTGTAAATCAACGTTGAATTTACGTTATATAAAATACGTTGAAATAACGTTGAAGGTATTACCAAAATATAACGTGATATTTTCAACCATAAACGTGTTATCAACCACATACACGGCTTTTAGTCGTGTCAATAAATCTTTTTCTCGGAAGTCCTCAGAAACAGCTCCGATTTTGATGTTTTTTTTTTTAATATTTGCTTTTTTTATATTATTTATAATCAGAAACCTTTTGGAGCGGGGACATAACTATTAATATTATTTAAACAATATGTATGATATTTATCTAAAAAAAAATAGTTTTGCGTTTTTTTTTTAACAGACTTCAAAAAGGGAGGAAGTTATCAATTCGGTTGTATGTTTTTTTTTTAATGCTTGTTACCTCAGAACATTTATATATTTATATTTCATTTATGTTCACCGATTTCTTCGTCAATTGTGGACCGATTTACAAAATTCTTCTTTTATTTGAAAGGGTATACTCTTAAGGTGATTCCATTGTCAAAATGAAATCGAGAAAAATCCTCAAATTTTCGCTCCCTTTTATTAACCGACTTTATGTATGTTCATCCATTTATTCGTCAATTGTGTACCGATTTACAAAATTCTTCTTTTATTTGAAAGGGTATACTCTTGAGGTAGTTCCATTGTCAAAAAGTCAAGATCTGATCAGGGAATCCCATGGAAATCGAGAAAAATCCTCAAATTTTCGCTCCCTTTTATTAACCGACTTCATGTAGGTTCACCGATTTCTTCGTCAATTGTGGACCGATTTACAAAATTCTTCTTTTATTTGAAAGGGTATACTCTTGAGGTAGTTCCATTGTCAAAAAGTCAAGATCTGATCAGGGAATCCCATGGAAATCGAGAAAAATCCTCAAATTTTCGCTCCCTTTTATTAACCGACTTCATCATGTACGTTCACCGATTTCTGCGTCAATTGTGGGCCGATTTTCAAAATTCTTCTTTTATTTGAAAGGGTATACTCTTGAGGTGGTTCCATTGTCAAATAGTCACGATCTGATCAGGGACTCCCATGGAAATCAAGGAAAATTCTCAAATTTTTCCTTCCTACAAGTATTGATGAACAATTTTTAATTATTTTATTTATAAATGTCTAAAATAAATAATATACAATTCATAATAATTTTATAATTTACTTTCGTATATTATTTGTAGAATAAGTATTGAAAAACTATTTTTTTTTATATAAATATAATAAATAGTGTTTAAACAATATAAATAATTATTTCCCCACTTCAAAAGGTTTCTGATTTTGAATAATATATAAAAACAAACATTCAGAAAAAAACAAGAAGAATGTCCTTAAATCCAAGTGGAGTAAATTTAAATTAAAATTTAAATATATCTATGTCGAACTCCACAAACTTTAATAACTGAAGGATTACTAATGGTACATGTTTCGGCAGAATGCTTCTGCCATCATCAGCCCTTAAAGAATATAAAAAATTATGACATTGACGTAATTTTGAATTACGTCAATGTCATAATTTTTTATATTCTTTAAGGGCTGATGATGGCAGAAGCATTCTGCCGAAACATGTACCATTAGTAATCCTTCAGTTATTAAAGTTTGTGGAGTTCGACATAGATATATTTAAATTTTAATTCAGAAAAAAAATCATTAAAATCGAAGCTGTTTCTGAGGACTTCCTAAGATTGCCTGTTTTATGTATTTATTGACGCGACTATTTTCCACGTTAAAACAACGTGCATGTGTTTACTGGGATCAGGTACCTAACAACGGTGGTGGTACAGCATAGATGCTGTGGTGGTGGCAAACAGAAAAACATAACAAAGTAATAAAATAGGTATACCTGTGACAAATTTCAAATCCACAAGGTAGTAATATAATAGTTAGAACGATGCAAACAACACATTGTATAATGTAGGGTTTTGGGGTAATTCACCAAAAGTTCTAAAGTAAACGGATTTAGTGAATAAACTAGCCGCTACAGTGTGTACGATGAAAATAAAAAAAAAACGAAAAAAAAAGATATTTAAATAGGAGATGGTGGTGTAAAGAGTGGTTGCTCAAAAGAAATGTCACACATTAATTATTTGTTAGATGAATTACGTTTAGATCAAAACAACCCTCTAAATAGCTTAAAAAATACCGCTACAAAGTACCGTTACAAGGTCACGTGGTCGTGTTTTCCACCCAACTTAAAAAAAACATATCTAAAGGTAAGACTATGAAAGAAGATTTACAATTTATAATTACAGAAAATATAACACTACTAATATTAATTTGTTAGTGGTAGAAACAAAATGAACTCCCGCAATCAATGAAAATCATGTAAAACTATAGTTCTCGTTTACATTCTAAATCGGATAATATAATAATTAATCTTGTAGAGATCCATTGTTTCTCAAAGTGGAAGGAACTTAGATGAAGAAAGTATTTAAAATTGGAACAAAGTCTACTTCCGCTGTTTATTGTTTATTGAAAAATATAGGGACGTGTTTCGGGCCTATATAGGTCTATCTTCAGCCTCTGATGTAAAAACCAAAAGAACATTAGAGTCTACCTAAAAGATTGCGAAATACTTACTACTAACACGTGGAAATTAAAAATTGTATAAGAAATTCCAAGTGCCAATTCTCAAACCTGTAACATTGACGATGTTTATGATATGAGAATTTCACTCCCAAATCCACCCTCCTCTTTTTTCGCAGTTGGTAATTTTTTTTACAACACCGGTCTTTTTAAAAGGAGAATCTAGATCCCAATTTTCACGACTTTAATACTGTCAGTTTTCAAGTTAGAGGGATTTTAGGTAAAACCACCCCTATTTTTTTCTCGGTCGGTAAAAAAATTTTTGCTTTGTTTTACCCTTTCCGCCGTTTGTGAAGAAATTTTTGGAAAATCGTCAAAAACGGGTCGAGTTAATTTCAAAAGCGAATTCGGGTAAGAATTTTCAGAAATTATGTGAAGTCTAGAGAAACCAATTAACCCCATTTTTACCCCCTTAGAAATGGAATTTTCTTAATGCGCCTCTACGCCCTAAAAACTATGTCCCTACGAAATTTCACATTTCAAGACTTGTTTCGATCTTGTTTCGCTAGTGTTTTTTTACCCCTAGTGCCGGAAAGCACCCAATCTACACAGGAACACGTATAATATATGCTATTGTCCAACAGCATAGCAGGCTACTTTAGGTGCATTATCAATTGGAATGACGATGTGATGGTTTTATTAGCCAATTTTAAAGCTCATTTGACACCTGAAGTGTAAATAAAAATTGGACGACATAAATAACACGATTTAGACTTAACCAATCTTCTCAAAAATTTACCTGCTTTCCAAGTCAGTTCGTCGGGATTGTCAAGAAAACTGCTGGAAAGTGTACCTAAATTATTTTAATTTATTATGTATATGGCATGGGAAGTGATGAATTTAGTACTTGTACATGTATGGGGAAAAAGTCTTGCAAAAGTATTCTTGCCTATGTCAAGATTATCGATAGTGACTCTTATGATGAAGATTGAGCAAAATTTACAGATAAATGTACAATTTTTGTCAAATTACTGTTTGTAAAAATATACTTATCAAGTAGACAATATTTTGTTTATTCAGTGCAATAATTTATAATTCTTGTTATACATTTATAGTCATAATTGTAATCATGTTTAATATCTATAAGATTAAATTGTATTTCAAATTACATAATATTAAATTATTCTCTAATTAAATAAAATTCTCCCTGGCCATGGGCGAAATGCGTTAGGAGCGCGGTGCCGGGGGCAATGTCCGGAAAAGGTAGTGGGGATGCGAGGGTGAGCGCGACAAGCGTCGGAGCCGGCGGAATAAGACATCGAAGTACATTATTAATTGCCGGCCAGTTACCATACTCTCAAAAATTATGAAACAAAGACGGTTGGCATCCACATACTCGGGCCAAACTTTTTTCACGAGACAATTTTTTTAAGTTAGGCTTTCATTTTTGAGATAATCCAGTGGAAACGAGAAAAAGCGGCAAATTTAATGAATTTTTAGTGGGTAGCATTTCGAGTAATCGGCCTCTGAATTTATCGCTCGCCTAAGGCTCTTAGGCGTTTTGCAAAACTCAAAGAATTAAAAAAAATATAACCCGGACAGACTTTGTTTTTACAAGTGTTATATAAACTGCTAGAGAAAATTCGGCAAAGAATGATGGTTTCCAAAAGGTGTTGAAAAACATTTATTTTTGAACAACCAAGAAATCATGAGACAGAAATAAGAGTTGGGTAATCTAAACCTTTAGCGACTAAAGTCTATTTCGTTTTTGTTTTGTTTTAATTTAATGCTCTCTCGTTTTTCTTGTAACACCCTGTACATGTTAAAATTACATTTAGTTGATTCTGTACTTCTTATTTAATAGAGTTTCGTCTGGATACTTCTCCATTACAATTTCTGTGAAACAGCGGTTTCGTGGCGACTCGGCAGCACGCCGAGAGGCGGAGACTCCGCCTGGTGTTTTTACTGCTCGAGAGGCGCTTGGCTTTTATGAAGGCAGTGTTTGGACTTCATCAGCTGTTAAGTTACGACGGGTGACTTCAGACTTTGCATAAATTATTCTTGCAGGTAATTCGGCGAATTCATAAAATGTTATTTTTTTTTCTTCGAGGAATTTGTCTAATGTAGCACTGTTCTTATTTCAATATTGTATGACTTAAAAAAAGTTTCATGAATTTGGAACGCACTGTGAAATTTTAAGATATTTCTATACTGGTATAAAATGGAATAATTTATTATGGTACATAAAATTAAAAAAAAAATAAAATAAAATTTAAAAATTAAAAGCAGCGTATCCGAAGTTTATATAATATATATAAAAATATATAAATATATTAAGAAAGGCACACTTTCAAAATGTGAACATGAAAAAAAAACGAAACAAAAATTAAATGCATTGAGGAATCTATGAAAAGAAAACATAAAATTACAAATACTAAAAAACACTAGAAGTAAATTATGAGCAGAACATTAGAAACAGCATCCTTACCAGATCAGAGCAACAATGGAAGTAATAAATAAAAATATATTTAGATACGATTTGATGTCATATTTTTCGTTCAGCAGCAGTTTCGTAATTCACTGACTGTAAAGATGTAGAAAATAACAGATAGAAAAAACAAGGATAAGCAAAGATCAGGAAACAAAATGGAAAAAAAAAACAACAAAAATGTTTGCGGAATTTAAATTGCTTAAATTTTATGAAATAGGTTAGCTCTATTGAGACTCAATAAAACAATGATCTACACACAGCCGTCACAACACTGCATCTTGCTAAAACGTCAAAAACTTAGTTTCTGGAGACTTTTATTACGAATTCATTCTTCGTTCTGAATTCAATTTGTGCTTTTTATTGCAATCAGTCTTGTTGTTTTTGATACGATGTCACATTAGGATTTTTATATTTTAAAAAATTCTCAGCTTCATTATCATATAACTTGTCAATGGACTGAGGTAGCTAAGTCATTTTCACTGTGATTTTCAGCAAACTTTATAATTAACATTTTAATTTTTATTATTTCAAAAAACAACGGGTTGCACTCCGGGAGTGCCGGCAGAAGTGAAAACTTGAACATTAACGTTGTGCATTTTTGAATATTTTGGAATGGTTAGGGAATAATTTGGCACAAATTGCTTTATTTATAGTATAAAAGTACTATCAATTATGTGGTAAAATACAATATTCATTTATTGCGCTTTCGTACACAAACATGACAATATAATATATTACATTAAAAATTTAACACTTCAGAACTATTACAATTATTATTTTACATTAAAAAATTTATCTCTCAGAAAAATCAACTTTCATCCATAATTTTAACGACTCTTTCACCATCATCATTACCAGCATCATCATCGCCAATCTCTAAAACTGATACAATAGGTTTATGGTAGCTGAAGTAAGAAACGAACAATCTTGATTCAAATCTATTTAAATGTCTAATAAAGACCGCATCAATAGTAGTTTTGTATTTCGTTGTGCTAAGATTGCGATCATTTGACATCGTTAAACCAAATTCATTATTTAAAAATTCAATTAATTGTTGATTTTTATCGTCTGCAAAGTTTATGTTGAAATCTCCACTAAAATCATTAGAAAATCATCAAAGCTTTTCCCAATTTTTTTTAAGCAATGCAGATGCGTCATGAAAATAAATGAATAAGTTTTCATACAGGAAGTCTCGTATAGCACGCACTGACTTATCTGGAGAAATGTGAACGCCAACCATAATAATGAACTGATTATCACCAGAGTGGCAACGACTTATACACATATCGCCGATATCAGAAACAGTAGCATTAAGGGTATTGGTCGCGACTTCATAAGTTTTGCCCACGTCAAATTTTAAAGAAATCTATTTCACATGTCACATTGGTTTTTTCACTCCTACGCATTAATTGCTACACAGTGCGAGGAGAGAGATGATTGCAGTGCAGTCTACCAGCGCAATATCAGAAGTGAAGTCTATATGTATAATTAAATAATAATATATACAAATAACTGAACATATCTTATTTGACTTTAAAATCATAACATTTACCTTTTCTCACAGAACTGATGTCTGAAGAGACCGTAGGTATGTTTTCACTACAAATAATGATTATAAAATGAATCACATGGTTTTATAGTTTTACCTTAGCTGTGTTGTTTCCGATCTTCAATTAGAAAAAAAACTGTGTCTCGCATTTTGGGCAATAAAAGATCTTGGCTGAGAGAATGTTTTTCAACCTTGGCGTATAATTGCTATTACCGGTAGAGCAATAACTGCGTCTTTAGTTTGGTAAGAAGAGGTTTTTTAAAACCAAAACTAATTATTGAATTATTTAATGGATAATTTTACATTATGCGTTAATTGTTAACTACATTATTGACAACTATTATTGTCTTACTTGATTATTTTGGTAACTTAATTTTGAAAGTATGTATGTTTCTTTAATTACATATTATTATGAATTTTTTATTATACCTGCATCGGAATCGCCGTTTAAAGCACGCCTGAGCGTGCGAATACAGGCGATTAAAGCACGGCGAGCTTTAAAGGTTGCCAAGGAAATATAGGTATCATTATAACTTCATCAAATTTGAAAACTTTTCATATTCCTTCAGGTATGGGTCTTTTGACTTCGATGGTAGTATTTTGGATTCCGCTTGTTCGGCCAATGCTTCTATATCGGGTGAAATCTCGATTTTTGCTGACACGACTAAATGCAATGACAGACGCGGACGCGAGAAAAACGTAAACAATAATTGTCGTAAGTAATGACAATATTATTACGCCCTTTCGATTTATCACGACAAAAAAATTTTTAGTGCTTAATTTGTTTCCAGTATTGCTGGTATAATAAAAAATAGCGTAAAGTATTCGTGGATAACTGGTCTTTAAAACACTTGCTCTATTTCGAGCACCCCCGGCTACGCCGTCGTGCTCGAAAACTCGCGCGTGTTTTAAAGACCTTGTTATCCACTCATACTTTAATATACTATTAACGTTAGACTATAGTTGCAATATTTTTATATTCCGTAAAAATCTCTATAAGAATCCATAAAAAAATATCTACAGTCAATTTGAAAAAATAGAGTTGACTGTCATCGGTCAAACATTGACAGTTATTATTAGTCACCTACGAAAATACTACAGATTTCTTCAAAACCATAATATATTGAAATCACAGCAGAACATAGGTACATAAATTTCTCTAGATCTCGTAAATCACTCGTAGGACCATAAAAATACGAAACTTGTAAATAACACTTAATAAATTTCAATAAAAGAAGAATTGAATTTGTACTTAATTGTAAAATTTTCTTGGAAATGCAAACATAACTAATGGGGTGTCTTATAACTGTCTAACTTATTTGCATATTGAGCAAATTTAAAAAAACGACCCAAAAACAGAACGACAAAATGCGGTAAAATTGCCTCGATTATATTGTGGGTTCTAAAAATGACCTACTCCATTTTGTGTGCAGTAACAAACTGAGGACTGTATTGTTACATGTTTTCCATCAATTGCTCCTAATTTGTGAGGAAAGTTCCACCTTGTCCAAAATTCATTGCTAATCCATCAATTCCCATTTGGAAGATTAATATATATTGGTTGTAATATATCCCAAATTGCTCTACAAGTTTCAGGTATGACTTGAAACTGTGCTGTGTCCAACTTTGAATTCCCAAGCCAAATTTTGAAAGCTACCTCCAGGTATTTCAGGGTCATAGCTAACCGTAATTCATCTGAAATAACATTTAAGAAAATTTTTTAATTCGTAATTATTTGCGGTCGCACAGGTCTTACACGGCCTCAAACGCTACCAGTTTCTTGAAATCTTTGTAAGGTTTTTTGAAATCGGCGCCCTCTAGGTTGGTTCTCGGTTTTGATGAATTTCATTAAAAAGACACTACTTGAGCACAACTTCGCTTTCTGTCGCCATAACCAACCATCATTCCTGTATTACCGAGCTAAAGGTAAACATGTGGTGGAGAGGCTAAGTAGCGAAAAATATAGAAATAGAAGGTGATATAAAGAAAAAATTAGAGAAGATATTGAGAAAAGCGAGAAGAGGTATTAGAGAAAGGTAGGAAGAAAGAATTGGGTAGGGAAGAGGAGATATAGTCAGAAAAAAGAATAAATCGGCCAAGCCGGAAGATAACGACATCTAGGAGGCGCCACAGGAAGCGGATGAACAAAGACGATAGAAACAGCTCGCTCAGTCAGGGAAGCCTGGACTCTTACCTGGAGAAAAGGAAAAGAAAGAGAAAAGGGGAGGGTAGAACAGAAAACCAAGAAGACATCAGAGAAAAAGAAGGAAACGGACACAGAGATGGAGAAAAAAATATTGGAGCGGTTGCAAGAGTTGAAGGAGGAGATGAAAGAAATAAGACGAGAAAACAAGGAACTCAAGAGAGAGATAGAGAGGCAGAGAGAAGAATTTAAAGAGAAGGAGAAGACATGGGAAGGAGAGAGAGACTGGTGGAAGGAGAGAGTGGAAAAGCTGGAAGAGAGAATGGAAATCGAAGAGAGAAGAAAGAGGAAGAACAACATCGTGATAACAGGATGGGACGGGGAAAGAAAAAGTCATGTAAAAAAAGAGGATGTAGAGAAGTTTTTGAAGGAAAATGTAGAGGATAGTAAAGTAAAAGATTGTTACAGGATTAACAAGGATCAAGTATTGGTGGAGATGGAGGGATGGGGTGAGAAGGAAAGAATAATGAAGCACAAAGGGAAATTGAGGGAGAAGAGAGAAACATGGGGGATATACATAGACAACTACCTCACGAAGAAAGAAAGAGATTTACAGAAGAAACTAAGAAGTATGGCGAAGGAAAAAAGGAAAGAAGGGAAAGAAGTAAGAGTGGGAGCAGTGGAGATGGAATGAAAAGAGAGAGAGTCTAGAGGTTTTTGAATAAGAAAAAGAAGGGGAGGAGGGAAAAAGGGGGACAACGGCAAAGTAAAAAGGACAATGAAACGGGAAAAAAGAAACAAAGAAAGAAGTAGGAGGGAAAATAAGGAAGGAAGGGGGAAATCAAAGAAGGTAACGAGAAAAACAGGGGTGAGGGCACTATTTTGGAATGTAGCGGGACTAGGGAAAAAAGAAGAAGATTTTTGGAACCATGTGAAGGAGTTCGATATTGTTAGATTAACAGAAACATGGTCAGAAAGCTGGGAAAAAATAGAAAAACTGTTACCAAAGGAGTTCAAGTGGGAATGGCAAGGGGCGAGAAGGAGAAAGAAAAAAGGAAGAGCAGCAGGGGGAATAATAACAGGGGTAAAAAAAGGAATAAAAGAGAATACTAAAAAGAAGGGAGAAGAGGAAGGTCACATGGTGAGAAGCGTTAAAATAGACAGTAAATGGTGGAAAATAGTGACAGTGTACAGCAAAGAGATGAAAGAAACAATAAGCAAGATAGAAGAAACATTAAAAGACAACAGGGAAGAATGTCTTCTTCTGGGAGGGGATTTTAACGGGAGAATTGGGGAAAGAGGAGCCAGGGATTGGGAAGAAACGAGAGGAGAGGGAAAAAGAAAATCCAAAGACAAGAAAGAAAACGCGGAAGGGAAGAAGTTGATGGAATGGATAGAAGAAAAAGGATGGGAAGTGCTGAATGGAAATAAACAAGGGGACGAAGAAGGAGAATGGACCTACATAGGCGGTAGAGGAGAGACGGTGATAGACTACGGAATAGTAAACGAAGAAGCATGGGAAGAAGTCGAAGCCTATAGAGATAAGTATAGGAAGGGGGAGAGAGAAGAGACGAGAAGAAGAAAAAATAGAGGAAATGCGGAAGGTGATAATTAAAGTATGGGACGAGCAAGGGGTGGAAGAGTATAAGAGAAGACTGGAAAAAGCAAGATTTAAAGAACAAGAAGTAGGGAAAATGGAGAAAGAATTGGTAGAAATATTGGAAAAAGCAGCGACAAAAAGAGAAATAACAGTAAGAGGTGGAGGAACAAAAAGAAAGAATAAATGGTGTGACAAAAAATGTGAGCAAAGTAAAAAGGAAGCAATAAAAGAACTAAGAAAATGGAGAAAGACTAAAAGGAACAGAAGTGGCTTTTTAGAAGCGAAAAGAAGATACAGAGAGACATGCAGGGAGAAGAAGAGGCAGAAGAAGGAGAGAGAGGAGAAAGAGATAAAAGCAATAAGAACAGAGAAGGAGGTATGGAACTATATTAATAGAGAGAGAAAGAAAAAAAAATGGGAGCGAGGAGATAACGATGAATGAGTGGGAAGAGTACTTCATGAGGCTGCTGGAGGGAGAAAAGGAAAAAAAGAAAACGGAAATAGAGACGAAGAGAAACCGAGTGGAACCTGAAGGAGAAGAAATTACAATGGAAGAGGTGGAGAGGCATGTGAAGAAACTGAGAAAAGGGAAGGCACCAGGGAGGGATAGAATACAGAATGTGTCGTGGATGTATGGGACGAGAAGAGTGCTAGAGAGGCTGGTGGAGGTAATCAATGGGGTGTGGAGAGGAGAAGGATTCCCGGTAGGGTGGAGAGAGGAGGTAATTTACCCCATTTACAAAAAAGGGGAGAAAAATAAAGTAGAAAATTACCGAGGGATAACTCTCCTAAACACAGGGTACAAGTTGTATGCATCAATTCTGAATAAAAGGATGAGCAGAGAGATAGAGGAAAAGGGACCACTACCAGACAGCCAAACAGGATTTAGAGAGGGGAGGGGAACTATGGATAATGTATACATCCTGGACCATTTGACGAAGAGTGAGTTAAAGAAGAAAGGGGGGAGGGTGTAAGCATTATTCGTAGACTTCAAGGCGGCTTTTGACAAGGTGGACAGAGAGAGGATGTTTGAGTGCCTGAGGGAGAAAGGGGTGGCAAAGAGTGAAAGAGAAATGAAGGAAATGATAAAGAGTTTATGAAAATATGTGAAGAAGAAAAGACTAGAAGTGAATGTAGAGAAAACAAAAATGCTGGTGTTCAATAAGAGAAAGAGGAAGAACGAAGAGAGTGATTGGAGGTGGGAGGGAGAAGTAATAGAACAAGTAAAAGAATTCAAATACTTGGGGTATGTGTTCAATGAAAGAGCCACAGATAAGGCACATATTAGAGAACTGGCAAGAAAAGCGAACAAGGTGATAGCATGTGTATGGGGAATAGGAGAGAGAAGGTGGGGAGGCGATTTTAAGAGGAGCAGAGATCTTGGGATAGAAAGAACAAGAGGAGATAGAGAGGGTGCAAGAGAAATATCTGAGGTGGGTGCTAGGGGTGGAGAGACAAACGCCAGGGTACATATTGAGAGAAGAATGCAAGAGGAATAGGTTGAGAGTGAAAGCGGGAAAAAGAGCGGTCAAGTTCGAAGACAGGATGGAAGGGAGGAAAGAATAGTGGATACTAAAGGAGTGCTGGAGAGAAAAAAAGAAGAATTCAGAGGAGTGTGAAAGGGAGAATTGCCACAGGAGGAATGGGTATTCAAGAAAAGAAATGGGGAGACTGAGAGAAAGAGGCGTGTGGATGAATATAGAACTAAGTGAAAGAGATAAGAATACGGATAGACAAGAGAGGAGAGAAAGAATTAGAGAATCCAGATACAACGGGAAGTACGATAGATGCATGATCGAGGAAGTACCGAAGTATTTGGGGAGGGAGAGCGAGAAAGAAAGAAAGATGATGGCGAGGTTTAGGTGCGGAATTGAAGAGAGGGAGAATAGGTATTGGGCAGAAGATGGAGGAAGAATGTGTAGAATGTGCTATGAGGAAAGAGAGACGATTGAGCATATGTGGAACGAGTGCAGTGAGATGAAACAAAGAGAGAGGAAAGAAAGAGAGGAAATACTGAATGTAGATGGAAGGGAAATTAAATGGATGAAAGAGGTATGGAAGAGGAGGGAGAAGGGAGAAGGGGAAAGGGAAGGGGAGAAGAAATAGAGAATTTTATTTAGTTCTTTTTAACCGACTTCAAAAAAGGAGGAGGTTCTCTATTCGACTGTATATATGTTTTTGTTTTTTTTTATGTATGTTTGGGCATAACTTCTTTGTTTATGAACCGATTTCAATTATTCTTTTTGCGTTGGGTTGAGTATGGCTCCAAGGTGGTCCCATTTTAATTTCATTCATATTGAACGTAAGACTTCGGAGTTATAGCAGGAAACTCTTGAAAATCAGATGGAAATGTGGTGATTGGATATGCTTGTGCGCGCATAACTTCTTTGTTTATGAACCGATTTTAATTATTCTTCTTGCGTTATATTCAGTATACCTTCAGGATGCTCCCATTTTAATTTAATTCGTATTGGACGTAAGATTTCGAAGTTATAGAAGGAAATTCCTCAAAATCAAATGGAAATGTGTTCGAATGACGCTACCTGCTCGAAATGAATGGTTTATGGCCTCAACCCAAACCCAGTGACAAGCCGAGAATAAATACACAGTGGTCAACGACGTGATTTATTGTGTCTTACCGAAACCGACTTCAAATATAATTTCTTTGTTTATGAGCCGATTTCAATTGAAACTTTTCAGGAAACGAAAAAACTATGGAAAATTGATCTACAATTGTGTTTTACTATGCCCTTGGCATATAAGCACTATCAATTAGTCGCAAATTTTAGCATACATGATATGGTACTTGGATGCTTTCTGCACCAATCGATTTATGTCTATAATATACAGGCTGTCTCATTTAAAACTCCCCAGTCCAGATTTCTCCGAATTGATAACTCTGATTGAAAAATCCTCGAACAGGTCGATTTTATTTGCCAGGGGCACATCTTTTCAGATTCTTTTCAAGTTTCGGCGCTTCGCCCTCTTCGCGAGGGGGCTGTTAGCCCCAAAATCTTAAATGGCACTATGGGTCGAGTGATACCTCATTTGAAAGGTATTGAAGGCCTATCTACAATTTTTTGCAGTTTTGACCGTACAAAGAATAATTTTCTATTTTCAACATAATCCACAAAGACAATCTATTTTCGCGCTCGCGTGGATTTGAAGCGTCCTTACTAGGTCTACCCATCACTTAAAATTGTAAAATAATTAACTTTTAAAAAAAAAGGAAACCGACTTCAAAAAACCCAAAGTAACTAAAACTAAAAAGTAAAAAATAAAAATTTCCAATTTCAGAGTTGTTTGTTGTTCCGGTTAATGTAATTATTTATTTTTCCGTTTAATGAAATTCAGAAATTATTGTTGATTATCTAATTATTAATTGTTTTATAATTTTGAAGTTGGTGCCATAAAAGCAAATTATACACCTTCCTACAATAACAAATTAGTTACTACGAAAAAAATTATAAAAACAATTCATAGGAATTACATAATAAATATTTTTTTATTTATTTCAAATCTAACAATAATTCATCTCTCGGTAAATCCAACCTAAATCATGCAAAATTATTACTACGAATATATAGCTTTTACCTAATGTATCAAATGTGTTCTGAAAACTTTAATTCAGTAATCATAATCGTGAATTAAGAAGTCTGAAATTATCAGGGAATTATAACTTTAAAATGTATAATTTTATGTTTTACTTGGCACCGACTTAAAAATTATAAAACAATTAATAATTAGATAATCAACAATAATTTCTGAATTTCATTAAACGGAAAAATAAATAATTGCATTAACCGGAACAACAAATAACTCTGAAATTGGAAATTTTAATTTTTTACATTTTAGTTTTAGTTACTTTGGGTTTTTTGAAGTCGGTTTCCTTTTTTTTTAAAGTTAATTATTATTATTATGATTGTTAAGTTTACTTGTATATGTATAGGAATCATCAGAAAGCCCGTAGGGCAAATAAAGATTTATTATTACCAACCATCGTGAGAATTTCTATACGCCCAATTTCACTTAAATTTACCATTCTTAAACTAATTATTATTCCACACAAGTTTAATTCTTGGCTAATGTGCAAGTGACAGATCGCTAATAAAAGCATTTTCAAAGCCAACTTAGTTTTACTTTTCCACAATTAAATTTTTGAATTTTTATTTTTTATGCTCCTAAAAATTATTAAATTTGACCCTTCGTGCCATAAAAAAAAAACAGGTTTGCCTAGTATTTTCAAAATAAATGACGGTAGAAAATTGAAAAAGATTGTCAAATGATTCTGTTAACTGTTTTGCAAATTTTAACGTGCTCTGCTAATTCGCTTTGAAAATATTTACCTGGATCCATACTTTTTAGCGACCCTGTATATTCATCAGAAAATAACAAAGACTAAAGATATGTGATTGTTTATTACTATAATGTGCCAAAGAATATTTTAATTCGTCAACACACACAAGATGGAATAAGACATCTTCATCACCTACAACATCATCACGTAAATAAAATCTAATAATATATTTTATAGTTCTTCACGTACCGAGGCGAAGACCGGATAAGAAATTACACCAAAAGATCCCGCCGTCAGATTCAAAGTTTTCTGAGATTCCACCAACATAAACGACAGGTCCTTTATGAGCGCCACATCGCCTTTGTACCATTCTGACGACCATAATGCATTTGGAAGTTCTTCACTCTAAAAGTCAGTTTAAAGAACATACGAAATATTTATCGTGTGTTATACTGCGTTAATGAGGATTTGTCCTCCGTGACATGAAACAAGAAGGGTGAAGATCCATCCTGTTACGTGCATGGCGGCATATAGGACGCCATCGTTCTGAAATAAATTGCTGGATTGCTGGTTTGTGCTTCCTCCTTTCTAATTTGTCTTTAGAAGGCTACTTACATCCACGATTAATTTTCCAATACAAGCACAAATAATCCCCGTCATGGTGATGTGCGAAAACATCGTATTGGTAAAACATTCGTCAAGTCTACCAGCATACCTACAAACAAAAATAAATAGATCGACACCAGCGCAAAATGATAACTCACTGTAATGTTTCAACGTGGTACATGATACACTTCTTCAAGATCCCCTTCCTCACTTCGTCCTTCACTTCCATATCAAAACACTCCACCACCATCCCTTGCATGTGCTTCATCCTCAGCACCACGTGCTGGGTCATCTCCATCGAGAAGAACGAAATCAAAAACACCATCTTCACTAATAGCTGACACGAGACGACAGTGTAACCCCACATAATATAATACCCCGGGTTCTGGTGAACATCAAAAGGAGACCACAAGGGGGTGACAAATCCACAATTTTCCTCCAAGTTTCTCTCAACGTTAACTTTCTCACAAGCTTCCTTGCTAAACGTTTTTAGTATGCAATAAAAGACCATTACGACGCTGATGAGGACGTTGGAAAACTGGGACCAAAGACTGAGTCTCTTGTTCACGGAGTGGGTGCGTGGAGGTGTACCGTAGGTTGCGAAATTGGAAAGATCTTTAAGTAAAGCAGCTACGTTTTTTTGGTTGCGAACGAAGGTGAAGATGGTGTAGTAGACTCCGGTGAGGCTTGCTATGTTGGAGATGTTTTCAGTCAAGTGGATGTCGACGCTGTCTGCAAAGTTATCCAATTTAACAATCATAACTACTAGATGGAATATTAAAAAATGACTCTGTGTATACGAAAGTACTTTTTATAGTAATGATCAAGTGCATCCATATGAAGAAGTACCAAGGGGTTGTGATCAGCACAAAAAGTAATATGCTGATGTAGAATTGCTTTCCAGCATTCATTTCGTCTTTCTTTGGTGGCCATATCAAGCTGAACTGGAGGATCCTTAAAGTGGTACGACAAAGTGTAATTTCTCCGTTTTCGGAGCCCATGGCTGCAATCAGAAGAACTAAAGGTAATGTTGAGATTATTTGCTAAAAACTTAACAATATTCAACGGCCATTTCAGCGAACCGGATACATACCACTACCACTTAATCAAAACATTCACTGAGTGTTCTAATTGTGTGTTCGTCTCCTCAACGAATACCTCAATGTAAGTAGCAACCCTTCTATTAAGCTTATGAATTTATAACTACGCCCAAAACTGTGTTAAATGTGCATTAAAAATGTATTTGGCGAGCTTAATTATTCAATTAACGAGGTGCTAATCAATATTTTCACAAAGAGAATACAAGACGGCCCAAAGTTGTAATTTGAGTCAATAAATAATGCAGGTGGTTAGGGAAAAAGTAATCCGTTTCATTATTAACTGAGCAAATAAAATTGAAACTGGGTGAATAAGTAATGGAGGGCAATATCGTCCAAGTTGAGCAGGTTTTCGGGGACAGTCGTTTACCTACGTGCATTAATCTGGACGAGCTGTCGAAAGTTTGTCTTACCATAAATTGAAGATCAGCTGAAATACGTACTGCGCATATGGGTGATTCTGCTCTGGTACTTTCATTTATTACACATTATTCGATTCTATATTTGATTTTTTTTACTTCTTTACGCATATTATTACTCTATTTGATTGTAAAAATCAAAGTTCGAAAGGATTTTGCTACAACTTTAAAATATCGAAGATCCGAGTAGCTCCCAAACTTTTTCCTATTGTAATTTACGTTTATTAGAGTTTGACTAGAAAATATTTAAAATTTAATTGAAATTTACTCTACTTTGTTTCATCGACATTCATCGTATTTAAAACACTCATTTCAAATATATGGTACTGGAAGCCACGGTACTGACATTTTAAATTTAATTATCAACTGTAATTATTTGATAAGTATAAAATTACTTGTAAATATAACTCAGATGACGTATGTCCACTTTAAATATGGATAACTAGTTGTTTCAGTTTCAGTTTCGACGTATATGGCGCATAATATAAAATCTCGCGGGTGTTCATCACACTTCTGATTTTCTGTAGGAGTGACCAGCAGGTATTCAGGGATGTTAGGGCCGGGTTAATCACCAAGGGCGTTCAGATGAAATGTTCTTTATTTTTTTAATTACATCGTGCTCGCTTTACCACTCCCTAGCCACTACTACCGCCACTTCACAACTCTCGCGCAGGCCCCTCTTCATCCCGTTCAATATATCTTCAGATGTTAATTCCATTTTTGTTTCGAACAACTCATAAATTTCGTCAACTGTCTGAGGTTCTTCTTCTTTTTTTTTTCCTTTGGCTCCACTGACATTCCACATCGGTCACAGATATATTTTGGTGGCCAACTATTCAAAGAGAAGCCATATGGTGGCACAAGACTTGCCCTCTAGGACATGTACATGACACATCTTTAATACGTAAAGTCTTCATTTTCCTCTGAATTATTCTTTTTTTCCCTCCAGCACTCCTTTAGTATCCTACATTCTTTCCTCCCTTCCATCCTGTCTTCGAACTTGACCGCTCTTTTTCCCGCTTTCACTCTCAACCTATTCCTCTTGCATTCCTCTCTCACTATGTACCCTGGCGTTTCTCTCTCCACCCCTAGCACCCACCTCAGATATTTCTCTTGCACCCTCTCTATCTCCTCTTGTTCTTTCCATCTCCAGATCTCTACTCCGTACAACAACACGCTTTCAATAAGACTTTCAAACATCATCATTCTCCTCTTAAAAGCGCCTCCCCACCTTCTCTCTCCTATTCCCCATACACATCCTATCACCTTGTTCGCTTTTCTTGCCAGTTCTCTAATATGTGCCTTATCTGTGGCTCTTTCATTGATCACATACCCCAAGTATTTGAATTCTTTTACTTGTTCTATTACTTCTCCCTCCCAACTCCAATCACCCTCTTCGTTCTTCCTCTTTCTCTTATTGAACACCAGCATTTTTGTTTTCTCTACATTCACTTCTAGTCTTTTCTTCTTCACATATTTTCCTAAACTCTTTATCATTTCCTTCATTTCTCTTTGCCACCATTACCACATCATCCGCAAACGCCAGGCTCCACACATTTTTTCTACCTACCACACACCCCCCCGCTTGTGCTCTCTCTAACATTCCGTCCATATCTGCCACATACAACGTGAGCAACAAGGGGCTGAGCGGGCAACCTTGCCTCACTCCCTTTGTTGTCACAAACCATTCACTTTCCCTCTCCCCTACCTTCACTTTACTTTTTGTCTTCTCATATATCTCCTCCACCTTTCTTACCAGCCATTCATTTACCCCTTTCTCCCTCAGGCACTCAAACATCCTCTCTCTGTCCACCTTGTCAAAAGCCGCCTTGAAGTCTACGAATAATGCATACACCCTCCCCCATTTCTTCTTTAACTCACTCTTCGTCAAATGGTCCAGGATGTATACATTATCCATAGTTCCCCTCCCCTCTCTAAATCCTGCTTGGCTGTCTGGTAATGCTCCCTTTTCCTCTATCTCTCTGCTCATCCTATCATTCAGAATTGATGCATACAACTTGTACCCTGTGTTTAGGAGAGTTATCCCTCGGTAATTTTCTACTTTATTTTTCTCCCCTTTTTTGTAAATGGGGTAAATTACCCCCTCTATCCACCCTACCGGGAATCCTTCTCCTCTTCACACCCCATTCATTACCTCCACCAGCCTCTCTAGCACTCTTCTCGTCCCATACATCCACGACTCATTCTGTATTCTATCCCTCCCTGGTGCCTTCCCTTTCCTCAGTTTCTTCACATGCCTCTCCACCTCTTCCATTGTAATTTCTTCTCCTTCAGGTTCTACTCGGTTTCTCTTCGTCTCTATTTCCGTTTTCTTTTTTCCTTTTCTCCCTCCAGCAGCCTCATGAAGTACTCCTCCCACTCATTCATTGTTATCTCCTCGCTCACATTTTTTTTTCTTTCTCTCTCTATTAACATAGTTCCATACTTCCTTCTCTGTTTTTATTGCTTTTATTTTTTCATCCTCTCTCTCCTTCTTCTGCCTCTTCTTCTCCCTGCATGTCTCTCTGTTTCGCTTCTGTTCCCTTTAGTCTTTCTACACTTTCTTAGTTCTTTTATGGCTTCCTTTTTACGTTGCTCACATTCTTTGTTCCACCATTTATTCTTTCTTTTTGTTCCTCCACCTCTTACTGTTATTTCTCTTCTTGTCGCCGCTTTTTCCAATATTTCTCCAAGTTCTTTCTCCATTTTCCTTACTTCTTGTTCTTTAAATCTTGCGTTTTCCAGTCTTCTCTTATACTCTTCCACCCCTTGCTTGTCCCATACTTTAATTATCACTTTCCGCATTTCGTCTATTTTTTTCTCTCCTCCTCTCTTCTCTCTCCCCCTTCCTATACTTATCTCTATTGGCAGATGGTCTAACTCTACTCTTTCCCCTATTCTGAATTCTTCGACTTCTTCCCATGCTTCTTCGTTTACTATTCCGTAGTTTCTCTTTTTGTCGCTGCTTTTTCCAATATTTCTAACAATTCTTTCTCCATTTTCCCTACTTCTTGTTTTTTAAATCTTGCTTTTTCCAGTCTTCTCTTATACTCTTCCACCCCTTCCTCGTCCCATACTTTACTTATCACCTTACGCATTTCCTCTATTTTTACTTCTTCTCCTCTCTTCTCTCTCCCCCTTCCTATACTTATCTCTATAGGCAGATGGTCTGACTCTACTCTTTCCCCTATTCTGAATTCTTCGACTTTTTCCCATGCTTCTTCGTTTACTATTCCGTAGTCTATCACCGTCTCTCCTCTACCGCCTATGTAGGTCCATTCTCCTTCTTCGTCCCTTTGTTTATTTCCATTCAGCATTTGCCATCCTTTCTCTTCTATCCATTCTATCAACTTCTTCCCTTCCGCGTTTTCTTTCTTGTCTTTGGATTTTCTTTTTTCCTCTCCTCTCTCTTCTTCCCAATCCCTGGCTCCTCTTTCCCCAATTCTCCCGTTAAAATCCCCTCCCAGAACTTGACATTCTTCCCTGTTGTCTTTAAATGTTTCTTCTATCTTGCTAATTGTTTCTTTCATCTCTTTGCTGTACACTGTCACTATTTTCCACCATTTACTGTTTATTTTAACGTTTCTCACCATATGACCTTCCTCTTCTCCCTTCTTTTTAGTATTCTTTTTTATTTCTTTTTTTACCCCTGTTATTATTCCCCCTGCTGCTCTTCCTTCTTTCTTTCCCTTTCTCGCCCCTTGCCATTCCCACTTGAACTCCTTTGGTTACAGTTTTTCTATTTTTTCCCAGCTTTCTGACCATGTTTCTGTTAATCCAACAATATCGAACTCCTTCACATAGTCCCAAAAAACTTCTTCTTTTTTCCCTGGTCCCGCTACATTCCAAAATAGTACCCTAACCCCTGTTTTTCTCGTTACCTTCTTTGATTTCCCCTTTACTTCCTTAGTTTCCCTCCTACTTCCTTCTTTGTTTCTAATTTCCCGTTTCATTGTCCTTTTTACTTTGCCGTTGTCCCCCTTCTTTCCTCCTCCCCTTCTTCTTCTTCTTATTGGAAAACCTCTAGTCTCTCTCTCTTTTCATTCCATCTCCATTGCTCCCCGTCCACTATTAATTTCCTGTATCCCACTCTTACTTCTTTTCCTTCTTCCCTTTTTTCCTTCGCCATACTTCTTAGTTTCTTCTGTAAATCTCTTTCTTTCTTTGTGAGGTCGTTGTCTATGTACATCCCCCTTGTTTCCCTTTTCTCCCTCAATTTTCCTTTGTGCTTCATTATTCTTTCCTTCTCACCCCATCCCTCCATTTCCACCAATACTTGGTCCTTGTTAATCCTGTAACAATCTTTTACTTTACTATCCTCTACATTTTCCTTCAAAAACTTCTCTACATTCTCTTTCTTTACATGACTTTTTCTTTCCCCGTCCCATCCTGTTATCACGATGTTGCTCTTCCTCTTTCTTCCCTCTTCCATTTCCATTCTCTCTTCCAGCTTTTCCACTCTCTCCTTCCACCAGTCTCTCTCTCTCCTTCCCATCTCTTCTCCTTCTCTTTAAATTCTTCTCTCTGCCTTTCTCTCTCTCTCTCTCTCTCTCTTGAATTCATTGTTTTCTCGTCTTATTTCTTTCATCTCCTCCTTTAACTCTTGCAACAGCTCCAATATTTTTTTCTCCATCTCTGTGTCCGTTTCCTTCTCTTTTTCTGATGTCTTCTGTGTTTTCTTTACTCCAGGTAAGAGTCCAAGCTTCCCTGACTGAGCGAACGGTTTCTATCGTCTTTGTCACGGCTTCCTAGATTAGAAAGGGACGGTGTCCCTTCTCCGGCTGGTCGAGTTTGAAAAAAAACTGTTTTTGACAATGTACTGTACTGTACCTCCATCTATCGAATTTTTAACCGAACTTTTAACTGTTACCTTGACAGCGTCTTTCAAATCAAAAACGAACCGCCAAAGTAATTATGGCAAATTAAACAGCAAAGATTTGTACAACCTTTTTAAACATTTTTGTTCAATTCAAAAATTGTTGCCGAATGCATATAATCCTGGACTCAAGCTTTTTTTAGTTTTGATTATTGTTATGCCGTAAAAATGGAAGAAATTTATTTTTGGATCATGACATGGCATCATCCAATGGAATAATGTCGGCAAATTACCTCAAAGATGAGTTAACAGAAATTCGAGGAAATTTTATTATTAAGCCAGTGAGATATTTAACAAAAAAAACATCTTTGTCCTTCAAATTTGGAAAAAAATAAAAATAAATTTGGCCATTCAAATATTTTCGCCCCCAGTAACAGCCGCTTTGAAGTATCTTGCTCATCATGATGGTGAACAATTTTCCTTCTTTAAACATTGTACTGCAACAGTTATATTTATGGAAAACAGGTACAAATATTTTCAAATTCACGACGTCAGCAATAGAACACAGCATGTCCATCGTCGAGATCCCAATACCGCTCTCCTTACACTGACACTGAAGACCCACGACTATCGTAGTTGAATGAAGACTTTCCCCATTTTATTGGCGACATTGAATCTACTCCGGCTGAAACAGATAAGCGTGGCTTAACAAAAGAGGCCTTAGTCTTCACTGCACGCAGCACATATCTCTGCATTCAATATTTGATGAAGGATCTAAATTTTCATTATGTTTTAACCAGACGATTTAGCTCTGACGCTATTGAATCGATTTTTGCAAATATCCGACTTCGTGGTGGATCCAATGATTTAGTGGATTGCAGAGCAGCCGAATTTGCTTTGCGTCAAATTTTAAGAAGTGGTCTGATAAGAAGTATCAGCAACAGTAACACAGTGCCTGATTTTAAATACGTGAGCACTGCAAAATTTGTTATAATTGTTCAAAAATCCCATGCTAATGATGAAATTGATATTACCTTAAATGAATTCTGGAAAAGCTGGAACACATTAATAAATTCACAAGCAGTTATTCTGGTGACCTGCAGATTGAATCACCAGCCATTGCTTTTCTCTGTAGTTACCTTATAATGAAAGTAGAAGAATTACCAAAAGATTAGAGTTTACCAAAACAAAATGTGGAAGCAATTCTAAGAAAAATAATTGTTTCTGACCTTTCTTCCAATCCTAGATTCCAGTGTCAATTTCATAATAATGCAGTTTGTCATCTCATAATATCCAAACTGATACCCCCATCACTAGTAAACTTTTGCAACCTACAAACTTCGAACCTCAGAAAAAGAAGTACTAATGTTTACTCTAAAAAACTAAAACTTTTGAAATTAAATTGATTTTTGATTTTTGCTTACCGTGTTTTATTCTTAATCTTGCAGATAATAAATGCATTAAAGACCTTTTTCTGTTTAAAAATGCTAATTATGATTTTTATTGAAAAACTGACAATGTTTTTGATTGTCAAATTGTTTAAACCTCAAAATCCTGTCAATCATTATGGGGAGTACTGCTCTCTACGGAACGCAAAAAAAGCCCTGAACTACAAACTCGACCAGCCGGAGAAGGGACACCGTCCCTATCTAATCTAGGAAGCCGTGGTCTTTGTTCATCCGCTTCCTGTGGCGCCTCCTAGATGTCGTTATCTTCCGGCTTCGCCGATTTATTCTTTTTCCTGACTATATCTCCTCTTCCCTGCCCAATTCTTTCTTCCTACCTTTCTCTAATACCTCTTCTCGCTTTTCTCAATATCTTCTCTAATTTTTTCTTTATATCACCTTCTATTTCTCTATTTTTCGCGACATAACCTCTCTACCACATGTTTACCTTCTTACACATCTTTAATATGTCCTTCACTATTTAAATTCATCTACCAAGCAGACAATAGATAACTAAGAATACAACTTGTAACAATTATTTCATACCTCAACAATATACACCCTATCTTTCATGCTAGCGTGGACTTCTTCTTTCAAACGCATAATCTCGGGAGAGAAAATAAAACTTTTTTTCTATAGCAGATGTTAAAGTCTCCTTTGATCTATTCAAATCGAAAGGTCAAGGAGCACTTTAACCGCAAGGATAGATAAAGTAATACTTTAACAGCAAGGATAGATAAAGTAATTTATTTTTTAATTTTACAATTTTTAATTAACATTTTGATCTAAAACAACATTCTTAAATCCAAGTGGAGTAAATTAAAATTAAAATTTAAATATATCTAAGTCGAACTCCACAAACTTTAATAACTGTAATATTACTAATGGGACATGTTTCGGCAGAAGACTTCTGCCATCATCAGCCCTTAAAGAATATCATAATATTCTTTAAGAGGCCTGTCTAGCGCTATGTTCGGGAAATGTTCCATAACTTTGAAGATAATGCATCAATCTTGAAACGCTTTCATATTCGAATAAAGAATAAATGGTAAAATGCTGGTATCACCCAATTTTAATTATAGTAATAAAAAAAAGGTTTTTTTTACCTTATAAATAATTGTTTAAAAAAAAGAAATTGATACCAGCATTATACGATTTATTTCAACATTTACTGAAAAAAGAAAATTTGAAAAAGACAAAAATTAAAGGCATAATGGAAAATTTAATAAAAAATAATTAAGCCTTGAGGAGGTGGCTCACCCTAGCGGCAACCCGTTTCTTCATAATATACGAGGGGCGATCGCTATGTTTAAGGGAAGACGGCGCCGGCGCGGCGGTAGGTACGTACCTACAATGGATAGGTAACGAGTGAGCAACAAAATTCGTGATCGTAGGAGTCTCTGAATCCAAAATTTTGAGTCGATTCTTGATCGATGCGATTGTGCAAAAATTCATCGAGTAATGTGAATTGACGATTAATGTAAACAGTAAAGTAAAAGAGCCGATATACGTTTAGCCAACTACGATCACGAATTTTGTTGCTCACTCGTTACCATAATACAATAATAATTACGGATTAGTATAAACAAAATGTAATAAAATAGCATAATGACAGGTACAGGAATATAATATGTACTGTCCGTTTTTCCATATTATACTAAAAGAATTACGTTGTTATGGAAACGAGAATAGAGTGTGAATTATTTGCACCACAATGTTTTTTTTTAATGAACTACCTAATTTAATAAATTTGCACGAATTCCAAAGACAAATTTTACAAAGCCGTGACTATATTCCGTTACAACTTCTATGTAAATACGAAGTAAAATTAATTGAGAATCCTCCAATAGACAAATTTAATGATGATGATGGCAGAAGTGTTCTGCCGAAACATGTCCCATTAGTAATATTACAGTTATTAAAGTTTGTGGAGTTCGACTTTGATATATTTAAATTTTAATTTAAAACAACATTAATTGTACAATTTACATTTCCAACAATATTAACTCGTGGAACAGATATTTTTTCCTGTACTAACTGAATACAAGAAGAAAAAGAAGAAGAACTAGAACTGCAAGAATTTCCACAGAGTATTTTCTTCGATACCTCAACTTTTGTAGCTACTGACTTTTCAATATAAGATTCAGCAATTGAAGATGATTTCCACCTTCCTGCACGTTTGACTGTTACCAGATCGACGTCAGAATTTGCTAACATTGTGGCTGCAGAGTGTCGGAAACGATGGCCTGTGTAACTTTCTACATTCGTTAAACCCAAAAAAACATCAATTTTCTGCGGAACATAATAAAAAGTATTTATCCCCACAGGTTGGATGGTGCATTTTCTTTGTCGGTAACACTCACACCACTTTTACTGTCAGTAATGCAGAATAACCGATTTTCTTTATTTCTGGTGTCCATTAGCGAAACGATTATGACCGATTTTCGATCATCAAGATGAGATGTTTCTAACTTGTATAATTCATTAAATCGACACGCTCCATTAAGCCCATTATCGCAACAACCTTTAGAAACAGGTACCTACTCATCTCCAGCTTCTTGTAAAAAAATTTTTATATCCTCTTGCTCAAAACTTTAGATTTCTTAGGTTTGTAACTATCCGTCAATTTCTTCAGCAAAGTTATCAGTTTACTGTATCTGTAAACATTTACATTTTATTTGACATCGCATTCACTAAACTAAACGTATTCCTTACTTTGAAATATCACAATTTTCATTGACAAGTAGCGTTGATTTCAGCATGATGTAATAAGACCATAATTTGAGGGCTTTACTTTCTTAGACTTTTCCGAAAAGTATGCCAGAAGTACCCTTTCGTTACCACTATTCTTTGCAGTTTTCCACTTTTGGAACCACGTATATTCTTTTATTTCATACTGTCCGGTAGATGTTCCATTAAAGGATCAATTTGCGTCCGGTAGGTGAGCTATTACAGTATCAGAGCCGGTAAGTGTCGCTAGGCAACACTTACCGGACAGTTTCATCCTTATAAATCAAATCTGACAGTAATCTGACATTTTCAAACGTATTTGTCAGCTACTGATGAAGTTTTACATGTACAACAAAGGTGATGCGATTTTCATAAAATGTGATTTTTTGATTTTTGAAATGCAATAATGAAGAACAGGCTTACAGTATGAAATAAAATTCATTACGATACACGTCCGATAGTCGCCTCGTCCATAATGTCTAACTCGTTACAAGTAACCTACCTACCGGACTTGTAACGTTAAATACTATTTCGTAGACGAGGCGAGATTTTCGGGCAGTAGCTTTCCCATGGCCTCTAATGTCTCTTTTTCTTCATTTTCGCTCATCTCGACAGACTTTTCAACTGAACGCTCACAAATTTCTCAAAACAAAACGAAATAAACAAACTTTTGCTTAACCATAACAACGCTCATACTAATTAGACTTTAAAACCTTACACAATTCGTAATATTTTTTCATTAAGAAAATACACAAAAATACACAATTGCTATAGAAAAAAATAGGATATTATACACGACGATAAATTTAATTATCTTCTCGAGCTTAATTAGCGTCTCGACTGACGTCTCGACGCTAAACAAAACTCTCGAAGATAAACTAAAATTTTATCGTCTTGTATAATAAATTATTAACTATTAATGTGTCCAGATTCGACCGCATTTTCACCTCTCGCAATGAGCTTCATCTCATCCTTGAAAAATTCGGCTATGGCGCTGAATTTCAATATATGTTTTGATTGAGCCATCACCTAACAATGCAAACAGTTAATTATTAGCAGAAATATTATCCAAAATAAAACAATCTAATAATAAATGTTCAACAAAGTGAACGTGTGCATCACAGACATAACCTCAAATTAGTTCATTTACATGTAGGTAACTTAAATAAAGTCCGATTATTTAAATTAAATTATCTCTAGATACGTAAACCGTCAGAGTAACTAATATAAAATGTACTTACCTCAAGAAAACTTCCTCGGATATAAGAATAAAACCGCTTTATTTTTTTTCTTATGGAGAATTGCTTGAAACGCGGTTTTGTTTGGAACTTGGTAGGTGACCTTCCGCAACAAAATGGCGATCGTGACGACCGCACTTGCGCTGTCTATTCCTCTAAAGCCTGACTTTCTGTGTGAAGCCCTAAATTTCCAACGTAGGCAAAAGCTTTGCGAGGCGCAGCCTTTAGATTGAGATTATCTAGAGCAGGCCCTTTCCCACGAACAAATGTCATGTGTGACAGTCTTGAAACCATCAGCATCCATGCTATCGGCATCTTTAGCTTGAGTGAGAACCTTGCCGTTTTTTTGAAGAAAACTGATGTTATTTGACGTTGCTGGCTGTATGAGGGAGGCTTCGCGAATTCGAAGTTGAAAGAACTTTTTTCGTAAAAATTTTCACCGAATTGTTTTGCATTGTTATTTGAATTCATGTTTTTCGACGAATTTATCGCAGGTGTAGGTAGTTCACAATTTCTATACATTTTATTTCTTCTTTTAGCTTTTTGTTTTCTGTTATCAGCTGTCGGACGTTATCCTTGAGTTCCTCAACCTGTCTTCATAATGCTCTGGACGAATGACATAACATCTTCGTTACAGAATGAGTTATCATCTTCATCAATGCGCTTTCTTTTTGGTTGTAGACGCAAAAACTGTAAGACAGTCCGTGCATTTCCACAACACTTTTTGACAATTACTGCACTGAATAATACATTTGGTAACTTCAAAGGTAGCGGAGCACAAGTAGAACACGTCTGTACCCATGATGGCTTACCGCTCGAGGGGTGTGGGGGTGAAAACATTGCACCGCGGCGCTTTTCGTTGTTGTAAGTGCTGTCGAAAATTTGAAGAAGCCAGGGAAAGAAGGAACGGCACCGAAGGACTACCGTCCCTTGTGCCTCCTTAGCGTTGCGGCCAAACTTTATGAGCAGTTGATTCTTCGGAGGCTCAATGAAGAAATGGCAGAAAAGGGCGTGCTCAGCGACACCCAATACGGGTTCAGGCGGGGACGCTCAACCATGGACGCCATTGCGGCAGTGATGGAGACGGCGATGTGGGCCAATTCGGGCCGAACCAGGGCGAAACACTGGTGCGCTCTGGTCACTTTCGACGTGAGGAACGCCTTTAACACGGCGGGATGGAAGCACATTATGGATGCCCTCGAGGAGATAGGCATTTCGGTGTGCTTGAAGAAGGTGATAGGTACCTATCGAAAAGAGCGATCAGGCTGGGAGATGGAGGGAATGACGTCTTCCGAGTGACGAGCGGTGTTCCGCAGGGTTCAGTCCTTGGGCCCACTCTGTGGAACATTGCGTACGATGGGGTACTCCGCCTTCGACTGTCCCCAGGGGCAAGAACAGTGGCGTACGCCGACGATCTGGCACTGGTGGTGGCGAAGAGACATCTTCGCGACTTGGTGCAGACAGAGCAGAGGCCTGAGCATGGCCCCTGAGAAGACAGAATCTGTCCTGCTGCTTGGCAGGAGAAGAGTGCCTGAGGATGTCGTCTTCCGAGTCATGGGAGTCGACCTCAAGCCGCAGAAGGTGGTAAGGTATCTCGGAGTGGACATCGACCAAAGAATGTCGTTCGTGCAACACGTAGAAAAAGTGACGGCCAAAGCAGAAGCACTGACGGCCAAGCTGGGAAGGCTCATGCCGAATGTGAGAGGACCCACTCAGGCGAAGAGACGTCTGCTGGGAGAGGTGACGAATTCAATCACGCTGTATGCGTCCTCCGTCTGGGGACCGACGGCCTTGAAGCTCCAGAAGAACCGGAACATGATTCTCAGTGTGCAGAGGAAGACTGCTCTGAGGATCATCTCGGGGTACCGGACAGTGTCGACGGATGCGGCCCTAGTAATCGCGAGGGTCGTTCCATTAGACCTGCGGATCAGAGAAGGTCGAGAGACCAGAGAAGGGGAAAGAACCAAGATGGAAGCTCGACAGAGGTCCATCGAGGAGTGGCAGGAGAGGTGGGATCGATCCACGAAAGGAAGGTGGACGCACCGGCTGATACCAAATATCGGCAGATGGTTGCGCCTTCGAGAGAGATTGGGAGGACAGGTGACGTACCGCTTCACCCAGGTGCTTTCGGGCCACGGAGATTTTCGATCCTACCTGCACAGGATGCACAGGGCCGAAGATGACAGATGTGTCTACTGCGGTGCGGAAAACACGGTAGAACACACCGTATTTCATTGCGAAAGGTGGGAGCGGCAGCGACTGAGAGCACAGATGCTGCCTGCAGAGGGAGAAGTTCTCACGCCGGAGAACATGGTGGAAACCATGGCTCGGTCAGAAGAGAACTGGAAGGAAATTCTCAGCATGGTAGAGAACATCCTCCAAAGGAAGGAGTGCGACCAGAGAAGGAGAGAAACGGAGGCGGAAAAAGCGGGCCTGGATGGACCCTGATTCATGGTCCGCCGGTCGACGGTTTTGATGCCGAAGGAGACAGCCGGAACGCGACCTCCCGGGAGGAGGAAGGCCGCGGGACGGAAGAGAAAGAAAAATCGAGCACGCCCGGGACGCGGAAGTCGCGGGCGTGCACGACGCGAAGGAAGAACGACACCGTTGGCCGCGATGGACCGCTGGGGTCTGCCCACGGCGGAACCCGGAGGACCGGCGGCGAAGGAGATAACGGTGTCGCAGAGACAAGAATTCGTGCGCAGAGACGCGGGACCACGGAAGAAGCCGAAAGGCAAGACAGACTTCTCCCTCGAAGTTATGCCGTGAGGTGATCCCGAGGGGTGAAGCAGAAGGAAAAGACAGCCCCGCTCGGACAGAAGCCGGGCCGAGGAGGTTCCGGGGGGGCAATTGCCTGGTTAGCCACGGCGCCAGCTACGCCCCCCTAAAGTGCTGTCGAAAAAAAGTTCAAATAAAATATGTAAAGAACAAAATTGTGCATAATTCTGGTTCTACTCGTTTTTTGTTTGCGACCAACAGTTACCGTTCTACAGGGCGCCAAAGTGGGGGTTGATTTGCAAATTCCAACAAAATAAAATTTTCAGCTTCTAAAAAGGTTAACAAAAATATCGTTTTTTTTTTAACAACTAGTGACAAAAATTTGTCTGTTGCATCCGGAGTGATGTCCGGACTAACTGTCTCCCCTAAAGCAACAAAATCTTTCCGAAACACTTTTGTTCCTGCTTGTTCCAATTAGTTTATGTTGCGGGAACAAAGACCAACACACTGGAACTTACAGAAACATCTAAAGAAACATGGAACATAAACACAAAAGTTGCTTTGTGTTCCTTTGGTGGATACGGGGTTAAGGTTTAAACTTTTTTTGTACCTATTGTATTTTTATTGGGTTTTGCATACCATGTAGCTACTGATTTTGGTCTATGTTTAATAAAACAAAATTCTTATAATTTCAACTTTAATATGAACTATTTTAACAAAAATTACTAATTACAAAATTATTAACAACTAAACAAAAACAACAAATATTATTACTTGTCCACACAAAATGCACTCTTGGTGGTGTTCCACATTTTCTTCAAGACACCATCCGTCTCTCTTTCCTTCATTTTCTTTACAACCAAATCCGCGATGGTGTTGCAGAACTCGTCCATGTTCCTTTGACCCACAACAACCTCTAAACTTTCCATCTCTGCGCCATCGGGAGTCGAAGAACAACAGGTTGAATAGCCCTCATCGCTCCTTGTCTTCGACGTGGTATTCCGAACTACCTGCTCCACTTCCTCGTGTCGGTGCTCCAATTCCTTTCCCATCACGTGAGGGGTTTTCAAGATCTCCTGAAGTTGTCCTGGGGTTTTGGGGGTCCGTCTCGTAGAGTTACAGCCCGGCAATGAAACAGTGCGTCTTTTGGAGGTCCGGATCGGATGTTCTCTGGAGCACGTGGTATTGATTGTGGACGCATCTGTGGAGAAAATTTGTGTTAGAATTTGATTAATTTGTAATCAAAAATATGTTTTACTTTCTGGTTCGGGATAATTGAAACGTCTGGCTTTTGCAAACATTTTCTCTCTAGACTTCTTTAGCAATCTGAGCGACACTGTTAACGAATGATGGTCAGGGGTGTCATCCGGGTGTATTTATTTAGAGGTGGAGGGGGTTCTTAAGAAGGGGTGCGAATTGCCCTCGGTTATGATTGGCTATGAATTTAGGTACTAGGCAATTAGAAATGTTCTCATTGGTGTTCGTAGTTTTTCATTTATTCCCACCACTATTTATGAATTTATTTATGTCATCATACAACTCAGAAATTTTGCTCTCATGTAAGCGGAAATTTAGTATTAAAGATAAATTGAACCTTCCCTTTTATGCCTCCCTTTAAACCGATGTTGCAACCAAATGGCTTCTCCGATTTGAGAATTTCTGGGGTCATTTCGAAACAATAATCGACTTGGATTTAAGAACATTTTTCTTGTTTAATAATCGACTTTTTTGAAGAATAAATATTAGATTGTTAATTATAGAGTTTGCTGAAAATCACAGTGAAAATGACTTAGCTACCTCAGTCCGTTGAGGAGTTATATGATAATGAAGTTGAGAATTTTTCAAAATATAAAAATCCTAATGTGACATCGTATCAAAAACAACAAGACTGATTGCAATAAAAAGCACAAATTAAATTCATAACGAAGAATGAATTCGTAATAAAAGTCTCCAGATTTTTTTTACGTTTTAGCAAGATGCAGTGTTGTCACGGCTGTGTATAGATCATTTTTTTATTGAGTCTCAATAGAGCTAACCTATTTCATAAAGTTGTACTAATAACAATCTCTTTAATTGAATGTGCAATTAAGCAATTTAAATTCCGCAAACATTTTTGTTGGAATATTTTTTTCCATTTTGTTTCCAGATCTTAGCTTATCCTTATTTGTTCTATCTGTTATTTTCTACATCTTTACAGTCAGTGAATTACGAAACTGCTGCCGAACGAAAAATATGACATCGAATCGTATCTAAATATATTTTTATTTATTACTTCCATAGTTGTTCTGATCTGGTAAGGATGCTGTTTCTAATGTTTTACTCATAATTTATTTTTAGTGTTTTTTAGTATTTGTAATTTTATGTTTTCTTTAGATTCCTTAATGCATTTAATTTTTATTTCGTTTTTTTTTTTCATGTTCACATTTTGAAAGTTTGCCTTTCTTAATACACACCCCACAAAAATTATCGCATCACCAAATTTTTCTTCTTTTATTTCAATAAATGACATCCCACGTCAATGTTTTTACTGGTAATATCGTTCCTACATTTTTAAATCTTACCTGCATAAGACAAGCACATACTTCAAGTTATGATAGTTCTTTTTTTGATTTTTCAATATAGCGGTAAACTCCACATGTTTTAAAACTGTAAGTTATAACTTGTTCTGTGGTTCTTCTTAGATTAATGTTGAGATAAACAGAAAAAAAAACATCAATACGAATGTTAACCAACGAGCTTCCTTGCACCTTTCCCACCAAGAAGCTGTACGGACCATCATGCGATTAGAAGATAGTCGCAGTATGCGTTATGTGGCACGTACTCTAGGAGTGCATCCTTCCACTATCAGCAGGAGTGCAGCACGTTTTAGGGAAACTGGAGAATATGGTAGAAGGCCGGGACAAGGAAGAAATGAGGTAACTATCCTAAGAGACGATCGTTTTTTGCGGTTAACAGCTCTACCTATTAGACATTGTACGGCGCGAATGCTGCAAAATGAACTTTTAGCAGCCAGAAATTTGTAAATTTTGAAACAGACAGTTAGAAATCGTCTACGAGAAGATGATCTGAGGGCTCGGGTGTCTGTACTTTGGCCTCTTCTCGACAGGGTACACCGAGCTTCTCGGTTACAGTTTGCTCGAGAACATGCCCATTGGAATATCGATGATGGCAAAACGTAGTGTATTCACATGAGTCGATTTTTCTTTATATGCATCTGATAAGCGAATTCCAGTGTACAGACGTCCTGGAGAGCGTTACTTTCAGTGCAATTTTCGACCTCATGTTCCATTTGGGGGAAGTTCAACAATGGTTTGGGGAGGAATCTCTGTGGGGGGTGACATGGAATTGGTATCGTTACGAAGTGCTTGTATAAATGAGAGACGATATATTGGGGACCTTTTAGAGCCTCACGTGGTACCATATGGACCTTTTATCGGGGATAATTTTCTATTCATGCACGATACTGCTAGACCCCACATTTCTAGAATTGTGCAACAATACATGGAAGAGGTAGATTTGAATGTATTGCAGTAGTCTGTGATAAGCGCCGACCTAAATCCCATTGAGCATGTATGGGACCATCTTCAGCAAGGTTTGTTAAATCAGCAAAGAGCCTTTTTTAGCCTACAAGAACTCGAGGCAGTTCTTATGCAAGAGTGGGAAAATTTACTGAAAATTACATTGTTGACCTTATAACAAGCATGCCCAGAAGAATGGAATCTGTTATTCGTGGCAGGGGTGGAAATGCACCATATTAGTTTGAGTGTTAATTTTTGTTTAAGTGTTAAAAATTAATTTAATTCCGTCCTTAACAGTTTCAAAAAAAAATTTATTGCGTTTTATTTCCACTACTAATACAATTTATATATAACGGTGGAATAATTATTTTTTAAAGTCAGTTGACAAAAATACTGGTGATGCGATAATTTTTGTGGGGAGTGTATATTTATATATTTTTCTGTTTTTGATTTTTTCATGGGCGACTGACAAAAACGTCGGATAGGCTGCTTTTAATTTTTAAATTTTATTTTAATTTTTTTTAATTTTAGGTACCATAATAAATTATTCCATTTTATACCAGTATAGAAATATCTTAAAATTTCACAGTGCGTTCCAAATTCATGAAACTTTTTTTAAGTGATACAATATTGAAATAACAACAGTACTACATTAGACAAATCCCCCGAAGAAAAAATAATTAACATTTTATAATTTCGTCGAATTACCTGGAAGAATAATTTATGCAAAGTCTGAAGTCACCGGTCGTAAATTAGCAGCTGATAAGTCCAAACACAAAGCCTTCATAAAAGCCAAGCTCCCCTCGAGCAGTAAAAACACCAGGCGGAGTCTCCGCCTCTCGGCGTGCTGCCGAGTCGCCAGGAAACCGCTATTTCATAGAAATTGTAATGGAGAAGTAACCTGATGAAATTCTATTAAATAAAAAAATACAGAATCAACAAAATGTAATCTTAACATGTAACATGTACAGAGTGTTACAAGAAAAACAAGAGAGCATTAAATTAAAACAAAACAAAAACGAAATAGACTTTAGTGGCTAACGGTTTAGATTACCCAACTCTTATTTCCTTCTCATGATTGCTTCATTGTCCAAAAATAAATGTTCATCTTTTCAACACCGTTTGGAAACCATTCTTTGGCGAATTTTGTCCAGCAGTTTATATAACATCTGTAAAAACAAAAGTGTTTATGGTAAGCCTTCGTTATAGATGATATGTATACACAGACATTTTTGACATGACAGTGATGGCCAAAATCCATTTCGAAGACCTAAATATTGCAAATAAAATAATTGCAGTTGAATTCAGTGTGTAGGAACAAAAAAAATGGTCACTAAAATAAAGGTCTGCTAGTTTTTTAAACGCCCTAAAATTATTCAGATAATTGATTTGAGTATTGAAACTTGACAACTTTAAAAGTATATTTATGTACAGTTCCATTCACGAAACAATTCACAAACCAAATTACTTCGCAAATGGAAAATTTATAGTTATTATTCGTAATGTAATCAAATAAGAAGTTCGTGAAACCAAACAATTAAAATCAGGTAAATTTTCGGGTGCAACTCTACTTTTTTCTAAATTCCCGCAGAATGCAATTAAGGGTTAACCCATTAGTGCGCGGTGCTATCTAGGTACTGACATTTGCATTTTCAAGAGCGCGGGAAGTACCAATTGAATTATTCCTTATAGTGAGATTTATTAGGTGTCATTTACAAGCTTCTTATTTTTATAGACCCTAAAACCAGTGCAAATTATTTGTTACTATGAATTCTCGAAATGTTAATATGGATTATGGGATATATACATGTACTGTTGTAATTTAAGTATTTTCTTATGCTTTTGAAGAAGTCTGTAGTATTTCCGTAGGTCTTGTATAATGCAAAGTGACTGACAATAGTATATTACATTATAAGTGTGGTAGGTTCAATTTTACATCACGAAGCTTTAATATTGAAACACGACGCGCAGCGGAGTGTTTTAAAAAAACTGAGTGATGTAAAATACCTACCACACAACATATAATGTATACAACTTTTTAGCCGATGACGAAGTTTTCCACTCGGCGCCCCCATTTAACAAAAATTATCGTTGCACCGAAGTTACATTCACATTATTGACATAAAGATAGGTGCAGGGTAGTGTGACGGACGCGGATTTTGCCCAAAAGGATACGGGAGTTGTAGGAATGCATAAATAGGGCACAATTCCTAAAAATATGAGAGAGGTTATGTTGTTCGAGTGTTTTGTTGATTTACCTTAACTTTTTCATTATCTTATTCTTGACGTGTTTTACTTTTAGTTCAATGACTTTACCCATTTTGCCATATTATTGTATTTTATGAGAGTAATAATCGCAATAAATTAACATTTTTAGATTGAGTGACATAAAATCACAGTAAATTGACAAGGTAAATAGGCAACTGAGATGCTTACTATTTATACCACGAGATGGTGCGCCTTCGAGTGTCTTTAAATTGGTCATTATTATATCTTAGAAACTTATTCAAAGGCAGTTAAGTGCGGTATCTTCTTTCAAAATATACGACCAATATTTATCATAAAGGATCTTTTTTGCGCGTTTTTTAAAGTAGAAAATTTTGGACTATTTTACCGCTTAAAGGCGGTAGGTGACAGCTTCAATGTGTAAAAAATGCGTTACCATGGCTGTCTAAAATGTGGTAGAACGTAGTTTACAACTGTCAAGGCTAAAAAAAAAACATTTCGTGCGCTAACTTGTTATTAAACTCGATTTGGACGCAAATTAAATCATTTTAAAAACGCTTTAAAATGGATGTGTTTCTAAGTTTTCTTTTTTTCAATTTTTGACCGATGGCAGTCAACTTTATTTTTTTAAATCCAAACTATAGATATTTTTTTTCTGAAAATAAAAAAAATTCGCAACTATAATCAACCATATCATAAATGACCAAGTAAGCTATGAATATTCAAATGGAGCATGTGAGACACATAATTCCTATATACAGGGTGTTATAGAAGTCCTAGCAAAAAATTTAACCACAAGTAGAATTTTTCAAAATTAACATTTTTTTCTATTTACCACTACTGAAATCCGCGATCGATTTTTTTGAACATGGAATAATAAAATAAGCAAAGTAGTGTCAGTCAGCCTTAAGTAAAGTAAAAGCAGAAAAAAACATAGTAAGAAAGACAAACTTTCAAAATATGAAAATGGGAAAAAACCAAAAAAAAAAAAATTAATTGCAATGAGGAATATATGAAAATAATTCAACATAAAAAGTACAAACAGGCACTAAAAGAAAACACAAGAAGTAAAACATGAGTAGAAACAGGATCCTTACCAGATCAGACCAACAAATGCACCATTTAAAAAAGAAGTCCGTCAGGAAACAATGGAAAAATACAAAAAAGATATTGTATATGGAGTATTAATTCACAATGGAAAAACGACCAAGGAAGGAAAAAGTGAAAACCAAACGATAGGAAAAGAAGAAACAAAAACGGAAAAAATTGAAGACATAAATAGGAGAATATTTGCTTTCACATCAAATGAAATTTAAAACGTAGGCAAAAGCTTCGCGTGGCGCAGCCTTCAGATTGAGATTATCTAGAGCAGGCCCTCTCCCACGAACAAATTTTCTTTTGTTTCTTTTATGTGTGACAGTCTTGAAACCTTCAGCATACATGGTATCGGCATCTTTAGCTTGAGTGAGAACCTTACCGTTTTTTTGAAGACAACTGATGTTATTTGACGTTGCTGGCTGTAGCCATGTCTGTGAGGGAGGCTTCGGGAATTCGAAGTTGAAAAAACTTTTTTCGGAACAATTTTCACCGAATTGTTTTGCATTATTGTTTGAATTCATGTTTTTCGCAGGTGAAGGTAGTGGCTTGTTTACACCGATAGCACCACACTTTTTTATACTTTTTATCTGTTCTTTTAGCTTTTTGTTTTCAGTTATCAGCTCTCGGACATTATCCTTGAGTTCCTCAACTGTCTTCATAATGCTCTGGACGAATGACATAACATCTTCGCAACTGAATGAGTTTTCATCTTCATCAATGCGCCTTCTTTTTGGTGTGGCATCTTTTTACCGACTTCAAAAAAGGAGGAGGTTCTATGTTCGGCTGTATGTATTTTTTTTCCTTTTTTGTATGTTCACCGATATCTCCGTTAATTGTGGACCGATTTTGAAAATTCTTCTTTTATTTGAAAGGGTATACTACGAAGATAGTCCCATTGTCACCAAGTCCGAATCTGATAAAGGGCTCCCATGGAAATCAAGAAAAATTGTCAAATTTTTCCTTTTATGTATGTTCACCGATTTCTTCGTCAATTGTGGATCGATTTCATAAATTCTTCTTTTATTTGAAAGGGTATACTCCGGAGGTAGTCCTATTGACAGCAAGTCCGGATCTGATGAGGTGATCGCATGGGAATCGGGCGAAATCCTCACATTTTATAATTATTATGAACTCTCTCGAATGTAGTCGTTCAATAATTATGCAGGTCTTTGCGTCTGGGAGTCATCATTGCCTTAGATTTTTCAGGTAGTAATATTAATTCATCATTGTTTCAGTATTTCTGGTTTTAATTTTTTATAGTTGGCGTCTTTCATCTTCATTTTCAAACAGCCGTCGTTTCCTCATTCGAGCAGCGTCCTTACTAGGTCTACCCATCACTTAAAATTGTAAAATAATTAGCTTTTTTAAAAAAAGAAACCGACTTCAAAAAGCGAGAAATAACTCAGTACATGTATTATTACATGTGCTACCTACTGATCTGGTTGAAGTCGGTGCAAAGCCAAAAAAATAGGTAGTAGATAGATAGGCTGTCCTCTCCCGTCACATCGCAAGTCCCACCGCGCGCGCGCCGGAATTCGTGAGCGTGGGTGGGGGGCTCGCTCTGAGCAAAACATCCCAAACGGGCAGACACGTGCGGGGCAGACGTCGTTGACGGCCTGATATTGAATTTTTGATGCGCTATAACGTTGTTGATATATTTGTATAATGACAATAGGTTACAAATTTGTTAACCTCTTTGGCTTGGCACCGATTTCAAACAGATCTCTAATACCACTTCATCCATCCATTCAATTCCATTGTTGCATAAAAATATCCATTGTTATATTAAAATGTTGCCGCAATGATTTTTGCATAAATCTCGATAATTTAAGATGCGTTTAAATACATTTTTAGGCGATGATTACGAAAAATGTGATTTTACGGCTAAAGTTTTACTTTTTTGTACGCATCTGTCAAACTCTACTTTTTTGGGACTGATCCGTCAAACTCCACTTTCTTGGAACTGATCTGTCAGAAACTAAAACTTTTAATACTTTTCAAGAAATCTGTCGTTTGCTCTTGAGATTTAACCGAAGGATTTAACATCAGTTGTTTTAGGTCGCTGGCTGCTGTCGAAAATCAGCTGATTTTTAACCGTCTTTGTCATTGTGATGGGGTCATCTGGGATTGTTATAGTCATGTGTACTGCGGCTTTGTGTTACACAATATTGGCGATGCGTGTAATTTGTGTGTACCTTTGGTGGATACGGGGCAAGACTTTTCTCAGGTTTAAACTTTTTTTTGTAGCTATTGTATTTTTATTTGGTTTGCATACTATGTATAGGTGCGGTTTAATAAAACACAATTATTATAATTTCAACTTTAATACCAACTATTTTAACAATAAAAATTACTAGTTACAAAATTATTTTACAAAACTAAACAAAAACAACTATTACTTACAAATTACAAAATGCACTCTTCGTGGTGTTCCACATTTTTTTGAAGACACCATCCGTCTTTCTTTCCTTCATTTTCTTTACAACCAAATCCGCGATGGTGTTGCAGAACTCGTCCATGTTCCTTTGACCCACAACAACCTCTAAACTTTCCATCTCTGCGCCATCGGGAGTCGAAGAACAACAGGTTGAATAGCCCTCATCGCTCCTTGTCTTCGACGTGGTATTCCGAACTACCTGCTCCACTTCCTCGTGTCGGTGCTCCAATTCCTTTCCCATTACGTGAGGGGTTTTCAAGATCTCCTGAAGTTGTCCTGGGGTTTTGGGGGTCCGTCTCGTAGAGTGACAGCCCGGCAATGAAACAGGGCGTCTTTTGGGGGTCCGGATCGGATGTTCTCTGGAGCACGTGGTATTGATTGTGGACGCATCTGTGGAGAAAATTTGTGTTAGGATTTGATTAATTTGTAATCAAAAATATGTTTTACCTTCTGGTTCGGGATAATTGAAACGTCTGGCTTTTGCAAACATTTTCTCTCTAGACTTCTTTAGCAATCTGAGCGACACTGTTAACGAATGATGGTCAGGGGTGTCATCCGAGTGTATTTATTTAGAGGTGGAGGGGGTTCTTAAGAAGGGGTGCGAATTGCCCTCGGTTATGATTGGCTATGAATTTAGGTACTAGGCAATTAGAATGGTTCTCATTGGTGTTCGTAGTTTTTCATTTATTCCCACCACTATTTATGAATTTATTTATGTCATCATACAACTCAGAAATTTTGCTCTCATGTAAGCGGAAATTTAGTATTAAAGATAAATTGAACCTTCCCTTTTATGCCTCCCTTTAAACCGATGTTGCAACCAAATGGCTTCTCCGATTTGAGAATTTCTGGGGTCATTTCGAAACAATAATCGACTTGGATTTAAGAACATTCTTCTTGTTTAATAATCGACTTTTTTGAAGAATAAATATTAGATTGTTAATTATAGAGTTTGCTGAAAATCACAGTGAAAATGACTTAGCTACCTCAGTCCGTTGAGGAGTTATATGATAATGAAGTTGAGAATTTTTCAAAATATAAAAATCCTAATGTGACATCGTATCAAAAACAACAAGACTGATTGCAATAAAAAGCACAAATTAAATTCATAACGAAGAATGAATTCGTAATAAAAGTCTCCAGATTTTTTTTACGTTTTAGCAAGATGCAGTGTTGTCACGGCTGTGTATAGATCATTTTTTTATTGAGTCTCAATAGAGCTAACCTATTTCATAAAGTTGTACTAATAACAATCTCTTTAATTGAATGTGCAATTAAGCAATTTAAATTCCGCAAACATTTTTGTTGGAATATTTTTTTCCATTTTGTTTCCAGATCTTAGCTTATCCTTATTTGTTCTATCTGTTATTTTCTACATCTTTACAGTCAGTGAATTACGAAACTGCTGCCGAACGAAAAATATGACATCGAATCGTATCTAAATATATTTTTATTTATTACTTCCATAGTTGTTCTGATCTGGTAAGGATGCTGTTTCTAATGTTTTACTCATAATTTATTTTTAGTGTTTTTTAGTATTTGTAATTTTATGTTTTCTTTAGATTCCTTAATGCATTTAATTTTTATTTCGTTTTTTTTTTCATGTTCACATTTTGAAAGTTTGCCTTTCTTAATACACACCCCACAAAAATTATCGCATCACCAAATTTTTCTTCTTTTATTTCAATAAATGACATCCCACGTCAATGTTTTTACTGGTAATATCGTTCCTACATTTTTAAATCTTACCTGCATAAGACAAGCACATACTTCAAGTTATGATAGTTCTTTTTTTGATTTTTCAATATAGCGGTAAACTCCACATGTTTTAAAACTGTAAGTTATAACTTGTTCTGTGGTTCTTCTTAGATTAATGTTGAGATAAACAGAAAAAAAAACATCAATACGAATGTTAACCAACGAGCTTCCTTGCACCTTTCCCACCAAGAAGCTGTACGGACCATCATGCGATTAGAAGATAGTCGCAGTATGCGTTATGTGGCACGTACTCTAGGAGTGCATCCTTCCACTATCAGCAGGAGTGCAGCACGTTTTAGGGAAACTGGAGAATATGGTAGAAGGCCGGGACAAGGAAGAAATGAGGTAACTATCCTAAGAGACGATCGTTTTTTGCGGTTAACAGCTCTACCTATTAGACATTGTACGGCGCGAATGCTGCAAAATGAACTTTTAGCAGCCAGAAATTTGTAAATTTTGAAACAGACAGTTAGAAATCGTCTACGAGAAGATGATCTGAGGGCTCGGGTGTCTGTACTTTGGCCTCTTCTCGACAGGGTACACCGAGCTTCTCGGTTACAGTTTGCTCGAGAACATGCCCATTGGAATATCGATGATGGCAAAACGTAGTGTATTCACATGAGTCGATTTTTCTTTATATGCATCTGATAAGCGAATTCCAGTGTACAGACGTCCTGGAGAGCGTTACTTTCAGTGCAATTTTCGACCTCATGTTCCATTTGGGGGAAGTTCAACAATGGTTTGGGGAGGAATCTCTGTGGGGGGTGACATGGAATTGGTATCGTTACGAAGTGCTTGTATAAATGAGAGACGATATATTGGGGACCTTTTAGAGCCTCACGTGGTACCATATGGACCTTTTATCGGGGATAATTTTCTATTCATGCACGATACTGCTAGACCCCACATTTCTAGAATTGTGCAACAATACATGGAAGAGGTAGATTTGAATGTATTGCAGTAGTCTGTGATAAGCGCCGACCTAAATCCCATTGAGCATGTATGGGACCATCTTCAGCAAGGTTTGTTAAATCAGCAAAGAGCCTTTTTTAGCCTACAAGAACTCGAGGCAGTTCTTATGCAAGAGTGGGAAAATTTACTGAAAATTACATTGTTGACCTTATAACAAGCATGCCCAGAAGAATGGAATCTGTTATTCGTGGCAGGGGTGGAAATGCACCATATTAGTTTGAGTGTTAATTTTTGTTTAAGTGTTAAAAATTAATTTAATTCCGTCCTTAACAGTTTCAAAAAAAAATTTATTGCGTTTTATTTCCACTACTAATACAATTTATATATAACGGTGGAATAATTATTTTTTAAAGTCAGTTGACAAAAATACTGGTGATGCGATAATTTTTGTGGGGAGTGTATATTTATATATTTTTCTGTTTTTGATTTTTTCATGGGCGACTGACAAAAACGTCGGATAGGCTGCTTTTAATTTTTAAATTTTATTTTAATTTTTTTTAATTTTAGGTACCATAATAAATTATTCCATTTTATACCAGTATAGAAATATCTTAAAATTTCACAGTGCGTTGCCAAATTCATGAAACTTTTTTTAAGTGATACAATATTGAAATAACAACAGTACTACATTAGACAAATCCCCCGAAGAAAAAATAATTAACATTTTATAATTTCGTCGAATTACCTGGAAGAATAATTTATGCAAAGTCTGAAGTCACCGGTCGTAAATTAGCAGCTGATAAGTCCAAACACAAAGCCTTCATAAAAGCCAAGCTCCCCTCGAGCAGTAAAAACACCAGGCGGAGTCTCCGCCTCTCGGCGTGCTGCCGAGTCGCCAGGAAACCGCTATTTCATAGAAATTGTAATGGAGAAGTAACCTGATGAAATTCTATTAAATAAAAAAATACAGAATCAACAAAATGTAATCTTAACATGTAACATGTACAGAGTGTTACAACAAAAACAAGAGAGCATTAAATTAAAACGGTTTAGATTACCCAACTCTTATTTCCTTCTCATGATTGCTTCATTGTCCAAAAATAAATGTTCATCTTTTCAACACCTTTTGGAAACCATTCTTTGGCGAATTTTGTCCAGCAGTTTATATAACATCTGTAAAAACAAAAGTGTTTATGGTAAGCCTTCGTTATAGATAATATGTATACACAGACATTTTTGACATGACAGTGATGGCCAAAATCCATTTTGAAGACCTAAATATTGCAAATAAAATAATTGCAGTTGAATTCAGTGTGTAGGAACAAAAAAATTGGTCACTAAAATAAAGGTCTGCTAGTTTTTTAAACGCCCTAAAATTAATCAGATAATTGATTTGAGTATTGAAACTTGACAACTTTAAAAGTATATTTATGTACAGTTCCATTCACGAAACAATTCACAAACCAAATTACTTCGCAAATGGAAAATTTATAGTTATTATTCGTAATGTAATCAAATAAGAAGTTCGTGAAACCAAACAATTAAAATCAGGTAAATTTTCGGGTGCAACTCTACTTTTTTCTAAATTCCCGCAGAATGCAAATAAGGGTTAACCCATTAATGCGCGGTGCTATCTAGGTACTGACATTTGCATTTTCAAGAACGCGGTAAGTACCAATTATAGACCTTAAAACCAGTGCAAATTATTTGTTACTATGAATTCTCGGAATGTTAATATGGATTACCGGATATATACATGTACTGTTGTAATTTAAGTATTTTCTTATGCTTTTGAAGAAGTCTGTAGTATTTTCGTAGGTCTTGTATAATGCAAAGTGACTGACAATAGTATATTACATTATAAGTGTGGTAGGTTCAATTTTACATCACGAAGTTTTAATATTGAAACACGACACGCAGCGGAGTGTTTTAATAAAACTGAGTGATGTAAAATACCTACCACACACATAATATATACAACTTTTTAGCCGATGACGAAGTTTTCCACTCGGCGCCCCCATTTAACAAAAATTATCGTTGCACCGAAGTTACATTCACATTATTGACATAAAGATAGGTACAGGGTAGTGTGACGGACGCGGATTTTGCCCATAAGGATACGGGAGTTGTAGGAATGCATAAATAGGGCACAATTCCTAAAAATATGAGAGAGGTTATGTTTTTCGAGTGTTTTGTTGACTTACCTTAACTTTTTCATTATCTTATTCTTGACGTGTTTTACTTTTAGTTCAATGACTTCACCCATTTTGCCATATTATTGTATTTTATGAGAGTAATAATCGTAATAAATTAACATTTTTAGATTGAGTGACAGTGTAAATTGACAAGGTAAATAGGCAACTGAGATGCTTACTATTTATACCACGAGATGGTGCGCCTTCGAGTGTCTTTAAATTGTTCATTATTATATCTTAGAAACTTATTCAAAGACAGGTAAGTGCGGTATCTTCTTTCAAAATATACGACCAATATTTATCATAAAGGATCTTTTTTTGCGCGTTTTTTAAAGAAGAAAATTTTGGACTATTTTACCGCTTAAAGGCGGTAGGTGACAGCTTCAATGTGTAAAAAATGCGTTACCATGGCTGTCTAAAATGTGGTAGAACGTAGTTTACAACTGTCAAGGCTAAAAAAAAACATTTCGTGCGCTAACTTGTTATTAAACTCGATTTGGACGCAAATTAAATCATTTTAAAAACGCTTTAAAATGGATGTGTTTCTAAGTTTTCTTCCTTTCAATTTTTGACCGATGGCAGTCGACTTTATTTTTTTAAATCCAAACTATAGATTTTTTTTCTGAAAATAAAAAAAAATCGCAACTATAATCAACCATATCATAAATGACCAAGTAAGCTATGAATATTCAAATGGAGCATGTGAGACACATAATTCCTATATACAGGGTGTTATAGAAGTAGAACTTTTCAAAATGAATTTTTTTTTCTATTTACCACTACTGAAATCCGCGATCGATTTTTTTGAACATGGAATAATAAAATAAGCAAAGTAGTGTCAGTCAGCCTTAAGTAAAGCAAAAGCAGAAAAAACATAGTAAGAAAGACAAACTTTCAAAATATGAAAATGGGAAAAAACCAAAAAAAAAAAAATTAATTGCAATGAGGAATATATGAAAATAATTCAACATAAAAAGTACAAACAGGCACTAAAAGAAAACACAAGAAGTAAAACATGAGTAGAAACAGGATCCTTACCAGATCAGACCAACAAATGCACCATTTAAAAAAGAAGTCCGTCAGGAAACAATGGAAAAATACAAAAAAGATATTGTATATGGAGTATTAATTCACAATGGAAAAACGACCAAGGAATGAAAAAGTGAAAACCAAACGATAGGAAAAGAAGAAACAAAAACGGAAAAAATGGAAGACATAAATAGGAGAATATTTGCTTTCACATCAAATGAAATTTAAAATGTAGGCAAAACCTTCGCGTGGCGCAGCCTTCAGATTGAGATTATCTAGAGCAGGCCCTCTCCCACGAACAAATTTTCTTTTGTTTCTTTTATGTGTGACAGTCTTGAAACCTTCAGCATCCATGGTATCGGCATCTTTAGCTTGAGTGAGAACCTTACCGTTTTTTTGAAGACAACTGATGTTATTTGACGTTGCTGGCTGTAGCCATGTCTGTGAGGGAGGCTTCGGGAATTCGAAGTTGAAAAAACTTTTTTCGGAACAATTTTCACCGAATTGTTTTGCATTATTGTTTGAATTCATGTTTTTCGCAGGTGAAGGTAGTGGCTTGTTTACACCGATAGCACCACACTTTTTTATACTTTTTATCTGTTCTTTTAGCTTTTTGTTTTCAGTTATCAGCTCTCGGACATTATCCTTGAGTTCCTCAACTGTCTTCATAATGCTCTGGACGAATGACATAACATCTTCGCAACTGAATGAGTTTTCATCTTCATCAATGCGCCTTCTTTTTGGTGTGGCATCTTTTTACCGACTTCAAAAAAGGAGGAGGTTCTATGTTCGGCTGTATGTATTTTTTTTTTCCTTTTTTGTATGTTCACCGATATCTCCGTTAATTGTGGACCGATTTTGAAAATTCTTCTTTTATTTGAAAGGGTATACTACGAAGATAGTCCCATTGTCACCAAGTCCGAATCTGATAAAGGGCTCCCATGGAAATCAAGAAAATTTGTCAAATTTTTCCTTTTATGTATGTTCACCGATTTCTTCGTCAATTGTGGATCGATTTCATAAATTCTTCTTTTATTTGAAAGGGTATACTCCGGAGGTAGTCCCATTGACAGCAAGTCCGGATCTGATGAGGTGATCGCATGGGAATCGGGCGAAATCCTCACATTTTATAATTATTATGAACTCTCTCAAATGTAGTCGTTCAATAATTATGCAGGTCTTTGCGCCTGGGAGTCATCATTGCCTTAGATTTTTCAGGTAGTAATATTAATTCATCATTGTTTCAGTATTTCTGGTTTTAATTTTTTATAGTTTGCGTCTTTCATCTTCATTTTCAAACAGCCGTCGTTTCCTCATTCGAGCAGCGTCCTTACTAGGTCTACCCATCACTTAAAATTGTAAAATAATTAGCTTTTTTAAAAAAAGAAACCGACTTCAAAAAGCGAGAAATAACTCAGTACATGTATTATTACATGTGCTACCTACTGATCTGGTTGAAGTCGGTGCAAAGCCAAAAAAATAGGTAGTGCTGTCCGCTCCCGTCACATCGCAAGTCCCACCGCGCGCGCGCCGGAATTCGTGAGCGTGGGTGGGGGGCTCGCTCTGAGCAAAACATCCCAAACGGGCAGACACGTGCGGGGCAGACGTCGTTGACGGCCTGATTTTGAATTTTTGATGCGCTATAACGTTGTTGATATATTTGTATAATGACAATAGGTTACAAATTTGTTAACCTCTTTGGCTTGGCACCGATTTCAAACAGATCTCTAATACCACTTCATCCATCCATTCAATTCCATTGTTGCATAAAAATATCCATTGTTATATTAAAATGTTGCCGCATTGATTTTTGCATAAATCTCGATAATTTAAGATGCGTTTAAATACATTTTTAGGCGATGATCATGAAAAATGTGATTTTACGGCTAAAGTTTTACTTTTTTGTACGCATCTGTCAAACTCTACTTTTTTGGGACTGATCCGTCAAACTCCACTTTTTTGGAACTGATCTGTCAGAAACTAAAACTTTTAATACCTTTCAAGAAATCTGTCGTTTGCTCTTGAGATTTAACCGAAGGATTTAACATCAGTTGTTTTAGGTCGCTGGCTGCTGTCGAAAATCAGCTGATTTTTAACCGTCTTTGTCATTGTGATGGGGTAATCTGGGATTGTTATAGTCATGTGTACTGCGGCTTTGTGTTACACAATATTGGCGATGCGTGTAATTTGTGTGTTCCTTTGGTGGATACGGGGCAAGACTTTTCTCAGGTTTAAACTTTTTTTTGTAGCTATTGTATTTTTATTTGGTTTGCATACTATGTATAGGTGCTGATTTTGGTCTATGTTTAATAAAACACAATTATTATAATTTCAACTTTAATACCAACTATTTTAACAATAAAAATTAAAAAATTACTAGTTACAAAATTATGTTACAAAACTAAACAAAAACAACTATTACTTACAAATTACAAAATGCACTCTTCGTGGTGTTCCACATTTTTTTGAAGACACCATCCGTCTCTCTTTCCTTCATTTTCTTTACAACCAAATCCGCGATGGTGTTGCAGAACTCGTCCATGTTCCTTTGACCCACAACAACCTCTAAACTTTCCATCTCTGCGCCATCGGGAGTCGAAGAACAACAGGTTGAATAGCCCTCATCGCTCCTTGTCTTCGACGTGGTATTCCGAACTACCTGCTCCACTTCCTCGTGTCGGTGCTCCAATTCCTTTCCCATTACGTGAGGGGTTTTCAAGATCTCCTGAAGTTGTCCTGGGGTTTTGGGGGTCCGTCTCGTAGAGTGACAGCCCGGCAATGAAACAGGGCGTCTTTTGGGGGTCCGGATCGGATGTTCTCTGGAGCACGTGGTATTGATTGTGGACGCATCTGTGGAGAAAATTTGTGTTAGAATTTGATTAATTTGTAATCAAAAATATGTTTTACCTTCTGGTTCGGGATAATTGAAACGTCTGGCTTTTGCAAACATTTTCTCTCTAGACTTCTTTAGCAATCTGAGCGACACTGTTAACGAATGATGGTCAGGGGTGTCATCCGAGTGTATTTATTTAGAGGTGGAGGGGGTTCTTAAGAAGGGGTGCGAATTGCCCTCGGTTATGATTGGCTATGAATTTAGGTACTAGGCAATTAGAAATGTTTTCATTGGTGTTCGTAGTTTTTCATTTATTCCCACCACTATTTATGAATTTATTTATGTCATCATACAACTCAGAAATTTTGCTCTCATGTATGCGGAAATTTAGTATTAAAGATAAATTGAACCTTCCCTTTTATGCCTCCCTTTAAACCGATGTTGCAACCAAATGGCTTCTCCGATTTGAGAATTTCTGGGGTCATTTCGAAACAATAATCGACTTGGATTTAAGAACATTCTTCTTGTTTAATAATCGACTTTTTTGAAGAATAAATATTAGATTGTTAATTATAGAGTTTGCTGAAAATCACAGTGAAAATGACTTAGCTACCTCAGTCCGTTGAGGAGTTATATGATAATGAAGTTGAGAATTTTTCAAAATATAAAAATCCTAATGTGACATCGTATCAAAAACAACAAGACTGATTGCAATAAAAAGCACAAATTAAATTCATAACGAAGAATGAATTCGTAATAAAAGTCTCCAGATTTTTTTTACGTTTTAGCAAGATGCAGTGTTGTCACGGCTGTATATAGATCATTTTTTTATTGAGTCTCAATAGAGCTAACCTATTTCATAAAATTGTACTAATAACAATCTCTTTAATTGAATGTGCAATTAAGCAATTTAAATTCCGGAAACATTTTTGTTGGAATATTTTTTTCCATTTTGTTTCCAGATCTTAGCTTATCCTTATTTGTTCTATCTGTTATTTTCTACATCTTTACAGTCAGTGAATTACGAAACTGCTGCTGAACGAAAAATATGACATCAAATCGTATCTAAATAAATATATTTTTATTTATTACTTCCATAGTTGCTCTGATCTGGTAAGGATGCTGTTTCTAATGTTCTGCTCATAATTTACTTCTGGTGTTTTTTAGTATTTGTAATTTTATGTTTTCATAGATTCCTCAATGCATTTAATTTTTATTTCGTTTTTTTTTTCATGTTCACATTTTGAAAGTTTGCCTTTCTTAATATATTTATATATTTTTCTGTTTTTGCTTTTTTCATGGGCGACTGACAAAAACTTCGGATACGCTGCTTTTAATTTTTAAATTTGATTTTGATTTTTTTAATTTTATGTACCATAATAAATTATTCCGTTTATACCAGTATAGAAATATCTTAAAATTTCACAGTGCGTTGCCAAATTCATGAAATTTTTTTTAAGTCATACAATATTGAAATAACAACCACATTAGACAAATCCCTCGAAGAAAAAATAATTAACATTTTATGATTTCGTCGTATTACCTGCAAGAATAACTTATGCAAAGTCTGGTCACCCGTCGTAAATTAGCAGTTGATAAGTCCAAACAAAAGCCTTCATAAAAGCCAACCGCCGCTGGAGCAGTAAAAACAGCAGGCGGAGTCTCCGCCTCTCGGCGTGCTGCCGAGTCGCCACGAAACCGCTGTTTCACAGAAATTGTAATGGAGAAGTAACCAGACGAAACTGTATTAAATAAAAAAGTACAGAATCAACTAAATGTAATTTTAACATGTACAGAGTGTTACAAGAAAAACGAGAGAGCATTAAATTAAAACAAAACAAAAACGAAATAAACTTTAGTCGCTATAACGGTTTAGATTACCCAACTCTTATTTCCTTCTTATGTTTTCTTCGTTGTTCAAAAATAAATGTTTTTCAACACCTTTTGGAAACCACTCTTTTTTTCTAGCAGTTTATATAACACTTGTAAAAAAAAGGCGGAGACTCCGCCTGGTGTTTTTACTGCTCGAGTGGCGCTTTGTGGACTTATCAGTTGCTAATTTACGACGGGTGACTTCAGACTTTGCATTAATTATTCTTGCAGGTAATTCGACGAGATCATAAAATGTTAATAATTTTTTCTTCCAGGGATTTGTCTAATCTAGTTGTTATTTCAATATTATGTGACTTAGAAAAAGTTTCATGAATTTGGAACGATTTGAGAAATTTTAACATATTTCTATATCGATATAAAACGGAATATTTATGATAATACATAAAATACATTATTATAAAATTAAAAAAAAAATACGAAATGAAAATAAAGTTTAAAAATTATTTTATTGAATGTATTATTATTCTTATATGTTAAATTAAAAATAAGCAAAGTGGCGTATCCGAGGTTATTTGTCAGTCGCTTTTGAAAACAGCAAAAGCAGAAAAAATTAAAAGCATTTAATACCATTGCAATACCAGATCAGATCAACAAACGGACCATTTTATAAAAAAATATATGGTATATAGAGTAGTAATTCACCGTGGGAAAACGACCCAGGAACGAAAAATTGAAACCGAATAACGATAGGAAAAGAAGAAACAAAAATGGAAAAAAATGGCAGACATAAACAGGAGAATATTTTCTTTCACATCAAATGAACTACCTACAAGTGATAAGAAAGACAACATAAATATAAGTTCAATATGTTTTGTAAGTTCTATATGTTTTTAAAATAACAACATTTTAGATTTTTTGGTGATTTCCAATTTAAAACAATAATACAACATCAATAGAAGAAGTAATAAATAAAAATAATATAGGTACGATTTGATGTTATATTTTTCGTTCAGCAGTAGTTTCCGGTAATTCACTGACTGTAAAGATGTAGGAAATAACAAATGGAACAAGTAAGAATAAGCTAAGATTTGGAAACAATATGGAAAAAAGTATTCCAACTAAAATAGTTGCGGAATTTAAATTGCTTTATTGCAGAGGTTGTTATTAGTATAATTTTATGAAATAAATAAAGGTTAGCTCTCTAGAGCGACTCTCTAGAGTTTCTGGGGACTTTAGTACGATTCATTCTTCGTTTTGAATTTAATTTGTGCTCTTTCTTGCAATCTACCTTGTTGTTTTTGATACAACACAATAGCCATATTGGCATTTTTTTATATTTTGAAAAATTGTCAACTTTATTATCATATAACTGCGGCACCGACTTTTTTCAAAAGGCAGCTTTTTTGACGTAAGAAGTTTCGATTGAAAATGAGGTTACGTTATTTTGAATAGAAAAAAATTACAGCGTGTTTCGGACACATGAAGTTACGTTTCCACCAAATTTCGTGATCTTTTTTTGTGGGAGATAAGAATAAAAAACCAAAAAGTTTGTTACTTTGATTTTTCGTAGATACTTTGAGGTTATGTGAAAACGGTATACAGAAGTTGTAGATCTTTTTATTACCTACAACTTTGCCATTTAACTTTTTTCGCTAGGAGTTTTTGGTCTCAAAACTTATCGGCCCTGGCCTAAAATTGCCGCTGACATGAGAGCAAAATTTCTGAATTGTATGATGACATAAATAGTGGTGGGAATAAATGAGAAACTGCGAACACCAATGAGAACATTTTTAATTGCCTAGTGCCTTCGTAGCCAATCATTACCGAGGGCAATTTGCACCCCTTCTTAACAACCCCCTCCATCTCTAAATAAATACACTCGGATGACACCCTTGACCATCATTCGTTAACAGTCTTACTCAGATTGCTGAAGAGTTCGAAAAAGAAAATGTTTGCAAAAGCCAGACGATTCGATTACCCCGAACCAGAAGGTAAACATATTTTTCATTACAAATTAATCAAATTCTAACACAAATATTCTCCACAGATGCGTCCACAATCATCACTACGTGCTCTAGAGCACAAACAATCCGGACCCCCAAAAGACGCCCTGCTTCATTGCCGTGCTGTCACTATACGAGACGTAGCCCCAAAACTTCAGGTCAAGTCCAAGACATCTTAAAAAGCCCTCACGTGATGGGCAGGGAATTGGAGCACCGACATGAGGAAGTAGAGCACGTGGATTGGAAAACCACATCGAAGACGGGGAGCGATGAGGGCTATTCAACCTCTTGTTCTTCGACCCCCGTTGGCGCAGAGATGCAAAGTTTAGAAGTTGTTGTGGGCCAAACAAACATGGACGAGTTCTGCAACACCGTCGCGGACTTGGTGGTCAAGAAAATGAAGGAAAGGGAGAATGACGGCCTCTTGAAGAAAGTGTGGAACTCCACGAAGAGTGCATTTTGTGTAGATAAGTAATTGTTATTGTGTAAATAAATAGTTTGTAATATAATTTATGTAAGGAATTATTTTTGGTAAATTAGTGCATTATTAAAGTTGATATTAAAAAATAATGTTGCTTTATTTAACATGAACAATAATAATAGATTTTTTTTAAAGACAAAAATTATGTCATATTTACATAGACATATTTAAGGTTTAAATTTTTTTTATTCACAAACAGATATTCTGCTAAAGGTCATTGCCAGATTTTTTAGGAGTTTTGAAATGTCGTTAGACTTTGCCATTAATTTATTGGTTGATACTGTGTCCTAACTTCAATTAGAAAATTAAAAAAAACAAGATCTTAGCTAACAAAATGTCTTCTCAACCTTGGCGTATTTGCTATTACCGGTAAGGCAAGAATTGTGTCTTCAGTTTGGTAAGAACAGATTTTTTAAAACCAAAACTGATTTAGGAATTATTTAATGGATAATTTTATATTATGCGTTAATTGTTAACAACATTATTAACAGCTATTCATGGCTTACTTGGTTATTTCGGTATAGCTTAATTTTGAACATAATGTATGTTTCTTTTTTAACCGACTTCAAAAAAGGAGGAGGTTATCAATTCGGTTGTTTTTTTTTTAATGTTTATTACCGCAGAACTCCGTCATTTATAAACCGATTTGTAAAATTCTTCTTTTATTTGAAAGAGTATACTTACAGATTGGTCCCATTGTCACAATTTCAGGATCTGATGAGGGGATCTCATGGAAATCGAGAAAAATCCTCAAATTTTCGCTCCCTTTCATTAACCGACTTCATGTATGTTCACCGATTTCTTCTTCAATTGTGGACCGATTTACAAAATTCTTCTTTTATTTAAAAGGGTATACTCTTGAGGTCGTTCCATTGGCAAAAAATCAGGATTTGATCAGGGAATCCCATGGAAATCGAGAAAGATCCTCATTTTTTTTTTCTTCATTTTATGTATATAATTATAAACCAGAAGAATGTTCTTAAATCCAGGTGGAGTAAATTTAAATTAAAATTTAAATATGTATATCTAAGTCGAACTCCACAAACTTTAATAACTGTAAAATTACTAATGGAACATGTTTCGGCAGAACACTTCTGCCATCATCAGCCCTTAAAGAATATAATTTTTTTTTTTATATTTTTTAAGAGCTGATGATGGCAGAAGTGTTTGGCTTGGCACCGACTTCAGACAGATCATTGGGTAGTACATGTAATAATACATGTGTATTCAATTATTATTTTTCACTTTTTGAAGTCGGTTCTCTTTTTTTTTAAAGCAAATTTTAATTACATATTATTAATTTTAATGTTAGACTATAGTTGGGATATTTTTATAATCCGTAAAAATCTTGATAAGATTCGAAAAATAAATATCTACAGTCCAATTTGAAAAAATAAAGCTGACTGTTATCGGTCAAACATTGACAAGAAGAATTTTTTTTATCAGTCACCCGGTGTTATACAAAACCTACGAAACTACTGCAGACTTCTTCAAACCGTAATTATATTGAAATCACAACAGGTACATAAGTTCCTTAATCCAAATTAAGATGTTGATCAGACACCTTATTTGCATATTGAGGAAATTTAGAAAAACGACACAAAGAAAGAACAGCAAAATGCAGTAAAATTGCCTGTAAGTAGATTACATTGTGGGTTCTAAAAATGACCTACTCCATTTTGTGTGCAGTGAGAAAGTGAGGCCAGTGATGCTTCATTGGGAATTCAAGGCTCGCCTTACATACAGGCAACCAACGTTGACGATGAGACACTCAGAAGATAACCCTGACGCGAATAGGGAACTTTTAACCTAAAATGTATGCTGTTAACAGTGATTTTGTTATTTTCGTTAAAGTAGTTGTGTGGTCGAGTTGTTCGGTTTTGAAATCTGTTGCTGCCAGGATGTCTGAAGGTGTTTATCTTGATATTGAGGTAGTTTTGATGGCTTTAGAAGCAACGCATTCATGAACGAATTTTGAAGAAAGTCAGGCGCTGCTAAATTCGCAGCACATTACAGCAGATGGAGTGTTGTTTGAGTTGTTATTCCGTATTTGTTCCTTGATTCTATAGTAATTGTTACGAAAACAGTCTTTTTGATTTATTTACCAGTGGAGTACCCATTTGTAACAACAATTTAACAGTTAAAAAGGGACGCAAAGAACATTTAAGTTTCCGAAACCGAATAGTGGTTTCGTTTTTATTACCAACGCATTTGGCAGAAAAGCTTGGGAGATGAAACTGTTGATGTGCAAACTGACAACTTCTTTCATGCGTGTATGTTCATTGCACTTTAAAGAGGATGATTATATTTTGCCACGTTTATGGTATCTTGATAACGTTTTCATTGTTAAATTTTGAAAATTCATCGTTCTTCAGGCTACAAGTGTAAATTTTCACGGCTTAAGAAAATTGCAGTACCCTCGCAAAATCTACCTTCAAAAAGTCTTTAACGAACAAAATCCAAAGGCAGAACACAACGCTGTACAAACCACGAAAGCTCCAACTTCTGAACTGTGTCCTGAGATAGGTAAAAGTTGTGGGACAAACCCTCGCCAAATATTGGATACAGAACAAATAGCAGTAGAGTTATTATTGCAAGTTGTACATGCACGTAAAGCAGAAACTCAAGTGAAAAGTGGAGATATTGTAACGCCATTCATTAGCATTGTTGACATTGACAAAAAGTTGTTTTTTTGATCATCTTCATTTTTACATTTTATAAAAATAATGCTGTTTTTACGAAATCTTTTAAAAATCATGTAACCTTTTCGAAACGTCAAATTTAATTCAAAATAACGTCATAATTTTTAATATTCTTTAAGGTAAGAACCCCTCTGTAATTCATCAATTGTATCATTAATCTCTTTTAAATTAGGGCTGATGATGGCAGTAGTGTTCTGCCGAAACATGTTTCATTTGTAATTTTATGCTCATTAAAGTTTGTGGAGTTCGACTTAGATATATTTAAATTTTGATTTAAATTTACTCCACTTGGATTTATCAACATTCTTCTGGTTTAAAGAATATGTTGTTGGCAATTAATGTAGAGATCACAATTTTTCAATTAAATAAAATGAATTTGTTGTTGACATAATTCATTACTTTCAATGTTCCATATAAACCTTGGGGAGCTGTGGGACAAAAAGACTAACAAAATATTCCATTTTTGCAATAATTCTATAATAATTCTTCAATTCAAAAACTTTTCTTATACTAATTTGTCAGTACATATTACATGTAGCATATTATTAAAATAATTTAATAAAATAATCAATTAAATTGTGGCCATAGACATCATCATATTCTACATTACTAGTGATGAAGCTAGAATTAAATGATGCATAAACAATAAAATCGCAGTTTTTTAAATTGAGAATTCGTTTATAAGTATTTGCACCTGTTGATAACATCTTCAACACCGCTAGTGTTTCGTGGAAATTAAAATTTAAAACTATTTATTTTTACCTTCAAATGCACATTTTATTGCTATTTAATTTTGCAGCACAATACTATCGGCAGAATGATTCCTATATTACCGACCGTCACGAGAGCACGTGAAAAGAAGACTCGAGGAGAAAATTGAGGAAAATAGAGCAAACTAAACAGAGAAAAGTGAAGAAAACAGCAGAGAAGGGAAAAAACAACACAAAAAAAAGATAGGAAGAAATAGAGTGCGAGGAGTGGAGAAAAACCAGAGGAAGAAACAGAACAACAAAGAAACATAGAAGAAAACCCAGTAGCTTTTCAAAAAAGTAAAAAAAACAAAAATCTCCAGGGGAAGAAAGAACGCAAAAAGAAGTGGAGAAAATGATAAAAAATACAATGGAAGACCTTAAGGAAATCAAAGAAGACACAAGAGAGACGAGGAAAGAAGTGAAAGAGCTGAAAAACGACAACAGACAGCTCAGGGAAGAAATGAAAGAACTGAAGAGAGAAATGAACCAACTGAAGAAAGCGCTGGAAGAAAAAGAGGAAAAATGGAGAGAAGAGAAAAGCTTCCTAGAAAAGAAGATAGGAGAGATGGAGTCGAAAATGGAGGAAAAGGAAAGAGGTGAAAGAAGAAATAACATAGTAATAACAGGACTAAGACTAAAAGAGACGGGACAGAACATGAGAAATGAAATCGAGAAATGGGTTGAAAAGGAGTTGGAAACAGAAGTGAAGATAACAGAGGCCTATGCTATAAAGGGAGAAGAGATGATAATAGCAAAAACTGAGAGTTGGGAACAGAAGCTGAACGTTATGAGGAATAAAGAAAAACTAAGAAATAAGACAGGACCGAAAATCTTTGTAAACAACGACCTAACAAGGAAAGAAAGAGAGTACAGAAAAAGATAAGACAGATAGCGAAGAAGGAAATACGGTAAGGATAACCTACAGCAAACTGCAGGTTGAGGGAAATTGGAGGAAATGGAACGATGACACCGAGCGACTGGAAAATTTTTAAAGGAGAAAGGAGAAAACCGGGAAAGAAAAAGCAGACATGATGAAAAAGAAAAAAAGGTACATGATTCAACGGGAAAGCAACAGAAGAAAATAAAAGGAACAATAAAATTGGTATATTGGAATGTAGCGGGGATAAGAAACAAAGGAGAAGATTTCTGGAAATACATAAGTGAATTTGACGTAATTGGAATGGTAGAAACGTGGGTAGATGAAAAGGTGTGGAAGAAGATAGAAGAGAGAACGCCGAGAGACTATGTATAGAAATGTCAAGCAGCAGAAAGGAAAAACAAGAAAGGACGAGCGAAAGGAGGCATTATCACAGGAGTAAGGAAAGAAATTGAGGACGAAATAAAAACAAAAGAAGAACCACAGAGAACTGGAATAACAGAAAGAAATCTAAAACTAGGAACAAAAAAGTTAAAATAATCACAGTATACAGTAAAGAGATGAGTAAAACAAAACAAATGTTAGAAGAGACCATAAGTGAGACAGAAAAAAGAATTGTAATAATTGGGGGCGCCTTTAATGCGAGAATTGGGACAAGATTAGGAAGATGGAATAATGAGACAGAAGATGCGAGAAGAACATCGAAGGACAAGACAGAAAATAAAGAAAGGAGAAAAATGATCGAATTTATAGAAGAGAGAGGATACGAGGTACTGAACGGGAACTGGGAAGAGGATACAGGGGAATTTACGTACGTGGGACTGAGAGGAGAATCAGTGATTGATTACGCAATAGTCAATCAACATGTATGGGATGAAGTAAGAAGATTCGAAGTGGGAATCAGATCACTAACCGTTAGAAATGGAAATTGCCGGAGAAGAAATAAAAAGAAAAAAAACTGAGAAAGAAACAATTATAAAAACAATCTGGGAAGAAGAAAGCATACAAAAGTACAGAAGTGCGCTACAACATATTGAAAGAGAAAAAGAAAAACAAAAAGACACCGAAGCAAGAATGAAAGAACTCGAAAGGAGAATGAGAGAAGCGATGACAACAAAGAAAATAGAAGTAGAAGTGGGAGAAAGAATGGGAAGAAATAGATGGTGGGATAAAGAATGCAAAGAAATGAAAAGACTAGCCAGAAAGCAAATGAGAAAATGGAGAAGTGGGAAGGGATTGAGAGAAGAATACCGGAAGCAATTAAAGAAATACAAAGACAGTTGTGAGAAGAAGAATGAAGAAAAGAAAAGAGAAGAACAAGAGGAAATTAGATCAATCAACACAGAAGAAGAAGTTTGGAAAGACATAAACAGAGAACAAAAAGTGAAAAAGTGGGCAGACGAGAAGATAAGGATAGAAGAATGGAGAGAGTACTTTAAAGAATTACTAGAAGGAACGGACGAAACGTAAAGAAGGGAGGAGGACCAAGAGAACAAGAGAAAGGGGAAGAGATTACAAAGGAAATAATTAAAAGGAGGATAGGAAGAATGAAGAAACGAAAAGCGGCGGGAGAAGATGAACTGCAAAATAAAGCGTGGACATATGCAACAGAAGAAATAATAGAGATAATGAGGGAGACATGAAGGATGGGGCTAGTGTGTCCGATACACAAAAAAGGAAAAAGAGAAAAGGTGGAGAACTACCGAGGAATAAGTCTGCTGAGCACGGCGTACAAGATCTACGCAATGATACTGGAAGAGAAATTGAAGGAAGAACTAGATGAAAAAGATTTGCTACCAGACGGACAAGCGGGTTTTAGGAGAGGGAGAAGCACCATCGATAATGTGTACATCTTGAAACGTCTAATAGATAAAGAACTCGATAAGAAAGGAGGGAAGATGTACGCGCTGTTTGTAGACCTGAAGGCGGCTTTTGATAGTGTAAATAGAGAGAGATTATGGGAGTACCTAAGAGAGAAAGGAATCAACGAGCAGCTGGTGAGCAGAATAGAGGAAATTTACTTAGAAACGGGAAACAGTAAAAGTAAACGGGAAAACGAGTAAAAGATTCTGGCCCCAGTCTATTCGCGGCATATATAAGCGACCTGGAAGAAAAACTAAGACTATCACAGCCAGGGGGAGTTGTGGTAGGAAACACAAAAGATAAAATGGCTAAAAAGATACCTGAAAGAAAAAAGCTAAAATTAAACGTGGAGAAAACAAAAATTATGATTTTTCAGAAAGGAGGCAGAAGAAAGAATGAGGAATGGAAGTGGGAAGGAAAAGAACTAGAAAAAGTAAAAGAATTTAAATACTTGGGTTACACCTTAAACGAGACTAACAACGAGAAAAGTCATATAAAGGAACTAGAACGGAAAGCGAACGGGGTGGTAGGTCAAGTATGGGGAATAGGCGAGAGAAAATTCGGACTAATGTACGAAAGGCTAGTACAGAGTGTAATGATGTACGGAGCAGAAATATGGGGATGGAAGGAGCAGGAAAAGCTGGAAGCAATACAAGCGAAGTACTGGAGATGGGTACTAGGATTGGACAGGGAAACGCCAGCATATATCGTACTGGAAGAAGTAAAGAGAGACAAGATAAGAGTGGAAGCAGGAAAAAGAGCAGTAAGATTTGAAGAAAGAATAAGAGAAAGAACGGAATGTAAGATCTTGCAAGAGTGTTGGAAAGAGATAAAGAATGGGAAGATGGAAAGAGCAGGAAAAGAGAAAAGAAAAAACTACGAAAGAAATAGGTATGCAGTGTAGGAGGTAGAGAGGCAAAGAAACAATGGAGTAAATGTACTAAGAGAGATAGTTGAGGTGGACCGAGACGTACAGAAGCAGGAAAGGAGAACGAAGATAAATGAATGAAGGAATAATGGAAAGTATAGGTCACTAATCACGGAGGAATTGCCGGCATACCTGAGAAAGGAAAGCGAGAAGAACGATAAACGAGTAATAGCAAGGTTTAGATGTGGAAACGAGGAAAAAGAAAACAAATACTGGAAAGAGAGAGACGAGCGAGTGTGCAGACTGTGCAGAGAAGGAGCAAAAACAATAAAGCACATGATAAAAGAATGTGAGGAGCTGAGAGAGGAGAGAGAAGATTGGAAAGTACTGATAGGAGAAGAAGGGAAAGGACTAGGCTGGATGAAAGGAGATTTAGACAGAAGAAAGAATGTAGAGAAAAGGGGGGAAGAGATGGAAGGAAAATAAAATTAATTTAACTATGGATGATGTTTATGTTTTATAGTTTTATTTAATCAGTATTTAGTTATTTAGCATTGTATGGGAATAGGAATCCTTTTCAAAGCCGAAAGGGAAGGAAATATATCTTATATACTATCGGGAGAATATGCTAACCATGGATGATTCCTGTTGACTATTGATCCTGTTTCCACAATTTTTACTTTATTGTGAATGCTATATGCATTTCGAGCAACAGGTTCAAATTCTACCCCGTGTTTAACATATTTATTTGAAAACCAAAATATTTTTGGCCTTCATGGCCCAATTTCCTAATGATTATGTATAAATTGGGTAACATCTGGAACCTGTTACGCTCCTTCAACCACTTTTGCCGATTCTCTTTTATTTCAACAGCCAGAGCGACAATGTTCACATTACATATTTCTTGATATGTTGCTGAAACCACCACGATGGTCTATACGTGTAATTCTGAAAGATAAACAAAATTAGCAAATAGGTAATTTTATCAACTAAAAATTATTTTTGTAACATCATTTTTTGCTGTGCCTTGCTTTGTAGCTACAGTATGATTGTGATGTAATATAAAACTATGTTACCTACGTTTTGCAAGTATACAGAATCCACACAAATGAAGACAAAACTGACTCGGAGTTAATGTCTTTCACAGGTGCCAAAGTAGATATGGTTTAAAACATTTGTGTACCTACTTTTAGCGGCATTGCTTTATATTTTCCAGCTGTTTCTGCTTTTTTCCAACAACATGTCAAATCTGTTGAGCGCAATGTTGGTAAATCCAATGTTATTTCTAAAAATAAATTCGTTGCTTTATATGAATTATAAATTAAATCCTGTGAAAATACCATGTGCACACAAATTCTAATATGCCCTCTTCATTAAACGATCAAACGAACTTACCTGAAGTTCGATCGTAATTATATTAGGCTCCATTCCGAAGATATCACTTATTATTTACTACGTAGTTCGGAATCCCGAGCTGCCACGTCACAAGTTTAAAGAGAGAAAGAGTTATCCTCTTTCTCCCACCCATTGTGCCCACTGGTTTCGTTCCTCATTATGTTTAACCCAAAAGTTTTATTTTGCCAGGGTAGGGCTAGGGAGGGTGGTGATATCTTCGGAATGGAGCCTAATATAATTACGATCGAACTTCAGGTAAGTTCGTTTGATCGTTTAATTATATTACGGCGTCCATTCCGAAGATATCACTTATTATTTACTACGTAGATGTTTAAAGTATCTGTACTGTAAAATAAAACTTTATTCTTTTAACAAGATTTTAAAGAGATAAAAATTAAAATCTTCTCATAATTGAACTTCCTTTTAATTAATAGAAGGAAGTTGCGAAGTTATGATAACTTACTGGGCCAACTGCATTAAGGCATTTACGTATTGCCCCGAATTAATGACTGGGCGATTGTAGAAGCGAAAGAATGTCTCCGAGTTCTTGCTCCATCCGGCGCAGTTTTTGATGCAATCTAATGGAACACCTACGCTATGAGCTGCTGACGTTGAAGCGTGTCTGGTAGAATGTGGTTTGAATTGTGCAACGTCGATACCTGCCAATTTGAGACAAGTCCTAATCCACCGACTGATTGTTTGTTTTGAAGCGGCTGAGTGCGGCTTCTTAACTGTGAGGAAGAGCGAGTCCTCCTGTTGTCGGAGTGCCTCAGTCATGGCTATGTAGTTTTTGATGGCAGAAGCAAGACACAAGTCTGGTTTGTCGTGGAAATAAGGAATTGTAAGTACCGGCTGGGCTTTGTTTACGCCGGATGTTTTAATACGATCTTTGATGAATATACGTAATGCTGAATCGACCTCTTGAATACCAGACAGTTTTATCAGGGATATGGTTTGGAGCCGTTGCCCAGTTGCTAAGACCAATAAGGTGGACAATTTTTGGGAGGCCGATTTTAGAGTAGATGTGGGCATTTTCTCCAAAAATTTGAGCACCGGCTGAGGATCCCACGTGACATCATAACGCGGTGCATCTGGACGTATTCGAGAGATTCCTTTTAAATATCTCTTGATTACAGGATCTTCCCCAATTCGACCAGGCAGGATCAGAGATAGCGCCGCTCTATGTGTATTAAAGGTGCCATACTTGTGAGCACCCTTGTTCAAAAGGTCTTGGAGAAATAAGAGGATATCTTCTGTTCTACAGTCCAGCGGATCTAAATTGTGTTTCTTTGAGTAGCTCCACCACAACTTGTATGTTGTGGAATATTGTCGAATGGTACTGTCTGATATTGAGGATATTACAGTGTCGATAGTGAGTTCGGGTGTTCCCTATCGGCGAAAAGCTTCCCAGATACATTGGCGGCCACTAATGAAAGTGTATCGGCCAGCGGATGGTGAAGTTGAGAGCTGTAAGGTGAGTATAATAGATTAGGATTGGGGCTCCATTCAATCTGTTCAATCGTAAGTTTTTTAAATAATGGAAACCACGGTTGTGATTGCCAGTTTGGGACCACTAGGATACCCTGAGCTTTGTCCTGGACGATTTTTTGAAGAGTACGTAATATTAAACAAAACGGCGGAAATGCATAGAAATAGCATCCATTCCACTCTATGGTAAACGCGTCTACGCATATTGCCCCAGGGTCTTTTCTCCAAGAAATGTAATTTGGGCATTTATGATTATGTTTAGAAGCGAATAAGTCAATCTGAGGTCTCCCAAACTGATCAACTACTTGGCTGAAAATTTCATCCGACAAGGACCATTCAGTTTCACGAGGAAGGGTACGCGACTCACGGTCTGCTTGCTTGTTTTCGGCCGATGGTATGTATGAAGCTACTAAGAAAAGGTTTCTGCATTCACAAAATTGCCAAATTTCTCTGGCTAGGGCAGCTAAGTGTGGAAAGCGTACGCTTCCCATGCGATTGACATAAGAAATTGCAGTTGTGTTATCTGACCGAATCAATATGTGGATGTTGGTTAAAGGTTTTGCAAAGCATTGAATAGCCAAATAAATTGCTTTCAATTCTAAAAAATTTATGTGCTCCAAACTATCTACTTCCGTCCACCGTCTGTGGTTTCATCAGCCGTACATGCTCCCCATACCGTGAGTGATGCGTCAGTAAAAATTTCTATTTGGAAAGAATCATTTTTAATGTCGTTAAACACGAACTCAATGTTTTTTTCCCACCATAAAAAATCAGGTTGTAGATTGGGAGACAACTGCATATTTGCTTCAAAATTGAAGTTATTGGATTTTAAAGCTAGGTATTTTTCTCGCTCAAACCGTTTTGTGTATAGCCACCCATATTTTACGGCCGCACAAGCGGAAACTAAAATGCCTATGAATTTGGCAAAGGCCTGGATTTTACAAGATTTCCTTTGTTGAAAATACCGAACCCATTTCTTTATTTTCACTCGTTTTTCCTCTGGTAATTCGATGGTCAATTTATTTGTATCTAGCACAAAACCTAAAAGTTTGCAGCGATTGTTAGGTGCAAGTTGACTTTTCTCTGTATTAATAATAAAGCCAAGGGAAGTTAGGAGCGCAAGTGCCATATTCACGTTATTTGTACACTCTTGCAAACTTTCCCCGATAATTAAAAAATCGTCTATATAATTTACACATGTGACCCCTTTTTTCCTTAACGCCTGAGTAATGGGTTTTACCAGTTTAGTGAAGGCATAAGGTGCAGATGACAAGCCAAAGGGGAGACAACGAAACTCAAAGAATTGATTTTGCATTCTGAAGCGTAAGAATTTCCTGTCTTTAGCTCTACTGGGAACTAGAAAGTATGCATCTTTCAGATCTATGGTTGCTGCAAAACAGCCTTTGGATATTAATCTTTGGGCCGTTCTAATATCTTCCATTTTAAAATGGGGAGTTTCGATAAATTTATTTAGATGTTTCAGGTTTAGGATAAACCGTTTTCCCCCCTTCGGCTTATCAGCTAGGAAAATACGTGACAAGAATTGCTCCTTAGCGGGTACACATATCGAGATTGCACCTACGGCTAAGAGGTCTAAAACTGCCTGTTTAATAAAACCCAAATCTTTTTGCAAAATTTGAGAGTTTGGAGGGTGGGTTTGTCTGGGCATTTTTGTGAATGGAAGCTTATAGCCCTTAACACAGTTCAGCACCCAAGTGTTTGACGTAAGTGTCCGCCATATGTCATAAAATGACTTTAGCCTGCCGGCGTACCCAGAGCTCACCTGGTTTAATAGCGGTTGCTGTTCCCCTTGCTGTAGCGGGAGTTTGAGGATTGACGGCTGAGACTGTTCGAGGTGTGGCCCCTGTATGATCTCGTCTCCCCGCGACGGACCGGGCGTTGCTTGTTTAAAGATTTGCCGTGAGTGCCCTGAGGGTTGCCCCCTCCCCTTTTTGATTGCAATTTATTTTTAACCTTGGCGGTATATGTTGCTTTAATGCTTGAGCTTGTTGCTTGTAGCGATTTGGCCTCTTTAATTTTGTCGGATAACTCGTCGCCAAACAAGTGTTCAGACGGGGTCGATTTTTCAAGTACGGACCTGACTTGCGAATTAACCAGCGGAAATATGAGAGTGCGTCTCAGTTCCGATAAAGAATGAAACAGATTGATCAGCAGACGCCCACCATCACCCAAGAATTCTAAAATCTCCTGATTCAATTCCCCGTGAATATCGTTGGGTGTTCCAAGAAGTCGGGTTATTGCTTGTCTCAACGCCGATAAAGCGGCGGCTAATTGAGTCTGGGAATTAGCTAGTGACAGGTCTCGATTTTTATGGGCGACAGACATAACTTCCGCTACCAGCGCATTCACTTTGGGCGACGTGAGGTTTACACAATTCGACGGCGTTTTATATTTCGTTACCAGCAAATTTAAAACCTCAGAGCCAAGGCCACTTTTTAAAACAGTTTTCCAAATTGCGGCTAACTGTTCATGCAAATGGATATCAGATGTGTTCTCGGCTTCTGGGGCTCCCCCTAATTTTCTCAGTATAACCTCCGATAAATCCGTGGCGTCTTGAAGTAACAATACCTCGTTATCTGGATCGGGCGTTAAATTCTGGGTGCTAGTCGCAGCCAAGCCGCACGGGCTGTGGACAGTGACTGTTGGGGGCCTAGACGAATTTGTCGCAGCCAAGTCGCTCGGGCTGTGGACAGTGACTGATGGGGGCCTAGGAGAATGTGTCTCAGCCAAGCCGCCCGGGCTGTGGACAGTGACTTTTGGGGGCCTAACCCTAGGCAAACTCCGTGGGGGATTAACGTTGTCCCTGCTGGACGGATCTTCCAGCTCCCGGGATGCACTACTAATACGGCTCGAACCTGGTGAAGAGGCTGAACTTCCCCGACTTATGCGTCGATGAGACCCAGAAAATCGGCTCCGACTTCTACTATTACGGTTCTGTCGATGTACAGAACGTGCTGAGCAGGTGCGTCAAGTTGGCCCCCCTTTTTAAGCGATTGTTTAAAAAATTATATTTTTGAATTGTGCTCGATTTGTGCCCAACTGTGCTGATGCTCGTAATTTTGTGCTAGCAATAAACAAAAAGTTATAGCCAAATCTTTTTGGGGGGGCTATCTTGACGCTCAGCCCCCCCTATATTTTGGAAATTTGAGGATTTTTTGACGCCAATCAATTGTGCTCGATTTGTGCCGGATTGTGCCGGTGTTTATTCACATTGTACTGGTCATAAAATATGAAATATTTAAGAAAACATTACTGGGTCGCGCACTATCTGCTCAGGGGCTCATACATTTTGGAAATTTGAGGATTTTCTTACGCCAATCAATTGTGCTCGATTTGTGCTCAAATGTGCTGATGTTCGTAATTTTGTGCTATCAATAAACAAAAAGTTATAGCCAAATCTTGTTAGGGGAGCTATCTTGACGCTCAGCCCCTCCTATATTTTGGAAATTTGAGGATTTTTTGACGCCAATCAATTGTGCTCGATTTGTGCCGGATTGTGCCGGTGTTTATTCACATTGTGCTGATCATAAAATATGGAATATTTAAGAAAACGTTACTGGGTCGCACACTATCTGCTCAGCGGCTCACACATTTTGGAAATTTGAGGATTTTTTTACGCCAATCAATTGTGCTGGTTTTGTGCCCAATTGTGCCGCTGTTTGTTTCAATTGTGCTCCTCTCTAAATAACAAAAAAACGCAAAACAAATCCGGGGGCCAAGTTGACCGTCAGGATCCGTTTTTTTTACGTTTTTTTTTCTTAAATATTAGGCTTATTCAATTGTGCTCGTTTTGTGCTCAATTGTGCCGCTGCTTGTTTCAATTGTGCTCCTTTGTAAATAACAAATAAACTCAAAACAAATCCAGGAACCGATTTGACTTTCAGCCCCATTCAAAACAATTTAAAAACCTTGCGAGGACAAATGTGTTTTATTATTGTAGTGTCGGATATTATTTAGTACCTAATAGATTGTAAATAGACCTTAAGACATGAATGTGAGTGTGAGAGCGATAGTAGTGTGAATGGATAAAGGGCAGGCAGGTAGTTTTTAAGAAACCTTTTAGCTAGTTTTGGTCGTAAAAATCGAGCCGTTAGATGAGACGTGCCGAGAGTGGTCCCGATGACCATCGACTCGTTATTTTCGTACATTTTATTAGTTGTTAATTATATAATTTAAAGTAAAGATTCGCTATTATTATAATCCCACTACATTTTGGGGGCCTTGTCCGGGATTTAGCGAATTATTTTATTGCGATTATATAATTGGAAGTTATAGTTCTTCTGTGTTGAGACCGGTTGTTTTCGTGGAATCTGATTGTTGATCGGCGCAAGTGTGTAGTGATAAGTTGAAGAGACGTTTGCGAATTTGACAAGGAGTTGTAAATCCAAACAAGGAACTTATAGCACGATGGCAGATCAAGTCGATGTTGATTCTATGAAGTTAGATGAGTTGAAACGACGGTTGGAAGAATTATCGTTACCAGTAACGGGAACCAAGCCAGTATTGAAAGAGCGGCTTCGGGCAGCGTTAATGACGGATAAGGAAAATCTAGAAGAAGATAACGAAGACGCCGCCGAAGAAGGCGATGACAGCAGCAGTGATGAAGAAACTGAAAACGCGCGGACATCATTGAGAAGACATCGCAACAGTGCGCGAGAACGTGTGGTTATTACATTTAAGGACGTTGAAGAGTCATTGGAAAGTTTCACAGGTGATAATAATGTCAACCTCAAACACTGGATTGAGGAGTTTGAGGAGATGGCAGAAATCTGTGATTGGTCGGACGTACAAAAAATTATATATGCGAAACGTTTGTTGGGTGGTTCGGCCAAATCGTTTATCAAACATGAGAAACGCCTACAAACGTGGTCAAAGTTTAAACGTGCGTTGGAGAGAGAATTTACAGAAAGTATTGATAGTTACCAGGTTCACCGGGAATTGTCACAAAGGAAGAAGAAACAAGATGAAAGCTATCACCAATATTTATACGCCATGCTCGATATCGGAAATAAAGCAGAAGTAGATGTGTGTACGATTATACAATATATTATCGAAGGAATTCCTGATGATCCGTCAAATAAAGTGATGCTCTACGGTTCAAAAAATGTGAAACAATTAAAAGAAGCGTTTCGACAGTATGAATCCATGCAGCGTGAGAAATCCAAGACACATGGGCAAGAGAACACCGATAAAACGAAGCGTAAAGACGATAAACAAAAGAAGAACTCAGGTAACAATGGCAAGCCGAAGCGTTGTTACAGTTGTGGTGACACAAGTCACATAAGTACAGACTGTCCCGCGAAAGGTAAAGGACCGAAATCTTATAAGTGTAGTGAATATGGACATGTCGCCAAGAATTGTTTTTCATCAACGAAGACAGCCAGAAGTACCGAGACCCACAGTGTTTCCGAGAACAGCAAGAAAAAACATCTGAAAGAAGTGGAAGTGAATGGAGTTGTGTTTACTGCGTTGATTGATACGGGAAGTGATCTTACTCTGATGACAACAGATGAGTATTTAAGAATAGGTACACCTTTGTTAGCACATAATAAAATTAAATTTGACGGTGTTGGGTCGTCAGGGAATGAAACGTTTGGCAGTTTTGTAGCTGATGTAAAAGTGGATAATGCCGATTATTCGATTAAATTTCATGTAGTATCGAGTGCAATTTTGAAATACGGGGTAGTCATAGGTACTGATTTTCTTAATAGAGTAAATTTAAATATTAAAGCAGGAGAAATTAGTATTTCGAAAATTCTTGAAAACAACCCCGTTGATTCCAATGTTCCGGACATCTTTCAGATTGATGTAGAATCGAGTAAAGTAGAAGTAGATTTATCGCATGTAACTGACCCACAAGAGCGTAAAAGTTTAGAAAATGTTGTATTAAATTACAAGCCAGAAAAAACGCATGAAGTCGGGGTAAAGATGAAGATCATACAAGACGATATACCTGTTTACTCGCGTCCGCGACGATTAGCTCCATATGAGAAACAGGAAGTTAATAAAATAATTAATTCGTGGCTAGAAGAAGGGGTTATTCGCCCTTCAGATTCTGACTATGCCAGCCCAATAGTTCTTGTCAAGAAAAAAGACGGATCGACTCGTATTTGTGTAGATTTTCGATTGTTAAATAAAAAGATAATTAAGGATCGTTTCCCATTGTTCTTAGTACAGGATCAAATAGATAGGCTTGCAAAAGCTATGTATTTTAGTGCTTTAGATCTTAAAAACGGATTTTTCCATGTTTTGTTCAAAGCAGGTGTTAACTTTCGTTTTGAATCGCTAGAGACGGAAGCATTTGATATTTTAAAATCAGTACTATGTTCTGGCCATGTTTTAAAATTATACCGTCCAGGTGCAATTACCGAATTGCATACTGATGCTTCGCGATTTGGATATGGAACGATTTTGATGCAATTAGATTCGGAAGATAATAAACTTCATCCCGTATATTTTGCGAGCGGTAAGACGACTCCCGCTGAGGAAAAATATTCAAGTTACGAACTTGAAGAAGTACTTTCAATAATATATGCGTTAATCAAATTTCGGGTATATTTGTTGGGAATCGAATTTACAATAGTGACAGATTGCCAAGCGTTCGTAATGACTATGAATAAGAAAGATCTTTGTGTTAGAGTAGCTAGATGGGTCTTGTTATTAGAAGAATTTAATTATACCATTGTACACCGCCCAGGTAGGCAAATGGTCCATGTAGATGCATTAAGTAGGTATCCACTACCTTCTATTATGTTGTTGAGTGAATGTGAGGACACAATAATTGTAAAACTGAAAAGAGCGCAGCGTGAGGATGAACAATTAAAAAAGATATTTTGTGCAATAGATAGTAATGAAATGAGTGAGTATGAGATTAAAAATGATTTATTGTATAAGATTGTAAATGACGAATTGTTAGTTGTAGTACCTAAGTGTTTGCAGACACAAATAATAAAACGTGCTCATGAACGTGGTCACTTTGGTGTCCATAAAACTGAAGCGTTAGTACGCCGAGATTATTGGTTTAATGGTATGCGTAAGAAGGTAGAGCAGGTAGTTCGTAATTGTATAGATTGTGTATTGGCTGAAAAGAAACACGGTAAGGGGGAAGGTTTCTTGAACTGTATTGATAAGGGAGATGTTCCGTTAGATACTTATCATTTAGATCATTTGGGCCCAATACCGTCAACTAAGAAGTCATATTGTCATTTATTTGTTGTGATTGATGCGTTTTCAAAGTTTGTATGGTTGTATGCGACTCGTTCTACCGATACTGCTGAAGTGTTAGATCGTTTACATAAACAATCCGTAATATTTGGAAATCAGCGTAGAGTGATTACAGATCGTGGTACCGCTTTTACTTCAAAGGCGTTCGAAGAATACTGTGAAAGGGAAAACATTCAACACGTCAAGGTTACTACGGGCGTACCGAGAGGGAATGGTCAGGTTGAGAGGGTCAATAGGACAATAATCCCTTTGTTGACAAAAGTTACTTCGCCTAAGCCTGAAGAGTGGTACAAGCACCTTCATACCGTACAGAAATATTTAAATGCCACACCACACCGAAGTACAGGAAAAACGCCGTTCAATTTATTAATTGGTACAAATATGCGAATAGCAGAGGATGCGCAAGTACGAGAATTGATCGAGAAAGAATGGATTAAGATGTTTGAAGAACAGCGTGACGACTTACGACTGGAAGCGAAAGAAAACATTGCAAAAGTGCAAGAGGAAAATCGACGAGGATACAACAAAAGACGTCAAGAAGCCACTAAGTATGTCGAAGATGATCTCGTTGCAATCAAACGCACTCAGTTTGTGCCAGGAATAATGGTGCACCCTAAGTATTTTGGTCCTTATTGCATCGCCAAAGTGTTGCGCAATGATCGCTACGTGGTGAGAGCATGGAGGTCCGCGACAAACGACTGCGTCTGCTGATAATTTAAAACCGTGGATTGACGATCAAGATTCATCAGAGGAAATTGAAGAAAATGTTGATACCGAAGACGAGTAAAACCGTACAATATCCGAGGTCAGATATTAACTAGGATGGCCGAGTGTAGTGTCGGATATTATTTAGTACCTAATAGATTGTAAATAGACCTTAAGACATGAATGTGAGTGTGAGAGCGATAGTAGTGTGAATGGATAAAGGGCAGGCAGGTAGTTTTTAAGAAACCTTTTAGCTAGTTTTGGTCGTAAAAATCGAGCCGTTAGATGAGACGTGCCGAGAGTGGTCCCGATGACCATCGACTCGTTATTTTCGTACATTTTATTAGTTGTTAATTATATAATTTAAAGTAAAGATTCGCTATTATTATAATCCCACTACATTATTATATAGATTTTCGTTAGGAGAAAAATGATTGGGTCTTTTGGCCGTCCTAAAACCAAAATTTTATTTTTTTAACTATGCACTAAATTGTGCTATGATTGTGCCGAATTTTTCTGCCAATTTCATAAATTGTGGTGTTTTGAGGTGGCTACATTGACACTCAGCCCAACCAAAATTTTCGATATAAACAAAATAATTATGCGATCTTAAAGGAGAGCAGTTGTGCTGAATTGTGCCGTTTAAACGATAAATTCTGCTACTTTAATCACAAAGTTATAGCAAAATACCTTTAATGGATTAAAATAAAATTCACCCCTGTTTGTTTTTTCTCTCGTAATGTTTTTTATGAAATTGTATTTTGTGTTATTTTATGCTTTTTTGACTCTAAATAGATTTACAGGTACGAAGTATGCATATGCCACTTTGTTATACTCACGTTAAAAATCATAAAAAAAACAAAAAATACAATTTTCTAACAAAATGTTACGACAGAAAAAACAGATGGGTGAATTTTATCTCAGTCAACTTTGTTATTAATTAAATAGTATAATTTATCGTTCAAACGACACAATTCAGCACAATTGCTCTCCTTATCTACCATACAAAGCTTGTTTATTTGAAGTGTGAAGAGATTGTCAAGTGTTGAATGTAAAGTGATGCCTGGTGTCTGATTTCATTTGTTTTTCGTCGTCCGCAAATTTGCTTACTTTACATTCTTTAAATATCGAAACTGATGTAGGGGAGAGTGGGATAACTTTGAATATTCGTTTTTTAAATTTCACCTCATAACAAAGAAATGTACCTATCTGTATCATAATCTTCTGTCAGCAAGCTGTTAGGGTACATTTCTCATTTTTAGGAATGGAAGTTAAATGGTCAACTGTCCTACAGTTGACGCAGTTTTGAACATACATTATAAGTAAATGTTGTCATTAGGAACAATTGAATATCATTTTGCTGACAATCTGGTTTACAACAATGTTATGGTCATAAAATAGACAAGAAATTGAAAGGTTGTTACGGCTTTAACTAGAATGGTTATGAATGAAAAACCGTTTTGTCTGAAATTTCAGAGAAACCATAAAGTCTTTAAAAGAAGAGGTTGCTACCACCTTTTGTGCATGCTTATAAAGGTACTTAAGTTGTTGTTTTTTTTTTTTATAAAAGAACTGTTATTTCAAAAGATGACAAGTTAAAAACAATGAAAAGCTTGAACGTCGCAGGACTTAGTAAAAGAGTAGCAAGAAATTTATGGAGGGGGCTGCTTCAAATAAGTACAAATTTTTAAATTTTTACATCGATAATAAAAAAAAGCATTAAGCTTGGAAACACTGGAGATAACTGTGGCAACTGTGGGTTACGGCTAAAAATTGCATTCAAACTTACTACGTAATAATATTTTACATTACGAGTGAAGAAATTAACGAATAGCACAAAACGAGCACAATTGAATAAAGTTGGTCCCCGGATTTGTTTTGCGCTTTTTTGTTATTTGTAAAGGAGCACAATTGAAACAAACAGCGGCATAATTGAGCACAAAACGAACACAATTGAATAAGCCTAATATTAAAAAAAAAAACGAAAAAAAAACGGGGACTGACGGTCAACTTGGCCCCCGGATTTGTTTTGCGTTTTTTTTTCTGTTATTTACAGAGGAGCACAATTGAAACAAACAGCGGCATAATTGAGCACAAAACGAGCACAATTGAATAAGCCTAATATTAAAAAAAAAACTTGGTTCCCGGATTTGTTTTGCGTTTTTTTTTATTTACAGAGGAGCACAAATGAAACAAACAAACCGGCAAAAAATCATCAAATTTCCAAAATATATTTGGGCCTGAACGTCAAGATAGCCCCCCAAAAAAGTTTTGGCTATAACTTTTTGTTTATTACAATATGAATAAGCGCCGGCACAATCCGGCACAAATCGAGCACAATTGATTGGCGTTGAAAAATCCGCAAATTTTCAAAATGTATGAGCCGCTGAGCATATCGTATGCGAAACAGTAATGTTTTCTTAAATATTCCATATTTTATGATCGGCACAATATGAATAAAGGCCGGCACAATCCGGCACAAATCGAGCACAATTGATTGGCGTCAAAAAAACCTCAAATTTCCAAAATGTATGAGCCGGTGAGCAGATAGTGTGAAACCCAGTAATCTTTTTTTAACTATTTCATATTTTATGACCAACACAATGTGAATAAACACCGGCACAATCCGGCACAAATCGAGCACAAATGATTGGCCTCAAAGAATCCTCAAATTTCCAAAATATAGGGTGGGCTAAGCGTCAAGATAGCCCCCCTAACAAGATTTGGCTATAACTTTTTGTTTATTGATAGCACAAAATTACGAACATCAGCACATTTGAGCACAAATCGAGCACAATTGATTGGCGTAAAAAGATCCTCAAATTTCCAAAATGTGTGAGCCCCTGAGCAGATAGTGCGCGACCCAGTAATGTTTTCTTAAATATTTCATATTTTATGACCAGTACAATGTGAATAAACACCGGCACAATCCGGCACAAATCGAGCACAATTGATTGGCGTCAAAAAATCCTCAAATTTCCAAAATATAGGGGGGGCTGAGCGTCAAGATAGCCCCCCCAAAAAGATTTGGCTATAACTTTTTGTTTATTGCTAGCACAAAATTACGAGCATCAGCACAGTTGGGCACAAATCGAGCACAATTCAAAAATATAATTTTTAAAACAATCGCATAAAAAGGGGGGCCAATTTGACGCACCTGTGCTGAGCGACCGGGGGAGTTACCTCGACGATAACGTCGAGAGGATGACCGCGACCGACTCCTGTTGTTTCGCGAGAAACGTCGGTCCTTCCTCAACATCCGTTCGAGCTCTTCAACCCTTTTCCGAAGTTTAGAACGTCCCATTGCTAAGTGCTAAATGCTGAGAAGGGGGCAAATAGGATTGTCAGGATTAGGGCCTAACTAAAATCGCTTACCAGTCTTTCACCATGTGACGCGGTCACGCACAAGAAAACGAATGAGGAACGAAACCAGTGGGCACAATGGGTGGGAGAAAGAGGATAACTCTTTCTCTCTTTAAACTTGTGACGTGGCAGCTCGGGATTCCGAACTACGTAGTAAATAATAAGTGATATCTTCGGAATGGACGCCGTAATATAATTACTTATTATAAAACTAATTCTATGAGGTTTTTCTAACACACGACTTGTTTTCAGGCATAAAGCAAACATTGTGACAGCAGTTGCTGTTTTTGAAATTATACCACAGGTAATAATGTGATGGTTCACTGATGCATCTGGAAGTAGATGGTGCATGCAAATAGCCAAAAAGATCTTTGAGCGATAAATACATATTCATTACTCCAGATTTTCTGAAATATAAATGTAAAAGTTAGACTTCATACTTTTAGGTTATGTTTCAAAACTGAACAGGAAACAGGATTTATTTACAAGTTGATAATGATCCTTACTTAAAATTTGTTGTAAATTTAGTGGTTTTACAAAATATAAATGCAAGCAATCCCAGAACAAAACTGGACCTGTTCAAACACACTAGAACTAAGTCTAGAAAGAAAATGTTTGCGAAAGCCAGACGTTTCATATTACCCCGAACCAGAAGGTAAAAAATTTTCATTATAAGTTAATAAATTTCTAACACAAATTTTCTGCACAGATGCGTCCACCATCATCACCACATGTTCTAGAGAACATCCTATCCGGACCCCCAAAAGACGCCCTGTTTCATTGCCGGGCTGTCACTCTACGAGACGTACCCCATCGCTAACTTGGTAAACAAAATGAAGGAAAGGGAGAAGGGCAGCCTCTTGAAAAAAGTTTGGAACACCACAAAAAATGCATTTTGTGTAGATAAGTTATTTTTGTTATTTTGTAAATAGTTTTTAATATAATTTATCTAACGAATTATTTTTGGTTAGTTAGTGCATATTAAAGTTGAAATTAAAAGAATGTTGTTTTATTTAACATGAACATATAATTTATGCCATAATTATATACTAAAGATTTTACCAAATTTGTTCTTTTTGAAACTCCAGTGAACCAGATTTAATTGCATCTCCTCGATACTGGCATCTACAAAAGACGTTTAAAACAAATTGTGTATAGTGATAACCTACCTAATAATGCTGAAGAATTAAAAAATCGAATTTCAAAGAAGTTTCAAGGAGCTTCGTTTTAGAGTAGAATTGTGCGCAGAAATGGGTGGAAATTGAATAATGATTGTTCTTGTTAAAAATTAGTTTTTTTTACGTTAAAGGTGTTTCTTTGAGTTGCCATTTATTAAAATTAATTTTTTCACAAACAATTTTGTTATTTAACTTGCGTAAACTCATTTGTCAACGTGACATCGTTGTCAAAAAAATAAAATCGCTAATGTGATGGGATTTAAAGAGCAGAGAAAAATTTTTATAAGCCCAAAATTAAGAGAAAAATGAACTTTTCTTTCCACTGAGTCAGAATAATTAAGTTTTAATTACAGATTTGCTGGTGTCAGGACAAGCAAAAAATCTTATTCCTTTGAGGTTTTGGCATAAAGTCAAAAATAATTTTTTTTTCCTCTTGTAAACTCAATCCGGGTACATACTATTCAAATCACAACAGGACATAGGTACATAAATTCCTTAATTCAAATTAACATGTTGATCATTCGTATACTGACAAACAATTTTCTATAAATAATATAAAAATAAATAAATGCAAATATAACGAATGGGGTGTCGGCGGTGTGACTTGTGGGGGCCCTTGCGACATGGGGGCCCTAGGGGGCTCTTTGAGACACTGGGGCCCCCATGAGGCATGAGGCCCCCCTACAAAAGTGAACAATAAAAATCTTTTGTCGGCCGAAAAAGTTTCGTTTATCGCACGGCCCGAAACTGTTTTGCAAGTTTTTATTTATTTTGCTAAGTACCACTAAGTACCTAAGCGTTAATACTGATGGAATGTAAAGGGAAAAAATAATAGTGCGTTTAAGGGACACTATAACAAATTTATTTAAATTACAGAACAATAAAAATTGACTACTCCATGGGCATGGGCGTTCTGTATTGTTCGTTGAACGATTTCTTAACCCAGCGTGGATTTCCACGAAAAGGGTCTAGTAAATAAATTGTGCGGCGTATTTTTTGAATTAAAAAGTTGACGTGGGATTTTCCATGACCCCCTGCCCCCTTAGATGAGATTTTACTGGACATTTAGTTTCGTATCTTGACACTAGTACAAAAATTTCAAAAATGTGTGAAAATATTTACAAATAATGTCAATTGTTGCAGCGGCCGCCATTCAGTCCAAAAATTTTACTGCGATTTAAGGTAGATTGCAAGAAAGAGCACAAACTTAAATTAAAACGAAGAATGAAGCGTACTAAAGTCCCCAGAAACTCTAGAGAGACTCTAGAGAGTTTCTCTAGAGAGCCAACCTTTATTTACTTCATAAAATTATACTAATAACAACCTCTCTATTGCAAAGTGCAATAAAGCAATTCGGCAACCATTTTTGTTGGAATATTTTTTTCCATATTGTTTCCAAATCTTAGCTTATTCTTATTTGTTCCATTTGTTATTTCCTACATCTTTACAGTCAGTGAATTACCGGAAACTAACTGGTGCACGAAAAATATAACAAATAATATAAACAAATGTGTATGAATAATGAAGGCTTACCCTAAACTATTTTGTTTTTACAAGTATTATACAGTGTGGAAATTAAGTAAGGAATAAATTCAGTAACTCCGTTAGTATTTGCACTAGAAATAGAACTTAAAAAGCATGTGATAGGGCTAATTATAGCGCATCCGAGGAACGTATCCTAATTTTTTTTCATTAGTTTTTTTGACAATTATGACGTCATCAACATTTTTTTTAATGGCTACTGTTACAATTTGATTTTGCCGCGCATTCACCACCGCAGGAACGCATCTACGTAGAGATAACCGGCATATACAAAAAACGATAGGTTTTGCAGTACCGGCGAGATTCTTTCTTTTTCGTTCGAGACTTTAACGAGTACACGTTCAACGAAATATTACTCCTGGTAAAAGGGATTGCGTCCAGGAAAAACGCGTTAGCGGTTAAGTATCGTTGAATGTGGGTTATTTCTATAACTAATCGCTTAAGCGGATAAATCGTTAAAGGTTGAATTTTCGGAAAGAGGTAAGAGAAACCATTTTATTGCGTGCAGACCTTGACTATTTTCTTTAAATCAGATAGGCAAATTCACCAGCACTTATACTAGGATTATTTGTACCACCATCAAGGGATTTTGGCTGTGGAAATTCTTTCCTGAACGCACATAGTTTAGTTCACGTGGAAACTGGTGAAATTTCCCAAGGACCCGCAGGAGTTGCAGATTTACAGACTCGCAGGATACGCCAGAAAGTAAAAGTAAGGTGTCAGGACAGCTCCAAAACTAGCATATTAATCAAGAAGATAAGTAATAGACGATTTTTTTTATTGTATTTTTTTGTGTTATCAATTCACCTAGTTTTTGTTATATTAGCGTTCACTTAAATTTTGTAAGTTCAGTAATCTCCTTAATGTAATTTTAACCTAGGAAAAGAGCCATAGTCACTATTTAACTTGTCTTATTTTTAATTATTTTCAACGTTCATTTCGTAATTTATTGTTTAATTCAACTTGCTATTCTATTCAGTCATTATAATCTCTATTTTACCACGTTATTTAATATTGTATAATTGTTGGAAGTATCTGTATTATTTTTATTTGTTCATTATATGATTTTGGGGATTTAGCTGTATTTCTTGTGTCACCATCCACACTTCTCAATTTTGTCAGGGCATTACAGCAATTTAGGTTGTAATACTACCTATATTTTTTATTTTACATTTGAATAGAGTTTTTATTCTGTTTTCAACGTTGTTAAATACTTAAGGCGACTGGCCCGTTTTTGTTTACTTTACTTTTTTGTTATCTTTTTAAGAACGAGCTGCGGCACACACGAAATATAATACGGTCAGCCGTCGACACGTCTGCCTGCCGCTGAGGGGCGGGGCCTGTGTTACCTTGAACCACGCCAACATTGCTTGAAACTAGCAAACTTTGGCGACAATTTGCAAATTTATTTTTCAATATTTATAAAAACACCTTGCATTTACCGAATACAGAGATCAGTAAAAATCAAGCACCAACACGTTTGTTAAAAAAAAAAAATTGGCTTCTCATTTTGGCAATAAAATTTTTTTCTGAACAAACAACGCTTTGCCGTGATGAAGGTTTTTTTTTTTTCTAATTTTGATGCCCAATACGTTAAGATAGCCTAACAATAAAAGCCGTAATTCGGTTCCAAAGTTGAGGAGACTGAGCGTTTCGCCTTAATAGGTAAGACAAGGAAAAAATGAATTAAAACGGCACTAAATTTCAAATTAGTAAAATTTAAAAAAATTAACAGAGCTGTCTAATGTTATCTAAATTTAGTGCCGATTTTATTTATTTTTTTCTTATGTAACCTATTGAGTATTTGATAACGTTGAAATCAGAACAAAAAACTCTAAGCGAATGTAAAATAAAAAACATAGGATGCCATTAAAAAATATATTGATGACGTCATAAGTGTCAAAAAAAGTGATGAAATAAATTTAGTATGCATTCGTCGGATGCTTTTTAAGTTTTATTTCTAGCGCAAATACTAACGGAGTTACTGAATTTATTGCTTACTTAATTTCCACACTGTATAAAAACAAACATTAAAAAAAAAACATTAAAATCGAAGCTGTTCTTGAGGATTTCCGAAGATTGCCTGTTTTATGTATTTATTGACCCGACTATTTGTTGATTCTGTAATTTTTTATTTAATAGAATTTCGTCTGGTTACTTCTCCATTACAATTTCTGTGAAACAGCGGTTTCGTGGCGACTCGGCAGCACGCCGAGAGGCGGAGACTCCGCCTGGTGTTTTTACTGCTCGAGCGGCGCTTGGCTTTTATGAAGGCTTTGTGTTTGGACTTATCAGCTGTTAATTTACGACGGGTGACTTCAGGCTATGCATAAATTATTCTTGCAGGTAATTCGACGAAATCATAAAATGTTAATTATTTTTTCTTCGAGGGATTTGTCTAATCAAGTTGTTATTTCAATATTGTGTGTTTCATGAATTTGAAAGACAGTGCGAAATTTTAACATACATATGTATTTCTATATCGATATAAAACGGAATATTTATGATAATATAATTATGATACATAAAATACAGCAAGTTTAAAAATTATATTATTTAATGTATTATTATTCTTATATGTTAAATTAAAAATAAGCAAAGTAGCGTATCCGACGTTTTTTGTCAGTCGTTTTTGAAAACAGCAAAAGCAGAAAAAATGAAATGCAATGAATACCATTGCAATACCAGATCAGATCAACAAACGGACCATTTTATAAAAAAATATATGGTATATAGAGTAGTAATTTACCGTGGGAAAACGACCCAGGAACGAAAAATTGAAACCGAATAACGATAGGAAAAGAAGAAACAAAAACGGATAAATCGCAGACATAAACAGGAGAATACTTAAATTCAGATCAAATGAAGTACCTACAAGTAGAAAGACAACATAAATATAAAGTTCAATATGTTTTGTAAGAAATGGAACAAATAAGAATAAGCTAAGATTAATTTGGGAACAATATGGAAAAAAATATTCCAACAAAAATGGTTGCGGAATTTAAATTGCTTTAATGCACTTTGCATTAGAGAGGTTGTTATTAGTATAATTTTATGAAATGAATAAAGGTTAGCTCTCTAGAGTTTCTGGGGACTTTAGTACGATTCATTCTTCGTTTTGAATTTAATTTGTGGTCTTTCTACCTTGTTGTTTTTGATACGACACCACAATAGCCACATTAGCATTTTTTATATTTTGAAAAATTGTCAACTTCATTATCATATAACTCGGCAATGGACTTAGGTAGCAAGTCATTCTTTTAGTATTATATTTGTTTTGTCGATGGCTATTCCTACTGATAAAATCATCACAGCATTATCTTCCAAAAAATTGTTTATTGGTTCGAAATGACGCCAGAAATACTCAACTCGGATAAGTCGAACAAAAAGCGCACCGACTTTTTTCAAAAGGCAGCTTTTTTGAAGAGAGAATTTTCGATTGAAAATGAGGTTACGTTATTTTGAATAGAAAAAATTACAGTGTGTTTGGGACATAAGAAAGTAAGTTTACCAAATTACGTGTTTTTCTTTGTGGTAGATAAAAATAAAAAACCAAAAAGTCGGTTATTTGGATTTTTCGCAGATGTTTTGTGTAAAAAAGTGTAAATACAAAAGTTGGAGATCTTTTTATTACCTACAACTTTGCCATTTAACTTTTATCGATAAGAGTTTTTGGTCACAAAAATTATCAGCCCTGGAATAAAATTGCCGCTCTCATGAGAGCAAATGAATAAATGAGAAACTGCGAACACCAATGAGAACATTTCTAATTGCCTAGTGCCTAAATTCGTAGCCAATCATAACCGAGGGCAATTCGCACTCCTTCTTAACAACTCCCTCCACCTCTAAATAAATACACTCGGATGACACCCCGGACCATCATTCGTTAACAGTCTTACTCAGATTGTTGAAGAAGTCGAAAAAGAAAATGTTTGCAAAAGCCAGACGATTCAATTACCCCGAACCAGAAGGTAAACATATTTTTCATTACAAATTAATCAAATTCTAACACAAATTTTCTCCACAGATGCGTCCACAATCATCACCACGTGCTCTAGAGCACATCCAATCCGGACCCCCAAAAGACGGCCTGGTTCATTGCCGTGCTGTCACTATACGAGACGTAGCCCCAATACTTCAGGTCAAGTCCAAGACATCTTAAAAAGCCCTCACGTGATGGGCAGGGAATTGGAGCACCGACACGAGGAAGTAGAGCAAGTGGATCGGAAAACCATCACATCGATGACGGGGAGCGATGAGGGCTATTCAACCTCTTGTTCTTCGACCCCCGTTGGCGCAGAGATGCAAAGTTTAGAAGTTGTTGTGGGCCTAACAAACATGGACGAGTTCTGCAACACCGTCGCGGACTTGGTGGTCAAGAAAATGAAGGAAAGGGAGAATGATGGCCTCTTGAAGAAAGTGTGGAACTCCACGAAAAGTGCATTTTGTGTAGATAAGTAATTGTTATTGTGTAAATAGTTTGTAATAAATTTTTATGTAACGAATTATTTTCGGTAAATTGGTGCATATTAAAGTTGATATTAAAAAAGAATGTTGCTTTATTTAACATAAACATATTTTATAATTTATGCCATAATTATATATACCAAACATTTTAAGAAAATTGCTTTTTTAGAAACTGACATCTATAAAATTTTAAAAATCACGTTTTAAAGAAACCCAATTATTTTTCTTTCGAAAGGGCTCTTTCACTCTGAAGCACTCTGTATATGACATCTATATGAACCACTATTTATTCACAGTCATCCGAATTGCAATAATAATTAAATCGCATTTAACAAAACAATTGCCACTTAATTTCAGTAAAATCTTTGTACTAGCAGTCGCTGCAACAATTGACACCATTTGTAAATATTTTCGTTGAATTACACTTTGAAGATGTTTTTGAAATTAATAAGCAGTTAGCACCTTGGGTTAATGGAATGCCTGTCTGACACTTTTAGATCTAAACCAAAATCAGTACCTATATACTTAATAAACACAATAATTTACAATAGGTACAAAAAAAGTTTAATCCTGAAAAAAGAATTAAATTGAGAAAAAAAAAAAGAAATTGTTGAATATAACAAAGAGGCAGAACATTTACAATTTTGTGAAGAAGGTCCATCTGAATTTTTTAAAAAAACAAAAATTATGTTACATATTATTAATTTTAACGTTAGACTATAGTTGCGATATTTTTATAATCCGTAATTCCACAAATAAATATCTATAGTCCAATTTGAAAAATTAAAGCTGACTCATCGACAGGAAGAAAGTTTTTTATCATTCACCCTGTATTATACAAAACCTACGAAATCACAACAGTACATAAATTCCTTAATCCAAATTAACATGTCGATCATTCATTTTCGTTATTGTCGTTGTGTGGTCGAGTCGTTCGGTTTTGAAATCTGTTGCTGCCACGATGTCTGAAGGAGTTTATCTTGATATTGAGGTAGTTTTGATGGCTTTAGAAGCAACGCCTTATTGCACGAATTTTAAAGAAAGTCAGGCGCTGCTAAATTCGCAACACATTACAGCACATGGAGCGTTCGTTGTTTGAGTTGTTAATCCGTATTTTTTCCTTGATTCTACAGTAATTGTTAGGAAAACAGTCTTTTTGATTTATTTACCAGTAGAGTACCCATTTGTAACAACAATTTAACAGTTAAAAAGGGACGCAAAGAACATTTAAGTTTCCGAAACCGAATAGTGGTTTCGTTTTTATTACCAACGCATTTGGCAGAAAAGCTTGGGAGATGAAACTGTTGATGGGCAAACTGACAACTTCTTTCATGCGTGTATGTTCATTGCAGTTTAAAGAGGATGATTATATTTTACCAGGTTTGTGGTATCTTGATAAAATTTTGTTCATATATTGTTCAGAAGAAGAAAAAATTAGAGAAGATATTGAGAAAAGCGAGAAGAGCTATTAGAGAAAGGTAGGAAGAAAGAATTGGGCAGGGAAGAGGAGATATAGCCAGGAAAAAGAATAAATCGGCGAAGCCGGAATACAACGACATCTAGGAGGCGCTACAGGAAGCGGATGAACAAAGACGATAGAAACCTCTCGCTCAGTCAGGGAAGCCTGGACTCTTACCTGGAGGAAAGGAAAAGAAAGAGAAAAGGGGAGGGTAGAACAGAGAAACAAGAAGAGGAGGAAGAAAATTTTTTTCAAAACAGTAAAGGAGTAAAGAAAACACAGAAGACATCAGAGAAAGAGAAGGAAACGGACACAGAGATGGATAAAAAAATATTGGAGCTGTTGCAAGAGTTGAAGGAGGAGATGAAAGAAATCAGACGAGAAAACAAGGAACTCAAGAGAGAGATAGAGAGGCAGAGAGAAGAATTTAAAGAGAAGGAAAAGAGATGGGAAGGAGAGAGAGACTGGTGGAAGGAGAGAGTGGAAAAGCTGGAAGAGAGAATGGAAAGCGAAGAGAGAAGAAAGAGGAAGAACAACATCGTGATAACAGGATGGGACGGGGAAAGAAAAAGTCATGTAAAAAAAGAGGATGTAGAGAAGTTTTTGAAGGAAAATGTAGAGGATAGTAAAGTAAAAGATTGTTACAGGATTAACAAGGACCAAGTATTGGTGGAGATGGAGGGATGGGGTGAGAAGGAACGAATAATGAAGCAAAAAGGAAAATTGAGGGACAAGAGGGAAACAAGGGGGATATACATAGACAACGACCTCACAAAGAAAGAAAGAGATTTACAGAAGAAACTAAGAAGTATGGCGAAGGAAAAAAGGGAAGGAGGAAAAGAAGTAAGAGTGGGAGACAGGAAATTAACAGTGGACGGGGAGCAATGGAGATGGAAAGAAAAGAGAGAGAGACTAGAGGTTTTCCAATGAGAAGAAGAAGGGGAGGAGGGAAAAAGGGGGACAACGGCAAAGTAAAAAGGACAATGAAACGGGAAAAAAAGAAACAAAATAGGAAGTAGGAGGGAAACTAAGGAAGGAAGGGGGAAATCAAAGAAGGTAACGAGAAAAACAGGTGTGAGGGCACTATTTTGGAATGTAGAGGGACTAGGGAGAAAGAAGATTTTTGGGACTATGTGAAGGAGTTCGATATTGTTGGATTAACAGAAACATGGTCAGAAAGCTGGGAAAAAATAGAAAAACTGTTACCAAAGTGGGAATGGCAAGGGGCGAGAAGGGGAAAGAAAAAAGAAAGAGCAGCAGGGGGAATAATAAGAGAGGTAAAAAAAAGGAATAAATATAACACCAATCCGTCCGACCTAATTCTAATAATTCATTATGTATTTTTTTGTCACTTAGCTTTGTAAGAAATAGACTCGTCGAATATAGGAAAATCGTTCATACAGCGGCGTTTGTTTACATAACGTTACCAGACCCATAAATTAGCTTTTTTTGGAATGTTTAAGAGGGTTTTTTCGGCGACTCGCCCCAAAATTAACACATATTGAGAAACTGTAGTCAGTCTTGCTTTGTTCTTCATTCAAACAAGTGTTCATTATCGAGGTTTGCTTTAAGATTAATTCAAAAGTGATTGAGGTGAGATTTTCACTGAGCAAATAATCCAGGTGCATTTGTAATCATTTCTGAGTCTAAGTTAAAGTGTTTTGAGTGATTTATTGCTGTGAAATTGCCAGACAACAGATTGGTGAGTCCGTTCTAATTTACATTTAACTGTTAACCAATTGCAAGTTGATATTATCATGAGAGTACTATAGTTATTTTGCAATATTGCTGAGATTGAAGTACTGGTTGATTCATTAATTGAGTCATTGTTGAGTTATGATATTTGTACAAGAGACATTATTGATAATAAAGTACTGGTTGATTCATTAAATGAGTCATTGTTGTGTTATGAGTTTTGTACAAGAGATATTATTGAGATTGAGTAATTATTCTGCCGACCTCCCAATGTGAATCCAAGGACTACTGGGGGTGCTGGTGGGAGATCGTTGATCATTGCACTGGCCCATCAGCACTTTGGGGAGATTTATGATATCTCCAGGATGAATTCTAGAGTTCTCCATTTGTATTGATTTTGTACTCGTTGAGTATGCTGGCAGTACGAGTCCGGATTAAGTTTAATCCATTGCACGGATACTACTGTCGGAGTTGAACCAGTTAGTCATGACTCAGGTAGGGTAAAGCCCAGACGGTCACGCGGACAAAGGCTCTATCAGGGGATACCCCGTGATGGTATTGCACATCCTTTTGATAGGCCTAAGACTAGTTAAGATGGAGCGGGGTGGTACATTTCAGATATCTACACCGTGGTGACTGAAGAGTAGCTGTTCTTACATCATCATCTCTACCATCTCGTCATCATCATCTCTACCATCTTGCCAGCATCATCATCATCAACATCATCATCAGTATGTCACCACGTGCCATCGTTAGCAGGGGTATCGTTATGATGCTCAGGTACCGCCCATTGCACGACTCACTTCTAGTCGTTTCAGTAATAGTCTAGGCAGGAGCTCTGGGTTTCCCCGGTCAAAGAAGGACCGCGTTTGTACGTCTGGGGTCTCCCACAGCTCCATTGCACTGCTTGCTATTACTTGAGTGTCTAAGGTCTCCTAACTACCTAGGCAGAGCTCAATCGAAATGTTAATAATTGATATGTTTGATAATTGAGACAATTGATAATTGATATGATTAAGTATTCAGGTTCTAAAACAAACCAGTATCATCAGTTGATCAGTAAATGACGAACTCAAAGTATTAATTCTAATCTGTTGATTTGAAAGACTCAGAAAAGGTTACAATTTAAGATTGACGAATCTAATTAGGATTAGTTGTTCATAAATCATTTTCCATTTAGAATTGCAACATGACCTTTCGATACTCGATACCTCTCTCGACCAACATAACTGGCCATCCAAGGAGTAATTTTGTAAAACAGGTAAAGCACTTAATATTAAAATTTTAATGTGTTAAAGACGTTAGGCCTTTTGTTCACACGATGTAATGACAAATTTTGATAAATGGGAATTAACACTCAGTATAATTGAATTAACACTCAGTATATTTTCAAATAGAAAAACAACGTGTTACATAAAAGAGAATACTAAAATGAAGGGAGAAGAGGAAGGTCACATGGTGAGAAACGTTAAAATAGACAGTAAATGGTGGAAAATAGTGACAGTGTACAGCAAAGAGATGAAAGAAACAATAAGCAAGATAGAGGAAACATTAAAAGACAACAGGGAAGAATGTCTGCTTCTGGGTGGGGATTTTAACACGGGAGAACTGGGGAAAGAGGAGCCAGGGATTGGGAAGAAGAGAGAGGAGAGGGAAAAAGAAAATCCAAAGACAAGAAAGAAAACGCGGAAGGGTAGAAGTTGATGGAATGGATAGAAGAAAAAGGATGGAAAGTGCTGAATGGAAATAAACAAGGGGACGGAAAAGGAGAATGGATCTACATAGGCGGTAGAGGAGAGACGGTGATAGACTACGGAATAGTAAACGAAGAAGCATGGGAAGAAGTCAAAGAATTCAAAATAGGGGAAAGAGTAGAGTCAGACCATCTGCCTATAGAGATAAGTATAGGAAGGGGGAGAGAGAAGAGAGGAGGAGAAGAAAAAATAGAGGAAATGCGGAAGGTGATAATTAAAGTATGGGACGAACAAGGGGTGGAAGAGTATAAGAGAAGACTGGAAAAAGCAAGATTTAAAGAACAAGAAGTAGGGAAAATGGAGAAAGAATTGGTAGAAATCTTGGAAAAAGCAGCGACAAAAAGAGAAATAACAGTAAGAGGTGGAGGAACAAAAAGAAAGAATAAATGGTGTGACAAAGAATGTGAGCAACGTAAAAAGGAAGCAATAAAAGAACTAAGAAAGTGGAGAAAGACTAGAGAGAAAAGAAGTGGCTTTTTAGAAGCGAAAAGAAGATACAGAGAGACATGCAGGGAGAAGAAGAGGCAGAAGAAGGAGAGAGAGGAGGAAGAGATAAAAGCAATAAGAACAGAGAAGGAGGTATGGAACTATATTAATAGAGAGAGAAAGAAAAAAGAAAATGTGAGCGAGGAGAAAACGATGAATGAGTGGGAGGAGTACTTCATGAGGCTGCTGGAGGGAGAAAAGGAAAAAAGAAAACGGAAATAGAGACGAAGAGAAACCGAGTAGAACCTGAAGGAGAAGAAATTACAATGGAAGAGGTAGAGAGGCATGTGAAGAAACTGAGGAAAGGGAAGGCACCAGGGAGGGATAGAACACAGAATGAGTCGTGGATGTATGGGACGAGAAGAGTGCTGGTGGAGGTAATGAATGGGGTGTGGAGAGGAGAAGTATTCCCGGTAGGGTGGAGAGAGGGGGTAATTCACCCCATTTACAAAAAAGGGGAGAAAAATAAAGTAGAAAATTACCGAGGAATAACTCTCCTAAACACAGGGTACAAGTTGTATGCATCAATTCTGAATGAAAGGATGAGCAGAGAGATAGAGGAAAAGGGAGCATTACCACACAGCCAAGCAGGATTTAGAGAGGGGAGGGGAACTATGGATAATGTATACATCCTGGACTATTTGACGAAGAGTGAGTTAAAGAAGAAAGGGGGGAGGGTGTATGCATTATTCGTAGACTTCAAGGCGGCTTTTGACAAGGTGGACAGAGAGAGGATGTTTGAGTGCCTGAGGGAGAAATGGGTAAATAAATGGCTGGTAAGAAAGGTGGAGGAGATATATGAGAAGACAAAAAGTAAAGTGAAGGTAGGGGAGAGGGAAAGTGAATGGTTTGTGACAACAAAGGGAGTGAGGCAAGGTTGCCCGCTCAGCCCCTTGTTGTTCACGATGTATGTGGCAGATATGGACGGAATGTTAGAGAGAGCACAAACGGGGGGGTGTGTGTTAGGTAGAAAAAAAGTGTGGAGCCTGGCGTTTGCGGATGATGTGGTAATCGTGGCAAAGAGTGAAAGAGAAATGAAGGAAATGATAAAGAGTTTAGGAAAATATGTGAAGAAGAAAAGACTAGAAGTGAATGTAGAGAAACCAAAATGCTGGTGTTCAATAAGAGAAAGAGGAAGAACGAAGAGTGTGATTGGAGGTGGGAGGGAGAAGTAATAGAACAAGTAAAAGAATTCAAATACTTGGGGTATGTGTTCAATGAAAGAGCCACAGATAAGGCACATATTAGAGAACTGGCAAGAAAAGCGAACAAGGTAAAGGAGTGCTGGAGAGAAAAAAAGAAGAATTCAGAGGAGAATGATAGGGAGAATTACTACAGGAGGAATGGGTATGCAAGCGAAGAAATAGAGAGACTGAGAGAAAGAGGCGTGTGGATGAATGTAGAACTAAGTGAAAGAGATAAGGATACGGATAAACAAGAAAGGAGAGAAAGAATTAGAGAATCCAGATACAACGGGAAGTACGGAAGATGCATGATAGAGGAAGTACCGAAGTATTTGGGGAGGGAGAGCGAGAAAGAAAGAAAGATGATGGCGAGGTTTAGGTGCGGAAATGAAGAGAGGGAAAATAGGTATTGGGCAGAAGATGGAGGAAGAATGTGTAGAATGTGCTATGAGGAAAGAGAGACGATTGAGCATATGTGGAACGAGTGCAGTGAGATGAAACAAAGAGAGAGGAAAGAAAGAGAGGAAATACTGAATGTATTAGATGGAAGGGAAATTAAATGGATGAAAGAGGTATGGAAGAGGGGGGAGAAGGGTGAAGAGGAAAGGGGAGGGGAGAAGAAATAGAGAATTTTATTTAGTTTTTTTTATTATTATTATTGTTAAGTTTACTTGTATATGTATAGGAATCAGAAAGCCCATAGGGCAAATAAAGAAATACTACATGTCAAATCTGTTGACGACAATGTTGGTAAATCCAATATGTTCTTTCTAAAAATAAATTGATTACTTTATATCAATTATTCAATTATAAATTAAATCCTGTGAAAATACCTTGTGCAGAAAGTTAAAATAGCACCCACATGCTTACAGCGCTTCGGCAAACCAGCTTTGCATGTGCACACAAATTACTTATTATAAAACTACTTCTATACTCCGTTTTTTTTTTAAGAAGGAAGTAGATGGCAGCAGTGGTACACGTCCCGTACACATTAGGGAATAAATGGAACAGGGCTGTCGGCAACCCATAATTCACCGGCCTATTATGGGGGTGGTTCTAGCAGCTGACGTGAGTGACATGCATGCAAAAGTGGGGTGTAATAAAAAAACAACGAAATGTGTTTAGAAATGTTTAGACCGTATTTTATTGACACAAACACACGAGCTGTTTAGTTGTTGTGTTGGTTTCTCGTGCGCGAGTGTAAAGCGGGCGCGTCACGTGGTACAAAATGGTAACCTCTTATTGGTTCGTTGAAGTCCCTATCTTTCACAATGCTTCCTTCTAAAGAAAAGCGGACATAATTCCATGAGGTTTTTCTAACACACCACTTGTTTTCAAGCACAAAGCAAAAATTGTGACAGCAGTTGCTGTCTTTGAAATTGTACCACAGGTAATAATGTGATGTATTCACCTTCACTGATGCATCTGGAAGTAGAGGTGGTGCATGCAAATAGCCAAAAAGATCCTTGAGCGATAAATACATATTCATTTCTCCACATTTTCTGAAATATAAATGTAAAAGTTAGACTTCATACTTTTAGGTTATGTTCCAAAACTAAACAGAAAACAGGATTTATTTACAGGTTGATAATGATCCTTACTTAAAATTTGTTGTAAATTTAATGGTTTTAGAAAATTTAAATGGAAGCAATCCCAAAACAAAGCTGGACCGCTTCAAACACACTAGAACTCACATGCGAACTTAAGTGACTAAAGCCAAAAAAAGTTCAAAATATAACCGAGTGGTGGCTTCAGTTAATAATTCTCAAATCGGAGCAGCCGTTTGGTTGCATAGAGTTGCAACATCGATTTAAAACATACCGAACTGCGAGAAAACAAGGAGGCTGTCGGCGCTGCCTGGTAACTTTAGAACAAACATCTTTTGCATGAAGCATACCAAATACTTTTATCGTACTGCTAATATTAGAATTAGAAGAAAAATTCGTGACGGTCAATTTTTGAGTAAATGGGCCTGAGTTGTATACGTAAATAAATTACTTAATAAATAGTCTAGTGCCTAAATTTGTAGCCAATCATAACCGAGGACGATTCCTACCCTTTCTTAACAACCCCCTCCATTTCTAAATAAATGTATCGGATGACACTCCTGACCATCATTCGCTAACAGTCTTGCTCAGATTGCTGACCACGTGAAGAAAGAAAATGTTTGCAAAAGCCAGACGATCCAATCACCCAGAACCAGAAGGTAAACATATAAAGTCTAACACAAATTTTCTCCACAGATGAGTCCTCCGGACCCCCAAAAGACGCCTTGCTTCATTGCCGTGCTGTCACTCTACGAGACGCACCCTCAAAACCCCAGGACAACTCCAGGACATCTTGGGGCAAGGAATTGGAGCACCGACACGAGAAAGTGGAGCAAGTTGATCGGACCGTATTCTAGTTGGGGGCGGATTATAGACAGATTATAGATTATAGATCTATAGATACGCAACAGGATGAGTACAGTCAGATTGATGTTTGCTTAAGCGCCTTAAGATGTCCGGTCCAGCTCATACAGGAGTCGAAAGGTGATACCAAGAAGATGAAATAAATCTTCGAATAGAAGGTCCTGATTGCTATAGGTTAGGTTTGGAGGAACCACATTTTGCGTTCGCGAGAATACCACAGATTTTGTCTTCTTAACTGAGAAGCGTAGTCCATTTTCGGAAGACCAGGTGTGCAGATCATCTAGGGTTCTCTTATTCACATTGCTCATTGAGCTTAGATTTTTACCTCTAGTGAGAATCATTAAGTCATCAGCAAACAGGTTTCCTTTCAGAGGAGGCGATGGTATAGATAAGATATCATTTATTGCAATGAGAAACAGTGTAACACTTAAGACCGACTCTTGGGGGATACCATTCTGAAGGATTTTTGTAGAGGATTTAGAAGAGTTAACTAAAACCGAGAAGGTGCGTTGTTTTAGGAAATTATACACAAAGTGAGCTGTGTGCCCCAAGAGATCAGTTTTTCCAAAATTTTTTGTCGCCAGGTCATGTCGTAAGCCTTTTCTATATCGAAGAAGATAGCAAGCAATTTGTGGTGATTGGAGAAGGCATCTGTTATCGACAAATCTAAACTGACAATGTTGTCGAGGGTAGAATCCACTATGTTGTGGGTTCAATAGGTTACCAGACCCAAGGAACCAGCGAACTCTTAGATTAATGAGTCTTTCTAGTATCTTGCACATACAGCACGTTAGTGAGATGGGTAGATACGAGCCTGGGTCATGTTTTGCCTTTTGGGGTTTTGAGAAGGGAAGAACCATGGGAGAGGATTTTTTTTTGGGATATACGGATAATGTTGAAAATGTCTAGGAGGTGGAGTTTAGCTAGTAGAGGAAGATGTTGGAGGAAAACAAGGGGCCAGGTGCTGAGATTTTGCCCATAGCTAAGGATTCTTATAGTTCAGCGAGCAAGATTGAGTTATTGATCGGAGTGCTTTCCACAAAATCTTCTAAATGTCTCATCATAGTGCTCACTACTTGAGGATTTTTCAAATTGTTCTGCTAGCTGCTCACAAATCTCTGTGTCGTTGACGACTAGTTTATTAGAGATTAATAAGGATTTTGGTCCAGCTGCTGATGAGAAGTTTTTAATTCGTCTGATTTTGTTCCAAACTTCTTTTGGTGCGGTGGTGGGAGTGATAGATGAGACAAAAGAGGCCCATGAATCCCATTTGCTTTGCTTGAGGATACGCCGTGCATTGGCTCGACATCTTTTATACTACAGGAGATGCTTCATGGGTATATGACGTTTCCACCTATTGAAGGAATGTTTGTTTTCTTTCACCGCTTGATGACATTTTGAATTCCACCATGGAACACATTTTTTCGTTGAACTTGTGAATATGAGCGACTTTTAATATAATTTCATTGAGTTGATGTAAGGACTCATTAATGTCTGAGCTTGGAGGCGCTAACGGAAGTTGGTGGGCAATCTCTTCAGAGAAGTCCTCCCAATTCGCATGTGGGAGATTCCATCTAGGTCGGGATCTTACCACTTTATTGGAGGAGTCTTCTAAAGAGTGCTCAATTTCAATCGGGATATGATCGCTACCAAAGGGGTGTGGAAAAGTCTTCCAGGATAAAAAAAGGGGAAATTTGGGGTGATATAGGCTAAGGTCGCCAGAAAAGCTATTTAGTCTGGTATGCGTACCAGAGTTTAAGATGGTCAAATTGCATATTTATATCAACGAAGTTCTCAATAATAGATCCAAATGGGGTAAGATCCGAACATCTCCAAGCAGGGCTGTGGGCATTAAAATCTCAAAAGAGTACGCATGGTTGGGGAAGTTGTAGTCCTAATTAAATGTCAAAATATATGTGCTTTTTCAAAACGTTGTTATGACACTTCTTGACGATCCTACATGTCGAGGAATATAATTTTTTTTTTAGTACACAAACTTTGGACTTCTAACAGGTTTCTAACATAATACGTAGAGATTGTATGGTGTAAACAATTTCCAAAGGGCTCTTCGATTAATGTTCATCTGAATCACTCTGTATATATCAATTAAATTTGAACTCAAATCAATATCAATTTTTCTGAAATTTTATGTTAATTGGCATGTGTGTGGGCGGTATTTGGGAAACAGGCATAAAATCAATAAAATTTAATTTTGATCTGGTGGTCCAGCAAGCACAATGTCATTTTTTTTATAAGTTCAGGAGTAAGAATTAAGAAAATAGTTTTGTTGGTTAGATATTTATTTAACTTTGAGTTGTGTTAGTGCCAATTCACTGACATATATAATTAAGAGAACTTAATTATTTTTATAAAAAAAATGTTTATACTTAGCACAATACAGGCAATAACACTGTATCACTTAATATCTAATAGCAGTATAATATACATCACTTTGTGAGAACACACAAGACGGAATAGGACATTTTTAAGACCTACAAAATTATAATTACACATAATTTTTGAGTAACATTCAGCTGTACCGATGCCAATAATGGATAGCATACAACACCGAAAGACCCAGCAGTTAAGGTCAAAGTTTTCTGACCCGCTAGGATCATCAACGACAAATCTTTCATTAATGATGATTCACTTTTGTACCAGGCAGATGACCATAATTCTGTCGGAAATACTTCGCTCTAAAAATAATATTAAAAAACAAGGAGCAAATAAGACGAAGAGAAAGCTTGTACTGCATCGATGAGATGTTGACCGCCATGGCAAGAAACAACGAGGGTTGTTAACCATCCGCTCAAGTGGATAGCGGCAAACAGAACACTGTCTTTCTAAATGTAAAACATATTTCTTTTTGTGCTTGACACACGGAATACTTACGTCGAGTAGTAGCTTCTCTATGCAAGCAATTGTAACACTCGTGATTGTTACATGAGAGAACATTGTGTTGGTGAAGCATTCGTCCAGCCTTTTGGCGTATCTGCAAGGAAGCGCCTACAATTAGACCAAGACTTCGAGAGACTAAGAACTTACTCCAACGTTTGAATATGATATTTGATACACATCTTCAGATTTTTCCTCCTACCCTCATCGTCTCTGCCTTCTATTTCAAAGCACCTCACTACCATTAGTTGTATATGTTTAAGTCTCAGAACCACATGGTACGACATCTCCATCGCCAAGAACGAAATAAACAACACCAGCTTGATGATAAGTTGAGCAGAGATGTAAAAATACGCATACATGATCTGGTGGATGGGAAACAGATCAAGGTCGAAAGGCGCCCAAATCGGTCCTGCAAAACCACAAAATTCGTGCAAATTCTTCTCGACGTTCCTCCTTCTGCAGTCATCGGTCTTCGTAGCCTTTAGTATATAGTACAAAGTTAAAGCAACCAACGTGTATATGAAAGTAAATCTGGACCAAAAACTGAATCTAGCGTTCACGCTTTCAGTGCGTGGAGGTATACCGTACGTTTTAAAGTCGGACAAGTCTCTCAGCAAGTGGGCTATCTTGCGTTGGTTTTGGACAAACGTGAAGATGGTGTAGTAGATACCAGCAAATCCAACAACGTACGTGACGTCTTCAGTGACTTTGAGGTCGACTTTGTCTAAAAAGTAAAGCGGTAGGAATGCTGCAACGTGAAATTTAACTCACTTTTTAGGGTCACAATCATATGTAGACACAAGAATGAATAGAAGGGGGTTGTTAATATCACCAATGCTATGACGGTGATGTAAAACGATTTTCCGGTGTTAATTTCGGTCTTCTTCGAGGGCCATATTAAGCTGTACTGGAGTATCGTTAAGGTTGAACGACAAAGAGTGATTTCTTCCGCACCGTGATCCATTTCTTGTCTAGAAAGTATTTCTGCAGTTAACCAAAAAAAGCAAAATATAATTAGAATGGCAACAAAGACTGTCTTCACACAAAAAAACTCAGCATGTTACAACATTCACTATAACACTTTTTTTACAGCGATGATTTCTCTTCAACTGCAACTTGCCGAATGAGATATTCCTTAACTGCGGCCGTAATATAAAGCGAGCACGAGATGTAAATTATGCTTATTCGAAACTGCAATTTATGTTCCGTCTTTCGCCCCACGTCCAAACTGCTTATTTCATTGGATTTTCTTTCATTAATATTTAAATGTCGTTACGATTGCTGATGAGAAACATGATGTAAATACGCTAGACAATGATAAAAACATATAATTTTGTAAATACGTGGTGTTTGAAAACTCTACTATATAATTTTAAACGTCGAAGGATTTTTTTAGAACTCGGGTCGATTGCTAAAAGCAGCAAACTTTTAGCAATCAGTGCGAAACAGTTTTTTCCTAATTTGCTGTTATTACAACGTTATTAACGCATTCATTTTGGGTGCGTTAATAAGCAATTAACGAACCCAAAAACTATTTTTTTTTTCATTGGTAACACACACTGAATCCTGCACTGAACGAAATGTCAAAATGTAAGTGTGATTTTGAGGTTATGGTCATGTTTAGTTTTCTTAATTCAAATTTAAGTCAAACTGTCACTTACTGTCACAAAATTCTATAAATTACCAAAATTGATTTTATTTGTAAAAATTTTTATTTGATATGAGTTATACCATGTAGTGGCCGAAGTGCTGAATAGACGCTTTAAGTTAATAAAAGTATTGTAGTTAGCTTTCTTAGACACTCTGTTGCTCGCTAGTGATTTGTACGCTTCGTAATAAAAATTATTATTATTTTTTAAAAAGTCTTGTCGTCCGTCACATAACTTAATTGGCGCAGTCGGTAGGATAGGCTAACGTTTTCGTGCCCCTTTAAAATGAACCTCAGAAAAATCTTCGTGGACTTTCATTCAAGACCGAGCCAGTGAACCCGATTAATTTCGCGGATTTTCCAAATCGTGTCGAGGTGAACCCGAAGTGCTTAGAGGACTTTTACTGGGAAAATTGGACCTGGTTAATAAACGGACTTCCAACACGACGACGGTGCGTTTCAACGCTTTGAAGCCTATCGAGTTTGGGACTGACTTCGGCAGAAGATGGTACATTGCTGGTGAGTCGTAGATGTCGTTAACAGCTTACTGATTCGGATTTGGAAATCACATAATTATTTTTGATAAATATTTTTGTATTATTTTTGTATCGTTCGAAATTCCGATCAGCGTTAACTAAAGAATTAATTTAGGAACAAGCAAGTTCAATATATAAAAGTTATTAAATATTAATATTTATAAAATAAAATAATTAAAGTAAAATGCCGGAAACAGGAGTACCTACAGGGCAAAACCCTTCTCCCTCAGTATTTAAAATGGAGTATTTACAAATACTACCAGAGTTTACTGGAGACCAGGCACTCTTAACAGAATTTATATCTACAAGCGAACAATTGATCGCAAAGTTTTATAATTTCAGACAACCAGACGATTTTCAAAATACGCTAGTATTAAAGTCTATTAAAAATAAGATAAAGGGCAATGCTGCCAATCATATTGCGTCGTACTCAATCAGACCTCAAAAATGCGCTCTTAGCAACGTACGCTGATAAACGCGACCTTCAAACCCTCACAATAGAACTGTGCAGTTTAAAACAAGGTAATATGAAACCGTTGGAATTCTTCACCAAGGTGCAAGAAAACCTAAACTTGCAAATCAGTTATATCTCGACTCAACTCGCAGGAGATCAAATAGTCAAAGATACATTGATCGACAGTTCAAATTGTCTTTCTTTGAGAGTTTTCCTTAAACATTTAAACAACCCCTTAGGCGACTATTTGTCCACCAGTCAACCTGGTTCTTTGAGTCAAGCTCTAAAAATTTTGACTAACGATTTTAATATAACCGACAATTCAAAATCTTACAAACCCATCGTTAATACTAACAGACAACTACCTCCAAATTTAAAACATTTCCAAAAAATTCCTCCGCAACAATTCGCATTTAATCAACAACCACAACAATTTGCATTTAATCGACAACCGCAGCAATTTGGATTTAATCGACAACAAAATTTTAATCAGAACCCATCAAATCGAAATCCCAGTAACGTATTTAAACCAAGACCCATACCTTTGGACAAACCTGTCCCTATGAGCGTTACCACGAGAAATACATTTACCCCCAATAGAAATAATTTCAAACGTCCTCAACAAAACTGGATTGCTGAAGAATTACACAACACCGAAAATGAAATTAATGATCTTGAAATTCAGGAATATCTTGAAGAAAATGAAGAATTTAATGAAAGTAACCCGTCCACTTCGCATAACGAATATTTTGAGCAAAATTCTGAAGCTTTTTTAGACGAAGCTGCCTCGGACAAGGTGAATTACTAAACATTGATGATAATCCTTCACAATTACCCTACATCATTATATCTTTTGACAATTTCGAATTAAAATGTTTAATTGACACCGGTTCAACAAAATCTTTTATTAACCCAGAAAAGGCCAAACGTTATTTTCCAAATTTAATAAAAAATGATCCTTTTGTTATTTCAACAGCACATGGTTGTACACGAGAAAAATTTGGTATATCTGTTACATGTCCTAAAATTTTCAGATCTGGCCAAAATAATATCAAATTTCATTTGTTTAAATTTCACAATTATTTTGATTGTCTTCTCGGAATTGATAATTTGAAAAAGTTACAAGCAGGTATCGATTTAAATTCAGGTAAATTGGTGTTACCAAAAACAAAACTTTCTTTTAATTTAAAAAATTTGAGCGATTATAACAGCTGCATCACGGTTCCACCAAAATCGGAACAAATTGTAAAAATCCGCATTTCAAATGTTCAAAACATGCGGATGTTGAACATTTGAACATCCGCATTTCAAATGTTCAAAAGGGTGTTGCGTTACTTCCAAAGTATACATTTTCTGATTTCATGATTCCTGAAAGCGTGATAAAAATTGAAGATAATTTTGCTTTAACTACGTTAGTAAATCTAACAAGCCTGGGGGTTGAGCTACCTACCAGGCGCGTCTCCAGGTGGCGGATAGGAGAATGGCTAGAGTCTTCACCGACTTTAGTTAGTGGGGGGTTAGTAGGGAGGACCAAGGTCCAAAACCCTTGGTGCGCCGAACGAAAGCCTCTCGCCGCGGACCAGCTCGCGACACATACCGTAAACCGCCTGACCTGCGCAACGACCCTCCACACATGGTGGGGGTAGTGCAGGCAGGGGGCACGGGGGCTTGGCTTCATTGTCTGGCCGCGTGGATGAGGTACCACTATAAAAACCTCCCCAATCTTAAGGTATTGCGCGCGCCGAAAAGATGCATGGCCGGGGGGCAGCTCGGCCACTAGCGGCAAACCTCAGGGCAGCAGGCGAACCCTGTTGTATGTAGCCTTCTATGCGTACAGAGGGCACTGCGCATAGTGACCACCCTTTCCCTCATACTCGTGGGACCATTTATGGATACCAACATTGAAAACCAAAACACACCCCTGGGAGGAGGTTCCGAAAGGACAGATCCACCCAGGAGATTGTCCGGAGCTGCCAAAAGACGGCTCCAGAAACAAAAACAGAAGGGTTTGCAACCTGCTGGTGGACAGGGGGCCGCAAGGACCCCAGGCTCTACAGCGGGCACAAGCTCGACTGCGGAACCGGGAACCAGTACCGGAAGCAGGGGGAATTCTCTGGCAGTCGGGGGCAAAAAACGCCGACGACTGCCAGAGGGCACTCCCAGCGACAAAACACGTCCGCCAAAAAGGAGGGGTGGGCCTACCAGGCCCACTGTATCATTTGCGGCGGCCGTGTCGGATATCCAGATGGCAATTTTGCCGCATGGATATCCAGCAAACGTCCTCAGCGAGGATCAGGCGGATCTGATCAAGACCGCACTGATTCAGGCTCTGGACGAAATACAAGAAGGGGAGCCTGCACCCAGGTTCTCCGCCGTAAATTTCCGGGGGGGCTACCTGCTCGCCTCCTGCGCCGACCAGCCCACCAGGGAATGGCTGGTGCGGGTGGTCACAGGTAGCGTACCCTGGGAAGGGGCGGAACTTAGTGTTGTCGACGCTAAGGACGTCCCGAAACCCGTGAGGGTGATGACATGGATTCCGGGGCCTGAACAGGAACCGGAAGTCGTGTTGCGGCGTCTTAAGACACAAAATCCAGGTCTTAAGACAGAAAGCTGGTCAGTAGTGAATAGGAGGCTGGACCCCAGGGGACAGCAACTTATCATCCTACTGGATGAGCACTCCTGGACTAAAATTCGGGAGGAGCTGCAGTGCAGGCCATACCTGAATCTCTCCAGGGTGGTGTTTAAAGCCCTGGGGAGAGGCAGGCAAGAATCCGAAGGGATGGAGGTTGAGGAGGGGGGGACCGCAAGGAATACTCCCGATCCGACACCCGAATCCCAATGAGACAAACGAGGGGCCGAATAGGACTCTTGTGTCATCCGAGGGGATGAAGAAAAACGTGGGCATCTTCAAGGCCTTACAGATAAACATGCATCACTGCAAGGCGGCGTCAGCTGCTCTGCAAAGATACATAACTAATAGCGATATTGATATCGTGCTGATTCAGGAACCATGGGTATATAGGGACCAGATCAGAGGACTCAGGATGGGGAACGAATGAGAGCTCTTAGCACCAGGAGGAAGTCATCGAAGAGCTTGCATACTTGCAAAGACAAAAACGAATACACTGCCAATGTGGGGGCTTAATGGTCAGGACCTCATGGCAGGCAAGATAAAAATCACTATGGCAGGAAGCGAGAGAGAAATAATAATCGGATCCGCATACCTACCATACGATCAAGCGGGACAACCCCCAACACCAGAGGTTAGACGACTGGTAGAATACTGCGAAGAAACCAACACGCAGCTAGTGCTCTGCTGTGATTCCAACGCCCATCATATAGTGTGGGGAAGTTCAGGGACCAACAGAAGAGGTGAGTCACTTTTAGAATTTATTATTAGTAATAAGCTAGAAGTAGTAAACCGCGGTAACGAACCTACCTTTATCACCGCGACAAGGCAGGAGGTTATCGATATAACGTTAGGTACGCCGTTCGTGTGCCGAGTTATTCGTGAGTGGCATGTTTCATCTGAACCTACGCTTTCGGATCACAGGTACGTAAGATTCGATATTGAATCCCCGCCGGAGACGGTCGAAAGGTACAGAAATCCAGGAAACTGTGACTGGCAACTCTACAGAGAGGAACTAGTCCAGGGGTTGGAAGAATGTCCCTCGAGACCTTAAACTCCTGCGGGAGTTGAAATAATGAACGAATGCATTACAGCAGCCATAAGGAGAGCTTATGAGAACAAATGCCCACTCAGAGAGAGAAAGGTCAAACGGGAGACCAAGTGGTGGAACCGTGAACTTTCCGAGATGAGAAGGGAGGTACGGAGATTGTTCAACAGGGCCAAAAGGACTGGGAGATGGGAAGAATACAAGACTTCCCGTCTAGAATATGGTTACGCAGTGAGGGAGGCGAAAAACACCTCATGGAGGAGGCACTGTGAGGAGATCGAAAGAACTCCGGAATGTGCCAGACTCCAGAAAGCCTTGCTGAGGGACAATCGGGGTAAGATTGGAACTCTGCAAAGACCTCATGGGGGATACACTAAATCGAGTGAGGAGTCTCTGGAACTCCTTCTAGAGACACACTTCCCGGGGAGTGTATCCTCGGCAAATGCAACAAACACTCCAAACCTAGACATACCGAGTCATCGGGCGTCCAGGGAGGAGTGGAAACTTGCCGATAGGCTGGTTAACAAAACAAGACTTGGATGGGCAGTGAAATCTTTCAAACCATTCAAATCTCCAGGAATCGACGGAATTCTTCCGCTGATGCTTCAACAGGGATTCGAGGAATTAGCCTCCCCCCTGTGCGCATTACTCAGGGCCAGCCTGGCCTTGAAGTACGTGCCAATGGGCTGGAAGAAAGTGAAAGTGGTATTTATAACAAAACCAGGGCGAGAATCATACACCCGGGCGAAATCCTTTCGACCAATAAGCCTAACATCATTTCTCCTTAAGACCTTGGAGAAACTGATTGACAGGTATATCAGGGACGATGTTCTGGTAAACGCCCCTTTACATCGGTACCAGTTTGCCTATCAATCTGGAAAATCATGCGAGATGAGCATCCACGAGCTTACTCGTAGGATAGAAGGAACCCTGGAAAATCGAGAGATTGCGTTGGGGGCCTTTCTGGACATAGAGGGTGCTTTCGATAACACCTCATTCAACTCTATTGCGAAAGCAACTAAGAGGCGGGGTATAGCCCCTGTGGTAGTGGAATGGATCGACTCGGCCTTAAAAGGCAGAGAGATTTCATGCATCATCGGCCCGGTAACTAGGGGGGTGGTGGCGGCCAGAGGATGCCCACAGGGAGGCGTTTTATCGCCTTTATTGTGGTCACTCGTGGTCGACGACCTCCTGGGGAACCTGGAGCAGACAGGAGTTCACGCACAAGGTTATGCGGACGATATCACCATACTCGTAAGCGGCAAGTTCGGAGGGGCTGTATCAGAAATGATGCAGCGGGCTCTGACAGTCGTCGAGAGATGGTGCACTGAGAAACAGTTATCGGTTAACCCCGATAAGACTGAAGTCATGGTCTTCACAAGAAGGAGGAATTTCATCGATTTGAAGAGGCTCCGACTGTGGGGAAAAGAATTGCGGATAGGGAAAGAAGTCAAGTACTTGGGACTAATGCTAGATACCAAACTTGGTTTCAAACCCCATCTAGAATACATCACCACTAAGGCTACTCGGGCCCTATGGGCCTGTAGAGGCATGGTGGGAAAGACGTGGGGATTAAAACCAGAAATGGTTCATTGGCTCTACACCAAGGTCATAATTCCCACGGTAACATACTCTTCGACAATTTGGTGGCATAAGGCGTCTGGAAAGCACGCTACAAGGCTTTTAGGGAAGCTGCAAAGACTTGCCTGCCTTGGAATAACGGGAGCAATGAATACAACGCCTACCGCAGCCATGGAAGTGCTCCTGAACCTCCCTCCGCTACACCTTTTGGTGAAATCGGAGGCAATGAAAGCAGCATACAGGCTTGTAAGTGCCGGATATGGAAAGACCCACGTTAGAAGGGGATACCACACCGAGATATTTGGGAAAATACGGGACGATTGCGTGCTGAGCATGCAATCGGACCGACTCAGGACAGAGTATGACTTTTGTAAACCCTTCGAGGTAGTCATACCGAGAAGGGAGGAGAGGGTCGATACCCGGAAACTGAGGAATAACAACGGAACCATCTGGTACACGGATGGGTCCAAAACAACAAAGAGCACTGGGGCAGGGGTAGCTGGAGAAGCACCGGGGGATGACATGAGCATCAACCTGGGCTCCTTGGCAACCGTGTTCCAAGCAGAAATCACTGCGATTGACATCTGTGCCGGGGAAATAATGAGGAGGGGCTGTGCAAACAGGCGGATCCACATTATGACTGACAGTTAAAGCTTAAAGCTCTGGAGAGTGTGGAAGTACGCTCCAGAGTTGTGAAAGAATGTCTCGAATCGCTTGTGGAACTGGCAAAACACAACAGAGTGACTCTGTGGTGGGTGCCGGGACACAAGGGATTTGAAGGAAATGAAAAAGCTGACCTCCTAGCCAAAGAGGGAGCGAAAACACCTTTGATAGGCCCAGAGCCCACTTGCGGGATCGCACATGAGACTGCAAAAAGGATGATTCAGGGCTATATCAACAGAGAACACCACATCCATTGGAATAACATTCCTGGACAGAGGCAATCGCGGATGTTCATGGAAGGCCCGTCGAAAAAGCGGTCAGAAGAAATCCTGAGATTGAGCAGGGGACAAGTGAGAAAGGTAGTTGGACTCTTCACGGGACACTGCTGTCTCATGAAACACCTCACCACAATCGGGGTGAAGCAAGATCCTGATTGTAGGATGTGCAGGGAGGAGGAAGAAACTCCACTACACATACTATGCGAGTGTCCAGCGCTTGAGGCGGGGAGGCTTCGACACTTCGGGTTGACGTATGTTGAACCGAATGACATAAAACATATGCCCATAGATTCTGTGCTGAAGTTCATCAACAGCACAGGCCTTATGGAGTAAGCTTGCTAAGTGGGGCACAATAAGCTGAAGCTTCAGTGCAGCGGGGTCTGAACCGCGCCCCTTAAGAATAATAATAATAAAATCTAACAAATAAGACCGAAAAAATTGATATTTCCCAACCCTTCGAAGTAATTCCTCAAGGACAGTTTGATATTCCAAATTTGAATAACATTCAATATGACAAAAGTTATTTTGATTTTTCAAAAGTTAGATTAGATCACTGTAATTATGAAGAAAAAAAGCAACTAGTCAAACTACTAAAATCATACTCTGATATTTTCTACTTCGAATAAGAACCTTTGACTTTCACTAATGCAGTTAAACATAAAATCAATTTAAGAGACAATACACCCATACACACTGAAACATATCGTTACCCACATGTTCATAAAATGGAAGTACAGAGTCAAGTAACTAAAATGTTAGAACAAGGGATAATTCGACCGTCTGACTCTCCCTGGTCGAGCCCAACTTGGGTAGTCCCAAAGAAACTGAATGCCTCCGGACAACGTAAGTGGCGGATAGTAATAGACTATCGCAAACTAAACGAAGAGACGATTGAAGATCGATACCCGTTACCAAATATTAACGACATTCTTGATAAATTGGGTCGTAGTCAATATTTCACTACAATTGACCTGGCGTCAGGTTTCCATCAAATAGAAGTCGACCCAAATGACATTCAAAAAACTGCATTCACTGTTGAAAATGGGCATTACGAATTCGTCCGAATGCCCTTCGGGCTCAAAAATGCTCCATCCACTTTCCAACGTGTAATGGACAACGTTCTACGAGGCGTGGTGAACGATTGTTGTATTGTTTATTTGGATGACATAATCATTTTTTCAACTTCACTTCAGGAGCACATTGACAAATTATCAGTTGTTTTCGATCGATTACGAAAATTTAATCTAAAAATACAATTGGACAAGAGCGAGTTCTTAAAAAAAGAAGTTAACTACTTAGGTCTTGTCATAACCCCAGAAGGAATTAAACCAAACCCGGACAAGATCAAAGCTATTCTAAATTACCCCATTCCAAAAACACCAAAACAATTAAAAATATTTCTAGGTCTAATAGGTTATCATCGGAAATTTATAAAAAATTTTGCCAAATTAAGAAAACCTTTAACAATAAGATTGAAAAAAGATAGGAAAATTGACCCCGAAGAATTAGACTATAAAACATGTTTCGAATTTTGCAAAAACATTCTGACCAATGATCCTATTTTACAATATCCGGATTTTGACAAGCCTTTCGTATTAACAACAGATGCCAGTAATTACGCTATTGGTGCAGTTCTTTCTCAAGGACCTATAGGAAGAGACCTTCCAGTAGCATACGCGTCACGAACCCTTAACGAACACGAGATTAACTACTCAACAATAGAGAAAGAATTACTTGATATTGTTTGGGCAACGAAATATTTTCGCCCCTATCTATATGGTCAAAAATTTAAAATTGTAACCGACCATCAACCCCTAAAATGGCTCTTCTCTCTCAAGGAACCAAATTCTAAACTAGTCAGATGGCGCTTACGCCTAGAAGAGTTTGATTACGAAATTCAATATAAAAAAGGTAAATTGAATAGCAATGCAGATGCTTTATCCCGACCTCCAAATTTCAACATGACTTTAACTTCAAGTTCAAGTTCAGACACACCCGAAAATAAAAATCCATTTTTGCGCTATATGGAAGATTTTAATAAAACTCTTAGCGGACCTTCTAGTAGAAACCAAGATGTTAGCTCTATTATAGCAGAACCTGATGAGGAAATGGACGAAAATTTTGATGACAATAGCGATAATATTACAGTCCATACAAGTGAAGCAAATCCTGTTTGTTTAATACCCATCTCAGAAGATCCACTTAATTTCGGCAAAAATCAAATTAAATTTATTTCAGTTGCAAGTGATCCTTCGGAACCAGTAATCGAACATTTATTTGAAAATTCAAAACAAAGAATGACTGTCCAAATTTCACGAAATAATCTCAGAAACGATGTTTTAAATTTTATAAGGAGTTATATTGTTCCGAATATATCCTACTCTTGCCATTTCGAAAATGATAAATTATATGAAATCGGAGAAGTTTTGAGACAAAATTTTAACCAATCCATATTATTTAAAAGACATAAAAAAATTCTGGATGACGTTGAATCTTTAGAAGATCAACTTGAGAAAATTCAACACTATCATTTAAGTAAAACTAACCACCGTGGAATTAATGAAACACTTCAAAAATTATCATTGCAATATTACTGGTCCAACATGTTAAAGAGTATTCAAAATTTTATTAATAACTGTGATATGTAAAATATGACCGCAAACCTTTAAAACTGAAATTCAATCTAACCCCAACAGCAACCAAACCTTTCGAAATAATTCACATCGACGTACTTAAATATCATTCACACAAATTTTTGACCATCATTGATGCGTTCAGTAAATATGCTCAAGCATATCTACTCGAAACCATGCAAGCTATCGAAATTATGAAAAAATTACTGATTTACTTTAGTCATCATTCTGTTCCCGGTCTAATCGTGACTGATAATGGATCAGAATTCGATAATGGTATAATTACAGAATTTTTCAAAATTCATAAGATTGAAGTTCACTTTTGTAGCCCACATCATCCTTCCAGTAATGGTCTTATAGAACGCTTTCACTCGACATTCTTAGAACATATAAATTTAATTAATAATCGACCAGAGTTCGAAAAGGATTCAATTCCTACAAAGGCACTGTACGCTATAATAGCTTATAATAATTCAATCCACAGTACCACCAAAATGTCCCCTTTCAATATTTTAAATTTAAATAATGAAAACGAAATTGCTAATATCGATTTGGACCATTTAATTGTCAACAATTACCTACAATCGCATAAAGAAAAACTTCAAGCAGTTTTTAAAGAAATCAATGCTCGCTTGACAGAGAACAAAGGAAAAACCTTAACTAGATTAAATAAGACTAGAGAAGATGTGCCAGTTGAACTACCCAAACAAGTTTTTGTCAAAAGCAATTTCAGATCAAAAAAAAGAAATCGATACAAAAAAGAGGAAATTTTGGAAACAAACCCTGAAAGAAAAACGGTTAGACCAAAAATTGACCATTCTAAAACTGGTAGAAAATTTCACAAACTTCACATGGACAATATCAAACGACCAACTAAACGAACGTCGTCTATTCCAGGTACATCCTCATAACGGCGACAATGGTCGGAACCATCGCAGACAGAAATATTTCCAATAATCCCGGTATTCTTCCCATAAATTTAGGTCCAGCTAGACTTGGAATTTCTTCGCATCACATGATCCATTATTTTAACATTTCCTCCCTCCTAATAGAACACAAGAAATTACAACATTATTTATTAACCATTAAAAATGCATTAACAAATGAAACCGAAACTCAGAGAGACACTCTAAATTATTTCAAAATTATTCAATACAATATTGAACTTATCGACGAAAAGTTGTATCACTTTCATCAACATAAAAAGGTAAAACGAGGAGCTATCAACGTGTTAGGTTCCCTTATCAAAGCAATCACGGGTAACATGGATTCTGAAGACAATGAAAGAATAAGTAGTGTCATCAATACCATCAAGAATAATCAGGATAACATTGCTCACCAACTCACTAATCAATATTCGATTAATCAAGAAATTATAAGTAAATTTGAAAAAATTATCCATGACGTACAACATAATGAACGCGCTTTACACTCTATGACTTCAAAATTCGAAAATATCACAAAAACACAGATAAATACCTTATTCGTCAAAGATATGTTAAACCAACTTAACCATTTATTTAATGTAATTTTGAATATCGTCCAGGACGTCGAAAACTCAATAACATTTTGCAGGTGAAAAATCGTTCATCCCAGTATAATCACAAACGAAGAACTTTTGAAAGAATTGACTAAGATAAAATCAATTTATAACGATTGCCATTCCCAGTAAATTCTGAAAATATTCAAAATTTTAAAAATATTCTGAAAACAAAATGTGTAATCAACAGATTAGAAATAATATATTTCATTTCATTTCCCTTATTTGAAACCAGGAAATATGAATTGTTCTATTTGATACCTCTTCCTGATAGTCAATTTCGAACGATCATCCTAAACGCGAAATACATTATAAAATCTGAATCCAATATGTGGCCGTTAATAGATAATTGCGACAAAACCCAAAATGAATATCTTTGTGCGAACGAACTACGTATGTACGTCAATATCACTTGCGAAGCGAGAATTCTGTCCAAAAATGCTTTTGATCAATGCTCCATGGTCCAACTCAACAAACTTCAGTCTTTAGAGTTTATCCCTTAAATTAATCAATATCTGGGCATCTTTCCTGAACCTGTACCCATCAAAACAGCCTGTACATCCGTTTTGGCACAAGGACAAATCCAAGGCGTTTTCCTAATTGAAAACCAAGCCTTCTGTGAAAAGCTTCTGAACGGACAACTGCTGACATTCAACGAAACGACCATAGGACGACCTTCATTTTCGAGGATATCAGTTTTCCTGTGAACAACAACACAGCGGAACTTCCCAAGCTGACGCTAAGAACATTGCAAGTCACCAAATTAAGCAGCAACCTTCCCAATCTGGAACTTTTCCACATTGACAACAAAAACTGGTGGCATATCCCAGGAACCGTCTTCCTCTACACCCTCGTGTTGGTGTTAACCCTTTGGATCATTTATAGAAAGTTTCTGCGAAGACATGCTGCCACCCCACAGGAAGTCACCAGAACTGAACATCTACCCCAGGATGCCACATTTTAACCCTTCCTCTTCGGAGCTTCGGACTAAGAGGGGAGGAGTTATACCATGCACTTTCGTGGAATCCCAGTGTAGTGGCCGAAGTGCTGAATAGACGCTTTAAGTTAATAAAAGTATTGTAGTTAGCTTTCTTAGACACTCTGTTGCTCGCTAGTGATTTGTACGCTTCGTGATAAAAATTATTATTATTTTTTAAAAAGTCTTGTCGTCCGTCACATAACTTAATTTATGCAAATTAGAAAAAATAACATGAAAAACTCGTTTCATAAAACTTAAGAGCACTCGTTCTTTACAGGCACTATTTTACTGGTGACCTCGACCCGACCTCGACCTTGATAGGAACGTTACGTCAAGTTTTATCGTAACAGTACTTACTGTTTCCCAGTAAACACATGCACGTTGTTTTAACGTGGAAAGGCGTGTATGTGGTTGATAACACGTTTATGGTTGAAAATATCACGTTATATTTTGGTAAAACCTTCAACGTTATTTCAACGTATTTTACGTAACGTAAATTCAACGTTGATTTACAATAAAATAATGACTACGTATCTACAAATTACGACAATTCAACGCGAAAAAATTACGTTATTTTTAAATATTATATATGACGCAATAAAGACGTTTAATCAATATTGTTAATCAAAGAAAGGTACATAATGTTGATAAAATATAAGTTATTTTCCACGTGCAGTTCTGACGTTCGTTTTCAATTTACTTCCCTTATTTTTTTATTATTGTATGTATTTTACTTTACCTCAATTTACTTTTTTTTTTATAAAAAAATCATGTTAAAAAATATATATTTATTATTTAAATCATAATTTAAATCAAATTATATAAAATTGAAACGAACGAATGGCGGTGAAGTCTAAATTATTATTTTTGATTATTATTTCTCGTAAAATTTTAACATTAAATACAAGTGTTTTTCTAGTCATCTATACTACAAATAAAAACGCATTGGAGGCGTGTTTTGGCGCCGTTTACTTTTCGTGAAATTTTCACGTAAAGTATACGTGTTTTTCTAGGCAAATAAACACTAGAAAGAACGTATTCCATATCATATTATTAGGCGTGTTTTGTGGTCAAGTTTCAAAGATAAAAATGATGATTTTAAAATGCATAATGTATAATAATCCTACTTAATTTATATTTTTTATTTGAATTACGATTAAAATCAAATATAGAAGCATAGAAAGGAATTAATGTGGGTAAAATATAAGTAATGTTTACCGTTCAGTTCTGACATTAATTTCTCGTGAAATTTTTACAATAAATTTACGTGTTTATATACTCATACTAGCTGACCGGCGAACTTTGTATCGCCTCAAAATCAATAAATGTTGTGTTAACTTATTAGCTGAATTCACTTTTTTATCAAAATATAATGCACACAACGCCATCTCCTGGCATTGCCGGAACCAGCATACAACGCCATGTTTATTTTTGTTTCTGCCATGTTTTCCGATGTTTTAATTGTTATTCGCCCCCGAAAAAAAAGAAAAAAAGAAAAAATGTGTGTGGAGTCCACGCGCAACAGAAGTGAAACTTTGGAGTTTACTCCTTAAGAATCAATTTTCATTTTTAAATCCCGGACGACAAATTTTGATGGCCGTCGTTATTTGTTATTCTAGTGGCAGGGGGGCTTTGATATTGTCGTTGGCCTGTACCAAGCTCCCCGCCCCCTGTAATTTTTTCGAATGTGAAAAATAGTTTACGACTTATTCCCATACCTACCAAATATAAAAAAATACTTCATAAAAATCGGTTGGGCCAAAAAATCGGTCTAGCCCAAGGGGGCCCCCTGGGCCCCCATGTCCATGTGAAAAATACTTAACGACCTATTCCCATACCTATCAAATATACAAAAAAATTCATAGGAATCGGTCAACCCGAAAAATCGGTCCAGCCCGAGGGCCCCCTCTGGGCCCCCATGTCCATGCGAAAACTAGCTTACCACTTATTCTCATCACCTATCAAATACGCAAAAAAAAAATCATAAGAATCGGTAGAGCTGGAAAATCGGTCTAGCCCAAGGGACCCCTCTAGGCCCCCATCTCCATGTGAAAAATAGTTTTAAACCATCCCTGGACTATGTCGATCGAAACAAAACAAAAACTATTCAAATCGGTAAAGCCGTTCTTGAGTTATAAAATTACAACGAAAAGTAGCATTGATTTTTATATATCAAGATAATTATATTTAATTTATGTACTACAAAGGAACGCATTCCATTGGCGTCTTTTACAGATTCCATATGGGCGGTTTTTGCGCCAAGTTTAGAAGCCACTCTAAATTGTTTGCTGCGGGTTATAAAACATAATATGTAAATTTTTTATTTGAATTACATTTTAAACAAAATAGAATGGTTATAGAATTTAAAAATAGAAACAATAGAAATATTTAGTAAGGCTAGCATTTCTTTCATAATTTTTACGAAACATGGTAACAACTAAGTTAGCTCTTGTAAACATTTGGCACCCCGAATTCGTTTTCTCGTGGTTGAAATGTTTTAGGATCATCTCGCCCGCCTAGTTCGCACTAGAGATGAACAATCGCTCTTTGAGAATTCATATAATTATTCAAAAACAAACAATTGTCTGGGGCACTTTTGGTGGTAGATAACTACTTTTAATCAGTTTTCCGATTCACTCATCACCCTGATGATGCCAACATTGTTGGCGGTATTTATAATAAAAATTGTTTTTGGTGTTTTAGGGAAAACTGATTAAAAGTAGTCATATAGTTATTATTAAATTAGAATTTAAAAATAAATTTGACATTTCCTATTCTATTATGGTGTTAATATTATAAAAAATTACAAAAGCTCACCCAACGGCAAAGAAATAATTCAATGTAGGTAGCTATATTTACTTACGTAGATAGGTACTTACAAATATTAATTTAAATGTGTTTGTTAAACAAAAATTAAGATCTTTAATTATTACGGTTAATCAACGAAATTTATAAATATTGGTAATGTCTGGTAATTTGTAACGCTGTGAAGTAAGTGAAGGTGTCGAAAGACCAGCGAGAAGATTAAAAATAAAACAACAAATCTCTTTTGAGAGTCGTGTCGCGAAGTTTGAGAATGTCTTTGACCGGAGAAGAGTTTAGTGTTGGTCAGGGAATGAATAGTTTTTAAAAACGAAATTGAAAGCAGGTATAATTAAGGGACAATTTGAAACATACGTTGAGAAGTTTTACCGTTTAGGGGCTGGAATTTTGAGAAGAACGGATATTGGTTTATGATGGGGGCTGAAGGTTGAGGAACCGACGACGCGAGCGTAATTTTATTGTAGAAAATTAATAATAACCAAACGTATTATAGATCAGTACTATCATTGAATATCAATACTGTAGTTAGAGTATTGATATTCAATGGTACTATCAATGAAAATTTCTGCCTTATCGAATTTGTTTTGGCGGCAAACAAACATGCTGCTTCCAAGACAGAAAAATGTACGTGATTTACAGCTTTTTTTTATTGCGCCTTGCACCCCGAACGAAACGAAACCAAGGAACTCTTTCCAGATGAGCTTGGCCATTGCTTCGTTCGATTTTGTTCATTTTCATTTTTCGTCTGATATCGTGCAGTTCGTTTCGTTTTCGTTTGCATTACCAAGTTTTGAGATTTGTGTAGCTTCCAAAAGTCCTAAAGGTAAGTAGTACAGTATTTTATTTAAAAGTAGTAACTAAATATACATTTTTTATGCATATTACTAACCAGAATTTAAATTTATTCCGCAAGTGTACCGATTTTATGACTTTCGTCAAAAGTGGTACTCCATGTAAGACCTGGGGGTCTACCATTGAATCGATCGAGTGAGTGTGATGGTATTGTTGGTTGTCTACATTACCGTACTTCGAACATGATTGTAAATAAACTAATAACTTTGTCTAAAGGGCCTAAATCGTAGATGGTCTAAATTTGAACGTCTTTCAAGTAACAACGAAGTCTCCCACACTTACAAGATTATCAAGCCGTAATAACACTCACAAAAGTGACGTCATTTTATTGACATTTCTCATCGTAAACAAACACAAACACAAATTTCGCTTAATAATCGATGACTTTTTTCGAACGGCAAGTCGTATGCGAGATTTTTGACATTTCTCGTGAAATTTGACATTTCGCGTGAGTTGAAAAATTCATTATCTGAATACTCAAATAAAGTGTTGAGAGTGTTGTAAATAAACTAAACCTCTAATATTGAGTTAAAAAAGGAATAAATATCTAATTTAGGGTTTATTCCACGCCTTGGTTAAGAGTCATCTTAGACTGGTTACCATGGAACCGTTTGGTCTTGTTGACAGTTATCCTGTAACAAATAGTTTCACTTTTGTGATTGATTGTTTACAAAATGAATGTTACGAAAGTGTTACATTGCTTTAGGATTAGCCGAAAAAAGTTCCTTTTTGGCAACAAGAATTTACAACGTCTTGAAGACACTAGAAACGTGGCCTACAACAAGAAAACCATTAATTGGTAGAAGAGTTGGTGAAAACACTGAGCTAGAAGTTTTACTAATCTTAGAAGAAAATCTTCACTCCAGTACAAGAAAGATTGCTGCCCAATCTGATATTTCGAAATCTTCAGTAAACCGTGTGATCAAAAAAGTTATACATTTTGCGAAACCGTACACCCTGTATAGAAATATGAGTTTAGATGACTTTCAATTAGTGTGTATTAAAGTTTGGATCTATAAAAATTATCGGCACTAATTTTGACCTCAAATTCTTCATAACTCAAGAAACATCCATAATAAACCTGTACTACCTTATATCATTTTGCTCAGCATTATTTGCTCTTTCAATTTACCAACTCAATACAGGGCATTCCATTAAAAAAAATAACTTTGGTGTATTACTATTAGGACACTGTATATGATTTCCAATAATTTTAAATTGTGAAGGTATCGTGTGGCTATCGTCCCGCGAAAACCACGATTTGAAATCTTTCAAAATAGGGACTAAATGATGGTCCACACACTTTCGGGAAAAGAAATAAGAGTTTATTTACTAATGGTTCTTCAATCATGCTAGCGGTTCTCAATCGGTTTTCGCATAAATTTCAATTTTTTTCTTTTTGCAGTCAGAATTTTTTAAATATTTTTCTAGTTCTTCTCATATTAGTTAGTGTCACAGGTTTAAATAACTACTATACTTCGTGAATCACCCTGTATAATTTATTTTTACATTAATTTATTTTTATATAATATAATATAATATTTTACTGATATAGAAAAATCCACATTTTTAGTTTTACGTATAGCCGGAACCTGGTCTTTTGATAATGTAAAACATACACCCTTCGTGATTTTATGGTCGAAGAGATAAAACAAGTACCATCAAGAAGAAACAAATGAAAGTAGAAATGAAATGAGCGAGCCGAAAAACGACAAAAGAGAGCTTAGGAAAAATGCGAAAAAACTGAAGAGATTAATGAACCAAATAAAGAAGATGAGAGGTTGAGAGAAGAGAAAGTGTTCTTAGAAAAGAAGAGAAATAGGCGAAAGAAGAAATAAAATAGTAATAACAGGGCGACTAAAAGAGACAAGAAAGTGGAGAAGTGAAAACATGATAGTAGCGAAAAGACATGGGTGCAGAATGAGGACGTCACGTGAAATAAATAGAACTAAGAAAGATCTCAGGATCAAAAATGTTCATAAAAAAAGATTTAACGAGAAAAGAAAGGGAGACGCAGGAAATGATGATAGTGATAGCGAAGAGTGAAAGAAAAGAAGGAAAAACGGTAAGAATAAGCTGTATAAAATATAGGTAGGGAGAAACTGGCGGAGGTCGAATGACGAAACCGGGCGAATGGAAAATTTCTAAAGGAAAAAGAAAAAAAAAAACGATTTACCGGAAAAGCAACAAAAGAAAACAAAAGGAAGAATGAGGTTATATTGGAATGTAGCGGGGATAAGAAACAAGGGAGAATAGTTTTGGAAGCATATTATCGAATTCGAAGATAGAAGAAAGAATGCCGAGGAACTACGTATGGAGATGTCAAGCTGCAATAAGAAGAAACAAGAAAGGAAGGGCGACAGGAGGCATCACTACAGGAGCAAGGAAAGATAATGAAGAGAAGAGAAGGACGAAACAAGAACTACAGAGAAAGAAAATTACAGAGAGGAATCTAAAACTAGAAAAACAAAACAAGTTAAAATAGTATCGTATACCGTAAAGATATAAGCAAAATATAACAAGTGATAGAAGAAACCATTTATGTGATACAGAATAAAGAAATATAAAAATTTGGGGAGAATGCAATGCGAGAATTGAGACAAGATTAGGAAGATAAAATAACGGAACAGAAGAAAAGAGAAGAGGATATCGGAGGATAAAACAGAAAATAAAGACGAAAAAAAAAGATTTTTTAGAAGATGAGAGGATATGAGGTGGGAGGACAATGCAGAGGCATTTACGTACGTGGTGCCAAAAGGAGAACCAAGACGCTTAGGGCAAAGTACGAATATTGGAAGTAACAAGCAGAGCTTAATCAGACCAGCAACCGTTAGAAATTGAAATTATTGGAAAAGAAATAAACAGAACAAGCGCCAGTTTTTTAACGTGGTATGATATCTACACTTGTCCACGGGTAGCTTAGCGGAGAACGGTCAAGTTTTGCGGGAGGAAAGCAAAACAAATACAGGGTCGGTGTTACGGTCTTTATTTACAATATATACAGGGGCAATATATACAAAATCTCAATAATTATGTGTGTGGTGATAGGGAGAAGAAGCAGGAGCAGGGAATGTCTGTATCACTCTCTCCGACTTAACCATTATAAGATTCCCTGCCTTTATTAATTACACGGTGTCTCTCTTCGGTTCAACCCTTGAAACGTGGGATCTATCCCTGGGGTGGAGCGGCGGCGGCGGAGGCAAGAGCGAGGTGCGGGTGTGGGGAAGCTCCGTCAGGCGGATACTCGCCGAAATATCACCGGTCGTCGACCTGCAGACGGGAAGCCGGCCTCGGTCCCTCGCCGGAGCGGAATGTTCTTTGGCTTCTTCCCGGGGCGGTTGGTGGACTCATCCTGAAGTCTTCACGCTCGTGGTCGGCTTTTATAGATCTCATAATGGGGGGACGTCTGCCTCATGCGCAGATCTGAGCGACGGGTGGGGGAACCCGCGAATGGCTACGCTCTCCACTCGACGACGGCATGGACGGGAGCGGCTGGAAAGAAGAACGGCGTCGCTATCGGTACCGGGGAGTAATTTAATTTGGTGGATTTGTCGCCACGGTGTCGGAAAACAGGGACATCTAAGTAACTTCGTTACAATAATTATAAAGAAACAATCATCAAAACAATATGGGATGAAGACATTTAAAGATGGAAAACAAAGAAAATACCGAAACAAGAATGATAGAACTCAAAATAAGAATAAAAGAAGCGATAACAACAATAAAAACAGATGTAGAAGTAGGAGAAAGAATGAGAAGAAACAGATGGTGGACAAAGAATGTAAGAATAATTACAAAGCAAATGAGGAAATAGAGAAATGGGAAGGGATCCAGAGAACTAAAAGAAAAACAAAGACACTTTTGAGAAGAAGAAATCCGGAGATACATAAACAGAGAACAAAAGGTGAAAAAGAAGGTAGATGAGAAGATAAGAAGAGAAGAATGGAAGAATACTTCAAAAAATTAGGAAGAAATTACCATGGAAATAGTGTTTAAGGGGGGTAATAGAAAAAATGAAGGAAGGAAAAGCGGTGGGAAAAGACGAACTACAAAACGAAGCGTGGAAGTAAGCAACAAAAGAAATAATAGAGGCAATGAGGAAAATTTAGTAATAAACGACGTCTGAGTAAATTTGCTGAGCACGGCATACAAGAAATTGTAGAAAGAACTAGAGAAGAAAGAAATGTTACCAGATGGACAAGCGGACTTCAGAAACCATCGACAAAGTGTACATCTTGAAACACCTAATCGATAAAGAACTCGATAAGAAAGGGGAAAAGTAAACGGGGCAATGAGCGAAAGATTCTTACAAGATCAAGCGAACTTGAAAAGTGAAGTTCGATCTTGATTATGCTACCATCTTGCACGAAGACATCACAGATTGTATAATATGTAGTAACCCTATTTTCTTCAATAACGCACGGTGTTTTAAGTCTGAAAATTTTCAATTTCCCGCTTCGCAGCGCTCCCTTTAGGGAACTGTCATTTATTTGAAGTCCACGTCGAAGTCGCAACTGGGGTGTTTGGGCCTTGTAAAAACAAGACGGGTGGGAGTGATGTCTTCGTGCAAGATGGTAGCATAATCAAGATCGAACTTCACTTTTCAAGTTCGCTTGATCTTGTAATTATGCAACCCATCTTGCACTCAAGAGATTGTATAATATGTAGATGTTTAAAGTTTGTTGCGACGAGAATAATGGAGTAAACCTGAGAAATGGTTTATTCAAAACAGTCGAACAAGTATTAAACAAAGACTAATGCTTAAGTAACAAGAATAACGAAATAAAAAGAAATTTAAGTAATTCCAATATTGGGGTCAGTCATGGGTAATTCCTTTAGCAAGCGGACGATTATAATGTCGTGCAAAGGTCAAGGATCTTTCTGACCATCCAGCCGTTTTTCTGATCTCGTCCAAGCTAATGCCTTTTCGCGAAGCGGCCGAGGTGGAGGCATGTCGCGTGCTGTGAGCGGTAAAAATTGAAACATCAATTCCACTTGCCTGTAGCACACTTTTTATCCAACGACTTATGGATGTTGTCGTTGCATTTCTGTATGGTTTTTTGTATGTTAACAGTAGTCGAGTGGCATCAGTCGGTCTATGACTCTTAGTTGCTGCGAGATAAGCTTTCAAAGTTGAAGCTACACATATTTCTAAATTGGTGTGTAAAATCGGTATAATCAATGTGGGTTGAAATGCTCCTCTCTTTGAGGTTTTGACCCTATCCGGGATCATGATTCTTACTATGTCTGGTCCTATTTCAATGTTTTCTATATGAATCAAGGCTATTGTTTGGGCTCGTTGTCCAGTTGCCAGTGCCAACAATGTTGCTAGTTTAACTGTAAGGTCAGTGAGGCTTATTCTTTCATTTGGATACAGTGTTCCCAAATAGGTGAGAACAACTGCGGGGTCCCACGTTGTATGGTATTTTGGCCTTTCCGGTTTTAGTTGATAAACACCTTTGAAAAAACGTTTAATTTGAGGGTTGTCTCCAATTTCAGGTGTAAGTAGAAATGACAGCGCAGCTCTAAAGTTGTTTAAGCTGCCGTATGAGGCATTTTGTTGAAGCTGTTCGGTTAGGAATGACAGCACATCCGTACTGGGGCCTGTATATACATTAATTGAGCGGTCTTGACAAAATGTCTACCATTTTTTCCATCCCACTTCATACTGTTTAAAGGTGTTAGTGGAGATGGAAGCTAGCAGAACTGGAATTGATGCTTGAGGGATACCTCTTAGCAGGAACGCACGCCGGACAAGTGAGCTGCCACCAATGTAAGGTTCCTCCATAATGGATGAGCTGCTCTGTTAACCGAAAACAACAGTTCTTTATTAGGTTGAAAATAGATTGGTTTTTTAATTTGTAGAGACATAAACAGAGGATACCATGGTTGATTTTTCCAATCAGGAACAACCAAAATAATATCTGTATTATCGTGTACGATTTTTTGTAACGTTCTGGCAATGATACAGAAGGGGGGGAAACCGTAAAATAGATGTCCCTTCCATTGCAGTGTAAAGGCATCTATTACATAGGCGTCCGGATCATAGTGCCACGACGCAAATTTTTTACATTTAGAATTTATTCTAGTGGCAAAAAGGTCAAACGTTGGGTTTTCAAAATGTTGTACTATTAAATCGAAAGCCTCTGATGACAATTCCCATTCCGTTTCTGAAGGTGTGCGCCTTGATTCGGTATCAGCTTCTACATTATACTCTGATTTTACGTAGACGGCGTAAATCCATAATTTTTTGTTCTCACACCATTGCCAGATATTTCGAGCAAGATTGTTAAGGTGGGGGAACTGAGTTCCCCCCCATTCGATTTATATAAGCTATAGCCGTCATGTTGTCAATTCTTAACAATATTTCCCGATCGTATGCGGCTAACAACTCTAGATAGTTAATGTGATGACATTTTTCTTCTGAATTCCAGTGCCCATGTGCTCGTTGATTTGTGGTTTTACAAAATACCCCCCATCCAGTGCCAGAAGCATCCGAGTTAATTTCGAGTGCAAAAGAAAATGTTTTTATCTTACATTTTTTGTTTGCAAGATCTTGCCACCACAAGAAATCTTGTTTCAAGTAAGGGAGGATGATCATTTGTTGCTCATAGTTGTTTTCGGTTTTTCTTAAGGCTAAAACTTTTTCCCTTTCCATTATTTTAGTGTAGAGCCAACTGTACTCTAGGGCAGGGCAAACCGATCCTAGGTACCCAAGCATTTGAGCAAATTCCCGAATCGAACATTTTTCCCTTGTACTGAACCTTGAGATCAAAATCTTGATTTTTTCCGTCTTTGCTTCAGGTAGTTCTAAGGTCATTTCGATAGAATTAAAAATGAAACCCAAAAATTTGCATTCTTGTTGAGGTATAAGATTGCTCTTTGGGGCATTGATAATAAATCCCAACTCTTGTAAGACATTAATTGTAGTGTAAACATTTTTTAAACAACTTTGTCAACTAGTCTTTCCAAATAACAATAAATCATCTAAATAGATTACCGACATCAAGCCTTGTTCTCTCAAATACAAAACCACAGGTTTCATAACTTTTGTGAATAGCCATGGGGCTATTGCTAACCCAAAAGGTAACGCCGTAAATTCATATAAAACGTTGTTGAATTTAAAGCGAAGATATTTTCTGTGTGACTTGTCTATGGGGATAAAATAGTAAGCATCTTTTAAATCTATTGACGCCATATAACAATTTGGTGTCATTAAACTTAAGGCAGTCTTTCTGTCTTCTAATTTGAAATGTGGAGCATCTAAATATTCATTTAGTTTTTTGAGGTTAAGTATTAGTCTATCTGAGCCATCAGGTTTTGGAACCACAAAAATTGGGGAGATAAACTGTCCCTTGCAAGGGACACAGGAAGAAATCACTTCCTTTGTTCTAAGAAGATCGATGGCCACCTGTGTCCGTCGTAAATCTGACGTCGACAAGATTCTAACAGGTGGTGGTGTGGTTTGTAAAGGCTCTTGTTTGAAAGGGATTTTAAAACCCGTTATCCATGTGAGAATCACTGGATGTGATGTAATTCTTTGCCACGCCGTTACAAAAATTCGTAGTCGACCAGCAATATTACTTACATTATTCGCGACGGCTGTTAATGTTGTCGTTGGTTGTCGTTGTTCCTGCCCTTGTTGAGGTAATATGTTTTGCGCTGTAGACGCGGCGACGATTGTTTGTGTGTCTGTGTCTGTGGGCGTATTGTGCTCCGTCCGCCTGAACGTGGTGCCCCTGATCGTTGAGACGGACTCTGCAAGTTTAAAGGTTTCCTAAACCGTTCTGTGTTCCGCATCTTTGAAGCTTGTGTCTTTGTAGGAGCGGACTTCAACTCAAGGCTCGTTTTTTCCAATGCTTTGGCTGCTTTGATCTTTTCGCCCAGATCGTCGCCAAACAAAAGGGATCCTCTAGGAAGTTTTGCCAGCACATCTTTTGTTGTTTTATTAGTAAGGTGTTGAAGCGCTAACACCCTTCTAGCAGAGGTCTGAGTGTGATGTATATTGGTGAAAAGGCGTCCGGCATCAGATAATCGCTCTATGTTGCGAATATCCGCCTCCCCCTTCTCTTCCTTAGTCAGAAGGTAATCGAGGACTAGGCCGATGGCAGACAAACCTGCAGCCATCTGGGTTTGGATTGTCACCAGACGATGGTCACGTTGGAGGGAGGCCTCTGGCGTGCATGCCACAAGCTCTGCATTTAATTTTGGAGCTGCCAGTGATGGACAATTACCGGGATTTGGATATTTTTCCAACAGCTCGGAATAAACGACTGATGTTAATCCATTTACAAGGATTGCTTCCCAACGTAGGGCTATGTCAGGTTGAATCGGTGGATTTTGTTTTGGTGTCCTCAAGGTTGCCCAATAGACAGAGAACATCCGCTGCAAGGGTACTCTGAGAAGGGTCTGATGTATCGGTGGTTGGCCCCGCGTCGACCAAAGGGTCAGGTTCTGCGTTCACCAAAAGGTTAGGCTCCACGTCGACCAAAAGGTCATTCTCACCTGTAACAACAGCTACAGTCAGTTGGGGTCTGTGGCAGTCACCATAAGAACACTTATTGTGGGACAGCCTCCAAGAACACTTGAAACAATCTTTCTTGCACCTCTTCACAAGAGAGGCACCTCTCCACAAGAGAGAAGAAAGGAAACATTTTTTGTGTTGTCGGTCATGCCGGTAATAGAGCCTATATGGTCTTTAACAAATACTCACTGTTGAATTCTCCCTCAGTGCAAGAATACTGAGTTGGTGAGGCCTCTAACTCCGCCTCTATTTCTTGGAGTTTTTTCCTCTTCAATTGGAGTTTCACAGCCCTAATTTTTTGATCTAGGGCCCTGCTTTCGTCCTCTGAGGCCGGTGAAGCACTTCGTTCACGTGATGAGCGTTTTCTCTTATGTTTTCCCATGATTTTTGTTGGAATTAACCTGCGTTTTTGCACGAAAATAAGGAATGACAGTTCCCTACAGGGAGCGCTGCGAAGCGGGAAATTTAAAATTTTCAGACTTAAAACACCGTGCGTTATTGAAGAAAATAGGGTTACTACATATTATACAATCTGTGATGTTGGAGTGCAAGATGGGTTGCATAATGGACGACGAAGAGAGTATGTCAAGGATGCCCACTCAGTCCCAGTCTATGCACGGTATGTATAAGCAACCTAGAAGAAAAACTACGACTAGAACAGGGTTGGTGGTAGGAAACACAAAAGTGCAACCGCTGGCCTATGCAGAAGCTAGAGAAAACAAAAATTATGATTTTTCAGAGAAGAGGCAGAAGAAAGAAAGAGGAATAAAATTGAAAAAAAAGAGATATAAAAACAAAAAGGATTTAAATACCTAGTCCCTGGGGGTTGAGCTACCTACCAGGCGCGTCTCCAGGTGGCGGAGAGGAGAATGGGTAAGAGTCTCTGACTCTGCCTAGTGGGGGATTAGTAGGAGGTCCGGGGTCTAAACTCCCCGCTGTGCTGAACGAAAGCCCCTCGCCGCGGACCAGCTCGTGACGCATATCGTAAACCGCCTGTCTGCCGACAGGGGGCACGGGGGCTGGTCTTAAGTGACTGGCCGCGTGGATGAAGTACCACTATAAAAACTTCCCCATGCAACATGGTGACTGGTGTTGCAGGTGCATAAACAGTCACCCACGTGATTGTGCCGTGCGTGGCGACCCGTGCGGGTGGATGAAGGGATCCTGGTGGTTGAGCCTGATCTTGGCTACGGCCTTCGGAGGGCAACACGCCACTTTGGCCCGGATTTCACCCTAGACGGGCGGTCGAGACTAACCCACCTCGATCAATCGGCTGTGTCGTCCCGTCAGAGGGTCGAAGGGGTGAGCCCTTGAGGAGCATTGGGAGATGAAGTAAAAAATCCCGGTATGGAGAATAAAAACAACTCCAACCAGGGACCGCAGGGTCCCAAAAATGCAGCCGACTGGGACGAATTTTAAGAATACCAGCGGCAATACAAAAAAGACGTTCGTTCTAAGCAGAGGTCATCATGGAGAAAATTCTGTGGGGACCTCGAATGTACCACTACCGCTGCCCGGTTGATGAAAATCCTGTCAAAGGATCCGGGACAGCAATTAGGTAGCTTGAAGAAAGAGGACGGCACATACACGGACTCTGCCGATGAAACAGCCAAGGTACTGATGGCTACACATTTTCCGGGCTGTGTGGTCACAACGGATGTGAATCCGATCCAAAGCTGTCCGAAAGCCCCCTCCCTGGAGGACTGTGAACCATACTAGCGTAGAATGGGCTATAAGAGCTTTCAAACCCTTCAAGTCACCGGGCGTGGACGGAATCTTCCCGGCCCTGCTACAGTGGGGAATTTCTGAGATTCTGGTCAACCTCGTGATAATTTTTCGGGCATGTATTGCACTCGCATACGTACCGGAAATGTGGAGGGAGGTGAGAGTTGTCTTTATCCCCAAACCAGGGCGAGGATATTATTCTCTCGCGAAATCTTTCCGTCCCATAAGTCTCACATCGTTTTTGTTAAAAACCTTGGAGAGACTATGCGACTACCAAATAAGGGATGGGGTGCTAAGGGCCAAACCATTACACCCCAACCAACATGCATATGTTCCAGGGAAATCGACCGAGTCCGCTCTACACGAGGTGGTGGGGCGGATTGAGGGAGCCCTGGAGCACAAACTATACTCCTTAGTAGTATTCATCGACATCGAGGGGGCTTCGATAGCGTCGGGCGAGCACTTCAGAACCGCGATGTCTCAGGAACAGTACGTGACTGGATTCAGCGGGTGCTGGACTGCAGAACCGTACAGATTAGTGTAACGGACGCAACTACTCGAGGAGTGGCTAAGAAGGGCTGTCCTCAGGGGGGAGTTCTCTCCCCATTGCTATGGGACATAGTAGTGGACGACCTTCTATGCACACTCAACGAGGCGGGATTCTAGACTATCGGATACGCAGATGACCTGGTCATACTGCTTACTGGTAAGTACGAAAATGTACTATGCGACTTTATGCAGACAGCACTCTGTCTGGTACAAAAATGGTGTAAGAAGGAGGCTCTGGCTGTAAATCCACAAAAGACAGAGCTAGTCCTCTTCACGAACAGAAGGAAGATGGGACAGCTAAGGCTGCCCTCCCTTAACGGCGTCAAGCTGAAACTCTCGCAGGATGTGAAGTACCTGGGCGTTATGTTGGCTCATAAGCTGACTTGGAAATAGCACCTGGAGAGCAAAATAGACAAAGCTAGCGTCGCCCTGTGGCAGTGTAGGAGAGCGGTGGGAAGGTCCTGGGGCTTAACACCCAGGATTACCATCTGGCTTTACACGGCCGTCATCAGACCGATGCTGAGCTACGGAGCAATTGTCTGGTGGCAAAGAGTCAGACAAAAAACAACGATGACACGTCTCGGACGCATCCAACGGATGGCATGTGTCGCTGTGACGGGCGCCATGAGAACCACCCCGACCGCAGCTCTGGAGGCTATCCTGTGTCTGCCTCCCATCGATCTCTTCGTGGAGGGCATGGCACTTGCCTCCGCTCGCAGGCTGCGGGAAGGTAACCTTTGGAAAGCTGGGAAATCAGAACGCGGGCACGCCCGCATCTTGAGCGAGGGACTCCACAGAATACCTCTCCTGGGTGCGGGATCGGACCGTATCTGTCCTCAATATGCTTTCGAAAAATCCTATGCAGTGCATATGGATACAGAAGAACATCCGAAGTTTGAGCTTTCAATCTTCACGGATGGATCAAAAACGAAAGCAGGCTCTGGAGCGGGAATTCACATCCCCGAAATGAACTGCAATCTCAGCGCAACCCTAGGGGAATGTGCCATTTTCCAGACGGAGATCGCGGCCATTCTTAGGGGTGCCACAGAAATCACTGGGCGCAATGTCAGTGAAAAAACGATGTGCTTCTTCAGCGACAGTCGAGCAGCTCTGCGGGCTCTGGCCAGTGGCAGGATTACCTCTCAAGTGGTACATATGACTGCCATCTGGCACTGTCGAGAATAGCACTAAACAATGTCGTTGAGCTAAGATGGGTTCGAGGACATAACGGTAATGAGGGGAATGAGAGGGCCGACGAGCTGGCTCGACAGGGTGCAACGGGAACACCGGATGGAACCGAACCGCTCATCCGACCGGCCAATCGCTACCTCTCAAACCTGATCAAAACTGACACCCATTCTAGACACTGTGCTAGATGGGAAACGACAACAGGCTACAGACAAAGCAAGATTTTTATCAAAAATCCTTGCTTTAAAAGAGCCAAGTCTTGTCTGCGTTTGTCAAGGGACAGACTCCGCCTTTTGGTGGGCATCTGGACCGGTCACTGCAGGCTAAATAAACACCTGCACGTGATGGGGGTGGTCAACGACCCAACGTGCAGGGGGTGTTTAGAGGAGGACGAGACTCTCGAACATATCCTACGGGAATGTCCGGCTCTCGCCTCGACCAGAAAGTCCATACTGGGGGAGACATGGCCCAGCTGCGCCAACTGGAGGTGTACCTCGCCTGGAACCATCCTAGCTTTTTTCGACAACGTCGGATGGCTGGATGAGAGACAGGAATGAGGGACGCGAGGAGGTGACACAATGGGCCCGCGGTGTGGTCTAAGTGTCGGTGGGGGAGCAAATTCCCTCACACCCCTTAACACCTAATCTAATCTAATCTAATCTCAATACCTAGTCCACACATTTAACGAGACCAATAACGAGAAAAGACCTATAAAGGAGCCGGAATGAAAAGCGAACGCGGGGGTAGAATATGTATGGAGACTAGGCGAGAGAAAATTTGGTCGCGACAGAAGAAGGAGAGGGCTGATGTACGAAAGGCTTGGCCAGAATGTCATCTGTATGGAGCAAAAATATAGGGATGGAAGGAGCAGTAAAGCGTGTTCATGCACGGTTTCGTCATCCCATGTAGTCCGTCCAAAAGGTTTTGACATCTCGGGCCACCGGCAATTTCTCTGCTACAGAGTTGAGCTGTTGGAAGAGCCCCGAAAGGTAAACTATCTGTAAATGAAGTGCTCCTCTTATCTATCTTTTCAAGGCGACGTTCGAAGCCTCAGTGCTCTCACCACATGGAACCGAAGAAGGAATCTTTGTCGCCTCTCGATAGACCATCCCGTTTAGGAGCGAGATGTCTACATCCTCCGGGAGGTTCTCATCGAGAAATTTGTCGGCTGAAACTAAGTCGCAAATACATTCAAGTATTGTGTTGTTTCAAATGTAATTTTTTCTACGTAAGAGTTCATTAGATTTTTCTTTTAAACTAGATTTCTGTTTTTCAATTTTAAATTGATACTGCCCTAAGGCCCACAAAGGCGTATGTTCGTTATTATTAAGCGATGGTCAATTGAGATTTACTCATTACCAGGTTATAAAATCAGACCTTTACTGATGGGGCTGAGAAAAATGTTAATTGGAATTTTATACACCCTCGTTCCGCACATGTGGGCGGTACTTGGAAAGCAGGCTTAAAATCAGTAAAATTTCATTTTAAAATAATTTCTGCGAACAGTACATTAAGACAACATCCCCTCTTGTGCTGGAGTCTCACATCTGGTGTGTTGTCCAGCAAGCACACTGTCCTTTTTTTTCAGAAGTAAGGATTAAGCAAATAGTTTTGGTAGTTGAATATTTATTTAACTTTGAGTTGCGTTAGTGCCAAATTAAGAGAACTAAATAATTTAACAAAACAGGCAATAAAAATGTATCACTTAAAATTTAATAGTACCTAAAATAAGACCCTCAATTTGTGAGCACACACAAGACGGAATAGGACATTTTTAGGACCTACAAAATCATCAATTAATACACATAAATAATTTTTGAGTAACATTCAGCTGTACCGATGCCAATAATGGATAGCATACTACACCGAAGGACCCAGCAGTTAAAGTCAAAGTTCTCTGACCCGCTAGTATCATCAAGGACAAATCTTTCATTAATGATAATTCACTTTTGTACCAAGCGGATGACCATAATTCTGTCGGAAATACTTCGCTCTAAAAATAATATTAAACAGCAAAAAATAAATAAGATGAAGAGAAAGCTTGTACTGCATCGATGAGATGTTGACCTCCATGGCAAGAAACAACGAGGGTTGTTAACCATCCGCTCAAGTGGATAGCGGCAAACAGAACACTGTCTTTCTAAATGTAAAACATATTTCTTTTTGTCCACGTTACACGGGAATACTTACGTCGAGTAGTAGCTTCTCTATGCAAGCAATTGAAACACTTGTGATTGTTACATGAGAGAACATTGTGTTGGTGAAGCATTCGTCCAGCCTTTTGGCGTATCTGCAAGGAACCGCCTACAATTAGACCAAGACTTCGAAAGACTAAGAACTTACTCCAACGTTTGAATATGATATTTAATACACATCTTCAGATTTTTCCTTCTCACCTCCACGTCTCTGCCTTCAAAGCATCTCACTATCATTAGTTGTACATGTCTAAGCCTCAGAACCACATGATACGACATCTCCATCGCCAAGAACGCAATAAACAACAGCAGCTTGATGATAAGTTGAGCAGTCATGTACGAATACGTATACATGATCTGGTGGATCGGAAACCGATCAAGATCGAAAGGCGCCCAAATCGGTGCTGGAAAGCCACAAAATTCGTGCAGATTCTTCTCGATGTTCCTCCTTCTGCAATCACCATTCTTCGTGGCTTTCAGTATACAGTACAAAGTTATACCAACCAACATGTATACGAAAGTAAATCTCGACCAAAAACTGAATCTAGCGTTCACGCTTTCAGTACGTGGAGGTATACCGTAAGGTTTAAAGTTTGACAAGTCTCTCAGCAAGTGGGCTATCTTCCGTTGGTTTTGGACAAACGTGAAGATGGTGTAGTAGATACCAGCAATTCCAACAACGTACGTGACGTCTTCGGTGACTTTGAGGTCGACTTCGTCTAAAAAGTAAAGCGGTAGGAATGGTGTAACGTGAAATTTAACTCACTTTTTAAGGTCACAATAATATGTAGACACAAAAGTAAATAAAAGGGGGTTGCTAATATCACGAAGACTATGACGGTGATGCAAAACGATTTTCCGGTATTCATTTCGGTCTTCTTCGAGGGCCATATTAAGCTGTACTGGAGTATCGTTAAGGTTGAACGACAAAGAGTGATTTCGTCTGCACCGTGATCCATTTCTTGTCTAGTATTGCAACTAATTTCTGCAGTTAACCATAAAAAGCAAAATATCATTAGAGCGGCAACAAAGACTGTCTTCACACAAAAAAACTTACTGTTAGGTTACAATTATTGGTGTTGCCAAAATTCACCAAACAACACTTTTTTACAGAGTAGATTTATCTTCAAGTGCAACCTGCCGAATGCGATATTCCTTAACTGCAGCGGTAATATAAAGCGAGCACGAAACGTAAATTATGCTTATATTCCAAACTGCAATTTATGTTCGCGTCAAGACTGCTTATTTCGTTGGATTTTCTTTCATTAATATTTAGGTAAATGTGCTTAGACGCAAATAAGCTAGAGAATGATAAAAACATATACTTTGGTAAATAGATGGTGCTTGAAAACTCTACTGTATAATTTTGACCGTTGAAGGAGTTTTAGAATTCGGGTCGATTGATAAAATAACAAAATTATTAGCAAACGGCTCATCAACTACAATCGGTGGGAAACAGTTTTTAATAACCATGTGCATGGAGTGTTAGAACTTCCTGCAACTTGCCACGCCCATATCAAGTGTGAAGATTACTATTGGTTGCCCCACGAGAGCACCCACCAATCAGAGCATAGTGACGTCGCTAGTGATCCTAAAACGCCAGCTGTCTCTCTCATACAGAAATACATTCCACGCCTACTTGAATACAGCAAAATTTTAATCAGTTTAATCAGACTCCATAGTGTCAATTTTAAAATAATTGTGAGAACGATTACTTAATATTTATCTTCAAATTTCCCTGCGATTGTAGAAAAGACCCGACGGGGTCGTTGGAGAAACTTCATTGCAAGTGCCATTTTGCAATAGTAGCTTTCGCGACCAGTGTCGAAAGTAAGATATATCATGCGAGTGTGAAGTTGGACGAACGATGTGAAGCCGAGATTCTATTGTCCAGAGCACTTCGCTTCATTGTCAAAAACAAAAACGATGGGCATAGTTCTTGTGATTGAAAAAATGAATTCTTACTTATTGTAGGTATGTAAAGAAAAAAAGAGCGTGAGATGAAATGCAATTATTAATTAATAGATATAATTAAGGCTGCGTTTTTGGCTTCAATGGCGGGAGATTAATACCCAAATCACACTTTTATACAAATTTAAACATTTTAAACGAAATTTGATTTATCAGCCACGTTGTAAATAATTATTGCGAGACACCTTTTCAACCGTTATGTCCAAAATTGAGCCAAATTCCCCAAAAAAAAAATATAAAAGTTGCAAAAATTTTGGATCAGATTTGGCGATAATTTTATACAAGTTCGATGGAGTATGAAATTATAAAGTGAATCCCAAATTGTAAGGAGGAAATAAGCTTTGGTTTTGACAAAATAGCCAAAATAAAACAGTACTTGACAGCTCCGACATCGTGCTTATTTTAGTTGAGCCTGTTGGTCACCATATTATGCGGTGGCGCTGTATAACAATTTGGCGGAAAATTTGTACAAATTCAAAGATTTACACACTTAAATAAAATTTTTGACGGATGGATGTTTGTTGGCTCAATCACGCCAGAACGGCTCAACGGATCTGGATGAAATTTGGCACAGAGATAGAGTATAGTCTGGAATAGCAAATAGGCTACTTTTGACCCCGGAAAAATGTACGGTTCCCGTAGGATAGATTTGTTACAAGCTTTTATTTAACTTGCCTTGATGGTATGTTAATATGTGTGGGTCAAATCTTGCAAGCTAAATTAGAACCACTTCTTGACATCCGATTGAGCTGAAATTTTGTATACTTCTTTAGTTCCGATAACAATACAATAAACAGTACTCAATATTATAATACTTTACAATAATACAATATAAAATGGCCGTCGCCACAAGATGGCGGATGATGTAGTTTTAGTCAACCACATTAATATGGGTATCAAATGAAAGGGCTTGAAGAGTAGAAAACGAACTCAATATGGCCGCTGCTCCAAAATGGCGGATTACATTTTCCATTCAACCCCTTTAATATAGGTGTCAAATGAAAGGGGTTAAAGAGTAGAAAACGATACAGGTAGTCACATCACACTAAATTCAATATGACCGCCGCTCCAAGATAGCGGATTACATTTTCTTTTCAACCCCCTTAATATGGGTATCAAATGCAAGGGATCGAAGAGTAGAAAACGATAAAGTTAGTGACATCAACCTAAGTTCAATATGGCCACGGAAAAATTCTAAAAAGTCAAAAAAAAATTAAAAGCAAGGTTTTATTTAAATGCTCTGCAACGAAGAAAATAAACTTTGAAATAAATCAAACCAAAGCAAACCCATAATTTTGTCGCGAGATTTTCGTGTGTAAATTTCTTTTATAGATAAATACAATTTCTACTTAGAATTAGTTTCAAGATAATATAAATTCTCGCGACCAGCTTTTATCTATGTATATCATTATGGAATTGTATGATGTAACAAAATTACGGGTTTGCTTTGGTTCGATTTATCTCAAAGTTTATTTTCTTCTTTTCAGAGCATTTAAATAAAAGCTTGTTTTTAAAAATATTTTTTTACATTTTTTTTTTGTTTTTCACAAAGCAAGGGATCGACATGATTTTTGCATAGTGTATGCATAATGAATGCGGATGAATGAGAGTAGTAGGTATTATTACCAGGTATTACCAGCTAAAAAGGGGGTTCCGATGGCAGCTACACCCCCCTCTCCCAAATGGGGCCCCGATTATAGCTACTGAGAAAGCTTTATGTTAATTTAGAAAAAATGCTTAATTTGTATATAGAATAATATACAGGGCGTTTCAATCGAAATGAGCATCCGTCAATAACTTTTAAGGAAAAGAGATTTTTATCTCGAGGAGGACATGTTTTAATGCAATAGTAGGCACGCTTGGTGCAACCCCATATCTCTGACAGTACCAACCCCTAACTTGAAATAGGGGTTGAGTAACATGTCCCTTCAAAGGTCTTTTAATTGTCTTTTCAACCCGAAAAATGCAATAGGTATATAAGTGGGGGGATATTTTAGACCAGGAGGGGATAGTCCAAGCAAATTAGACAAAAAAACGACGAATAGAAGAAATAATTTATAAAGTGTAAAAATTTTGGTTTTAAGCTCCCAACAGGGACCGAAATAAAGATCCCACCTCCCCGGGGGAGCTTCATTCCTTTTTGCCCAAAAAAGCGCCCCCCACAAGCTTTTCCTCATTTTTCTCCTAAACGGTAACTCCAAGCACAATTCGTTTTCAATGTTTATTTGTGTCGAATAGACTTTACGGTGTTAAACGGCTCTTGGAAAAAAAAAAATTGTTTAACATATATTTATGTGTAGTAGTAGGGAAATATTGGCGACATACACGGAATTTACAATAAGTCTCCAATAAGTCTACTTGGTTAAATAGAACGGCAGAAGATCAATTATTTACCTACAATGCAAATTTAAGAGACCTGGTTGCAAACACAGGTGCAAATGAAAGTCAAGAGCAACGCAATGAACGAATTCGAGCTAATGTACTGAGCCAAAGATAAGGGCGTCATTTTTTGTACGTACTTAGAGCGTGACCTGGATGGTTCTTAGCTACAGTTGGACTCGCTGTTGTCGAGATCCAGATTTTTTTTTATTTCCTGACCGATTTTGATGATTTTTTCTGTACTTATGGTGTCACCTGATGGTTCTTAGCTACAGTTGGACCCGGTAGGTGGTGCTGTCAGATATCGTTTTTTTTCCTTTTAATTTTTTTTCCCCAAAGTCCGCACTGCTACTCGAACCCAGAACCCTTCGATTAGTTGTCGAGAGCTCTTACCTAGTTAAGCCATCGGAGCTCATACAAATTTACTCCCACTTTATCTATATCCATTGAGTCACACCGTACGGTAATATTTTTAAATTTAAATGCTGTAAAGCGGGAAAGTATATGAATACATACATATTATATCGGGTGTCCCAACTAAAATTTGTACCCCCAACAATTCCAAATTCGAAAGACTCGAAAACGCTCGAACAGGTCAATTTTGTTATCAAGGGGGACCTAATTGTACCGTACTTTCAAGTCTTAAATCTCACCCCTTGAGCCAGGGGAGCCACCCCCTTAAAAAATTTAAATGGCATGGGGGGTTGTTCAAACCTACATTTATCGATTTCTTTCTACAAAAAAAAGCTTGAATTCGATATTTTCCAAATCTACATAAAATACTCAACTAAAATTTATACCCCCCAACAATTCCAATTTCGAAAGACTCGGAAGAAAACGCTCGAACAGGTCAATTTTGTTATCAAGGGGCACCAAATTGTACCAAACTTTCAACTCTTAGATCTCACCCCTTTGGCCAGGGGAGCCACAATCTTAAAAAAATTAAATGGCATGGGGGGCTGTGTGGTACATCATTTTAAAGCTTATTCAGTTCTATATCCAAATCTACTTTTATCGATTTATTTCTACAAAAAAGCATGATTTTGTTATTTTCCAAATCAAGAGTATTCTATGTAGATTTGGAAAATAACAAATTCTCATGCTCTTTTTTGTAAAAACAAATCGATAATAGTAGGTTTGGATAGAAAATTTAATAAGCTTTAAAATGGTGTACCACATGACCCCCAATGCCATTTAAATTTTTTAAGGGGGTGGCTCCCCTGGCTAAAGGGGCGAGATCTAAGACTTAAAAGTTTGGTACAGTTTCGCCCCCCTTGATAACAAAATTGACCTGTTCGAGCGTTTTCTTCTAAGTGTTTCAAAATTAAAATGATTAGGGGGTACAAATTTTAGTTGAGTATTTGATGTAGATTTGGAAAATATCGATTCCATGTTGTTTTTTGTTGTAGAAAAAAATCTAAAAATGTAGGTCTGGATAGAGAATTGAATAAGCTTTAAAATGATCTATCACACGACCCCCCATGCTATTTAAATTTTTGAAGGGGGTGGCTCCCCTGGCTAAGGGGATGAGATCTAAGACATGAAAGTTTGATACAGTTTAGTCCCCCTTGATAACAAAATTGACCTGTTCGAGCGTACAAATTTTAGTTGGGACACCTGTATACAGGGTAGGGCAAAAGTATGAAAATGCCTGAATATCTCAAAAACTGTTAGTCCCATCTAAACCAAATTTTGCAGGTATATAGGGGTCTACAATATCTACTTGGTGTAATTTTTTCATAGTTGCACTGTCCTTTGTTTTCGAGATACAAAACCAACTTATATTTTTTTAAATAGCAACATGGGGTGAAAATAACTTTTTTGGAAAAAGCATTTTTTTCTGAATTTAACGATGTGCTATAAATAATTCTGCTTTTTGGCATTTGTCTGCAAAAATAATTAATATATTTTTTATAAATTATTATTATTATTAAACTCACGGCTGCAAATATGATTATTTGTGCTGTAAGAAAATAATATGCCATCAAACAGTACTTGCCGGCTAAGATACAACGTCGGAAGTCGCATCGAGTCGTGATCAACTCCTTGTCCGAACGTTCACATGGTGTGATGTCATCACTCCAGAACGTTCTCTAGACGACGGTCGCGCCGGTAAGGTAGTGAACTAAGTTTCATAGTTCAAGCTTTGCTTCAAAAACGCAAAACTTCCTCCGATATCCAAATATGCTAAAATAACTTCTTCTGTCATTTTCTTCATACTGTCCTTCCAAAATCCACCTTCTAAATGTTCCGAACTCTTTTCCGTAAGCACATCTAGACCTGGTAGGTAACAAATTCCTTCGAAGTTCATTAGCTTTTCGCAAAATAGACGTTGAAACGGTTTCAAGCATAAATTTTGCAAAATTTGTTGACACATACGACAAATTGGTGGGTAGTAAAATCGAGGGTTAACAAAAGGCGCTAGTTTTGCATCTTTGTTGTTTCTTATTCCTTATCTCGGAAACTGGGCTTTAAATTAAAAAAAATCGCTACTGAAAAACTATTGACTCATGTCTTGTGATGCCTCTAATGCAGTGCCACTCTTAAAAGTCCGATTATCTTCATGTATCTATGTATCTAGCGTGAGTTTAAATATTTTTCTTTAAAAACAATGTTATAATATATGGTATAAGTAGTATCAATATTTATAAATAAACATGAATAAAATGCTTTTAATATTGTTGAGAAATATTTGCAGCGGCCGTCGCGTCGGCCAGTTGGGAAAAACCAAAGGTTCGTAAAACCTCTACCTGACTGGCACCGCTCACGATCGCAAGCCAGTCGAAACCAAACTTTTATTCAAACGAGTCGAAAACGAACTCTCATTGAATTCAACTCTAATTCAAACAACAAGTCAAAATCCAACGCTCAATCTGACAATACTATTCAACAGCCGCAAGGGCATAATTCAATCTTAAATCAGGACGCGGTTCCGTTATTCAAATTTAGTAGAAACTCAATCCGGGAGAAAAAACGTTCAACATCAACTATTCGAAATACACAAGTGCATAAGTTCGCCGAGTGTTTCAATCCAAATCTAAAACAAGGTCCTTCCAGCAACAACCAAATCGACTCGACCTTCAGGCCTCGTCGGAGCTGACACGCACAACACAATTACTTTTTTTGTTGAACTTGGCTCAACCGCCCGGTTCGCGAAGATACAACCTCTATTAAAAAAACTCACTGATACACTCGTGCTCAAATAGTGAAAGAGCAGAGGATCCGATTCAGTGGCGCTAAATCCCAAACTAGAGCGCTTCCGGAAGAGGAAGGAAGTCAACTCCTGAGAGACAAATCAAGAAAAGGGTAAAGTAGAAAGAGGACAGTTTTTCAATGTCTCAAAAAACAACACCCTCAACAACGAGCCTGCTATAAGGCCTAAATTTCTTCAGAAAAAGCCTAGATTGGAAGCGATAGTTTGAGGAATAGATAGTACAGGAATGCCTTCAGTCATCAGAATAACTTTTCTCCAGTTGTCAGTGGATCCAAATCCGTTAACTTGGTAACGTTGCCCGATGGAAGATTAATATAACCAAAAATAGAAACACAATCAATTTGGAGCTTGAGGGAATACCTTAATAATAATGGATCTACCTTTGAGATAAGAATGTTTAATCGTTTTAATATTATTAAGTGTTGTTGCTATTATAAAGTCAGAATTGTCTTAAATTATAGATAAAAATAATTTTAGTTATGGGAAGGAGATAAATGTGGAAACATACTGTAACGACTTCATTTATCTTTAAAGGAATGACATTAATAGAACCTGAGATATCCCCAAAATATACCATGCAATGCATAGGAGAACTTCGAGTTGCCTATCCGACCGGTGGCCACTTTTAGACATTCATTCAAACTTTAACATTAGAAGCATCAAGTCGTAACTAACGCTTAATTCTTTGCTTTTATCTGATTTTATTCCACTATGTGTTCTCCTATTTTTAAAATTGAGTGTGCTCTATGTTTAAATTGCATTGTCGGAATTTCACGTTACCAGAAGGATCGGTTGAATTTAAATTAACAATCGTGTCTGTGGTGCCGCCAGACGTATTTACAGGTTTTATTCTATCTGTTTCTTTTTGTCATACTCAACATAATGAGGTGGCCCTGAAATTTACCGGCGTTTGTTCCATACTAGAAACTCCTAGATAACAAGCTTTTCGGTTCTGTGGGCTTTTGTCCGCGTCACTAATAAGATGGCCGCCAGGGGGAAAAAACTATTAGTCACCCCTTTCTTGTTCGGTCTTGTTTAAATAATATCGCTATTTTGTCTCTGTTACTTGAATTAACGAACACTGAGTAAGAAATGAAGACTAAAGGGCACAAAACGGCAAAGCGACACGCCGAATGTTGGGGTTCTGAAAAGTGTCTTATCTTTATGTTGTTTTGCGCCCCCTTGCGATTTCTTTAACTGCCAGCACACTATCGCGGAACGGAGCGGAACGGAATGGAACTTTTTAAACGCATACATTTAAATGAAAGTCCGCACACTACCACGGATCGGAACAGCGTGGAATGGGTCGTATGGTGTATGCTTTCCAAAAATTCCGTTCCGTTCCATTCCATTCCGTTCCGTTCCGCGATAGTGTGCTGCCTGCTTAAAAGGGAATCTTCTTCATCAGGGTACTGGCTAGGGGTGAACCCTAAAACCTCTCATCACTTAAGTGGAGCTACGTCATCGAGCGAGGGTATCGTGATATCCCTTCGAAGTTCCAGCGTGGACGCTTCTATCGAGGATTCGTTGGTGTCAGGGGCTAGAGAATCGTCGTCGTCTCCCTCTGGAAGTCCTCACACACCCCAGACAGATAAAAAATTTTTCGTTCTCGGTTCTTATATTGTTTTTTCCTGTTTCTTTTTGTGGTCATTGACCAAACAATAAGTTAAAGTAATAACACAATTGTCTCTATCGTGTAACGTAAAACTAATTAACTTGTCGAATCGTCGTTGTCGAACACCCAAGTGAGTTACACTATACTTACCTCGTATTATAGCTATAAATCGACGTAATTACATTCAATTCGGTATATTAATTTAAAAGATTAGTTTTATGAGTAAGTTCTTATTTCTTTTAAGTGTTTTGTGTAAATGAATTTTGCTGATGATTTGAATGACTATTCGATTTAATTTGTTTAATTTATAATTAATAATTTATTTTGTTTTTATTAAAGTTTTCCAGTTTAATTTCGTAACCATCTTTTGTGTTAACAACTGGTGGCGTCCATTTAAGTAGAAAAAAAAATAGTAATAAACTAGACCCAGCCCATCTCCATAGAGCTAGATTTGGGGCGGTAGCAAACCAATTTTTGGTACGTAACAAACTGTAAAAGCTCATGGTGCAATAAAATTAGATGGCTTAACCTCAATTATCATGTATACACCAGAGTTGTTAAATTGTAGGTATTATTGTTTACTATTTTTCTGAAGAACTAAATTGTTAATTGTTGAAATCCTTGGAAATTGTCAGTTGTAATTTATTACTCAAATCATTATTGTTAAAATCATCAAATTTGCATTGTTACCAACTTAATACGAAGACACTAGAAATTGTTAACAACAGTACGAGATCACAAAAATCAAATTCACAAAATGACTAAAACGTAATAAACGTTTAAAACCATAATTTTCTGATTACCTCTCGCCATGTATTCAAAGAATCTAGGATTTGTTTCGTTTAGGTAAATTTGAATGTCCCGCCATTGCTTGTCTTGTCAAAAAAATAACACAGCGTAGGGTTCTGCTGTTTCTTTCATTGTCTGACGATCACTGGCCAACCTTTAAAGTTCAGGGTTTGTTTCAAAGTTTCAAATTTGACGTTTGGTGACGTAATTGACATTTCATTCCATGTTCAAATTCAAAAAGTGGTGGTAATGTAAAGGGGGGGGGGGTTATCACAAACCAAACAATATTCTAGTTGATTTACCAACCTTCCATAACGGATAGAGTGGGAACTTTGAAGCGGACATTTTCCTCTCTAAGGCAATTTCTAATCGTTTGCACCGCTTTACTTTTTAATTTGTTGGTATTTCTGTTCATAGTCTGTGATTTTGATTTTTCCGAAATTTTGTGCAGCAAGTTTTTGTTTGTTATTTTCCTTTCTTCTGGTTTTTGTTACACATTTTATTAAATATTTAATTTATTTAACTCCCTTCGTTTTTCTTTTTTCTTTTTCTGTGTATAACGAATCATCCTGGTTGTTTTAAAAATTACTTTTACTTAATTATGATTGTTTTGTCATCCGTTGGCTTCGGATTTACTGTTACAGGATTGCAAAAACTCCATCAATTATTCTGTGTGCTTTACAGTCAACACTCGTCGTTGTTTTGTATATTCTTTTTTATATATATCCTTTTGTTTCTTACTGTTATTTTAGTTATGGCATTGTGTCCAACTTTGACAGTATTACAATTTCACTTCACGTAAGTATTATTCCCTGTTTATTTTATTTTATTTTAGACTCGCAGTTTACTCTCTACTCTTCACTTTGATAATTTCTTACAATTTAAATTGACATACAGGTTTTCATCTTTCTGTTTTAGAAAAATCAAGCTCTTCGTGTTGAGTTAAATCTTCCTCGATGTTCCTCGTTTGGATTCACGTAAACAATTTTGAGTGTGTTCCCGCTCCTGCAGCTATGTTTCCAAACTACCGAAATAGTGATGAAATTGGTTACTTCACAGAACAATCTATAATAGGAAATATATTATCATAAAACGATATATCTATCACATCAATTCCCGTGAAACTGTCCTCTTTGAGTGGCAAATACAATTATTGTTATTATGAGTGTTTGACTTAACCTTGAGATAAAATTTGTGAGTCACTAATAGCCTACTTCCTAATGAATGAGATTACTTTCTTATCAGTATTTGCTTGTCCTCAAATAGTGGTAACGTTTTTATATAATGCAATAAATTAGCAAAAAGAGGATAAATTAATGTTCGAAGGTGTGTGAAATTCGTTGTGAATCGCCCACCTGACATCCACGTGCAAACCATGTATTGATTAGGAGATTAGTTATCAGGGAGGGTACTATGTACTATAATATATGGGTTTAGTGTAACGCGACACCTCACTAGTGAATTCCGTCAATTATTTTTTCTTTCGAGTGTGACTTTCCAGTGTTCGACCATTAATAATGTCTCTCCAAAGAATGTTACTGCTTATCTCAACACTCTCACTCACGCAGGGCGTCAATTATTTTTTCTTTCGAGTGTGACTTTCCAGTGTTCAACCATTATTAATAATGTCTCTCCGAGGACTGTTACTCCTTATCTCAACACTCTCACTCACGCAGGCAGAAATAATCCAGCTAGAAAATAAGGCCAACATTTTTTGCATCACAGACAATCTTCAAGGTTTACTACATCTATCACCACCACTAATAGAAAAGGGCAGGGACAGTTCCGTTCTACTAGAAAGTGATACAGAATGGGACGGCTGGACTCTTGTGAACTCCAAAGACGTTGTGGTGCCCTTCGTTAACGACAAAAGATGGGAAGGTAAATCGGAGTTCTTTCACGAAAAGAGAAGTACTAACACCTTGGTGTTGTAGATTTTCAAACCCAGTACCTAGATGCTGTGCATTATGACTCAGTCAGGAGCCTTTCTTACTCAATTTTTGCAAGTGGTGGTGTAAACATCACAACGAGCAATCCAGCAAATACAAGATCGGATAAAGCAACCAGGGACGTTATCCCTAGTTGGGGGTTTGGATATACTTATCCAACGTACAAAAACACGTCTTTTAAAATTGATATCCAAACTCAGAATAAGACCTATTGGAAAATCCACGATTGTACGCATAAGTTCTTTTCAATTAATCGAGTCAATAATATTTTGGCGTGTTTTAGATAACCTCCGTTGGACAGACACAGTCTCAAACAGTACTACTGTCATCAACGTTACAACAACTGATTTGTCCTGCGTGGACGTATACGTTTATTTATGTACAGACTGTGTTTTAACCGTTATCGTCGACAACAATTTGTTCAACGTTCATGGAGTAGACGAGAAAGCTTGGAAATGGCAACACCAATCGTTTAAAGTGGCAACTGGAAGCAAAATTACCATCGCCAGAGCTCTTGACAGCGCAGATGTTGGTGAATGGGCTGTTGACATCAGACGGTGTCCCATCACAACAACCACAAACAAGAGTAAGTCGTTGCAAAACCTGACACAACTTGACAAGAACTTTCTAGTCGTTTACCACCCTGACTTGAGCAAAGACGTTCAGCCCACTGTCGCCAGAAGCTGTCAGATTTACGGAATACTCGACAAAGATCAAAATGCTTTCAACTGTTCGCTTGGTGTATTGGGAAAAAATTGCGACATCGAGTGTCAGGATCTCTTAGGCGACGATAAGCAATCCTGTGAAGAATACAAAATTTGCGCTGGATCTCCTCCCGTGTGTTCGTGTGCTTGGGGATACGAAGGAGAGTCTTGTGATCGAGGTCGGTATACCATTTGGTGTCAGGAATATATTTTTATTATAAGTTTTTTAGCTTGCTCTGGAGGCACGTGGGGTATCTCCTGTCTTAAGAACTGTCCACAGTGTGACACCTGTGATGCCAAAACTGGACAGTGTACCGGTTCTGCCGCATCAAATATAGGTGTAACATCTGATTTTGAAGGGCTTTATTACAATTTGATTGTTTCAGCGGGCCCCACGCTGGTAATAGGCGCACTTCCGGGTGTCTTCCTATAAAGGAGAAGATGAAGAAAGTGCCAATGCTGTTGTCGAGTGTTTGTACAGTTTTGATTATTAGAAAAGCTTTCCGAGTAAACACATGCACGTTGTTTTAACGTGGAAAAGCCGTGTATGTGGTTGATAACACGTTTATGGTTGAAAATATCACGTTATATTTTGGTGAAACCTTCAACGTTATTTCAACGTATTTTACGTAACGTAAATTCAACGTTGATTTACAATAAAATAATGACGTTAATTTTAAATATTATATATGACGCAATAAGGACTTAGGTACATGATGTTGATAAAATATAAATTATTTTCCACGTGCAGTTCTGACGTTGGTTTGTCGTGAAATTTTTACGGTAAATACACGTGTTTATCTAGTGGCATATAGGCGTGTTTGTCGTCGTTTATTTTTCGTGAAATTCTTACATTAAGTACACGTGTTTTTCTAATCAAATAAAAAATAAAAATACTTAAGGAGTGAAAGAGTTCCAGCAGGGTATAAAAAATCATCATGGTGTAGCCCTATAGGTTTTTGGGTTTAAAAGGAGGTTTTTCAATTTACTTCCCTTATTTTTTTATTACATATTGTATTTTACTTTACCTCAATGTACTTTTTTTTATAAAAAATTATGTTAAAAAATATATCATATTTGTTATTTAAATCATAATGAGACGACGGCGCGACGGCCCGGAGGCGGATGATGTCATGATGATCTCACCACGTAGGGTAACTTAATTAATCTGGAATAGTCCACATGAGAACGTCTGGGAATAATTATTCACATGGGATGCTCTCATAAGTCTAAAAGACTCTGTGGCGGTGATCTCATTCTACACCACGCTTGTACAAGAGACTGATCTCATTATTCTGGAATAATCCATTGCGTCGGAAAACATGATCTCATGATTCCGGGAATAGAAGAAATCCAGAACGAAGCGAGCGGTATAAGAAGGGATCAAACAACGGAGCCAGTCTATTGGAAGCATCGTGAAATCGTGATATTGTGAAAGTCTGTACATTGTGAAAAGTTAGTCTTAGTAGTCTTTTTAATAAAAGTTTGTAAATACGGTGTGCGCCAGAATATTTCTTTAAATCCTCGAACCCGCCCGGCTCAGGCTACGTTACATTGGTGTCAGAAGTGAGATTTAAAGAAGCGGACGTAAAAAAAAGAAGAAGAAAATCGAACCAACCGGTACGTGACGCATGTCAAAGCAACCTTCTGGAAGAGTCACGAGAAGTAAAACTATGGAGGCTCTACAAGGACAAATGGCCGCACTTCTAGAACAATTAGAAAAGAGACGACAAGAAGAAAGAGAAGAACAAGAAAAGAGACGACAAGAAGAAAGAGAAGAACAAGAAAAGGGACGACGAGAAGAAAGGAAAAAACAAATGGCACTTTTAGAACAACTAGAGAAGCGACGACAAGAAGAAAAAAAAGAGCAAGAAAAGAGGCGACAAGAAGAAAAGCGAGAACAGATGGAACTTCTAAAACAACTCCACGCAGAAAAAGAATAACAAGAAAATCGACGACAAGAGGAACAGCAGAGGATTTTCGATCAGCTTGACATTTTACAAAACACTTTTAAAAAAGACGTGGAAGAGAAGGTTCAAGTTGTGGAAAGGAAAGTTCTAGAAATTCAAGAAGTTGTAAAAGAAGAAGTTCTGGAAATGAAAGAAGACGTAAAAGGGATAAAAGAAGATTTGGAAAAGAAAGTCAAGGAAATGGAAACAAAGCTGAAAAGGATGACAACCGGACAGTCAGTCGTGACAAAGCCGACATCACCTAAAACCTCCGACTTTTGATGGCCAGACCTCGTGGTTTATGTACAGGAGGCAATTCGAGGCAGCGGCCGAAATGAACAACTGGGGTGAAGAAGAGAAAGCCACTGCACTGGTGCTATCCTTGCGAGGACAAGCTCTTCAGCTGCTGCAAACCGTCCCGGAGAGGGAACAAAAGAACTACGTCGCCGTGGTCAACGCTCTCGAGCTGCGGTATGGAGACCTCCACTTGAACCAAGTGTACCAGTCGCAGCTGAAGTCACGAGTTCAGAGGAATGGCGAAAGCCTGCAGGAGTTTGCGGCGGACGTTGAGAGACTGGAACATCTGGCCTACCCAAGCGCCCCTAGCGAGTTCCACCACCAACTTGGAACAAGCGCTTTTATTGATGGGGTCCGCGACAGTGAGCTGCAGCAAATATTGAGGTTAGGTAGACATCAAAAATGCGCCGACGCCCTCGTGCACGCCCTGGAGTTCGAAGCGGCTAAAAACGCCTGTCGTCCGGCGGCTCACCGTCTGCGAGCAGTAACCACTGAGGAACCCCCGAAGGATGGAAACGACTTACTGAGAGGGATGAGCGAGATGATCAGAACCTTGTTGGAAGAAATGCGACACCGAAGCACGATAACTAGGCCCAGATGCTTTAATTGTGGGAAAGTGGGCCACCTAAGAGGAGACTGCCGTTTAAGGAGGTCACCGGAGCAGACCCATAGGAACCCGGAGTCAAGTCCAGCTAGCGCTTTGGGGCGTGTGCTAACTGGTCCCACAAAAGCCCCTAGGGTTATCTCCGTCTCGCAGTTACGAAGAAGGAACGACGACAGTCTGTTGCTCGAGGGTCGAATCAACGGGGCTGGTTGTTCTATGACCGTCGACACCGGAGCGACCGTCTCGATCGGAAGACCAGACATCTTCAAGCCGCTGGGAGATTTCCAATTGGCAGAGAGCGACCTGGTGCTAAAAACAGCAACTGGAGAAGCAGCACGAGTATTCGGAGAAGTTGAGGCAAGGCTCGAGTTGAGGAGTTCCGAGTTCGTTCACAAGGTTATTGTGGCTGATATAGTGGACGATTTTATCTTGGGTCTTGACGTCATGAAGAAGTTCGGATTCGTGTTGGACATCAAGAATCGCATGCTGCTAGTTGGCAACGAAGAAATCTCCCTGCACTCTGCGATACCATCCGCCGACGAAGTGAAAGTGATAGTCTCCGAAACGGTACGTGTACAGAAGAACTCGGAACAGATCGTGCTGGCAGAGTTGGAAGACGACCCTGGGGGATACGGGATTGGAATAATAGAACCGAACGTGACCACCAACCCGGACGTGACACAAAAAACACAAATCATGGTAGCAAGAACACTCGTTGAGGCTAACGGACGAATTCCTATCCGTGTAGCGAATTTAGGTGAAAGTCGTGTTACACTACAGAAAGGGCAGACGATCGGACTATACCATCCTGTACTACGGGTCGTCCGTTGCGAAGAACAACCTGTTGAGTGTAACAGAAAAGAGTATCAGCGGACGAGTGTGGAGAAGCTCTTCCTAGAAGACTGGAAACACCTTACAAACCATCAATTAGAGAAGGCCATGGCATTTATCCGCAAGGAGAATGACATCTTTGCTACCGAAGACCGAAGCACCGGCAGAACCAACATGGTGCAGCACAGAATCAACACAGGAGATGTTGCTCCGATCCGACAACCGCCAAGAAGACTTCCGTTCGCAAAACACCAAGAGGTGGCTCAGATGGTGGACAAAATGAAAGCAGACGGAATAATTGAAGACTCCTCAAACCCGTGGTCGTCACCAGTTGTTTTGGTAACAAAGAAAGATGGTTCCACTCGCTTTTGCGTTGACTACAGACGGCTGAATGATGTAACTAAGAAGGACAGCTATCCGTTGCCACGTATCGATGACACTCTAAGCATGTTGTCGGGATTGCAGTGGTTTTCAACTCTGGACTTGAAGAGCGGCTACTGGCAAGTTGAGATCCACCCCGATGACAAAGAGAAGACGGCGTTTTCGACTGGAAGCGGTCTCTACCAGTTTAACGTCATGCCATTTGGACTCTGCAACGCTCCAGCCAGTTTTGAGAGGTTGATGGAACTGGTTCTGCTAGGGCTGACATGGAAAACCTGCTTGGTGTATCGATGACGTCATGGTAGTTGGAAGAACCTTCGAAGAACATTTGAAAAATTTGGAAGAGATCTTCAGCCGCCTGCGGAATGCCAACCTTCAGCTCAACCCCAAGAAGTGCCGATTGTTCCAGACAGAAGTGAAGTTCTTGGGGCATGTGGTTTCGCCCAGCGGAGTACAAACAGATCCGGACAAGATCGCGGCCGTCCGCGAGTGGCCACGACCAAGGGACAAGCACCAGCTGAGAAGCTTCTTGGGCCTCTGTACCTACTATCGCAGATTTGTCAAAGGATTTGCTGACATTGCCGAGCCTCTGCACAGACTCACGGAAGACAAAACTCCATTTATCTGGAATAACGAGAGCGAAGCAGCATTTAGAACTTTGAAGATCTCCCTGTGCACGGGTCCTATTCTGTCTTACCCGAGAGTAAAGGGGCAGTATGTCCTGGATACAGACGCCAGTAACAACGGTATCGGGGCAGTCCTTTCGCAGGTACAGGAAGGCGAAGAAAAAGTCATCGAATACTATAGCAAGGTGCTTTCTAAGCCGGAAAGAAACTACTGCGTTACGAGGAAGGAGTTATTGGCGATCGTAAATGCAGTAGGACATTTTCACAAGTACATGTACGGTCAACACTTCAAAATCCGAACGGATCATGCTGCGTTGAGGTGGCTGTTAAGCCTCAAGGATCCAGAAGGACAGACAGCCAGATGGTTGGAGAGGCTCCAGCAGTGTGATTTTGAAATCGAACACCGACCAGGCAGATCACGCCAGAACGCGGACGCCCTTTCTAGGAGGCTATGCCGGAGTGACTGCAAACATTGCAGTCGGAGAGAGGCATCCAAAGAATTCGAGGACGTAGAGAGACTGGTTCTGCAACCTCAAGATGGGTGGACAACGGCGGAGATGAGGGCAGAACAACTTGGGGATAGCGACATTAGTGCAATTTTGGAAAGCAAAGAGAACGGAAATCAGAGACCACAATGGCAAGACATTTCGGACAAGAGTCCTGCTTTCAAAGCACTATGGGCCCAATGGGATTCACTGAAGGTGGAAAATGGCCTGCTGAAGCGAGCATGGGAGAGTGCAGACGGGAAGTCGGTGACGATGCAACTGGTTTTGCCCAAGTGTCGCGTGAAGGAGGTCTTGCGAGAAATCCACGGTGGAGTATCCGGCGCACATCTGGGCGTGAATAAGACCATGGGTAAAGTCCGTGAACGCTTCTATTGGGTGAACGTTCGAAACGATGTCGAGAGCTGGTGTCGAAAATGTGACACTTGTGCGGCGAGCAACGGTCCACAGACGCGTAGTCGAGGAGCCATGAAGCAGTACAACGTTGGGACACCATTCGAGAGAATAGCCTTCGACGTAGCAGGTCCGTTTCCTACCACTGATTCGGGAAACAAGTACATCATGGTGGTCATCGACTACTTTAGCAAGTGGCCGGAAGCCTATGCCCTACCCAATCAAGAAGCTGTGACGGTTGCCAGGGCGTTGGTAGAAAATTGGATTTGCCGCTACGGACTTCCACTGGAAATGCACTCGCACCAGGGGCGGAACTTTGAATCTGGAGTGTTCCAGGGCGTCTGCGAACTATTGGGCGTACGGAAGACAAGGACGACACCCCTGCATCCTCAGTCAGATGGAATGGTCGAGCGTTTCAACAAGACCATGGAGCAGCACTTGTCCAAGGTGGTCGATCAACATCAGCGGGACTGGGATCGGCGTCTACCTTTGTTTTTGCTGGCGTACAGAGCGGCAATTCACGAGACGACCCACCAGACACCGGCGAAGATCCTGTTTGGACGGGAAATGCGTCTACCATGCGATCTGGCTTTCGGATCACCGGGACAAGAGCGGAAGGACGTGGGAAACTACGTAGACGAACTACAGGAAGCCATGTCCAGTATACATGAACTAACGCGCAGTCACATTCGCGTGGCGAGCGACCGGATGAAGACGCGTTACGATCTGAGGGTGAATTCGGCAGGATTCAGTGATGGAGACTTGGTATGGTTGTTCAACTCTCGGCGAAAGAAAGGTCGCTGCCCAAAGTTACAACCCAGTTGGGAAGGCCCGTACACGGTTGTAAAGAGGATCAACGCAATCCCCGAGCCAAGATGAAGGTGGTTCACCTGGATCGTTTGGCACCCTACTCCGGGACAAATCAACAGGATTGAAGTAGATTGTTCGGAACGAACAATCTTTAAAAGGGGGGCAGTGAGACGACGGCCCGGAAGCGGATGATGTCATAATGATCTCACCACGTATGGTAACGTAATTAATCTGGAATAGTCTACATGAGAACGTCTGGGAATAATTATTCACATGGGATGCTCTAGAAGACTCTGTGGCGGTGATCTCATGCTATACCACGCTCGTACAAGAGACTGATCTCATTCTTCTGGAATAATTCTTTGCGTTGGAAACATGATCTCATGATTCCGGCAATAGAAGAATTCGAGAACGAAGGGAGCGGTATAAGAAGGGATCAAACAACGGAGCAAGTCAGTCTATTGGAAGCATCGTGAACAAGTGATCAGCGCGTGATATTGTGAAAGTCTGTTAGTCTTAGTATTCTTTTTAATAAAAGTTTGTAAATACGGTGTGCGCCAGAATATTTCTTTAAATCCTCGAACCCGCCCGGCTCAGGCTACGTTACAATAACTTAAATCAAATTATATAAAATAGAAAAAAACGAATGGCGGTGAAGTTTTGACTATTATTTCTCGTTAAATTTTAATATTAAATACACGTGTTTTTCTAGTCATCTATGCCACAGATAAAAACGCATTCGAGGCGTGTTTTGGCGCCGTTTACTTTTCGTGAAATTTTCACGTTAAGTATACGTGTTTTCTAGGCAAATAAGCTGTAGAAAGAACGTATTCCATATCATATTATTAGGCGTGTTTTGTGGTCAAGTTTATAAGTCACTAAGGGGTTTCAAAGATAAAAATGATGATTTTAAAATACATAATGAAGAATAATCCTATTTAATTTATATTTTTTTATTTGAATTACGATTAAAATCAAATATAGAAGCATAGAAAGGAAGTAATGTGGGTAAAATATAAGTAATTTCTTACAATAATTTCTCGTGAAATTTTTACAATAAATTCACGTGTTTATATAGTCATATAATTATATAGTACATTTATGTACTACAAAGGAACGCATTCCATAGGCGTCTTTTACAGATTCCATATGGACTGTAAATTGTTTGTTGGGGGTTATAAGACATATTGTAATGTTGCCTGAGCCGGGTGGGTTCGAGGATTTAAAGAAATATTCTGGTGCACACCGTAGTTACAAACTTTTATTAAAAAAAGACTAACAATAGGACTAACGTTACACTGTGTGCAAACTTTCACAATAACACGCGCTGACCACTGTTCATGATGCTACCAATCGACTGACTCGATTGATCCCTTCTTATACCGCACCTGGCTCTCTCGATTACTTCGATTCCCGGAATCATGAGATCATGTTTTCGGCGCAATGGATTATTCCCGAAGAATGAGATCATTCTCTTGTACGAGCGTGGTATAGTATGAGATCAGCGCCACAGAGTCTTCTAGACTCATGAGAGCATCCAATGTGAACTATTATTCCCAGACGTTCTCATGTGGACTGTTCGAGATTAATTACGTTACCCTACGTGGTGAGATCATAATGACATCATTCGCTTCCGATACCGTCGCGCCGTCGTATCAATATCTACATTTCTTATTTGTATCACATTTTAAATAAAATAGAATGGTTATAGAATTTATTAAAAGTAGAAACAATAGAAATATTTAGTAATTTCTTTCATAATTTTTACGAAACATGGTATCAACTAAGTTAGCTCTTGTAAACATTGGGCACACCCAATGTTACCCAAACAACCTTGAAAGTTTTCTCGTGGTTGAAATGTTTTAGGATCATCTCGAACGCCTAGTTCGCAATAGAGATGAACAATCGCTCTTTGAGAATTCATATAATTATTCAAAAACAAAACAATTATCTGGATCACTTTTGGTAGTAGATAACTACTTTTAATCAGTTTTCCGATTTATTCATCACCCTGATGATGCCAACATTGTTGGCGAAACGTGCGTCGTTATTTATAATAAAAATTGTTTTTGGTGGTTTAGGGAAAACTGATTAAAACGAGTCATATAATTATTATTAAATTAAAATTTAAAAATAAAATTGACATTCCCTATTCTATCATGGTGTTAATGTTATAAAAAATTACAAAAGCTCTTTAACCCAACGGCAAAAAAATAATTCAATGTAGGTAGCTATATTTACTTACGTAGATAGGTACTTACAAATATTAATTTAAATGTGTTTGTTAAAGTTGAAAACAAAAATTAAGATCTTCAATTATTATGGTTAATCAACGAAATTAATAAATATTGGGAATGTCTGGTAATGTGAAACGCTGTGAAGTAAGTGAAGGTGTCAAAAGACCACCGAAAAGATAAAAATAAAACAACGAATCTCATTTAAGAGTCGTGTCGCGAAGTTTGAGCGTGTCTTTGACCAGAGAAGAGTTTAGTGTTGAAATCAAGAAAATTGAAAGCAGGTATAATTAAGAGACAATTTGAAACATACGTTGACAAGTTTTACCGTTTAGGGGCTGGAATTTTGAGAAGAACGGATATTGGTTTATGATGGGGGCTGAAGGTTAAGGAACCGACGACCCGAGGGTAATTTTATTGTCGAAATCAAATAATAACCAAACGTATTATAGATCAGTACTAACTACTCGAAATAGAGTATTGATATTCAATGGTACTATCAATGAAAATGTCTGCCTTATCGAATTTGTTTTGGCGGCAAACAAACATGCTGCTTCCAACACATTGAACTCGGCGAGCGGGCATCACTTTTTATTGCGCCTTGCACCCCGAACGAAACGAAACCAAGGAACTCTTTCCAGATGTGCCATCTGTGCTTGGCCATTGTGCTTCGTTCGATTTTGTTCATTTTCATTTTTCGTTTGAGATCGTGCAGTTCGTTTCGTTTTCGTTTGCCTTACCAAGTTTTGAGATTTGTGTAGCTTCCAAAAGACCTAAAGGTAAGTAGTACAGTATTTTATTCAAAAGTAGTAACTAAATATACATTTTTTATGCATATTACTAACCAGAATTTAAATTTATTCCGCAAGTGTACCGATTTTATGACTTTAGTCAAAAGTGGTACTCCATGTAAGACCTGGCCTTCTTACAAGGTTTTTAAAATTCATTTTAAAACAGGTATATTATACATATATGATATTATGTTTATGATTTTTCTAATTAAATATTTTTTTTTAACTTTTGAGCTTCTTTGACACAGACGATAAAAAGGCCAACAACCTCATCAAGGAGATTGGGGAAACTGCAGAGGAAACAACTCATCAGTGGAAAGTCAAACTGTAAACCTTGGAGAGGATTTTTGTTGACGACGTCTATGGATCGCCAATGTCAGCATTTTCTCCAGTTTCAACATATCCTGATAATTGTGTCATTTTATAATTATTATTCACGACAATCATATAGGTACCTACCTAGTAAGGATTTTTTTTATTTTTGCAATAATTACTGATAGTTATTTCTTATAGATTTTGAGGCAGCTCTACTGCAAACATTGGCAAAACTGACCTAGCACGTCAAGCAACACACAATCCGAGTCATGAAAAAATGATTTAATTTAATTAGGACAATTAGCCCATAATAATTATTTTAGTTTTTTTTTTATAATAATAATTATAGTTATAGTTAAATAGTTTATAATATTAGTAGTACATATGTAATATTATAGTTTTTAGTAATTATTTTCATATTTTCTTTTCACCTTTATTCATTACTAGCTGATCCGGCGAACTTTGTACCGCCTCAGAATCAATAAATAATGTTATGTTAACTTTTTAGCTGAATTAAATTCAGTTGTTTTATCAAAGGATAATGCACAGAACGCCATCTACTGGCATTACCGGAACCAGCATACAACGGCATGTTCATTTTGGTTTCTGTCCTGTATCGAATTTGCCGTTATATACGGATTCCATATAAAATGTATGAGAATTTTTTTTCGTTAATTTTTCCGATGTTAATATGTAGTTAGTCGCTCACGAAAAAAGTCGAGTCAATCCGTTCTCAAGATATCATTAAAAAATTTGTATGTGGAGTCCACTCGCAACAGAACTGAAACTTTGGAGATTACGCATTAAAAATCGAATTTCATTTTTAAAGCCCGATACGACAAATTTTAGTGGCCGGCGTTATTTGTTATTGTTGCCCTGTACCAGGGGGCTTTGTTATTGTCGTTGCCCTGTACCAAGTTCCCCGAGCCCTGCTGTGTTTCCGAAGTTTTAATAGTTATTCTGCTATTCGGGGCGCAGGCAAATCCAACAAATCAAAGATAATAAAAATCGGTCCAGCCGTCCCTGAGTTATGAAAGCAAGGGTGCCCCCTGGGCCCCCCTGTCCATGTGTTAATAGTTATTTTGCTATTCGGGGCGGAGACAAATCTAACAAATCAAAGATCATAAAAATCGGTCCAGCCGTTCTTAAGTTGTAAACCCAAAGGGCCCCCCTGGGCCCCCCTGTCCATGTTTTGATAGTTATTCTGCTATTCGGGGCGGAGAAAAATCCAACAAATCAAAAATTATAGAAATCGGTCCACCTGAGCCTCCCTGCCCATATTTTACTTCATAAGAACCTTCCTCGAACTTAAAGAATATTAAAAAAAAAAAATAGCTAAATTGGTCCAGCCGTTTTCAAGTGATGCCGTGACCAAGGAAAACAGGGATTGTAACGAGTTTATTGCGACATACAAAATACACAATATATATATATATATATATATATATATATCGAAGAAGATGTCAGACTACTACTTGAGAAGACCCAGTGATAAGGACCGGCAACCAGTGGGCTTATCGGGGGTGCAACTCTAGGTACAAGAGTGAGAGTAAGTCAGTGGCTCTTCTGCCTGTCGCTCCCGCAAGACCCAGTGATAATGACCGGTAGCCAGTGCTTTTATCGGGGGTGCTGTTGGGGTGAGAGACTGTGTCTTCTGCTATTCCGAGGTGGGAACAGTCCTTTTATACAGAGGGTTGGTTTTCGGCGCAGGTCCGACTCTCGTAGAGGGTAGTGGTGGTAGTTGACGGTGGGTGGTAGGGCGAGCCAACCAGGCGACGGTGGAGAGCGTGTGGCGGAGCGTAAATGTACTAATAAGTGGGACTGTTACAGGATTCATTTTTATATATATAGATAATAGATTTGAACTTTTGTTAAACAATTTTTTTTTGTTTTATAATAAATATATACCATAAAAATCAACACTTTTTTAATATACTTATTTCCTAAAATCACCTAAAAAAGACGTATTTTATAATATCTTTAAAATACGTTTAAGAACGTTTTGTTGAGACATTGAAAATGACGTTTAATTCAGAAAATCAACACGTCTTTTCAACCTGGTAAAAACACCTGAGAGAGACGTGTTTTATCAGACGTTTGTAACACGTGATTTTTACACGTCAAAATTAACGTTGATTTCGGCGACATCGTAACGTTTATTCAACGGTTGGTAGGCACTCGTTTGTTTTACGTTTTTTTTCACGTTGTTTTGTTTACGGAAAATCAGTACGTCTTAATAACGTGGTAAAATCACGTAAAAAAAACGTGTATTACTAGACGTTTTAAACACGTCGAAAGGAACGGTGAAGTCAGCGACATCGTAACATCTATACAACCGTTGGTACTTACTCATCTTTTTTTTACGTTTTTCTCACGTGGTTGTGTTTACTGGGTATCCTCTAATTCAAGAAAGTACAACAGTATCTGTTGTGATGCTTGTCCAGGTATGAAATTAATCTGTTAGACTACCCGCATATTTTGCTCTTACTTTTTGAGTTAATGTTGATGACGGTTTTGTACTTCTCCAGTCTTCTCGTATTAACGCTTTCGATGAAAAATCTCAATAGGTAAAATTTCTCGTGTGTGGTACACTGACACAACAACAGAATAATGACAATTGAAGTGAGTACCCAGTAAGATAATGGTGGAAATTGAAATTTCCTACTCTAAAGTTGTGGAAAAATGACAGGATACTGGTTGTACAACTAAGCAATCATGAGAGAATGGCGGTGAAGGATAATTTCAAACTAGCTTTCTGTTTATAAAAATTAATTTTAAACCTGTTATAAATTTTATTACTGATTGTGCTGAGAAAAATGTTGATTGGAATTTTATGCACCCTCGTTCGGCACATGTGGGAAGCAGGCATAAAATCAATAAAATTTCATTTTAAAATTATTTCTTTAATATTAATATTTATTAACTTTATTTAACTTTGTGTTGCGTTAGTGCCAATTGACTGTTATATAAAATTAAGAGAACTAAATAATTTAACAAAATAGGCAATAAAACTGTATCACTTAAAATTTAATACTATCCATTTATATGACTTCAGCATCGTCGGTGTCAAAATTTCAAAATAACTTTTGGTGAACCTGTACTTGTAGCACAAATGTGTCAAATCAAGAAAGCAAGGTTAAGTAACTGGAAAAAAGTTTTATAATCCAATAAAAAAGAATAATTATTATAACGTAAAAAGATAGCAAAGACTTGTCATATTTAAGAGTCGGAAAACTCGGGGAGGTAAATAATAATAGGAGGAATACAAACATAACTGTCACTTTGACAATGCGGAAGTCATGTAAATGTTTAGAAGTACCTAATATAAGACCCTCACTTTGTGAGCACACACAAGACGGAATAGGACATTTTTATAACCTACAAAATCACAAATTACACAAAATTTTTGAGTAACATTCAGCTGTACCGATGCTAATAATGGGTAGCATACAACACCGAAGGACCCTGCGGTTAAGGTCAAAGTTTTCTGACCCGCTAGAATCATCAAGGACAAATCTTTCATCAATGACACTTCACTGTTGTACCAGGCGGATGACCATAATTCCGTCGGAAAAATTTCGCACTAAAAATAATATTAAACAACAGAGAGCAACTAAGACGAAGGGAAAGCTAGTACTGCATCGATGAGATGTTGACCTCCATGGCAAGCAACAATGAGGGTTAGTAACCATCCGCTCAAGTGGAGAGCGGCAAACAGAACACTGTCTTTCTAAATGTAAAACATATTTCTTTGTGTCCATGTTACACGGAAATACTTACGTCGAGTAGTAGCTTCTCTATGCAAGCAATTACAACACTTGTGATTGTCACATGGGAGAACATTGTGTTCGTAAAGCATTCGTCCAGCCTCTTGGCGTATCTGCAAAGAAGTACCTACGCTTAGATCAAGACTTCGAAAGACTAAGAAGAACTTACTCCAACGTTTGAATATGATATTTAATACACATCTTCAGATTTTTCCTTCTCTCCTCCTCGTCTCTGCCTTCTATTTCAAAGCAGCTCACTACCATTAGTTGTATATGTCTAAGCCTCAGACCCACATGATACGACATCTCCATCGCCAAGAACGCAATAAACAACACCAGCTTGATGATAAGTTGAGCAGAGATGCACGCATACATATACATGATCTGGTGGATCGGAAACCGATCAAGATCGAAAGGAGCCCAAATTGGTCCTGCAAAGCCACAAAATTCGTGCAAATTCTTTTCGACGTTCCTCCTTCTGCAATCACCGGTCTTCATAGCTTTTAGTATACAGTACAAAGTTAAAGCAACCAACGTGTATACGAAAGTAAATCTTGACCAAAAACTGAATCTAGCGTTCACGCTTTCAGTACGTGGAGGTACACCGTAAGGTTTAAAGTTGGACAAGTCTCTCAGCAAGCGGGCTATATTTCGTTGGTTTTGGACAAACGTGAAGATGGTGTAGTAGATACCAGCAAATCCAACAACGTACGTGACGTCTTCAGTGACTTTGAGGTCGACTTTGTCTAAAAAGTAAAGCGGTAGGAATGCTGCAACGTGAAATTTAACTCACTTTTTAGTGTTACAATCATATGTAGACACAAAAATAAATAGAAGGGGGTTGTTAATAGCACCAATGCTATGACGGTGATGTAAAACGTTTTTCCGGTATTAATTTCCGTTTTCTTCGAGGGCCATATTAAGCTGTACTGGAGTATCGTTAAGGTTGAACGACAAAGAGTGATTTCTTCTGCGCCGTGATCCATTTCTTGTCTAGAAAGTATTGTAACTAATTTCTGCAGTTGTGTATGATTAGAATGGCAACAAAGACTAACTTCACACAAAAAAACGTACTATTAAATTGTTGTTACCGTATATTACAAGATTCACCAAAGATAAATCTTTTTTTACAGAGATGATTTCTCTTCAAGTGCAACCTGCCGAATGCAGCCGTAATATGAACCGAGCACGAAACGTAAATTATGCTTATTCCAAACTGCAATTTATGTTCGCGTCAAGACTGCTTATTTCATTGGATTTTCTTTCATTAATATTAAGGTAAATGTGCTTACGATTGCTGAGATACATGACGCAAATAAGCTAGAGAATGATAAAAACATATACTTTCGTAAATAGATGGTGCTTGAAAACCCTACTGTATAATTTTGAAAGTCGATTGCTAAAAATAACAAAATTATTATTACCAAACGGGGCATCGACTACAATCGGTGGAACACAGCTTTTAATAAGGAGTAATAACCAGAGTGTTAGAACTTGGGGCAACTTGCCACTCCCACATATCAAGTGTGAAGATCACTATTGGTTTCCCCCGAGAGCACCCACCAATCACGTTGCTAGTGGTCCTAAAACACTAGTCACTCCTAGTTTTAAACAGCAACAGTTTAATAAATTAATGAGACTGGATGGTGTCAATTTTAAAATAACTGTCAGAACGGTCACTTTATTTATCTTTAAATTTCGCTGCGATTGTTTAAAAAATCTTGTTTGATACGCGTGCGAAATAGATTTGAAAATGAGACATATCAGTCGAGTGTGAAGTTGGACGAACGATGTGAAGCCGAGATTCTATTTTCCAGAGCACTGATGGAATTCTCGCTTGATTGCTTCGCTTCGTTGCCAAAAACAAAGACGATGAGCACAGTTTTTGTGATTGTATAAGTAAGTAGGTAACTATGGAAAAAAAGAGCATGAGATGAAATTAAATTATTAATTAATATAATTTAATTTCTATATAGAATTAAGTGAGGTTGCGTACATATATCACGTGGTTCTCAATACTTAAAAGTCTCAGAAACATATACACCAGTATGTATATTTATTACCTTTACAGGTTTATAAAGTATCCGATTAATACATTGTCCATAACTCAAATAAAAGAAAATATAATATATATATATAATAAATAAAACTAAAATACATCAATAATTTAACACAATAACTAGTGTCGCAGGAACAAGGTTTCCACCAGGTGACGGATGGGGTCCGCGACTCCTCGGTGGTGAAAACGTTGCCGGAGACATCGACCGACGTCGAAGGGGGTTGTCGGTCAGAGCGGATGCTCGACCTGGTGCTCTGCGCCTCGACGTAGCGGTCCACCGGACCAGCAGGGTTTGGGGTCGACGAGTTGTTAAAGAGAAGACATCAGTTTGGATTTTGTGCACTTTATTCAGCCTCTTTCGAGGTCCGAATAGAACTTTTCTCCCAACAGCAGCGCAGCGTTTCTTTTGTTGCACGGAGTGCTGGACAATGTCCATTGCCTCCTTCATCTGAAACAGAAATAAGAATTAATATAAATTTTTATTGGTGAACCATCGCCGAGCGATGATTCGTCCCGCTTGGCGGGTTTTGAGCGGTCCGCTCACCTGTCCACAAGCGCCATTTTTGGACGCCTGTGCTTGTGAATTGATCGTTCGTCGTAGTCCACCACTACTCGAACTAGCCTGTTGGGGTGAACCTCCGCCCGGGCGAAAGTCTTTTCCGCGGTTGCCCGCATGAATTCCCTTATGGAAGGGAGTTCTGCTTCACGGTGAAGCTGCGAGTTTCGTACGTACCATGGGGCATCGTACGCGATCCTCAGGTACTTGTTCTGTACCGTCTGGAGAACCTTGATGTGCGACTCTGCCGCGTATCCCCACACGGGAGAGGCGTACATCATGGCCGGTCTTACAACTGTCTTGAACAACAGCAGCTTGTTCCCGATGGTCAGCCGACTACGTCGACCAATCATCGGGTACAGTCGCTGGATCATCCCAGTTGCTTTGTCACGGGCCGACTTGATGTGGGCCCGGAAGGATAGCCCCCGGTCTAGTACCACTCCGAGGTACTTGGCCTCCGTCGTCCATGGAATGGGTGAACCAAACATGGAGACGTGGCCCACCGGGGTGCAGATCCTGCTTTGCCGGTCCCTTTTCTTGGTGAACAGAACGGCGCTGCTCTTTGCAGCGTTCACGTCTATCCGCCATTTGATGAACCAATCCTCCAGGTCGTCAACGATCCTTTGGAGTTTCCTGGTCGCTAGTTCAGCGTCTCCGCTTTGAACTAGGACCGCCGTGTCATCCGCGTAGAACGCCGTGGTGGTGGCGGCGTCCTCCGGACGCGGGACATCGGACAAGAAGATTGAGAAGAGGAACGGGGAAAGCACCGACCCCTGGGGGACACCAGAAGCAATGCCTCTCCAACCCGACCTTACATTCTCAATCTTGGATCTGAATTTCCTCCTTTCCAGGAATGATCGGACGATTTTCACCAATCCGATTGGAAATTCGGCCTCGAGGAGCTTGTGGAGCAGCCCCTCGTGCCAGACCTTGTCGAAGGCCTTTGCGACGTCCAAGAACACCGCACCAGTGTGCCTCTTGCGGCTGAAGTTGTCAGCGACAGTCTCAACCACCCTCAGCGCCTGGTGAGTGGTCGCGTGTCCTTCCCGGAACCCAAACTGCTCGTCGGGAATGACTTTGTGGCCCTTTTCGAAGTCTACCAACCTCCGCAGTATCACCCTCTCCGCCACCTTCCCCAGAAGAGAAAGCAAACTGATCGGGCGATAATTCTGCGGAAACTGGAGTTGACCCCCCTGCTTCGGTAGGAAGATCACGTCAGCGGCCTTCCACCTATCTGGGAAGTGTCCCAGGCGCAGGATTGCGTTGATGATCGAGACCAAATGCATGATCGCTTTGTCAGGCAGATGTCTGATCATCTTGTTGGTGATGTTGTCAGGCCCCGGCGCCTTCTTAACCCTCACCTTTTTCGTTATCTCCCTTACCTCCGCTGGCGAGGTAGGTTTGATAACTGTTTGATCCCCCCTTTGGAGACGTCTTTCGACACCATCCTCAATTTCCTCGATTTCGTCGAGGTCAGCATAATTCCAATTGGGACTACACTGCCTCTCGAGGTTGAGTGCGAAAGCTTCAGCCTTCTCCCTCGCGGTGTAGACAACCCCGTCCTCACCGTGAATAGGAGGAAGCGGCTTCCGATCCGACCGGAGGACTTTCGCCATTCTCCACACCGACGCGTCCTCCGCAGCCAACTCCTCGAGTCTTGTTTGCCAAGCCTCGTTCCGGAGTTCGGACAATCGACGTCGGACCTCCGCTATCAGTCGATTTGCATTCATTCGATCCTCCGGAGCCAGGGTACGGTGGTACCGTCTCCTGGCCCGGTTTCTCTCCTGAATGAGATTTCGAACATCTAGCGGGAGTCCAACTGGTCGCACCCTCAGCGACTCCGTCGTTGTCGCTGCTGCTTTGGCCTCCAGAATTTGGTTTTCGAGGTGCTCGACTGCTGCGTCGATCCCCTCGTCCGCCTCTATTCTGGGAACTGAGCCAACCCCTGAGGCCAATGACTCCCTGAACTTGAGCCAGTCGACCCTGTCGATCCTTCTGAGCTCCGCCGCATCCCGCTCACGCCCCAAGTGCAGCAGCACCGGGTAGTGATCAGAATCGAGCTCGTTGATCACCTCGATCTCTGCCTGGTAGACAGCGTCTTTGATGATGGCAATGTCTAGGACGTCCGGCCTGCCCGCCGCCCCAAAGTGGGTGGGCCCCTCCGGTCCCAACACTACCAGGTCCCTGTCCTCCGCGAAACCGTACAGCTGCCGGCCCTTTGTGTTGGTGACCCTGCTGTTCCAAGCTGAGTGCTTGGCATTCAGGTCACCGGCCAGAACAACCGTACCGCGTTCCTCGAAGATTGCTTCCAGGTCCGCTACCTGTAGAGTGTTTGGAGGTGCGTAGGCGGCGTACAACTTTAGCGTACCAGCGTTCGCTGTGTGCACGGCAACCCCCGTCACCTCCAAACGCTCCATCTGTGGCAACGGAATGAGATGGTGATCGATCGACTTTTTGACGTAGACAGCTGTACCGCCCCCTGCAGCACCCTGTCTATCGTTTCTGTAGAGGACGTAGTTCCTCATCCTGGGGTTATCTGCCTGTCGCAGATGTGTTTCCCCGATCAGAAGAATGTCCGCCTCCACATCTTGCGCAAAACGTTCAAGGTCGTTTCTCTTGTTGCGCAAGCCGTTTGCGTTCCAAACGACTATTTGCAGAGATTTCGGCCTAACGTTTCTCTCCATTGAATGTCTCATCAAAGATGTCCATCAACACAATGGTCTGCGCATTCAGCGCCCTCATGGCCTCCACTGACGCCCCTGAGTTCGCCAGGGTCAGCCAGAGGGTGCCGATTTGTTTCGCAAACTTCTGACTTTGCGATTTTGCGAAGCTCTCGGAGGAGCCGTTGGGGGGGGAAGCTTTGGCGGGCGTCTTCGACGTGCTGGGCTTGGCCACAGGTGCCGAATTCGCCGCGCTTTTTCCGGGAGCTTGTGGGCCCCCAGGCCGCTTCCAGGGGTTCCCCCCATTTCCGGCCGGTTTTTGTGCCACCCCGACGGGGGGGGTGACTTGGGTCTTGCCCCGAGCGGTCCCTTCGGCGGGACACTTGGGGCATCCCCTGAAACTGGCCGGGTGTGAACCACCGCAGTTCACACATTTTTTTGGTGCCTTGCCATCGCAGTCCTTGACCTGATGGGGGCCCGCACACCGGACACACCTGAAGGCCGCGCGGCACGACTTCTGGGCGTGTCCCCATTGCTGACAGCGGAAGCACTGTCCACTAGACTTACGTCTGCGGAGCGCTTCCGGCTTTATCACAAGGCCGCAAAGCCTTGACAGGTCATAGATGCGGCGGTCGCTCCTTGGCACCTCCGCAATGACCATGTCCAATGGGCCCTTTTTCCCCCTCATGCGGCTGACCCGCATGGCCGAGAATCCCTCCAGGGTGAGGGCCTCCTCCACGTCCTTCTCAGAGATCGTGGAGTCGATCCCTCTGAGAACCACTTTCAGTGGCTTCTCCCCTTTCAGCGGGAAGGAGTGATAGGGCAATCCCTCTCTGTCCATGACTCCCGTCATACGACGAAAGTCATCCACAGAGGAGGGATGAATCCTAATTCCTCCCTCCGTCACCTTTGCCAACGTGAAGTTGGCGTTGTTGCGCCTCAACAGCGCGCTGAGTGCCACCCAGTTGACACTCGATTCCTCCTTGTGGAAAAACACAGGAGGTACTCTCCCTGACCCCTGTGTTTTGCCAGTTTCTTGGTTCTCAGCCCCGGGCTTTTATGGGCTCTTACTGAAATCGAAACCCCCGCTTTGGGGTTTCTTTTTCAATTTTTGGCCCTTGTTTTCGGTGGGGTGATCCGCACGCCGCTTCTTGGCCTTACGGCTTTCGACCAGCGTGAAAACCTCCCCACCGCTGGGCCCCGCCGCCCCCGCCGCCTCCTCCCTCGACTGACCGAAGATGAAGGCGGCGGCGGCTGACGGGCCCTCGCTTTCTTCGGAGGGGACATTTTCCGCCTCCATTTCGGTCGGGGGTGGTTCCTCCCTTACACCGCCCCCGTCACCGCCTCCAGTGGCGGTGTCGTTGGCGGTGTCGGGCCCATTCACCCCTTCGACCGGCGCTTCGATCGGCGCCTTCCCCGGCGTCTCGATCGGCGCTTTGCCCGGCGCTTGCTGCGCTTTTTTGTCCGCCTGCTGCTTGGCGCCACCTGCATCCGCCGAGTTGGCGCCACCTTTCTTTTTTTGTTTCTTGCCGCCGGATTTCTCCGCGACAACACCTGTTGGGATGACGCCACCCGCTGGTGAGTCATCCTTTTCCGCCCGATGTTTGCGGTCGATGTCCGCGAGCGTGGGAAGTCGAACCGGATTGAATTCCGGCACAGACTTCGTCTCGTCCACAATGCTTTGCAAGCACTGAACCATTTCCTCCCTCAACTGACGGATAATCACCCGAGAGTGCTCCGCCAATAGAAGCGAAAATCGCTCAGCGTCCATGCCAGCCAGTTCTCCCAACCAGAAAGTGGCATGCCTTTATACCTGCGACGGGGTAAAATCCGATCGCAGGTGGCGTCCTGCTTTCTGATTGGCTGCAGTCTATTCTTGCTTAAAACTAACATTAAACGAACTTAAATCTACTTAAAACTAACATATTCTAACAGCGCGAGCGCTAATCTATACTATGATATTACTTACAACTAACCACTCGCGACCATACGCGTAAAAAACCGCGGTCGCGAGAGCGCGCGATAGTGGGGGAGCCGAGCGGCCAGACAGTATAAAGGTAAACTGTCTGTGCCTGGCGCCATTTGCTACCCGACCCCCGACACGGTCGTACGCTCGCTCCCTGTTGCAACCTCATGCTATGCTGCAACAGGGCGCGTGGTGTCTTATTCTAATTACTTATTTAACCTATGCTAAAACCTAAAATTAATCACTATCACTAATCGAGAATCCGGCCGCGAATTCACTCCATCCAACACACTCCCCCCTTCACCACGGCCGGATTTGCGGGCGCTTCACTTTTCTTTCCGCCGGTCGGCGCGGGTCGCGCGGCGTCGCGAGTTTCTTCGCGGCTGGCCGTGAAGTCGTCCCTCCGTGTCGAGCGTCGGAGGAGGTGGTTCGAAGCGGAAGTGACGTCCGCGGCGTCGTTCTCTGGGTTCCCATAGGTAGATGGCCTGGGTACAGCTGAAATCCGCGGTTGTCCGCGGTTTCGGGGTGTGGCGAGCTGAGCTCGTGGGTTTGGCGGGTTCCTCCCGTCGTGGTGGGTCGTGGTGGGCTGGTGACGTGGGGCTGCTGGTCCGTCTCAAGAGGTTCGCAGGGGCTGTCCGGCGGTGTCTCGGTGGCTTCTGCTGATGACCTCCTGGGATGCGGTGTCGGCGATCTGAATCGACTCAGCGGCTCGTCCCAGGTCACCGTTCGATTCCGAACGATAGCGGTCGTTATTGGTGGAAATCCCGGAGGCGGCAAGATCTTCAGCGGCGTCGGGATGGGCGTCGTGGTTGGTGGAGACGTCGTGCACCAGGACGGCGGCGTCGTAAAACCAGGTGGTGGTCGCGTGACAGCCGCAGGTGTTATTAACTGTCCAGGGTCGGCCAGGGATGTTTCAACGTCCTCGAGGTCCTCTACACAGGGCGGTGGCTGCAGGATTGCGGATGCTTGTCCTGGCACCGCGGTGGAGGCGTCGTGGTGTCGTGGCTCCGGGATGTAGTCGGCCTCGTGGTGGACGTCCGCGGTGACCACGAACGTGTGGGCCACAGACTCGGCACCGGCGTCATCTTCGGCTATCCTCTGGATGGCGGCGCAAGGAGTGGTGGCCCGCGTCGGGACGCTGACGTCCAGCGTGACAGTGGCGGGACGATCTGCAGGTGGTCCGGAAGGTCGGTGAAGTCGGCTGGCGGCGGCGGGATGACAAACAAGTCCAGCACCTCGTCCACGGACATGTGTTCGAGGTAATCCCGCGGCTCGGCAGCGGTCGGCCAAATATCGCACAGCTCCTGCTGCGGATTCTGGGCGGCGGCGACTTCTTCCGGTTCCGGAGCGATGGGGGCGTCTAATTCGGGTGCGGCGGCCGCTGCTGGTGGTAATGCGGCGGCTTCGGGGACTCCGGGGACTCCGGGTACCTGGTACTCGCTACCGGGGGCTACAGGGAGATAGGTCTCCACCTGCGAAGAAGTCCTCTTCGACCTGCGGTTCTGCCGCTTTTTCTTGCGCTTCTTGGGGGCGCCGCGGCCGACTCCTGGTTCGGCCGTCATGGCGCCGCAGAACTCTCGCTGCCGTGGTTAACCTCCTCGGCGCAGGTCACGGTCGGAAACCTCATCGTTGGGCGACCCATCCTCGTTGTAGAGGTAGCCCAGGTGGTAGCCGTTCTCGTCGTACTCGCCCCTGTACGCCCTCCTGAGCACGTCGTACAGTTCCTCGACGTACCCTCGGTCCTCCAGGTGTCGTCTGACCCTCCCGGGGACGCTCTCGATCGCTTGGAGGAGGTGGGTGATGATCGCTCTGTGGACTCCTTGTTCGTCACCTTCCCGGCGGATGTAGCCGCTGACGTTTTCGCTGACGTCCTCGATGAAGTTCTCCGGGTAGCTGCCGAAGTACAAATACGGGACGTAAAAGTTCACGAAGTATTCTGGAGCGGCACTATCGTCCTCCAGGTCCTCGTAGATGTACTCCTGCTCCGGGTATTCTTCCGGGACCTCCTGGAAGTGCTGGACTTCATCCTCCGGCTCCATGGTGGGCAGGATGACGTCTGTCGACTCGTCAGGGGCGATTACATATCGCCGGGAGTTCATGACCACCTCCTGCAGGGCGGCCATTTGGGTTGCAATCTGCAGGAGCGTTGTTTCCACCCTCTCCATGGTCGAGTGCTCGGGGTGTTGCTGATGTCTTCGTTGTCGTTTGGTCGCCCCCTACTGGTTGGTGTGGGCGGTCCTCCGTCGTAGTTGGTGCACCAGGTTGGTGCTGACTTCCTTCTCTCTCCTCTTCGACGCGCTTTTTAGTTTGGGGTTCCCCCAGGTGCCATTCTGGAGAAGTGCCCCACGTTGGGCGCCAAGTGTTACGGGGGCGGCGGTTACCCTTGGAGGTACCGGGACCGAAGTACACCACCGACGTCGAAGAGGGTTTGGTGAGACTGGAACTCGCACCTGGTGATGCCTTTTCGAAGACAAACGATCCAATCCCCTACTGGCCTGTGGACAACATCTTCGAGAAGGCATCACCAGGTGCGAGTTCCAGTCTCACCAAACCCTCTTCGACGTCGGTGGTGTACTTCGGTCCCGGTACCTCCAAGGGTAACCGCCGCCCCCGTAACACTAGCAGCTTTTATCCCTTCCCACTTCCCACTTACTGTCCCTCTTCTCCACTCAACCTTCCTCATTCATTCCATCCCTCTTCCGTCCTCATTCAAAACTTCTTCTCTACTCTCATCTCTCATCTCTTTCGCCTCCTTTTTTCTCCACACATCCTGCATACTCTATTATTATCCTCACTCCAATATTTATTCTCTCTCTACTCATTTCCACATCTAAATCTTGCTATTATCACTCTCTCTTTTCTACTCTCTCTTCCTAGGAACTTTGGCATTTCTTCCGTTATTATTTTTTCATACTTCCCATTGTACCTAAACTCCCTAATTCTCGTTCTTCTTTCCTGCACTTGCACATCTCTATCTCTCTGCACTAATTCATTTGTCATTACTCTGCCTCTCTCGCATTCTTTCTATCTCCGCTCCTGCATACCCGTTTCTTTCGAAATATGCCTCTCTCAAATGTGCTCTTGCTGTGTTTCTTTCATTCATCACATAACCTAAATACTTAAATTCTTTCACTTCTTCAATTTTCTCTTTCTACCATCTCCACTCATTTACTTTTCTCCTACCACCCCCTTTTCTGAACACCATCATCTTGGATTTCTCTACATTCACCTTCAACTTTTTCCTCCTCATATATTTCTTCATGCTTCCGATCATTTCTTTCATACCTTTCTCCTCTCTCGCCAGCACCACCAAATCATCCGCATATGCCAAATACCACACTTTTTCTTTCCTGGGGGAATCCCTCTCCCTTCCACACTTCATTCATTATCTCTAACAACCTGCCAACTTCCCTTTCCGTTCCATATAGATAAATCTTTATTTGCCCTACGGGCTTTCTGATTCCTATACATATACAAGTAAACTTACAAGATCAAACGAACTTACCTAAGTGAAGTTCGATCTTAATTATATGAAGCGCTCCGCCCGAGATGATCAAATAGATGTAGTACGTCTTCTGTGTTGGTACTGTCACAAATTTAAAGCAGAGCTCGAACTTCCGGCCTAGCCTGTTGCTACACAACGTGTGCCCTCTGATTTGCCATTCACTTTAAAGATTACTTGTCGCGACGAGATGATCGGGTTGTTTGAACTAGGGTCGGGAGGGAGTGATCATCTCGGGCGGAGCGCTTCATATAATCAAGATCGAACTTCACTTAGGTAAGTTCGTTTGATCTTGTAATTATATTCGCGGTCCGCCCTCCATGATCAAATAGATGTAGATGTTTAAAGATGTCGTGACAAGAACAAAATTGTGCTTCTTGAACAAATATAATTGGTCATAAGAAGTAAACTGTAGTGCAACAAGAACAAGAACATAAACATATAAAAGAAACAAAACGAAAGTAACTAAAAGTTAAATAAAAAGATAACTAACTAGTGATGCTACCCAATATAGCATCTGTAAAGGACTTTTGGGCTCTAACAGGTCTATTATAAAATTTAGCGAAGGTTTCTGAGGTAGCAGACCATCCCGCTGTTTGTCTAATGACATCTAAGCTGACTCCCTTCCTGCACGCGGCCGAGGTACTTGCGTGTCTCGTAGAATGCGCTGAAAAGGTGTCAGTATCTATGCCACTTTCCTCTAGGACCCATTTGATCCACTTACTGAGCGTCTGGGCATTGGCCGCATGATATGGTCTTTTATTGGTAATAAATAGGGCATAGCAGGTTTTGGGTCTAAGCTGCCTCACCCGTTCTAAATATATTTTTAGGGTGCGGGCTACACATACCTTTGGCTTTTCGGCAAAACTCGGAAGAAAAAGAGTAGGTTGAGCAGCATTTCTCCTGGTGGTTTTTATTCTATCAGGTATTTTAATTTCTATTGCGTCATCCCTTGATGTTATGTTTCTTATATCTATAAAAGAAAGGGTTTGCACCCTATGTGCGGTAATGAGTGCCTAGAGGGTCGCCAATTTTTTGGCTAATAAATCCAGTTCAATTTCCTGGCTGTTCAATCCTTCCAAATAATTTAGAACCACCGCAGGATTCCAGGTGTTCTCATATCGTGATTTCGGTGGTTTTAAATGTTGGACCCCTTTAAAAAAACGCTTAATTGTTGGGTCGGAGCCGATATCTGAAGAAATCAAAAGGGATAGAGCTGAACGCAGGCTATTAAGGGTGCCATACTCAGCTCCCTTTTGAAATTCTTGTGTAAAGAGATCCAGGAGGGATGGAACATCTTTGAGGAAAATGTCAAGCCCGTGTTGGTGGCAGTACTGCCACCAACGTCTTAGCCCGGAGTCATACTGCTTGAGTGTTGATTCGGTAATAGATGACACCATTATTTTGCTAATTGAAGAGGAGAATCCCCTGCGTGAATACGACTGCTCGATAAGTAACCTGTCAACAGGGTAAGACGCCTCCAAAGTGGGTGGTGGGGTGCCCTGATAGAACAAGACAACAAATTAACGTTGGGGTGAAAATATATAGGTTCTCTAGATAACAGTGAGGTGAAAATCGGATACCACGGTTGTGTCGGCCACAACGGAACAACCACTATTCCTTCTGCCCCATTATCGATAATTTTTTGAAGTACCCGCAAAATCAGTGCAAACGGCGGAAACGCATAGAAAAACTTAGAGCTCCATGATATTGTAAAGGCATCAGCTGCTATCGCACCTGGGTCACGTAACCACGATACAAAAGCATTACATTTTGCGTTATTTCGATTTGCAAAAAGATCGATATCCGGCTCTCCAAATTTTTCTACAATTTCATTAAAGACATTGTTCCCTAATTGCCATTCCGTTTCCGGTTTCAACCTGCGAGATTCAGTATCAGCCTCAATATTTACTTCTGACTGGATATAGGATGCAAATATATAAATACGTCTAACTTCACACCATTGCCAAATTATTCAAACTAGGAAATCTGACACCACCCATACGATTAATATAGGCTATTGCCGTAGTGTTATCAACTCTCAAAAGTACATCGGCATCCCGTAACTCATTTGCGAAGCATTTTAATCCAAAAAAGGCTGCGAGAAGTTCCAGCTGATTGATATGGAACGATTTTTCACATTCGCCCCAGTGCCCGTGAGTCTTTTGGTTTGCGCAGACCGCACCCCATCCCGATCGCGAAGCATCAGAAAAAATTTCCATCTGATACTCTTTCGGGCGTAAACTCTTTCTTGTGTTAACAATGTGAGTCTGAAACCATAATAGGTCTGTACTAAGAACGAGAGGAAGTCGCATTTTCTTTTCGTAATTATTATTATTCGCGGCGAGTGCCAGAAACTTTTCTCTTTCCAACGTTTTAGTATGAGCCCAACCATATTCCATAGCAGGACAAGCTGATGATAACAACCCTAAAAGGTGGGCGAAGGCCCTTATGGTGCAAGATTTTAAGTTGATGAACTTTTGAATTATAGACAAAATTTTCTGCTGCTTTTCTTCCGGTAATTCCAAAATCATATCCTTGGAATTAAAATAAAACCCTAAAAATTTGCAGCGTTGTTTAGGAATCAGATTACTTTTTTCGTAGTTGATTACAAAATCGAGTTTTTCCAAAAGAGCAATCGTTTCTGTGATATTATAATTACATTCGGCATATGAAATACCAAAAAGAAAAAAAATCGTCTAAATATACACATGACAAGAGATTTCTCGCTCTTAGTAAGGCTATCACTGGTTTTGTGAGCTTTGTAAAAACTAGCGGCGCTGTACTGAGCCCAAAAGGTAAACAGGTAAATTGATATAACTTGTAATCAAATATAAATCTTAAATATTTTCTATGAGATTTATGGATCGGAACTAAAAAATAGGCCTCCTTAAGGTCTAATGTGGACATAAAGCATCCTTCTAGCTCAAAATGTGCCGGTTCCAAAAATTCATTTAACTTTTTCAAGTTAATTATAAACCGTTTTTTACCGTTTGGTTTAGGAACTAAAAATACGTTAGAAATAAACTCTCCTTCGCTATGTGCACATCCCTCGATAGCGCCAATTTCGTCTAGATGAGCTATGGCTATAGATATGTCTTTTTTTTCTGAAATGGACCATTTTGGTTTTCGTGGAACACAACGTTGTATAACTGGTCTAGTAAACGGGATACGGTACCCACGAATCCAGGATAGGATTCGTGGGTCTGAAGTGATCTCTGTCCAGGCATGATAAAAATGATAAAGTCTGCCTGCGTGTCCACCTACCGAATTTCTATGGTGGTCCGCTATTGTCGATTCGAGGAGGACTGATGCCTCCAGTGGTCGCCTCTTCGGTTGTCCGGACGAGAGCGCTTCTGGGGATGAGGCTGTCGATAACCGCCTCTCGGTCGGTGTCCCCCCTTGGCTGCTGCCCCCCCCCCTCGGTTGTAAATAAGTGTGTCCGCCCACACGAGGCTGTTGTTGGTAAGGACGTTTGTAGTTGGACGGACGCGTGGAGTTTAAAGACTTCGAAGGTCTACGTTGGGGAGGTTTTTCTCTTAGTTCTTGAGCGGCTCGATCAAGTGATGTGGCAGTTTTCAGACGCTCCCCTAAGTCCTCACCGAAGAGCCACCCGTCTGCGGGCGTCTCGGTCACCGCCGACTTGAATCGTTGGTTTAGAGTCCCCCCGAGTAATATACGGCGCGACTCTGATTCAGAAAAAATCAAATCCGCCATTAACCTGCCTGCATCGCCAGTGAGTCCAATAAGTCGACGGATGATCTCACTTTCTTCAAGTCCAAGCAGGGTCGTTAGGACTCCTCCCATGGCCGATAAGCACGCCACCATTTGGTTTTGCTTGTCGACAAGGCGCTCGTCTCGTTTGAGAGCGGCTTCAGAAACAGCACGTTTGACCTCTGGGTTGATTTTTGGGGTCTGAGCAGCTATACAATTAGAAATTGGGGGGTACTTGGCAACAATATTTTTCCTGGTCTCCGTATCAAGACCTTGTCACAAAATCCCGTCCCACCTGGTAGCGATGTCTTGATGTATCGGATCTCCAAGTTTTGGCATTGAGGTTTGTGGATCTCCTAAAAGTGCCAGGATTTCCGTGGGCAATATATTGTTGCGGTTGGGGAGGTCCTCCACACATTCCACGATGTCGTAAGATAAAAGATGAAGTAGCCGATTTAAGTTTCTAATACAGGGGTCTAATATAGGCACCCAAAATACACAAATACGCCGGTCAACTCCATGTATGATGTATCACACCCTGTGTCGCTATCTAGTAGCTGACACGGTCCTCATCTAGTGAAGGACACGCCTCAATAACTTGAGTAGGGCTTTTCCAAGAAATTTTTACTTAGTAGAGTGACAGTAGACTGTCGTATGCATTTCTGGTTCAAGTAGGGAAGGAATGGTTCTAGTAGCCGACAAGGTCCTCATCTAGTAAAGGACACGCCTCAATAACTTGAGTAGGGCTTTTCCAAGGAATACATTGTCATTATTTACTTAGTAGAAAGACATAAGAATGTCATATGCATTTCTGGTTCAAGAGGCGAAGGGATGGTTCTAGACCATGGAGGGTTTGTACTAACTTATGGAGTGCCCCGGCTCTGAGTCATGTTCAATGGAGTTGTGCCCCCCACCTTGGGGTAACATTGAGGGGCTGAGACTCTGCCGAGAGGGCATAGAGATAGCCCTGCTAGAGTGGCTTTGATATCGACTACGAGATCGACTCCGTCGTGGTGGGGAGTAACCATCATAATATCGGCCGTAACAATGACATCTGCGACTGCGGCGCCTTGCGGAATGTTTTTTCCGTTTTTTACGATCTTCCAGCTTTTTGATGCGATCTAGGAGTTCCGCAATGGTCGCGTGCGCTTGGCCCTGCTCAGCCTCAGAGGTCGGATCACTTTTTCCATTCTCCATTGGTATACAAATGTCACTAAACTAAAGCTGGAAAAATTAGGTGACGTTTCACACAACACAAAGAAAACAGAATGGCAAATCAGAGGGCACACGTTGTGTAGCAACAGGCTAGGCCGGAAGTTCGAGCTCTGCTTGAAATTTGTGACAGTACCAACACAGAAGACGTACTACATCTATTTATAATATATATAGAATATAATTAACAATTATAATAATAAAAAAACTAAATAAAATTTTTTATTTCTTCTCCCCTCCCCTTTCCTCTTCTCCCTTCTCCCACCTCTTCCATACCTCTTTCATCCATTTAATTTCCCTTCCATCTACATTCAGTATTTCCTCTCTTTCTTTCCTCTCTCTTTGTTTCATCTCACTGCACTCGTTCCACATATGCTCAAGCGTCTCTCTTTCCTCATAGCACATTCTACACATTCTTCCTCCTTCTTCTGTCCAATACCTATTTTCCCTCTCTTCATTTCCGCACCTAAACCTCGCCATCATGTTTCTTTCTTTCTCGCTCTCCCTCCCCAAATACTTCTTTACTTCCTCGATCATGCATCTTCCGTACTTCCCGTTGTATCTGGATTTTCTAATTCTTTCTCTCCTCTCTTGTCTATCCGTATCCTTATCTCTTTCACTTAGTTCTACATTCATCCACACGCCTCTTTCTCTCAGTCTCCCTATTTCTTTGCTTGCATCCCCATTCCTCCTGTAGTAATTCTCCCTATCATACTCCTCTGAATTCTCCTTTTTTTCTCTCCAGCACTCCTTTAGTATCCTACATTCTTTCCTCCCTTCCATCCGGTCTTCGAACTTCCCGCAACGGTTTCGTCTCCTCATATATTCCCCTCCAAAAGGTTGCGACAACCCGCACCGCCGGCAATTTCTCTGGGACAGAGTTGGGCTGCTTGAAGAGCCCCGAAGGATTCGTCTTGAACATGTTGTTCTCGACTATCCTTCGTCTGCTCCTTATGAGAGCTTTTCTTGCAGTCACCAGACTGCGAACTCTGTCCATGCAGTGCTGCTTCTCCACAGCAAGCACCGCTGTATTCAGCGTATGATGGGTCCGGCGAAAGTCTCGCGCAATGAGCCGAATTTTGCGAGTGAAGGGTTTCATCTCCTTGATGAATTCCATCACACACTGAATACGAGAAACATCCTGCCTGGCGGTTCCTATCTTTTTGTCTATCTTTTCAAGGCGAAGTTCAAACTTCCTGTCAGCCTCAGTGCTCTCACCACGTTGGACCGAAGAAGAAAGCCGCGTCGCCTCTCGATAGACCATCTCGTTCAGGAGCAGGATCTCTGGATCCTCAGGGAGGTTCCTATCGAGTGATTCGTCCGCTGCAACTACATCGCTGGCTTTGGGTGGTGGAATTTTGTGGAGAGACTTTCGGTTCAGAGGCATCTCCAAATTTACCTGAACAGCGTGGCGGATCTCCGGCTCGTCCGGCTGTACCTCCACCAACTGCTCCGGTGCTCTCTCGTATTGAATGCGACGAAGATAGGCCACATAGTCGCGGAGTTTTTGTGGCGCGAAAAAGTGATGCTCTGGGTGTTTCTCACCTCACAGAGCATGCATCCTTGCCATGTAACCCCTTCGCCGCGGCTCGCTCCTCTCGTAGCAGTCGAGCAAGTCATTTCTTAGAGTGTTGGTCCACTCAAAGCGTCCGTGGGCATTGCCAGAATCGTCAACGGGTGAATCGTTTTCCGAGACTCCACCACCTTCACCTTGATCCCTATCCGACTGGGACCGGTCGTGGGGGTCTTTCCCTGCTGAGGTAGGAACAACAGTCTAGGGTTCCAATTGGTTGTTAGCCAAAATAGTAAATGTAGTAAATCTTCCTATCATGCTCCTTTTTTTTCTCTCGAGCACTCCTTTAGAATCCTACATTCTTTCCTCCCTTCCATCCTGTCTTCGAACTTGACCGCTCTTTTTCCCGCTTTCACTCTCAACCTATTCCTCTTGCATTCTTCTCTCACTATGTACCCTGGCGTTTCTCTCTCCACCCCTAGCACCCACCTCAGATATTTCTCTTTCTCCTCTTGTTCTTTCCATCCCCAGATCTCTGCTCCGTACAACAACACGCTTTCAATAAAACTTTTAAACATCATCATTCTCCTGTTAGAATCGCCTTCCCACCTTCTTTCTCCTATTCCCCATACACATCCTATCACCTTGATCGCTTTTCTTGCCAGTTCTCTAATACGTGCCTTACCTGTGGCTCTTTCATTGAACACATACCCCAAGTATTTGAATTCTTTTACTTGTTCTATTACTTCTCCCTCCCACCTCCAATCACTCTCTTCGTTCTTCCTCTTTCGCTTATTGAACACCAGCATTTTTGTTTTCTCTACAATCACTTCTAGTCTTTTTTTCTTCACATATTTTCCTAAACTCTTTATCATTTCCTTCATTTCTCTTTCACTCTTTGCCACCATTACCACATCATCCGCAAACGCCAGGCTCCACACTTTTTTTCTACCTACCACACACCCCCCCGCTTGTGCTCTCTCTAACATTCCGTCCATATCCGGCCACATACATCGTGAACAACAAGGGGCTGAGCGGGCAACCTTGCCTCACTCACTTTGTTGTCACAAACCATTCACTTTCCCTCTCCCCTACCTTCACTTTACTTTTTGTTTTCTCATATATCTCCTCCACCTTTCTTACCAGCCAGTCATTTACCCCTTTCTCCCTCAGGCACACAAACATCCTCTCTCTCTGTCCACCTTGTTAAGAGAGTTATCCCTCGGTAATTTTCTACTTTATTTTTCTCCCCTTTTTTGTAAGTGGGGTGAATTATTCCCTCTCTCCACCCTACCGGGAATCCTTCTTCTCTCCACACCCCATTCATTACCTCCACCAGCCTCTCTAGCACTCTTCTCGTCCCATACATCCACGACTCATTCTGTATTCTATCCCTCCCTGGTGCCTTCCCTTTCCTCAGTTCCTTCACATTCCTCTCCACCTCTTCCATTGTAATTTCTTCTCCTTCAGGTTCTACTCGGTTTCTCTTCGTCTCTATTTCCGTTTTCTTTTTTTCCTTTTTTTCCCTCCAGCAGCCGCATGAAGTACTCCTCCCACTCATTCATCGTTATCTCCTCGCTCCCATTTTCTTTTTTCTTTCTCTCTCTATTAATATAGTTCCATACCTCCTTCGCTGTTCTTATTGCTTTTATCTCTTCCTCCTCTCTCTCCTTCATCGCTTCTAAAAAGCCACTTCTGTTCCCTTTAGTCTTTCTCCACTTTCTTAGTTCTTTTATTGCTTCCTTTTTACGTTGCTCACATTCTTTGTCCCACCATTTATTCTTTCTTTTGGTTCCTCCACCTCTTACTGTTATTTCTCTTTTTGTCGCTGCTTTTTCCAATATTTCTACCAATTCTTTCTCCATTTTCCCTACTTCTTGTTCTTTAAATCTTGCTTTTTCCAGTCTTCTCTTATACTCTTCCACCCCTTGCTCGTCCCATACTTTAATTAACACCTTCCGCATTTCCTCTATTTTTTCTTCTTCTCCTCTCTTCTCTCTCCCCCTTCCTATACTTATCTCTATAGGCAGATGGTCTGACTCTACTCTTCCCCCTATTCTGAATTCTTCGACTTCCTCCCATGCTTCTTCGTTTACTATTCCGTAGTTTATCACCGTCTCTCCTCTACCGCCTATGTAGGTCCATTCTCCTTCTTTGTCCCCTTGTTTATTTCCATTCAGCACTTCCCATCCTTTGTCTTCTATCCATTCCATCAACTTCCTTCCTTCCGCGTTTTCTTTCTTGTCTTTGGATTTTCTTTTTCCCTCTACTCTCTCTTCTTCCCAATCCCTGGCTCCTCTTTCCCCAATTCTCCCGTTAAAATCCCCTTTCAGAAGTAGACATTCTTCCCTGTTGTCTTTTAATGTTTCTTCTACTTTGTTTATTGTTTCTTTCATCTCTTTGCTGAACACCGTCACTATTTTCCACCATTTACTGTCTATTTTAACGCTTCTCACCATGTGACCTTCCTCTTCTCCCTTCTTTTTAGTATTCTCTTTTATTTCTTTTTTTACCCATGTTATTATTCCCAATGCTGCTCTTTCTTTTTTCTTTCCCCTTCTCGCCATTTGCCATTCCCACTCTTTTGGTAACAGTTTTTCTATTTTTTCCCAGCTTTCTGACCATGTTTCTGTTAATCCAACAATATCGAACTCCTTCACATAGTCCCAAAAATCTTCTTCTTTTTTCCTAGTCCCGCTACATTCCAAAATATTGCCCTTACCCCTGTTTTTCCCTCCTCCCCTTCTTCTTCTTATTGGAAAACCTCTAGAGTCTCTCTCTTTTCATTCCATCTCTTCCCTTTTTTCCTTCGCCATACTTCATAGTTTCTTCTGTAAATCTCCTTCTTTCTTTGTGAGGTCGTTGTCTATGTATATCCCCCTTGTTTCCCTCTTCTCCCTCAATTTTCCTTTGTGCTTCATTATTCTTTCCTTCTCACCCCATCCCTTCATCTCCACCAATACTTGATCCTTGTTAATCCTGTAACAATCTTTTACTTTACTATCCTCTACATTTTCCTTCAAAAACTTCTCTACATCCTCTTTTTTTACATGACTTTTTCTTTCCCCGTCCCATCCTGTTATCACGGTGTTGTTCTTCCTCTTTCTTCTCTCTTCGATTTCCATTCTCTCTTCCAGCTTTTCCACTCTCTCCTTCCACCAGTCTCTCTCTCCTTCCCATCTCTTCTCCTTCTCTTTAAATTCTTCTCTCTACCCCTCTATCTTTCTCTTGAGTTCCTTGTTTTCTCGTCTTATTTCTTTCATCTCCTCCTTCAACTCTTGCAACATCTCCAATATATTTTTTTCTACATTTCTGTGTAAGTTTCCTTCTCTTTCTCTGATGTCTTCTGTGTTTTCTTTACTCCAGGAAACCTCGCCGTCTTTTTACTTTTTTGAAAAAATTTCTCTTCCTCCTTTTCTTGTTTTTCTGTTCTACCCTCCCCTTTTCTCTTTCTTTTCCTTTCCTCCAGGTAAGAGTCCAGGCTTCCCTGACTGAGCGAGCAGTTTCTATCGTTTTTGTTCATCCGCTTCCTGACTATATCTCCTCTTCCCTGCCCAATTCTTTCTTCCTACCTTTCTCTAATACCTCTTCTCGCTTTTCTCAATATCTCCTCAAATTTTTTCTTTATATCACCTTCTATTTCTCTATTTTTCGCTACTTAACCTCTCTGCCACATGTTTACCTTTAGCTCGTTAATACAGGAATCCCCCTTTCCGTTCCATATATCCACGCTTCATTCTGTATACCATCCCTCCCCAGTGTCTTCTTTCTTTTCAGTTTTCTTAGTTGTTGCTCTAGTTCTTCTCTTGATATCTTTTCTATTTCTTCCACTCTTTGTTGTCTCTTTTTCTTTTCTTGTCAGTTTTCATCACCCCCCAGCAGCTCACTGAAGTACTCTCCCCATTCCTCCATAGTAATTCCATCACTCAGTCTATCTCTTTTTTCTTTCTTTCCTTATTTATGTATCTCCACACCTCTTTTTTCGTCTTTATACCCTTTATTTTTAGCTCTTCTTCCATCCGTTTTTTTTTATTCTTCTCTTTGCATACTAATTTGTACCTCTTTCGTGCTCTCTTGTACTCTTTCTTAGTTGCTTTTTCTTTTTTCCAATTTCTTAGTTTCCTTCTTCCTTTCCCTGCATTCTTTATCCCACCACTTGTTCTTCCACAGCCCCCTCTCTTTTTTTCTGTTGCGTTTCTTATGTCACGCTCAGTTCCTTCACCTTTTTGTTTATCTCTGTTTCTTCGTATTTTGCCTCCCTATGTCTTGCTCTATAATTTTCTTTTCTTTCTTCCGTCCAAATATTCTTCACAATTTTTCTTCTAAACTCATTCACACTTCCTCTATCTTTCTCTCTTCCTTTTGTCTTCACTTCTAACGGCATATGGTCCGACTCCATTCTTTCTCCCACCTTGAATTTCTTTATTTCATCCCATGCTTCTTCATTCACCATAACATAATCAATAACTGTCTCCCCACTTGATCCAATATACGTGTACTCCCCTTTCTCATCTCCTGTGCAGTTCCCATTAAGTATGTCCCACCCTCTTTCTTCTACTAAGCTAATCAGTACTCTCCCTTCTGCGTTTTCTGTTCCATCTTTTGTTGATCTTCCTTCTATTGTTTCTTGTTCTTCTTCTATCCGTCTACCTTTTCCCCCAATTCTTGCATTAAAATCCCCCCAATCACCAAAGTTCCTTCTTCTTGCTCTTTTACTCGCTCTTCTATTATTATCTTCGTTTCCTTCATACTTCTGCTGTACACTGTTACAATTCTCTTTCACCCCCATTACTATCCCACCTTTAGCTCTCCCTTTCTTGCTTTCCCTCTCTGCATATTGACACTTCCACTTAAACTCTTTCGGCATTCTCTTTTCCAATTTTTCCTACTCCTTTTCTTCCACCCACGTTTCTACCATTTCCACTACGTCAAATTCTCTCAAATACTACCAAAATTCATTCTCTTTGTTTTTTATTCCCGCTACGTTCCAGAATACTATTCTTATTTGCTCCTTTTCTCCTTTATTCCTCTCCGTATTCGTTTTCCCTTTTCTGCCCTGTTGTATTTTGATTGTGCTCTTATTCAAAAATTTTCTGTATCTAACTCCCCCTTTTCTTCGTCTTACCTAAGCCTTTTCCCTTTATCCATATTTTTTATAACCCACTTTCACCCGTTGTAATTTTTGTCGCTCTTCTTTGGCTATCGCTCTTACGTCCTTCTGTATATCTCTTTCCTTCTTTGTCAGATCATCTTCTATGTATACTCTCTTTCTTTTTTTTTCTCTTAGTTTTCTTTTATTTTTCATAACTTTCCTCTTTTTCCCCCGGTTCCCAAGTTCCGCCACAATCATTTTTCCTCCATTTATTTTATACATCACTCTCACCGTCACTGGCAATTCGTTAGCTTTTCGCAAAATAGACAAATTAATGGGTAGTACAATCGAGAGTTAAGAGAAAGCGTTAACAAAATGCGTTATGTTTTGCATTTTTGGGGTTTCTAGTCTTTAAATTAACCCTAGTAGTCGCGGCTTCCACCGACTTAAAGTCAAAAATGCCACTGTTAAAAGCCCAATTATTTTAAGACTTATCGAGAAATTTTCTAGGTTTAGATAGAAGAATAGAGAACTCGTATTCTGAGTTGTATCTCGCCTGAGTTTAAATATTTTTCTTCATAAACAATGTTATGTATTTATAAATAGATATGAATAAAATGCTTTCAGTATTGTAAGACTAACGATTTTTGTGGTTGATATACCTACTGAGCGCGTCTCTAGGTGGTGGATAAGACCAAAAACATCTCGCGTAACGTTGATAGAGGCATGGGGATCTACTCTATTAAAAAAACTCAAAATCAGATGGGACTGGTCACTAATATGAAAACTCACGAGCACCTGGTGCACTCGTGTTCAAATAGGGAAGAGCGGAGTATCCGATGACACAGGAAGGGGAGCCTGCTGCCAGGTTCTCCGCCGTAAATTTCCGGGGGGGCTACCTGGAAATCCTGCGATTGAGCAGGAGACAACTGAGAAAGGTAGTTGGACTCTTCACGGGACACTGCTGTCCCATAAAACATCTCACCACAATCGGGGTGAAGCAAGATCCTGATTGCAGGGTGTGCAGGGAGGTGGCAGAAACTCCACTACACATACTGTGCAAGTGTCCAGCGCTTGAGGCGGGGAGGCTTCGTCACTTCGGGTTGACGTATGTTGGCCTTATGGAGTAAGCGGGGTCTGAACCGCGCCCCATAAGAATAATAATAATAATAAGAGGATCCGATTCAGTGGCGCTAAAAAGTCTCGGAAAAGCACGGAAAAATGCGCTTCAACCAATCCCAAAGGAGAGCGCTTCCTGAAGAGAGACAAATCAAGAAAAGGGTGAAGTGGAAAGAGGACAGTGTTTCAATGCCTCAAAAACTCTCTTGCAGTCAGACTAGGTGTAGAAATAAAGGTAGAAATGATACCCTCAACAAAGAGGCTGCTATAAACCCCAAATTTCTTCAGAAAAAGCCTTGATGGGGGTCGGTAGTTTGAGGAATAGATAGAGTAGAGGAAGCAGCAATGCCTTATACAGAAAGGCCAGTAACTTACTGACGAGGAAGTCAAGTCTACCTAAATGAAAAGATCCAAAATCTAATGGGAACTCGAGCCTCGAGGTGTCTAGGATTCTTCAGAAGATGGACTGAGTACTCTGTAAGGAATACTTAAGTTGTGAGCCTTAGGGAGCTATATCCCAACGACGCAGCAGAGGAATTGGAGTCGTCCTGTACGTTTAAACAAAGGACATGTTCTGACGAAATAAGGTAATTTGTATTACGTAGCATAATTTTTTTCTTTGTAAGTACCTCCAATCCACCTTGTCGACGCTGCTCGATGGAAGATTAATATAAAAAGAAATAGAAACAACATCAATTTGGAGCTTGAATAGGAATACATCATTAATAATAACGGATCTACTTGAGTTTGTACTATCTAAATTTTTAAATGGGCACTGAAGTAATGATTTCCTTAAATTTCAGAAAAGCTCAGATGAGATAAAAGTAATCTCAATTACAAAATAATGTGGAAACGTACCGTAACAACTTTATTTGTCCTTAACTAAATGACATTAATAAAACTAAACAACTGAATGTCATTTTACGTTGCGAAACTCTTCTAGAAACTCGATGTTCCCTGGTGAGAAGTGAAGCGGGAGCAGGAACTTGGAAGCGGACATTCTGATGTAACAAAATTATGGGTTTGCTTTGGTTTGATTTATTTGAAAGTTTACTTTCTTGTTTTCAGAGCACTTAAATAAAAGCTAAATATTTTTTTACTATTAATTGTCATCTGTTTTAGACTATTCGCCGCTGTTACAACTTTTTGATACAATTTACTTTGACTTATAGTTTTTAATCTTCCTCTTTCTTTACTTTCCTACTTCGTTTTGAGTTAAACGTACCTGCCTCGATATAATATCTCATTTGGATTCGCATAAACAATTTTGATTGTGTTCCCGCTCTTGCAGCTGTGTTTCCCAACTAAAAACATGGTGATGCGCAACAAACGAATTTGGCTACTTCAGAGAACAATCAATAATGGGAAATTTATTATCGTAAAGCGATATAAATTCCCGTGAAAGTGTCATCTTTGAGTATTTATAGTGCCTTATCTCAATTATGAATGTTTGACTTAAACTTAAGATAAAACTTTGTGAGTCACAAATAGCCTACTTCCTAATGACTTTCTTATCAGTATTTGCTTTTATCCTTAAACAATGGTGACGTTTTTTAGAATGTATTAAATTGGCAAACAGAATGTAAATGTTCTAAGCTGGTATTTCTTACATAAATAAATCAAAGATTACTTTGAATGGATTGCAATGCCAATCGCTACAATATCCAAGGTCATGCGAGGGTCAATATTTATTTTTGATATTTTTCACAATTATAATTTTAACTTTTTAATTTTTCGTTATTCCTCTCTTACTCCTAAACTATATATTTGACTTCGAAATTAAACAAAAAATTTAATTAGGCGCCGGTTGAGTAGATAACGGAAATAAGGAGGATAAAAGGTCACAGAACGGTTCAGGTCCTATGGGAGAAGTTTCTGCGCCTTGTCTAGCAAGTTTGTCGACTTCGGCATTTCCCGCTATTACCTCATGTCCAGGTTCCCAAGTTACTTTGTTCTTTCTACCCAGCTCTTTGAGGGACTGTCTGCACTCCCAGGCGATTAAGGATTTAAGGATTTTAAGACAGTATATAGACTTGTCTGCCCTTCATTTTCCTGCCTAAGCATTCTTGGGCACATATTTCGGGCCATAGACGTCCATGTCGGTACCTTGTTCAGTCTTTGAGATCCATCTGTGTACCAGATAGATAAGCTTTGACCTATTGCTGCTATTTGACTTCTTGCCATGTGGCGGTCTATAATGATTAACTATAAGTCAAGCGTTTTTGGTCTTACATCCAGTGGTTTTCAATTATGTCTGGCTGTATAAAATCCAGAATTCTAGGTGACCCATTCTGTCATCATGTTTAAATTTCTTGGCCTGGTTTAGTCTCAACAAACTCTGTAGACAGTCCCTCTGCACATGGAGGTGGAATGGTGGTAGGTCTAACAACACTTCTAGAGCTGTCGTTGGGGTTGTTTTTATTGCCCCTGTTATTCCCAGACACACAAGACGCTGCAGTTTCCCCAGTTTGTCCTGTGTCGTTTTCTCTGTGGTTTTGGTCCACCATAATAGAGACGCGTATGAGACGATGGGTCTTATAACCGCAAGGTATAACCATCTATCATCTGCGGTTTTAGTCCCCAGGTATTGCCAACTTTCTCCTTTCTCCTTCAAGCACACTTCTTAACACTCCAATTCGTTTCATTACTGTCTTGTACCCGCAACTTATACAGGTTGCCCGTCTGTCCTCCTCTTTGCACTCCCTCGCGATGTGACCGTAGCAGAGGCACCTGTAGCAGGCCTGGGGACCTGTAGCTCGTTTCTCCTATTTCCATCATCCTGACTTCTGCGTGCGGTGCTATGTCCACTACATCTCTCAGTAGCGCTTCTTAAACCTCTTTTGATGTCACACTTTGCCCTTTGCCTGCCATCACGGCTTCTTCTTCCCCCACAGCCGCTTGCACCTCCTTTTTTGTCTTCCTAACATGTGTCTTCCTAACCCTCCTTACATCTTCCTGTCCGCTTCCCTCCTCCACATTTCCCTCAACCTTTCTAATGTGTCTGCATACGAGGTCCCTTTGTCAAGCTTTACAAGGATTCGCTCTGGCGCTGGTTGTTTTGCCTTTGCTGCTCCCCGTTGCTCCTCGTATAACTTGACCTGGATGTCCGTGCTATAGAATACGTACTCTGCAATCTTCCTCAACCAAAGGGGGTCTACGTTACGCCCCCCTGTAATCGGACCGTCGACGTAAAGTACGCGACCTCGAGGTTTTCCTCCCTCCGTAGCTCAGTAAGCTCCGGATATCTCCTTAGCAGTCGTCCTCGACGAAGACCGCTTATCTTATACTTATCTTCCTGCGGATCCCCCTCAATTTTGTGTGTTCGCTTGTAAAGGCCACCTCCTTTTAGTGAACGTTTCAGCGTCCTGCCAGCTTCTCCCGACGTTCATGTCCTCTTCGATACTCGCGGCTTCCTGCTGATCTTGCATTCCCTGCCGCGTTTGTGTCTGCGTTGCTATCTCCCTGCCGTTTCTTATCAAGTACGACCGTCCTCCGTCTCCTGCCGGACACGTCCAGCTCGCCATCACCCCTCTTATCTCCTTCGTGGTCATTTAACTCATTGTCCTACGCATTTTTTCTTCTCCCCTCCCCTTTCCTCTACTCCCTTCTCTCTCCTCTTCCATACCTCTTTCATACATTTAATTTCCCTTCCATCTACATTCAGTATTTCCTCACTTTCTTTCCTCTCTCTTTGTTTCATCTCACTGCACTCGTTCCACATATTTTCAAGCGTCTCTCTTTCCTCATAGCACATTCTACACATTCTTTCTCCTTCTTCTGTCCAATACCTATTTTCCTTCTCTTCATTTCCGCACCTAAACCTCGCCATCATCCTTCTTTCTTTCTCGCTCTCCCTCCCCAAATACTTCGGTACTTCCTCCTCGATCATGCATCTTCCGTACTTCCAGTTGTATCTGGATTCTCTAATTCTTTCTCTCCTCTCTAGTCTATCCGTATCCTTATCTCTTTCACTTAGTTCTACATTCATCCACACGCCTCTTTCTCTCAGTCTCCCTATTTCTTTGTTTGCATACCCATTCCTCCTGTAGTAATTCTCCCTATCATACTCCTCTGAATTCTTTTTTTTTTCTCTCCAGCACTCCTTTAGTAACCTACATTCTTTCCTCCCTTCCATCCTGTCTTCGAACTTGACCGCTCTTTTTCCCGTTTTCACTCTCAACCTATTCCTCTTGCATTCTTCTCTCACTATGTACCCTGGCGTTTTTCTCTCCACCCCTTACACCCACGTCAGATATTTCTCTTGTACCCTCTCTATCTCCTCTTGTTATTTCCATCCCCAGATCTCTGCTCCGTACAACAACACGCTTTCAATAAAACTTTCACTTTCACATCATAATTCTCCTCTTAAAATCGCCTCCCCACCTTCTCTCTCCTATTCCCCATACACATGGTGTCACCTTGTTCGCTTTTCTTGCCAGTTCTCTAATATGTGCCTTATCTGTGGCTCTTTCATTAAAAACATACCCCAAGTATTTGAATTCTTTTACTTGTTCGATTACTTCTCCCTCCCACCTCCAATCACTCTCTTCGTTCTTCCTCTTTCTCTTATTGAACACCAGCATTTTTGTTTTCTCTACATTCACTTTTAGTATTTTCTTCTTCACATATTTTCCTAAACTCTTTATCATTTCCTTCATTTCTCTTTCACTCTTTGCCACCATTACCACATCATCCGCAAACGCCAGGCTCCACACTTTTTTTCTACCTACCACACACCCCCCCGCTTGTGCTCTCTCTAACATTCCGTCCATATCTGCCACATACATCGTGAACAACAAGGGGCTGAGCCGGCAACCTTGCCTCACTCCCTTTGTTGTCACAACCATTCACTTTCCCACTCCCCTACCTTCACTTTACTTTTTGTCTTCTCATATATCTCCTCCACCTTTCTTAGCAGCCATTCATTTACCCCTCAGGCATTCAAACATCCTCTCTCTGTCCACCTTGTCAAACGCCGCCTTGAAGTCTACGAATAATGCATACACCCTCCCCCCTTTCTTCTTTAACTCACTCTTCGTCAAATGGTCCAGGATGTACACATTATCCATAGTTCCCCTCCCCTCTCTAAATCCTGCTTGGCTGTCTGGTAATGCTCCCTTTTCCTCTATCTTTCTGCTCATCCTTTCATTCAGAATGGATGCATACAACTTGGACCCTGTGTTTAGGAGAGTTATCCCTCGGTAATTTTCTACTTTATTTTTCTCCCCTTTTTTTGTAAATGGGGTAAATTACCCCCTCTCTCCACCCTACCGGGAATCCTTCTCCTCTCCACACCCCATTCATTACCTCCACCAGCCTCTCTAGCACTCTTCTTGTCCCATACATCCACGAATCATTCTGTATTCTATCCCTCCCTGGTGCCTTCCCTTTCCTCAGTTTCTTCACATGCCTCTCCACCTCTTCCATTGTAATTTCTTCTCCTTCAGGTTCTCCTCGGTTTCTCTTCGTCTCTATATCCGTTTTCTCTATTTCCTTTTCTCCCTCAACCAGCCTCATGAAGTACTCCTCCCACTCATTCATCGTTATCTCCTCGCTCCCATTTTCTTTTTTCTTTCTCTCTCTATTAATATAGTTCCATAGCTCCTTCTCTGTTCTTATTGCTTTTATCTCTTCCTCCTCTCTCTGCTTCTTCTCCCTCTTCTTCTCCCTGCATGTCTCTCTGTATCTTCTTTTCGCTTCTAAAAAGCCACTTCTGTTTCCTTTAATCTTTCTCCACTTTCTTAGTTCTTTTATCGCTTCCTTTTTTCGTTGCTCACATTCTTTGTCCCACCATTTATTCTTTCTTTTTGTTCCTCCACCTCTTACTGTTATTTCTCTTTTTGTCGCTGCTTTTTCCAATATTTCTACCATTTCTTTCTCCATTTTCCCTACTTCTTGTTCTTTAAATCTTGCTTTTTCCAGTCTTCTCTTATGCTCTTCCAGCCCTCGCTCGTCCCATACTTTAATTATCAGCTTCCGCATTTCTTCTTCTCCTCTCTTCTCTCTCCCCCCTCCTATACTTATCTCTATAGGCAGATGGTCTGACTCTACTCTTTCCCCTATTCTGAATTCATCGACTTCTTCCCATGCTTCTTCGTTTACTATTCCGTAGTCTATCATCGTCTCTCCTCTACCGCCTATGTAGGTCCATTCTCCTTCTTCGTCCCCTTGTTTATTTCCATTCAGCACTTCCCATCCTTTTTCTTCTATCCATTCCATCAACTTCTTCCCTTCCGCGTTTTCTTTCTTGTCTTTGGATTTTCTTTTTCCCTCTCCTCTCTCTTCTTCCCAATCCCCGGCTCCTCTTTCCCCAATTCTCCCGTTAAAATCCCCTCCCAGAAGCAGACATTCTTCCCTGTTGTATTTTAATGTTTCTTCTATCTTGCTTATTGTTTCTTTCATCTCTTTGCTGTACACTGTCACTATTTTCCACCATTTACTGTCTATTTTAACGTTTCTCACCAGGTGACCTTCCTCTTCTCCCTTCTTTTTAGTATTCTCTTTTATTCCTTTTTTATCCCTGTTATTATTCCCCTTGCTGCTCTTCCTTTTTTCTTTCCCCTTCTCGCCCCTTGCCATTCCCACTTGAACTCCTTTGGTAACAGTTTTTCTATTTTTTCCCAGCCTTTTGACCATGTTTCTGTTAATCCAACAATATCGAACTCCTATAGTCCCAAAAATCTTCTTCTTTTTTCCTTAGTCCCGCTACATTCCAAAATAGTGCCCTCACCCCTGTTTTTCTCGTTACCTTCTTTGATTTCCCCCTTCCTTCCTTAGTTTCCCTCCTACTTCCTTCTTTGTTTCTTTTTTCCCGTTTCATTGTCCTTTTTACTTTGCCGTTGTCCCCCTTTTTCCCTCCTCCCCTTCTTCTTCTTATTGGAAAACTTCTAGTCTCTCTCTCTTTTCATTCCATCAACATTGCTCCCCGTCCACTATTAATTTCCTGTATCTCATTATTCTTTCCTTCTCACCCCATCCCTCCATCTCCACCAATACTTGATCCTTGTTAATCCTGTAACAATCTTTTACTTTACTACCCTCTACATTTTCCTTCAAAAACTTCTCTACATCCTTTTTTTTACATGACTTTTTCTTTCCCCGTCCCATCCTGTGATCACGATGTTGTTCTTCCTGTTTCTTCTCTCTTCGATTTCCATTCTCTCTTCCAGCTTTTCCACTCTCTCCTTCCACCAGTCTCTCTCTCCTTCCCATCTCTTCTCCTTCTCTCTGCCTCTCTATCTCTCTCTTGAGTTCCTTGTTTTCTCGTCTTACTTCTTTCATCTCCTCCTTCAACTCTTGCAACATCTTCTATATTTTTTTCTCCATCTCTGTGTCCGTTTCCTTCTCTTTCTCTGATATCTTCTGTGCTTTCTTTACTCCAGTTCTTAATATTAGTCTTAATCGTGGTCTTTGTGTTCAGGGTTTCTGTTGCCATCTTGGCCAGTTCCCTAAGCTAACATCACGAAGAGGGCCCTAAAATTGTCTGTGGGAATGTTCATTCTCCTCCACTCCGTGCTCGACCCAGAGTCCGGTCTCTTCCGCTTAACTATTCTCAGTGGGCGATCTTCAGTACCTGGAGTTTCCTGGCCCTGTTCAGCGTCTCTCTTCCAGTAGATTTAGAAATCGGCCCGGCCTGGACACCTGGGGCTGGTTCAGAACCACCACACCCGACCGAAACTGGGGTATCCCTCCCTTGCTCCGTAGACTCGTTCGTATTACTAGGACTTTCCAGTACATGTTATGATGATCGCGGTGCATTTTATACCTGTCTGCCAGGTAGCTCGGGATCCGCGGCGACGACACCTCCCTTGCGGCATCGCATGCATCCCTCCGGTTCAGCCGGAGTTTTTTTTCCATAATCGGAAGTAAGAAGAAAGTCATGCTTTGTTACAGATGAGTCAGATGGACTGAGGCTGCTTCTAGTTCCTCTTCAGTTGTAATATCATAGCGGAGTTCTTTCAAGTTAGACCTAAGGGTCTCTGTATATAGACACCAGTCCGTCTTGTTTGGCACTCTGCACTTCACGTCTTCTATTTCAGAAGCCTCCAGTTGAAACGCAATTGACGTATGATCCGAAAGTGATGGCTCATCCATCACCCTCCAATTTTTAACTATGTGGGTCGCTAAAGTGAGGTCAAGTACCTCTTGTCTAACCGCGTTTATGAAGGTAGGTTTATTTCCGCGATTTGTGATGTCTATATTATTAGAGCAAACATATCCTAGCAGATCCTTACCTCTATTGTTCGTATCCTTGCTGCCCCATACCACGTGGTGGGCATTGGCATTGCTCCCACTGTATTATAAAACGCCTCTTTCCTTTCTCCATCTACAGCTCCACCACAGCTGCGACTAGGTCCCTAGAGATGAACTCTGAAATGGGAACACAATTTATATCTTCCCTGAACATTAGAGCTGCTCTTGGATTGTTGACTTGGTTACTTACAACAAGGCCATGTGTCCTCTCTGGTAGTCTTCTAATTCGGCCACCAATTAACCAGGGCACTTGGATTAGCCCTATTTCGATTTGATTTTTGATTAACCCCCTTAGATGCTGCCTTTGAGTGCTGAAGGTTAATCTGCAAACACTTTATTCCGTTGAAGAAGACGGTTTAGGTTCCTCAGCAACGGGCTTGGAGTGGCTCTTAGGCTTTTTTGGGCCTTTAGAGATTTCCTTTGCTGCCTTGGACTTTTCTGGCGCTATTTGCTTTTGATTTGGTTTTCTCCCCTGTACCAATTTTTTGGTCGGTTTGTTGGGGGGTTGACCCACGTTCTTTTGCGCCGCCTTTGAAGTCGACTGCTGAGCCTCTTGAGCTTTTTCGGATTTGCTCCTCTTCTATCAGAGTGCGGATCTACTGATAAAGTTACCTCCAATGAGGTCCCACAGCATTCCTTCAGGCACTGAGTTGCTCGTTTTGCCCCTCTATCAGAGTTGGGACTCTTGGCTCTCCCGATAGATATTCCACAAGAATCTCAGTGTGAGGCATTTCCTCCTCTTCAACTCTTTTGAGGGATGCAAATTCTCACGGCTTTAGCTCAGACTGTATGCCTTTAAGCCACTCCATGGTCTTTTCTGTGTTTTGAGGAAGCGAGGCTTTACTGTTGCCTCTTTCTTCTTCTCCACTATTTTGTCCAGAATACTCTCTTGTATGGCCTATAACTGTTCCACTGTTAGCAGATTTCTGGAAAGTTGGAAGTTATTATTCCGATATTTACCCCAGTCGCTATATGGCTGTAGGCTTTTGTGGCTTTTCAGATCCCTCGACCACTTTCGCTCGCTTGCTAGAAGCTTTAGGAGTGCAACCGTCAGAGCGAGTCCTTTTCGAACTACGGCTCAAAACTCAAAAAACGGAATACCTTTTTCCAGGTAAAACTTAAACCCCTTGCAAGCAGCTCCGCTTAGTCTTACCCTTGCAACCTTTAGGTTAAGGTTATTGAGGGCATTTTTGACTTTTTCGTCACTACTTGCAAGTAGAGTATCTTCGGTACAGTCAGGATTTTCACTCTGTTCCATACCCTCTACTGTTTCCGGGAGGCTTTGTACATCCTCTTCCGTTGACTGTTTTAAGGGTTTGTCAGCCCTTTGTGTTTTTTTTTGTGTCCATATGTGTCCCACGAGAAACTAGGGAATAGAGGTCACCTGTAGCAGAACCTAGCATGCCACAGGAAGGCTATTGCGTCAAATCACAAATCTCGAAAGTCGAATACTTAACAGAACAATCAGATTCAACATTGATAAAGACACTTTCTTAGGGGATGTTTTCACACTCAACAATGGAAAAGATACTTTGAAAGAGGTTGTGGTCCAACCCAAAACTGAGAAAGACACTTTCTGACGGGATGTTGTCAAACTCAACAGTGAAAAAACACTTCCTAAAGAGATCATGTCATACTCCAAATTGAGAAGGACTGAAGAGATTTATTTTTTCAAACATAAGTTTAAAAGAGATAGTAAAAACATTGAAAAAAACAACATCTAAAGAGATGATGCCAAACATAACATTGGTAGAAACTTTCTAAAAGGATGTCTTCAATCCTAAGGAACTTTGTCTAACCTAAGTTTGAAACTGACACTTAATGATGGGACTATGTCAAATCCAACATTAAGACCTACGCTTTCTAAGGGGAAGTTGCCAGATGCAACATTCAAATAAAAGACACTTTCTAACAGAATGTTTCCAGTCCACATTTAACAACACATTTCCTTTCTGAAGTAATGTTGTCAAAGCCACTATTGAAAAAGGGGTTTCTAAAGGAATGCTGTTAAACATGATATTCAAAAATACGAGTGTGCTTTAGACCACACGACTGAAGTAAAACTTCAGTTTGCCATTGTGAAAGTGCTCTTAATTAATGTAAGTTTATGTAAGGCAAACATTTTTCCAATTAATTAATTATTATTGTAAAATCGTGCATTAAAGAAAACTTCCATTCGTGTCGCCCGATCACAATTAATACCGTCTGCCGTATTGGATAATGCATGTTTCAGTTTGTAGTCAGCGAAGAGTCGGCAATCATGTGTCACGACTAAGATAAGTAGCGCAATTGTAGGTAAAATTGACACACGCCAATGGCTCTGTCGTGAACAGTGCGGATCCACAACCTAAAAGACGCGGGTTCGAATCCCCTTAAAGCAAAAATTTTTTCTATGAATTAATTATTGTAAAATCGTTCGCTTCGCCCGATCCCAGTTTTCGTAACGCTCTCGTCACGCATTCACCAGCTTACTCCCCAAGTCAAGTGTCCGTAAAGAAGTTTTACTTCAAAAACGCTTCCACAGGGGATTTTGTCAAACTCAGCATTGATAAAACACTTTCTAAAAGGACGTTGTCAAATTTATTGTAACGAAGTTACCGAAATTTTTCCGCAATACCACTACCGCTGGCGCGGTTCTCAACACTCTCAATCTGCATTTTTCACGGCGACAATCATAAAATTAGCGCTCCGCGAATGAGACTATCCCGGAGTCGCTACGATCACCCCCAGTCACCGCCCCCGTTACCTCGAACCACGTCCTTGACACTTTGTACTCCTGGGTGTCTGGGATGATTCGCACATCGTTCTGACCGGAAAAGAAGCGCGCTTCGGACCCCGATATTCCGGACTTGCCACGTTGTCCGGGTCCACCGCCATTCCGGTGGGAAGAAGGCGCTCTGATAACACTTCCACTCGATCCTGACTACGTCAATGCGCCAGACCGCCGTGTCAACCAACGTCACCATAACCTCTCTAACTTCTCACCGGGGTAGCCGGACGGATTTGTCCTCGGCGGTGTTTCCCGCCAACCGTGTCGCGACCACCATCTCCGGAAAGGACGCCCTAACCTCAGCTCCCCGCGTTTATATATAACTTTTCCCCGTGCTGATATATGGACGACATTGTAAATTAAGTTTAGGACCCCTGTACAAATTGAGCCCATTGTAAAGAATCTGAAAATTAAGTTCGGGAATCTTGTACATATTGTAAATAAAGCTCGATTACCGTCACGGAATATGATTTACTTCCCTATCGCCAAATTAAACAGCTGACCGCGGGTAAACCGTGCTCCGATTTAGCTACCCGTGGCCCCGTGGAGCATACCACAGAAAAAAAGTGTCGCTCGAGACAATGCGGGAGAAAAAATCGTCGCACTAACTTTGACATAAAAGACACTTTTTAAAGAGATACTGTCAAGCCTAAGATGATTTTATCAAACCCAACATTGCAAGAGACACTTTCTGAGGGAATGTTTCAGATCCAGCATTGAAAAGGAAACTTTCCAAAGTAATGTTGTCAAATTCCCTTTTGAAAGAGATACCATTGAATGTTGAACCCAACATTTAAAAAGAGGATGTCAAAGCCAATATTAGTAATACACAGTAATACGCATAGTAATTCTAAAAAATGTTGTCAAATCAAACCTTTAAAAACATTTTTCTAAAGGGATGTCAAACCCTAATATTGAAACGATCACTTCTACGGCATGTCGTCAAACCCATTGGCATTTTCTAAAGGAATATTGTCAAATCCAACATAATTCTAAAGAGATGATGTCAAACCTAACACTGATAGACGGTTTCTACGAGGATGTTTTCAAACCCAACAAATTGAAACACACTTTCCAAGAGGATGCTTACAAATTCAAGATTGAGAAAGACATTTTCTAAAGTTATGTTGTCAAATCCAAAATCGAAAAAAAGCTGTTACGAAGTTACAAAAAAAAAAACCGAATGTTAATACCAAAGTTAATACCAAATTATGAACCACCAGCGAAGCGACATTCCCACGACAGGCCAACCAGACCGTCTCTGGAAGGTTGGGTTCACGCGGGGGCATCCCAGGGTTCAACGCCGGCCAAGCTTCCAGACCAACCAGATCGATTTGTTTTCTAGAGGCTAGCCCGGATCAATCCCGACCTCAAAGTCCCGCCCTGCGAACCAGCAAGGCAAATCCCGGGAGACGCCGATAAACATATACTACGGGGTGTTCCGTAACTTTTGTCATCGACTCTGAACCGCCGTAAAGGGATGTTGTCAAACCTGACATAAAAAAAACGTTTCCAAAGGGGATTTTGTCAGACCCAACATTGATGAAGAGACCTTCTAAGATGATGTTCTCCAATCCAACATTTGGAAATAAAACAATTATTGGTGACGAAGCTACTGAGTTTTCCATGTTTTTCGACATCGTGGTGACAAATACACCGAATTAAATACTTCCCGGCACCGTATCGACACCGTTCTTGTTCTTGGCTACTCAGCGAATTAGCGCGCTGCTGATGCCGAAGCGTTCATGCCGACATCTGCCCATCGCCGGTAGGATGAGTCTACCAACCGACCAGGGAAGAAGCAGAAGCGAGAGACTAAGAAGAAGAAGCAATCCACGAAAGAGAGAGAGAATAATGTAGAGACCTCCGCCAGAAACACCAGCCGCCCATTACCGCTTTCCAGGCACCGATAGGACGGGATGAGCCCTGCCATTCCCGGTGCCGACTGGTCTTGCTGAAAAAGTCCTCGTGTTTGCCAATCCCCAAGTGCCACTCAGGACTAGAAAAACCCACACGCTCGAGCTCGACAAATAAAATTTAAATTTGCACTTGACTTATCTACCTCAATAACATTATATAAATTCTCAAAATGCGGGACGTCTAGCTTGGGCATTCGAGTCATATTGTGTCGGACACCCCGCTGTTGTCTTATTGTTAGTGCAGCGTGTTTCTGTGTCTACTGGTGTACCCCACACGATTTGCTTTATCCACGTCCACAAAAGTACTAAGTATAAGTGCCATATCGGTAGGATCATCGTCAGTAAAATTAGCCATTTCGACAACCACGGGTATTTTCGGGAAGCGAAAGCACGCGCACGGTTTTACAGGTTGACAGCTGACCACCGGACTCCGATTAAGTCACCTATGGTCAAGTGGAGCATAACAAGTTAAAAGACTGGCGCTCGAGGCAACACGAAGAATTTCTATCAAACCTAACATTGATAAAAACACTCAAACCCAACAATGGAAAAGAGACCTTTTGAGGGGATGGTTGCAAAACCAAACAGTTAAAACAACACTTCTTGAAAAGGACACTTGCTAAGTTAATGTTGGCAAACCCAACGTTGAAAAAGAAGCGATACACCCCTGACCTTCTGGTTGAGTTGAGTATCTGCATTTTCTGGGCACATTCCAAGAGAATGTCGTTGAACTAAAATATAAAAAAAGATGAGTGTGTGGCCGCCACGCACGTTAGAAGTAAAACTTATTTTGCTGATGACATTTCGAGAAGGGGTAATATTAAGTAAATAAAAGAATCAGTAGTAACGATTACATTTATTTTGTAATTTCAATGGTCTTTCGTCCGTTCTGCCGGTGTTTTCGCCGTAGCACTTTTAAAATTACTTGTGAAATTTAACCACCACAGAAAAATTATTTAACCCATCTGTCATTTACAGTCTGAATCTAGCTACCTGATATAGATGGCATGCAATTTAAGGAACAAAAGTCCGACTCTACTTTGCGAAAATGTCCGTCAAAAATATGTTGACCCCCCCTGGCAGTGCCCCTTTGGGTAGGGACCCCCTCGGACAGGGGCCCCCTTAGGCCTAAAACCCCTTTGGCTGGAGTCCCCTCGGGAATGGGTCCCTTTGGTAGGAACTCCTTTGGGTAGGCACGCCTTATTGGGCATGGGCCTCCAGGGATACCCCTTGGGTAGGTCGTGCCATAATCTTACCGTCGCGTCGTCTAGCTGCCGCTTGCGCTCCTCTCCCAGTTTAGAATATCACTCCACTTATATATTGCAGTTTCGTGCCGGGTTCGTGTCGAATTCGTGTCGGATTGCGGCGGGTTACAAAAATCTTACACCGGGAGATAAGAAGTTTCACTTCAAAAACGTTCTAATGGGATATAGTCATGTGAACATAACGCAACATCCACATCGGCATTTTGGGATTTGGTAGAATTGTCAACTTCATTCTTATACAAGTATGAGTATGATATGATGTATGAATTACCGATATTACTGTCAAAAGTTGTAGCCGAAAAACTCTTGAAGAAGCCGACTAGATGTTGTCACAAACGTCACAACATCTCTTTAGATGTTGTCTTTTTCAATGTTTTAACTATCTGTTTCAAACTTATGTTTGAAAAAATAAATCTCTTCAGTCCTTCTCAATTTGGAGTATGACAAGATCTCTTTAGGAAGTGTTTTTTCACTGTTGAGTTTGACAACATCCCGTCAGAAAGTGTCTTTCTCAGTGTTGGGTTGGACCACAACCTCTTCCAAAGTATCTTTTCCATTGTTGAGTGTGAAAACATCTCCTAAGAAAGTGTCTTTATCAATGTTGAATCTGACGACATTAATTAGGAAAAAATCACATTTGGAAGCGTCATGCTGATAAGAACGTAATCCCATTTAGCAGCAGAAAGTGTGCTGTTAATGATTTACGGTATTTTTATCTCAAGTTTCTTATCTCAACATTAAAGACAATAATTCATTGTAACTAAAGATAAAAGTAGTGTATAGATCAGGTAGCGACTGGGGTAAATATCGGAATAATACCTTCCAACTTTCCAAAAACTCTGTTAACAGTGGAACAGTTAGAGGCCATACAAGAGCGTATTCTGGACAAAATAGTGGGGAAGAAGACAGAGGCAACAGTAAAGCCTCGCTTCTTCGAAACACAGAAAAGACCATAGAGTGGCCAAAAGGCATGCAGTCTGAGCTATAGAAATGAGAATTTGCACCCCTTAAAAGAGTTTAAGAGGAGGAAATATCTCACACTGAGATTTTTGTGGGATATTTCCGGGAGAGACAGGAGTCCCAACAGAAAGAATCCTGGGTTTGATAGAGCGGCAAAACGAGCAACTCAGTGCCTCCAACTGAAGGAATGCAGTGGAACCTACATTGGAGGTAATTTTATCAGTAGATCCGCACTCTACGGAGTTATTGAAGAAAATGAGCTATCGGGTTATAGCTACAAATTCGGCCAAGTTCAACTACGGCCGAAGAAGAGCAAATCTGAAAAAGCTCAAGAGGCTCAGCAGTCGACTTCAAAAGCGGCGTGAAGGAACGTGGGTCAACCCCCCAACAAACCGACCAAAAAATCGGTACAGGGGAGAAAACCAAATCCCAAGCAAATAGCGCCAGAAAAGTCCAAGACAGCATTGGAAAGCTATAAAGGTCGAAAAAACCTAAGAGCCACTCCAAGCCCGTTGCTGAGGACCCTAAACCGTTTATATACTGAATGTAGACATTATGGAGTATTGATGGGTATTGTATTGTATTGTACTCGGGGGATGTAGGGCTATTCAGCCTTTCAGAACATCGACCGTCGTTGATCTTATGTTCAACCCAACTCGCATCCCACTTTCTTTGCAAAGTTCAGGATGTCACTAAGATTCCCTTCTTCACTTCTTCAGGTGTCAGTCTAATACTCTCAAAGCAAAGACACCTGTACAGGCCTGGGGAGCTGTAGTCTTTCGTTTTTCCACGATCGGGCACACGGTCCACCCGATCCTAACTCTTTTTTTCCTTATTAGGTAGTCGGCATACCTCGTCTCTCTTATTTCCATCATCTTGACTTCTGCGTGCGGTGCTATATTCACTACATCCCTCAGTAGCGCCTCTTGAACCTCCTTTGATGTCACTTCCTCCTCTAGCTCGTAGCTCCTTTTTTGGTCCCCCCATGTGCCTTCCTAACCATCCTTACATCTTCCTGTCCGCTTCTCTCCTCCACATTTTCCCTCAACCTTTTTAATGTGTCTGCATACGAGGTCCCTTTGTTAAAATTTAAAAGGATACGCTCTGACGCAGGTTGTTTTGCCTTTGCTACTCCGTTGCTCCTCGTATAACTTGACCTGGATGTCCGTGCTATAGAATACGTACTCTGCAATCTTCCTCAACCACAGGGGTCTACGCCATCGGGAGTAGGGATGCCCACCTTCTTCTTCCCGTTGGTCTCCATGAGAGCCTTTAGCGTTAGTAGCAGCTCATATTCGCTGCTCCACTCAATGCTTTTGGCCATCATCTTGTAGACGTAGCTCTCACTGGCCGCGCCCCTCTGTCGTACGCGACCTCGAGGTATGCCTCCCTGCATAGCTCAGTAAATTCCCTACGAGGACAGCCTGGTCCGTCAGATTCTTTTCTTCGTGCGGATCCCCCTCAGTTTTGTGTGTTCGCTTGTAGCTTGTTAGCACCAGGCTACCTCCTTTTAGTGAACGTTTCAGCATCCTGCCAGCTTCTTTCGACCTTCATGACCTCTTCGATACTCGCGGCTTCCTACTGATGTTGCATTTTCTGCCGCGCTTGTGTCTGCGTTGATATCTCTTTGCCGTTTCTTATCGAGTACGACCGTCCTCCGTCTCCTGCGGGACACGTCCAGCTTGCCATCACCCCTCTCATCTCCAACGTGGTCATTTGACTCATTGTTCCACGCACTTTCTTAATATGAGTCTTAATCTCAGTCTTCGTGTACAGGGTTTCTGTTGCCATCTTGGCCAGTTCCCTCAGTTGGCTTTCCAACATCACGAAGAGGTCCCTAACATTGTCTGTGAGGATGTTCATTCTCTTCCTCTCCATGCTCGACCGGAACTGGGGTATCCCTCCCCTGCTCGGTAGACTCGTTCGTGTTACTAGGACTTTCGATTGCATGTTATGATGATCGCAGTACATTTTATGCCTGTCTGTCGGGTAGCTCGGGATCCCCGAGGACAACACTCCCCTTGCGGCAACGCATGCATCAGTGGTTCAGCCGGAGGTTTTTTCTTTCCATAGTCGGAAGTAAGAAGAAAGTTTTGTTACAGATGGTTCTTAGCCCTCGACAACCCTAAGAGCGTCGGAACCAAAAATATCAAGATGTGGTCTAGGAAGACCGATAGAAAGTAGGGAAAAGGAAGGAGGTGACACAAAGATGTGGAAATTCTGAAAGAGTGTAGAGTCATAGACAGTAAAGAGATAGTAAGTTGTAGGGCTTGGATTGTACCGCGGTGGGGTTTCTGGGGATCTATCGGTGTTTTTAGGCACGTCCAATCCCCTTATCGGTCTAGGTTCCTCAACAACGGGCTTGGAGTGGCTCTTAGGCATTTTTCGGATTTTAGAACTTTCCCTTGCTGCTTTGGAATTTTTTGGCGCTATTTGCTTAGGATTTGGTTTTCTCCCCTGTACCGATTTTTTGATCGGTTTGTTGGGTGGTTGACCCACGTTTCTTTGCGCCGCTTTTGAAGTCGACTGCTAAGCCTCTTGAGCTTTTTCAGATTTGCTTCTTCGGCCGTAGTTGAACTTGGTTGAATTTGTAGCAAACCCGACAGTTCATTTTCTTTAGTAACTCCGTAGAGTACGGATCTACTGATAAAATTACATCCAATGTAGGTTTCATTGCATTCCTCCAGTTGGAAGCACTCCTGGCTCTCCCGATTGATATCCCACAAGAATCTCAGTGTGAGGCATTTCCTCCTCTTCAACTCTTTCGAGGGATGCAAATTCTCATGGCTTTAGCTCAGACTGTATGCCTTTAAGCCACTCCATGGTCATTTTTGTGTTTTGAGGAAAAAGCCTCTCTTCTCTGCCTCTTTTTTCTTCCCCACTATTTTGTCCAGAATACGCCCTTGTATGGCCTCTAGCTGTTCCACTGTTAGCAGAGATTCTGGAAAGTTGGAAGGTATTATTCCGATCTTGACCCCAGTCGCTATCTGATCTATACACTACTTTTATCTTTAGTTACAATGAATTATTGCCTTGAATGTTGAGATAAGAAACTTGAGATAAGAATACCGTAAATCATTAACAGCACACTTTCTGCTAAATGGGATTACGTTCTTATCAGCATGACGCTTCCAAATGTGATTTTTTCCTAACTAATGTCGTCAGATTCAACATTGATAAAGACACTTTCTTAGGGGATGTTTTCACACTCAACAATGGAAAAGATACTTTGGAAGAGGTTGTGATCCAACCCAACACTGAGAAAGACACTTTCTGACGGAATGTTGTCAAATTCAACAGTGAAAAAACACTTCCTAAAGAGATCTTGTCATACTCCAAATTGAGAAGGACTGAAGAGATTTATTTTTTGAAACATAAGTTTGAAACAGATAGTAAAAACATTGAAAAAGACAACATCTAAAGAGATAATGCCAAACATAACATTGGTAGAAACTATCTAAAAGGATGTCTTCAATCCTAAGGAACTTTGTCTAACCTAAGTTTGAAGCTGACACTTAATGATGAGACTATGTCAAAGCCAACATTAAGACATACGCTTTCTAAAGGGAAGTTGTCAGATCCAACATTCAAATAAAAGAGACTTTCTAACAAGATGTTATCCTTTCAAAGTCCATATTAACAACACATTTCCTTTCTGAAGTGATATTGTCAAAGCCACTATTGAAAAAGGGGTTTCTAAAGAAATGCTGTTAAACATGATATTCAAAAATACGAGTGAGCTTTAGACCACACGACTGAAGTAAAACTTCAGTTTGCCATTGTGAAAGTGCTCTTAATTTATGTAAGTTTATGTAAGGCAAACATTTTTCCTATTAATTAATTATTATTGTAAAATCGTGCATTAAAGAAAACTTCCATTCGTGTCGCCCGATCACAATTAATACCGTCTGCAGTATTGGATAATGCATGTTTCAGTTTGTAGTCAGCGTCAACCATGTGTCACGACTAAGATAAGTAGCGCAATTGTAGGCAAAATTGACACACGCCAATGGCTTTGTCGTGAACAGTGCGGATCCACAACCTAAAAGACGCGGGTTCGAATCCCGTTAAAGCAAAAAAAAATTCTCTGAATTAATTATTGTAAAATCGTTCGCTCTCGTAACGCTCTCGTCACGCATTCACCAGCCACCAGTCAAGTGTCCGTAAAGAAGTTTTACTCCAAAAACACTTCCACAGGGGATTTTGTCAAACTCAGCATTGATAAAACACTTTCTAAAAGGACGTTGTCAAACTTAAAAGTTACCGAAATTTCTCCGCAATACCACTACCGCTGGCGCGGTTTTCAACACTCTCAATCGGCAATTTTCGCGGAGAAGCGGGCCTCCGCGCCATCAAGATACGTCAAAATTAACATCTTTAACTCGTCGAAATAAATACTTTCTGTTCCATAATCATAAAATTAGCGCTCCGCGAATGAGCCTATCCCGCAGTCGCAACGATCACCCCCAGTCACCGTTCCTGTTACCTTGAACCACGCCCTTGACACTTTGTACTCCTGGGTGTCCGGGATGATTCGCACATCGTTTTGACCGGAAAAGAAGCGCGCTTGGGACCCCGACATTCCGGATTTGCTACGTTGTCCGGGTCCACCGCCATTCCGGTGGGAAGAAGGCGCTCTGATAAGACTCCCACTCGATCCTGATTACGTCAATGCGCCAGACCGCCGTGTCAACCAACGTCACCATCACCTCTCCAAATTCTCTAGAAAGGAAGCTCCGCTCTCGTGGGAAGAGCAGTTGTCGTCGTGACAGTCGTACTCCACCCATCATCCGAATGGAGTCCCTGTAACGCCTCAGCCGACGATCGACTCCCAACGTAGTTCGTGCACCGGGGTAGCCGGACGGATTTGTATTTGGCGGTGTTTCCCGCCAACCGTGTCGCCACCGCCATCTCCGGAAAGGACGCCCTAACCTCAGCTCCCCGCGTTTATATATAACTTTTCCCCGTGCTGATATATGGACGACATTGTAAATTAAGTTTAGGACCCCTGTACAAATTGAGCCCCTTGTAAAGAATCTGAAAATTAAGTTCGGGAATCCTGTACATATTGTAAATAAAGCTCGATTACCGTCACGGAATATGATTTACTTCCCTATCGCCAAATTAAACAACTGACCGCGGGTAAACCGTGCTCCGATTGAGCTACCCGTGGCCCCGTGGAGCATACCACGTAAAAAAAGTGGCGCTCGAGACAATGCGGGAGAAAAAATCGTCGCACTAACTTTGACAAAAAAGACACTTTTTAAAGAGATACTGTCAAGCCTAAGATGATCTTATCAAACCCAACATTGCAAGAGACACTTTCTGAGGGAATGTTCCAGATCCAGCATTGAAAAGGAAACTTTCCAAAGTAATGTTGTCAAATTCCCTTTTGAAAGAGATACCATTGAATGTTGAACCCAACATTTAAAAAGAGGATGTCAAAGCCAATATTAGTAATACACAGTAATACGCATAGTAATTCTAAAAAATGTTGTCAAATCAAACCTTTAAAAACATTTTTCTAAAGGGGTGTCAAACCCTAATATTGAAACAATCACTTCTACGGCATGTCGTCAAACCCATTAGCATTTTCTAAAGGAATATTGTCAAATCCAACATAATTCTAAAGAGATGATGTCAAACCTAACACTGATAGACGGTTTCTACGAGGATGTTTTCAAACCCAACAATGGGAAACACACTTTCCAAGAGGATGCTATCAAATTCAAGATTGAGAAAGACATTTTCTAAAGCGATGTTGTCAAATCCAAAATCGAAAAAAAGCTGTAACGAAGTTACACAAAAAAAATCCGAATGTTAATACCAAAGTTAATACGAAATTATGAACCGCCAGCGAAGCGACACTCCCACGACAGGCCAACCAGACCGTCTCTGGAAGGTTGGGTTCACGCGGGGGCATCCCAGGGTTCAACGCCGCCCAAGCTTCCAGACCAACCAGATCGATTTGTTTTCTAGAGGCTAGGCCGGATCAATCACGACCTCAAAGTCCCGCCCTGCGAACCAGCAAGTCAAATCCCGGGAGACGCTGATAAACGTATACTACAGGGTGTTCCGTAACTTTTGTCATCGACTCTGAACCGCCGTAAAGGGATGTTGTCAAACCTGACATAAAAAAAACGTTTCCAAAGGGGATTTTGTCAGACCCAACATTGATGAAGAGACCTTCTAAGATGATGTTCTCCAATCCAACATTTGGAAATAAAACAATTATTAGTGACGAAGCTACTGAGTTTTCCATGTTTTTCGACATCGTGGTGACAAATACACCAAATTAAATACTTCCCGGCACCGTATCGACACCGTTCTTGTTCTTGGCTACTCAGCGAATTAGCGCGCTGCTGATGCCGAAGCGTTCATGCCGACATCTGCCCATTGCCGGTAGGATGAGTCTACCAACCGACCGGGGAAGAAGCAGAAGCGAGAGACTAAGAAGAAGAAGCAATCCACGAAAGAGAGAGAGAATAATGTAGAGACCTCCGCCAGAAACACCAGCCGCCCACCACCGCTTTCCAGGCACCGATAGGACGGGATCAGCCCTGCCATTCCCGGTGCCGACTGGTCTTGCTGAAAAAGTCCTCGTGTTTGCCAATCCCCAAGTGCCACTCGGGACTAGAAAAACCCACACGCTCGAGCTCGACAAATAAAATTTAAATTTGCACTTGACTTATCTACCTCAATAACATTATAATAAATTCTCAAAATGCGGGACGTCTAGCTTGGGCATTCGAGTCATATTGTGTCGGACACCCCGCTGTTGTCTTATTGATAGTGCAGCGTGTTTCTGTGTCTACTGGTGTACCCCACACGATTTGCTTTATCCACGTCCACAAAAGTACTAAGTATAAGTGCCATATCGGTAGGATCATCGTCAGTAAATTTAGCCATTTCGACAACCACGGGTATTTTCGGGAAGCGAAAGCACGCGCACGGTTTTACAGGTTGACAGCTGACCACCGGACTCCGATTAAGTCACCTATGGTCAAGTGGAGCATAACAGGTTAAAAGACTGGCGCTCGAGGCAACACGAAGAATTTCTATCAAACCTAACATTGATAAAACACACTCAAACCCAACAATGCAAAAGAGACCTTTTGAGGGGATGGTTGCAAAACTAAACAGTAAAAATGACACTTCTTGAAAAGGACACTTGCTAAGTTAATGTTGGCAAACCCAACGTTGAAAAAGACGCGATACACCCCTGACCTTCTGGTTGAGTCGCGTGTCTGCATTTTCTGGGCACATTCCAAAAGAATGTCGTTAAACTAAAATACAAAAAAAGATGAGTGTGTGGCCGCCACGCACGTTAGAAGTAAAACTTATTTAGCTGATGACAGTTCGAGAAGGGGTAATATTAAGTAAATAGAAGAATCAGTAGTATCGATTACATTTATTTTGTAATTTCAATGGTCTTTCGTCCGTTCTGCCGGTGTTTTCGCCGTAGCACTTTTAAAATTACTTGTGAAATTTATTTAAAAATCACAATTAACTCAATTGTACAATTTTCGCTACAGACAAATTATTTAACAAATCTGTCATTTACAGTCTGAATCTAGCTACCTGATATAGATGACATGCAATTTATAGGGAACAAAAGTCCGACTCCACTTTGCGAAAATGCCCGTCAAAAAGATGTTGACCCCCTCTGGCAGTGCCCCTTTGGGTAGGAACCTCCTCGGACAGGGGCCCCCTTAGGCCTGAAACCCCCTTGGCTGGAGCCCCTTCGGGAATGGGTCCCTCTGGTAGGAACTCTTTTGGTAAGGAGCCTTATTGGGCTTGGGCCTCCAGGGATACCCCTTGGGTCGGTCGTGCCATAATCTTACCGTCGCGTCGACTAGCTGCCGCTTGCGCTCCTCTCCCAGTCTAAAATATCACCCCACTTATATGTTGCAGTTTCGTGCCGGGTTCGTGTCGGGTTGCGGCGGGTTACAAAAATCTTACACCGTGAGATAAGAAGTTTCACTTCAAAAATGTTCTAATGGAATATAGTCATGTGAACATAACGCAACATCCACATCGGCATTTTGGGATTTGGTAGAATTGTCAACTTCATTCTTATACAAGTATGAGTATGATATGATGTATGAATTACCGATATTACTGTCAAAAGTTGTAGGCGAAAAACTCTTGAAGAAGCCGACTAGATGTTGTCACAAACGTCACAACATCTCTTTAGATGTTGTCTTTTTCAATGTTTTAACGATCTGTTTCAAACTTATGTTTGAAAAAATAAATCTCTTCAGTCCTTCTCAATTTGGAGTATGACAAGATCTCCTTAGAAAGTGTTTTTTCACTGTTGAGTTTGACAACATCCCGTCAGAAAGTGTTTTTCTCAGTGTTGGGTTGGACCACAACCTCTTCCAAAGTATCTTTTCCATTGTTGAGTGTGAAAACATCCCCTAAGAAAGTGTCTTTATCAATGTTGAATCTGACGACATTAGTTAGGAAAAAATCACATTTGGAAGCGTCATGCTGATAAGAAAGTAATCCCATTTAGCAGAAAGTGTGCTGTCAATGATATACGGTATTCTTATCTCAAGTTTCTTATCTCAACAACGAAGACAATAATTTATTGTAACTAAAGATAAAAGTAGTGTATAGATCATTGATTGTTCTGTTAAGTATTCGACTTTCGAGATTTGTGATTCGACGCAATAGCCTTCCTGTAGCATGCGGGGTTCTGCTACAGGTGACCTCTATTCCCTAGTTTCTCGTGGGACACATATGGACGCAGAAAAAGCACAAAGGGCTGACACACCCTTAAAAGAGTCAACGAAAGAGGATGTACAAAGCCTCCCGGAAACAGTAGAGGGTATGGAACAGGGGGAAAATCCTGACTGTACCAAAGATACTCTACTTGCAAGTAGTGACGAAGAAGTCAAAAATGCCCTCAATAACCTTAACTTAAAGGTTGCAAGGGTAAGACTAAGAGGTTAAAGTTTTATCTGGAAAAAGGTATTCCGTTTTTTGAGTTTTGAGCCTTAGTTCAAAAAGGACTCACTCTGACGGTAGAACTCCTGATGCTTCTAGCAAGCGAGCGAAAGTGGTCGAGGGATCGGCTGTGCCTGAAAAGCCTCAAAAGCCTACAGCCAGATAGCGACTGGGGTAAAGATCGGAATAATAACTTCCAACTTTCCCGAATCTCTGCTAACAGTGGAACAGGAAGAAAATGAGCTATCGGGTTATAGCTACAAATTCGGCCGAAGAAGAGCAAATCTGAAAAAGCTCAAGAGGTCGACTTCAAAAGCGGCGTAAAGGAACGTGGGTCAACCCCCAACAAACCTCCAGAAAGGCCTCCAAAATCCTTCTACTAAAACTATCATGACTCCTAAACTCGGTACTTCGCAGAGGATATCTTATCTGTTTAGTTTACTTTAGTGCTTAAATTCACATCTCGAGTGCTGCCAACTTATCAGGTTTATTCTCGTAAACACTTTGTGGGTTCATTCATTCGCTTGTAATCAATAAATGCTTTGATGTCATCACGACCTTAAATCGGGACTAATCCCGTTCTTTGTTTTGTTTGTTGACGAACGAAGCGTTTGTGACAACATGTAGTTGCCTTCTTCGACAGTAATATCGGAATTCATACATCATGTCATACTCATAGTTGTGAAATCCCAAAATGCCGATGTGGATGCTGCGTTATGTTCACATGACGATATCCCTTTAGAACGTTTTTGAAGTGAAACTTCTTATATCACGGAGTAAGATTTTTGTAACCCGCCGCAACCCGACACGAACCCGGCACGAAACTGCAATATATAAGTGGGGTGATATTTTAAACTGGGAGAGGAGCGCCAGCGGCAGCTGGTCGACGCGACGGTAATATTATGGCACGACCTACCCAAGGGGTATCCCTGGAGGCCCAAGCCCAATAAGGCTCACACCCAAAGGAGTTCCTACCAAAGGGATCAATTCCCGAGGGGGCTCCAGCCAAGGGGGTTTCAGGCCTAAGGGGGGCCCTGTCTGAGGGGGTCCCTACCCAAAGGGGCACTGCCAAAGGGGGTCAACATCTTTTTGACGGGCATTTTCGCAAAGTAGAGTCGGACTTTTGTTCCCTATAAATTGCATGTCATCTATATCAGGTAGCTAGATTCAGACTGTAAATGACAGATGGGTTAAATAATTTGTCCGTGGCGGAAATTGTACCATTGAGTGGATTGTGATTTTTGAATAAATTTCACAAGTAGTTTTAAAAGTGCTACTTCGAAAACACTGGCAGAACGGACGAAAGACCATTGAAATTACAAAATAAATGTAATCGTTACTACTGATTCTTCTATTTACTAATATTACCCCTTCTCAACCTGTCATCAGCTAAATAAGTTTTACTTCTAACGTGCGTGGCGGCCACACACTCATCTTTTTTTGGATTTTAGTTTAACGACATTCTCTTGGAATGTGCCCAGAAAATGCAGATACTCAACTCAACCAGAAGGTCAGGGTTGTATCGGGTCTTTTTCAACGTTGGGTTTGCCAACATTAACTTAGCAAGTGTCCTTTTCAAGAAGTGTAATTTTTACTGTTTGCTTTTGCAACCATCCCCTCAAAAGGTCTCTTTTCCATTGTTGGGTTTGAGTGTTTTTAACAATGTTAGGTTTGACTGAAATTCTTCGTGTTGCCTTGAGCGCCAGTCTCTTTAACGTGTTATGCTCCACTTGACCATAGGTAACTTAATCGGAGTCCGGTGGTCAGCTGTCAACCTGTAAAGCCGTGCGCGTGCTTCCGTTTCCCGAAAATACCCGTGGTTGTCGAGATGGCTAATTTTACTGACGATGACCCTACCGATATGGCACTTATACTTAGTACTTTTGTGGACGTGGATAAAGCAGATCGTGTGCGGTACACTAGTAGACACAGAAACACGCTTCAATAACAATAAGACAACAGCCGGGTGTCAGACACAAGCTAGACGTCTCGCATTTTGAGCATTTATTATAATGCTATTGAGGTAGATAAGTCAAGTGCCAATTTAAATTTTATTTGTCGAGCTCGAGCGTATGGGTTTTTCTAGTCAGTTTCTTGTCAGTCGAAAGTGTTTTTCACAGATATGTTGTACTGGACCGTACGGTGCACCAGTTAAAATTTTTACATGTATTTAACTTCATTAATATCGCCGGCGCTTGACCTGCGCTCGGGGAGACGATCACCAACTGAAGAGCCACTAGGACTCCCGCAGTGTTACGCAGACGTCCTCCGAGCGGCACTTGGGGATTGGCAAACGCGAGGACTCTTTCAGCAAGGCGAGTCGGCACCGGGAATGCCAGGGCTGAACCCGTCCTGTCGGTGCCTGGAAAGCGGTGGTGGGCGGCTGGTGTTTCTGGCGGAGGTCTCTACATTATTCACTCTCTCTTTCGTCGATTGATTCTTCTTAGTCTCTCTCTTTTGCTTCTTCCCCGGTCGGTTGGTACACTCATCCTACCGGCAATGGGTAGATGTCGGCATGAACGCTTCGGCATCAGGAGCGCGCTAATTCGCTGAGCAGCCGAGAACAAGAACGGTGTCGATACGATGCCGGGAAGTATTTAACTCGGTGTATTTGTCAAAACGATGTCGAAAAACAGTAGCTTCGTTACCAATAATTGTTTTATTTCCAAATGTTGGATTTGAAAACATCACCTCTTCATCAACGTTGCTTTTGACAAAATCCCCTTTGGTAACTTTATTTTTTACGTGGTATGCTCCACGAGACTACGGTAGTTTGGCGGGAGGGAAAAATAAAGCCGTTTTGGTGTTACAGTTTCATGTTCCTCTATTTACAATTATTTACAAAATATTTACAAAGCTTACAGACTTGGTCGGTGGTAACTCGGTAACGAAATTTGAGATTCACCGTGTATGCCCATGTCGAATTGCAGCCTGTTTACAGCAGTTCAGAGTTTGTGCGTTTCGGTTTGTGAGTGGTTGACAAAAGTTGCGGATCACCCTGTAGACGTCGGCAAACCCGCCCCTTATATACGGTGGTTCGTCTAGTGTCGGAACCCGTACGGTTGATTCGGAACCCGAGCGGTTAGTGATCAAAGCTATAATGCCCCCTATATACGCTGATGTAATGATTTCGGAACCCGTACGGTTGATGACAAAAGTTAGGCTGCCCCCTGTAGACGATGAAGCACCCACCCCTTGAGTACGGCGGTTAAGTTAACGGAAGTTTCGGAACCTGGCAGGTTGATCACAAAAGTTATGCTGCCCCCTGTAGACACTGATGTACCCGCCCCTTGTGTACGGTGGTTCGGTTACTTGAAGTTTTGCAACCCGCGCGGTTGGTGACAAGAGTTAGGCTGTCCCCTGCAGACGATGAAGCACCCACACCTTGAGTACGGTGGTTCAGTTAAGAGGGGTTTTGGAACCCGGGCGGTTCATGACAAAAGTTATGCTGCCCCCTGTAGACGTCAATCCCCTTTGAATGCGGCGGTTCGATTATTGGGAATTTCGGACATGTTGGTTTGCGGGGCGGATTAGCCAGTAGAAAACAAGTCGGTTTGGTTGGTCTGGAAGCTTGGCCAGCGTTGAATCCTGGGATACCCCGCGTAAACCCAACCTTCCAAAGATCAGTAAAATCGGTTCCGGGCATCGTATTGGCTAAGGAGCAGCGTCTGTACGGTCTTGTTCGCTGGCTAAGATGATGTAAAATGCATTGCGGTGCGATAACCCGAAGTATTTATTTTCGGGGTTGGGTGCGGTCGTAGCGACTCCGGAGTAGACTCGTCGGAAGCGCGCTAATTTTCCGGTGGTGATTATTATCCTGCTGTGAGGATTCCTGTATTACCGAGCTAAAGGTAAACATGTGGTAGAAAGGTTAAGTAGCGAAAAATAGAGAAATAGAAGGTGATATAAAGAAAAAATTAGAGAAGATCTTGAGAAAAGCGAGAAGAGGTATTAGAGAAAGGTAGGAAGAAAGAATTGGGCAGGGAAGAGGAGATAGAGTCAGGAAAAAGAATAAATCGGCGAAGCCGGAAGATAAGGACATCTAAGAGGCGCCACAGGAAGCGGATGAACAAAGACGATAGAAACTGCTCGCTCAGTCAGGGAAGCCTGGACTCTTACCTGGAGGAAAGGAAAAGAAAGAGAAAAGGGGAGGGTAGAACAGAAAATCAAGAAGAGGAGGAAGAGAATTTTTTTCAAAAAAGTAAAACGATGGCGAGGTCTCCTGGAGTGAAGAAAACACAGAAGACATCAGAGAAAGGGAAGGAAACGGACACAGAGATTTAGAAAAAAATATTGGAGCTGTTGCAAGAGTTGAAGGAGGAGATGAAAGAAATAAGACGAGAAAACAAGGAACTCAAGAGTGAGATAGAGAGGCAGAGAGAAGAATTTAAAGAGATAAAGAAGAGATGGGAAGGAGAGAGAGACTGGTGGAAGGAGAGAGTGGAAAAGCTGGAAGAGAGAATGGAAATCGAAGAGAGAAGAAAGAGGAAGAACAACATCGTGATAACAGGATGGGACGGGGAAAGAAAAAGTCATGTAAAAAAAGAGGATGAAGAGAAGTTTTTGAAGGAAAATGTAGAGGATAGTAAAGTAAAAGATTATTACAGGATTAACAAGGATCAAGTATTGGTGGAGATGGAGGGATGGGGTGAGAAGGAAAGAATAATGAAGCAAAAAGGAAAATTGAGGGAGAAGAGGGAAACAAGGGGGATATACATTGACAACGACCTCACAAAGAAAGAAAGAGATTTACAGAAGGAACTAAGAAGTATTGCGAAGGAAAAAAGGGAAGAAGGGAAAGAAGTAAGAGTGGGATACAGGAAATTAATAGTGGACGGGGAGCAATGGAGACGGAATGAAAAGAGAGAGAGACTAGAGGTTTTTCAATAAGAAGAAGGGGAGGAGGGAAAAAGGGGGACAACGGCAAAGTAATAAGGACAATGAAACGGGAAAAAAGAAAAAAAGAAGGAAGTAGGAGGGAAACTAAGGAAGGAAGGGGGAAATCAAAGAAGGTAACGTGAAAGACAGGGGTGAGGGCACTATTTTGGAATGTAGCGGGACTAGGGAAAAAAAGAAGAAGATTTTTGGGACTATGTGAAGGAGTTCCATATTGTTGGATTAACAGAAACATGGTCAGAAAGCTGGGAAAAAATATAAAAACTGTTACCAAAGAAGTTCAAGTGGGAATGGCAAGGGGCGAGAAGAGGAAAGAAAAATGGAAGAGCAGCAGGGGGAATAATAACAGGCGTAAAAAAAAGGAATAAAAGAGAATACTAAAAAGAAGGGAGAAGAGGAAGGTCACATGGTGAGAAACGTTAAAATAGACAGTAAATGGTGGAAAATTGTGACAGTGTACAGCAAAGAGATGAAAGAAACAATAAGCAAGATAGAAGAAACATTAAAAGACAACAGGGAAGAATGTCTACTTCTGGGAGGGGATTTTAACGGGAGAATTGGAGAAAGATGAGCCAGGGATTGGGAAGAAGAGAGAGGAGAGGGAAAAAGAAAATCCAAAGACAAGAAAGAAAACGCGGAAGGGAAGAAGTTGATGGAATGGATAGAAGAGAAAGGATGGGAAGTGCTGAATGGAAATAAACAATGGGACGAAGAAGGAGAATGGACCTACATAGGCGGTAGAGGAGAGACGGTGATAGACTACGGAATAGTAAACGGAGAAGCATGGGAAGAAGTCGAAGAATTCAGAATAGGGGAAAGAGTAGTCAGACCATCTGCCTATAGAGATAAGTATGGGAAGGAGGAGAAAGAAGAGAGGAGAAGAAGAAAAAATAGAGGAAATGCGGAAGGTGATAATTAAAGTATGGGACGAGCAAGGGGTGGAAAAGTATAAGACAAGACTGGAAAAAGCAAGATTTAAAGAACAAGAAGTAGGGAAAATGGAGAAAGAATTGGTAGAAATATTGGAAAAAGCAGCGACAAAAAGAGAAACAAAAGTAAGAGGTGGAGGAACAAGAAGAAAGAATAAATGGTTGGACAAAGAATGGGAGCAACGTAAAAAGAAAGCAATAAAAGAACTAAGAAAGTGGAGAAAGACTAAAGAGAACAGAAGTGACTTTTTAGAAGCGAAAAGAAGATACAGAGAGACATGCAGGGAGAAGAAGAGGTAGAAGAAGGAGAGAGAGGAGGAAGAGATAAATGCAATAAGAACAGAGAAGGAGGTATGGAACTATATTAATAGAGAGAGAAAGAAAAAAGAAAATGGGAGCGAGGAGATAACAATGAATGAGTGGGAGGAGTACCTCATGAGGCTGCTGGAGGGAGAAAAGGAAAAAAAAAGAAAACGGAAATAGAGACGAAGAGAAACCGAGTAGAACCTGAAGGAGAAGAAATTACAATGGTAGAGGTGGAGAGGCATGTGAAGAAACTGAGGAAAGGGAAGGCACCAGGGAGGGATAGAATACAGAATTAATCGTGGATGTATGGGACGAGAAGAGTGCTAGAGAGGCTGGTGGAGGTAATGAATGGGGTGTGGAGAGAAGAAGGATTCTCGGTAGGGTGGAGAGAGGGAATAATTCACCCCATTTACAAAAAAGGGGAGAAAAATAATGTAGAAAATTACCGAGGGATAACTCTCCTAAACACAGGATACAAGTTGTATGCATCAATTCTGAATTAAAGGATGAGCAGAGAGATAGAGGAAAAGGGAGCATTACCAGACAGCCAAGCAGGATTTAGAGAGGGGAGGGGAAGTATGGATAATGTATACATCCTGGACCATTTGACGAAGAGTGAGTTAAAGAAGAAAGGGGGGAGGGTATATGCATTATTCGTAGACTTGAAGGCGGCTTTTGACAAGGTGGACAGAGAGAGGTTGTTTGAGTGTCTGAGGGAGAAAGGGGTAAATAAATGGCTGGTAAGAAAGGTGGAGGAGATATATGAGAAGACAAAAAGTAAAGTAAAGGTAGGGGAGAGGGAAAGTGAATGGTTTGTGACAATAAAGGGAGTGAGGCAAGGTTGTCCGCTCAGCCCCTTCTTGAGGGGTGTGTGGTAGGTAGAAAAAAAGTGTGGAGCCTGGCGTTTGCGGATGATGTGGTAATGGTGGCAAAGAGTGAAAGAGAAATGAAGGAAATGATAAAGAGTTTAGGAAAATATGTGAAGAAGAAAAGACTAGAAGTGAATGTAGAGAAAACAAAAATGCTGGTGTTCAATAAGAGAAAGAGGAAGAACGAAGAGAGTTATTGGAGGTGGGAGGGAGAAGTAATAGAACAAGTAAAAGATTTCAAATACTTGGGGTATGTGTTCAATGAAAGAGCCACAGATAAGGCACATAATAGAGAACGGGCAAGAAAAGCGAACAAGGTGATAGGATGTGTATGGGGAATAGGAGAGATAAGGTGGGGAGGCGATTTTAAGAGGAGAATGATGATGTTTGAAAGTCTTATTGAAAGCGTGTTGTTGTACGGAGCAGAGATCTGGGGATGGAAAGAACAAGAGGAGATAGAGAGGGTGCAAGAGAAATATCTAAGGTGGGTGCTAGGGGTGGAGAGAGAAACGCCAGGGTACATAGTGAGAGAAGAATGCAAGAGGAATAGGTTGAGAGTGAAAGCGGGAAAAAGAGCGGTCAAGTTCGAAGACAAAATGGAAAGGAGGAAAGAATGTAGGATAATAAAGGAGTCCTAGAGAGAAAAAAAGAAGAATTCAGAGGAAAATGATAGGGAGAATTACTACAGGAGGAATGGGTATGCAAACAAAGAAATAGAGAGACTGAGAGAAAAAGGCGTGTGGATGAATGTAGAACTAAGTGAAAGAGATAAGGATACGGATAGACAAGAGAGGAGAGAAAGAATTAGAGAATCCAGATACAACGGGAATTACGGAAGATGCATGATCGAGGAAGTACCGAAGTATTTGGGGAGGGAAAGCGAGAAAGAAAGAAAGATGATGGCGAGGTTTAGGTGCGGAAATGAAGAGAGGGAAAATAGGTATTGGGCAGAAGATGGAGGAAGAATGTGTAGAATGTGCTATGAGGAAAGAGAGACGATTGAGCATATGTGGAACGAGTGCAGTGAGATGAAACAAAGAGAGAGGAAAGAAAGAGAGGAAATACTGAATGTAGATGGAAGGGAAATTAAATGGATGAAAGAGGTATGGAAGAGGAGGGAAAAGGTAGAAGAGGAAAGGGGAGGGGAGAAGAAATAGAGAATTTTATTTAGTTTTTTTTATTATTATAATTGTTAAGTTTACTTGTATATGTATAGGAATCAGAAAGCCCGTAGGGCAAATAAAGATTTATTTATTTACTCTTGTTTGTTCCTTAGAGGGTTCCGAAGTTCGAAGTTTGCATACTTGTGTCTAAGTTTCGCACTTAGCCTTTCCGTCCTCGACATATTGTGCTGTTCTACCGTGACGTAGGGGTTTTTTTTATAGAGGTTTTCTCCTCGCAGACCGGACGGTCAAGTCAAGTCTCCCGGAGAGCGAATGCCCACAACATACCAACCTAAAAAAAGCACTAACGTTTCACTATGTACATACTTTCAGGATAACAGTTTCTTATACCCCTACTGGTGTTCTCAATTCCTTCTATTCCGGGAATAATGAGATCATCCTTTCGGCGCGATCGAATATTCTTGAAGGATGAGATCATCCTCTTTGTGCGAGCGTCGTATAGTATGAGAACACCGCGACAGAATCTTCTAGGCTGATGATCTTATGGGAACAATCATTCCCAGACGTTCTGATGGTCTGTGGACTCTTCTAAATCAATGTGGTCATTCCAATAATTGTTCTCAGACAGATGACATCATCCACTTCTGGTGCCGTCGCGCCGTCGTCTCACTATTAATCAGATAAATGGCGCTGATTTACCTGTGACTCGGGCACCGCAGATTTGTCCCACCCGTACTCCGGCTTTGAACAGCCAGAGCCTTTAATGTCGTATTGATGGGTAAGTCAAAAATTCAAAAGGTAATCAGTTATTCTGGAAATAGTGGTAACTTTTAATAAATTTTGGTGTGAATCGCTTACGGACATCCACGTGCAAATCGTGTATTGATTAGAGATTAGTTATCAGTGAGATTCCGGCCTGATAATACTTATATAAGAGCAACTTACTAGTGAATTTCGTAAATTAAATTTTTTATAGGCTCCCGAGCGTTCCACCATAATGATGTTTCTCCAAGCACTGTTACTCCTTATCTCAACGCTCGCACTCACGTCGGCAGAGATAATCCAGCTAGAAAATAAGGACAACATTTATTGCATCACAGACAATCTTCAAGGTTTACTACATCTATCACCACCAGTAATCGAAAAGGGCAAGGACAGTTCCGTTCTACTAGAAAGTGATACAGAATGGGACGGCTGGTCTCTTGTGAACTCCAAAGAAGTTGTGGTGCCCTTCGTTAAGGACAAAAGATGGGAAGGTAAGTCGGAGTTGTTTTACGAAAAAAGGAAGAACTAAGTCTTTGATGTTGTAGATTTTGAAACCCAGTACTTAGATTCTGTCCATTATGACTCAGTCAGGAGCCTCTCTTACTCGTTTTTTGCAAGTGGTGTGAACGTCATAACGGACAATCCTGCAAATACAAGGTCTGATAAGGCAACCCGGGACGTTAGTCTTAGTTGGGGGTTTGGATCAACTTATCCAAAGAACAAAACTGGGTCCTTTCAAATTGATGTCCAAAGCCAGAATAAGACCTATTGGAAAATCCACGATTGTACGGATGAGTGTTTATCAATTAATCGAGTCAATCATATTTTCGCGTTTTAGATAACCTCCGTTGGACAGACACAGTCTCAGACAGTCCTACTGTTATCAACGTTACAGCAACTGATTTGTCCTGCGTGGACGTATACGTTTATTTATGTACAGACTGTGTTCTAACCGTTATCGTTGACAGCAATTTGTTCAACGTTTATGGAGTAGACGAGAAAGCTTGGGAATGGCAACACCAATCGTTTAAAGTGGCAACTGGAAGCAAAATTACCATCGCCAGAGCTCTTGACAAGGGAGATGTCGGCGAATGGGCTGTTGACATCAGACGGTGTCCCATCACAACAACCACAAACAAGAGTAAGTCGTTGCAAAACTTGACACAACTTGACAAAAACTTTCTAGTCGTTTACCACCCTGACTTGAGCAAAGACGTTCAGCCCACTCTCGCCAGAAGCTGTCAGATTTACGGAATACTCGACAAAGACCAAAATGCTTTCAACTGTTCGCTAGGTGTATTGGGAAAAAATTGCGACATCAAGTGTCAGGATCTCTTAGGCGACGATAAGCAGTCCTGTGAAGAATACAAAATTTGCGCTGGATCTGTTCCCGTGTGTTCATGTGCTTGGGGATACGAAGGAGAGTCTTGTGATCAAGGTCGGTATACCATTTGGTGTCAGGAATCTATTTATATTTTTATTTTTTTAGCTTGTTCTGGAGGCAAGTGGGGTTTGTCTTGTCTCAAGAACTGTCCACAGTGTGACACCTGTAATGCCAAAACAGGAGAGTGTACCGGTTCTGCCGCATCAAATATAGGTGTGTTTTTGTAATATCTGATTTTGAAGGGCTTTATTACAATTTGATGATTTCAGCTGTCGCCACGTTGGTAATAGGCGCACTTGCGGCTATCTTCCTATAAGGGAGAAGATGAAGAGAGTGCTAATGTTGTTGCCAAGTTTTTGTAGTTTTAATTTTTATTAAAAGATCTTTACTGTTCAATGTTGTTTTTGGTATTCCAACTAGTTTAATACGAAATATACATGGTAAAGATGACTAAGCCGTTACATGTTGAGGATGACGTTGCTGTTGTAAAAGCAATGCGTCACGCGATCGTAGCACTCGTCTGATTTTGAATAGCTTTATTATTATATATTTATTAACTTTTCGTACAGTTTTAACTATTAAAAAAACTTAACCAATTATAAATATACATCTATCAGGTCTTGAAACAGCGTAGGATTGAACCACCGGCTATTACAAAAGTAAATTCAGAATCAAAGCATTTTTTTTATAGAAAGGCCTTCAAAATCCTTCTGCTAAAACTATCATGACAACTAAACTCGGTACTTCGCAGAGGATATCTTATCTGTTTAGTTTACTTTAGTGCTTAAATTCACATCTCGAGTGCTGCCAACTTATCAGGTTTATTCTCGTAAACACTTTGTGGGTTCATTCATTCGCTTGTAATCAATAAATGCTTTGATGTCATCACGACCTTAAATCGGGACTAATCCCGTTCTTTGTTTTGTTTGTTGACGAACGAAGCGTTTGTGACAACATGTAGATGGCTTCTTCGACAGTAATATCGGTAATTCATACATCATGTCATACTCATAGTTGTGAAATCCCAAAATGCCGATGTGGATGCTGCGTTATGTTCACATGACGATATCCCTTTAGAACGTTTTTGAAGTGAAACTTCTTATATCACGGAGTAAGATTTTTGTAAGATTTTGGCACGAAACTGCAATATATAAGTGGGGTGATATTTTAAACTGGGAGAGGAGCGCAAGCGGCAGCTGGTCGACGCGACGGTAAGATTATGCCACGACCTACCCAAGGGGTATCCCTGGAGGCCCAAGCCCAATAAGGCTCACACCCAAAGGAGTTCCTACCAAAGGGATCCATTCCCGAGGGGGCTCCAGCCAAGGGGGTTTTAGGCTTAAGGGGGCCCCTGTCTGAGGGGGTCCCTACCCAAAGGGGCACTGCCAGAGGGGGTCAACATTTTTTTGACGGGCATTTTCGCAATGTAGAGTCGGACTTTTGTTCCTTAAATTGCATGTCATGTATATCAGGTAGCTAGATTCAGACTGTAAATGACAGATGGGTTAAATTATTTGTCTATGGCGAAAATTGTACAATTGAGTGGATTATAATTTTTGAATAAATTTCACAAGTAATTAAAAGTGCTACTTCGAAAACACTGGCAGAACGGACGAAAGACTATTGAAATTACAAAATAAATGTAATCGTTACTACTGATTCTTCCATTTACTTAATATTACCCCTTCTCGACCTGTCATCAGCTAAATAAGTTTTACTTCTAACGTGCGTGGCGGCCACACACTCATCTTTTTTTGTCAGGGGTGTATCGGGTCTTTTTCAACTTTGGGTTTCCCAACATTAACTTAGCAAGTGTCCTTTTCAAGAAGTGTAATTTTTATTGTTTGCTTTTGCAACCATCCCCTCAAAAAGTCTCTTTTTCATTGTTGGGTTTGAGTGTTTTAGGTTTGCCAGAAATTCTTCGTGTTGCCTCGAGCGCCAGTCTTTTTAACGTGTTATGCTCCACTTGACCATAGGTAACTTAATCGGAGTCCGGTGGTCGGCTGTCAACCTGTAAAGCCGTGCGCGTGCTTCCGTTTCTCGAAAATACCCGTGGTTGTCGAAATGGCTAATTTTACTGACGATGACCCTACCGATATGGCACTTATACTTAGTTTTTTTGTGGACGTGGATAAAGCAGATCGTGTGCGGTACACCAGTAGACACAGAAACGCGCTGCAATAACAATAAGACAACAGCCGGATGTCAGACACAAGCTAGACGTCCCGCATTTTGAGTATTTATTATAATGCTATTGAGGTAGATAAGTCAAGTGCCAATTTAAATTTTATTTGTGGAGCTCGAGCGTATGGGTTTTTCTAGTCAGTTTCTTGTCAGTCGAAAGTGTTTTTCACAGATATGTTGTACGGTGCACCAGTTAAAATTTTTACATGTATTTCAACTTCATTAATATCGCCGGCGCTTGACCTGCGCTCGGGGAGACGATCACCAACTGTAGAGCCGCTAGAACTCCCGCAGTGTTACGCAGACGTCCTCCGAGCGGCACTTGGGGATTGGCAAACGCGAGGACTGTCGGTGCCTGGAAAGCGGTGATGGGCGGCTAGTGTTTCTGGCGGAGGTCTCTACATTATTCACTCTCTCTTTCGTCGATTGCTTCTTCTTCTTAGTCTCTCTCTTCTGCTTCTTCCCCGGTCGGTTGGTAGACTCATCCTACCGGCAATGGGCAGATGTCGGCATGAACGCTTCGGCATCAGGAGCGCGCTAATTCGCTGAGCAGCCGAGAACAAGAACGGCGTCGATACGGTGCCGGGAAGTATTTAATTCGGTCTATTTGTCAAAACGATGTCGAAAAACAGTAGCTATGTTACCAATAATTGTTTTATTTCCAAATGTTGGATTTGAAAACATCACCTTACAAGGTCTCTTCATCAACGTTGCTTTTGACAAAATCCCCATTGGTAACTTTTTTTTACGTGGTATGCTCCACGAGACCACGGTAGTTTGGCGGGAGGGAAAAATAAAGCCGTTTTGGTGTTACAGTTTCATGTTCCCCTATTTACAATTATTTACAAAATATTTACAAAGCTTACAGACTTGATCGGTGGTAACTCGGTGACGAAATTTGAGATTCACCGTGTATGCCCCTGTCGAATTGCATACTGTTTACGGCAGTTCAGAGTCTGTGCGTTTCGGTTTGTGAGTGGTTGACAAAAGTTGCGGATCACCCTGTAGACGTCGGCAAACCCGCCCCTTATATACGGTGGTTCGTCTAGTTTCGGAACCCGTACGGTTGATTCGGAACCCGAGCGGTTAGTGATCAAAGTTATAATGCCCCCTATATACGCTGATGTAATGATTTCGGAACCCGTACGGTCGATGACAAAAGTTAGGCTGCCCCCTGTAGACGATGAAGCACACACCCTTTGAGTACGGTGGTTAAGTTAACGAAAGTTTCGGAACCTGGCAGGTTGATGACAAAAGTTATGCTGCCCCCTGTAGACACTGATGTACCCGCCCCTTGTGTACGGTGGTTCGGTTACTTGAAGTTTTGCAACCCGCGCGGTTGGTGACAAGAGTTAGGCTGTCCCCTGCAGACGATGAAGCACCCACACCTTGAGTACGGTGGTTCAGTTAAGAGAGGTTTCGGAACCCGGCCGGTTCATGACAAAAGTTATGCTGCCCCCTGTAGACGTCAATCCCCTTTGAATGCGGCGGTTCGATTATTGGGAATTTCGGAACTCCCGGGATTCGACTTGTTGGTTTGCGGGGCGGATTAGCCAGTAGAAAACAGGTCGGTTTGGTTGGTCTGGAAGCTTGGCCAGCGTTGAACCCTGGGATCCCCCCGCGTGAACCCAACCTTCCAAAGACCAGTAAAAACCGGTAAAATCGGTTCCGGGCATCGTATTGGCTCCGGAGCAGCGTCTGTACGCTCTTGTTCGCTGGCCAAGATGATGTAAAATGCATTGCGGTGCGATAACCCGAAGTATTTATTTTCGGGGTTGGGTGCGGTCGTAGCGACTCCGGAGTAGACTCGTCGGAAGCGCGCTAATTTTCCGGTGGTGATTATTATCCTGCTGTGAGGATTCCTGTATTACCGAGCTAAAGGTAAACATGTGGTAGAAAGGTTAAGTAGCGAAAAATAGAGAAATAGAAGGTGATATAAAGAAAAAATTAGAGAAGATCTTGAGAAAAGCGAGAAGAGGTATTAGAGAAAGGTAGGAAGAAAGAATTGGGCAGGGAAGAGGAGACAGAGTCAGGAAAAAGAATAAATCGGCGAAGCCGGAAGATAAGGACATCTAAGAGGCGCCACAGAAAGCGGATGAACAAAGACGATAGAAACTGCTCGCTCAGTCAGGGAAGCCTGGACTCTTACCTAGAGGAAAGGAAAAGAAAGAGAAAAGGGGAGGGTAGAACAGAAAATCAAGAAGAGGAGGAAGAGATTTTTTTTCAAAAAAGTAAAACGATGGCGAGGTCTCCTGGAGTAAAGAAAACACAGAAGACATCAGAGAAAGAGAAGGAAACGGACACAGAGATGGAGAAAAAAATATTGGAGCTGTTGCAAGAGTTGAAGGAGGAGATGAAAGAAATAAGACGAGAAAACAAGGAACTCAAGTGTGAGATAGAGAGGCAGAGAAAAGAATTTAAAGAGCTGGAGAAGAGATGGGAAGGAGAGAGAGACTGGTGGAAGGAGAGAGTGGAAAAGCTGGAAGAGAGAATGGAAATCGAAGAGAGAAGAAAGAGGAAGAACAACATCGTGATAACAGGAAGGGACAGGGAAAGAAAAAGGCATGTAAAAAAAGAGGATGTAGAGAAGTTTTTGAAGGAAAATGTTGAGGATAGTAAAGTAAAAGATTATTACAGGATAAACAAGGATCAAGTATTGGTGGAGATGGAGGGATAGGGTGAGAAGGAAAGAATAATGAAGCAAAAGGAAAATTTAGTGAGAAGAGGGAAACAAGGGGGATATACATAGACAACCACCTCACAAAGAAGGAAAGAGATTTACAGAAGAAACAAAGAAGTATGACGAAGGAAAAAAGGGAAGAAGGGAAAGAAGTAAGAGTGGGATACAGGAAGTTAATAGTGGACGGGGAGCAATGGAGATGCAATGAAAAGAGAGAGAGACTAGAGGTTTTTCAATAAGAAGAAGAAGGGGAGGAGGGAAAAAGGGGGACAACGGCAAAGTAAAAAGGACAATGAAACGGGAAAAAAGAAAGAAAGAAGGAAGTAGGAGGGAAACTAAGGAAGGAAGGGGGAAGTCAAAGAAGGTAACGTGAAAAACAGGGGTGAGGGCACTATTTTGGAATGTAGCGGGACTAGGGAAAAAAGAAGAAGATTTTTGGGACTATGTGAAGGAGTTCAATATTGTTGGATTAACAGAGACATGGTCAGAAAGCTGGGAAAAAAATAGAAAAACTGTTACCAAAGGAGTTCAAGTGGGAATGGCAAGGGGCGAGAAGGGGAAAGAAAAAAGGAAGAGCAGCAGGGGGAATAATAACAGGCGTAAAAAAAGGAATAAAAGAGAGTACTAAAAAGAAGGGAGAAGAGGAAGGTCACATGGTGAGAAACGTTAAAATAGACAGTAAATGGTGGAAAATTGTGACAGTGTACAGCAAAGAGGTGAAAGAAACAATAAGCAAGATAGAAGAAACATTAAAAGACAACAGGGAAGAATGTCTACTTCTGGGAGGGGATTTTAACGGGAGAATTGGAGAAAGAGGAGCCAGGGATTGGGAAGAAGAGAGAGGAGAGGGAAAAAGAAAATCCAAAGACAAGAAAGAAAACGCGGAAGGGAAGAAGTTGATGGAATGGATAGAAGAGAAAGGATGGGAAGTGCTGAATGGAAATAAACAATGGGACGAAGAAGGAGAATGGACCTACATAGGCGGTAGAGGAGAGACGGTGATAGACTACGGAATAGTAAACGGAGAAGCATGGGAAGAAGTCGAAGAATTCAGAATAGGGGAAAGAGTAGAGTCAGACCATCTGCCTATAGAGATAAGTATGGGAAGGAGGAGAAATAAGAGAGGAGAAGAAGAAAAAATAGAGGAAATGCGGAAGGTGATAATTAATGTATGGGACGAGCACGGGGTGGAAGAGTATAAGACAAGACTGGAAAAAGCAAGATTTAAAGAACAAGAAGTAGGGAAAATGGAGAAAGAATTGGTAGAAATACTGGAAAAAGCAGCGACAAAAAGAGAAACAAAAGTAAGAGGTGGAGGAACAAGAAGAAAGAATAAATGGTTGGACAAAGAATGGGAGCAACGTAAAAAGAAAGCAATAAAAGAACTAAGAAAGTGGAGAAAGACTAAAGAGAACAGAAGTGACTTTTTAGAAGCGAAAAGAAGATACAGAGAGACATGCAGGGAGAAGAAGAGGTAGAAGAAGGAGAGAGAGGAGGAAGAGATAAATGCAATAAGAACAGAGAAGGAGGTATGGAACTATATTAATAGAGAGAGAAAGAAAAAAGAAAATGGGAGCGAGGAGATAACAATGAATGAGTGGGAGGAGTACCTCATGAGGCTGCTGGAGGGAGAAAAGGAAAAAAAAAGAAAACGGAAATAGAGACGAAGAGAAACCGAGTAGAACCTGAAGGACAAGAAATTACAATGGTAGAGGTGGAGAGGCATGTGAAGAAACTGAGGAAAGGGAAGGCACCAGGGAGGGATAGAATACAGAATTAATCGTGGATGTATGGGACGAGAAGAGTGCTAGAGAGGCTGGTGGAGGTAATGAATGGGGTGTGGAGAGAAGAAGGATTCTCGGTAGGGTGTAGAGAGGGAATAATTCACCCCATTTACAAAAAAGGGGAGAAAAATAAAGTAGAAAATTACCGAGGGATAACTCTCCTAAACACAGGATACAAGTTGTATGCATCAATTCTGAATTAAAGGATGAGCAGAGAGATAGAGGAAAAGGGAGCATTACCAGACAGCCAAGCAGGATTTAGAGAGGGGAGGGGAAGTATGGATAATGTATACATCCTGGACCATTTGACGAAGAGTGAGTAAAAGAAGAAAGGGGGGAGGGTATATGCATTATTCGTAGACTTGAAGGCGGCTTTTGACAAGGTGGACAGAGAGAGGTTGTTTGAGTGTCTGAGGGAGAAAGGGGTAAATAAATGGCTGGTAAGAAAGGTGGAGGAGATATATGAGAAGACAAAAAGTAAAGTGAAGGTAGGGGAGAGGGAAAGTGAATGGTTTGTGACAATAAAGGGAGTGAGGCAAGGTTGTCCGCTCAGCCCCTTCTTGTGGGGTGTGTGGTAGGTAGAAAAAAAGTGTGGAGCCTGGCGTTTGCGGATGATGTGGTAATGGTGGCAAAGAGTGAAAGAGAAATGAAGGAAATGGGTAAAGAGTTTAGGAAAATATGTGAAGAAGAAAAGACTAGAAGTGAATGTAGAGAAAACAAAAATGCTGGTGTTCAATAAGAGAAAGAGGAAGAACGAAGAGAGTTATTGGAGGTGGGAGGGAGAAGTAATAGAACAAGTAAAAGATTTCAAATACTTGGGGTATGTGTTCAATGAAAGAGCCACAGATAAGGCACATAATAGAGAACGGGCAAGAAAAGCGAACAAGGTGATAGGATGTGTATGGGGAATAGGAGAGAGAAGGTGGGGAGGCGATTTTAAGAGGAGAATGATGATGTTTGAAAGTCTTATTAAAAGCGTGTTGTTGTACGGAGCAGAGATCTGGGGATGGAAAGAACAAGAAGAACAATAGAGAGGGTGCAAGAGAAATATCTAAGGTGGGTGCTAGGGGTGGAGAGAGAAACGCCAGGGTACATAGTGAGAGAAGAATGCAAGAGGAATAGGTTGAGAGTGAAAGCGGGAAAAAGAGCGGTCAAGTCCGAAGACAGGATGGAAAGGAGGAAAGAATGTAGGATACTAAAGGAGTCCTGGAGAGAAAAAAAGAAGAATTCAGAGGAAAATGATAGGGAGAATTACTACAGGAGGAATGGGTATGCAAACAAAGAAATAGAGAGACTGAGAAAAAAAGGCGTGTGGATGAATGTAGAACTAAGTGAAAGAGATAAGGATACGGATAGACAAGAGAGGAGAGAAAGAATTAGAGAATCCAGATACAACGGGAATTACGGAAGATGCATGATCGAGGAAGTACCGAAGTATTTGGGGAGGGAAAGCGAGAAAGAAAGAAAGATGATGGCGAGGTTTAGGTGCGGAAATGAAGAGAGGGAAAATAGGTATTGGGCAGAAGATGGAGGAAGAATGTGTAGAATGTGCTATGAGGAAAGAGAGACGATTGAGCATATGTGGAACGAGTGCAGTGAGATGAAACAAAGAGAGAGGAAAGAAAGAGAGGAAATACTGAATGTAGATGGAAGGGAAATTAAATGGATGAAAGAGGTATGGAAGAGGAGGGAAAAGGTAGAAGAGGAAAGGGGAGGGGAGAAGAAATAGAGAATTTTATTTAGTTTTTTTTATTATAATTGTTAAGTTTACTTGTATATGTATAGGAATCAGAAAGCCCGTAGGGCAAATAAAGATTTATTTATTTACTCTTGTTTGTTCCTTAGAGGGTTCCGAAGTTCGAAGTTTGCATACTTTTGTCTAAGTTTCGCACTTAGCATTTCCGTCCTCGACATATTGTGCTGTTCCACCGTGACGTAGGGGTTTTTTTTATAGAGGTTTTCTCCTCGCAGACCGGACGGTCAAGTCAAGTCTCCCGGAGAGCGAATGCCCACAACATACCAACCTAAAAAAAGCACTAACGTTTCACTATGTACATACTTTCAGGATAACAGTTTCTTATACCCCTACTGGTGTTCTCAATTCCTTCTATTCCGGGAATAATGAGATCATCCTTTCGGCGCGATCGAATATTCTTGAAGGATGAGATCATCCTCTTTGTGCGAGCGTCGTATAGTATGAGAACACCGCGACAGAATCTTCTAGGCTGATGATCTTATGGGAACAATCATTCCCAGACGTTCTCATGGTCTGTGGACTTTTCTAGATCAATATGGTCATTCCAATAATTGTTCCCAGACAGATGACATCATCCACTTCTGGTGCCGTCGCGCCGTCGTCTGACTATTAATCAGATAAATGGCGCTGATTCACCTGTGACTCGGGCACCGCAGATTTGTCCCACCCGTACTCCGGCTTTGAACAGCCAGAGCCTTTAATGTCGTATTGATGGGTAAGTCAAAAATTCAAAAGGTAATCAGTTATTCTGGAAATAGTGGTAACTTTTAATAAATTTTGGTGTGAATCGCTTACGGACATCCACGTGCAAATCGTGTATTGATTAGAGATTAGTTATCAGTGAGATTCCGGCCTGATAATACTTATATAAGAGCAACTTACTAGTGAATTTCGTAAATTAAATTTTTTATAGGCTCCCGAGCGTTCCACCATAATGATGTTTCTCCAAGCACTGTTACTCCTTATCTCAACGCTCGCACTCACGTCGGCAGAGATAATCCAGCTAGAAAATAAGGACAACATTTATTGCATCACAGACAATCTTCAAGGTTTACTACATCTATCACCACCAGTAATCGAAAAGGGCAAGGACAGTTCCGTTCTACTAGAAAGTGATACAGAATGGGACGGCTGGTCTCTTGTGAACTCCAAAGAAGTTGTGGTGCCATTCGTTAAGGACAAAAGATGGGAAGGTAAATCGGAGTTGCTTCTCGAAACGAGAAGTATTAACTCTTTGGTGTTGTAGATTTTGAAACCCAGTACCTAGATGCTGTTCATTATGACTCAGTCAGGAGCCTCTCTTACTCGTTTTTTGCAAGTGGTGTAAACGTCATAACGGACAATCCACCAAATACAAGGTCGGATAAGGCAACCCGGGACTTTAGTCTTAGTTGGGGGTTTGGATCAACTTATCCAAAGAACAAAACCGGGTCCTTTCAAATTGATGTCCAAACTCAGAATACGACCTATTGGAAAATCCACGATTGTACGGATAAGTGTTTTTAAATTAATCGAGTCAATAATATTTTGGCGTGTTTTAGATAACCTCCGTTGGACAGATACAGTCTCAGACAGTCCTACTGTTATCAACGTTACAGCAACTAATTTGTCCTGCGTGGACGTATACGTTTATTTATGCACAGACTGTGTTTTAATCGTTATCGTCGACAAAAATTTGTTCAACGTTCATGGAGTAGACGAGAAAGCTTGGGAATGGCAACACCAATCGTTTAAAGTGGCCACTGGAAGCATAATTACCATCGCCAGAGCTCTTGACAACGCAGATGTTGGCGAATGGGCTGTTGACATCAGACGGTGTCCCATCACAACAACCACAAACAAGAGTAAGTCGTTGCAAAACTTGACACAACTTGACAAGAACTTTCTAGTCGTTTACCACCCTGACTTGAGCAAAGACGTTCAGCCCACTGTCCCCAGAAGCTGTCAGATTTACGGAATACTCGACAAAGATCAAAATGCTTTCAACTGTTCGCTCGGTGTATTGGGAAAAAATTGCGACATCGAGTGTCAGGATCTCTTAGGCGACGATAAGCAGTCCTGTGAAGAATACAAAATTTGCGCTGGATCTCCTCCCGCGTGTTCATGTGCTTGGGGATACGAAGGAGAGTCTTGTGATCAAGGTCGGTATACCATTTGGTGTCAGGAATCTATTTTTATTTTTATTTTTTTAGCTTGCTCTGGAGGCAAGTGGGGTTTGTCTTGTCTCAAGAACTGTCCACAGTGTGACACCTGTGATGCCAAAACAGGGCAGTGTACTGGTTCTGCCGCATCAAATATAGGTGTGTTTTTGTAATTTCTAATTTTGAAGGATTTTGTTATAACTTTCAGTTTCAGCGGTCGCCACGTTGGTAATAGGCGCACTTGCGGGTGTGTTCCTATAAAGGAGAAGATGTGGAGAGTGCTAATGCTGTTGTAAAATTTTTGTACAGTTTTAATTATTAAAAAAACTTTAGTGTTTTATATTGTTTTTGATATTCCAACTAGTTTAATAAGAATGACTAAGCTGTGACGTGTTCAGAATGACGTTGCTGTAAAGGCAATGAGTCACGCGATATATTTATTAACTTTTAAAAAAACTTAACCAATTATAAATATACATCTATTAGGTCTTGAAACAACGTGGGATTAGACCACCAGATATTACAAAAGTAAATTCAAAATCAAAGCATTTTTTTTTATAGAAAAGAATTCAAAATCCTTCTACTAAAACTATCATGACTCCTGAACTCGCTACTTCGCAGAGGATATCTTATCCGTTTAGTTTACGTTAGTGCTTAAATTCACACACGTTATCTAGAGTGCTGCCAACTTATCAGGTTTATTCTCGTAAACACTATCATCACGACCTTAAATCGGAACTAATCCCGTTATTTGTTTTGTTTGTTGACGAACGAAGCGTGTGTCACAATATCTGGTCTCTATTCTCGACCTGTCATCAGCTAAATAAGTTTCACTTCTACCGTGCGTGGCGGCCACACGCTTTTCTTTTTTGTATCATAGTATTTTAGTTTAACGACATTCTCTTGGAATGTGCCCTGAAAATGCAGATACTCAACTCAACCAGAAGATCAGGGGTGTATCGATGTTGGGTTTGCTCACATTAACTTAGAAAGTGTCCTTTTCAAAAAGTGTCATTTTTACTGTTCGGTTTTGCAACCATCCCCTCAAAAGGTCTCTTTTCCATTGTTGGGTTTGAGTGTATTTATCAATGTTAGGTTTGACAGAGAGTTGTGACGCTTCTTTCGGTCGGATTGCCTCGAGCGCCAGTCTTTTTAACGTGTTATGCTCCACTTGACCATAGGTAGCTTAATCGGAGTCCGGTAAGCCAAGGGTCAGCTGTCAACCTGTAAAACCGTGCGCGTGCTTCCGTTTCCCGAAAGTACCAGTGGTTGTCGAAGTGGCAAATTTTACTGAGGATGATCGTACCGATATGGCACTTATACTTATTTCTTTTGTGGAGGTGGATGTGTACGCTACATCAGTAGACACAGAAGAGGAATTTCGCCAGCGAGTTGAACACGTTGCATTAACAATAAGACAACAGCCGGGTGTTAGACACAATATCACTCGAATAGCCCAAGCATGACGTCCCTCATTTTGAGAATTTATTATAATGTTGAGATAGATAAGTCAAGTTCAATGTCAAGTGCCAACCTAAATTTTATCTGTCGAGCTCGAGCGTAGGGGTTTTTCTGATCAGTTTCTTGTCATGTCGACTTTTAATTCCTTCATGAACGTCGCAACTAAATTGGTTTAAAGTGTTTTTCACAGATATGTTGTACTGGACTGTACGGTGCACCAGTTAAAATTTTTACATGGATTTCAATTTCACCCCCTATACAGTGGCTCAATATGTACACGGTGACGGGGAGCGGAAGCAGGGATAAGAACTTCTTTCACTTCATTGGTACCTAGGGGCCTCTTTCTGGAGTGAAGCTGCGGCGGCCGGCGGCGGAGGCAGACGTGGAGCGAAGAGGTGCGGGCGTGATCGCCGCCAAGAAGAGGTCGGTCCGGATATCGTCGGCACTTGACCTGCGGTCGGGGAGACGATCACCGACTGTAGAGCCGCTAAGACTCCCGCAGTGTTAGACAGACTTCCTCCGCACGGCAAACTCGAGAACTCCTTCAGCAAGGCCAGTCGGCACCGAAAATGCCAGGGCTGATCCCGTCCTGTCGGTGCCTGGAAAGCGGTGGTGGGCGGCTGGTGTTTCTGGCGGTCGCTTCTTCTTTTTCGTTTCTCTCTCTTCTGTTTCTTTCCCGGTCGGTTGGTAGACTCAGCCCTTCATGGACCGCTTAGTGGGGATCAGTAATATCGAACCCATGCGCGGATCTGAGTGAGGAGTGGAGAATGGGGGACGTGGCGAGTGCTCCTCGGCGTGGTCTCACTCTCCACTCGTCGACGGCGGCCGGAAGCGGCATGAACGCTTCGGCATAAGGAGGGCGCTAATTCGCTGAGCAGCCGAGAACAAGAACGGTATCGATACGGTGCCGGGAAGTATTTAATTCGGTGTATTTGTCACCACGATGTCGAAAAACATACAAAACTCAATAACTTAGTTACCAATAATTGTTTTATTTCCAAATGTTGGATTTGACAACATCACCTCAGAAGGTCTGTGTATCAACGTTGGATTTGACAAAATACTTTTTAAAAACGTTTTTTTTTTTTATGTCGGGTTTGACAACATCCCTTTGGTAACTTTGTGACTCTTGATTACGGCGGCGGTTGCCTCGAGCGCCAGCTTTTTTACGTAGTATGCTCCACGGGACCACCGGTAGCTAAAAGTCCAGAGGTCAAGTGTTTAGTTTGGGGAGAGGGCAAAAAAACCGTTTCCGTGTTACAGTTTAATGTTTCCCTATTTACAATTATCTACAAAATAGCGACAAAGCTTAGTGACTTGTGGTAACTCGGTGACGAAATTTGAGATTCACCCTGTATTCCCCTGTCGAATTGCACTCTGTTTACGTTTCGGTTTGTGAGTGGTTGATAACAAAAGTTGCGGGTCACCCTGTAGACGTCGGTGAACCCGCCCTCTGAATACGGTGGTTCGTTTAAATTCGGAACCCCAGCGGTTAGTGACAAAAGTTATAATGCCCCCTGTATACGATGATGTAATGATTTTGTAACCCGTACCGTTGATTCGCAAGCGGTTAGTGATCAAAGTTATAATGTCCCCTATATACGCTGATGTAATGATTTCGGAACCCGTACGGTTGATGACAAAAGTTATTTTGCCCCCTGTAGACGATGAAGCACCCACCCCTTGAGTACGATGGTTCAGTTACTTGAAGTTTTGCAACCCGCGCGGTTGCTGATAAAAGTTATGATGCCCCCTGTAGAGGGTGAGATAATGTTTTTCGGAACCCGAGCGGTTGGTGACAAAATTTGGGCTGCCCCCTGTAGATCGACTTGCTGGTTTGCGGGGCGGGACGGTGAGGTCGGGTTTGATCCGGGTAAGCCAGTAGAAAAGAAGTCGGTCTGGTTGGTCTGGATCCCCCCGCGTGAACCCAACCTTCCAACGACCAGTAAAAACAAACCGGGACAACTCATTACAATGCTGGTGACTAGCCGTCGGAGGGTGCGGGAGACTAGCAAAAGAAAATACTCGGTCTGGTTGCTAGTGTTATCTTCCCTCCGAAAAAAAATCAGTTCCGGGCATCGTATTGGCTCCGGAGCGGCGGCGTCCGGTACGCTCTTCTCCGCTGGTTAAGATGATGAACTAAATTCATTGCGGTGCGATAACCGAAAGCAATTATTTTCGGCGGTTTTCGGGACGATGAAAGGGCGTGGTCAGGCCTAACAAGGTCGGGGGTTGGGGGTGGTCGTTGCGACTCCGAAGTAGACTCGTCGGGAGTCCGCTAATTTTCCGGTGGTAATGAAGAAAAAATGATCCTGCTGTGACACTGCAAACTATTTTTCGCGGTGAGTTATAAGTTTAATTTTTAGGTGCAGGGTCTTGTTTAAATAGCGAATCGACGGTGCGATCGGCGGTGGGAATGTCGCTTCGCTGGCGGTTTTTAATTTGATATTTACATTCAGATTTTTTTTGTAACTTCGTTACAGCTTTTTTTCGATTTTGGATTTGATAGCATCTTCTTAGAAAGTGTGTTTCCCATTGTTGGGTTTGAAAACATCCTCCTAGAAGCCGTCTATCAGTGTTAGGTTTGACATCATCTCTTTAGAATTATGTTGCATTTTACAAAATCCCTTTAGAAAATTCCGTTGGGTTTGTGGACATGCCGTAGAAGTGATTTTTTCAATGTTAGGGTTTGACACCCCTTTAGGAAAACCTTTTCCAACGTTTGATTTGACAACATCTTTTAGAAAGTGGTTTACTAATATTGGCTTCGACATCCTCTTAGACATTTTTTGAAATGCTGGGTTCAACATTCGATGGTATCTTTTTCAAAAGGGAATTTGACAACATTACTTTGGAAAGTTTCTTTTTCAATGTTGGATTTGAAACATTCCCTTAGAAAGTGTCTCTTGCAATGTTCGGTTTGATAAGATCTTCTTAGGCTTGACAGTATCTCTTTTAGTGTCTTTTATTTCAAACTTAGTGTGACGCTTTCTCCGCTTTTAACGTTTTTTTACGTGGTATGCTCCACGGGACCACGGGTAGCTAAATCGGAGCACGGTTTACCCGGGGTCAGCTGTCTATTTTGGCGATAGGGAAGTAAATCAAATTTAGTGACGGTAATCGAGCTTTATTTCCAATATGTAAAGGGTTCCCGAACTTACATTACAGATTCTTTACAAGGGGGTCAATATGTACAGGGGTTCTAAACTTAATTTACAATGTCCTCCACATATCAATACGAGGAAAAGTTACAGTCTCGTCAATATAAATATAAACGCGGGGAGCTGAGGTTAGGGCGTCCTTCGCGGAGATGGTTTCTAGAGACCCTTGAATGAGAGTCTGGCCAACACATCGCCAAGTTTTGATTGGTGGCGCCATATTATATTACAGTTCAAATTCCCGGCGTTGCCCGGGTTAGACCACACAATACAAACATTTAGAAACAAGAAGAATGTTCTTAAATCCAAATGGAGTAAATTTAAATTAAAATTTAAATATATCTATGTGATGCCGAAACATGTACCATTAGTAATCTTAGAGTTATTAAAGTTTGTGGAGTTCGACATAGATATATTTAAATTTTAACAAACATTTAGATTTGGATAATTATTAGGTAGCTGAACCGACAGACGCTATCCTGTCCAAATTTCAATAAATCCGTTTTTGGACAGATTGCGAAACAACACAAAAGTAAAACAAATGTAATTCCTTGGGACAGAGGAGGTACCACAGGAACCCCCTCGAGGCAGGGGGGCGTAACTACCAGAGCGGCCCCCCTTGGGACAAAAGGCGTAGATACTATAACGGACCCCCTTGGAATAGGAGCGAAGCGACTATCGGAGGTCTCCTTGGGGCGGGGGCAAAGCTACCATCGTGGCTCCTTAAAAACATTAAATTGCTCGCGCTTCATTGTGATATAAAATGGCGGTGTTCGCCAGACTCTTATTAAAGGGTCTCTAGTGGTTTCAAGGCGGAACGATTGGCGGCAAAATCCACCAAGGAGGAACCCCTACGGCTACCCCGGTGCACGAACTACGTTGGAAGTCGATAGTCGGCTGAGGCGTTACTGGGACCCCTCAGGGTAAATCGGCTTCCCCGCGCGACCGTCAGAAACTAGGTCAGCTGGGGTGTTGCTAGGACTCCCTTGCTTCGACCTTCCCTAGACCAAGTCGGCACCCAAAGTACCCGGGTGGATCTCGTCTTGTAAGTGACGGAAAAGGACGGTAAGAGTTTTTTTTTTTCTTTTATAGAGAATTTGGAGGGGAGATGGTGGCGGAATCTATAACAAACACGTTTGTTATAATAACGAACAGGTGAATGATATTATCAACTTTCGTGGATACTTGATTGTACGGAAACTGTCACTTTCTTATATGGTCGTGCGAAAAAGACTATTCCATTGCCATGGTGCAACTGCAGCTCCGATAGCATTAACATAATGTTTTAAATAATCCCTGATCGTTAGAACCAGCTAAGTTAGAAACATTACATGTTCCTCATCTCCTCTGCAGAGTTGGAAGATTTTCAAGAGCATTGTCTTGTGGTACCTTGACAATATCATCAACGGATTCGGAGTCTGCATTGATGGTCCTATGGAAGATTCTAAAATGGGCCACCAAAATCCAAAATGTGTTTTGTATTGTTCTCCGAGCTGCCGACTCAATCGACAAATCGCTTTGTTCATTGTTCTTTTGGCCATTTGGTGCCTTGAAATTTTATAGTGGCATATAACCGGCATCCTGCAGATACACTTTCACGGCGAGAGGTCTGGATCGAATGGGGGTCTTATCAAAGTGCCTTCTTCCCACCGGAGTAGCGGTGGACCCGGACAACGCAGTGGATCCGGAATGATGGGGTCCGGAGCGCGCTTCTTTTCCGGTTATAATGATGTGAGAATAATCCCGGTGCGACACTGTGACGCTTATTGACGGCGGCGGTTGCCTCGAGCGCCAGTTCTTTACGTGGTATGCTCCACGGGATCACAGGTAGTTGGAGTGAGGAACTCCAGGGGTCAACTGTCTAGTTTGGCGGGATGAAAAAATAAAGCCGCTTTGGTGTTTAATATGCCCCTGTCGAATTGCACCCTGTATACAGCGGTTCACACTCTGCTTTGTGAGTGGTAGATGACAAGAGTTATGTATCATCCTGTAGACGTCGGTGTACCCGCCCCCTGTATACGGTGTGGTTTGGTTAGTTACGGAACCCGAGCGGTCGGTGACAAAAGTTACGATGCACCCTGTTGATGTTGATGTCCCCGCCCCCTGTATACGATGGTTCGGTTATTTGAAGTTTCGGAACTTGAGCGGTCGATGACAAAAGTTACGGAAAATTATTGACGTTTCCCGGCATTCGTCTTGCCGATTCGCGGGGCGGGACCGTGAGGTTGGGTTTGCTCCGGACTATCCAGCAGAAAACAAGTGGGTCTGGTGGTTCCGGAAGCTTAGCCAGCGCTGACCCCCGGAATCCCCCAGCGTGAACCCCACCTTCCGGAGACCAGTAAAAATCGATAAAAATTATTACGTAGGCTAGTTACCGGAGAAGCCTAGGAAGGAAGTAAGGAGCCCCTCACCTCAGTCAGCTTCTTCTTTCTGGGCGGCTTCCTTCTGGTTGGTCTTCTTTGGAGCGGGCACGACTCTTCACTGTCGTTCTATGGAAGCGCAGTATCTTTTGGGTGATAATGATGAAGGCTGATGCGCACGACTTCTCGCAATGCGGAGGAGTGAGGATGTTATCATCGTGTAATCTTCCCATTGGAGTGAAATCGGTTCCGGGCATAGTATCGGCTCCGGAACGGCGGCGTCCGGAACGTGCTTTTTCGCTGGTCAAAAGCTGATGTAAAAGCCATTCCGGTATGATAACCGGAAGTATTTATTTTCGACGTCAACAAAAGGGCGTGATCGGGCGTGACAAGGTTGGGGGTAGTCGTAGCGACTCCAGGGTAGGCTCGTTTGGAGCTTGCTAATTTTCCGGTGGTGATAATGAAAAAATTATCCGGCTGTGACACTGCAAACTATTTTTCCCAGCCAGTTAAATGTTTAATTTTCAGGTGCACGGTCTTGCTTACATAGCGAATCGACGGAGCGCTCCGCGGTCTGGATGTCGCTTCGCTGACGGCTCTTAATTTGATATTTAAATTCGGATTTTTCGGTAACTTCGTTACAACACCCAGAAGTGTGGTACAAAGTCTTTGTACAAACGTGGGGGTGGTGACTGGGGGTGATCGTAGCGACTACGGGATAGTCTTATTAGCGGTGCGCTAATTTTATAATTACGGAACTGAAAAAATTATTCCGCTGCGATACTGGAAAGCATTTCTTTCGACGAGTTAAAGATGTTAATTTCCGCGTATCGGTACGGCGGGCCGCTTATCCGTGAAAAATGTCGCTTGAGAGTGTTAAACCGCGCCAACGGTCGTGGCATTACGGAAAAATCTCGGTAACTTCGTTACATTAAATTGGACAACGTTCTCTTAGAAAGTGTCTTTTTATGTTGGCTTTGGAAACACCCCCTTAGAAAGTATCTTTATCAATGTTGAGTCTGAAGACATTCCTTAGAAAAAAATTCCATTTGGAAGCGCCATGCTGATAAGAACGTAACCTCATTTAACAGGAAGTGTGCTGTTAATGATTTACGGTATTCTTATCCCAAGTTTCAGGAAAACATTCAAGGCAATAATTCATTGTAACTAAAGATAAAAGTAGTGTATAGATCATTTATTGTTCTGTTAAGTGTTCGACTTTCGAGATTGATTCGATTGAAGTTCGAGATTCCAGATGCCAGATTCAAAATTCCGGACTGTGGAATTGGAACTCGGGACCCTGGGTTCGTATTCCCTGGTTCGAAATTAGAGATCCGAGATTCAAGATTCGACATTTGAGATTCCAGATTCCCAGGTTACAGATGTCGGGTTCCAGATGCCCTCCTCCAAATTTCTTAGTTCGGAAATCGGACACCGGTGTCCAGATTCGAGATTCGAGGCACGAGACACGGGATTGACCCGATGGACGTAGAAGTAACTTCTGTGACCTTCTTCTTACTCATACTAGTTATTGACCCTTTGTTACTTCCTCGGAAATTTGATTCCCATATATTTTTTTACATAATATAAGGAAAAGAAAATTTTTAATTAAATTTTAGGATATACTTGTTGCTATGCCTAAGCGTTTCTGATCAGATTTTGGTGCAGTCACGGTGATACACACATTATATAAAAGTCTGTCAAAACACTTAATATTTTCGAAGAACAAACCTAAAGGTGGTTATCAGATATTACTTGGAAAACCAAAGTCATGTTTTTAAAAGTCCTTACAGTTTTAATGGAAATATGGAGATAAATAACATGTGAAAGTATCAACAAAAAAAGAAATCATGACAATAGAAACTAAATCAGAAAGTTCTAAATTGGTGGAAAAACTAACGAGAAGATAGTAGAAAAATTAATGATAATTTTTGAAGAAAAACCGTAATTCCAAATTTACTGTATTGTGTATTTATTATGTCATGACTAATCGCTTTCACGACACCCCATTAAGCTATTGATTAAAAGATTACATCCTGATAAGGTTTATATAAGAGGTAGTATCCGTATTTCATTGAAACGTGGTGTTCACCTGCGACAACAATGTATCTACAAAACATATTTTTATTGTTCGGGTTCTCATTGGCATTCAGTCAGGCAGAAATACTTCAGCTGGAAAAGGAGGACGACATTTTGTGCATCACAGACAACGTACAAAATCTGCTGTATCTATTTCCACCAATTCTAGAGGATGGTAAAAACAGTTCCGTTCTACTGGAAGACGACGCAAAGTGGAACGGCTGGACTCTTGTAAACTCCAAACAAGTTATACTGCCGGCCGTTCAAGACAAAAGATGGGAAGGTACTGTGACGCTATCTTACGGTGGCGGTTGCCTCAAGCGACAGTTTTTTAACATGGTATGCTCTACGGAGCCGCGGGTAGCTAAACCGGAGTACGGTGTGCCAGGAATCACCGTTTCGTTCGGCTTTTTATAGAGAAACATTTTTATTAAACGGCTTCAGTTCCGGATAGCGCAAAAAGTCCGGGAGAGCGGCATCGGAAGCGTCCTAATTCGCTAATCACTCTGATACCAAAATGGTCCTGATACGACGCCAGGAAGTATTTTATTTCGCGGTCGTAGCGGTTCCCGGACAGTTGTGTTAGCTGCGCGCTGTTTTTCCTGTTACCGCAGTGAAAGAATCATCCCGATCCGACGTCAGGGAGTATTTTTTTGACAGGCTAAATATGCGAATTAGGGCGCGGGGTACTGGAATCTCGAAAAAATTTGGTAACTTCGTGACAATACTTAACTTTTTATCACCAATAGAGAATGACTTAGATGATAATTGATTTCCAGATTTTGAAACACAATATATGGATTCTGTTCATTATGACTCAGTCTGGAGTCTTCCTCTTTCGCTTTTTGCGAGTGGTCTGAACGTCACAACCAGCGACCCAGTAATCGAAACATCTGGGAAGGCGACTAGAGATGTTATTATTAGTTGGGATTTTACGGTAATTTATCCCACGTACAAAAATACGTCACTTCGGATTGATGCAGTAACCCCAAATAAGACCTATTGGAAAATACACGACTGTATGCATAGCCTTTTTGGGATCGCCCAAGTCAATAATATCTTGTGTGTTTCAGATGACCTCCGATGGACTGACACAGTCTCGGCCACTCCCAATGTTATCGACGTTACAAGCAATGACTTGTCATGCATTGATGTATACGTCTATCTATGTACAAATTGTTCTTTAGATGTTTCTGTTGACGCAAGTATTTACCACGTCCATGGACTAAACGAAAAAACTTGGGAATGGCAACACCAATCGTTTACAGTGGCAACCGGAAGCAAAATTACTATTAACAGATCCGTTGATACTGATGGTGTGAATGGTGAATGGGCTGTTGACATCAGACGGTGTTCCGCTACAACAACCACAACCAAGAGTAAGTCTATACAAGACGTGACACAACTTGACACGAATGTTCCAGTCGTTTACCGTCCTGACTTGAGCAAAGACCTTCAACCCACTGCGGCGAGAAGATGCGACCTTTATGGAGTACTCGACGAGGAACAAAATGTTTTCAACTGTTCAGTTGGTCTCTTGGGGAAAAATTGTGACGTCAAATGTCAGGATCTATTGGGCAACGAAAAGAAGTCCTGTGAGGAATACAAGATTTGTGCTGGTACTTTCCCTGTCTGTTCATGTGCTTGGGGATACAAGGGGGAATCTTGTGACCAAGGTATGTATAGTAATAATATTGTTGTCATAAATTTGTATTTTCTTTTTTAGTCTGCCCTGTGGGGACGTGGGGTATGTCCTGTCTTAAAAGTTGTCCAAACTGTAGCACCTGTGATAGCAAAACAGGAGATTGTACTAGTTCTGCAGCATCAAATATTGGTGGGTTTTTGTAAAATTGATTATTATTGGTCGTTTGGATTACAATATTTTTATTGTTTCAGCGATTGGCATGTTGGTGATAAGCGCACTTTCGAGTGTATTCTTTTGAAGGCATGAATATATTCTTCAAGTGGTTGTTAAGATACGTTATTTGTACACAACTTTAAGAATTGATAAAATAAACTTTTCCATTGTTCACTGTTTCCACTGAAATGAAGACGTTTGTTACGGTCGGAAATCCAATTTTTTAACGTGATATGCTCCACTTGACCACGGGTAGCTAATCGAGGTGGCCTGTGCTCCACGCTCTGGCGGCGCCTAGGGGTGGCATGAAGGATTTCACTCAGCGACTCGGAGCAAGTACGGCTTCGATACGGTGCCGGGAAGTATTTTATTTCGGTGTATGTGTCACCATGGTATCGGGCAACATAGAAAATTCGGTAACTTCGTTACAAATTCGAATTAATTATTCCACAAACTCTGTCATGGCTATCGGCAATTATAAGTTATTTCAAGTAGATATTTTATATCATTTCTAGATTCCAGATTCGATCTAAATCCACTTGAAATGACTTGAATTGACTTGGAATAACTAATAGCGACTTCCGGGTTCCAAATTTGAGATTCAATATTCTAGATTCGAGATTCGATACAAATTCGAGATTCCAGTTTACAATTTCCAGATTCCACATGTCCAACTCCAAATTCCCCACTTTGGAATTATTTGTATTCAGGATTACTTTTTCTGGTTTCTGGATTCGACATTGGAGATCTGAGATTCCAAATTTCGGAGATCCTAGATTCCTGATTCATACCTTTAATTTCTGGAATTTGGACTTCGACATCATATTTTATTCGAGATCTGAGGTCACAAGATTAGAAATCCGGACTCCGGGATCCGGATTCTCGTACTCAAATTTACAAATTCGAGTCTTTGAGATTTGGGCGTCGACAGTTGAGATTCCTGTTTCCAGAAGTCAAATTTGAAATTGGATGACTTAAAATTCAGGATTCCTAAATCCAAGGTTCTAGGTTTAAGATTCCAGGTTTAGGCTCGCGATTCCAGATATCGAGATTTGAGATTTTATAATTATAATCGAGACTATACGTTCCAGACGCCGGGTTCCCATTTCCAATGCCACTCGGGAAGGACTCGGACTTTGGACTTCGCGATCCGGGGTTAAGATTCCTGTATCTCGGTTTTCTAATCCCAGATTTTGACATTCAAGATTCGAGATTGGAGATTGTAGGTTCCAGAAGCTAGATTTCATATGACAACTTCAATCTTCTGTCTTCGGACTTCGGACGAAATTCGATATTCGAGATTTGATATTCGATATCCGATATCCGATCTTCGATGTTCGATATTTGAGATTCGATATTCGAGATTCGACATTCGACATTTGACATTCGACATTCGACATTCCACATTCGAGATTCGAGATTCGACATTCGACACTTGATATTCCAGATTCGATATTCGAGATTTGAGATTTGAGATTTGCATTTCGGACCCCGGAGTCCGGATATTGGTTTTCACATTAGACATTATAAATTTAGGGATCGATATTTGAGATCTGATATAAGGAATTCAACATTACAGATCCGGGACTCGAGATTTGAAAATATAAAATTTTAGTATCAAGATATCAGATTCGAGACTCAAAATTCCTGATTTAATTAGTTCGACATTTCCAGGTTAAAAATTTTAAAATTCTAGACTGAACTTCGCACTCCGGACTCCGGATTCCTGGATCGAAATTTTTTCTATATTCGAGATTCAAGATTCGTTATTCTACATTCGACATTCGATATCCGAGATTCGATATTCGAGATCTGATATGAGAAATTCAACATTACAGATCCGGGACTTGAAATTTGAAGATATAAAATTTCAGTATCAAGATATCAGAATTGAGACTCAAGATTCGTTATTTAGTTCGTTCGAGATTTCGCGATTCAAAATTTTAAAATTCTAGACTGTACTTTGCACTCCGGACTCCGGAATCCTGGATTCGAAATTTTGAGATATATTATTTGAGATTCAAGATTCTTCTGTCATCGAATTTTCGGACTCCGGTTTCCGTATTTGAAATTTTAAGATTTGAGGTTCGAGATTCTAAATTTCACGTTCCAGATGCCAGATTCCGACCACGTTCCAGATGCTAGATTCCGCTATCCGATCTTCGATATTCGAGATTCGTTATTCGACATTTGACATTCGATATTCGATATTCGATATCTGAGATTCGATATTCGATATTCGATATTCGATATTCGATATTCGATATTCGATATTCGATATTCGATATTCGATATTCGACATTCGACATTCGATATTCGAGATTCTATATTTGAGATTCGATATTCGATATTCAAGATTCGAGATTCGATATTCGACATTCGAGATTCGATATTCGAGATTCGAGATTCGGATTTGCATTTCGGACTCCGGATTTGGGTTTCCATATTAGACATTATAAACTTAAGGGTCGATATTCGAGATCTGATACAAGAAATTCAACATTAGAGATCCGGGATTTGAGATTTGAAGATTAGATTTTAGATTTAGATTTAGATTCAAAATTTTAATATTCTAGACAATGATTCCTGAATTCGAAATTTTGAGATTTAAGATTTGAGATTCAAGGTTCTTCTGTCATCGGACTTTCGGATTCCGGTCTCCGAATTTGAGATTTGAGGTTCGGGATTCTAGATTTCACGATCCAGAAGTCGATACTCGATATTCGATATTCGATATTTGAGATTTGAAGATAAAATATTTCAGAATCAAGACCTCAGATTCAAGATTCAAGATCTTAAAATTGAAGATTTGAGAGCCGAGATTTTAGGTTGCAGACTTCGGAGGTAAGGCTCAAGATTTAACATTTAACATTTCAAATTCCGATATTCGAGATTTAGGTTAGAAAGTCGAGATTCGAGATTTTAATTTTAAGATTTCAGATTCGAGAGTCAGGATTTATTTAATCATCTACCTACCTCACAAAATTTCTTGTGGATAGTCCGCTATTTTTAAATTTTTGTCTTCTTGATTTATTTTATAAATTTATTTATTTGTCTTTTGTTCTCTTAGTTACATCTATATTAAGTCTCATTGTTTTATTTGACTTTCTGTTGTTTTACATTTTTTTATTTTTTTATTCCAATTCATGTATCTAACGCTTTGGTTGTTTTTTGTTTTCAGTTCTCTTGTTGTGCGTTCTGTACTTTCGCAGCTTCGTATTTTCTCTATATATCTACCACAAAACATAATTCCTGTCACTGGAAAATTTATTGTTTCCTTATCATTACATGCGCAAACACTTCACTCCTCTACAAGATATCTGGCGTGATAGTGCTTTAGATTTGATAAATTCTATCGTTACTCGTCCTTGTACTAAGAATCGTCTCAGGTAATAACTGCACGTACTTTCAACTACAATTTAAACGGAAATCAGTATATTTTTTTTAAATTTTAGGTGACCATCTGCCAAACTAATATGTTTCTACAAGCTGTGATATTCCTCATCTCTACACCTGCACTCGTTCCTGCAGAAATACTTCAGCTAGAAAATAAGGGCAACATTTTATGCATCACAGACAATCTAGAAAATCTAATCTATCTATCACCACCACCAGTGGAAGATAGTAAAAGCAGTAGTGTTCTCCTTGAAGACGATACAGAATGGGAAGGCTGGTCTCTTGTAAATTCCAAACAAGTCGATGTGCCAACTGTTTTCGACAAGAGATGGGAAGGTAAGAGGACTTTTCTTCTGCAAAATCAGAACATCCAACTGTTTGGTTTCGTAGATTTTGCAACACAGTACACAGATGCTATTCATTATGACTCAGTCAGGAGTCTCTCTTACTCAATTTTTGCAATTGATTGGAACGTCACAACAACCGATTCAGCAACCACAAGATCTGAGAAAGAAACCAGAGATCTTATACTCAGCTGGGGCTTTGGAAAAACTAGTCTGCCCGAGAGGAACTCCTCGTTTCAGATTGATCTAAGAACCGAGGAGAAGACCTATATGAAAATACACGACTGTAAGGTTAAATTTTGAAATGAACGAAACCAACGATGTGTTTCAGATGATCTGCGATGGACTAACACGACTTCAGAAACTCCTACTGTTTTGAACCTTACAAGAACTGACTTGTCATGTTTAGACGTATACGTATATTTATGTTTCCTTTGCGCAATACAACTTACTGTCGACAACCATCGATACAGTTTTGATGGAATGGAGCCATTAAGAAAGTGGCGTCACGAAAAGGTTCAAGTGGCAACTGGAAGTATAATTACTATCGCTAGGTATGTTGTCTCTGAAGAGGATGCAGAGTGGGCTATCGATATTAGAAAGTGCCCAGTAACAACAACAACCAACAAAAGTACGTTTAAACGAAACCAAACACACTTTAACAAAAAAATTTCAGTCGTTTACCATCCTGACTTGACCAAAGACGTACAACCGAATGTGACCAGGAGCTGCCAACTTTACTCAACACTGGACTACAGCAACAAATCTTTCAGTTGTCCACTCGGTGTTCTGGGAGAAAACTGTGACATCAACTGTAAGGATCTACTGGGTGACGACAAGAAGTACTGTGAAGGATACAAGATCTGTGCCGGTAATGACCATGACTGTACCTGTGCTTGGGGATACAAAGGAGAGTCTTGTGACACACGTGCGTGGACCAATTGATGGCGATTTTAGATATTTTGAATTTTTACTTTGCAGCGTGTTCCAAAAGCAAATGGGGTATGTCTTGTCTAAAAAATTGTCAAAATTGTGGCAACTGCGACGACCAGACAGGAAAATGCATCGATGACGGGGGGGATGGGAATGCCGGGACATCAAATATAGGTGAGTTTTAAAAAAATATATTTTTAGTGGTGCTAAAGTCTTGTGTTTCAGCGTTCGTCACGTTGGTAATAGGTGCTTTTGCGGTATGTTTCTCTTAAGAAATGTATTTTAATTATTAAAAAAATAAAAAAAAAATTGTCGTACTGTTCTGATTAATTTACCCCTTATTCAACAACACTGCATAACTAATAGCGAAACTAAAACCAATAGATTTCACAACAGTTGCAAGATCTTGTTTGAATTGTCTCTTATCTGACCATAACCGCCAGAGATCACTCTGGACATAGTAAAGGCTAAAGGAAGCATACCCGAGAAGGCGTTCTCTTCGCGATATTGTGTTGAAAACGAAAATTGTAAAAAAGTATACATGAATGAATAGCAGCAGATATAGAAGTCAAGTGTTTGCGCAAGTAAGGATGACGTCACACTAAATTTTCCAGTAATAGGAATAATACTTTTTGGTAGCAAATAGAGAAAGTACGAACAAGAAATTAATAAAAAGGAAACTGCAAAAGTTAATACTCTCGAATTTTGCATCCAGGATTCCGAATCCAAAATCTCGTGGAATCCCGAATCTCCAATCTAAAATCTAGAATCGAATCTTGCAACCTCAAGTCTCGGAACTAGAATTTCAAAACTCAAAATCTTGAATCTCGAATCTGAAACCTTGGATCTCAAAGTCTCGAATCTTCGGTTCTCGGAGAGTCTCGAATCAGAGATCTGATATTTTGAATGTCCAAATCTCGAATCCCGGATCTCTCAGTCTATTTTTCTAATCTCCGATCTCGAGTATTGTCTCTTAAGTCTAGAATGTCTAATATGAAAATATATCTGGAGTCCGGAGTCCGAAGTCCAAAGAAAATAAACAACTGAAAAACTAAGAAACTAAGAAAATGGGAAACTGGTAAACTGGGATACTAGTTAGCTGAAAAATTGGAGAACCAAGAAACTAGGAAAACTGGGAATTGACAAACCAGAAATCGGAGGAATCGGCCAATTAGTATGCAACTTTGAAAACGAAAAACTGTAAAGCTGAAAAATTTGGAAGCAGAGAATAAGCAACCCAGAATTTAGAAAACTGAAAAACCAGGAAACTGTGAAACTACGAAATTGCGAAAATAAGAAATTGGGAAACTAAGAAGCTATAAATCCACTGCAATAAAACTAAACTGATTAACTAAATGAATAAAATTTCATTAAACTGAAAAATTGGGAAAATGAGAAATCACAAATTTGCGAAAATCAAAAAGTGAAAATCTTTAGGAAACTGAGAAGCTAGGGAAAATAGGAGACCTAGAGACTAGGAAATTGAGGAGTTAGGAAACTAGGAAACTTAGAGACTGAGTAATCTATTAATTAGGGAACTATATAATAAACAAGGAAATTAAGAAAATAAACCACTGAGGAACTGGGAAACTAGGAAACTCAGATACTAGGAAACTGATAATTTTTAGGCAAATGAGAATGTAGAAGATTTATTAATTAGAAAAGTGATAAACTAGGGAACTGAAAAGCTAGGAAACTCATAAACAAGGAAATTGAGAAAGTAAGCTACTGAGGAAGTGGGCACTAAGAAACTAGGGAACCGGGAAACTAAAAAAACGAGAAAATAAGAAACTTGAAAATTGGGAAAATTAGAGACTAGGAAACTGAGAAAATAAGTCACTCAGGAACTGGGAAACTCTAAAACTTAGAGAATAGGAAACTAAGGAACTAGAAAACTACGAAACTCAAAGACTAAGGAAATGTAATAATTAGAGAACTGATAAACTAGGAAATTGAAAATAAACCACAGCGGAAAAGGAAAACTAAGAAACTAGGGAACTCAGAGACTAGGAAATGTATTAATTATAGAACTGAAAAACTAGGAAATTGAGAAAATAATCCACTAAGGAACTGGGAATCTATAAAACTTAGATACTAGAAACTAGGGAACTCAGAGACTAAGGAAATGTACTAATTAGGGAAGATAAACCACTGAGGAACTGGGAAATTAGGAAACTTAGAAAGTAGGAAACTGAGGAACTAGGAAACTAAGGCACTAGATAACTGAAAAACAGGGAAATTTTGAAACCGGGAAACTAGTGAATTTAGAAACTAGGAAACAGAAAAACTAAGAAACTTAGAAAATGTAGAACTAGGAAACTAAGGAACTAGGAAACTGAGGAACTAGGAAACTGATTAACTAGGAAACTAGATAACTGAAAAAGTGTAAAATTTTGAAACCGGGAAACTAGTAAACTTGAAAACTAGGAATTGAGAAACTAGAAAAATTTCAGCTAGACATCCGAGACACTAAGAAACTGATAAAATAACCAACGAAGGAACCAGGAAACTGAGAAAGTAAGAAACTGAGAATCTCCGACACGGAGGAACTAGAAAACTGAGAAGCTAGTAGGAATCTGAGATACTAGGAAACCGAGAAATTAGGAAATTGATAAACTTTGACACTGGGGAACTACGAAACTGATAAACTAAAAAACTGAGAAACTGAGAATCTGAGAAATTTGGAAACTGTGAAACTAGGAAATTGAGAAAATAAGCAACTCAGGAACTAGGAAACTCAGGAAATGGAAAACTGAAATAATAGGAATCTGAGAAATTGGAAAACTAAGAAACTTTGAAATTTTGGTATTGACAAACCAAAAAACAAAAAAACGGAGAAATCGGCGATATAGTACGTGGAGGAGAACTTAAAAACTAAGAAACCTGGATATTGAGAAGCAAGGAGAGTGAAAAACTCAGTTAAGGAGGGACCGGGAAAGTTAAAAGAAAATGACTGAGGAAATGGGAAATTGAGAAATAAAAAAGTACTAGGAAAATTACCAAAAAAGAAATTGAGAAACTGGGAAATTATAACTATAAATACAATAATATAAAAAAAAAATGGAAAGTGAAAAATTTGGAAAATGAGAAACTAGAAAACAGAAAATTCTTAGGAAACTGAGAAACCGGGGAACTCAAAAACTATGAAATTTATTAACTAGAAAACTGAGAAGGTTGGAAACGTAGATACTAGGAAACTGAGAAACTAGGAAACTGAGAAGCTAGGAAACCGAGAAATTAGGAAACCGAGAAACTAGGAAACTGAGAAATTACGAAATTAAGAAACTCACAAACTATGACACTAAAAAACTGAGAAATTGAAAAACTATTAAATTTTGAACCCGAGAAAATAGAAAAATTACAAAATAGAAAACTGAGAAAATAAGCATCGAAAAAACTGGAAAATTGAAAAACTAGAAAACTGAGAAACTGGGAAACTGATGTAGTAAGCAACAAAAAAAATAGAAAACTGAGAAAATAGGAAATTGAGAAATTACGAAACTGGGAAACTGAGCAACTGGGAAACTGAGAAACTCGGAAACTGAGAAACTAGGCAACCGAGAAACTAGGACACCGAAAAACTAGGAAATCGAAAAACTAAGAAATCGAGAAACCAGAAAACCGAGAAAATAAGAAGCCGAGAAACACCAAATCTTGGTTTTGGTAACTAGGAAACTGACAAGTTGCAAAACTGGGAAACTGAGAAATTGATGAAGTAAGCAACGGAAAAATTAGGAAATTGAGAAACTAAGAAACCGAGAAACTAGGACCCTGAGAAATTACGAAACTAGAAAAACTGAGACACGAGAAAACTGAGAAACTAGGAAACTGTAAAATTAGGAAACTGAGAAGCTAGGAAAGTGAGAAACTAGGAAACCGAGATACTAGGAAACCGAAAAATTACGAAAATAGGAAGCTAAGAAACTGATTAAGTAACTAACGGAAAAATTAGGAAAATGAGGAACTAGGAAACTGAGATACTAGGAAACTGAGCATTTGATGAAGTAAGCAACGGGAAAATTAGGAAACTGAGAAACTAGGAAACTGAGAAACCAGGAAATTGAGAAATTACGAAATTAGGAAACTGAGCAACTGGGAAACTGAGAAACTCGGAAACTGAGAAACTAGGCAACCGAGAAACTAGGACACCGAAAAACTAGGAAATCGAAAAACTAAGAAATCGAGAAACCAGAAAACCGAGAAAATAAGAAGCCGAGAAACACCAAATCTTGGTTTTGGTAACTAGGAAACTGAGAAGTTGCAAAACTGGGAAACTGAGAAATTGATGAAGTCAGCAACGGAAAAATTAGGAAATTGAGAAACTAAGAAACCGAGAAACTAGGACCCTGAGAAATTACGAAACTAGAAAAACTGAGACACGAGAAAACTGAGAAACTAGGAAACTGTAAAATTAGGAAACTGAGAAGCTAGGAAAGTGAGAAACTAGGAAACCGAGATACTAGGAAACCGAAAAATTACGAAAATAGGAAGCTAAGAAACTGATTAAGTAAGCAACGGAAAAATTAGAAAAATGAGGAACTAGGAAACTGAGATACTAGGAAACTGAGCATTTGATGAAGTAAGCAACGGGAAAATTAGGAAACTGAGAAACTAGGAAACTGAGAAACCAGGAAATTGAGAAATTACGAAATTAGGAAACTGAGCAACTGGGAAACTGAGAAACTCGGAAACTGAGAAACTAGGCAACCGAGAAACTAGGACACCGAAAAACTAGGAAATCGAAAAACTAAGAAATCGAGAAACCAGAAAACCGAGAAAATAAGAAGCCGAGAAACACCAAATCTTGGTTTTGGTAACTAGGAAACTGAGAAGTTGCAAAACTGGGAAACTGAGAAATTGATGAAGTCAGCAACGGAAAAATTAGGAAATTGAGAAACTAAGAAACCGAGAAACTAGGACCCTGAGAAATTACGAAACTAGAAAAACTGAGACACGAGAAAACTGAGAAACTAGGAAACTGTAAAATTAGGAAACTGAGAAGCTAGGAAAGTGAGAAACTAGGAAACCGAGATACTAGGAAACCGAAAAATTACGAAAATAGGAAGCTAAGAAACTGATTAAGTAAGCAACGGAAAAATTAGGAAAATGAGGAACTAGGAAACTGAAATACTAGGAAACTGAGCAACTGATGAAGTAAGCAACGGGAAAATTAGGAAATTGAGAAACTAAGAGACCGAGAAACTAGGACCCTGAGAAATTACGAAACTAGAAAAACTGAGATACTAGGAAAGTGAGAAACTAGGAAACCGAGATACTAGGAAACCGAAAAATTACGAAAATATAAAGCTAAGAAACTGATTAAGTAACTAACGGAAAGATTAGGAAAATGAGGAACTAGGAAACTGAGATACTAGGAAACTGAGCAACTGATGAAGTAAGCAACGGGAAAATTAGGAAACTGAGAAACTAGGAAACTAAGAAACCAAAAAATTGAGAAATTACGAAATTAGGAAACTGAGCAACTGGGAAACTTTAGAAACTCGGAAACCAAAAAACTAAGAAATCGAAACACTAAGAAATCAAGAAACTAGAAAACCGAGAAAATAAGAATCCGAGAAACACCAAATCTTGGTTTTGGTAACTAGGAAACTGAGAGAATAGGAAACTGAAAAGTTACAAAACTGGAAAACTAAGAAATTGATGAAGTAAGCAACGGAAAATTTAGGAAATTGAGAAACTAAGAAACCGAGAAACTAGGAAACTGTAAAATTAGGCAACTGATAAACTAGGAAAGTGAGAAACTAGGAAACTTAGCAACTGATGAAGTAAGCAACGGGAAAACTAGGAAACTGAGAAACCAGGAAATTGAGAAATTACGAAATTAAGAAACTGGGATACTGAGAAACTCGGAAACTGTGAAACTAGGAAACCGAGAAACTAGGAAACCGAAAAACTAGGAAATCGAAACACTAAGAAATCGAGAAACTAGAAAACCGAGAAACTAGGACCCTGAGAAATTACGAAACTAGAAAGACTAGGAAACTGAGAAACTAGGATTTGAGAAACTAGGAAACTAAAAAACTATTAAATTTTGAAACCGGTAAAATGGAAATACATATTACAAAATATAAAACTGAGAAAATAAGCATCGGAGAAACTGAGAAATTGAGAAACTCTAAAACCAGGAAACTGAGATACTAGGAAACTGAAAAACTAGGAAAGTGAGAAACTAGGAAACCGAGATACTAGGAAACCGAAAAATTACGAAAATAGGAAGCTAAGAAACTGATTAAGTAAGCAATGAAAAATTAGGAAAATGAGAAACTAGGAAACTGAGATACTAGGAAACTGAGCAACTGATGAAGTAAGCAACGGGAAAATTAGGAAACTGAGAAACTAGGAAACTAAGAAACCAGTAAATTGAGAAATTACGAAATTAGGAAACTGAGCAACTGGGAAACTGAAAAACTCGGAAACTGAGAAACTAGGAAACCGAAAAACTAGGAAACCGAAAAACTAGGAAATCGAAAAACTAAGAAATCGAGAAACTAGAAAACCGAGAAAATAAGAAGCCGAGAAACACCAAATCTCGGTTTTTGTAACTAGGAAACTGAGAGACTAGGAAACTGAGAAGTTGCAAAACTGGGAAACTGAGAAATTGATGAAGTAAGCAACGGAAAAATTAGGAAAATGAGAAATTAAGAAATCGAGAAACTAGGACCCTGAGAAATTACGAATCTACAAAAACTGAGCTACTAGGAAACTGAGAAACTAGGAAACTGTAAAATTAGGCAACTGAGAAACTAGGAAAGTGAAAAACTAGGAAACTTAGCAACTGATGAAGTAAGCAACGGGAAAACTAGGAAACTGTGAAACCAGGAAATTGAGAAATTACGAAATTAAGAAACTGGGAAACTGAGAAACTCGGAAACTGAGAAACTAGGAAACCGAAAAACTAGGAAACCGAAAAACTAGGAAATCGAAAAACTAAGAAATCGAGAAACTAGAAAACCGAGAAAATAAGAAGCCGAGAAACACCAAATCTCGGTTATGGTAACTAGGAAACTGAGAGACTAGGAAACTGAGAAACAAGGAAACTGAGAAATTAGGAAATTAAAAAAGTATTAAATTTTGAAATCGGGAAAATAGAACAATTACAAAATATAAAACTGAGAAAATAAGCATCGGAGAAACTGAGAAATTGAGAAACTGGAAAACTGAGAAACTGGGAAACAGATGAAATTAGGAAACTGAGAAAATAGGAAACCGAGAAACTAGGAAACTGAGAAATTACAAAATTAGGAAACTGAGAGACTAGGAAACTAAGAAACTAGGAAACTGAGAAATTAGAAAACTGAGAGACTATTAAACCGAGAAACTAGTAAACTGAGAAACTCGGAAACTGAAAAACTAAGAAACCGAGAAACTAGGAAACTGACGCATTACGAAATTAGGAAACTGAGAGACATGGAAACTGAGAAAATAGGGAACTGAGAAACTAGGAACTGAGAAACTAGAAAATTAAAAAACTACTACATTTTTAAACCGGGAAAATAGAACAATTACAAAATATAAAACTGAGAAAATAAGCATCGGAGAAACTGAGAAATTGAGAAACTAGAAAACTGAGAAAGTGAGAAACTGATGAAATTAGCAAAGGAAAAAATTAGAAAACTGAGAAACTAGGAAACCAAGATACTAGGAAACTAAGGAATAACAAAATTAGGAAACTGAGAGACTAGGGAACTGAGAAACTAGGAAACTGAAAAACTATCAAATTTTGAAACCGGGAGAATGGAAATACATATTACAAAATATAAAACTGAGAAAATAAGCATCGGAGAAACTGAGAAATTGAGAAACTAGAAAACTGAGAAACTGGGAAACTGATGAAATTAGCAAAAGAAAAATTAGGAAACTGAGAAACTAGTAAACCGAGAAACTAAGAAACCGAGACATTACGAAATTAGGAAATTGAGAAATTAGGAAACTGAGAAACTAGGAAACTGACAAACTAAACAACTTAGAAACTTGAAAAGTATGGAAGTATGCAACGGAATAAAATTGGAAAATGAGAAACTAGTAAACCGAGAGACTATGAATCTGAGAAACTAAGAATCTGAGAAACTAGGAAACTGAAAGATTACGAAACTAGGTAACTGAGAAACTATGACACTAAGAAGCTGAAAATCTGAAAAACTGAGAAATTTAGAAATTGAGAGTCTCAGACGCTGAGAAATTGGGATAGTGAGAAACTGAAAATTGGTGCGTTGGCACTGAAAGACTGAGAATATGAGAAACTGAGATTAGAGATTAGAGATTCGAGATTCGAGATTCGAGATTCGAGATTTGAGACTAAAGGTATCTGAGAACTGAATTATAGATTCCTAACTTGAATTTCCATAATTTGGACTTCGGACTCAGGACTCCGGATTTGGGTTTTCATATTAGAAGTTCTAAGCTTAAGTTGATATTCGAGATCTGAGATTAGAAATTCTACGATAAGGTGCCGGGATTCTAGATTCAAGGTTTTTAGTTTCGAGATTCGAGATTTGAGGTTCCAAGATTGGATTCTAGATTTTAGATTTGAGATTCGAGTATCCACGCTTTAGATGCCAGATTTCAGATCCAAACTTTGGAGGTTTTGGGATTTAGGTTAGAAAGGCGAGATTGGAGATTTTGAGATTTGAGATGCGAGATACAGGATTCGAGACACGGATTTAGTCATCTACCTAGCTCACAAAATTTTGATTTCTTGTGCATAGTCGCTTATTTTTCAATTTTTGTCTTCTTGATTTAATTTTTTTTTTTGTATGTGTTTTATATATTTTACACCAATTATCATTCCTGTCACTGGAAAATTTATTGTTTCCTTATCATTACATGCGCAGACACTTCACTAATATATAAGCTATCACGCGTGATAGTGCTTTAAATTAGATAAATTCTATTGTTACTCGACACTGTACTAAGAATCGTCTAATTGTCAGGTAATAATTGCACGTGCTTTCAACTACAATTTAAACAGAAATCCGTATATTTTATTCAATTTTAGGTGACCCATTTCCCGAACTAATATGTTTCTACAAGCAGTGATATTCTTCATCTCGACACCTGCACTCATTCCTGCAGAAATACTTCAGCTAGGAAATAAGGACAACATTTTTTGCATCACAGACAATCTAAAAAATCTTATCTATCTATCACCACCACCAGTGGAAGATGGTAAAAACAGTAGTGTTCTACTTAAAGACGATACAGAATGGTAAATTCCAAACAAGTCGATGTGCCAATTGTTTTTGACAAAAGATGGGAAGGTAATACGACTTTTTTTCTGAAAAATCAGAACATCCAACTATTTCGTTTTGTAGATTTTGCAACACAGTACACAGATGCTATTCATTATGACTCAGTCAGGAGTCTTTCCTAGTCAATTTTTGCAGTTGATTGGAACGTCACAACAACCGATCCAGCAACAACAAGGTCTGAGAAAGAAGCCAGAGATCTTATACTTAACTGGGGCTTTGGAAACACTCGTCTCCCCGAAAGGAACTCTTCGTTTCAGATTGATCTAAGAACCGAGGATAAGACCTATTTGAAAATACACGACTGTAAGGTTAAATTTTGAAACGAATGAAACCATCAACGATGTGTTTCAGATGATGTGCGATGGACTAACACGACTTCAGAGAATCCTGCTGTTTTGAACATTACAAGAACTGACTTGTCATGTTTAGACGTATACGTATATTTATGTTTCGATTGCGAAGTACAACTTACTGTCGACAACAATCGGTACAATTTTAGTGGAATGGGTCCATTCAGAAGATGGCGTCACGAAACGGTTTCAGTGGCAACTGGAAGTATAATTACTATTGATAGGTCTAGTGTCTCTGAAGAGGGTGCAGAGTGGGCCATCGATATTAGAAAGTGCCCAGTAACAATAACAACCAACAAAAGTACGTTCAAACGAAACCAAACACACTTTGACAAAATTTTTCCAGTCGTTTACCATCCTGACTAGCCAAAGACGTACAACCAAATGTGACCAGAAGCTGCCAACTTTACTCAACACTGGACTACAGCAACAACTCTTTCAGTTGTCCACTTGGTATTCTGGGAGAAAACTGTGACATCAACTGTAAGGATCTACTAGGTGACGACAAGAAGCACTGCGAAGGATACAAGATCTGTGCCGGTAATGACCATGACTGTACCTGTGCTTGGGGATACAAAGGAGAGTCTTGTGACACACGTGCGTGGACCAATTGATGGCGATTTTAGATATTTTGAATTTTTATTTTGCAGCGTGTTCCAAAAGCAAATGGGGTATGTCTTGTCTAAAAAATTGTCAAAATTGTGGCAACTGCGACGACCAGACAGGAAAATGCATCGATGACGGGGGGGATGGGAATGCCGGGACATCAAATATAGGTGAGTTGTAAAAAAAATATTTTTAGTGGTGCTAAAGTCTTTCAGTTTCAGCGTTCGTCACGTTGGTAATAGGTGCTTTTGCGGTATGCTTCTCTTAAGAAATATATTTTAATTATTAAAAGAATAAAAAAAAAAATTGTCGTACTGTTCTGATTAATTTACCCCTTATTCAACAACACTGCATAACTAATAGCGAAACTAAAACCAATAGATTTCACAACAGTTGCAAGATCTTGTTTGAATTGTCTCTTATCTGACCATAACCGCCAGAGATCACTCTGGACATAGTAAAGGCTAAAGGAAGCATACCCGAGAAGGCGTTCTCTTCGCGATATTGTGTTGAAAACGAAAATTGTAAAAGAGTATACATGAATGAATAGCAGCAGATATAGAAGTCAAGTGTCTGCGCAAGTAAGGATGACGTCACACTAAATTTTCCAGTAATAGGAATGATACTTTCTGGTAGCAAATAGAGAAAGTACGAACAAGAAATTAATAAAAAAGAAAGCTGCGAAAGTTAAGACTCTCGAGTCTCGAATCAGAGATCTGATATTTTGAATCTCTAAATCTCGAATACCGGATCTCTCATTCTGATTTTCTAATCTCCGATCTCGAGTATTGACTCTTAAGTCTAGAACGTCTAATATGAAAATAGGAATCCGAAGTCCAAATTCTAGAAATTCAGAGAAACTAAGAAACTAGGAAAGGAAATTAAGAAAATAAATAACTGAAGAACTAAGAAACTAAGAAAATGGGAAACTGAGATACTAGTTAGCTAAAAAATTGGAGAAGTAAGAAACTAGGAAAACTGGGAATTGACAAACCATAAAACGGAGGAATCAGCCAATTAGTATGCAACTTTGAAAACGGAAAAATATGAAGCTGAAAAATTTGGAAGCAGAGAATAAGCAACCCAGGATTTAGAAAACTGAAAAACCAGGAAACTGTGAAACTAGGAAACTGCGAGAATAAGACATTGGGAAACTAAGAAACTGTAATTCCACTGCAATAAAACTAATCTGAGGAACTGGATGAATAAAATTTCAGGAAACTGAAAAATTGGGAAAATGAGAAATCACAAAATTGCGAAAATCAGAAACTGAAAGTTTTTAGGAAACTGAGAAAGTAGGGAAAATAGGAGACCTAGAGACTAGGAAATTGGGGAGTTAGGAAACTAGGAAACTTAGAGACTAGGAAGCTGATAATCTTTAGGCAACTGAGAAACTTGGAAACAGAATGTAGGAGATTTATTAATTAGAAAAGTAATAAACTAGGGAACTGAAAAGCTGGGAAATTTATAAACAAGGAAATTGACAAAGTAAGCTACTGAGGAAGTGGGCACTAAGAAACTAGGGAACTGGGAAACTAAAAAAACGATAAAATAGGAAACTTGAAAATTGGGAAAATTAAAGACTAGGAAACTGAAAAAATAAGTCACTCAGGAACTGGGAAACTATAAAACTTAGAGAATAACAAACTGAGGAACTAGAAAACTAGGAAACTCAGAGACTAAGGAAATGTAATTATTACAGAACTGATAAACTATTAAATTGAAAATAAGCCACAGAGGAACTGGGAAACTAAGAAACTAGGGAACTGAAAAACTGGGAAATTTTGAAACCGGGAAACTAGTAAATTTAGAAACTAGGAAACAGAAAAACTAGGAAGTTTAGAGACTGTCGAACTATGAAACTGAGGAACTAGGAAACTAGATAACTGAAAAAATTGTAAAATTTTGAAACCGAGAAACTTGTAAACTTAAAAACTAGGAATTGAGAAACTCGAAAAATTTCAAATAGACAACCGAGACATTAAGAAACTGATAAAATAACCAACGAAGGAACCAGGAAACTGAGAAAAAAAGAAACTGAGAAACTCCGACACGGAGGAACAAGGAAACTGAGAAGCTAGGAATCTGAGAAACTAGGAGACCCAGAAGTTAGGAAATTGATCAATTTTGACACTGGGGAACTACGAAACTGATAAACTAAAAAACTGAGAAACTGCCAAACTGAGAAACTGAGAAACTGAGAAACTGAGAATCTGAGAATCTGAAAAATTGAGAAACTGAGAAACTGAGAATCTGAGAAATTTGGAAACTAGGAAATTGAGAAAATAAGCAACTCAGAAACTAGGAAACTCGGAAAATGGAAAACTGAAATAATAGGAAGCTGAACAAAAAATGAATTGGGCAACTGGGAAATTATAACTATTAATGCAATACTATTAAAAAAAATTGAAAAATGAACAATTAGGAAAATGAGAAACTAGAAAACAGAAAATTCTTAGGAAAATGAGAAACTGGGGAACTCAAAAACTATGAAATTTATTGACTAGAAAACTGAGAAAGTACGAAACTAGGAAACTAGGAAACTAAGAAACTAGGAAACTGAGAAACTAGGAAACCGAGAGATTACGAAATTATTAAACTGACAAACTATGACACTAAGAAACTGAGAAACTGAAAAACTATTAAATTTTGAAACCGGGAAAATAGAAAAATTACAAAATAGAAAACTGAGAAAATAAGCATCGGAAAAACTGGACAATTAAGAAACAAGGAAACTGGTATAGTAAGCAACAAAAAAATTAGAAAACAGAAACTAGGAAACCGAGAAATCACGAAACTGGGAAACTGTTGAAGTAAGCAACGGAAAAGTTAGGACATTGAGAAACTAGAAAACCGAGAAACTAGAATTCTGAGAAATTACAAAACTAGGAAACATAAACTAGGAAGCTGAGAAACTAGGACACCGAGAAACTAGGAAAAAGAGAAACAAGGAAACTGAGAAACAAGAAAGCTGACAAACTATGACACTAAGAAACTGAGAAACTGAGAAACTGAAATCTATTAAATTTTGAAAATACAAAAATACAAATAGAAAAGTTACAAAATAGAAAATTGAGAAAATATGCATCGGAGAAACTGGGAAATTGAGAAACTATAAAACTGAGAAACCGGGAACCTGATGAAGTAAGCGACAAAAAAATTAGGAAACTGAGAAACTAGGAAACTGAGAAATTACGAAACTGGGAAACTGAGATACTGATGAAGTAAGAAACGGAAAAATTTGTAAATTGAGAAACTAGGAAACCGAGAAACTAGGACACTGAGAAATTACCAAACTAAAAAAAATAGGAAACTGTGAAACTAGGAAACTGAGAAACTAGAAAAGTGAGAAACTTGGAAATTGAGAAATTTGAAAACTGAGAACCTAGCAAACCAAAAATTACGAAAATAGGAAGATAAGAAACTGATTAAGTAATCAGTGGAAAAATTAGAAAACTGAGAAAATAGGAAACTGAGATACTAGACAACTGAGCCACTGATGAAGTAAGCAACGGGAAAATTAGGAAGCTGAGAAACTAGGAAATCGAAAAATCTGGAAATTGAGAAATTAGGAAACTGAGAAACTACGAAACTGAGAAACTAGGAAATTAAAAAATTATTAAATTTTGAAACCGGAAAAATAGAACAATTACAAAATATAAAACTGAGAAAATAAGCATCGGAGAAACTGAGAAATTGAGAAACTAGAAAACCGAAAAACTGGCAAACTGATAAAATTAGCAACGAAAAAATTACTAAACTGAGAAACCGGGGAACTCAAAACCTATGAAATTTATTAACTAAAAAACTGAGAAAGTAGGAAACGTAGAAACTAGGAAACTAAGATACTAGGAAACTGAGAAACTAGAAAACCGAGAAACTAGGAAACCGAGAAATTAATAAATTAGGAATCTGAGAAACTAGGAAACCGAGAAATTAGGAAATTGATAAACTTTGACACTGGGGAACTACGAAACTGATAAACTAAAAAACTGAGAAGCTGAGAATCTGAAAAATTGAGAAACTGAGAATCTGAGAAATTTGGAAACTGAGAAACTAGGAATTTGAGAAAATAAGCAACTCAGGAACTAGGGAACTCGAGCGATATAGTACGTGGAGGAGAATAAACTAGAAAAGTACTTGAAAGCTTGACAAACAAAGAAATTGTAAAATCGTCAGACTACCATAGAGAGAGGAAACAGAAAAACTTAGAAACTTAAAAACTAAGAAGCCTGGATATTGAGAAGCAAGGAGAGTGAAAAACTCAGTTAAGCAAGGACCGGGAAACGTAGAAAGTAAATAACTGAGGAAATGGTAAACTGAGAAATAAAAAACTACCAGGAAAATTAGCAAAAACTGAGAAACTAGGAAACTGTGAAACTAGGAAACTGAGAAACTAGGAAACCGAGATACTAGGAAACTGAAAAATTACGAAAATAGGAAGCTAAGAAACTGATTAAGTAAGCAACGGAAAAATTAGGAAACTGAAAAACTAGGAAACTGAGCAACTAGGAAACCGAGAAAATAAGAAACCGAGAAACTAGAAAACTGAGAAACTAGGAAACTGAGAAACCAAGAAATTACAAAATTAGGAAACTGAGAAATTGGGAAACTGAAAAACTAGGAAACTGAGAAACTAGAAAACTGAGAAACTAGGAAATTGAGAAACTAGAACACCGAGAAAATAGGAAACTGAGGAATTACGAAATTAGGAAACTGAGAAACTGAGAAACTAATGAATTTTGAAAACGGGAAAATTGAACAATTACAAAATATAAAACTGAGAAAATAAGCATCGGAGAAACTGAGAAATTGAGAAACTGGAAAACTGAGAAACTGGGAAACTGATGAAATTAGGAAACTGAGAAACTAGGAAATTGTAAAACTAGGAAAATGGGAAACTAGGAAACTGAGAATCTAGGAAACTGAGAAAATAGAAAACCGAGATACTAGGAAACTGAAAAATTACGAAAATAGGAAGCTGAGAAACTGATAAAGTAAGCAACGGGAAAATTAGGAAACTGGGAAACTGGAAGATTGAGAAAATAGGAAACCGAAAAACTAGAATACTGAGAAACTAATAAACTGAGGAATTACGAAACTAGCAAACTAAGAGACTAGGAAACTGAGAATCTAGGAACTGAGAAATTACGAAACTGAAAAACTATTAAACTTTGAAACCGGGAAAATGGAAAGATTACAAAATATAAAACTGAATAAATAAGCATCGGAGAAACTGAGAAATTGAGAAACTAGAAAACTGGGAAACTGATGAAATGAGCAACGGAAAAATTAGGAAACTGAGAAACTAATAAACCGAGAAACTAAGAAACCGAGAAATTACGAAATAGGAAATTGAGAAACTAGGAAACTGAAAAATTACGAAACTAGGTAACTGCGAAACTATAACACTAAGAAACCGAAAAACTGAGAAATTTAGAAATTGAGAATCTCAGACACTGAGAAATTGGGATACTGAGAAACTGAAAACTGGTGCGTTGGCACTAAAAGACTGAGAATATGAGAAACTGAGGAAATGGAAAACTAAAACACTAAGAAAGCTTTGTATTGACAAACGAGAAAACAGAGCAATCGGCGAATTAGTACGCGGAGGAGCATGAGAACTAGAAAAGTTGAGAAACAAAGAAATTAAACCAAATCTACCAGACAGGCAGGAAACAGAAAAACTATAAAATTTAGAAACTTCTAAACTGAGGGAACTGGATATTGAGAAACCAGGGACTGAGAGACCCAGTTAATGAGGAACCGGGATGCTGAAAAATGAAATAACTGAGGAACTGAGAAATTAAAAAGTACCAGAAAAAGTAGCAAGAAATTGACAAACTGTGAAAGTATAAATCTACCGCAATACTATAAAACTGAGAAACTGAGTGAATTAAAATTTAGGCAATTGAAAAATTTAGAAAGTGAAAATCTTTAAAAAACAGACAAACTACGAAATCGCAATACTATGATCCGCTATTTCACTTTTTTTATTGGTCCGCCATTTCAATGTTTTTTTTTCATTCACCATTTTAGAATTATCAATCCCTTTAACACTAAAAAAAAGTAATTGTGACAGCAGATTTTAGTGTAGTCATGATGATATAAATTAATTTAATAAAAGTGTGGCAGAACACTTGATATGTTCCAAGAACAAAATAGGCAGTATTTCCTCAAACAGCACTCAGATCAAGTGGCGATTATTTGGACAAGTGCAGAAATCCAAGAATAAACTATTAAAAAGTGTACGCTTAGGCTAAATGAGTAAAACATGAGAGGGAGTAATAATAAAGAAATCAAAAAAAGAAAGAACACCAAAAATTGGAGGTGTGATGGGAAAATTATAAAACATGGAAAAGGGTTATAAAATTATAATATTGTCCACTTCTTATTATTGTGAACAATTAGATACTTCACTTCTAGAAAATTTGAGATTCTAGTTTCCAGAAGCCAAATGTGAGATTCGAGATTCGAGTTTCGAGATTCCCGATTTCAGGATCCAGATGCCAATTTAAAGAATTCCAGACTATGAACTTAGACTCCGGTTTCTGGTTTCCAGCTTTGAAATTTAGGGGTTCGACAAACGAGCTTTGAGATTTGAGATTCGAGATTCGAGATTTGAGATTCGAGATTCGAGATTCGAGATTCGAGATTCGAGATTCGAGATTCGAGATTCGAGATTCGAGATTCGAGATTCGAGATTCGAGATTTGAGACTAAAGGTTTCTCGGAACTGAACTAACCTGAATTTCCATTCTAGGCTTAAAGGTCAATATTCGAGATCTGACAGTAGAAATTCTACTTTAAAAAGAGCCGGGATTCGAGATTGAAGATTCAAGATTTCAAAATCAAGACCTCAGATTAGAGATTCAAAATTTTGAGTTTTCGAGATACGAGATTTGAGGTTCCAAGATTCGATTCTAGATTTTAGATTCGATATTGGAGATTCGAGATTCCACGCTTTAGATGTCAGATTTCAGATTCAGGCTTTGGAGGCAAGGCTCAGGATTTAACATTTAACATTCCAGATTCCGATATTTGAGATTTGAGATTAAGGATTCGAGGCACGAATTTACTCATCCACCTAGCTCACAAAATTTTTATTTCTTGTTGATAGTCCCTTAATTTTCAATTTTTGTCTTCTTGATTTATTTTATAAATTTATTTATTTATCTTTTGTTTTGTTTGTTATATCTTTATTAAACCTCTCTGTTTTACTTGACTTTCTATGTTGTTTTTACATTTTTTATTTCTTCATCCCAATTCATGTATCGCTAACACTTTGGTTGTTTTTTGTTTTTAGTTCTGTTATTGTGCGTTCTGTACTTTCGCAGCTTTCTTGTTAATTAATTTTTTCTTGATATTTTCTCTATATCTGTACCACAAAATATCATTCCTGTCACTGGAGAATTTAGTGTTTTCTTATCATTACATGCCCAGACACTTCACTCCTATATAGGATATCACGCGTGATAGTGCTATAAATTTGATAAATTCTATTGTTACTCGACACTGTACTAATAATCGTCTCAGGTAATAATTGCACGTGCTTTCAACTACAATTTAAACAGAAATACGTATATTCTATTAAATTTTAGGTGACCATTTGCCGAACTAATATGTTTCTACAAGCAGTGATATTCTTCATCTCGACACCTGCACTCGTTCCTGCAGAAATACTTCAGCTAGAAATAAAGGGCAACATTTTTTGCATCACAGACAATCTAAAAAACCTGATCTATCTATCACCACCACCAGTGGAAGATGGTAAAAACAGTAGTGTTCTACTTAAAGACGATACAGAATGGGAAGGCTGGTCTTTTGTAAATTCCAAACAAGTCGATGTGCCAATTGTTTTCGACAAAAGATGGGAAGGTAATACGACTTTTTTTCTGAAAAATCAGAACATCCAACTATTTCGTTTTGTAGATTTTGCAACACAGTACACAGATGTTATTCATTATGACTCAGTCAGGAGTCTTTCCTACTCAATTTTTGCAGTTGATTGGAACGTCACAACAACCGATCCAGCAACAACAAGGTCTGAGAAAGAAGCCAGAGATCTTATACTTAATTGGGGCTTTGGAAACACTCGTCTCCCCGAGAGGAACTCTTCGTTTCAGATTGATCTAAGAACCGAGGAGAAGACTTATTTGAAAATACACGACTGTAAGGTTAAATTTTGAAAGGAATGAAACCAACGATGTGTTTTAGATGATCTGCGATGGACTAACACGACTTCAGAAACTCCTACTCTTTTGAACATTACAAGAACTGACTTGTCATGTTTAGACGTATACGTATATTTATGTGTCGATTGCGCAGTACAACTTACTGTCGACAACAATCGGTACAATTTTAGTGGAATGGGTCCATTCAGAAGATGGCGTCACGAAACGGTGTCAGTGGCAACTGGAAGTATAATTACTATTGATAGGTCTAGTGTCTCTGAAGAGGGTGCAGAGTGGGCCATCGATATTAGAAAGTGCCCAGTAACAACAACAACCAACAAAAGTACGTTTAAACGAAAGCAAGCACACTTTAACAAAAAATTTCCAGTCGTTTACCATCCTGACTTGACCAAAGACGGACAACCGAATGTGACCAGAAGTTGCCAACTTTACGCAACACTGGACTACAGCAACAACTCTTTCAGTTGTCCACTCGGTGTTCTGGGAGAAAACTGTGACATCAACTGTAAGGATCTACTGGGTGACGACAAGAAGTACTGTGAAGGATACAAGATCTGTGCCGGTAATGACCATGACTGTACCTGTGCTTGGGGATACAAAGGAGAGTCTTGTGACGCACGTGCGTAGACAATTTGATGGCGATTGTAGATATTTTGAATTTTATTTTGCAGCGTGTTCAAAAGGCAAATGGGGTATGTCTTGTTTAAAAAATTGTCAAAATTGTCGCAACTGCGACAACCAGACAGGAAAATGTATCGATGACGGAGGGGATGGGAATGCCGGGACATCAAACATAGGTAAGTTTAAAAAAAAAATTTGTGGTGCTAAAGTCTTGTGTTTCAGCGTTCGTCACGTTGGTAATAGGTGCTCTTGCGGTATGCTTCTGTTAAGAAATATATTTTAATGATTAAAAAAAATTAACAATTCTTTTGTCGTACTGTTCTGATTAATTTACCCCGTATTCAACAACACTGCATAACTAATAGACAAACTAAAACCAACAGATTTTACAACAGTTGCAAGATCTTGTTTGAATTGTCTCTTATCTGACCATAACCGCCAGAGATCACTGTGAACATAGTAAAGGCTAAAGGAAGCCAACCCGAGAAGGCGTTTTCTTCGCGATATTGTTTTGAAAACGAAAATTGTAAATGAGTATACATGAATGAATAGCAACACTAAACTTTCCAGTAATAGGAATGGTACTTTCTGGTAGCAAATAGAGAAAGTACGAACAAGAAATTAATAAAAAAGAAAGCTGCGAAAGTTAATACTCTCAAATTTTGCATCCAGGATCCCGAATCTCCAATCTAAAATCTAGAATCGAATCTTGCAACCTCAAGTCTCGGAACTCGAATTTCGAAACTCAAAATCTTGAATCTCGAATCTGAAACCTTGGATCTCAAAATCTCGAATCTTCGGTTCTCGGAGAGTCTCGAATCAGAGATCTGATATTTTGAATGTCCAAATCTCGAATCCCGGATCTCTCACTCTAATTTTCTAATCTCCGATCTCGAGTATTGACTCTTAAGTCTAGAATGTCTAATATGAAAATATATCTGTAAATGTATCTGAGTCCGGAGTCCGAAGTCCAAAGAAAATAAACAACTGACGAACTAAGAAACTAAGAAAATGGGAAACTGGTAAACTGGGGTACTAGTTAGCTGAAAAATTGGAGAACTAAGAAACTAGGAAAACTGGGAATTGACAAACCAGAAATCGGAGGAATCGGCCAATTAGTATACAACTTTGAAAACGAAAAACTGTAAAGCTGAAAAATTTGGAAGCAGAGAATAAGCAACCTAGAATTTAGAAAACTGAAAAACCAGGGAACTGTGAAACTACGAAATTGCGAGAATAAGAAATTGGGAAACTAAGACGCTATAAATCCACTGCAATAAAACTAAACTGATTAACTAAATGAATAAAATTTCATTGAACTAAAAAATTGGGAAAATGAGAAATCACAAATTTGCGAAAATCAAAAACTGAAAATCTTTAGGAAACTGAGAAGCTAGGGAAAATAGGAGACCTAGAGACTAGGAAATTGAGGAGTTAGGAAACTAGGAAACTTAGAGACTGAGTAATCTATTAATTAGGAAACTATATAATAAACAAGGAAATTAAGAAAATAAACCACTGAGGAACTGGGAAACTAGGAAACTTAGATACTAGGAAACTGATAATTTTTAGGCAAATGAGAAACTTGGTAAATCAGAATGTAGGAGATTTATTAATTAGAAAAGTGATAAACTAGGGAACTGAAAAGCTAGGAAACTCATAAACAAGGAAATTGAGAAAGTAAGCTACTGAGGAAGTGGGCACTAAGAAACTAGAGAACCGGGAAACTAAAAAAAACAGAAAATAAGAAACTTAAAAATTGGGAAAATTAGAGACTAGGAAACTGAGAAAATAAGTCACTCAGGAACTGGGAAACTCTAGAACTTAGAGAATAGGAAACTGAGGAAATAGAATACTAGGGAACTCAAAGACTAAGGAAATGTAATAATTAGAGAACTGATAAACTAGGAAATTGAAAATAAACCACAGAGGAAAAGGGAAACTAAGAAACTAGGGAACTCAGAGACTAGGAAAGGTATTAATTATAGAACTGATAAACTAGGAAATTGACAAAGTAAGCCACTGAGATACTGGGAAACTATAAAACTGAGAAACTGGAAAACTAGGTAACTCAGAGACTAAGAAATGTATTAATTCAATAACCGATAAACTAGGAAATTGAGAAAGTAAGCCACTGAAGAGATGGGAAGCTAGAAGACTTAGAGACCAGGAAACTGATAATTTTTAGGCAACTGAAATACTTGGAAACTCAGAATGTAGCAGATTTATCAATTACAAAATTGATAAACTAGGGAACTGAAAAGCTAGGAAACTTATAAACAAGGAAATTTAGAAAATAAGCTACTGAGGAAGAGGAAACTTAGACACTAGAAAACTTTGAAACCGGAAAACTAAAGAAACTTAGAAATTGGGAAATTAGAAACTAGGAAACTGAGGAACTAGGAACTAGGGAACTCAGAGACTAGGAGATGTATTAATTATAGAACTGAAAAACTAGGAAATTGAGAAAGTAATCCACTAAGGAACTGGGGAACAATAAAACTTAGATACTAGAAAACTAGGGAACTCAGAGACTAAGGAAATGTAATAATTAGGGAAAATAAACCACTGAGGAACTGGGAAATTAGGAAACTGAGGAACTAGGGAACTAAGGCACTAGATAACTGAAAAACTGGGAAATTTTGAAACCGGGAAACTAGAAAATTTAGAAACTAGGAAACAGAAAAACTAAGAAACTTAGAGAATGTAGAACTAGGAAACTAGGGAACTAGGAAACTGAGGAACTATGAAACTGATTAACTAGCAAACTGAGGAACTAGGAAACTAGATAACTGAAAAACTGGGAAATTTTGAAATCGGGAAACTAGTAAACTTAAAAACTAGGAATTGAGAAACTAGAAAAATTTCAGCTAGACATCCGAGACACTAAGAAACTGATAAAATAACCAACGAAGGAATCAGGAAACTGAGAAAGTAAGAAACTGAGAAACTCCGACACGGAGGAACTAGGAAACCGAGAAGCTAGGAATCTGAGAAACTAGGAAACCGAGAAATTAGGAAATTGATAAACTTTGACACTGGGGAACTACGAAACTGATAAACTAAAAATCTGAGAAACTGAGAAACTGAGAATCTGAGAAATTTGGAAACTGTGAAACTAGGAAATTGAGAAAATAAGCAACTCAGGAACTAGGAAACTCGGGAAATGGAAAACTGAAATAATAGGAATCTGAGAAATTGGAAAACTAAGAAACTTAGAAATTTTGGTATTGACAAACCAAAAAACGAAGAAATCGGCCATATAGTACGTGGAGGAGAATAAACTAGCAAAGTACTAGAAAGGGTGAAAAACAAAAGAATTGTAAAATCGTGAGACTAATCTACCATAGAGGGAGGAAACACAAAAACTTAGAAACTTAAAAACTAAGAAATCTGGATATTGAGAAGCAAGGAGAGTGAAAAACTCAGTTAAGGAGGGACCGGGAAAGTTAAAAGAAAATAACTGAGAAAATGGGAAACTGAGAAATAAAAAAGTACTAGGAAAATTAGCAAAAAAGAAATTGAGAAAGTGGGAAATTATAACTATAAATACAATAATATTAAACAAAAGGAAAGTGAAAAATTTGGAAAATGAGAAACTAGAAAACAGAAAATTCTTAGGAAACTGAGAAACCGGGGAACTCAAAAACTATGAAATTTATTAACTAGAAAACTGAGAAAGTAGAAAACGTAGATACTAGGAAACTAAGAAACTAGAAAGCTGAGAAGTTAGGAAACTGAGAAATTACGAAATTAGGAAACTCACAAACTATGACACTAAAAAATTGAGTAACTGAAAAACTATTAAATTTTAAACCCGAGAAAATAGAAAAATTAGAAAATAGAAAACTGAGAAAATAAGCATCGAAAAAACTGGAAAATTGAGAAACTAGAAAACTGATAAACTGGGAAACTGATGTAGTAAGCAACGGAAAAATTAGGAAATTGAGAAACTGGGAAACCGAGAAAATAGGACTCTGGGAAAATACGAAACTAGAAAAACTAGGAAACTGAAACTAGGAAACTGTGAAACTAGGAAACTATGAAACTAGGAAACTGAGAAACTAGGAAACTGAGAAACTAGTAAACTGAGAAATTAGGAAACCGAGATACTAGGAATCTGAGAAATTACGAAAATAGGAAGCTGAGAAACTGATGAAGTAAGCAACGAAAAAATTTGAAAACTGAGAAACTAAGAAACTGAGAAACTGATGAAGTAAGCAACGGGAAAATTAGGAAACTAAGAAACTAGGAAACCGAGAAACTAGGAAATTGAGAAATTATGAAATTAGGGGACTGATAAACTGGGAAACTGAGAAACTAGGAAACTGAGAAACTAGGAAACCGAGAAACTAGGAAACCGAGAAACTAGGAAACCGAAAAACTAGGAAACCGAGAAACTAGGAAACCTAAAAACTAGGACTCTGAGAAATTACGAAACTAGGAAACTGTGAAACTAACAAACTGAGAAACTAGGAAAGTGAGAAACTAGGAAACTAAGAAACTAGGAAACTGAGAAACCAGGAAATTGAGAAATTACGAAATTAGGAAACTGAGCAACTGGGAAACTGAGAAACTCGGAAACTGAGAAACTAGGAAACCGAAAAACTAGAAAACCGAAAAACTAAGAAATCGAGAAACTAGAAAACTGAGAAACTAGGAAACTGATAAACTAGGAAATTAAAAAACTATTAAATTTTGAATCCGGGAAAATAGAACAATTACAAAATATAAAACTGAGAAAATAAGCATCGGAGAAACTGAGAAATTAAGAAACTGGAAAACTGAGAAACTGGGAAACTGATGAAATTAGGAAACTGAGAAAATAGGAAACCGAGAAACTAGGAAACCGAGAAAATAGGACTCTGGGAAAATACGAAACTAGAAAAACTAGGAAACTGTGAAACTAGGAAACTGTGAAACTAGGAAACTATGAAACTAGGAAACTGAGAAACTAGGAAACTGAGAAACTAGTAAACTGAGAAATTAGGAAACCGAGATACTAGGAATCTGAGAAATTACGAAAATAGGAAGCTGAGAAACTGATGAAGTAAGCAACGAAAAAATTAGAAAACTGAGAAACTAAGAAACTGAGAAACTGATGAAGTAAGCAACGGGAAAATTAGGAAACTAAGAAACTAGGAAACCGAGAAACTAGGAAATTGAGAAATTATGAAATTAGGGGACTGATAAACTGGGAAACTGAGAAACTAGGAAACTGAGAAACTAGGAAACCGAGAAACTAGGAAACCGAGAAACTAGGAAACCGAAAAACTAGGAAACCGAGAAACTAGGAAACCTAAAAGCTAGGACTGAGAAATTACGAAACTAGGAAACTGTGAAACTAACAAACTGAGAAACTAGGAAAGTGAGAAACTAGGAAACTAAGAAACTAGGAAACTAAGAAACCAGGAAATTGAGAAATTACGAAATTAGGAAACTGAGCAACTGGGAAACTGAGAAACTCGGAAACTGAGAAACTAGGAAACCGAAAAACTAGAAAACCGAAAATCTAAGAAATCGAGAAACTAGAAAACTGAGAAACTAGGAAACTTATAAACTAGGAAATTAAAAAACTATTAAATTTTGAATCCGGGAAAATAGAACAATTACAAAATATAAAACTGAGAAAATAAGCATCGGAGAAACTGAGAAATTAAGAAACTGGAAAACTGAGAAACTGGGAAACTGATGAAATTAGGAAACTGAGAAAATAGGAAACCGAGAAACTAGGAAACCGAGGAAATAGGACTCTGGGAAAATACGAAACTAGAAAAACTAGGAAACTGTGAAACTAGGAAACTGTGAAACTAGGAAACTATGAAACTAGGAAACTGAGAAACTAGTAAACTGAGAAATTAGGAAACCGAGATACTAGGAATCTGAGAAATTACGAAAATAGGAAGCTGAGAAACTGATGAAGTAAGCAACGAAAAAATTTGAAAACTGAGAAACTAAGAAACTGAGAAACTGATGAAGTAAGCAACGGGAAAATTAGGAAACTAAGAAACCAGGAAACCGAGAAACTAGGAAATTGAGAAATTATGAAATTAGGGGACTGATAAACTGGGAAACTGAGAAACTAGGAAACTGAGAAACTAGGAAACCGAGAAACTAGGAAACCCAGAAACTAGGAAACCAAAAAACTAGGAAACCGAGAAACTAGGAAACCTAAAAACTAGGACTCTGAGAAATTGCGAAACTAGGAAACTGTGAAACTAACAAACTGAGAAACTAGGAAAGTGAGAAACTAGGAAACTAAGAAACTAGGAAACTGAGAAACCAGGAAATTGAGAAATTACGAAATTAGGAAACTGAGCAACTGGGAAACTGAGAAACTCGGAAACTGAGAAACTAACAAACTGAGAAACTAGGAAAGTGAGAAACTAGGAAACTAAGAAACTAGGAAACTGAGAAACCAGGAAATTGAGAAATTACGAAATTAGGAAACTGAGCAACTGGGAAACTGAGAAACTCGGAAACTGAGAAACTAGGAAACCGAAAAACTAGAAAACCGAAAATCTAAGAAATCGAGAAACTAGAAAACTGAGAAACTAGGAAACTTATAAACTAGGAAATTAAAAAACTATTAAATTTTGAATCCGGGAAAATAGAACAATTACAAAATATAAAACTGAGAAAATAAGCATCGGAGAAACTGAGAAATTAAGAAACTGGAAAACTGAGAAACTGGGAGACTGATGAAATTAGGAAACTGAGAAAATAGGAAACCGAGAAACTAGGAAACTGAGGAATTACAAAATTAAACTGAGAGACTAGGAAACTAAGAAACTGGGAAACTGATAAATTAGGAAACTGAGAGACTATTAAACTGAGAAACTAGGAAACTGAGAAACTTGGAAACTGAAAAACTAAGAAACTGAGAAACTAGGAAACTGACGGATTACGAAATTAGGAAACTGAGAGACTTGGAACCTGAGAAACTAGGGAACTGAGAAACTAGAAACTGGGAAACCAGGAAATTAAAAAACTACTAAATTTTGAAACCGGGAAAATAGAACAATTAGAAAATATAGAACTGAGAAAATAAGCATCGGAGAAACTGAGAAATTGAGAAACTAGAAAACTGAGAAACTGATGAAATTAGCAAAGGAAAAGTTAGGAAACTGAGAAACTAGGAAAGTGAGAAACTAGGAAATTGCAAAATTACGAAAATAGGAAGCTGAGAAACTGATGAAGTAAGCAACGTAAAAATTAGGAAACTGAGAAACTAGGAAACCAGGATACTAGGAAAAAGAATAACGAAATTAGGAAACTGAGAGACTAGGAAACTGAGAAACTAGGAATTGAGAAACTATTAAACTGAAAAATTTTGAAACCGGGAAAATGGAAATACGTATTACAAAATATAAAACTGAGAAAATAAGCATCGGAGAAACTGAGAAATTAAGGAACTAGAAAACTGAGAAACTGGGAAACTGATGAAATTAGCAAAAGAAAAATTAGGAAACTGAGAAACTAGTAAATCGAGAGACTATGAATCTGAGAAACTAAGAATCTGAGAAACTAGGAAACTGAAAGATTACGAAACTAGGTAGCTGAGAAACTATGACACTAAGAAGCTGAATATCTGAAAAACTGAGAAATTTAGAAATTGAGAGTCTCAGACGCTGAGAAATTGGGATACTGAGAAACCAATTGCGTTGGCACTGAAAGACTGAGGATATGAGAAACTGAGATTCCAGATCCGAGATTCGAGATTCGAGATTCGAGATTCGAGATTCGAGATTCGAGATTCGAGATTTGAGACTAAAGGTATCTGAGAACTGAATTATAGATTCCTAACTTGAATTTCCATAATTTGGACTTCGGACTCAGGACTCCGGATTTGGGTTTTCATATTAGAAGTTCTAAGCTTAAGTTGATATTCGAGATCTGAGATTAGAAATTCTACGATAAGGTGCCGGGATTCGAGATTCAAGGTTTTTAGTTTCGAGATTCGAGATTTGAGGTTCCAAGATTGGATTCTAGATTTTAGATTTGAGATTCGAAATTCGAGTATCCACGCTTTAGATGCCAGATTTCAGATTAAAATTTTGGAGGTTTCGAGATTCAGGTTAGAAAGGCGAGATTGGAGATTTTGAGATTTGAGATGCGAGATACAGGATTCGAGACACGGATTTAGTCATCTACCTAGCTCACAAAATTTTGATTTCTTGTGCATAGTCCCTTATTTTTCAATTTTTATCTTCTTGATTTAATTTTTTTTTTGTATGTTTTCTATATATTTCCCACAAATTATCATTCCTGTCACTGGAAAATTTATTGTTTCCTTATCATTACATGCGCAGACACTTCACTAATATATAAGCTATCACGCGTGATAGTGCTTTAAATTAGATAATTTCTATTGTTACTCGACACTGTACTAAGAATCGTCTAATTGTCAGGTAATAATTGCACGTGCCTTCAACTACAATTTAAACAGAAATCCGTATGTTTTATTAAATTTTAGGTCACCATTTGCCGAACTAATATGTTTCTACAAGCAGTGATATTCCTCATCTCGACACCTGCACTCATTCCTGCAGAAATACTTCAGCTAGGAAATAAGGACAACATTTTTTGCATCACAGACAATCTAAAAAATCTGATCTATCTATCACCACCACCAGTGGAAGATGGTAAAAACAGTAGTGTTCTACTTGAAGACGATACAGAATGGGAAGGCTGGTCTCTTGTAAATTCCAAACAGGTCGATGTGCCAATTGTTTTCGACAAAAGATGGGAAGGTAATACGACTTTTTTTCTGAAAAATCAGAACATCCAACTATTTCGTTTTGTAGATTTTGCAACACAGTACACAGACGCTATTCATTATGACTCAGTCAGGAGTCTTTCCTACTCAATTTTTGCAGTTGATTGGAACGTCACAACAACCGATCCAGCAACAACAAGGTCTGAGAAAGAAGCCAGAGATCTTATACTTAATTGGGGCTTTGGAAACACTCGTCTCCCCGAGAGGAACTCTTCGTTTCAGATTGATCTAAGAACCGAGGAGAAGACTTATTTGAAAATACACGACTGTAAGGTTAAATTTTGAAAGGAATGAAACCAACGATGTGTTTTAGATGATCTGCGATGGACTAACACGACTTCAGAAACTCCTACTCTTTTGAACATTACAAGAACTGACTTGTCATGTTTAGACGTATACGTATATTTATGTGTCGATTGCGCAGTACAACTTACTGTCGACAACAATCAATACAATTTTAGTGGAATGAGTCCATTCAGAAGATGGCGTCACGAAACGGTTTCAGTGGCAACTGGAAGCATAATTACTATTGATAGGTCTAGTGTCTCTGAAGAGGGTGCAGAGTGGGCCATCGATTTTAGAAAGTGCCCAGTAACAACAACAACCAACAAAAGTACGTTTAAACGAAAGCAAGCACACTTTAACAAAAAATTTCCAGTCGTTTACCATCCTGACTTGACCAAAGACGGACAACCGAATGTGACCAGAAGCTGCCAACTTTACGCAACACTGGACTACAGCAACAACTCTTTCAGTTGTCCACTCGGTGTTCTGGGAGAAAACTGTGACATCAACTGTAAGGATCTACTGGGTGACGACAAGAAGTACTGTGAAGGATACAAGATCTGTGCCGGTAATGACCATGACTGTACCTGTGCTTAGGGATACAAAGGAGAGTCCTGTGACGCACGTGCGTAGACAATTTGATGGCGATTGTAGATATTTTGAATTTTATTTTGCAGCGTGTTCAAAAGGCAAATGGGGTATGTCTTGTTTAAAAAATTGTCAAAATTGTCGCAACTGCGACAACCAGACAGGAAAATGTATCGATGACGGAGGGGATGGGAATGCCGGGACATCAAACATAGGTAAGTTTTAAAAAAAAATTTGTTTGTGGTGCTAAAGTCTTGTGTTTCAGCGTTCGTCACGTTGGTAATAGGTGCTCTTGCGGTATGCTTCTGTTAAGGAATATATTTAAATTATTAAAAAAATAAACAATGTTTTTGTCGTACTGTTCTAACTAATTTACCCCTTATTCAACAACACTGCATAACAAATAGCGAAACTAAAACCAACAGATTTCACAACAATTGCAAGATCTTTTTTGAATAGTCTCTTATCTGACCATAACCGCCAGAGATCACTGTGTACATAGGAAGCCTTTAGTGTTGAAAGTGTTAAAAACGAATATTGTAAAAGAGTATACATGAATGAATAGCAACACTAAATTTTCCTGTAATAGGAATGGTACTTTCTGGTAGCAAATAGAGAAAGTACGAACAAGAAATTAATAAAAAGGAAACTGCGAAAGTTAATACTCTCGAATTTTGCATCCAGGATTCCGAATCCAAAATCTCGTGGAATTCCGAATCTCCAATCTAAAATCTAGAATCGAATCTTGCAACCTCAAGTCTCGGAACTCGAATTTCGAAACTCAAAATCTTGTTTCTCGAATCTGAAACCTCAAAATCTCGAATCTTCGGTTCTCGGAGAGTCTCGAATCAGAGATCTGATATTTTGAATGTCCAAATCTCGAATCCCGGATCTCTCACTCTAATTTTCTAATCTCCGATCTCGAGTATTGACTCTTAAGTCTAGAATGTCTAATATGAAAATATATCTGGAGTCCGGAGTCCGAAGTCCAAAGAAAATAAACAACTGAAGAACTAAGAAACTAAGAAAATGGGAAACTGGTAAACTGGGATACTAGTTAGCTGAAAAATTGGAGAACCAAGAAACTAGGAAAACTGGGAATTGACAAACCAGAAATCGGAGGAATCGGCCAATTAGTATGCAACTTTGAAAACGAAAAACTGTAAAGCTGAAAAATTTGGAAGCAGAGAATAAGCAACCCAGAATTTAGAAAACTGAAAAACCAGGAAACTGTGAAACTACGAAATTGGGAAACTAAGAAGCTATAAATCCACTGCAATAAAACTAAACTGATTAACTGAATGAATAAAATTTCATTAAACTGAAAAATTGGGAAAATGAGAAATCACAAATTTGCGAATATCAAAAACTGAAAATCTTTAGGAAACTGAGAAACTAGGGAAAATAGGAGACCTAGAGACTAGGAAATTGAGGAGTTAGGAAACTAGGAAACTTAGAGACTGAGTAATCTATTAATTAGGGAACTATATAATAAACAAGGAAATTAAGAATATAGACCACTGAGGAACTGGGAAACTAGGATACTTAGATACTAGGAAACTGATAATTTTTAGGCAAATGAGAAACTTGGCAAATCAGAATGTAGGAGATTTATTAATTAGAAAAGTGATAAACTAGGGAACTGAAAAGCTAGGAAACTTATAAACAAGGAAATTTAGAAAATAAGCTGCTGAGGAAGTGGAAACTAAGACACTAGAAAACTTTGCAACCGGAAAACTAAAGAAACTTAGAAATTGGGAAATTAGAAACTAGGAAACTGAGGAACTAGGAACTAGGGAACTCAGAGACTAGGAAATGTATTAATTATAGAACTGAAAAACTAGGAAATTGAGAAAATAATCCACTAAGGAACTGGGAAACTATAAAACTTAGATACTAGAAAACTAGGGAACTCAGAGATTTAGGAAATGTATTAATTAGGAAAAATAAACCACTGAGGAACTGGGAAATTAGGAAACTTATAAACTAGGAAACTGAGGAACTAGGAAACTAAGGCACTAGATAACTGAAAAACTGGGAAATTTTGAAACCGGGAAACTAGTAAATTTAGAAACTAGGAAACAGAAAAACTAAGAAACTTAGAGAATGTAGAACTAGGAATAAGGAACTAGCAAACTGAGGAACTAGGAAACTAGATAACTGAAAAACTGTAAAATTTTGAAACCGGGAAACTAGTAAATTTAGAAACTAGTAAACAAAAAAACTAAGAAACTTAGAAAATGTAGAACTAGGAAACTAAGGAACTAGGAAACTGAGGAACTAGGAAACTGATTAACTAGCAAACTGAGGAACTAGAAAACTAGATAACTGAAAAACTGTAAAATTTTGAAACCGGGAAACTAGTAAACTTGAAAACTAGGAATTGAGAAACTAGAAAAATTTCAGCTAGACATCCGAGACACTAAGAAACTGATAAAATAACCAACGAAGGAACCAGGAAACTGAGAAAGTAAGAAACTGAGAAACTCCGACACGGAGGAACTAGGAATCTGAGAAACTAGGAAACCGAGAAATTAGGAAATTGATAAACTTTGACACTGGGGAACTACGAAACTGATAAACTAAAAAACTGGGAAACTTAGAAACTGAGAATCTGAAAAATTTGGAAACTGTGAAACTAGGAAATTGAGAAAATAAGCAACTCAGGAACTAGGAAACTCGGGAAATGAAAAACTGAAATAATAGGAATCTGAGAAATTGGAAAACTAAGAAACTTAGAAATTTTGGTATTGACAAACCAAAAAACGGAGAAATCGGCGATATAGTACGTGGAGGAGAATAAACTATAAAAGTACTAGAAAGGGTGACAAACAAAGAAATTGTAAAATCGTGAGACTAATCTACTGTAGAGGGAGGAAACAGAAAAACTTAGAAAATTAAAAACTAAGAAACCTGGATATTGAGAAGCAAGAAGAGTGAAAGACTCAGTTAAGGAGGGACCGGTAAAGTTAAAAGAAAATAACTGAGGAAATGAGAAACTGAGAAATAAAAAAGTACTAGGAAAATTAGCTAAAAAGAAATTGAGAAACTGGGAAATTATAACTATAAATACAATAATATTAAAAAAAAGGAAAGTGAAAAATTTGGAATATGAGAAACTAGAAAACAGAAAATTCTTAGAAAACAGAAACCGGGGAACTCAAAAACTATGAAATTTATTAACTAGAAAACTGAGAAAGTAGGAAACGTAGATACTAGGAAACTAAGAAACTAGGAAACTGAGAAATTACGAAATTAGGAAACTCACAAACTATGACACTAAAAAATTGAGAAACTGAAAAACTATTAAATTTTGAACCCGAGAAAATAGAAAAATTACAAAATAGAAAACTGAGAAAATAAGCATCGAAAAAACTGGAAAATTGAGAAACTAGAAAGCTGAGAAACTGGGAAACTGATGTAGTAAGCAACAAAAAAATTAGAAAATAGGAAATTGAGAGATTACGAAACTGGGATACTGAGAAACTGATGAAGTAAGCAACGGAAAAATTAGGAAGTTGAGAAACTGTTAAACCGAGAAAATAGGACTCTGGGAAAATACGAAACTAGAAAAACTAGGAAACTGTGAAACTAGGAAACTGAGAAACTAGGAACCTGAGAAACTAGTAAACTGAGAAATTAGGAAACCGAGATACTGGGAATCTGAGAAATTACGAAAATAGGAAGCTGAGAAACTGATGAAGTAAGCAACGAAAAAATTAGAAAACTAAGAAACTAGGAAACCGAGAAACTAGGAAATTGAGAAATTATGAAATTAGGGGACTGATAAACTGGGAAACTGAGAAACTAGGAAACTGAGAAACTAGGAAACCGAGAAACTAGGAAACCGAGAAACTAGGAAACCGAGAAACTAGGAAACCAAAAAACTAGGACTCTGAGAAATTACGAAACTAGGAAACTGTGAAACTAGGAAACTGAGACTAGGAAAGTGAGAAACTAGGAAACTGAGAAACTAGGAAACTGCGAAACTACAAAACCGAAAAACTACTAAAAGGAGAAACTGGGAAACTGAGAAATTACGAAATCAGGAAACTGAAAAACAAGACAGTTGACAAACTATGACACTAAGAAACTGAGAAACTGAAAAACGATTAAATTTTGAAAATACAAAAATACAAATAGAAAAATTACAAAGTAGAAAATTGAGAAAATAAGCATCGGAGAAACTGGGAAATTGAGAAACTAGGAAACTGAGAAACTGATGAAGTAAGCAACGGAAAAATTAGGAAATTGTGAAACTAAGAAACCGAGAAATTAGGACCCCGAGAAATTACGAAACTAGAAAAACTGAGATACTAGGAAACTGAGAATCTGAGAAACTGTGAAACTTTGAAACTGTGAAACTAGGAAACTGAGAAACTAGGAAAGTGAGAAACTAGAAAAGTGAGAAACTTGGAAACTGAGGAACTAGGAAACCGAGATACTGGGAAACCGAAAAATTACGAAAATAGGAAGCTAAGAAGCTGATTAAGTAAGCAACGGAAAAATTAGGAAAATGAGAAACTAGGAAACTGAGATACTAGGAAACTGAGCAACTGATGAAGTAAGCAACGGGAAAATTAGGAAACTGAGAAACTAGGAAACTGAGAAACCAGGAAATTGAGAAATTACGAAATTAGGAAACAGCAACTGGAAAACTGAGAAACTCGGAAACTGAGAAACTAGGAAACCGAGAAAATAGGAAACCGAAAAACTAGGAAATCGAAACACTAAGAAATCGAGAAACTAGAAAACCGAGAAAATAAGAAGCCGAGAAACACCAAATCTCGGTTTTGGTAACTAGGAAACTGAGAGACTAGGAAACTGAGAAATTACGAAACTGGAAAACTGAGAAACTGATGAAGTAAGCAACGGAAAAGTTAAGTAATTGAGAAACTAGAAAACCAAGAAACTAGGACTCTGAGAAATTACAAAACAAGAAAAACTGAGAAACTAGGAAACTGGGAAACTAGGGAACTCAAAGACTAGGAAATGTATTAATTATTATAAATCTGATAAACTACAAAATTGAGAAAATAAGCCACTGAAGTACTGGGAAACTAGGAAATTCAGAGACTAGGAAACTAGGAAACTTAGAGACTAAGGAAATGTATTAATTATTATAGAACTAATAAATTAGGAAATTGAGAAAATAAGCCACTGAGGAACTGGGAAACTATAAAACTTAGAGACTAGGAAACTAACTAGGGAACTCAGAGCCTAAGGAAATGCATTAATTAAAGAACTGATAAACTAGGAAACTGAAAAAATAAGCCACAGAGGAACTGGGAAACTAGGAAACCTAGAAAATAGGAAACTGAGGAACTAGGCAACTTAGAGAGTAAGAAATGTATTAATAAAAAAACCAATAAACTAGGAAATTAAGAAAATAAGCCACTGAAGAACTGGGAAACTAGGAAACTTAGAGACTACAAAACTGAGAAACTAGGGAACTGAGAGACTAGGAAATGTATTAATTATTATAGAACTTATAAACTAGGAAATTGAGAAAATAAGCCACTGAGGAACTGGGAAACTATAAAACTTAGAGACTAGAAAACTGAAGAACTAGGAAACTAGGGAACTCAGAGACTAGAAGGTGTATTAATTAAAAAACCGATAAACTAGAAAATTGACAAAATAAGCCACTGAATAACTGAGAAACTAGGAAACTGAGAAACTGGGAAGCTAGGGGACTCAAAGACTAGGAAATGTATTAATTATTATAAAACTGATAAACTACAAAATTGAGAAAATAAGCCACTGAAGTACTGGGAAACTAGGAAATTCAGAGACTAGGAAACTAGAAAACTTAGAGACTAAGGAAATGTATTAATTATTATAGAACTGATAAACTAGGAAATTAAGAAAATAAGCCACTGAGGAACTGGGAAACTATAAAACTTAGAGACTAGGAAACTAGGGAACTCAGAGCCTAAGGAAATGTATTAATTAAAGAACTGATAAACTAGGAAACTGAAAAAATAAGCCACAGAGGAACTGGGAAACTAGGAAACCTAGAAAATAGGAAACTGAGTAACTAGGGAAGTTAGAGAGTAAGAAATGTATTAATTAAAGAACCAATAAACTAGGAAATTAAGAAAATAAGCCACTGAAGAACTGGGAAACTAGGAAACTTAGAGACTACAAAACTGAGAAACTAGGGAACTCAGAGACTAGGAAATGTATTAATTATTAAAGAACTTATAAACTAGGAAATTGAGAAAATAAGCCACTGAGGAACTGGGAAACTATAAAACTTAGAGACTAGGAAACTAGGGAACTCAGAGCCTAAGGACATGTATTAATTAAAGAACTGATAAACTAGGAAACTGAAAAAATAAGCCACAGAGGAACTGGGAAACTAGGAAACCTAGAAAATAGGAAACTGAGGAACTAGGGAACTTAGAGACTAGGAAATGAATTAATTATTATAGAACTGATAAACTAGGAAATTGAGAAAATAAGCCACTGAAGTACTGGGAAATTATAAAACTTAGGGACTAGGAAAGTCGGGAACTCAGAGACTAGGAAACTGGGGAACTAAGAAACTAGATAACTGACAAACTGGGAAATCTTGAAACCGAGAAACTAGGAAACTTAGAGACTAGAATACTAAGAAACTAGAAAACTGAGAAACGGGGAGACTTGGAAACGTATTAATTATTATGGAACTGATAAACTAGGAAATTGATAAAATAAGCCACTGAAGTACTGGGAAATTATAAAACTTAGGGACTAGGAATCTGAGGAACTAGGAAACTAGGGAACTTAGAGAAAAGAAAGTGTATTAATTAGAGAACCGATAAACTAGGAAATTGAGAAGATGAGCCACTGAAGAACTGGGAAACTAGGAAATTTAGAGACTAGGAAACCCAAAGACTAAAGAAATGTGTTAATTAGAGAACTGATAAACTAGGAAGTTGAGAAAATAAACCACTGAGGAACTGTGAAACTAGGAAACTTAGAGACTAGAAAACTGATCAACTAGGAAACTAGGGAACTCAGAGACTAGGAAACTGAGGAACTAAGAAACTAAATAACTGACAAACTGGGAAATCTTGAAACCGGAAAACTAGGAAACTGAAAAACTAGGAAACTGAGAAACTAGGAAACTGAGAAACTATTAAACTGAGAAACTAAGAAACTGAGAAACTAGGAAACTGAGAAACTAGGAAACTAGGGAACTCAGAGACTAGAAATTGTATTAATTATTATAGAACTGATAAACTAGGAAATTGAGAAAATAAGTCACTGAAGTACTGGGAAATTATAAAACTTAGGGACTGGGAATCTGCTTAACGAGGAAACTAGGGAACTCAGAGACTAGGAAACCGAGGAACTAAGAACCAGATAACTAAAAAACTGGGAAATCTTGAAACCGGGAAACTAGTAAACTTAGAAACTAGGAGACTGAGAAACTAGGAAACTGAGAAACAAGGAAATTATGGAACTCAGAGACAGGGAAATGTATTCATTATAGAAATGATAAACTAGAAAATTGAGAAAATAACCCACTAAAGTACTGGGAAACTATAAAGCTTAGGGACTAGTAGTCTGAGGAACTAGGAAACTAGAGAAATTAGAGACAAGAAAGTGTATTAATTAGAGAACCGATAGATTAGGAAATTGAGAAAATAAGCCACTGAGGAACTGGGAAACTAGGAATCTTAGAGACTAGGAAACTGAGGAACTAGGAAACTAGGGAACTCAGAGACTAGAAGGTGTATTAATTAGAGAACCCAAAAAGCTAGGAAATTAAGAAAATAAGGCACTGAAGTACTGGGAAACTGTAAAACTTAGGGACTAGGAAACTAGTAAACTCAGAGACTAGAAGGTGTATTAATTAGAGCATCGATCGAGTAGGAAATTGAAAAAATAAGCCACTGAAGAACTGGGAAACTAGGAAATTTAGAGACTAGGAAACTAGAAAACTCAGACACTAAGAAAATGTATTAATTAGAGAACTGATAAACTAGGAAATTGAGAAAATAAGCCACTGAGGAAATGGGAAACTAGAAAATTTAGAGACTAGGAAACTATTAAGCTCAGAGACTACTCAACTAGGAAATGTATTAATTTTATAGGGAAACTGATAAACTAGGAAATTGAAAAAATAAGCCACAGGTTAACTGAGAAACTAGGAAACCTAGGGACTAGGAATCTGAGGAACTAGGAAACTAGGGAACTCAGAGAGTAGAAAATGTATTAATTAAAGAACTAATAAACCAGGAAATTGACAAAATAAGCCACTGAAAAACTGAGAAATTTTGAAATCGGGAAACTAGACATCTGAGACACTAAGAAAATGATAAAGTAACCAACGAAGGGACTGGGAAACTGAAAAACTAAGAAACTGAGATGCTAGGAAGCTGAGAAACTAGGAAACTAAGAAGCTAGGAAGCTGTGAAACTAGGAAACCGAGAAATTATAAAATTGAGAAACTGGGACACTGGGGAACTACGAAACTGATAAACTGAGAAACTGAGAAACTGAGAACCTGACAAACTGACAAAAGAAGAATCTGAGAAATTGAGAAACTGAGAATCTAAGAAATTGAGAAAATAAGCAGCTCAGGAACTAGAAAACTGAGAAAATGGGAAACTGAGATAATAGGAAGCTGAGAAATTGGAAAACTAAGAAGCTCAGAAATTTCGGCGAATTAGTACGTGGAGGAGAATAAACCAGACAATTACTAGAAAGAGTGACAAACATAGAAATCGTAAAATCGTGAGACAACTGTCAGAGAAACAGAAAAACTTAGAAACTTTAAAACTAAGAAACCTGGATATTGAGAAGCAAGGACAGTGAGAAACGCAGTTAAGGAGGAACCGGGAAACGTAAAAAGTAAATAACTGAGGAAATGGAAACCTAAGAAATAAAAAACTACTATTAGCAAAGAAGAATTAGCAAGAAAGAAATTGAAACTGGGAAATTAAAACTATAAATGGAATACTATTAAAAAAAAAAAATTAAAGTGAAAAATAAAAAACATGAGAAACTAGAAAACAGGCAATTTTAGGAAACTAAGAAACTGGAGAACTCAATAACTAGAAAACTGAGAAAGTACGAAACGTAGAAACTAGATAATTGAGAAAAATAGAAAAGGAGGAATTGGGAAACTCAGAAGCTTAGAGACAAGAAAATCTGGGAAACTGAGCAACTTGGAAGTCCAGTTGCAAGGAAACTGAAAATGGGAAACTTAAAGACGACATCTGAGATACTCGGCTCAGAAGTAATTACCAACGGAGGAAGTAGGACACTGGGAAAATATCAAACCGAGAGACTGAGAAACTAGGAAACTTAGAAACCGGAAAAATAGAAAAATTAGAAAATAGAAAACTGATAAAATAAGCATCGGAGAAACTGGGGAATTGAGAAACTAGATAACTGAGAAACTGGGAAACTGATGAAGTAAGCAGCGGAAAATTTAGGGAACTGGGAAACTGGAAAACCGAGAAACTAGGAATCTGAGAAACTAAGAATCTGAGAATCTAGGAAACTGAGAAATTACGAAACTGGGAAACTGAGGAATTAGGAAACTGAAAAACTATTAAGTTGAGAAACTAGGAAATTGAGAAAATTTGAAAAGGAGAAAATAGAAAAATTAGAAAACAGAAAACAGAGATAATAAACATCGGAGAAACTGGGAAATTGAAAAACTAGAAAAGTTTGAAACTGGGATACTATTTAAGTATGCAACGAAAAAAAAATAAGAAAATCTGAAACTAGTAAACCGGGAGACTAAGAATCTGAGAAACTGAGAAACTGAGAAACCGAGATACTGAGAAACTGAGAAACTGAAAATTGGTGTGTTGGCACTGAAATACTGAGAATATGAGAAGCTGGGACAATAGAAAACTAAAACACTAAGAAAATTTGGTATTGCCAAACGAGAAAACGGAGCAATCGGCAAATTAGTAGGCGGAGAAGCATGAGAACTAGAAAAGTTGCGAAACAAATAAATTAAACCAAATCTACCAGAAAAACTATAAAAACTTGGAAACTGAGGGACCTGGATATTGAGAAACCAGGGGACCGAGAGACCCAGTTAATGAGGAACCGGGATGCTGAAAAATTAAATAACTGAGGAACTGGGAGACTGAGAAATTAAAAAGTACCAGAAAAAGTAGCAAGAAATTGACAAACTGTGAAAGTATAAATCTACTGCAATACTATAAAACTGAGAAACTGTGTGAATTAAAATTTAGGCAAGTGGAAAATTTGGAAAGTGGGAAACTACGAAATTATTGCGAAATTGGGAAAAGAATCAGAGATTTATTAACTAGAAAACTGAAAGTGCGAACCTCAGAAACTAGTAAATTGAGGAAATAAGCAACTGAGGAATTTGGAAACTCAGAAACTTTGAGACTAGGAAACTGAGAAATTAAGCAACTGAGAAAAAAGAAAACTTAGAAACCAGGAAAATAAGAAACCAGTAAACTTTGAAATTAAGAAAGTAAGAGATTAGGAAACTGAGAAATTAGGAAGCTAGTTTCTAGAGAACTTTGAAACCGGTAAAGTACAAAAATGAGAAATTATGAAACAGAAACTAGGACACTGAGAAACTAGGAAGCTGAGAAATAGGGAAACCAAGAAACAGACAAAATTGGCTATTGAGAAACCGGAACAGGGGGAATTAGCGAACTAGTACACGGGGGATAATGAGAACTAGAAAAGTGCTGGTGAAATTTAAGTTTAATTAATGTAAGTTTTTAATAAGAATAGGCTGCAGCCAATCAAAAAGCAGGACGCCGGCTGCGATCGGGTTTTACCCGGTCGCAGGTATAAAGGCATGTCACTTTGTGGTTGGAAGGAGTTCTATTCAGCCCTCGAAAGAGGTAGTTGAATAAAGTACGAAAAACCACAAACTGATGTCTTTTTAACAAATCGTCGACCCCAAGACCCTGCTGGTCCGGTGGACCACTATGTCGAGGCGCACAGCACCAGGTCGAGCATCCGTTCTCACAGACACACACCTCCTTCGACGTCAGTCGATGTCTCCGGCACAGTTTCCACCACCGAAGAGCCGCGGACCCCATCCGTGACCTGGAGGAAACCGTGTTCCTGCGACACTAGAAGATAATTTACTTTTAGAAATATCACTGCTTGTTCTTATCTCGGAGATAAACTTCGACTTATCAGCAAGTAAGTGGTTTGGCAAATTTTAAATGTATTTAACATCATGACTACACTAAAACCTAAAGAGAAATGCTTACTCAGACAGATGAAACAGAATTCTGAAAACTCTCAACTTTTGGGACTTTATCTGCATAATTCGTCGCGCGGTATTGCTATATCAACAGTTTATCTTAAGGATGTTTCTCTATACTATGTTAATAAACTCAGAAAATGGGAAACTAGGATACTAGTTAGCTGAAAAATTAGAGAACTAAGAAACTAGGAAAATCTCGTGGAATCTCGAATCTCCAATCTAAAATCTAGAATCGAATCTTGCAACCACAAGTCTCGGAACTTGAATTTCGATACTAAAAATCTTGAATGTCGAATCTGAAATCTTGGATCTCAAAATCTCGAATTCACAAATCCGGAGTTCAGAGTCTTGAATCAGAGATCTGATATTTTGAATCTCCAAATCTGGAATCCCGGATCTCTCATCCTGATTTTATAATCTCCGATCTCGAAGTTTGACTCTTAAGTCTAGAACTTCTAATATGAAAATTCAGACAAACTGAGAAACTGAGAAACTCACAAATTGAGAAACTAGGAAACTAAGAAACTAGGAACGGAAATTAAGAATATAAACAAATGAAGAACTAAGAAACTCAGAAAATGGGAAACTAGGATACTAGTTAGCTGAAAAATTGGAGAACTAAGAAACTAGGAAAATTGGGAACTGACAAACCAGAAAACGGAGGAATTGGCCAATTAGAATGCCAATTAGTGGGTAATTAGAAAAGTACTAGAAAGTGTGAGAAACAAAGAAATTGTAAAATCGTGAAACCATTGTATCAGAACGACAGGAAACTGAAAAACTATACAACTGTAAAACTTGGAAACAGAGGTGGGAAAATTAGAGACTACGCAACTTTATAAAGAGAAAACTATAAAGTTGAGAGAATAAGCAACGGAGAATTTAGAAAACTGAGAAACTGCGAGAATAAGCAATTGGGAAAGTAAGAAACTACAAATCTACTAAAATACAACTAAACTGGGGAACTGATGGAATAAAATTTTAGAAAATTGAAAAATTGAAAAGGGAGAAATCACAAAATTGCGAAACTCAGAAACTGAAAATCTTTAGGAAACTGAGGAAGTAGGGAACTCAGAAAATAGGAAAGCTAAGGACTAGGAAATTAAGGAGTTAAGATACTAGAAAACTTAGGAATAAGGAAACTGAGCAACTAAGAAACTAGATAACCGAAAAACTGGAAAATATTGAAACCGGGAAAGTAGTAAACTTAGAAACTAGGAAACTGAGAAACCAGGAAACTAAGGAACAAGGAAATTATTTAACTCAGAGATTGGGAAATGGATTCATTATAGAAACGAGAAACTGGGAATCTGAGGAACTAGGAAACTAGGGAACTTAGAGACAAGAAAGTCTATTAATTAGAGAACAGAAAAACTAGGAAATTGAGAAAATGAGAAACTGAAGAACTGGGAAACTAGGAAATTTAGAGACTGGGAAACTCAGAGACTAAAGAAATGTATTAATTAGAGAACTGATAAACTAGGAAATTGAGAAAATAAAAAACTGAGGAACTGTGAAAATAGAAAACTTAGAGATTAGAAAACTGAAGAACTAGGAAACTAGGGAACTAAGGAACTAAGAAACTAGATAACTGACAAACTTTGAAATCTTGAAACCAGGAAACTATTAAACTTAGGGACTAGAAAACTGAGAAACTAGGAAAATGAGAAACTGGGAAACTAGGAAACTCAGAGACTAGGAAATGTATAAATTATTATATAACTGATAAACTAGGAAATTGAGAAAATAAGCCACTGAAGTATTGTGAAACTATAAAACTTAGGGACTAGGAATCTGAGGAACTAGGAAACTAGGAAACTCAGAGACTAGGAAACTGAGGAACTAAAAACGAGATAACTGAAAAACTGGGAAATCTTGAAACCGGGAAACTAGTAAACTTAGAAACTAGGACACTCAGGAACAAGGAAATTATGGAACTCAGAGACTGGGAAATGTATTAATTGTAGAAATGATGAATTAGGAAATTGAGAAAATAACCCAATGAAGTAGTGGGAAACTATAAAACTTAGGGACTAGGAATCTGAGGAACTAGCAAACTAGGGAACTTAGAGACAAGAAAGTGTATTAATTAGAGAACCGATAAACTAGGAAATTGAGAAAGTAAGCCACTGAAGAACTAGAAAACTAGGAAATTTAGAAACTAGGAAGTTCAGAGACTAAGGAAATGTATTAATTAGAGAACTGATAAACCAGGAAATTGAGAAAATAAGCCACTGAGGAACTGTTAAACTAGAAAACTTAGAGACTAGAAAACTGAGGAACTAGGAAACTAGGGAACACAGAGACTAGGAAACTGAGGAACTAAGAAACTAGATAACTGACAAACTGGGAAACCTTGAAACCGGGAAACTAGGAAACTTAAAGACTAGAAAACTAAGACACTAGGAAACTGAGAAACCGAGAAACTAGGAAACTTAGAGACTAGAAAACTGAGAAACTGGGAAACTAGGGAACTCAGAGACTAGAAAATGTATTAATTATTATAGAACTGATAAACTAGGAAATGGAGAAAATAAGCCATTTAGGAACTGCAAAACTAGAAATATTAGAGACTAGAAAGCTAAAGAACTAATAAACTAGGGAACTCAGAAACTAGGAAACTGAAGAACTAAGAAACTAGATAACTGACAAACCGGGAAATCTTGAAACCGGAAAACTAGGAAACTTAGAGACTAGAAAACTGAGAAACATGGAAACTGAAAAACTAGGAAACTCAGAGTCTAGGAAATGTATTAATTATTATAGAACTGATAAATTAGGAAATTGAGAAAATAAGCCACTTAAGTACTGGGAAATTATAAAACTTAGGGACTAGGAATCTGCTTAACGAGGAAACTAGGGAACTCAGAGACTAGGAAACTGAGGAACTAAGAACCAGATAACTGAAAAACTGGGAAATCTTGAAACCGGGAAACTAGTAAACTTAGAAACTAGGAAACTGAGAAACTAGGAAACTGAGAAACAAGGAAATTATGGAACTCAGAGACAGGGAAATGTATTCATTATAGAAATGATAAACTAGAAAATTGAGAAAATAACCCACTGAAGTACTGGGAAACTATAAAGCTTAGGGACTAGGAAACTGAGGAACTAGGAAACTATTGAACTTAGAGAAAAGAAAGTGTATTAATTAGAGAACCGATAAACTAGGAAATTGAGAAAATGAGCCACTTAGGAACTGTGAAATTAGAAAACTTAGAGACTAGGAAACTGAGGTACTAGGAAACTATGGAACTCAGAGACTAGAATGTATATTAATTAGAGGACTGATACACTAGGAAATTGGGAAATAAGCCACTGAAGAACTGGCAAACTATTAAAATTAAAGACTAGAAAACTGAGAAACTGGGGAACTAAGAACCAAATTAAATGTATTAATTAGAGAACTCATAAACTAGGAAATTGAGAAAATAAGCCACTGAAGAACTGGGAAACTAGAAAACTTAGAGACTAGAAGATGTATTAATTAGAGAACCAATAAACTAGGAAATTGAGAAATTAAGCCACTGAGGAACTGGGAAACTATAAAACTTAGAAACTAGGAAACTCAAAGCCTAAGGAAATGTATTAATTAGAGAACCGATAGACTAGGAAATTGAGAAAATAAGCCACTGAAGAACTTTTGAATAAAAAAATTACAAACTGGGAAACTGAGGAACTAGCAAACTAGGGAACTCAGAGACTAGAAGGTGTATTAATTAGAGAACCGAAAAAACTAGGAAGTTAAGAAAATAAGGCACTGAAGTACTGGGAAACTGTAAAACTTAGGGACTAGGAAACTAGTAAATTCAGAGACTAGAAGGTGTATTAATTAGAGAACCGATAAACTAGGAAATTGAAAAAATAAGCCACTAAAAAACTGAGAAACTTTAGAACTTTGGGACTAGCAATCCGAGGAACTAGGAAACTATGGAACTTAGAGACAAAAAAGTGTGTTAATTAGAGCACCGATCAAGTAGGAAATTGAAAAAAATAAGCCACTGAAGAACTGGGAAACTATGAAATTTAGAGACTATAAAACTAGAAAGCTCAGACACTAAGAAAATGTATTAATTAGAGAACTGATAAAATAGGAAATTGAGAAAATAAGCCACTGAGGAAATGGGAAACTAGAAAATTTAGAGACTACGAAACTATTAAGCTCAGAGACTACTGAACTAGGAAATGTATTAATTTTATAGGGAACTGATAAACTAGGAAATTGAAAAAATAAGCCACAGGTTAATTGAGAAACTAGGAAACCTATGGACTAGGAATCTGAGGAACTAGGAAACTAGGGAACTCAGAGAGTAGAAAATGTATTAATTAAAGAACTAATAAACCAGGAAATTGACAAAACAAGCCACTGAAAAACTGAGGAATTTTGAAATCGGGAAACTGAGACACTAAGAAAATGATAAAGTAACCAACGAAGGGACTAGGAAACTGAAAAACTAAGAAACTGAGATGCTAGGAAGCTGAGAATCTAGGAAACTAAGAAGCTAGGAAGCTGTGAAACTAGGAAACCGAGAAATTATAGAATTGGTAAACTGGGACACTGGGGAACTACGAAACTGATAAACTGAGAAACTGAGAAACTGAGAACCTGACAAACTGACAAAAGAAGAAATTGAGAACCTGACAAACTGACAAAAGAAGAAATTGAGAACCTGACAAACTGACAAAAAAAGAATCTGAGAAATTGGGAAACTGAGAAACTAAGAAATTGAGAAAATAAGCAGCTCAGGAACTAGAAAACTGAGAAAATGGGAAACTGAGATAATAGGAAGCTGAGAAATTGGAAAACTAAGAAGCTCAGAAATTTCGGCGAATTAGTACGTGGAGGAGAATAAACTAGACAATTACTAGAAAGAGTGACAAACAAAGAAATCGTAAAATCGTGAGACAACTACCAGAGAAACAGAAAAACTTAGAAACTTGAAAACTAAGAAACCTGGATATTGAGAAGCAAGGAGAGTGAGAAACGCAGTTAAGGAGGGACCGGGAAACGTAAAAAGTAAATAACTGAGGAAATGGAAACCTAAGAAATTGAAACTGGGAAATTAAAACTATAAATGGAATATTATTAAAAAAAGTGAAAAATAAAAAAATGAGAAACTAGAAAACAGGCAATTTTTAGGAAACTAAGAAACTGGAGAACTCAAAAACTAGAATACTGAGAAAGTACGAAACGTAGAAACTAGATAATTAAGAAAAATAGAAAAGAAGGAATTGGGAAACTCAGAAGCTTAGAGACAAGAAAATCTGGGAAACTGAGCAACTTGGAAGTCTAGTTGCAAGGAAACTGAAAATGGGCAACGTAAAGACGACATCTGAGATACTCGGCTCAGAAGAAATTACCAACGGAGCAAGTAGGACACTGGGAAACTCAGACCGAAAGACTGGGAAACTTGGAAACTTAGAAACCGGAAAAATAGAAAAATTAGAAAATAGAAAACTGATAAAATAAGCATCGGAGAAACTGAGAATCTGAGAAACTATTAAATTTTGAAACCGGGAAAGTAGAAAAATGACAAAATAGAAAACTGATAAAATAAGCATCGGAGAAGCTGTGGAATTGAAGAACTAGATAACTGAGAAACTGGGAAACTGATGAAGTAAGCAACGGAAAATTTAGGGAACTGGGAAACTGGTAAACCGAGAAACTAGGAATCTGAGAAACTAAGAATATGAGAAACTAGGAAACTGAGTAAATTTGAAAAGGGGAAAATAGAAAAATTAGAAAACAGAGATAATAAGCATAGGAGAAACTGGGATACTAACGAAGTATGCAACGGAAAAAAATAGGAATCTGAGAAACTAGGAAATTAAAAAATTACGAGAAGTTAGTTAGTTAACTGAGAAACCGAGATACTGAGAAACTGAGAAACTTAAAATTGGTGTGTTGGCACTGAAATACTAAGAATATGAGAAGCTGAGAAAATGGAAAACTAAAACACTAAGAAAATTTGGTATTCATAAACGAGAAAACGGAGCAATCGGCGAATTAGTACGCGGAGGAACATGAGAACTAGAATAGTCTACCAAGATGTAGGAAACAGAAAAACTGAGAGAACTGGATATTGAGAAACCAGGGGACTGAGAGACCCAGTTAATGAGGAACCGGTATGCTGAAAAACGAAATAACTGAGGAACTGGGACACTAAGAAATTAAAAAGTACCAGAAAAAGTAGCAAGAAATTGACAAACTGTGGAAGTATAAATCTACTGCAATACTATAAAACTGAGAAACTGGGTGAATTAAAATTTATTCAAGTGAAAAATTTGGAAAGTGGGAAACCGACAATTTTTAGCAAACTGAGATTCTAGGGAATTCAGAAACTAGGAAATTTATTAACTAGAAAACTGAGAAAGTGCGAAACTCAGAAACTAGTAAATTAAGAAAATAAGCAACTTGGAAACTCAGAAACCTCAAAACCAGGAAAATAAGAAACTAGTAAACCTTGAAATTAAGAAAGCAAGGGATTAGGAAACTGAGAAATTAGAAAACTTAGAAACTAGGGAACTTTGAAACCGGTAAACTACAAAAATGAGAAGTTATGAAACAGAAACTAGGACACTGAGATACTAGGAAGCTGAGAAATAGGGAAACCAAGAAACAGACAAAATTGGCTATTGAGAAACCGGAAAAGGGGGAATTAGCGAACTAGTATACGGGGGATAATGACAACTAGAAAAGTACTGATACGAATAACAAACTACGAAATATTAAATTTAAAACAGATAAACTAAGAAACTGTAAATCTTTAGGAAACTGACAAACTAGAAAACCGCGATACTATGATCCGCTTTTTACTATTTTTATTGTTTCGCCTTTTCGAGGTTTTCTCTAATTTTTTTTCGTTCACCATCTTAGAAATATCTGAACTTTAATACTGAAAAAAAAAAAAGTAATTGTGATAGCAGATTTTAGTGTAGTCACGATGACATATTAAATTATTAAAACTCTGGCAGAACACTTGATATTTTCCAAGAACAGAATAGGCAGTATTTCCTCAAAGAGCACTCAAATCAAGTGGCGATTATTTCGACAAGCGCAGAAATTCAAGAACATACTATTAAAAAATGTACGCTTATTCTAAATGAGTTAAACATGAGAGGGAGTAATAATAAAGAAAACAAGAAAAAAAACACCAAAAAGTGGAGGTGTGGGAAAATTATAAAATATCCACCTCTCATTATTGTGAGTAATTAGATACTTGACTTCTAGGTATCGTGTAACCTATTGATTCTCAGATAAGGTCATATCTAATCTACTGGAACTTTACCTCACAATCCTTCTATAATTGGAGACCAGTATATAACATTGGACAGCTCACCAGTGGGTCTCCTCAGATGTTTCTAAGTACCTTATTGAAGTTCACGTTACAATGTTTCTTCAAGCACTGACATTCTTCCTCTTAACACTTGCACTCACTCAAGGAGAACTGATCCAACTGCAACATCAGGATCACCTTTTGTGCATCACAGATGATCTAAAAGATCTGCTGTATTTATCACCACCAATAGTAGAAGACGGTAAAGACGGTTCTGTTCTACTAGACGATGATACAAAATGGAACGACTGGTCTCTTGTAAATTCCAAACAAGTTGTGGTGCCACCGGTTTACGACAAGAGATGGGAAGGTACTTGGACTTTTTTCGCAAAAAGTGGTGGTGATAACCGTTGGGTTTTGTAGATTTTGAGACACGGTATATCGATTCTGTTCATTTTGACTCTGTTAGGAGTCTATCGTGCTCAGTTTTTGGAAACAGTGTGAGCATTATAACAAGAGATTCGACAAGAAAAACGGTTGAGAAAAGAACCAGAGACGTCGATATTGACTGGAACTTTGGAACAACCTACCCCACGGATCAAAAGTCCCCCATTCAGATAGATGCAAGTAGTGAAAAAAAGACCTATTGGAAGATACACGATTGTATGTATATATGACAAGAACGAAACCAACCATAGTTGTGTTCCTTTCAGATAACCTGCGATGGACTGACACACTCTCAAACAATTTTACCATTTTCAACGTCACAAGAAGTGATTTGTCATGTTTAGATGTATACGTATATTTATGTCCAGTTTGCGAATTAGATGTCACTGTTGACGACAACCCCAACAGATTCCAAGGACTTACAACGGTCGGAAATTGGCAACACAAAACCATACAAGTGACACCAGGAAGCACAATTGCTATCGCTAGAGGTGTTATTACCGGAGATAGCGGAGAATGGGCCATCGACATCCGAAAGTGTCCCGCCAGAACACCAACCAACAAAAGTATGTACAAAAAAGAAACAAACACAATTTGACAAAAATTTCTCAGTTGTTTACCATCCGGACTTGAGCAAAGACGTGCACCCAAATGTGACCAGAGGCTGTCATCTTTATGCAACAGAAGACAGTAATAAATATCCTTTCGACTGTGAATTCGGAGTGATGGGGGAAAATTGTGACATCAGTTGTCGGGAGTTCCTAGGTGACGACAGGAAGTACTGCGAAGAATACGAAATATGTTCTGGTAATGATCGTCATTTGTGTCTATGTGCTTGGGGTTACGAAGGACCAGCATGTGACCAAGGTATGTAAACTCTTCGGAAACCATCCAGCAAATTTAGGGTTTTAATTTTTCAGTGTGTGAGAAGGGCAAATGGGGCATGTCTTGCATAAGCGATTGTGATGGTTGTCGCAACTGCGATGCGCAGACGGGAAACTGTCCTGATTCTGCCGCATCAAATATAGGTATGAAAAAAAAATTTGTTAATAATTTCATGTAAATTGAATTTTTTTTATTTTAGCTTTTGTCGCTTTGCTGATAACGGGTGCAGTGGCGGGGATGTTCCTGTAAAAAGAAGTAAAAGAAATAAACAAAATTCTTTACTTTTCATGTTTTTGTCATAGAACCCCAATTTACTTAAAAGATAAGAATTTACTACATAAGTCTATAGCAAGTATTAAACAAAATTGTTGACTCTGAAATATCACAGAAGATATCGCAAAGCTATTTGGAATACACCTCTTAATTGACCTGCTAGTGTTGTATGCAGTGAATTCGCGACCGGATTCTCGTCTAGTGTGTAGTGATTAATTTTAAGTTTAAGCATAGGTTAAATAAGTCTAGACGTAAACACCACGCGTCCTGTTACGGCATGACAGGGAGCGAGCGTGCGATAGTGGCGGAAGTCGAGCGGTAAATGGCGCCAGCCGCCAAGGGTTTACCTTTATACCCTCTACCGTTCGGCCCTCCCACTTCCGCGTTTTCGCGATTCCGCGTTTTTTACGCTTAAAGTCGCGAGTGGTGTACACACTATAGTTACACCTCCTTCGACGTCGGTCGATGTCTCCGGCACAGTTTCCACCACCGAAGAGTCGCGGACCCTATCCGTGACCTGGAGGAAACCGTGTTCCTGCGACACTAGAAGATAATTTACTTTTAGAAATATCACTGCTTGTTCTTATCTCGGAGATAAACTTCGACTTGGTTAAGTGGTTTGGCAAATTTTAAATGTATTTATCATCATGAATACACTAAAACTTAAAGAGAAATGCTTACTCAGACTGATGAAACAGAATTCTTAAAACTCTCAACTTTTGGGACTTTATCTGCATAATTTGTCGCGCTGTATTGCTATATCCACAGTTTATCTTAAGGATGTTTCTCTATACTATGTTAATCTATATATCTATATCTATATATTTACATCATTCTATCAAAGTTGGACAAAATGAAAAATCGTACAATCCTAAACCATCCCTTTTCAGAAGAGCCCGAGGACGGCCCCCCGAAACAGGTGAGCCCGAGGGTGGGGGCGTGAATCAGGCAGGGCCTCTTCAGTTATTAACATTTATAGAAGTCGAAAGTTGAATTTGTTTATAGCATTTATGTATAAGACAAATTTAATTGACTTTAAGTCTTCAGACAGGCCCCCTTGAGACATCCTTGGGACAAGGGGGCGTAGCTACCATCTGAACTGCCGTAATACTTAGTATGCTAGTGGCAGTCGTTTCATTCACACGCGTTCCCGCTCTCATTCATCCCCACCACCAAAGTGTTGTCAGTATGACAGCCGATAAAGGATCTTAAAAAAACGTTTTTTGTGTAAAATTGCGTTTTTACAAGAATACAACTACATAGGTAGACTTAAAAAGCAAAACTTTATCTAAATAAAATTTTTATCCAAATCGTTAGAGCCGTTTTCGAGATCCTCGAAATAAATTTATATACATACATACATAAATATAAATTTACAAGAATTGCTCGTTTAAAAAACTGAAGACTAATAAACTCAGAAAATGGGAAACTAGGATACTAGTTAGCTGAAAAATTAGAGAACTAAGAAACTAGGAAAATCTCGTGGAATCTCGAATCTCCAATCTAAAATCTAGAATCGAATCTTGCAACCACAAGTCTCTAAACTCGAATTTCGATACTAAAAATCTTGAATGTCGAATCTTGGATCTCAAAATCTCGAATTCACAAATCCGGAGTTCAGAGTCTCGAATCAGAGATCTGATATTTTGAATCTCCAAATCTGGAATCCCGGATCTCTCATCTTGATTGTATAATCTCCGATCTCGAAGTTTGACTCTTAAGTCTAGAACCTCAAATATGAAAATTCAGACAAACTGAGAAACTGAGAAACTCACAAATTGAGAAACTAGGAATCTAAGAAACTATGAACGGAAATTAAGAAAATAAACAAATGAAGAACTAAGAAACTCAGAAAATGGGAAACTAGGATACTAGTTAGCTGAAAATTTGGAGAACTAAGACACTAGGAAAATTGGGAATTGACAAACAGAAAACGGAAAAATTGGCCAATTAGTGGGTAATCAGAAAAGTACTAGAAAGTGTGAGAAACAAAGAAATTGTAAAATCGTGAAACCATTGTATCAGAACGGTAGGAAACTGAAAAACTATACAACTGTAAAACTTGGAAACAGAGGTGGGAAAACTAGAGACTACGCAACTTTATAAAGAGAAAACTATAAAGTTGAGAGAATAAGCAACGGAGAATTTAGAAAACTGCGAAACCAGGAAACAGAGAAACTAGCAAACTGCGAAAATAAGCAATTGGGAAAGTAAGAAACTATAAATCTACTGCAATACAACTAAACTGAGGAACTGAATTAATAAAATTTTAGAAAACTGAAAAATTGAAAAAATGGTAAATCACAAAATTGCGAAAATCAGAAACTGAAGATAGGAAAGCTAGAGACTAGGAAATTAAGGAGTTAAGAAACTAGGAAACTTAGGGACTAGGAATCTGAGGAACTAGGAAACTAGGGAACTTAGAGACAAGAAAGTGTATTAATTAGAGAACCGATAAACTAAGAAATTGAGAAAATGAGCCACTGAAGAACAGGGAAACTAGAAAATTTAGAGACTAGGAAACTCAGAGACTAAAAAAATGTATTAATTAGAGAACTGATAAACTAGGAAATTGAAAAAATAAGCCACTGAGGAACTGTGAAACTAGAAAACTTAGAGACTAGAAAACTGAAGAACTAGGAAACTAGGGAACTCAGAGTCTAGGAAACTGAGGAACTAAAAAACTAGATAACTGACAAACTGGAAAATCTTGAAACCGGGAAACTATGAAACTTAGAGACTAGAAAACTGAGAAACTAGGAAACTGAGAAACTAGGAAACTAGGAAATGTAGAGACTAGGAAATTCAGAGACAAAGAAATGTAGTAATTAGACAACTGATAAAATAGGAAATTGAGAAAATAAGAAACTGAGGAACTGTGAAAATTGAAAACTGAAGAACTAGGGAACTCAGAGACTAGGAAACTGAGGAACTAAGAAACTAGATAACTGACAAACTGGGAAATCTTGAAACCAGGAAACTAGGAAATTCAGAAACTAGAAAACTGAGAAACTAGGAAACTGAGAAACTGGGAAACTAGGGAACTCAGAGACTAGGAAATGTATTAATTATTATATAACTGATAATCTAAGAAATTGAGAAAATGAGCCACTGAAGAACTGGGAAACTAGGAAATTTAGAGACTAGGGAAATCAGAGACTAAAGAAATGTATTAATTAGAGAACTGATAAACTAGGAAATTGAGAAAATAAGCCACTGAGGAACTGTGAAACTAGAAAACTTAGAGACTAGAAAACTGAAGAACTAGGAAACTAGGGAACTCAGTGTCTAGGAAACTGAGGAACTAAAAAACTAGATAACTGACAAACTGGGAAATCTTGAAACCGGGAAACTAGGAACCATAGAGACTAGAAAACTGAGAAACTGGGAAACTAGGAAACTAAGAGACTAGGAAACTGAGGAACTAAGAAACTAGATAACTGACAAACTGGGAAATCTTGAAACCGGGAAACTAGGAAACTTAGAGACTAGAAACCTAAGAAACTGAGAAACTGGGAAACTAGGGAACTCAGAGACTAGAAAATGTATTAATTATATTATAGAACTGATAAACTAGGAAATTGAGAAAATAAGCCACTTAAGAACTTGGAAATAAGAAAACTTAGAAACTAGGAAACTGAGGAGCTAGGAAACTAGGGAACTCAGAGACTAGAAGGTGTATTAATTAGACAACCGATAAACTAGGAAATTGAAAAAATAAGCCACTGAAGTACTGGGAAACTATAAAACTTTGGGACTAGGTATCTGAGGAACTAGGAAATTTAGAGATTAGAAAACTGAGAAACTAGGAAACAGGGAAACTTTGAAACGCTTTGAAACTAGGGAACTCAGGGACTAGGAAATTTATTATTTATTAGAATACTGATAAACCAGGAAATTGAGAAAATAAGCCACTAAATTACTGGGAAACTATAAAACTTAGAGACTAGGAATCTGGGGAACTAGGAAACTAGGGAACTTATAGACAAAAAAGTGTGTTAATTAGAGAACCGATCAACTAGAAAATAGAGAAAATAAGCCACTAAAAAACTGAGAAACTATAAAACTTTGGGACTAGCAATCTGAGGAACTAGGAAACTATGGAACTTAGAGACAAAAAAGTGTGTTAATTAGAGCACCGATCAAGTAGGAAATTGAGAAAAGAAGCCACTGAAGAACTGGGAAACTAGGAAATTTAGTGACTAGGAAACTATAAAGCTCAGAGACTACTCAACTAGGAAATGTATTAATTAGAGAACTGATAAAATAGGAAATTGAAAAAATAAGCCACAGGTTAACTGAGAAACTAGGAAACTCAGAGAGTAGAAATGTATTAATTAAAGAACTAATAAACCAGGAAATTGACAAAATATGCCACTGAAAAACTGAGAAATTTTGAAATCGGGAAACTAGACATCTGAGACACTAAGAAAATGATAAAGTAACCAACGAAGGGACTAGGAAACTGAAAAACTAAGAAACTGAGATGCTAGAAAGCTGAGAAACTAGGAAACTAAGAAGCTATAAAGCTGAGGAACTAGGAAACCGAGAAATTATAAAATTGATAAACTGGGACACTGGGGAACTACGAAATTGATAAACTGAGAAACAGAGAAACTGAGAAACTGAGAAGCTGAGAAACTGAGAAACTGAGAAGCTTAGAAACTGAGAACCTGACAAACTGACAAACTGAGAATCTGAGAAATTGGGAAACCGAAAAACTAAGAAATTGAGAAAATAAGCAGCTCAGGAACTAGAAAACTGAGAAAATGCGAAACTGAGATAATAGGAAGCTGAGAAATTGGAAAACTAAGAAGCTCAGAAATTTCGGCGAATTAGGACGTGGAGGAGAATAAACTATACAATTACTAGAAAGAGTGACAAACAAAGAAATCGTAAAATCGTGAGACAACTACTAGAGAAACAGAAAAACTTAGAAACTTTAAAACTAAGAAACCTGGATATTGAGAAGCAAGGAGAGTGAGAAACTCAGTTAAGGAGGAACCGGGAAACGTAAAAAGTAAATAACTGAGGAAATGGAAACCTAAGAAATAAAAAACTACTATTAGCAAAGAAGAATTAGCAAGAAAGAAATTGAAACTGGGAAATTAAAACTATAAATGGAATACTATTAAAAAAAAAATTAAAGTGAAAAATAAAAAACATGAGAAACTAGAAAACAGGCAATTTTAGGAAACTAAGAAACTGGAGAACTCAATAACTAGAAAACTGAGAAAGTACGAAACGTAGAAACTAGATAATTGAGAAAAATAGAAAAGGAGGAATTGGGAAACTCAGAAGCTTAGAGACAAGAAAATCTGGGAAACTGAGCAACTTGGAAGTCCAGTTGCAAGGAAACTGAAAATGGGAAACTTAAAGACGACATCTGAGATACTCGGCTCAGAAGTAATTACCAACGGAGGAAGTAGGACACTGGGAAAATATCAAACCGAGAGACTGAGAAACTAGGAAACTTAGAAACCGGAAAAATAGAAAAATTAGAAAATAGAAAACTGATAAAATAAGCATCGGAGAAACTGGGGAATTGAGAAACTAGATAACTGAGAAACTGGGAAACTGATGAAGTAAGCAGCGGAAAATTTAGGGAACTGGGAAACTGGAAAACCGAGAAACTAGGAATCTGAGAAACTAAGAATCTGAGAATCTAGGAAACTGAGAAATTACGAAACTGGGAAACTGAGGAATTAGGAAACTGAAAAACTATTAAGTTGAGAAACTAGGAAATTGAGAAAATTTGAAAAGGAGAAAATAGAAAAATTAGAAAACAGAAAACAGAGATAATAAACATCGGAGAAACTGGGAAATTGAAAAACTAGAAAAGTTTGAAACTGGGATACTATTTAAGTATGCAACGAAAAAAAAATAAGAAAATGGGAAACTAGTAAACCGGGAGACTAAGAATCTGAGAAACCGAGATACTGAGAAACTGAGAAACTGAAAATTGGTGTGTTGGCACTGAAATACTGAGAATATGAGAAGCTGGGACAATAGAAAACTAAAACACTAAGAAAATTTGGTATTGCCAAACGAGAAAACGGAGCAATCGGCAAATTAGTAGGCGGAGAAGCATGAGAACTAGAAAAGTTGCGAAACAAATAAATTAAACCAAATCTATCAGAAAAACTATAAAAACTTGGAAACTGAGGGACCTGGATATTGAGAAACCAGGGGACCGAGAGACCCAGTTAATGAGAAACCGGGATGCTGAAAAATTAAATAACTGAGGAACTTGGAGACTGAGAAATTAAAAAGTACCAGAAAAAGTGGCAAGAAATTGACAAACTGTGAAAGTATAAATCTTCTGCAATACTATAAAACTGAGAAAATGGGTGAATTAAAATTTAGGCAAGTGGGAAACTACGAAATTATTGCGAAATTGGGAAAAGAATCAGTAACTCAGGAGATTTATTAACTAGAAAACTGAAAGTGCGAAACTCAGAAACTAGTAAATTGAGAAAATAAGCAACTGAGGAATTTGGAAACTCCGAAACTTCGAGACTAGGAAACTGAGAAATCAAGCAACTGAGAAACAAGAAAGCTTAGAAACCAGGAAAATAAGAAACCAGTAAACTTTGAAATTAAAAAAGTAAGAGATTAGGAAACTGAGAAATTAGGAAGCTAGTTTCTAGAGGACTTTGAAACCGGTAAAGTACAAAAATAGAGATACTAGGAAGCTGAGAAATAGGGAAACCAAGAAACAGACAAAATTGGCTATTGAGAAACCGGAAATGGGGGAATTAGCGAACTAGTACACGGGGGATAATGAGAACTAGAAAAGTGCTGCTACGAATAGGAAACTACGGAATGTTAAATTTAAAACGGAAAAACTGAAAATATTTAGGAAACTGATAATCTAGGAAACCGCGATACTATGATCCGCTTTTTCACTCCTTTTATTGGTCCGCCCTTTCAATATTTTCTCTCATTTTTTTTCGTTCACCATCTTAGAAATATATGAACTTTAATACTGAAAAAGAAAGTAATTGTGACACCAGATTTTAGTGTAGTCATGATGATATATTAAATTATTAAAACTGTGGCAGAACACTTGATATTTTCCAAGAACAGAATGGGCAGTATTTCCTCAAACAGCACTCACATCAAGTGGCGATTAGAATAGATTAGAATAAACCATTAAAAAGTGTACGCTTAGGCTAAATGAGTAAAACATGAGAGGGAGTAATAATAAAGAAAACAAGAAAAAAAACACCAAAAAGTGGAGGTGTGGGAAAATTATAAAACATCCACCTCTAATTATTGTGAGTAATTAGATACTTGACTTCTAGATATCGTGTAACCTATTGATTCTCAGATAAGGTCATATCTAATCTACTGGAACTTTACCTCACAATCCTTCTATAATTGGAGACCAGTATATAACATTGGACAGCTCACCAGTGGGTCTCCTCAGATGTTTGTAAGTACCTTATTGAAGTTCACGTTACAATGTTTCTTCAAGCACTGACATTCTTCCTCTCAACACTTGCACTCACTCAAGGAGAACTGATCCAACTGTAACATCAGGATCACCTTTTGTGCATCACAGATGATCTAAAAGATCTGCTGTATTTATCACCACCAATAGTAGAAGACGGTAAAGACGGTTCTGTTCTACTAGACGATGATACAAAATGGAACGACTGGTCTCTTGTAAATTCCAAACAAGTTGTGGTGCCACCGGTTTACGACAAGAGATGGGAAGGTACTTGGACTTTTTTCGCAAAAAGTGGTGGTGATAACCGTTGGGTTTTGTAGATTTTGAGACACGGTATATCGATTCTGTTCATTTTGACTCTGTTAGGAGTCTATCGTGCTCAGTTTTTGGAAACAGTGTGAGCATCATAACAAGAGATTTAACAAGAAAAACGGTTGAGAAAAGAACCAGAGACGTCGATATTGACTGGAACTTTGGAACAACCTACCCCACGGATCAAAAGTCCCCCATTCAGATAGATGCAAGTAGTGAAAAAAAGACCTATTGGAAGATACACGATTGTATGTATATATGACAAGAACGAAACCAACCATAGTTGTGTTCCTTTCAGATAACCTGCGATGGACTGACACACTCTCAAACAATTTTACCATTTTCAACGTAACAAGAAGTGATTTGTCATGTTTAGATGTATACGTATATTTATGTCCAGTTTGCGAATTAGATGTCACTGTTGACGACAACCCCAACAGATTCCAAGGACTTACAACGGTCGGAAATTGGCAACACAAAACCATACAAGTGACACCAGGAAGCACAATTGCTATCGCTAGAGGTGTTATTACCGGAGATAGCGGAGAATGGGCCATCGACATCCGAAAGTGTCCCGCCAGAACACCAACCAACAAAAGTATGTACAAAAAAGAAACAAACACAACTTGACAAAAATTTCTCAGTTGTTTACCATCCGGACTTGAGCAAAGACGGCACCCAAATGCGACCAGAGGCTGTCATCTTTATGCAACAGAAGACAGTAATAAATATCCTTTCGACTGTGAATTCGGAGTGATGGGGGAAAATTGTGACATCAGTTGTCGGGAGTTCCTAGGTGACGACAGGAAGTACTGCGAAGAATACGAAATATGTTCTGGTAATGATCGTCATTTGTGTCTATGTGCTTGGGGTTACGAAGGACCAGCATGTGACCAAGGTATGTAAACTCTTCGGAAACCATCCAGCAAATTTAGGGTTTTAATTTTTCAGTATGTGAGAAGGGCAAATGGGGCATGTCTTGCATAAGCGATTGTGATGATTGTCGCAACTGCGATGCGCAGACGGGAAACTGTCCTGATTCTGCCGCATCAAATATAGGTATGAAAAAAAATTTTGTTAATAATTTCATGTTAATTTAAATTTTTTGATTTTAGCTTTTGTCGCTTTGGTGATAACAGGTGCAGTGGCGGGGATGTTCCTGTAAAAAGAAGTAAAAGAAATAAAAAAAAATTCTTTACTTTTCATGTTTTTGTCATAGAACCCGAATTTACTTATAAGTTAAGAATTTACTAGATAAGTCTTAAACAAAATTGTTGACATCTTAATTAATACTGCTCAGCTGAGAAAAACAACATCTCTACCTTGATGTATAATATACTATTAGGTTTGTTTCGGATTTGGGGAAGGAAATATTAATTAAAAAAAAACATTATACAAATTCTGAGACTAAATCCAAAAAAATTGAGAAAAAGCAACCATGCCGGATTTGTGTCGGTGAAAAAAAGGGAAACGTTACCATCCTGAGGAAAATTGTTGTTTTAGGGGGAACAAACAAAAACCAGTGTAAATAACTCAGAATTAGAAATTGAATTGAATGAGAAGAATCCAAAAACAAAAGTGAATTTATTATTAAATGATACTTCAAATGTTTCTGGGATTTATGACCCCAGAATGCTAAAATATTGCTAAAAAAATGGTAAACTTAAAAATCTAGGGTTGGTGTTTGGGGCGATGATCAAAACACTTGGACGAAGTAACAAACTATATTCACAACATATGTACAAAGGTTTATTAAAGCAGACTTTTAGAGATTGTTCTCTTCCGGCTAATGGTCCTCACCCAGAGGACGCAGAAGCTAGAGTTGAGAGGAGCTCTCGTTCTGATCTTAAAGGCCTGAAAAATAAATCAAGGTTATGTATAGATTTCAGAGAACTGAATCAAATTGTGGTCCGTCAATCACAACCCTTTCCATTAATTGAAGATTTAATGATATAAACTGTAAACTGTAAATATGTTTCTACTTTGGATATAAATTCAACATTTTGGTGAATTCCACTGAAAATTCAAGATAGATACAAAACTGCATTTGTTACACAAGAGGCGCATTTGCAATTTTGATTAAAGACTGCTGCAGTCATTTTCCAAAAAATATTAAGTACAATATCAGCCAGGAAAACCTAATAAAGGAGCAGACTGTTCACGCAGAAATCCAGTTCTAGATCCTCACGACAATTCTGATGACATTTTGAAAGTAGTAAATTTAATAAACCTACAATATACCAAAGATGACCAAAAAACAATTCTAAGCTCCCAAAACGGAAAAAACAAAATGCTTTGGCTTTGGTTTACAATCAAATTGGTAAAATATTCCGGTTTGACAATAGGACTTTGACGATGTGAGTTTTGGAATTTGCAGACACTAAAATACATGGAAAGTGAAACAACAATAAACTAGAAAGTCGAGAATGTGTTGTGATAATCTTTGAAAATGAACGATTTTGATGTCTCCAGACAAAATTTTGATTCTAAACAGAAATTGGTAAAATATTCTGGTTTGGCAATAGGACTTTGGAAATGTAAGTTTTGGAATCTACAGACACTAGAATACTTAAAAAGTGACACAGCAATAGATTAGAAACTCGAGAATGTGTTGTAATAATTTTTGAAAATGAACGATTTTGATGACGCCAGACGAAATTTTGATTCTATACATAGAAATTGGTAAAATATCCCGGTTTGATAATTGGACTTTGGCGATGTAAGTTTTGGAATTTACAGATACTAGAATACATGGAAAGTGACATAGCAATAGATTAGAAAGTCGAGACTATGTTGTAATAATTGTTGAAAATGAACGATTTTGATGTCACCAAACGAAATTTTGATTCTACACATAGAAATTGGTAAAATACTCTGGTTTGATAATATGACTTTGGAAATGTAGGTTTTCGAATCTATTGACACTAGAGTACTTGGAAAATGACATAGCAATAGATTAGAAAGTCGAGACTGTGTTGTAATAATTTTTGAAAATGCACGATTTTGTTGTCTCCAGACGAAATTTTGATTCTATACATAGAAATTGGTAAAATATTCTGGTTTGATAATAGGACTTTGGCGATGTAAGTTTTGGAATTTACAGGCACTAAAATACATGGAAAGTGAGACAGCAATAGGTTAGAAAGCCGAGACTGTGTTGTAATCAATTTTGAAAGTTTACGATTTTGATGTCGCCAGACGAAATTTTGACTCTAAACATAGAAATTGATAAAATATTCTGGTTTGATAACAGGACATTGGCGATGTAAGTTTTGGAATTTACAGACACTAAAATACATGTAAAGTGAGACAGCAATAGATTAGAAAGTCGAGACTGTGTTGTAATAATTTTTGAAAATGCACGATTTTGTTGTCTCCAGACGAAATTTTGATTCTAAACATAGAAATTGGTAAAATATTCTGGTTTTATAATAGGACTTTGGCGATGTAAGTTTTGGAATTTACAGGCACTAAAATACATGGAAAGTGAGACAGCAGTAGGTTAGAAAGCCGAGACTGTGTTGTAATAATTTTTGAAATTCAACCATTTTGATGTCGCCAGACGAAATTTTGATTCTAAAGATAGAAATTGGTAAAATATTCTGGTTGGTTAATAGGACTTTGAAAATGTAAGTTTTGGAAATTACAGGCACTAAAATATATGGAAAGTGTTACAGCAATAAATTGAAACGTCAAGACTGTGTTGTAATAATTTTTGAAAATGAACGATTTTGATGACATCAGACGAGATTTTGATTCTAAACATAGAAATTGGTAAAATATTCTGGTTTTATAATAGGAATTTGGCGATGTAAGTTTTTGAATTTACAGGCACTAGAATACACGGAAAGTGAGACAACAATAAATTAGAAGGTCGAGACGGTGTTGTAATAATTTTTGAAAATGAACGATTTTGATGTCGCCAGACGAAATTTTTTATTCTACACATAGAAATTATTATAATATTGCGGTTTGATAATAGCACTTTGGCGATGTAAGTTTTGGAATTTACAGACACTAGAATACATGGAAAGTGACACATCAATAGACTAGAAACTCGAGAATGTGTTGTAATAATTTTTGAAAATGAACGATTTTGTTGTCGCCATACGAAATTTGTATTCTACACATAGAAATTGGTAAAATATCCCGGTTTGATAATTGGACATTGGCGATGTAAGTTTTGGAAGTTACAGATACTTGAATACTTGAAAAGTGACATAGCAGTAGATTAGAAAGTGGAGAATGTGTTGTAAGAATTTTTGAAAATGAACCATTTTGATGTCGTCAGACGAGATTTTGATTCTAAACATAGGAATTTTTAAAATATTCTGGTTTGATAACAGGACTTTGGCGATGTAAGTTTTGGAATTTACAGGCACTAAAATACATGGAAAGTGAGACAGCAATAGACCAGAAAGTCGAGACGGTGTTGTAACAATTTTTGAAATGTAACGATTTTGGTGTCGCCAGACGAAATTTGTATTCAACACATAGAAATTGGTAAAATATTCCGGTTTGATAATAGGACTTTGGCGATGTAAGTTTCGGAAGTTGCAGATACTAGAATACTTGAAAAGTGACATAGCAGTAGATTAGAAAGTCGAGACTATGTTGTAATAATTTTTGAAAATGAACGATTTTGATGTCGCCAGACGAAATTTTGATTCTACACATAGAAATTGGTGAAATACTCTGGTTTGATAACAGGACTTTGGAAATGTAACTTTTTAATCTATAGACACTAGAATACTTGGAAAGTGATATAGCAATAGATTAGAAAATCGATACTGTGTTGTAACAATTTTTGAAATGTAACGATTTTGGTGTCGCCAGACGAAATTTGTATTCTACACATAGAAATTGGTAAAATATTCCGGTTTGATAATAGGACTTTGGCGATGTAAGTTGTGGAATTTACAGACACTAGATTACATGGAAGGTGACACAGCAATAGGTTAGAAACTCGAGAATGTGTTGTAATAATTTTTGAAAATGAACGATTTTGATGTCGCCAGACGAAATTTTTTATTCTACACATAGAAATTATTATAATATTGCGGTTTGATAACAGCACTTTGGCGATGTAAGTTTTGGAATTTACAGGCACTAGAATACACGGAAAGTGAGACAACAATAAATTAGAAGGTCGAGACGGTGTTGTAATAATTTTTGAAAATGAACGATTTTGAAGTCGCCAGACGAAATTTTTTATTCTACACATAGAAATTATTATAATATTGCGGTTTGATAACAGCACTTTGGCGATGTAAGTTTTGGAATTTACAGACACTACAATACATGGAAAGTGACACATCAATAGACTAGAAACTCGAGAATCTGTTGTAATAATTTTTGAAAATGAACGATTTTGTTGTCGCCATACGAACTTTGTATTCTACACATAGAAATTGGTAAAATATCCCGGTTTGATAATTGGACATTGGCGATGTAAGTTTTGGAAGTTACAGATACTTGAATACTTGAAAAGTGACATAGCAGTAGATTAGAAAGTGGAGAATGTGTTGTAAGAATTTTTGAAAATGAACCATTTTGATGTCGTCAGACGAGATTTTGATTCTAAACATAGGAATTTTTAAAATATTCTGGTTTGATAACAGGACTTTGGCGATGTAAGTTTTGGAATTTACAGGCACTAAAATACATGGAAAGTGAGACAGCAATAGATTAGAAAGTCGAGACGGTGTTGTAACAATTTTTGAAATGTAACGATTTTGGTGTCGCCAGACGAAATTTGTATTCAACACATAGAAATTGGTAAAATATTCCGGTTTGATAATAGGACTTTGGCGATGTAAGTTTCGGAAGTTGCAGATACTAGAATACTTGAAAAGTGACATAGCAGTAGATTAGAAAGTCGAGACTATGTTGTAATAATTTTTGAAAATGAACGATTTTGATGTCGCCAGACGAGATTTTGATTCTAAACATAGAAATTGGTAAAATATTCTGGTTTTATAATAGGAATTTGGCGATGTAAGTTTTGGAATTTACAGACACTAGAATACTTGGAAAGTGATATAGCAATAGATTAGAAAGTCGAGACTGTGTTGTAATAATTTTTGAAAATGCACGATTTTGATGTCGCCAGACGAGATTTTGACTCTAAACATAGAAAATGGTAAAATATTCTGGTTTGATAATAGGACTTTGGCGATGTAAGTCTTGGAATTTGCAGGCACTAAAATACATGGAAAGTGAGACAGCAATAGATTAGAAAGCCGAGACTGTGTTGTAATAATTTTTGAAATTCAACGATTTTGATGTCGCCAGACGAAATTTTGATTCTAAAGATAGAAATTGGTAAAATATTGTGGTTTGTTAACAGGACTTTGGAAATTTGGGTTTTGGAATCTATAGACACTAGAATACTTGAAAAGTGATATAGCAATAGATTAGAAAGTCGAGACTATGTTGTAATTTTTGAAAATGAACGATTTTGATGTCGCCAGACGAAATTTTGATTCTAAACATAGAAATTGGTCAAATATTCTGGTTTGATAATAGGACTTTGGCGATGTAAGTTTTGGAATTTACAGGCACTAAAATACATGGAAAGAGAGACAGCAATAGATTAGAGAGTCTAGACTGTGTTGTAATCATTTTTGAAATTTTACTATTTTGATGTCGCCAGACGAAATTTTGACTCTAAACATAGAAATTGGTAAAATATTCTGGTTTTATAATAGGAATTTGGCGATGTAAGTTTTGGAATTTACAGGCACTAAAATACATGGAAAGTTAGACAGCAATAGATTAGAAAGCCGAGACTGTGTTGTAATAATTTTTGAAAATGAACGATTTTGATGTCGCCAGACGAGATTTTGATTCTAAACATAGAAATTGGTAAAATATTCTGGTTTTATAATAGGAATTTGGCGATGTAAGTTTTGGAATTTACAGACACTAGAATACTTGGAAAGTGATATAGCAATAGATTAGAAAGTCGAGACTGTGTTGTAATAATTTTTGAAAATGCACGATTTTGATGTCGCCAGACGAGATTTTGACTCTAAACATAGAAAATGGTAAAATATTCTGGTTTGATAATAGGACTTTGGCGATGTAAGTCTTGGAATTTGCAGGCACTAAAATACATGGAAAGTGAGACAGCAATAGATTAGAAAGCCGAGACTGTGTTGTAATAATTTTTGAAATTCAACGATTTTGATGTCGCCAGACGAAATTTTGATTCTAAACATAGAAATTGGTAAAATATTGTGGTTTGTTAACAGGACTTTGGAAATTTGGGTTTTGGAATCTATAGACACTAGAATACTTGAAAAGTGATATAGCAATAGATTAGAAAGTCGAGACTATGTTGTAATTTTTGAAAATGAACGATTTTGATGTCGCCAGACGAAATTTTGATTCTAAACATAGAAATTGGTCAAATATTCTGGTTTGATAATAGGACTTTGGCGATGTAAGTTTTGGAATTTACAGGCACTAAAATACATGGAAAGAGAGACAGCAATAGATTAGAGAGTCTAGACTGTGTTGTAATCATTTTTGAAATTTTACTATTTTGATGTCGCCAGACGAAATTTTGACTCTAAACATAGAAATTGGTAAAATATTCTGGTTTTATAATAGGAATTTGGCGATGTAAGTTTTGGAATTTACAGGCACTAAAATACATGGAAAGTTAGACAGCAATAGATTAGAAAGCCGAGACTGTGTTGTAATAATTTTTGAAAATGAACGATTTTGATGTCGCCAGACGAGATTTTGATTCTAAACATAGAAATTGGTAAAATATTCTGGTTTTATAATAGAACTTTGGCGATGCAAGTTTTGGAATTTACAGGCACTAGAATACTTGGAAAGTGAGACAGCAATAGATTACAAAGTCGAAACTGTGTTGTAACAATTTTTGAAATGTAACGATTTTGGTGTAGCCAGACGAACTTTGTATTGTACACATAGAAATTGGTAAAATATTCCGGTTTGATCTTTGGACTTTGGCGATGTAAGTTTTGGAAGTCACAGATACTAGAATACTTGAAAAGTGACATAGCAGTAGATTAGAAAGTCGAGACTAAGTTGTAGTAATTTTTGAAAATGAACGATTTTGGTGTCGCCAGGCGAAATTTTGATTCTACACATAGAAATTGGTGAAATACTCTGGTTTGATAACAGGACTTTGGAAATGTAAGTTTTTTAATCTATAGACACTAGAATACTTGGAAAGTGACATAGCAGTAGATTAGAAAGTCGAGACTAAGTTGTAGTAATTTTTGAAAATGAACGATTTTGGTGTCGCCAGGCGAAATTTTGATTCTACACATAGAAATTGGTGAAATACTCTGGTTTGATAACAGGACTTTGGAAATGTAAGTTTTTTAATCTATAGACACTAGAATACTTGGAAAGTGATATAGCAATAGATTAGAAAGTCGATACTGTGTTGTAACAATTTTTGAAATGTAACGATTTTGGTGTCGCCAGACGAAAATTGTATTCTACACATAGAAATTGGTAAAATATTCCGGTTTGATAATAGGACTTTGGCGATGTAAGTTGTGGAATTTACAGACACTAGATTACATGGAAAGTGACACAGCAATAGGTTAGAAACTCGAGACTGTGTTGTAATCATTTTTGAAATTTTACTATTTTGATGTCGCCAGACGAAATTTTGATTCTAAACATAGAAATTGGTAAAATATTCCGGTTTGACAATAGGACTTTGGCGATGCAAGTTTTGGAATTTACAGGCACTAAAATACATGGAAAGTGAAACAGCAGTAGATTAGAAACTCGAGACTGTGTTGTAATAATTTTTGAAAATAAACGATTTTGATGTCGCTACACGAAATTTTGATTCTACACATAGAAATTGGTAAAATACTCTGGTTTGGTAATATGACTTTTTAAATGTAAGTTTTGGAATCTATTGACACTATAGTTCTTGGAAAGTGACATAGCAATAGATTAGAAAATCGAGACTGTGTTGTAATAATTTTTGAAAATGGACGATTTTGATGTCGCCAGACGAAATTTTGATTCTAATCATAGAAATTGGTAAAATGTTCTGGTTTTGTAATAGGACTTTGGCGATGTAAGTTTTGGAATTTACAGACACTTTAAAAAATTCCTTCATCTTCTGGTTGATCCATCACTTTACTAGGTGTGCTCATATTCAAAAAATCAAAGTGATTTTATTACACTTGTAAAAAATGTGACACCAAGTTACAATATTGATATGATATTAAAGGACCAATACCCTGTCATTAATTCGAAAGAATTTATAAAATTGTACGATTTTCTAATGGGCTTAATGAAAGGCTAAACCAAATTTTAGTTAATAAGATAAGATGTTCCATGAGAACATTTAATTTATAAATTAGACTAGGCGGGTTATTTTTTATGCAATGGCTTAGCCTGCAAATTGACTGACACAGGCTTACAGTAAAATTTGAGGTTATGCTCTAAACATTGTGACGTTTCTCATGTTAAATTGGTTTAATTTAATGAAAATAAAACACTAACAAAGAATGTGGTTTTATAGAGAATTACAGCAAATGTTCAAAGTGTTCTCCCCCAGCTTCAATACATCTGTTAACTCTCCGTTTCATACTTTCAAATGCATTTTCCAACATCTGAAAGGTTATAGCGTTGCATGCATTAAAAAAAGCCTCTTGCAGTTCTTCAAGATTGTGCGGCTTATTTTGAAATACGATGTTTTTGAGATATTGGAAAATAAAATAATCTAGAAATGTCAGGTCCGGACATCAAGGCGGAAATTGAATAACACGGTCATCATAAAAGTAAAGCCTGGTTTATGCTCAATTAACTACTAACCATTAACCATTAACAATTAAGAATCCAAGTTGGGAAATGTCAACTATCGGCGTTAGTAAATGTTAGAGGTTAGTTGAGTTTGCATGTAGGCATGCTTGAACTTTAGTTATCAAGCGTCAACGCCATCAGTAAGTTGTTTGTGCAAATTTGTGCCATGAAGACCAAAACTAGTGTTAGTGTAGCGCTGTTAGCCGTTAAGACAACAATAATATTATTTTATAAGCACAGGGAAAAAATTGAGACGAGTATAAACGGGCCATTTGGCAGTTGATGGTTAGTGGTTAATGCGTAGTGGTTAGTTGTTGGTGGTTACTTGAGCATAAACCAGGCTTAACAGTCGCTCCGCTAAAGCACACGTACGAAATCTTGCCACACATTTATAAATTTGTCGGACTAATAATTTTTGATAATCTGCAGGAAAATTAGAGGAGGTATTTCGAAAAACCAAATCGTGGAACACATGTTATAAGATAATTAACTTTTAGAAATATCTCTAGTTGTTAAATCACTGCTTGATCTTATCTTGGAGATAAATTTCGACTTGTCAACAAGTTAAGTGGTTTGGAATATTTTAAATGTATTTATCATCATGACTACACTAAAACCTGAAGAGAAATGCTTAGTCAGATGCGAAACCATTTTCATATTGTATCCACCAAGAGACTTATACTCAAATTTACATTTTTGACTGAATGGTTGACAAACTGGTTCTGAATGACAACCATTTTCCTATTGCATTCACGTTTCGTTTCCTATATGTATTTCACAGTTGTTCTTTGTGACTAAAAAGCTTTTTGTTCATGGCACGACATGTGAATGCGGTGGGCGGGTGGGCCGTCGCATCTAAAACTGACCGATTGACTAATGGTATTGGAATGACAACCATTTTTTTACTTTTGGATTTTGAATTTGGATTCAATACGAGAGTGAGTGCTAGATTATAAAGAAAAAAAATAATCAATAAATGGTTGTTATTTTTTATCCATTTAGTCAGTGCAGGTGTATTTAATTTTAAATCAAATGAGGGACGTAATTTTGAGAATATATTATAATGTTACTAGCTGACCCGGCGAACTTTGTACCGCCTCAGAATCAATAAATGTTGTGGCAACTTATTAGCTAAATTAATTTCATTTTTTTTTAAAGGATAATGCACACAACGCCATCTTAATTTTTGTTTCTGTCATGGATCAAAGATAGCGTTATATACGGATTCCATGCAAAATTTTTTTTTGTTAATTTTTCTGTTTTAATAGTTATCGAGATATCATAAAAAAAAATTGTGTGTGGAGTCCACGCGCAACAGAAGTGAAACTTTGGACTTTATTTTTTAAAAATCGATTTTCATTTTTAAAGCCCGGTACGCCCCCCGTAATTTTTCCGATGTTTTAATAGTAATTCTGCTATTCGCGGGGTAGACAAATACAACAAATTAAAGATCATAAAAATTGGTAAAACCGCTCTTGAGTTATAAACCCAAGCGAGCCCCCTGAGCCCCTTGTCCATGTTTTATTAGTTATTCTGCTATTCGGGGCGGAGACCACTCCAATAAATCAAAGATCATAAACATCGGTCTAGCTGTTCTTGAGATATCAACCCAAGGGTTCCCCCTGAGCCCCCTGTCCATGTTTCAATAGTTATTCTGCTATTCGGGGCGGAGACAAATCCAACAAATAAAATATCATAAAAGCCCTTCCTGAGTTATAAACGCAAGGCCCCCCCTGGGCCTCATGTCCAATGTGAAAAATACTTTACGACTTATTCCCATACCTACCAAATATAAAAAAAAAATTTATAAAAATCGGTCTACCGAAAAATTGGTCCAGCTGAAGGGGGCCCTCTGGGCCCCCATGTCCATGTGAAAAATACTTTAGGACCTATTCCCATACCTATCGCATATACAAAAAAAACTAATAAGAATCGGCCCACCCGAAAAATCGGTCCAGCCCAAGGGGGCCCCCTGGGCTCCCATGTCCATGTGAAAAATACTTTAGGACCTATTCCTACACCTACCAAATATACAAAAATAAATCATAAGAATCGGTCGACCCGAAATATCGGTCCAGCCCAAAAGGGCCCCCTGCGCCCCCATGTGTATGTGGAAAATAGTTTTAAACCATCCCTGTATTATGTCGAACTAATCAAAGAAAAAATTATTCAAATCGGTAAAGCCGTTCTTGAGTTATAAAATTACAACGAAAAGTGGCATTGATTTTTATATATATAGATAGAGGCATGTAAGTCAAATTCAATGTCAAGTAGTGTCAATTTAAATTTTATCGTCGACTTCTAATTGCTTCATGAACGCCGCAACTAGAATTATTTAAAGTGTCTATGCCTTATTAAAGTTTTTTCGAATTTCATAAGATAAGGATGTTTGGTTGGTTGCATAATTCATCTGTAAATTCATAAAGCGTTTAAAAATCACTGTGGACACAACAAAGTTTTAAACGTCTTGACAATAGGTAAAAAATAGAAAAAGATACAGAAACTTTTTTAATTGACCAAATACGGTAATTGTTACGGTTTGTTGTGAATTTCATAAGATAAAGACGTTTGGATGGTTGCATAATTCATCTGTAAATACATTGTTAACAACAATAAATATTAAATAACAATTAAATGTGACGGGTTTTTATAAAGAGTTTTAAGCTACACAAAATTCAAGAAAAAAAAAATCAAAGTTATTATCAAATTAAAAAACTATTGAGAAAATAGCATAACTCATCTGTAATCTAATCATTAATTTCAGCCCCCATTTACATAAAAGCGGATAATTTTCTACAAGCAAGTTGTAACCTGTTTGGATTTATAAAATATCAATAGACCGTCATCCGCTGGGGTAAGATAAGAATTTGTCGGAATCTTTTTATATCGACACGTTAAGACTTGATTTTTAAATATTTGATGAGAAATCATCAATTTACAGAAAAGCAGATGTTTCTTAAAAAGAGCGTTGGAAACTGCATGGCTGCTATTATCAAGGGTGTGAAAAAATGCTCATCCTTGTCTCTTGTCCCCCTATTCGATCCTATGATCTGGGAGTCGATCACCGACAAACTATATGAGGAAACCTTCCAGTCGGCCAGTCGGCACCGGGAATACCAGTGCTAATCCCGTCCCGTCGGTGAGTGGAAAGCGGTGGTGGGCGGCTGTGTTTCTAGCGGAGGTCTCTACCTTCTTCTCTCTCTCTTTGGTCGGTCGCTTCTTCTTCTTTCCGGTCGGTTGGTGGACTCATCTTACCGCTAATGAACACATGTCGGTGCGGCGGGCCGCTTATCCTCTTGAGAGTGTTGAACTGTAGTGGAATTTCGGAAAAATTTGACAACGTCCTCTTAGAAAGTGTCTTTATCAATGTTGGGTCTGACGACATTCCGTAGATATCAATGCTGACTTTGTGATCATTGTGGAAGCGTTTTTTGCTACCAATGTTATGTTTGACATTATCTCTTTAGATTGTGTCGTTTTTATGTTGGATTTGAAAACATCCCCTCAGAAAGTGACTTTTTCAATGTTGTTACTGTCTGATTCAAACTTATGTTTGAACAAATCTCTTTAGAAAGTCATTTTCAATTTGGAGACGTAATCCCATTTAGCAGGAAGTGTGGTGTTGATGATTTACGGTATTCTTATCTCAAGTTTTAGGAAAACATTCAAGGCAATAATTCATTGTAACTAAAGATAAAAGTAGTGTATAGATCATTGATTGTTCTGTTAAGTACTTGACTTTTGAGATTCGAGATTTGATTGACATTCGAGATTTCAGTGTACAAAACACTTAATATTTTCGAAGAACTGACCGAAAAGTGGTTATCGGATATTACTTAAAAAAGCAAAGTCATGTTTTAAAAATCCTTACACTTTGAATAGAACTATGGAGATAAAATAACATGTCGAAGTATCAACAAATAATAAGAAAAGTATGACAATTAAATCAGAAAGTTTTAAATAGGTAGAGAAACTAAGGAGATGATTTTGAAGAAAAAAGATTACGACCTGATAAGGTTTATATAAGAGCTAGCTTCCGAATTTCATTCAATAGTGGTGTGTTCTTTCGTCTTTCAGGAGTTCACCTGCGACAACAATGCATCTACAAAAAATATTGAAATTGTTCGTGTTCTCATTGGCACTGAGTCATGCAGAAATACTTCAGCTGGAAAAGGATGACGACATTTTGTGCATCACAGACAACGTACAAAATCTGCTATATCTATTTCCACCAATTGTAGAGGATGGTAAAAACAGTTCCGTTCTACTGGAAGACGACGCAAAATGGAACGGCTGGACCCTTGTAAACTCCAAGCAAGTTATACTGCCGGCCGTTCAAGACAAAAGATGGGAAGGTACTGTGACGCTAACGTGGTATGCTCCACGGAGCCGCGCGTAGGTAAACCGGAATACGGTGTGCCAGCTATCGCCTGTCTATTTATTTACAACAATCTGTACAGTTCGTATATACACGTAACGTCGCTCTCTCCGGATCTTGAGTCGGTGCCCGGCTGTATTTACAACGACCCAACATACACGGGGACGGGGAACAGAAACAAGGACAGGGGATGTCACTACAGATGTCTGGGGAAAAGCGGTGAACGGTGGGCTTCGTCCTCCACTTCGTGCTTGTTCCCAAGTTGGTAGGAGGCCAGGATCTGAAAATTCTAGCATCATACGTGAAGCGCGTCGCGGTGACCGGGCGCTTTAAGGTCTTATCGCTTGATGACGCGGCGGATCCTTTTTTATAAACGGCTTCAGTTCCGGATAGCGCAGAAAGTCCGGGGGGACGGCATCGGAAGTCAGTGTGATACCAAAGTGATATTGATACGACGCCAGGAAGTATTTTATTTCGCGGTCGTAGCGGTTCCCGGATAGTTGTATTCGCTGCGCGCTATTTTTCCTGTTCCTGTTGGCGGGTTAAATGTGCAAATTAGGGTGCGGGGTGTTGGGCCGGCTGTACTAGCATCTCGGAAAAATTCGTTACAGTACTTAACTTCACCAATAGAGAATGACTTTGATGCTAATTGGTTTGCAGATTTTGAAACACAATATATGGATTCTGTTCATTATGACTCAGTCTGGAGTCTTCCTTTCTCACTTTTTGCGAGCAGTCTGAACGTCACAACCAGCGACCCAGTAATCGAAACACCTCAGAAGGCAACTAGAGATATTATTATTAGTTGGGATTTTACGGTAATTTATCCCACGTACAAAAATACATCACTTCGAATTGATGCAGTAACCCCAAACAAGACCTATTGGAAAATACACGACTGTATGCATAGCTTCCTTGAAATCACCCAAGTCACTAATATCGTGCGTGTTTCAGATGACCTCCGATGGAGCGACACAGTCTCGGCCACTCCCACTGTTATCGACGTTACAAGAAATGACTTGTCATGCATTGATGTATACGTATATCTATGTACAAATTGTTCTTTAGATGTTTCTGTTGACGCAAGTATCTACCACGTCCATGGACTAGACGAAGAAACTTGGAAATGGCAACACCAATCGTTTAAAGTGGCAGCCGGAAGCAAAATTACTATTAACAGATCTGTTGATACTGAAGGCGTAAACGGTGAATGGGCTGTTGACATCAGACGGTGTTCCGTTACAACAACCACAACCAAGAGTAAGTCTATACAAGACGTGACACAACTTGACACGAATTTTCCAGTCGTTTACCGTCCTGACTTGAGCAAAGACCTTCAACCCACTTTGGCGAGAAGATGCGAGCTTTATGGAGTACTCGACCAGCAACAAAATGTTTTCAACTGTTCAGTCGGTCTCTTGGGGAAAAATTGTGACGTCAAATGTCAGGATTTATTGGGCAACGATAAGAAGTCCTGTGAGGAATACAAGATTTGTGCTGGTACATTTCCTGTCTGTGCATGTGCTTGGGGATACGAAGGGGAATCTTGCGACCAAGGTATGTACAATAATAATATCGTTGTCATAAATTTGTATTTTCTTTTTTAGTCTGCCCTGTGGGTACGTGGGGTATGTCCTGTCTGAAAAGTTGTCCAAATTGTAGCACCTGTGATAGCAAAACAGGAGATTGTACTAGTTCTGCAACATCAAATATTGGTGGGTTCTTGTAAAATTGGTGGTTGTTAACATACCTTATTTGTATCCAATTTTAAGAATTGATAAAATAAACTATTCCATTGTTACTGTTTCTAATAGCACAAAATTAATGTTCAAATTTTGACGCTTGTTACGATCGGAATGCCTCGAGCGCCAGTTCTTTACTCAACTTGACCAAGGGTAGGTTATAGAAGTGGCCTGTGCCACAGGCCGGAGGCGGCTAGGGGCGGCTTAAAGAGTCCTGGACGTCAGCCTCAGGAGCGCGCTATTTCACTGAGCGACTCGGAGCAAGAACGGGTTCGATACGGTGCCAGGAAGTATTTTATTTCGGTGTAGGTCTCACCATGATATCGGGTAACTTCGTTACAAATTCGAAGCAATAATTCCACAAATCTGTCTGCTTTTATTATTATTTTTACTAATTACTTAATGAAAAATGTTGCACTTGGACATGATGTGATAAAGTCTGTATTGATCGCTTAATATTGAAACTGGGCTAAATGTTGTTTTGTGTCAATTTACATCAGACAGTGTTGGTTTGAAAGCCTTTTGAGACAAAAATAAAAAAAAATGGTCTCAAAAGGCTCTCAAAGTAACGCTATTTTATGTAAAGATAGTGCTGGTTTGAATGCCTTTTAAAACAAAATTTTTTTTTTTGAATTTTCAAAATTTACCCCCTTGAGGTTCACATTTTTTTTATTTTTCGTTAATCTTCTCTTACTCCTAAACTATTCGAGGTATTGCGACGTAACCCCGAACATAAATAGATTTTGTCGTCCTCTTTCGGTTGGTGGTCTCAAAAACTTTCTGTCTTGCACGGTTCGTCTGTAAACAAGTTCCGAAAAATTCCAAAAAGTTACTCAAAATTTTCGGTCTTTGTGTCATAGCTTCCTCAAATGACGCATTAAAGGACATATGACATACTCATATTAAAGAGAATTTTTAGACGAATACGCAGATACCAATAACTCATTTCATCGAGCTATAGTAATAATTCTTTATTTGCCCTACGGGCTTTCTGGTTCCTATACATATACAAGTAAACTTAACAATAATAACAATAAAAAAAAAACTAAATAAAATTCTCTGTTTCTTCTCCCCTGCCCTTTCCTCTTCTCCCTTCTCCCTCCTCTTCCATACCTCTTTCATCCATTTAATTTCCCTTTCATCTACATTCAGTATTTCCTCTCTTTCTTTCCTCTCTCTTTGTTTCATCTCACTGCACTCGTTCCACATATGCTCAATCGTCTCTCTTCCCTCATAGCACATTCTACACATTCTTCCTCCATCTTCTGCCCAATACCTATTTTCCGTCTCTTCATTTCCGCACCTAAACCTCGCCATCATTTTTCTTTCTTTCTCGCTCTCCCTCCCCAAATACTTCGGTACTTCCTCGATCATGCATCTTCCGTACTTCCCGTTGTATCTGGATTCTCTAATTCTTTTTCTCCTCTCTTGTCTATCCGTATCCTTATCTCTTTCACTTAGTTATACACTCATCCACACGCCTCTTTCTCTCAGTCTCCCTATTTCTTTGCTTGCATACCCATTCCTCCTGTAGTAATTCTCTCTATCATTCTCCTCTGAATTCTTCTTTTTTTCTCTCCAGCACTCCTTTAGAATCCTACATACTTTCCTCCCTTCCATCCTGTCTTCGAACTTGACCGCTCTTTTTCCCGCTTTCACTCTCAACCTATTCCTCTTGCATTCTTCTCTCACTATGTACCCTGGCGTTTCTCTCTCCACCCCTAGCACCCACCTCAGATATTTCTCTTGCACCCTCTCTATCTCCTCTTGTTCTTTCCATCCGCAGATCTCTGCTCCGTACAACAACACGCTTTTAATAAGACTTTCAAACATCATCATTCTCCTCTTAAACTCGCCTCCCCACCTTCTCTCTCCTGTTCCCCATACACATCCTATCACCTTGTTCGCTGTTCTTGCCAGTTCTCTAATATGTGCTTAATCTGTGGCTCTTTCATTGAACACATACCCCAAGTATTTGAATTCTTTTACTTGTTCCATTACTTCTTCCTCCCACCTCCCATCACTCTCTTCGTTCTTCCTCTTTCTCTTATTGAACACCAGCATTTTTGTTTTCTCTACATTCACTTCTAGTATTTTCTTCTTCACATATTTTCCTAAACTTTTTATCATTTCCTTCATTTTTCTTCCACTCTTTGCCACCATTACCACATCATCCGCAAACGGACGCTCCACACTTTTTTTCTACCTACCACACGCCCCCCCGCTTGTGCTCTCGCTAACATTCTGTCCATATCTGTCACATACATCGTGAACAACAAGGGGCTAAGCGGGCAACCTTGCCTCACTCCCCTTGTTGTCACAAACCATTGACTCTCCCTCTCCCCTACCTTCACTTTACTTTTTGTCTTCTCATATATCTCCTCCACCATTCTTACCAGCCATTCATTTACCCCTTTCTCCCTCAGGCACTCAAACATCCTCTCTCTGTGCACCTTGTCAAAAGCCGCCTTGAAGTCTACGAATAATGCATACACCCTCCCCCCTTTCTTCTTTAACTCACTCTTCGTCAAATGGTCCAGGATGTATACTTTATCCATAGTTCCTCTCCCCTATCTAAATCCTGCTTGGCTGTCTGGTAATGCTCCCTTTTCTTCTATCTCTCTGCTCATCCTTTCATTCAGAATTGATGCATACAACTTGTACCCTGTGTTTAGGAGAGTTATCCCTCGGTAATTTTCTACTTTATTTTTCTCTCCTTTTCTGTAAATGGGGTAAATTACCCCATCTCTCCACCCTACCGGGAATCCTTCTCCTCACCACACCCCATTCATTACCTCCACCAGCCTCTCCAGCACTCTTCTCGTCCCATACATCCACGACTCATTCTGTATTCTATCCTTCCCTGGTGCCTTATGTTTCCTCAGTTTCTTCACATGCCTCTCCACCTCTTCCATTGTAATTTCTTCTCCTTCAGGTTCTACTCGGTTTCTCTTCGTCTCTATTTCCGTTTTCTTTTTTTCCTTTTCTCTCTCCAGCAGCCTCATGAAGTACTGCTCCCACTCATTCATCGTTATCTCCTCGCTCCCATTTTCTTTTTTCTTTCTCTCTCTATTAATATAGTTCCATACCTCCTTCTCTGTTCTTATTGCTTTTATCTCTTCCTCCTCTCTCTCCTTCTTCTGCCTCTTCTTCTCCCTGCAGGTCTCTCTGCATTTTCTTTTCGCTTCTAAAAAGCCACTTCTCCTCCCTTTAGTCTTTCTCCACTTTCTTAGTTCTTTTATTGCTTCCTTTTTACGTTGCTCACATTCTTTGTAACACCATTTATTCTTTCTTTTTGTTTCTCCACCTCTTACAGTTATTTCTCTTTTTGTCGCTGCTTTTTCTAATATTTCTACCAATTCTTTCTCCATTTTCCCTACTTCTTGTTCTTTGAATCTTGCTTTTTCCAGTCTTCTCTTATACTCTTTCACCCCTTGCTTGTCCCATACTTTAATTATCACCTTCCGCATTTCCTCTATTTTTTCTTCTCCTCCTCTCTTCTCTCTCTCTCTCTTTCTATACTTATCTCTATAGGCAGATGGTCTGACTCTACTCTTTCCCCTATTCTGAATTCTTCGACTTCTTCCCATGCTTCTTCGTTTACTATTCCGTAGTCTCTCCTCTACCGCCTATGTAGGTCCATTCTCCTTCTTCGTCCCCTTGTTTATTTCCATTCAGCACTTCCCTTCCTTTTTCTTCTATCCATTCCATCAACTTCTTCCCTTCCGCGTTTTCTTTCTTGTCTTTGGATTTTCTTCTTCCCTCTCCTCTCTCTTCTTTCCAATCCCTGGCTCTTCTTTCAACAACTCTCCCGTTAAAATCCCCTCCCAGAAGCAGACATTCTTCCCTGTTGTCTTTTAATGTTTCTTCTATCTTGCTTATTGTTTCTTTCATCTCTTTGTCACTATTTTCCACCATTTACTGTCTATTTTAACGTTTCTTACCATGTGACCTTCCTCTTCTCCCTTCTTTTTAGTATTCTCTTTTATTCCTTTTTTTACCTCTTTTATTATTCCCCCTGCTGCTCTTCCGTTTTTCTTTCCTCTTATCGCCCCTTGCCATTCCGACTTGAACTCCTTTGGTAACAGTTTTTCTATTTTTTCCCAGCTTTCTGACCATGTTTCTGTTAATCCAACAATATCGAACTCCTTCACATAGTCCCAAAAATCTTCTTCTTTTTTTCCTAGTCCCGCTACATTCCAAAATAGTGCCCTCACCCCTGTTTTTCTCGTTACCTTCTTTGATTTCCCCCTTCCGTCCTTAGTTTCCCTCCTACTTCCTTCTTTGATTCTTTTTTCCCGTTTCATTGTCCTTTTTACTTTGCCGTTGTATCCCTTTTCCCCTCCTACCCTTTTTCTTCTTATTGGAAAACCTCTAGGCCCTCTCTCTTTTTATTCCATCTCCATTGCTCCCCGTCCACTATTAGTTTCCTGTATCCCACTCTTACTTCTTTCCCTTCTTCCCTTTTTTCCTTCGCCATACTTCTTAGTTTCGTCTGTAAATCTCTTTCTTTCTTTGTGAGGTCGTTGTCTATGTATATCCCCCTTGTTTCCCTCTTCTCCGTCAATTTTCCTTTGTGCTTCATTATTCTTTCCTTCTCACCCCATCCCTCCATCTCCACCAATACTTGATCCTTGTTAATCCTGTAACAATCTTTTACTTTACTATCCTCTACAATTTCCTTCAAAAACTTCTCTACATCCTTTTTTTTTTACATGACTTTTTCTTCCCCGTTCCATCCTGTTATCACGATGTTGTTCTTCCTCTTTCTTCTCTCTTCGATTTCCATTCTCTCCTTCCCATCTCTTCTCCTTCTCTTTAAATTCTTCTCTCTGCCTCTCTATCTCTCTCTTGAGTTCCTTGTTTTCTCGTCTTATTTCTTTCATCTCCTCCTTCAACTCTTGCAACAGCTCCAATATTTTTTTCTCCATCTCTGTGTCCGTTTCCTTCTCTTTCTCTGATGTCTTCTGTGTTTTCTTTACTCCAGGAGACCTCGCCGTCTTTTTACTTTTTTGAAAAAATTTCTCTTCCTCCTCTTCTTGTTTTTCTGTTCTACCCTTCCCTTTTCTCTTTCTTTTCCATTCCTCCAGGTAAGAGTCGAGACTTCCCTGACTGAGCGAGCGGTTTCTATCGTCTTTGTTCATCCGCTTCCTGTGGTGCCTCCTAGATGTCGTTATCTTTCGGCTTCGCCGATTTATTCTTTTTCCTGACTGTATCTCCTCCTCCCTGCCCAATTCTTTCTTCCTCCTTCATCGAGCTATAGTTTACGAGATATGAGCGAAAATGTTTTTGGCGGTTTACGAACTTTTTCTCCGAAACGGTTAGAGATATCGACTTGGGAATTACACCGTTGGATTCGGGGGGTCGAGTTCTATCAGAAAAATAAATCTTAAGCCGTTTAAGGATTTTTTCAAAAAACGTCCATAACTAAAGCGGCTATATTTAGAGGGAAACTGATGGTACATTCGGCTTTTTCATGTCAATTTACATCAGATATTGTTGGTTTGAAAGCCTTTTGAGACATTTTTTTTTAATTTTCAAAATTTTTTCATTTTTCGTTAATCCTCTCTTACTCCTAAACTATTCGACGTATTGCGACGTAACCCCGCACATAAATAAATTTTGTCGTCCTCTTTCGATTGGTGGCCTCAGCTGGAAAATTCTGTTAGGAGAAAAAGGGAAAGGTCTAAGCTGGATGAAAGGAGTATTAAACAGAAAAAAGAAAACAGATAAAAAAAAAAACAGAAAAACAGAAGGAAGTATGAAAAATACAGTAAAACAATAAATACAAAATTGAAAGACAAATCTAGAAACTTGAAAAAAAAGAAATCGCCCAACATGACAATTTTCCTCAAGTATAAACAAAAAGAATTCCTAGACGGGTTGGAAAATGTTAAATAGATAGCCAATGTGACTAGGAGGAAGAAGTAAACGGAGACTGAAAATAAATATGACGTCAAGCATAATTTTAGAGGCGATCCGAATAAATTTACACATTTTTGTCACACGCTAATGAACCAATGTCGAGGAAGAACATTGTCATTGTATTCATAACAATAGCACCAACAGCGTGAACCTAAAATTTTATTATTAACTGACCACAGAGTTAGCTGTTTGTTTCCCAGTCTCAAGTAAGTTTTTACATTTTATAATAATTTCAATTTATTGCTTGTACCTTCAGCTGCTGGTGCATCCGAATAATGTTTCTACAAAAACTACTTGTACTAATATTAGCAGTGTCCCTCTGCCGGACAGAACTAATTCAACTAGAACGCAAAGACACCATTTATTGCATCACAAACAGTTTAGAATCTGCAACTTATGTATACCCACCAATTATTCAAAACGTCAAAAACACTGCAGTATTGCTGGAAGACGACACGGTGTGGACCACCTGGTCGCTCGTAAATTCGAAGCAGGTTGTGATACCATCTGTCCAGGATAAACGTTGGGAAGATTTTGAAACACAGTACGTGGATTCTGTACACTTCGACTCAATCAGAAGTCTCTCTTACTCTGTTTTTGGCTCTGGTTTGTCGATTACAACAAGAGATCCAATAACCCCTGTTAGGAGAAGGCGGGATGTCGATCGTAACTGGAACTCGGGGTCGACTTACCCTACTTACAAGAACACCTCATTTCAAGTTGATCTCAAGACGTCGTCCACAACCTATTGGAAGATACATGACTGTAAGTAAAACAATTCCATAGAAACGAACACTTTGTGTGCTTGTAGATGATCTACGATGGGCTAGTGAAATCTCAAATTCTTCTACCATTTTAACTATTCCAAGACTTGGGCTCGCCTGTCTCGCAATCTACGTCCATTTGTGCCCACACTGTATATTGCAAGTTCGTGTTGGCCCAAACGAGTATACGTTTCACGGGGTGAGTGAGGATCAATGGAAATGGCAACATCAAGAATTAAACGTGGGTGAAGGGACTGTGGTTACTTTTGACAGGAAAACAGATAATGGGAGGTCTGATGGAGAATGGGCTGTCGATATAAGAAAGTGCCGCAACAGAATACAAACCCAAAAGTGTGAGTACCGATATTGAAAAGACACCCTTGGTGTTAACTAATTCTGTCATCTTGCAGCTATCTACTATGTTGACTTCTACCAGAGTGTCCAATCAAATGAAAGCAGAAGTTGCAATACTCTCACTTCGGATAATGAGAGAAACATATTCGGATGCAAAGTCGGTACTTTGGGGAAGAAGTGCGATCTTCATTGTAAAGATATCTTGGGGGAAGACAAGAAATACTGTAAACAATACAAAATTTGCCCTACCAATTCCGAGTGTTTGTGTGCTTGGGGATACAAAGGACCGACATGTGATGCAGGTATAAAGAAAGAAAAATATTATTTTAGTTGAGTTTACTCTACCTTCCAGAATGTCCAAGAGGCAAGTGGGGGCTGTCCTGTCGTGAAAACTGCAAAAATTGTAACACTTGCCATGGAGTGACAGGTGCTTGCACTGGCTGACACAATTTTGAAGTTCTAAGAATTGTTTTATTGTTGCTTAAATAAATACAAATCAAGGCTGGCATAAAAAAAAACGAACTATCTATGCCATCCTTGCATTAACCATTGATACTGTATTCTTTATAGCAGTCAGGTTTAGATCATGGAGGTTGTTGTCAAAACACGAAATCGAAATTATAGAAAGTTACGTGCCAGTGACCAAAGACACTATTGTGCAATATTGGTACTATTAGTATATTCTACTTGCTTCAAAATCGATTGAAATGCATCAAATGTTATACCCAAAAATTCATATTTAAAATCAATCTGTGAGACACACCCAATCGAATTTGAAAATACCCAAACATGCGACAAATATGACCAATATGAGCTTAATGAGTAGCTATTGGCAAATGTTGGTAAACAAACAGAAACGCAAAAGCCCCAATATCCGGTAGAAAACACTGACCTTTATTTTCTGAAGGTAAACAATAACTATTAATACCCAGAAGAAAACAATAACTAAGTCAACGGGAACAGGACGTAAATAATGCGTTATCTTTTGAAGAAATAAGATTTTATGAAGACCCATCATCAAATTTTTACCACCCTCGATACGAGTTGAGATTAAATAATAATAACAGGTCAGATCTTTCATACATTCTTATTCCCGAACTTAAAGCATATTTCTTAAATAGATATAGGGGAAGTTTAATTAGCCCGCAACAGAGACTATATAATTTGACGGTATTATCTTTATAAAAACGCAAATGGCACATGGTCGTAGATTACCGAAAATTAAACTAACGCACGGTAGATGATAAATATCCTTTCCCCAACATTACGGATATCCTTGACAAGCCTGGAAGAAGCCACTACTTTACTACTCTTGATTTGGCAAATGCATTCCATCAAATCGACATCCCTAAAACAGCTTTGTCCACCAAAAATGGCGATTATGAATTCAGACGAATGCCATTTGGTCTTAAAAATGCACCCGCTACTTTTTTGAGAATTTTGAGTTACAATTACAATACAATACACAATACACAGGCCATATGTTCGAAAACAAAAATTCGTAATTACAACAGCTCATGGATTAACAATACAAAAGGAAATAACTAAAATTCCACCTGTCAAAAATTTAAATACGAACGCGTTACATAGATTCCACATTTTTAATTTTTCGGAATAATTTGAAGATACTATCGGAGCGAAATCGACGAGTCACAATAGAAATTCCCAAAACTCAATAGATTGCACAAATACCACACAGAGCTACTAATATAGGGGAAAGTAGGATATATTGGAACGCTTGCTAAATTGGACCACCATCTCAAGGCGTAGTTTTAATTTTTTTGAATTAGCAACACCGCACAATTTGAAACTAACTATATGTTTCTCTGACTTTTTGTTTCTTTACATAAACTTAGACAATCGTGTGCTGTTTACGAAATAATTTTTAATCAAAAAAGTGATTCAACAAACTTTTAGGAAATCAAAAAAAAATTTCTATGTTTATACTATGCGATCAGTATTTCAGTTGACAAAAAACTCCACATAATTTAACTATTTATTCTTTTGTATACATAAAATGCTCAAAATGTCCTCCGTTGAGTTCTAAGCAAAGTCGAACTCGTCTATTTGTATTTTGAAAAACATTTTCTAAACATTGGGGTGGAATGGCTTGACAAACTTCTGCAGTTAATTACATTCTTCAAATCATTCATGTTATTGAGATGCTTCCAGAAAACAATGTTTTTAATAAACACAAATCACCTGAAAATCCAGTGGTCATCAAAATACTGTTGAAGGTCATTCAATGTTGCAATTGAAGCATGGCAGGTCGCACCATCTTGCTGAAAGCATCAGCATTGTAATCCTTCATCATCTAGTGGATTTATAAATTTGTTTAGAATTGTTTGCTAATATCGCTCCGAATTTAGAGTTCTTTGAAAAAATATGGGCCTTATTAGTCCTGGACGGGACACTCCCACCCAAATACATATCTTTTGAGGATGTCAAGGAATTTCTGCAAACCGTTGAGGATTTTCAACGAACCATACCCTCATATTTTGAAAAAAGAGTAAAGATTATAAAAATACTAAATGGAACAAAGAGACCAAAAAGGATAAAAGACTAAAGAGACTAAAGGGACCAAATAGACCAAACAGATTGAAGAGACCAAAGAGGCCAAAGTTGCTAAGGAGGCTAAAGTTGCAAGAGTCTAAAAAGACTAAAGGAACCAAAGAGACCAAAGAGACTAAAGGGACGAGACTAAAGATGAGACTGAAAGGATAAAGAAACTAAAAAGTCGAGACTAAATAAACCAAAGAGATTAGAGGGATCAAATAGACCAAAGAGATTAAAGGCACTAAAGAGACTAAAGAGATTAAAAAGACTAAAGAGACTAGAGATACTGAAGAGACTGAAGAAACTGAACAGACTGAAGAGATTGAAGACACTGAAGAGACTGAAGAGGCTGAAGAGACTGAAAAGACTGAAAAGACTGAAGAGACTGACTGAAAAGACCGACTCAAGAGACTGACTAAAGAGACTGGCTGAAGAGACTAACTGAAGAGACTGAAGAGACTGAAGAGACTGAAGAGACTGAAGAGACTGAAGAGATTGAAGAGACTGAAGAGACTGAAGAGACTGAAAAGACTGAAAAGACTGAATAGACTGACTGAAAAGACTGACTCAAGAGACTGACTAAAGAGACTGGCTGAAGAGACTAACTGAAGAGACTGACTGAAGAGACTGACTGAAGAGACTGACTGAAAACACTGACTGAAGAGACCAAAGAGACCGAAGAGACCGAAGAGAATAAAGAGGTTAAAGAGAATAAAGAGATTAAAGAAGAGACATAAGAGATTAAATATTATAAAGAAACTAAAGAAGAGACTCAAGAGACTAAAGAGACCGAAAAGACCAAAGATACCAAAGAGACCAAAGAGTATAAAGAATCTAAAGAGGTTAAAGAAAATATTAAAAAAAATCAAAGAAACCAAAGAGACTAAAGACACCAAAGAAACCAAAGAGATTAAAAAGACGAAAGAGACGAGACTAAAGAAGAGACTGAAAGAATACAGAAATTAAAAAGAAGAGACTAAAATGAATAAAGAGGCTAAATAAACCAAAGAGACTAAAGAGACCAAATAGACCAAAAGGTCCAAAAAGACTAATGGAACCAAAGCGACTAAAGGGACGAGACTAAAAAGGATAAAGAATCTAAAGAGACGAAAGTAAAGAAGAGGCTAAATAAACCAAAGTGACTAAACGGATCAAATAGACCAAAAAGACTAAAGAGATTAAAGAGACAAAGAGACTAACGAGACTAAAGAAACTAAAGAGACTAACGAGACTAACGAGACTAAAGAGACTAAAGAGACTAAAGAGACTAACGAGACTAAAGAGACTAAAGAGACTAAAGAGACTAAAGAGACTAACGAGACTAAAGAGACTAAAGAGACTAAAGAGACTAAAGAGACTAAAGAGACTAAAGAAACTAAATAGACTAAAGAGACTGAAGAGACTGAAGAGACTGAAGAGACTGAAGAGACTGAAGAGACTGAAGAGACTGAAGAGACTGAAGAGACTGAAGAGACTGAAGAGACTGAAGAGACTGAAGAGACTGAAGAGACTGAAGAGACTGAAGAGACTGAAGAGACTGAAGAGACTGAAGAGACTGAAGAGACTGAAGAGACTGAAGAGACTGAAGAGACTGAAGAGACTGAAGAGACTGAAGAGACTGAAGAGACTGAAGAGACTGAAGAGACTGAAGAGACTGAAGAGACTGAAGAGACTGAAGAGACTGAAGAGACTGAAGGGACTGAAGAGACTGAAGAGACTGAAGAGACTGAAGAGACTGAAGAGACTGAAGAGAGTGAAGAGGCTGAAGGGACTGAAGAGACTGAAGGGACTAGGGATTGAAGAGACTGAAGAGACTGAAGAGAGTGAAGAGGCTGAAGGGACTGAAGAGACTGAAGAGACTGAAGAGACTGAAGAGACTGAAGAGACTGAAGAGACTGAAGAGACTGAAGAGACTGAAGAGACTGAAGAGACTGAAGAGACTGAAGAGACTGAAAAGACTGAAGAGACTGAAGAGACTGGAAAGACTGGAGAGACTGGAAAGACTGGAGTGACTGGAGAGACTGGAAAGACTGGAGAGACTGGAGAGACTGAAGAGACTGAAGAGACTGAAGAGACTGAAGAGACTGAAGAGACTGAAAAGACTGAAGAGACTAAAGAGACTGAACAGACCAAAGAGACTAAAAAACAAGTCTAAAAAAAGGTTGTAAAGATTAACGAAACTAAAGATACTAAACAGACTAGAGAGACTGAAGAGACTGAAGAGACTGAAGAGACTGAAGAGACTGAAGAGCCTGAAGCGACTCAATAGACTGAAGAGAGTGAAGAGACTGAAGAGACTGAAGAGACTGAAGAGACTGAAGAGACTGAAGAGACTGAAGAGACTGAAGAGACTGAAGAGACTGAAGAGACTGAAGAGACTGAAGAGACTGAAGAGACTGAAGAGACTGAAGAGACTGAAGAGACTGAAGAGACTGAAGAGACTGAAGAGACTGAAAAGACTGGAGTGACTGGAGAGACTGGAAAGACTGGAGAGACTGGAGAGACTGGAGAGACTGGAGAGACTGGAGAGACTGGAGAGACTGAGGAGACTGAAGAGATTGGAGAAACTGGAAAGACTGGAGAGACTGGAGAGACTGGAGACACTGGAGTGACTGGAGTGACTGGAGAAACTGGAGAGACTGGAGAGACTGAAGAGACTGAAGAGACTGAAGAGACTGGAGAGACTGAAGAGACTGAAGAGACTGAAGAGACTGAAGAGACTGAAGAGACTGAAGAGACTGAAGAGACTAAAGAGACTGAACAGACCAAAGAGACTAAAAAACAAGTCTAAAAAAAGGTTGTAAAGATTAACGAAACTAAAGATACTAAAGAGACTAGAGAGACTGAAGAGACTGAAGAGCCTGAAGCGACTGAATAGACTGAAGAGACTGGACAGACTGAAGACACTGAACAGACTGAAGAGACTAAAGAGACTGAACAGACCAAAGAGACTAAAAAACAAGTCCAAAAAAAGGTTGTAAAGATTAACGAAACTAAAGATACTAAACAGACTAGAGAGACTGAAGAGACTGAAGAGACTGAAGAGACTGAAGAGCCTGAAGCGACTCAATAGACTGAATAGACTGGACAGACTGAAGACACTGAACAGACTGAAGAGACTAAAGGGACTGAAGAGACTGGAGAAACTGGAGAGACTAGAGAGATTTTAGAAACTGGAGAGACTGGAGACTGGAGAGACTGGAGAGACTGGAGTGACTGGAGAGACTGGAAAGACTGGAGAGAATTGAGAAACTGGAGAGACTGGAGAGACTGGAGAGACTGGAGATACTGGAGTGACTGGAGTGACTGGAGAAACTGGAGAGACTGGAGAGACTGAAGAGACTGTAGAGACTGATGAGACTGAAAAGACTGAAAAGACTAAAGAGACTGAACAGACTAAAGAGACTAAAGATACTAAAAGACAAGTCTAAAAAAAAGGTTGTAAACATTAACGAAAGTAAAGAGATTAAAGATTATAAAGAAACTAAAGAGACGAGACTAAAGGAGAGACTCGAGCCACTATAGATGCCAAAAAGACCAAAGAAAGCAAAGAGACCGAAAGTATGAAGAATAGAAAGAGGCGAGATTTAAGAAAATACTAAAAAGACCAAAGGCACTAAACCAACTAAAGAGACTTAAGGGGATAAAGAGGCCAATAAGATTAAAGAATCTAAAGATATTAACGAGACCAAAAAGATTAAGAAAACTAACGATTATAAAAAGACTAAATAGACTAACGAAACTAAAAGAAACCGAAGAGGCTAAACAGACCAATTAAACTAAAGAAACTAAAGATACTAAAAAGATAAAAGAGATAAAAAAACTAAAGAGAATAAAGACTCTAAATGGACAAAAGAAACTAAAGAAATCAAATAGAACAAAGGGAGTAAAAAGTATAAAGAGAATCAAGAGACTAAAAAGACTAAAGGCACCAAAGAGACCAAAGAGGCCAAAAAGATCAAAGATACTAAAGAGACTAAATAGGGTAAATTTGATAAATAGTCTAAAGAGACTAAAGAGGATAAAGACACTTAAGAGACGAGAGTAAAGAAGAGACTAAAGCGAATAAAGATATCAAGAAGATCAAAGAAACCAAAGAGTATAAAGAAACTAAAAAGACGAGAGTCAGGCTAAAAAGACCAAAGAGACTAAATAGACCAAAGAAACTAAAAAAATAAAAGATGCCAAAGGGACCAAACAGACCAAAAAGACCAAAGACAGCAAAGAGACAAATGAAACAAGAGACTTAAGAGTCTAAAAAGGCCAAAGATACTAATGAGTCGAAAACGAGCGAAACAACTAAACAGACCAAAGAGACCAAAGAGGCCAAAGAGACCAAAAGGAGTAAAGAGAATAAAGAGACTAAAAGACTAAACAAACCAAAGAAAGTAACAAGACCAAATTGATAAAAATGTCTAAGGAGACTATCTAGACCAAAGAAACCAAAGAAATAAAACTGACCAAAGACACCAAAGAGACCAAAGACGCTAAATAAACTAAAGAGACTTAAGAGACTAAAGAGGCCAAAGAAACTAAAGAGATGAAAGCGAGTAACACGACCAGAGACCAAAGAGACCCAAAGAGACTAAACAGGAACAAGGAGACCAAAGAGAGCAAAAAAAGTAAAGAGAATAAAGAGAGAAAATTTCTAAAGATACTAAAGAAATCAACCAGACCAAAGAAACTGAATAAAATAAAGAGACTTAAGAGACTAAAGAGACGAAAGCGAGCAAAACGACCAAAGAGAACAAGGAGACAAAAAAGACACCAAATAGACCAAAAAGACCCAAGAAACCAAGGAGACTAGAGCGATCAGAAAGAAAAAAGAGTCTAAAGAGAAGAAAGAAACCAACGGGACCAAAGAGACCAAAGATACTAAAAAGACAAAAGAGGCTAAAGTTTATAAAAAGTCTAATGAGATTAAGGAGACTAAAGAGATTTAATGGACCAGAGGCCAATAGAATAAAAAAACTAAAGAGACGAGACTAAAGAAGAAACTGAAAAGACTAACGAGACTAAAAAAAAACAAAGACAATAAAAAGGTTAAAGGAACCAACGTTTCTTTGACAATAGGGATACATAAAGAGATAAAAGCAATAAGGGAGAGTGAAAGGAAAGAAGGTAAACAAAGAGATGAGTTGAAAAAAGAGACCACAAGTGAGACAGAAAAAAGAAATGTATTAATTCATAAATACAGAAAATAAAGAAGGAAGAAAAATGATCTAGTTTTTAAAACAGACAAGATATGGGGTACTAAATGGGAGCCATAAAGTAGGAAGTAAGAGGTAGGAAACAGTCTCGAATCAAACCACTCACCGTTAAAATTCGAAATAATTGGAGAAGAAATAATAAGAACAAGACACTATACAGAAATGTTTATAAAAACAATATGTGAAGGAGAAAACATAGAAAAGTATAAATGCGCTACAACACATTGAAAGAGAAGAAGGAAAACAAGAAGACTCCGAAACAGGAATGAAAGAACTCGAAAGAAGAATTAATTGTCAACAAAGAAAACAGAAGTAGAAATAGGATAAAGAATGGAAAGAAACAAATGGTGTGTAGTTTGGTCTTTGGTGGGAAAGAAAGCCGCGAAATTAGAAAATAATGTTACATGTTTCGTGATATTTTCCACAGAAGAACAAATCGATCCCCATACATTTATAAAAGCGAACTAAAAGATCAAATAATCGCAAAAATGTTAAATCAACAGATTATCCAAGACTCAAATTCGTCTTGGTCAAGTCCCTTCTGGATATGCACCTAAAAAAATTAGACGCCTCAGGAAACCGCAAATGGCGCATGGTTGTAGATTACCGAAAATTAAATGTACGCACAGTGGATGATAAATATCCTTTACCTAACATTACGGATATTCTTGACAACCTTAGGAAAAGCCAATACTTTACTACTCCTGATTTGGCAAACGGATTCCATCAAATCGAAATGAATCCAGACGACATCCCTAAAACAGCATTGGAGAATTTGAGTTACAATCTCTATCATAATTTAATTTCATACCTATAAGGTCGGAGAAATACACAGACATATGTTCGAAAACAAGAATTCCTAATTAGAACAGCTCATGGATCAACAATACAAACGGAAATTATCAATATTCCACTCTTCAAAAATTTTAATACGAACAGGTTAATTTGATGGTATTATCGGGGCGAAATATTGAAACACCCACGAGCCACAATAAAAATTCCACCCAGAACTCAATTGATAGCGCAAATAGCAGTAAACATGACAAATATTATGCTGTTCTCCCGTATAAAAATTTTGGACAAAATGAAGAAATTTCTCAACCGCTTGTAACAGTAAAAAAGCATCTGACAATCGATGTCGAAACCCAGTAATTCATAAACGTGAAAGATCAAATCGCGAATATGTTAAATCAACAGATTATCCAACTCTCAAATTCGCCTTGGTCAAGTTCCATCTGCATTGTACTAAAAAATTAGACGCCTCAGGAAAACGCAAATAGCGCATGGCCGTAGATTACCGAAAAATAATTGAACGCATAGTGGATGATAAATATCCTTTACCCATCATTACGGATGTCCTTATTAGCATAGAAATTTTTGTGCAACGTTTAAGGAGACATTATTTGCTTTCCCCCAAAATAGCCGGTAGTAACGTAAGATTTTATGGTATAACTTTGCTTTAATCCCAAATTTTTTAATGTTTATGTGCCACTTAAACTAATATATTTTTTCTCCATAGCATTCTCAAAACTAACATCAACACGCTTCAAACGTGGAACACGAAACCGAATGAACCCTCAAGACGTCAAAACACAGAGCACCGAGTAGGACATTTTCAAAACCTGAAACAAATCACTAACAGTTCCTCCCCAAACGATTCTTCTAAGATTACCGAAACCAAGAGAGGGAACGAGACGACCCCGAAAGGTCCAGCTCTAATTACAAGTGGTTTCTGCGCCACCATGAGCATCAAAGACAATTCCTTCTGTAACCCAACGTCGACTCGATACCACTTGGAGGAGCACAGCTTGTCAGGAAGCAAATTACTCTACAAACCACTTTTAAACCACAAACTTAGTTGCCACCACCGTCACAGACTGCATTTATCAAGTGTTGTCCTCCATAACAAGCCACGGACAGAGCTGCAATCCATGCCGAAAAATGCAGAATGGCGCTGAATCTTCCTACGTTCTGCAAGAATGGTTTGAAGGGACCAATTTGGACTTTACATTGTTGCTTACACTGACTATTTGCTTCTCGATGAAGGCACAGATTATTCCTGTCATTGTCAGGTGTGCCAACATCCCCTGAGTGAAACACTCGTTTAGTCTCTTTGCCAGTCTGTAACATAAAGTATAGATGCTTCGAAGATTCGAAAAAACTTACTTCAGTATTTCGATGTGGTACTCTATACACTGCCGCATTTTCCTCCGTCGCTCTAGAACACACTCTTCGTCGAAACACTCGACGACCATTTCCTGCATGTGCCGGATCCTCAACACCAGGTGATGCGTCGTCTCCATGGCCAAAAACGATATGATCAGCACCAACTTTCTTATCAGTTGACCGGAGAAAAACACGTACAAGTACACCAATTGGTAAACCGGATAATAGTTTATGTCCCAGGGCGCCCAAATGGGCGTCAAGAACCCGCAGTTTTCGTCCAACCCTTTCTGGAGATTTCTCAGCTCGCATTTATGTTTTTTCGAGTACTTGATGCTGGAAAAGACGGTGACACCAACCACTGTGTAGATGTACACGAAAGCTGACCAGAAATTCAACTTGGAATTGATTTTGGCGAAACCTGGGGGTTGGCCGAATTTTCGAAAATCGGATAAGTCTTGCAGGAGCTTCGCTATTTTTGGCTGGTGCTTCACGAAGGTCAGGGTGGTGTAGAAGATGCCGCAGAAGCCGACCAGGGCGGAGAAGTCTTCGCCCAACTTGATGTCGACATTGTCTAAAAAAAATAACTGCCTGACTTCACCATGTGAGACATACTCATCATTGTTGCAATAAGATGCAGAAGGACGGACAAACACCATGGGGCTGTAAGTAAAATTAGCAGAAACACCGACAGGTAGTACGATTTTCCAGCTCTCAGTTCGTGTTTTTTTCTTGGCCACACTAGAGTAAACTTGAGGATGTTTAAAGTTGTGCGGCAGATCTTGATCTCGTCTTCCTCGACTATCATATCTAGAGTCACAAAAATGTTGAGGATCCCTTCCGGATACTTTCGAGCAACTGACCGATTTTTTATAAGAGAATCTATGTTTGGAACCGTAGTCCTTTCATTACTGTGCTTACGTAAATATACGTCATCGTCAACCTAACCTGCAATTTGGGAACTCCTTATTTTACTACTCGGTGGTTATCTTACTAATGTGTGGATTCCAGTGTAGCATTTCTGTGTTTGTATTCAAATTGCCCGTAATTGCCCGATTATCTAATTATTTATGCATGAAGTTAAGTGAAGTCAACAAGAGCTTATAATAAAATTCTCCAGAATTATTGTGAATAAAATGAAGGGTGCAGATTGAGTAATTGATACCTGCGAGATAATTTGCTAAGGCAAAATTCGATTTTACCTTGCAGAGACCGAAATAAATGTAAAAGTCAAAATTGATGAATTTCATAAACGTTCGGTATCTGGATCCTGAGAAAATAATTGTGATTAACACATCTCGAAAATACTGTATTTTAACAATTTGAGCATGTCTGACACCCAATAAATCAACTTCATATCCGATTTAAAATATCCTCGTATTTATTTTTTGGAAACATTTACTAGTCCCCTAGGACCCCTAAAAATTGAACGAACTCACGTGGGAACACATGACTTTCATCGCCTTTTTGTGTAATCGCTATTACGTTATTACTTCCACCTTCTCTCTTTTTATCCACCTGGAGAAAATGGGATAAAGAAATTAAAATATATAAAAGAGGCAAAGGACAATAGAGACAAAAGAAAGAAATAGAACAGACGATTAAGAGTAAAGAGAACCAAAAAGATTTACGAGAGACAAAAAAACAGAGACGAAAGAGACTTAAGAGGTAAAAGAGACCAAACAAACCACAGAATGATAGAGGCTAAAGATACAAAAGAAACGATAGAGACTAAAAAGATCGAATAATCCAAAGAGAGTAAAATGACCAAAGATACATGACACACATATGAACGGTTTCGACACGGTGCCGGGAAATATTGAAAATTCGGTAACTTCGTTACAAACTAAAACGATTAGGATGACCATACAAAAGAAACGGTAAAAACACATAAAACAACTAGATGGACTGAAGGGGAAAAAAGCGTAGAAAAGATAATAAATATAAATCAGGCAAAGAAACTGAAGAGACTTTCTTCCTTTTGTTTTGCTTCATTACTTTTTCCTTTCCCTCCCAATCTTCTATTTCTACGAGTCCTTGGTACTATACAGTCCTTGATTTTGACTTCTAAATATTTTTCTCAAAAACTTTACTATCCCTTGTTTGGCGCGCTGTTTTAAATTTTCTTTCCCCACCCATCCCGTTATCACAATATTGTTCTTGCTCCTCCTCCTTTCCTCATACTCCACTTTCCCTTTCAGCTGTCATTCGCTTTCTCAAAAAATCTCTCTCTCTCCTATCTCCGCTCTTTTTCCTTAAATTCTTCCTTTTGCCTTTCAATCTTCCTCTTCATTTCCTTATCTGCTTCTGGCGATCTTCCTGATATTTTACCTTTGTTTTCATTTACGTCAGCATATTTTATAAAAACTATTTGTTAATCATATACAGAGTGTTCTAATGTCAGTAATACAAACTAAAAAGTTTTATTTGCATTGCTAGCTAAGGAAATGTGTTCTTAAAGAGTACAACATATTTTTAGAATTTAAGGTCTATGAAAGTCATATACAGAGTGTTCTATTATCAATAACACAGATTGAACTATTTTACGTGTCCAGAAATACAATGGTTTCATATTATGCTTGTTTTTGCATTGGTACCACAATTAAGAAATAATTATACACCAACTTTCGAAGGTAATTCAGAAATTAATTGTCAAAAACTACGTGTGTTTTTTCGAAGCGTTGTTATGAAACTTTTTGACCATCTTACGTGTAAAGGAATACTACGATTACGTGTGCTAGTATTTGTTTTGGTTCTACAATTGAAAAAAGATTATAAACCAACTTTCGAAAGTTATTCAGAAATTAATTGTCAAAAACTACGTTTGTTTTCTTCAAAGCGTTGTTATGACACTTTTTGACTATCTTACGTGTCAAGAAATACAATGGTTTCATATGCTTGTTTTTGCATTGGTACCACAATTAAGAAATAATTATAAACCAACTTTCAAAGGTTATTCAGAAATTAATTGTCAAAGACAACGTGTGTTTTTTCGAAGCGTTGTTATGACACTTTTTGACCATCTCACGTGTAAAGGAATACTACGATTACGTGTGCTAATATTTGTTCTGGTCCCACCATTGAAAAAGAATCATAAACCAACTTTCGAAAGTTATTCAGAAACTAAGTGTCAAAAACTACGTGTGTTTTTTTGAAAGCGTTGTTATGGCACTTTTTGACTATCTTACGTGTCCAGAAATACAATGGTTTCATATGCTTGTTTTTGCATTGGTACCACTATTAAGAAATAATTATAAACCAACTTTCAAAGGTTATTCAGAAATTAATTGTCAAAAACAACGTGTGTTTTTTCGAAGCGTTGTTATGACAATTTTTGACCATCTTACGTGTAAAGGAATACTACGATTACGTGTGCTATTATTTGTTTTGGTCCCGCCATTGAAAAAGAATAATAAACCAACTTTCGAAAGTTATTCAGAAACTAAGTGTCAAACACTACGTGTGTTTTTTTAAAGCGTTGTTATGGCACTTTTTGACTATCTTACGTGTCCAGAAATACAATGGTTTCATATGCTTGTTTTTGCATTGGTACCACAATTAAGAAATAATTATAAACCAACTTTCAAAGGTTATTCAGAAATTAATTGTCAAAAACAACGTGTGTTTTTTCGAAGCGTTGTTATGACAATTTTTGACCATCTTACGTGTAAAGGAATACTACGATTACGTGTGCTATTATTTGTTTTGGTCCCGCCATTGAAAAAGAATCATAAACCAACTTTCGAAAGTTATTCAGAAACTAAGTGTCAAACACTACGTGTGTTTTTTTAAAGCGTTGTTATGGCACTTTTTGACTATCTTACGTATCCAGAAATACAATGGTTTCATATGCTTGTTTTTGCATTGGTACCACAATTAAGAAATAATTATAAACCAACTTTCAAAGGTTATTCAGAAATTAATTGTCAAAGACAACGTGTGTTTTTTCGAAGCGTTGTTATGACACTTTTTGACCATCTCACGTGTAAAGGAATACTACGATTACGTGTGCTAATATTTGTTCTGGTCCCACCATTAAAAAAGAATCATAAACCAACTTTCGAAAGTTATTCAGAAACTAAGTGTCAAAAACTACGTGTGTTTTTTTGAAAGCGTTGTTATGGCACTTTTTGACTATCTTACGTGTCCACAAATACAATGGTTTCATATGATTGTTTTTGCATTGGTACCACAATTAAGAAATAATTATAAACCAACTTTCGAAGGTTATTCAGAAATTAATTGTCAAAAACAACGTGTTTTTTTGAAGTGTTCTTATGACACTTTTTGACCATCTTACGTGTAAAGGAATACTACGATTACGCGTGCTAGTATTTGTTTTGGTCCCACAATTAAAAAAGAATCATAAACCAACTTTCGAAAGTTATTCAGAAACTAAGTGTCAAAAACTACGTGTGTTTTTTTGAAAGCGTTGTCATGGCACTTTTTGACTATCTTACGTGTCCAGAAATACAATAGTTTCATATGCTTGTTTTTGCATTGGTACCACAATTAAGAAATAATTATAAACCAACTTTCAAAGGTTATTCTGAAATTAATTGTCAGAAACAACGTGTGTTTTTTCGAAGCGTTGTTATGACACTTTTTGACCATCTCACGTGTAAAGGAATACTACGATTACGTGTGCTAGTATTTGTTTTGGTTCTACAATTGAAAAAGTATTATAAACCAACTTTCGAAAGTTATTCAGAAACTAAGTGTCAAACACTACGTGTGTTTTTTTGAAAGCGTTGTTATGGCACTTTTTGACTATCTTACGTATCCAGAAATACAATGGTTTTATATGCTTGTTTTTGCATTGGTACCACAATTAAGAAATAATTATAAACCAACTTTCAAAGGTTATTCTGAAATTAATTGTCAAAAACAACGTGTTTTTTTGAGGTGTTCTTATGACACTTTTTGACCATCTTACGTGTAAAGGAATACTACAATTACGCGTGCTAGTATTTGTTTTGGTCCCACCATTGAAAAAGAATCATAAACCAACTTTCGAAAGTTATTCAGAAACTAAGTGTCAAAAACTACGTGTGTTTTTTTGAAAGCGTTGTTATGGCACTTTTTGACTATCTTACGTGTCCAGAAATACAATGGTTTCATATGCTTGTTTTTGCATTGGTACCACAATTAAGAAATAATTATAAACCAACTTTCAAAGGTTATTCAGAAATTAATTGTCAAAGACAACGTGTGTTTTTTCGAAGCGTTGTTATGACACTTTTTGACCATCTCACGTGTAAAGGAATACTACGATTACGTGTGCTAATATTTGTTCTGGTCCCACCATTAAAAAAGAATCATAAACCAACTTTCGAAAGTTATTCAGAAACTAAGTGTCAAACACTACGTGTGTTTTTTTGAAAGCGTTGTTATGGCACTTTTTGACTATCTTACGTATCCAGAAATACAATGGTTTCATATTCTTGTTTTTGCATTGCTACCACAATTAAGAAATAATTATAAACCAACTTTCAAAGGTTATTCAGAAATTAATTGTCAAAGACAACGTGTATTTTTTCGAAGCGTTGTTATGACACTTGTTGACCATCTTACGTGTAAAGGAATACTACGATTACGTGTGCTATTATTTGTTCTGGTCCCACCATTGAAAAAGAATCATAAACCAACTTTCGAAAGTTATTCAGAAACTTAGTGTCAAAAACTACGTGTGTTTTTTTGAAAGCGTTGTTATGGCACTTTTTGACTATCTTACGTGTCCAGAAATACAATGGTTTCATATGCTTGTTTTTGCATTGGTACCACAATTAAGAAATAATTATAAACCAACTTTCAAAGGTTATTCAGAAATTAATTGTCAAAGACAACGTGTGTTTGTTCGAAGCGTTGTTATGACACTTTTTGACCATCTCACGTGTAAAGGAATACTACGATTACGTGTGCTAATATTTGTTCTGGTCCCACCATTGAAAAAGAATCATAAACCAACTTTCGAAAGTTATTCAGAAACTAAGTGTCAAAAACTACGTGTGTTTTTTTGAAAGCGTTGTTATGGCACTTTTTGACTATCTTACGTGTCCAGAAATACAATGGTTTCATATGCTTGTTTTTGCATTGGTACCACAATTAAGAAATAATAATAAACCAACTTTCAAAGGTTATTCAGAAATTAATTGTCAAAAACAACGTGTGTTTTTTCGAAGCGTTGTTATGACAATTTTTGACTATCTTACGTGTCCAGAAATACAATAGTTTCATATGCTTGTTTTTGCATTGGTACCACAATTAAGAAATAATTATAAACCAACTTTCGAAGGTAATTCAGAAATTAATTGTCAAAAACTACGTGTGTTTTTTCGAAGCGTTGTTATGAAACTTTTTGACCATCTTACGTGTAAAGGAATACTACGATTACGTGTGCTAGTATTTGTTTTGGTTCTACAATTGAAGAAAGATTATAAACCAACTTTCGAAAGTTATTCAGAAACTAAGTGTCAAAAACTACGTGTGTTTTTTTCAAAGGGTTGTTATGACACTTTTTGACTATCTTACGTCTCGAGGAATACAAGGATTGTATATGCTAGTTTTTGTTCTAGTACCACAATTGAAGGAAAAATTTTAAACAATTTTTCGACAGTTATTCAGAGAGTAATTGTCAAATACTACGTTTCATTCAAAGCGTTGTTATGACACTTTTTGATTATCTTGCGTGGCACGGAATACAATGATTGCATATGCTAAATTTTGTTGTGGTACCACAATTAAAAAATATTATAAACCAACTGATTCAGATAGCCCTTTTAATTGTCTAAACGTCAGTATAAAAATTTTGTTATCTTAGATAATAAAAGTTTTGAGAAAAAAAATTAAATTGGATTTTTTTATGACAAACAAAAACAAGTCAAAAAATCAAGTAGGTAAATAAGCAGGAAAATGTTGTTTCCAAGACGATTTCCGGAAAAACAATTTACACATACAAATGAAACTGACTACCATTTGACAGTTTGACTTACCTACTTGATTTTTTAACTGTTTTTTTTTTGTCATAAAAAATCCAATTTATATTTTTTCTCAAAACTTTCATTATCTAAGATAACAAAATTTTTATACTGTCATTTAGACAATTAAAAGGGCTATCTGAATTAAGAAAAAAAAATGCGGTTTCTATTTAAATAAAATATTGATGACGTCATCACTCGAAAACAAATGACTGCTTGAAATTTAATTTGGGATCAAAATATTCATTTTTATAAACCAAAATTGACCCGTCCAAAAAATTTTTAGAAAAAAATTTTGTTTAATTTTTTATGAATTTATTCCATACTTTTGCCGCTCACTGTATACATATAAACAAACTTTCGTCAGTTATTCAGAAATTTATTGTCAAAAATTACATGTGTTTTTCTCAAAGCATTGTTATGATAGTTTTTAATTATTTTACGTGTCAAGGAATACAACGATTGCATATTATGCTAGTTTTGTACTGGTAACACAATTGAAAAAAAATTGTAAACAAACTTTCGACAGTTATTCAGAAATAAATTGTCAAAAACTACGTGTGTTTTTTTCAAAGTGTTGTAATAACACTTTTTGACTATCCTACCTATCAGGAATATAATGATTGCATCTGCTAGTGTTTGTTCTAGTACCACAATTGAGAAAAAAAATTGTAAACAAACTTTCGACAATAATTTATTCAGAAATAAATCTTTCAAAAACTACGTGCGGTTTTTTCAAAGAGTTATTATGACACTTTTTGACGATCTTACATATCGAGGAATACAAAGATTACATGTGCTAGTTTTTGTTCTGGTACCACAATAGAATAAAAAATTTTAAACAAACTTGCGACAGTTATTCAGATATTAATTGTCAAAAACTGCGTGTGGTTTTTCAAAGCGTTGTTATGACACTTTTTGACTGTCTTACGTGTCAAGGAATATAATGATTACATTGCATTACTTTCGTTTTCACTTTTTCGTTCTCTTTAATTTGTTTTATTTTCTCGTTCTAATAACAATTCAATATTTTGCAATCCTTTAACGTGCTATTCTTACTTTTCGATTCTGTGATTCAGTTTCCTCTTTTTCGTGTGTTTCCTTTTTTTCGTTCAATCTCACAGTATATAATTCTTCTAGTTTCTTAATTTTTGCATCTTCCATAATCTTACCAATTTAAGTCTCAACGATGATTCCCGATTTTTTAACTGTTATCTTTTTCTCTCCTCCATGTTTTCCTTCCCTTTCTTTAACCCTTTACCTCTTTATCCCCATATTGCTCTAATGGTTGTTTCGTCCTTTTACTTTTATTGCAAAATTTTCTCTTCAGCAATATTTTTTCTTCTTGTTCCGCCTTCTCCTTATTCCTCCCAAAATGCAGCCAAACTTCCGTGGCTAAACGACCGTTTTCTACTTTCTTTGTTTATTGGCTTGCTCTAAAGCCTCGTAGATGTCACTGTCATTCTAAATTTCGACTCGTCTTCTTCTACGGGATTTTTTCTTTCTCTCTCTAACCTCTTTATTCTCTTCCTACCTTTCGCTGGCATCTCATCGGTGATACAAACTTTTATAAAATGTGTTGCGGATTCCTGTATTATCGAGCTGAAGGTAAACATGTGGTAGGGAGGTTAAGTAGCGAAAAATAGAGAAATAGAAGGTGATTAGAGAAGATATTGAGAAAAGCGAGAAGAGGTATTAGAGAAAGGTAGGAAGAAAGAATTGGGCAGGGAAGAGGAGATGTAGTCAGGAAAAAGAATAAATCGGCAAAGCCGGAAGATAACGACATCTAGGAGGCGCCACAGGAAGCGGATGAACAAAGACGATAGAAACCGCTCGCTCAGTCAGGAAAGCCTGGGCTTTTACCTGGAGGAAAGGAAAAGAAAGAGAAAAGGGGAGGGTAGAACAGAAAAACAAGAAGAGGAGGAAGAGAAATTTTTTCAAAAAAGTAAAAAGACGTAAAGAAAACACAGAAGACATCAGAGAAAGAGAAGGAAACGGACACAGAGATGGAGAAAAAAATATTGGAGAATTGAAGGAGGAGATGAAAAAAATAAGACGAGAAAACAAGGAATTGAAGAGAGAGATAGAGAGGCAGAGAGAAGAATTTAAAGAGAAGGATAAGAGATGGGAAGGTGAGAGAGACTGGTGGAAGGAGAGAGTGGAAAGGCTGCAAGAGAGAATGGAAGTCGAAGAGAGAAGAAAGAGGAAGAACAACATCGTGATAACAGGATGGGACGGGGAAAGAAAAGGTCATGTAAAAAAGAGGATGTAGAGAAGTTTTTGAAGGAAAATGTAGAGGATAGTAAAGTAAAAGATTGTTACAGGATTAAAAAGGATCAAGTATTGGTGGAGATGGAGGGATGGGGTGAGAAGGAAAGAATAATGAAGCACAAAGGAAAATTGAGGGAGAAGAGGGAAACAAGGGGGATATAATAATAGATAATAATAATAATAATAATAGATTTATTTTCCAACAGGTATTACACCCAAATATAGGAAAAAAAAATTAACATTAAAATTGATAAATTAAAAACAATCAGTAGAATAACCAATAATTACTTTACAAAATATTGAAATAATAAGTATCCAGAAAAATAAATACCGAATTATAAAATAAACACAAAAAATAATTAATAATGCAAGAAAGAAACTCTTGACAACTGTACAATCTAATGTTGATTACTAATTAATTGGGTAGTGATAATAAACTGTACACTCGATCAGATATTAACAGAAAAGAGTTAGCAAACAAATCACATTCAGCACAGTAGTCATTAGCATTCTTACACATTAAATAAATTGGACTTTTAATAGCAATATTTGTACGAGCTTTGGCACAATAAAAAGATAACATTGAGCGTGAACTAATTCTAGGAACATGAAAATTAATATAATTAAGTAACGGTGGACAATCAAGATAATTTTGTAGCAAATCATATAACAGTTTAATTGAGGCTACGATTCGTCTATTTGCTAAAGACTGGATGTTAAATCGCTGCAAAAGTATGGCTTGATCGATCCCCCTTAAAGGATAAATTCCGTCTTCAATAAATGTTAAAAATTTCAAAAATCGTCTTTGAACTGCTTCAAGTCGATTTATGTGAACATTATATATGGGATACCAAATCAGTGAACCGTACTCAAGCTTCGATCTAACAAAAGCAAAGAACAACATTTTCCAACAGTCAATGTCACGGAACGATTTACAATTTCTATAAATATAGCCTAACTTTTTAAAAGCTGACAAAGTTATTGAGTTAACGTGACTGACAAAACTAAGACTGCTGTCGAACAAGATGCCCAGATCATCAACGCTTTCTTTTCTACATAACATTACTTCGCCAATTTTATAGTTATACGTAATAGGATTAACAGTTCGAGCAAATGTCATTACTGAGCATTTATCAATATTCAATTTAAGATGGTTTACACAACACCAGTTTACTAGGTTATTGATATTTTCTTGCAGACGTTCACAGTCATTTACAGAAGTAATCTCGTAGTAAATTTTTAAATCATCAGCAAATAAGAGTCTAAAACAATCTAACACTGCTGGTAAGTCATTTATAAAGATGAGAAACAACAGGGGACCTAAATTAGAGCCTTGGGGAACACCTGATGTTGGAACTACTGAATTAGAACGAACATTTTGGTATTCCACCAATTGGGTCCGACCAAGAAGATAGGATTTAAAAAGAGTTACCAGAGAGTCTGAAAGTCCAAAATTACTAAGTTTCTGAACAAGAATGAAGTGATCGATACAGTCAAATGCTTTGGAAAAGTCTGTGTAAATCACGTCAACTTGGCTGTTATTATCAAGACATTCAGAAAGAAGTTGACTAAAACAAGCAAGGTTAGTAACAGTCGATCTTCCTTTCATGAAGCCATGCTGGGCTGTATCGATTCTATGCTTGGCAAAATCATAAACGTATTTGTAAAGAATTCTCTCAAACACTATAGAAAAATTGCTAAGTATGGATATTGGTCTGTAGTTATTAATTAAAGAAGGGTCACCCTTTTTAAGAACAGGACAAATACGTGATTGTTTCCAACATTCTGGAAATACGGAACATTTTATAATTAAACTAAATAGAGTAAATAACGGTTCTGTAAAAGCAGAGCCACAATCTTTAATAACAAAGCTTGGTACTTGATCCGTTCCTGCAGTTAATTTATTTTTTAACTGTTTAATCGCCGCTGCAATGTCTTCTCTTGAAAACAAGGAGATATTCAGGTTGTCATAGCACTTTAAATCAGGCTCTGATAGATTAGAAGGGTCAGACTCATTATACACGCTACTGAAATAACTGCAAAACGCATTAACAACTGAATCAGGATTATTAAATTCACGACCCGTTGTATCATATACAACATCGGGTATTCGCGACTTTTTATTTTTGATTTGAATATATGACCACAGATTATTGGGATCAGATTTAATGTTATTTTCAATATGCTGAACGTACTGATTAAAAGCCGACTGAATTTGATTTTTTACAACTGAACGGAGATTACAAAATTTATTACGATACATTTCAAAACCATACTTTTTAAATTTTTTGCGAGCCAAGTCCTTACTGCGAATGTTGTCGATAATTTCACTATTAAACCAGGGAGGATACTGAAATCTAGGCAAGTGAGATTTGGTTAGTGGAACAGTGAGGTAAAAAATTCTATAGAGGTGCTGATAAAATGCTTCACAGGCCGAGTTTACATCTGTAAATGAATTTAAATAGGACCAATCCGCACTGGATATCAAACTGTAAAGTACGGGATAATTTGCTTTCTTGAAATTATATCTTTTATAGTCCGTATGCCCAGTAAATTTTTTAAAATTATTACATATGCATGATAGTTCAATTAACAAAGCGGGATGATAGCCATCTTCTTCCAGAAGAGGTACGTTATCTCTCAAAACTTTACAATTTTTATTAGAAAAAACTAAATCTAGAATACGATGATATGAATTGAAAATATTATTATATTGTGAGAAACCACATAATTGCTCATAATCTCTAATAAGTAACGCAGATCTGTCTTGAGAATTCTCAAAAATATATTGAGGAACATTGAAATCTCCCATTATAATAACATTATCATTATGAAAATAATCAGTAGTCGAAAGTATGTCAAAAAAAGGTTTCCATTATTTCGAACGTAACAGATGTTATATATACATAGACAACGACCTCACAAAGAAAGAAAGAGATTTACAGAAGAATCTTAGAAGTATGGCGAAGGAAAAAATGGAAGAAGGGAAAGAAGTAAGAGTGGGATACAGGAAATTAATAGTGGACGGGGAGCAATGGAGATGGAATGAAAAGAGAGAGAGACTAGAGGTTTTCCAATAAGAAGAATAAGGGGACGAGGGAAAAAGGGGGACAACGGCAAAGTAAAAAGGACAATGAAACGGGAAAAAAGAAACAAAGAAGGAAGTAGGAGGGAAACTAAGGAAGGAAGGGGGAAATCAAAGAAGGTAACGAGAAAAACAGGTGAGGGCACTATTTTGGAATGTAGCGGGACTAGGGAATAAAGAAGAAGATTTTTGGGACTATGTGAAGGAGTTCGATATTGTTGCATTAACAGAAACATGGTCAGAAAGCTGGGAAAATATAGAAAAACTGTTACCAAAAGAGTTCAAGTGGGAATGGCAAGGGGCGAGAAGGGGAAAGAAAAAAGGAAGAGAAACACGGGGAATAATAACAGGGGTAAAAAAGGAATAAAAGAGAATACTAAAAAGAAGGGAGAAGGGAAAGGTCACATGGTGAGAAACGTTAAAATAGACAGTAAATGGTGGAAAATAGTGACAGTGTACAGCAAAGAGATGAAAGAAACAATAAGCAAGATAGAAGAAACATTAAAAGACAACAGGGAAGAATGTCTGCTTCTGGGAGGGGATTTTAACGGGAGAATTGGGGAAAGAGGAGCCAGGGATTGGGAGAGAGAGGAGAGAGAAAAAGGAAATCCAAAGACAAGAAAGAAAACGCGGAAGGGAAGAAGTTGATGGAATGGATAGAAGAAAAAGGATGAGAAGTGCTGAATGGAAATAAACAAGGGGACGAAGAAGGAGAATGGACCTACATAGGCGGTAGAGGAGAGACGGTGATTGACTACGGAATAGTAAACGAAGAAGCATGGGAAGAAGTCGAAGAATTCAGAATAGGGGAAAGAGTAGAGTCAGCGGAAGGTGATAATTATGTATGGGACGAGCAAGGGGTGGAAGAGTATAAGAAAAGACTGGAAAAAGCAAGATTTAAAGAACAAGAAGTAGGGAAAATGAAGAAAGAATTGGTAGAAATATTGGAAAAAGCAGCGACAAAAAGAGAAATAACAGTAAGAGGTGGAGGAACAAAAAGAAAGAATAAATGGTGGGACAAAGAATGTGAGCAACGTAAAAAGAACTAAGAAAGTGGAGAAAGACTAAAGGGAACAGAAGTGGCTTTTTAGAAGCGAAAAGAAGATACCGAGAGACATGCAGGGAGAAGAAGAGGCAAAAGAAGGAGAGAGAGGAGGAAGAGATAAAACCAATAAGAACAGAGAAGGAGGTATGGAACTATATTAATAAAGAGAGAAAGAAAAAAGAAAATGGGACCGAGGAGATAACGATGAATGAGTGGGAGGAGTACTTCACGAGGCTGCTGGAGGGAGAAAAGGAAAAAAAGAAAACGGAAATAGAGACGAAGAGAAACCGAGTAGAACCTGAAGGAGAAGAAATTACAATGGAAGAGGTGGAGAGGCATGTGAAGAAACTGAGGAAAGGGAAGGCACCAGGGAGGGATAGAATACAGAATGAGTCGTGGATGTATGGGACGAGAAGAGTGCTAGAGAGGCTGGTGGAGGTAATGAATGGGGTGTGGAGAGGAGAAGGATTCCCGGTAGGGGAGGGGGTAATTTACCCCATTTACAAAAAGGGGGAGAAAAATAAAGTAGAAAATTACCGAGGGATAACTCTCCTAAACACACGGTACAAGTTGTATGCATCAATTCTGAATGAAATGATGAGCAGAGAGATAGAGGAAAAGGGAGCATTACCTGACAGCCAAGCAGGATTTAGAGAGGGGAGGGGAACTATGGATAATGGATACATCCTGGACCATTTGACGAAGAGTGAGTTAAAGAAGAAAGGGGGGAGGGTGTATGCATTATTCGTAGACTTCAAGGCGGCTTTTGACAAGGTGGACAGAGAGAGGATGTTTGAGTGCCTGAGGGAGAAAGGGGTAAATGAATGGCTGGTAAAAAAGGTGGAGGAGATATATGAGAAGACAAAAAGTAAAGTGAAGGTAGGGGAGAGGGAAAGTGAATGTTTTGTGACAACAAAGGGAGTGAGGGAAGGTTGCCCGCTCAGCCCCTTGTTGTTCACGATGTATGTGGCAGATATGGACGGAATGTTAGAGAGAGCACAAGCGGGGGGGTGTGTGGGTGTGCGGGGGGTGTGTGTGTAGTAGAAAAACAGTGTGGAGCCTGGCGTTTGCGGATGATGTGCTAATGGTGGCAAAGAGTGAAAGAGAAATGAAGGAAATGATTAAGAGTTTAGGAAAATATGTGAAGAAGAAAAGACTAGAAGTGAATGTAGAGAAAACAAAAATGCTGGTGTTCAATAAGAGAAAGAGGAAGAATGAAGAAGAAATACTTGGGGTATGTGTTCAATGAAAGAGCCACAGATAAGGCACATATTAGAGAACTGGCAAGAAAAGCGAACAAGGTGATAGGATGTGTATGGGGAATAGGAGAGAGAAGGTGGGGAGGCGATTTTAAGAGGAGAATGATGATGTTTGAAAGTCTTATTGAAAGCGTGTTGTTGTACGGAGCGGAGCGGATGGAAAGAACAAGAGGAGATAGAGAGGGTGCAAGAGAAATATCTGAGGTGGGTGCTAGGGGTGGAGAGAGAAACGTCAGGGTACATAGTGAGAGAAGAATGCAAGAGGAATAGGTTGAGAGTGAAAGCGGGAAAAATAGCGGTCAAGTTCGAAGACAGGATGGAAGGGAGGAAAGAATGTAGGATACTAAAGGAGTGCTGGAGAGAAAAAAAGAAGAATTCAGAGGAGAATGATAGGGAGAATTACTACAGGAGGAAAGGGTATGCAAGCAAAGAAATAGGGAGACTGAGAGAAAGAGGCGTGTGGATGAATGTAGAACTAAGTGAAAGAGATAAGGATACGGATAGACAAGAGAGGAAAGAAAGAATTAGAGAATCCAGATACAACGGGAAGTACGGAAGATGCATGATCGAGGAAGTACCGAAGTATTTGGGGAGGGAGAGCGAGAAAGAAAGAAAGATGATGGCGAGGTTTAGGTGCGGAAATGAAGAGAGGGAGAATAGGTATTGGGCAGAAGATGGAGGAAGAATGTGTAGAATGTGCTATGAGGAAAGAGAGACGATTGAGCATATGTGGAACGAGTGCAGTGAAATGAAACAAAGAGAGAGGAAAGAAAGAGAGGAAATACTGAATGTAGATGGAAGGGAAATTAAATGGATGAAAGAGGTATGGAAGAGGAGGGAGAAAGGAGAAGAGGAAAGGGGAGAGGAGAAGAAATAGAGAATTTTATTTAGTTTTTTTTTATTATTATAATTGTTAAGTTTACTTGTATATGTATAGGAATCAGAAAGCCCGTAGGGCAAATAAAGATTTATCTATCTATAAAATGTGTTGCTGTTTTCCATTTGATGATTTGGGTGCCTCATTTAAAGTTGTCACAAACTAAAATTAATTCTCCACGTCCCATATGTGATAGTTTCTTCAAGACCGTAGTCGAGAACGGACGTGTACAAAACATTTTACTTTTTTGTGATAAACTAATCACCGTTATCGAGTGCGAAGTGATAATAAACTATAAAAAGTAAATACATAAAATAGCATTGTGTTTAAAACGGGACCACGTTGCACAAAATAATAAAAATTTGCAACAACAAAACATGTTTCCCACTGGAAATGGACCTGGAATAATGCCTATTCCCTACAGCCAAACACCACAACCACAATCACAACAACCAACGGTAAACCAAACGCAAATGCAAACATCGCAAATTTACTATAATAATCAATTAAGCCAAATACCGTACGGTGTACCAATTCCACCTGTATTCTCAAATCAGATACCTACAAACCAAATACAAACGGCGCAAGGCAACCAACAAAACTCTTATCAAATGCACTTGGCTTTTCCAAATATAGGTCAAAGACAAACATTCACACAACCTAATATAAGTCAACAAAACGCGAACTCCACATGGTATAGCGACGATGATTTAGATGACATGGGCGACGAGCAAGAAAACACAAAGAAACATGAGTGGCAAACAATAACACCCAAGAGAAAGAGGGCTAACCGACAAACATCAACTGAGATAGCAGAACAAATCGAAACCAACAATAGATACGAATCTCTTAATGAATTACCCAGTGGCGAAAATGAATCGGGGCAACCATCCAATTCGAAGAAGACCCCTAATACAAAAAAAGAACCCAGACCACCTCCAATATACATCTATGGGGTAAATAACTACAAAGCGATGAAAGATAACCTCGCCCAGATCACCGAAGAGGAGACATACCAAACCAAGGTCCTATCCAACAATACTGTAAAAATCACCCCAACCACTACGGACACATACAGAAAACTAATACGTCATGTTAGGGACGAGCAAATCATCCATCACACATATCAGATAAAAAATGAACGAGCTTACAGAATAGTAATTCGTGGAATACACCATTCAACACCGCTAGCTGATATAACTAACGAAATAAATGGGAAAGGGCATAAAGTAAAGAACATCATAAATGTCAGACATAGAGTCACCAAGGAACCACTTCCTCTCTTTTTTGTTAACCTAGAGCCGCAAGACAACAATAAAGAAATCTTTAAGCTTGAACACATACAGCATTGCAAAATCAGAGTCGAGCCACCCAGGCGTAAGAATATTATCACCCAGTGTATAAGATGCCAAGGCTATGACACAAAGGTATGCAAAAACACCAGAGACACTCCAGCTAAATGTGCCCTGTGCGCCGGAAGCCACCCAGCTAATTACAAGGGCTGCACTGTTTACCGCGACCTGATTAACTCAAGAAATAGAGATGACCCAAGAAGAAATTCCAATCCCAAAATAAACAATAATATATCCCAATTGCCACAACCACCACCACTATCAAACTATGCTCACTCAACCATAAATTATGCGCAAGCAGCTACTGGAATACCTCAAACACCTCCAAACAACGCACACGCCACCGATATAACCGAACAGCTGACTGACTTCCTCAACGAATTCAAAAATATGTTCAGTCAACTCATCAACCAAAATAGCATGATACTTACCATGCTAACTACAGTAATCAATAAAATAGACGCCTAATGTCTAAGTCGCTAAGAATCGCAGCATGGAACGCCAACGGAATGAACAATCATGTTCAAGAAATGACAGTATTTTTAAATATAAATAAAATAGACATCTTGTTAATATCAGAGAGTCACACAACTGAACAAACTGTTATCAAAATACCAAATTATACAATATATTATGCCAATCACCCTGACGGAACAGCCCACGCAGGTTCAGCTACCATTGTTAAATCAAGCTTGAAGCACTACGTGCTAGAGTCATTCATCACTAACAAAATACAAAGCTCAATCATAAAGCTAACAATCTTGTCCAGACCCATCATAATAGCCGCAACCTACAGTCCACCCAGACATACAATATCCTCTGAAGAATATGAAGAATTTCTGCTTCAACTGGCTCCACACTTCCTCGTGGCAGGTGACTGGAACGCTAAGCACACCGCTTGGGGCTCCAGGCTTACAACACCCAAAGGTAGGAACCTATTAAGCACTATACAACTAAATAATCTCAGCTACTTATCAACGGGCAAGCCAACTTACTGGCCTACCGACCCAGATAAGATCCCAGACCTGCTGGATTTTGCAATAACCAAAGGCATATCTGATATATACAGTAACATTGAGGCAAGCTTAGACCTAGAATCGGACCACAGTCCAATCATAGTTACGCTAAGTACCAGCCCAATTTGGAAAAGACCACCACCAAGACTATGCACTAAAAATACCAACTGGACAGAATTTCAGAATTACATCAACGAAAAGATCTCCGTAAACGTAAGACTAAAAAAGAATCAAGAACTGGAAGATGCAGTACAATACCTAACCAGCCTGATCCAAGAAGCCGCATGGGTTTCCACACAAGAAAGGAAAAAGATAATCCCGGAAACGCATAATGTACCATTACACATCAAGAATTTAGTATTTGAGAAAAGGAGGGAAAGACGCAGATGGCAAAACTCTAGAAACCCACTAGATAAAACACAACTAAATAGACTAACACACAGCCTGAGAACAGCTATTAGGCAAGCGAAAAATGAGACATTCAAATTATATATTGAGAATCTAACACCTGATGATCACTCGATATGGAAAGCCACAAAGAAATTCAGAAGACCAACAGTAGCTATACCACCGATTAGAAAGACAGACAGAAGCTGAAAAGGCGGACCAATTTGCGCAACATCTTGCAGAAGTCTTTACACCACATCCGAGTAACAACAACGATAACGTAATAGAGGCATCTTTGGATTCTCCTTGTCAGTTATCACCACCAATTAGAGCATTCTCACCAGCAGAAGTAGGCAGAATTATAAGACAACTCAATCCCCACAAAGCACCAGGCTACGATCTAATAAATGGTACTATATTGAAAAACTTTCCACTAAAAGCCATCGTATTGCTGACAAACATCTTCAACAGTATTGTCCGTCTTCGCTACTTTCCAGTGCAGTGGAAATACGCTCAAATTATTATGATTGCCAAGCCTGGAAAACCCCCCACAGAAGCTAGCTCGTACAGACGAATAAGTCTCCTGCCTGTACTGTCCAAAATATTTGAAAGACTTGTACTTAATAGACTGGAAGAAATAGTGAACATAGAAGATCTAATTCCCACACACCAATTTGGATTTCGAGAGAGTCACTCTACAATTCAACAGTGCCATAGAATAGTCAACGAAATCAAACAAAGTATTGAAGGAAAGAAAATATGTACATCGGTCTTTCTTGACATCCAGCAGGCTTTCGATAAGGTATGGCACAAAGGACTACTATACAAATTAAAAAAGCACCTACCCGACCAACTGTATCTGACTATAAAATCTTACCTGAGCGAACGGCATTTTCAAGTCAAGATTGGAGATGAACTGTCTAATCTCCACAGCATAAAAGCAGGAGTCCCACAAGGCAGTGTTTTGGGACCGTTTCTATATCTATTGTATACTGCCGACATCCCAGTAACAAATGATACACTTACGGCAACATTTGCGGACGACACTGCAATACTTTCGGCAGACAGTGATCCAGCAAGGGCCACTGAAAAATTACAACATCACCTCAACCTGCTTGAAAACTGACTGGAGCAATGGAGAATCAAGGTAAATCCAACCAAGTCCACTCAGATCACATTTACAACACGACATAGCATCTGTCCACAAGTACACATAAATGGCACTCCAATACCTGTCAAGACCGAGGTAAAATACCTTGGGCTCCATCTGGACGAGAGGCTAACATGGAAAGCCCACATAAAGGCTAAAAGACGCCAACTAGAACTCAAAGTACGAAACATGTCTTGGCTAATCAACAAAAAAATCACAATTATCCCTGGAAAACAAGCGACTTATATACAAGGTGATATTGAGACCCATTTGGACGTATGGGATTGAGCTTTGGGGGTGTAGTAAACCATCCAATATAAAAATTCTTCAAACCTTTCAATCAAAAATGCTTAGAATGATAGCTGGCGCCCCATGGTTCGTTTCAAACCAGACACTTCACGATGACCTGAATATCCCCTTCGTAATGGAAGTGGTTCCGACTAATGCCAACAAGTATAAAAATCGAAGTACTCAACATAATAACCAGTTGGTAAGAGAGCTCTACCACCAACCCGTCGAAAGAAGACTAAATAGGCAATGGCCAGAAGATCTACCTAGGTAAAAATCTCCAGCGAGGCATCGATGGATGACCCCTGCCTCAAGACATTCCTCCTACCTAATATTAACTAATTACTCTTTTTAAGTTGAGTAGATTGTAAATTGCAATAAATAAATAAAAAAAAAACGTTCCGTATGTAATAATCTCCTAGTCACGTAAATATTGTGCTTACTTATCTGCTCTACAACAGATAACTCTACAGTTTGTTGTTTTTTTCTTAATTTAATTTATTTATTTATATTTGACTCTGTAATTTTCCTCTCTTTTAATGCGTCAATTTCAGACATAATCTGTACAATAACTATTTCGTAATGCGTTTGTTTTTACGATAAGAAATGTATTTGCTGATCCACATCGCTGCAGTCGCAGTCCTTGAAAACACACCACTTGTAATGGATCTCGACCAGATACTAAAAACTAAATTTACCTGCCCCTTCCATAGCGGCTTTTCTTCATATAGCGGTTGCACCCTTACCAAAAGTTACGTCGGGACAAAACAAGCCATTGAAGATCTCCCGGTACGCGAACAAGACGTCTGGCTTTGCACCGACCCGAAAGTTGGTGAGGCAGTTTAATTCAAATCAGAAACAATCACGTTGATTAACAGAATGAAGAACAACCCTGCCGTCAATAAAAGCGGAATTAACGACGTTATGAAAGCCCTGAAGGTCGAAACTGATTTTCGTTTCATGAGGGCCGGCAAAACGGGAGAGCACAAATCGGCAATGTCGGAGGAAATGCTCGAAAAATTCCGCGACTGGATCCTGCGGAACACCAGAGACTCCGATTACACTGTACCGTATTAGCTGTAAAAATTATTTCCCTTAAAATCAATTACTTACCTCTTCCGGGTGAGCAATTTTCTCTTGAAAAAATAATCGGGGACGAGGGAAATGCAAATAGGCAATTAGGTTGATGATGAAATATTAATTCTAATTGTGTTGGCACAATTACCACGTGTAAGGGAGCTTGGACGTCCGACATGCGTTCTGATGACTTCAAATTGATTGTGAGTTTTCTTGAGGGTGCAAATCGTCATTCCGTGACAGGGGTTGGTGTTAACAGGTGCTGGTGTTTGGTGTAGAGTGTCAGAGGGAGCAGTAGTATTTAAAGGTAAGCCAGTATTTTTTACGAAATAAATTGGAAATTGTAAAAAAATCAAGCGTTCCCTTTGTGTCTTCTTTTGATTCCTTTAGTTGTTTCCTTCTCTCCGCCATTACTCGACTGTTATGATAATTAATAACAATTAATTATCACTTCAATAAAAGAGAAAAATTGCCGATTTTTGGAAAAAGTTTTGACATAAATGTCATAATTATATTTCAAACAGTGCATTTTATAATAGAATTTTTAATAATTATTTATTCATAAAATTTTTATTTCAGAAAAGGCAGCTCAAAAAGTGTGTAACTCTTGCCAAAGGAGAATAGCATAACTCCCTGAGATTTGCGGTCGTTACTTTTGGCACTCACAATGTAAAATACCGTATTGCGCCTTCGCTTTCTCTCCCCTGCCTTCTCTTTTCTTATATACCTTTTTCATCCCTTTTATGTCCCTTTCATTCTTCTTACCTTCTTCCTCCCTCATCCAACCAACTCATTAATTTGCTCTGATTTTCCACCTCCCCTTTCTCTCACTCTTCTTCTTATTGAAAAACCTCTAGTCTCTCTTTCGTTTCTTTTAATACGCATTCAACCCCGTCTGTTGTTAATTTCTTGTTGCCAACTCTTACTTATTTCATGTCTCCCCGTTCTTACTTCGCTGTGTCTCTTCATTCCTTCTTATATATGAACTCTCTTTCTTGCTTTGTGAGGCCATTATGTATAAATAATATAATCTCTGCTTCTTTTTCTTTCTTTCCTCTTAGTTTTCCTTTTTATTTCATAACCTTTCCTCTCCCTTCCAGTCTTTTATTTCTACTATACCATCCCCTCTTTGTCCTGTTTTGTACCGTCCCCTTCCTTTCCTTTGTGATCTTTTTGATGAGGTCAAATAAGACCGGAACAAACTGGCAGGCTTTGAAAGATTTTGATCCTCTTCAGGATTATACTATTCTCTGTCTAAGCTAAGGTCGTCAAATGCTCCCAGGTTGTTTAGGTTCTCAGGTTTTGGCAGTCCTTAAATTAGGTTTTTTATTAAGGTTCTTAATTCTCAGGTTCTCATGTTCTTCAAAGTTCTCAAGTTATCAGATTTCTCAAGTTCGCAAATTTTTTAATTAATTAAGGTCTCATTGTCAGATTCCGTTAAATCTTCATATTTTCCAAATTTTCTGATTCCTCCGTTGCCCAGTTAGATTTTACAAATTCTCAATAACTCAAGTTCCTCAGTTTGCCAGATTCCCCAATGCTCTGCTCAAACTATCTGTAGGTACTCTGTGTTCTGCACGTTCCTCATTCTCACGGTATCTTACAATTTCTCAAGTCCTTGGAATTTTTATGTAACCCAAGTTCTCAGCTTCCATAAAATCTCAAATGTTCCATGATATCCAGTTCTTTAAACGCCTAGGCGGTTTAGGATCTCAGGATTCTTTAATTCTCAAATTAAGGGTCGTAAGTTCTCAAGTCCTCAAGTCATCATATTCTTTCAACTCTAGGTAAGTGTTTTTGTTCTCAGGTTTTCATGTCCTTCAAGTCATCAGATTTCTAAAGTTCGCAAGCTAAGCTTCTCAGATTCTCAAATTCCTTAATTCATTAATTTCTTAATTCAATAAGGTCTCAGATTACAAATTTTCTGATTATTTGGTTAAATTTTTCAAATTCTCGGTATCTCAAGTTTCTCATTTCGCCAGATTCCCCCAATTCTCAATTTGCGTTTCTGAAGCTATCTGTTCTCTGGGTTCTTCACGTTCCTCATTCTCTCAGTTTCTTATAATTTCTCAAGTTGTTGGAATTTTTATGTTTCTCAAGTTCTCAGTTTCTATAAAATCTCAGGTGTTTCATGATCTCAGCTTCTCTAAATTCCCAGGTTGTTGAGGTTCTCAAGTTTCTTTCATTCTCAACTTAAGTTTCTTAAGTTCTCAAGTGCTTAAGTCATCATGTTCCTACAAGTCTCAAGTTAAGTGTCTTTTTTGCTCAAGTTCTCATGTCCCTCAAGATATCAGATTTCTAAAGGTCGCAAGCTAAGTTTCTGAGGTTCTTAAATTTCTTAATTCAATGAGGTCTCAGATTACAAATTTTCTGATTATTTGGTTAAATTTTTCAAATTCTCGGTATCTCAAGTTTCTCATTTCGCCAGATTCCCCCAATTCTCAATTTGCGTTTCTCAAGCTATCTGTTCTCTGGGTTCTTCACGTTCCTCATTCTCGCAGTTTCTTAGAATTTCTCAAGTTCTTGGAATTTTTATGTTTCTCAAGTTCTCAGTTTCTATAAAATCACAGGTGTTCCATGATCTCAGGTTCTCTATACTCCCAGGTTGTTGAGGTTCTCAAGTTTCTTTCATTCTCAACTTAAGTTTCTTAAGTTCTCAAGTGCTTAAGTCATCATGTTCCTACAAGTCTCAAGTTAAGTGTCTTTTTTGCTCAAGTTCTCATGTCCCTCAAGATATCAGATTTCTAAAGGTCGCAAGCTAAGTTTCTGAGGTTCTCAAATTTCTTAATTCAATGAGGTCTCAGATTACAAATTTTCTGATTATTTGGTTAAATTTTTCAAATTCTCGGTATCTCAAGTTTCTCATTTCGCCAGATTCCCCCAATTCTCAATTTGCGTTTCTCAAGCTATCTGTTCTCTGGGTTCTTCACGTTCCTCATTCTCGCAGTTTCTTAGAATTTCTCAAGTTCTTGGAATTTTTATGTATCTCAAGTTCTCAGTTTCTATAAAATCTTAGGTGTTCCATGATTTCAGGTTCTCTATACTCCCAGGTTGTTGAGGTTTTCAAGTTTCTTTCATTCTCAACTTAAGTTTCTTAAGTTCTCAAGTGCTCAACTCATCATGTTCCTCCAAATATCAAGTTAAGTGCCTTTTTTGCTTAAGTTTCTATGTCAATCAAGATATCAGATTTCTAAAGGTCACAAGCTAAGTTTCTGAGGTTCTCAAATTTCTTAATTCAATAAGGTCTCAGATTACAAATTTTCTGATTATTTGGTTAAATGTTGCAAATTCTCGGTATCTCAAGTTTCTCAGGTCGCCAGATTTCCCCAATTCTCAATTTGCGTTTCTGAAGCTATCTGTTCTCTGGGTTCTTCACGTTCCTCATTCTCTCAGTTTCTTAGAATTTCTCAAGTTCTTGGAATTTTTATGTATCTCAAGTTCTCAGTTTCTATAAAATCTTAGGTGTTCCATGATCTCAGGTTCTCTATACTCCCAGGTTGCTGAGGTTTTCAAGTTTCTTTCATTCTCATCTTAAGTTTCTTAAGTTCTCAATTGCTTAAGTCATCATGTTCCTCCAAGTCTCAAGTTAAGTGTCTTTTTTGCTCAAGTTCTCATGTCCCTCAAGATATCAGATTTCTAAAGGTCACAAGCTAGGTTTCTGAGGTTCTCAAATTTCTTAATTCAATGAGGTCTCAGATTACAAATTTTCTGATTATTTGGTTAAATTTTTCAAATTCTCGGTAGCTCAAGTTTCTCAGGTCGCCACACTCCCCCAATTCTCAATTTGGGTTTCTGAAGCTATCTGTTCTCTGGGTTCTTCACGTTCCTCATTCTCTCAGTTTCTTAGAATTTCTCAAGTTCTTGGAATTTTTATGTATCTCAAGTTCTCAGTTTCTATAAAATCTTAGGTGTTCCATGATCTCAGGTTCTCTATACTCCCAGGTTGTTGAGGTTTTCAAGTTTTCTTTCATTCTCAACTTAAGTTTCTTAAGTTCTCAAGTGCTTAAGTCATCATGTTCCTACAAGTCTCAAGTTAAGTGTCTTTTTTGCTCAAGTTCTCATGTCCCTCAAGATATCAGATTTCTAAAGGTCACAAGCTAAGTTTCTGAGGTTCTCAAATTTCTTAATTCAATGAGGTCTCAGATTACAAATTTTCTGATTATTTGGTTAAATTTTTCAAGGAAAAAGAAAGAGGTGAAAGAAGAAATAACATAGTAATAACAGGGCTAAGACTAAAAGGGACGGGACAAAACATGAGAAAAGAAATCGAGAAATGGGTTGAAAAGGAGTTGGAAACAGAAGTGAAAATAACAGAGGCCTATGCCATAAAGGGAGAAGAAATGGTAATAGCAAAAACTGAGAGTTGGGAACAGAAGCTGAACGTCATGAGGAATAAAGAAAAACTTAGGAGTAAGACAGGACCGAAAATCTTTGTAAACAGCGACCTAACAAGGAAAGAAAGAGAGATACAGAAAAAGATAAGAGAGATAGCGAAGAGGGAAAGGGAAGAAGGAAAAACGGTAAGGGTAAGCTACAGGAAACTGCAGGTTGAGGGAAATTGGAGGAAATGGAACGATGACACCGAGCGACTGGAAAATTTTTAAAGGAGAAAGGAAAAAACCGGGAAAGAAAAAGCAGACAGAAGGCAAAAAGAAAGAAGGTACACGATTCAACGGGAGAACAACAGAAGAAAATAAAAGGAAGAATAAAATTGGTATATTGGAATGTAGCGGGGATAAGAAACAAAGGAGAAGACTTCTGGAAATACATAAGCGAATTTGACGTAATTGGAATGGTAGAAACGTGGGTAGATGAAAAGGAGTGGAAGAAGATAGAAGAGAGAATGCCGAGAGACTATGTATGGAGATGTCAAGCAGCAGAAAGAAAAAACAAGAAAGGACGAGCGAAAGGAGGCATTATCACAGGAGTAAGGAAAGAAATTGAGGACGAAATAAAAACAAAACAAGAACTACAGAGAACTGGAATAACAGAAAGAAATCTAAAAATAGGAACAAAAAAAGTTAAAGTAGTCACGGTATACAGTAAAGAGATGAGTAAAACAAAACAAATGTTAGAAGAGACCATAAGTGAGACAGAAAAAAGAATTGTAATAATTGGGGGCGACTGTAATGCTAGAATTGGGACAAGGTTAGGAAGACGGAATAATGAGACAGAAGATGCGAGAAGAACATCGAAGGACAAGACAGAAAATAAAGAAGGAAGAAAAATGATTGAATTTATAGAAGAGAGAGGATACGAGGTACTGAACGGGAACTGGGAAGATGATACAGGAGAATTTACGTACGTGGGGCCGAGAGGAGAATCAGTGATTGACTACGCAATAGTCAATCAACATGCATTGGATGAAGTAAGAAGATTCGAAGTGGGAAACAGAGTGGAATCAGATCACCAACCGTTAGAAATGGAAATCGCCGGAGAAGAAATAAAAAGAAAAAAACCTAAGAAAGAAACAATTATAAAAACAATCTGGGAAGAAGAAAGCATACAAAAGTACAGAAGTGCGCTACAACATGTTGAAAGAGAAAAAGAAAAACAAAAAGACACCGAAACAAGAATGAAAGAACTCGAAAGGAGAATGAGAGAAGCGATGACAACAAAGAAAATAGAAGTAGAAGTGGGAGAAAGAATGGGAAGAAATAGATGGTGGGATAAAGAATGCCAGGAAATGAAAAGACTTGCCAGAAAGCAAATGAGAAAATGGAGAAGTGGGAAGGGATCAAGAGAAGAATACCGGAAGCAATTAAAGAAATACAAAGACACTTGTGAGAAGAAGAAGGAAGAAAAGAAAAGAGAAGAAGAAGAGGAAATTAGATCAATCAACACAGAAGAAGAAGTTTGGAAATACATAAACAGAGAACGAAAAGTGAAAAAGTGGGCAGACGAGAAGATAAGGATAGAAGAATGGAGAGAGTATTTTAAAGAATTACTAGACGGAAAGGACGAAACGAAAAGAAGACAGAAGGGAGGAGGGCCAAGAGAACAAGAGAAAGGGGAAGAGATTACGAAGGAAATGATTAAAAGGGGTATAGGAAGAATGAAGAAACGAAAAGCGGCGGGAGAAGATGAACTGCAAAATGAAGCGTGGATCTATGCAACAGAAGAAATAATAGAGATAATGAGGGAGATAGTAAACGACGTCTGGCAAGGAAAGGGGCTACCAAGCCAATGGAGGATGGGGCTAGTGTGTCCGATATACAAAAAAGGAACAAGAGAAAAGGTGGAGAACTACCGAGGAATAAGTCTGCTGAGCACGGCGTACAAGATCTACGCAATGATACTGGAAGATAAATTGAAGGAAGAACTAGATGAAAAAGATTTGTTACCAGATGGACAAGCGGGTTTTAGGAGAGGGAGAAGCACCATCGATAACGTGTACATCTTGAAACATCTAATAGATAAAGAACTCGATAAGAAAGGAGGGAAGATGTACGCGCTGTTTGTAGACCTGAAGGCGGCTTTTGACAGTGTAAATAGAGAGAGATTATGGGAGTACCTAAGAGAGAAAGGAATCAACGAGCAGCTGGTGAGCAGAATAGAGGAAATTTACTTAGAAACGGGAAACAAAGTAAAAGTAAACGGGAAAACAAGTAAAAGATTCTGGACGACGAAAGGAGTAAGACAAGGATGCCCACTCAGTCCCAGTCTATTCGCGGCATATATAAGCGACCTGGAAGAAAAACTAAGACTATCACAGGCAGGGGGAGTGGTGGTAGGAAAAACGAAAGTCCACTCGTTGGCATACGCCGAAGATATGGTGTTAATAGCGAGAGAGGCCAAAGAAATGAAGGGAATGATAAAATGCCTAGGAAGATACCTGAAAAGAAAGAAGCTAAAGTTAAACGTGGAGAAAACAAAAATGATGATTTTTCAGAAAGGAGGCAGAAGAAAGAAAGAAGAATGGAAGTGGGCAGGAAAAGAACTAGAAAACGTAAAAGAATTTAAATACTTGGGTTACACCTTTAACGAGACTAACAACGAGAAAAGTCATATAAAGGAACTAGAAAGGAAAGCGAACAGGGTGGTAGGGCAAGTATGGGGAATAGGCGAGAGAAAATTCGGACGAGATATAAGAAGGAGAGGACTGATGTACGAAAGGCTAGTACAGAGTGTAATGATGTACGGAGCAGAAATATGGGGATGGAAGGAGCAGGAAAAGCTGGAAGCAATCCAAGCGAAGTACTGGAGATGGGTACTAGGATTGGACAGGGAAACGCCAGCATATATCGTACTAGAAGAAGTAAAGAGAGACAAGATAAGAGTGGAAGCAGGAAAAAGAGCAGTAAGATTTGAAGAGAGAATAAGAGAAAGAACGGAATGTAAGATCTTGCAAGAGTGTTGGAAAGAGATAAAGAATGGGAACATGGAAAGAGCAGGAAAAGAGAGAAGAAAATACTACGAGAGAAATGGGTATGCAGTGGAGGAGGTAGAGAGGCGAAGAAATAATGGAGTAAATGTACTAAGAGAGATAGTTGAGGTGGACCGAGACGTACAGAGGCAGGAAAGGAGAACGAGGATTAATGAGTCAAGGTATAATGGAAAGTATAGGTCACTAATCACGGAGGAATTGCCGGCATACCTGAGAAAGGAAAGCGAGAAGAACGATAAGAAAGTAATAGCAAGGTTTAGATGTGGAAACGAGGAAAGAGAAAACAAATACTGGAAAAAGAGAGACGAGAGAGTGTGCAGACTATGCAGAGAAGGAGCAGAAACAATAGAGCACATGATGAAAGAATGTGAGGAGCTGAGAGAGGAGAGAGAAGATTGGAAAGTACTGATAGGAGAAGAAGGGAAAGGACTAGGCTGGATGAAAGGAGTTTTAGACAGAAGAAAGAATGTAGAGAAAAGGGGGGAAGAGATGGGAGGAAAATGAAATTAATTTAGCTATTGGTGATGTTTATGTTTTATAGTTTTATTTAATCAGTATTCAGTTATTTAGCATTGTATGGGAATAGGAATCCTTTTCAAAGCCGAAAGGCAAGGAAATATATCTTATTATTATTATGGTTAAATTTTTCAAATTCTCGGTAGCTCAAGTTTCTCAGGTCGCCACACTCCCCCAATTCTCAATTTGGGTTTCTGAAGCTATCTGTTCTCTGGGTTCTTCACGTTCCTCATTCTCTCAGTTTCTTAGAATTTCTCAAGTTCTTGGAATTTTTATGTATCTCAAGTTCTCAGTTTCTATAAAATCTTAGGTGTTCCATGATCTCAGGTTCTCTATACTCCCAGGTTGTTGAGGTTTTCAAGTTTTCTTTCATTCTCAACTTAAGTTTCTTAAGTTCTCAAGTGCTTAAGTCTTCATGTTCCTACAAGTCTCAAGTTAAGTGTCTTTTTTGCTCAAGTTCTCATGTCCCTCAAGATATCAGATTTCTAAAGGTCACAAGCTAAGTTTCTGAGGTTCTCAAATTTCTTAATTCAATAAGGTCTCAGATTACAAATTTTCTGATTATTTGGTTAAATGTTGCAAATTCTCGGTATCTCAAGTTTCTCAGGTCGCCAGATTTCCCCAATTCTCAATTTGCGTTTCTCAAGCTATCTGTTCTCTGGGTTCTTCACGTTCCTCATTCTCTCAGTTTCTTATAATTTCTCAAGTTGTTGGAATTTTTATGTTTCTCAAGTTCTCAGTTTCTATAAAATCTCAGGTGTTTCATGATCTCAGCTTCTCTAAATTCCCAGGTTGTTGAGGTTCTCAAGTTTCTTTCATTCTCAACTTAAGTTTCTTAAGTTTTCAAGTGCTCAAGTCATCATGTTCCTCCAAGTCTCAAGTTAAGTGTCTTTTTTGCTCAAGTTCTCATGTCCCTCAAGATATCAGATTTCTAAAGGTCGCAAGCTAAGTTTCTGAGGTTCTCAAATTTCTTAATTCAATGAGGTCTCAGATTACAAGTTTTCTGATTATTTGGTTAAATTTTTCAAATTCTCGGTATCTCAAGTTTCTCATTTCGCCAGATTCCCCCAATTTTCAATTTGCGTTTCTCAAGCTATCTGTTCTCTAGGTTCTTCACGTTCCTCATTCCCTCAGTTTCTTATAATTTCTCAAGTTCTTGGAATTTATATCTTTCTCAAGTTCTCAGTTTCTATAAAATCTCAGGTGTTTCATGATCTCAGGTTCTCTATACTCCCAGGTTGTTGAGGTTTTCAGGTTTCTTTCATTCTCAACTTAAGTTTCTTAAGTTCTCAAGTGCTCAAGTCATCATGTTCCTCCAAGTCTCAAGTTAAGTGTCTTTTTTGCTCAAGTTCTCATGTCCCTCAAGATATCAGATTTCTAAAGGTCACAAGCTAGGTTTCTGAGGTTTTCAAATTTCTTAATTCAATGAGGTCTCAGATTACAAATTTTCTGATTATTTGGTTAAATTTTTCAAATTCTCGGTATCTCAAGTTTCTCATTTCGCCAGATTCCCCCAATTTTCAATTTGCGTTTCTCAAGCTATCTGTTCTCTGGGTTCTTCACGTTCCTCATTCTCGCAGTTTCTTAGAATTTCTCAAGTTCTTGGAATTTTTATGTATTTCAAGTTCTCAGTTTCTATAAAATCTTAGGTGTTCCATGATCTCAGGTTCTCTATACTCCCAGGTTGTTGAGGTTTTCAAGTTTCTTTCATTCTCAACTTAAGTTTCTTAAGTTCTCAAGTGCTTAAGTCATTATGTTCCTACAAGTCTCAAGTTAAGTGTCTTTTTTGCTCAAGTTCTCATGTCCCTCAAGATATCAGATTTCTAAAGGTCACAAGCTAGGTTTCTGAGGTTCTCAAATTTCTTAATTCAATGAGGTCTCAGATTACAAATTTTCTGATTATTTGGTTAAATTTTTCAAATTCTCGGTATCTCAAGTTTCTCAGGTCGCCAGATTTCCCCAATTCTCAATTTGCGTTTCTGAAGCTATCTGTTCTCTGGGTTCTTCACGTTCCTCATTCTCTCAGTTTCTTAGAATTTCTCAAGTTCTTGGAATTTTTATGTATCTCAAGTTCTCAGTTTCTATAAAATCTTAGGTGTTCCATGATTTCAGGTTCTCTATACTCCCAGGTTGTTGAGGTTTTCAAGTTTCTTTCATTCTCAACTTAAGTTTCTTAAGTTCTCAAGTGCTTAAGTCATCATGTTCTTCCAAGTCTCAAGTTAAGTGTCTTTTTTGCTCAAGTTCTCATGTCCTTCAAGATATCAGATTTCTAAAGGTCACAAGCTAAGTTTCTGAGTTTCACAAATTTCTTAATTCAATGAGGTCTCAGATTACAAATTTTCTGATTATTTGGTTAAATTTTTCAAATTCTCGGTATCTCAAGTTTCTCATTTCGCCAGATTCCCCCAATTTTCAATTTGCGTTTCTCAAGCTATCTGTTCTCTGGGTTCTTCACGTTCTTCATTCTCGCAGTTTCTTAGAATTTCTCAAGTTCTTGGAATTTTTATGTATTTCAAGTTCTCAGTTTCTATAAAATCTTAGGTGTTCCATGATCTCAGGTTCTCTATACTCCCAGGTTGTTGAGGTTTTCAAGTTTCTTTCATTCTCAACTTAAGTTTCTTAAGTTCTCAAGTGCTCAAGTCATCATGTTCCTCCAAGTCTCAAGTTAAGTGTCTTTTTTGCTCAAGTTCTCATGTCCTTCAAGATATCAGATTTCTAAAGGTCACAAGCTAAGTTTCTGAGTTTCACAAATTTCTTAATTCAATGAGGTCTCAGATTACAAATTTTCTGATTATTTGGTTAAATTTTTCAAATTCTCGGTATCTCAAGTTTCTCATTTCGCCAGATTCCCCCAATTTTCAATTTGCGTTTCTCAAGCTATCTGTTCTCTAGGTTCTTCACGTTCCTCATTCCCTCAGTTTCTTATAATTTCTCAAGTTCTTGGAATTTATATCTTTCTCAAGTTCTCAGTTTCTATAAAATCTCAGGTGTTTCATGATCTCAGGTTCTCTATACTCCCAGGTTGTTGAGGTTTTCAGGTTTCTTTCATTCTCAACTTAAGTTTCTTAAGTTCTCAAGTGCTCAAGTCATCATGTTCCTCCAAGTCTCAAGTTAAGTGTCTTTTTTGCTCAATTCTCATGTCCCTCAAGATATCAGATTTCTAAAGGTCACAAGCTAGGTTTCTGAGGTTCTCAAATTTCTTAATTCAATGAGGTCTCAGATTACAAATTTTCTGATTATTTGGTTAAATTTTTCAAATTCTCGGTATCTCAAGTTTCTCATTTCGCCAGATTCCCCCAATTTTCAATTTGCGTTTCTCAAGCTATCTGTTCTCTGGGTTCTTCACGTTCTTCATTCTCGCAGTTTCTTAGAATTTCTCAAGTTCTTGGAATTTTTATGTATTTCAAGTTCTCAGTTTCTATAAAATCTTAGGTGTTCCATGATCTCAGGTTCTCTATACTCCCAGGTTGTTGAGGTTTTCAAGTTTCTTTCATTCTCAACTTAAGTTTCTTAAGTTCTCAAGTGCTCAAGTCATCATGTTCCTCCAAGTCTCAAGTTAAGTGTCTTTTTTGCTCAAGTTCTCATGTCCCTCAAGATATCAGATTTCTAAAGGTCACAAGCTAGGTTTGTGAGGTTCTCAAATTTCTTAATTCAATGAGGTCTCAGATTACAAGTTTTCTGATTATTTGGTTAAATTTTTCAAATTCTCGGTATCTCAAGTTTCTCATTTCGCCAGATTCCCCCAATTTTCAATTTGCGTTTCTCAAGCTATCTGTTCTCTGGGTTCTTCACGTTCTTCATTCTCGCAGTTTCTTAGAATTTCTCAAGTTCTTGGAATTTTTATGTATTTCAAGTTCTCAGTTTCTATAAAATCTTAGGTGTTCCATGATCTCAGGTTCTCTATACTCCCAGGTTGTTGAGGTTTTCAAGTTTCTTTCATTCTCAACTTAAGTTTCTTAAGTTCTCAAGTGCTCAAGTCATCATGTTCCTCCAAGTCTCAAGTTAAGTGTCTTTTTTGCTCAAGTTCTCATGTCCCTCAAGATATCAGATTTCTAAAGGTCACAAGCTAGGTTTGTGAGGTTCTCAAATTTCTTAATTCAATGAGGTCTCAGATTACAAGTTTTCTGATTATTTGGTTAAATTTTTCAAATTCTCGGTATCTCAAGTTTCTCATTTCGCCAGATTCCCCCAATTTTCAATTTGCGTTTCTCAAGCTATCTGTTCTCTAGGTTCTTCACGTTCCTCATTCCCTCAGTTTCTTATAATTTCTCAAGTTCTTGGAATTTATATCTTTCTCAAGTTCTCAGTTTCTATAAAATCTCAGGTGTTTCATGATCTCAGGTTCTCTATACTCCCAGGTTGTTGAGGTTTTCAGGTTTCTTTCATTCTCAACTTAAGTTTCTTAAGTTCTCAAGTGCTCAAGTCATCATGTTCCTCCAAGTCTCAAGTTAAGTGTCTTTTTTGCTCAATTCTCATGTCCCTCAAGATATCAGATTTCTAAAGGTCACAAGCTAGGTTTCTGAAGTTCTCAAATTTCTTAATTCAATGAGGTCTCAGATTACAAATTTTCTGATTATTTGGTTAAATTTTTCAAATTCTCGGTATCTCAAGTTTCTCATTTCGCCAGATTTCCCCAATTTTCAATTTGCGTTTCTCAAGCTATCTGTTCTCTGGGTTCTTCACGTTCTTCATTCTCGCAGTTTCTTAGAATTTCTCAAGTTCTTGGAATTTTTATGTATTTCAAGTTCTCAGTTTCTATAAAATCTTAGGTGTTCCATGATCTCAGGTTCTCTATACTCCCAGGTTGTTGAGGTTTTCAAGTTTCTTTCATTCTCAACTTAAGTTTCTTAAGTTCTCAAGTGCTCAAGTCATCATGTTCCTCCAAGTCTCAAGTTAAGTGTCTTTTTTGCTCAAGTTCTCATGTCCTTCAAGATATCAGATTTCTAAAGGTCACAAGCTAAGTTTCTGAGTTTCACAAATTTCTTAATTCAATGAGGTCTCAGATTACAAATTTTCTGATTATTTGGTTAAATTTTTCAAATTCTCGGTATCTCAAGTTTCTCATTTCGCCAGATTCCCCCAATTTTCAATTTGCGTTTCTCAAGCTATCTGTTCTCTGGGTTCTTCACGTTCTTCATTCTCGCAGTTTCTTAGAATTTCTCAAGTTCTTGGAATTTTTATGTATTTCAAGTTCTCAGTTTCTATAAAATCTTAGGTGTTCCATGATCTCAGGTTCTCTATACTCCCAGGTTGTTGAGGTTTTCAAGTTTCTTTCATTCTCAACTTAAGTTTCTTAAGTTCTCAAGTGCTCAAGTCATCATGTTCCTCCAAGTCTCAAGTTAAGTGTCTTTTTTGCTCAAGTTCTCATGTCCCTCAAGATATCAGATTTCTAAAGGTCACAAGCTAGGTTTGTGAGGTTCTCAAATTTCTTAATTCAATGAGGTCTCAGATTACAAGTTTTCTGATTATTTGGTTAAATTTTTCAAATTCTCGGTATCTCAAGTTTCTCATTTCGCCAGATTCCCCCAATTTTCAATTTGCGTTTCTCAAGCTATCTGTTCTCTGGGTTCTTCACGTTCTTCATTCTCGCAGTTTCTTAGAATTTCTCAAGTTCCTGGAATTTTTATGTATTTCAAGTTCTCAGTTTCTATAAAATCTTAGGTGTTCCATGATCTCAGGTTCTCTATACTCCCAGGTTGTTGAGGTTTTCAAGTTTCTTTCATTCTCAACTTAAGTTTCTTAAGTTCTCAAGTGCTCAAGTCATCATGTTCCTCCAAGTCTCAAGTTAAGTGTCTTTTTTGCTCTAGTTCTCATGTCCCTCAAGATATCAGATTTCTAAAGGTCGCAAGCTAAGTTTCTGAGGTTCTCAAATTTCTTAATTCAATGAGGTCTCAGATTACAAATTTTCTGATTATTTGGTTAAATTTTTCAAATTCTTGGTATCTCAAGTTTCTCATTTCGCCAGATTCCCCCAATTTTCAATTTGCGTTTCTCAAGCTACCTGTTCTCTGGGTTCTTCACGTTCCTCATTCTCGCAGTTTCTTAGAATTTCTCAAGTTCTTGGAATTTTTATGTATTTCAAGTTCTCAGTTTCTATAAAATCTTAGGTGTTCCATGATCTCAGGTTCTCTATACTCCCAGGTTGTTGAGGTTCTCAAGTTTTTTCATTCTCAACTTAAGTTTCTTAAGTTCTCAAGTGTTTAAGTCATCATGTTCCTCCAAGTCTCAAGTTAAGTGTCTTTTTTGCTCAAGTTCTCATGTCCCTCAAGATATCAGATTTCTAAAGGTCGCAAGCTAAGTTTCTGCGGTTCTTAAATTTCTTAATTCAATGAGGTCTCAGATTACAAATTTTCTGATTATTTGGTTAAATTTTTCAAATTCTCGGTATCTCAAGTTTCTCATTTCGCCAGATTCCCCCAATTCTCAATTTGCGTTTCTCAAGCTATCTGTTCTCTGGGTTCTTCACGTTCCTCATTCTCGCAGTTTCTTAGAATTTCTCAAGTTCTTGGAATTTTTATGTATTTCAAGTTCTCAGTTTCTATAAAATCTTAGGTGTTCCATGATCTCAGGTTCTCTATACTCCCAGGTTGTTGAGGTTTTCAAGTTTCTTTCATTCTCAACTTACGTTTCTTAAGTTCTCAAGTGCTTAAGTCATCATGTTCCTACAAGTCTCAAGTTAAGTGTCTTTTTTGCTCAAGTTCTCATGTCCCTCAAGATATCAGATTTCTAAAGGTCGCAAGCTAAGTTTCTGAGGTTCTCAAATTTCTTAATTCAATGAGGTCTCAGATTACAAATTTTCTGATTATTTGGTTAAATTTTTCAAATTCTCGGTATCTCAAGTTTCTCATTTCGCCAGATTCCCCCAATTCTCAATTTGCGTTTCTCAAGCTATCTGTTCTCTGGGTTCTTCACGTTCCTCATTCTCGCAGTTTCTTAGAATTTCTCAAGTTCTTGGAATTTTTATGTATCTCAAGTTCTCAGTTTCTATAAAATCTTAGGTGTTCCATGATTTCAGGTTCTCTATACTCCCAGGTTGTTGAGGTTTTCAAGTTTCTTTCATTCTCAACTTAAGTTTCTTAAGTTCTCAAGTGCTCAACTCATCATGTTCCTCCAAATATCAAGTTAAGTGCCTTTTTTGCTTAAGTTTCTATGTCAATCAAGATATCAGATTTCTAAAGGTCACAAGCTAAGTTTCTGAGGTTCTCAAATTTCTTAATTCAATAAGGTCTCAGATTACAAATTTTCTGATTATTTGGTTAAATGTTGCAAATTCTCGGTATCTCAAGTTTCTCAGGTCGCCAGATTTCCCCAATTCTCAATTTGCGTTTCTGAAGCTATCTGTTCTCTGGGTTCTTCACGTTCCTCATTCTCTCAGTTTCTTAGAATTTCTCAAGTTCTTGGAATTTTTATGTATCTCAAGTTCTCAGTTTCTATAAAATCTTAGATGTTCCATGATCTCAGGTTCTCTATACTCCCAGGTTATTGAGGTTTTCAAGTTTTCTTTCATTCTCAACTTAAGTTTCTTAAGTTCTCAAGTGCTTAAGTCATCATGTTCCTACAAGTCTCAAGTTAAGTGTCTTTTTTGCTCAAGTTCTCATGTCCCTCAAGATATCAGATTTCTAAAGGTCACAAGCTAAGCTTCTGAGGTTCTCAAATTTCTTAATTCAATAAGGTCTCAGATTACAAATTTTCTGATTATTTGGTTAAATGTTGCAAATTCTCGGTATCTCAAGTTTCTCAGGTCGCCAGATTTCCCCAATTCTCAATTTGCGTTTCTCAAGCTATCTGTTCTCTGGGTTCTTCACGTTCCTCATTCTCTCAGTTTCTTATAATTTCTCAAGTTGTTGGAATTTTTCTGAATCTCAAGTTCTCAGTTTCTATAAAATCTTAGGTGTTCCATGATCTCAGGTTCTCTATACTCCCAGGTTGCTGAGGTTTTCAAGTTTCTTTCATTCTCATCTTAAGTTTGTTAAGTTCTCAATTGCTTAAGTCATCATGTTCCTCCAAGTTTCAAGTTAAGTGTTTTTTGGTCAGGTTCTCATGTCCCTCAAATTATCAGATTTCTCAAGGTCACAAGCTAAGTTTCTGAGGTTTTCAAATTTCTTAATTCATTAAGGTCTCAAATTCCATAATTTCTCAGATTATTTGGTTAAATTTTTCAAATACTCGGTATCTCAAGTTTTTCAGGTCGCCAGATTTCCCCAAGTCTCAATTTCCGTTTCTCAAGCTATCTGTTCTCTGGGTTCTTCACGTTCCTCATTCCCTCAGTTTCTTATAATTTCTCAAGTTCTTGGAATTTATATCTTTCTCAAGTTCTCAGTTTCTATAAAATCTCAGGTGTTTCATGATCTCAGCTTCTCTATACTCCCAGGTTGCTGAGGCTCTCAAGCTTCTTTCAGTCTCAACTTAAGTTTCTTAAGTTCTCAAGTGCTTAAGTCATCATGTTCTTCCAAGTCTCAAGTTAAGTGTCTTTTTTGCTCAGGTTCTCATGTCCCTCAAATTATCAGATTTCTCAAGTTCACAAGCTAAGTTTCTGAGATTCTCAAATTCCTTAATTCATTAAGGTCTCAGATTCCAAATTATCTGATTTTTTGGTCAAATTTTTCAAATTCTCGGTCTCTCAACTTTCTCAGGTCGCCAGATTTCCCCAATTCTCAATTTGAGTTTCTGAAGCTATCTGTTCTCTGGGTTCTTCACGTTCCTTATTTTCTCTGTTTCTTAGAATTTCTCATGTTCTTGGAATTTTTATGTTTCTCAAGTTCTCAGTTTCTATAAAATCTTAGGTTTTCCATGATCTCAGGTTCTCTATACTCCCAGGTTGTTGATTTTCTCAAGTTTCTTTCATTCTCAACTTAAGTTTCTTAAGTTCTCAAGTGCTCAACTCATCATGCTCGTCCAAGTCTCAAGATAAGTGTCTTTGTGCTCAGGTTCTCATGTCCCTCAAATTATCAGATTTCTCAAGTTCACAAGCTAAGTTTCTGAGGTTCTCAAATTTTTTAATTCGTTAAGGTCTCAGATTCCATAAATTCCCAGATTCCAAATTTTCTGATTCTTTGGTTAAATTTTTCAAATTCTCGGTATCTCAAGTTTCTCAGATTGCCAAATGCTCCCAATTCTCAATTTGCGCTTCTCAAACTATCTTTTCTCTGAATTCTTCAAGTCTCATTCTCACAATTTGTTAGAATTTCTCAAGTTCTTGGAATTTTTAGGTTAATCAATTTCTCAGCTTCCATAAAATTTCATATGAAGCATGATATAAGGCTTTTTATACTCCCAGGTTTCTATCATTCTCAAATTAAGTTTCTTGAGTTCTCAAGTCCGCAAGTCATCATATTCCTCCAATTCTCAAGTTAAGTATCCTTGTTCTCAAATTCTCATGTTCCTCACGTTATCAGATTTCTCAAGTTCGCAAGCCAAGATTCTGAAGTTTTCAAATTCCTTAATTCATTATATTCTCAGATTTTCCAAGCTTCTAATTCTTCGGTTAGATTGTTCAAATTCTCAGTATCTCAAGTTACTTAGATCGGCCAAATTCTCGCAATTCTCAATTTGCGTTTCTCAAACTCACTGTTCTCTGGGTTCTTCACGTTCCTCATTTTCTCAGTTTCTTAGAATTTATCAAGTTCTTGGAATTTTTATATTACTCAAGTTCTCATATTGAGATATCATACTGATGAGGTCAAATAAGACCGGAACCGGTTGGAAGTCTTTGATAGATATTTCTTATTCCTTGTAAGCAGAAACATTTTCTGGTTAATATTATTTATTTCTTTGGTTGGTTTGGTCCTTTAATTCGATAAGGTGTATTTTGCTTCGTGTGCATAGTTTCTTTACTTTGTACTTTACTTACTTAACTTTTCTAATATCCTCATTTAATGTCGTGTTTCTCTTTCAGTATTCTATAAGCTAACAATGATTGCTGCCGACAAAAAAATCAAGATATGTCGCTCCACAAGGACAATTTTCCAATTGAGCTTATTATGGCCACCAGACAACGAAGAACTAAATCCAGGGAAAAAGTTCTACTCTCGCTTATTGGTTTACACTGTGCTTTTCAGCGTATGGTTTTTTGGAATCTTCATGCATTTGATCGCAACGTTTACCAGTTAAGTAATCACTTCCCAAATCTCTAACTACAACGTAATTTCCAGGTGACGCAGATCTGGTCATTATCGAGGACGTCGCGTTCTTCTTGGTCAGCTGCGGTATCGGCTACGTAAGTTTCATCTATGCCATAAATCAAAAGAAACTCGTGCTCCTACTAGAAGACTTATCGAACTTTGACGATTTCGGAACGCCTCCAAATTTCGACATTAACAACAAACGTTTGAATCTTGCCTCGTGGATGTGTAACTTTTACGTGGCCTTGGGATCGATAGCCTACGCCGGGACGAAATATTTAGACAAGGAGGAGTGCGAGAAGGTCGACAGCCGAGGACTTTTCAACCAGATTTGCGGTTCCACTTCGCCGTTGTGGGTGCCGGTGGATCTTAAACCTTACCCATATTTTTATTGTTTGTGTCTGGTTTACTCAGGCATCTGTTCTCAGTTCTTCGTGAAGCTGAGTTTGATGATGTCGTTTCATGCTGTGGAGCTATGTTATCATATCGGTTTTCGAATCGACCATTTGAACATCATTATTACGGAATGTTTCGATGGTGGAGATCTTAATTTAGCAAAGTGCATTGCGTACCATCAAAAAATTTTAACGTGGGTTTTTTACACCGTGTGTTATGGAAGTGTATACAAATATTTTAGGTTGGTGGAACTCGTCAATTTGATAACAATTTTGAGAATTTGGGAGATAAAATCTGATAAAGTTTTGCACTCAAACGCGTACCCGCTACTGATTTATCAAACACTTTCACTTCGAAAAGTTGCTCAAATTGAATTCTACCACCATATAAAATATTTGTATCCATTCCCATAATACCTGGTATGTTATATACGAATCAATAATGTTCGTTTAGATTTGGTTCCAGACTAGACGACTGCTTTTCAACGTTGATGTTTGCCCACATTACGATGACAAGTGCCATTATTGCGTCTATAGAAAAGCAATTTATGGATGTACTTTTAAGACCTCACATTAATTTTCTGTGTTATTGCTGTGCTTTCAGAATTTTCGTGACGTAGGTGCTGCATTTCATGCCGTAGGGTGGATCATGAGTTTATTTATGGCCTCTTTTGGTGGACAAAAACTTCAAGATTTTGTAAGGCAATCCTTTGTGGTAACGTCAAAACGAAATTTTTCTGCGTTAGAGTGACACCATTCCAAAGACAATCTGGGAGTGTAAATGGCACGATTCCGCTTTTACGAAGGATTTAAGGTTCATGCTAATGAGGTCGCAGAAGAACATGAAACTCACAGCTGGACCTTTTGGAGTGTTGTCCTATTCGCTGTTTCTTGGGGTACGACAGGGCTGCTGGTAGTTTCTAAATTAGGACATTTGGGTTTCAGGTGATGAAAATGTCGTATTCCATTATGTGTATGTTGACATCTTAAGTTATTACGTCTGCTAAAGTACTAGAAGTAAATGTCTATAAGTGTTGTGTTAGCAATTAAGTATGTAATATTGTGATTACCACACTGGTAGTATTAAAGAGTTTGCAACCTGTTGTTGTTTATTGGTAGTATGTATATTTATTAACTTTACAGGTTTATAAAGTATAACAAATAAAATAAAATATAATATAATAAATAAAACTCAATAAATCAATAATTCAGCACAATAACTGGCAGCTTTTATCCTTTCCCACTTATTGTCCCTCTTGTCCACTCAACCTTCTTCATCCATTCGATCCCTCTTCCGTCCTCATTCAAAATTAAATTTCTTCTCTACTCTCATCTCTCCCTCTCAATTCTACGCATTCCTTCAACAAATGCTCTATCGTCTCCTTTTTTTCTCCACACATCCTGCATACTCTATTATTATCCTCATCTCCAATATTTATTTTCTCTCTCTCCTCATTTCCACATCTAAATCTTGCTATTATCACTCTCTTTTCTACTCTCTCTCCCTAGGTACTTTGGCATTTCTTCCGTTATTATTTTTTCATACTTCCCATTGTACCTAGACTCCCTAATTCTCGTTCTTCTTTCCTGCACTTGCACATCTCTATCTCTCTGCACTAATTCATCTGTCATTACTCTGCCTCTCTCTCGCATCTCCGCGCCTGCATACCCGTTTCTTTCGAAATATGCCTCCCTCTCTTTCCATATCCTCTTTTCTATTTCTTTCCTTTTTTTTTTCAAACACTCTTGCAAAATTCTGCACTTTCCTCTCTCTATAACTCTCTCCTCAAATCTTATTGCTCTTTTTTCTGCTTCTATTCTTATTCCATCTCTTTTTGTTTCCTCCATCACTATATACCCCGGTGTCTCTCTCTCTCTCTACCCCTAGCACCCATTTCATATATTTTTCTTGCATCCCTTCCAATCCTTCTTGCTCTCTCCATTCCCATATTTCCGCTCCATACATCATCCGGCTTTTCATCAAACTATCAAACATCATTACTCTCCTTCTAAAATCATGTCCAAATTTTCTCTCTCCTATTCCCCATACAGCTTCTATTATCTTATTTGCTTTTTTCTCTCTTTCACATGTACTGTTGCTGTGTTTCTTTCATTCATCACATAACCAGAATACTTCAATTCTTTCACTTCTTCAATTTTCTCTTTCTCCCATCTCCACTCATTTACTTTTCTCCTACCACCCCCTTTTCTGAACACCATCATCTTGGATTTCTCTACATTCACCGTCAACTTTTTCATCCTCATATATTTCTCCATGTTTCCTATCATTTATTTCATACCTTCCTCCTCTCTCGCTAGCACCACCAAATAATCCGCATATGCTAAAGACCACACTTTTTCTTTGCCCACCACAACTCCCCTTGCCTGCCCCTTCCTGGATATCTCTTCTATATCTCCAATAAAAGCTGCAAACAGGCTGGGGCTTAGTCGGCAACCTTGTCTTACTCCCGTATACGTCTTGAAACATTCACTCACCCTTCCATCCACTCTCACTCTACTTATCGTCTCTTCATATATCTCTTCTATTTTTGTTACCAGATGCTCATTTATCCCTCCCTTTCTCAAGCATTCCCACAGTAAATCTCTTTCCACATTATTAAAAGCCGCCTTCAGGTCCACAAAGAATGCATATATCTTGCATCCCTCTTTCTTATCTCATTTCTTGCTATGTGATTCAAGATATATACATTATCCATGGTCCCTCTACCTTTCCTAAATCCCGCCTGTCCGTCTGGTAACACCCCCCTCTCATTCATTTCCTTCATCAGCCTCCCTTCCACAATCATCGCGTATACCTTATATATGCAGTATTTAGGAGAGTGACCCCCCTATAATTACTGACTGTATCCTTTTCTCCTTTCTTATATATGGGGCATATCCCCTCCTTCCAGTCTTGGGGAATCCCTCTCCCTTCCACACTCCATTCATTATCTCTAACAACCTGTCAACTTCCCTTTCCGTTCCATATATCCACGCTTCATTCTGTATACCATCCCTCCCCGGTGTCTTTTTCTTTTCAGTTTTTTTAGTTGTTACTCTAGTTCTTCTCTTGTTATCTCTTCTATTTCTTCCACTCTTTGTTGTCTCTTTTCCTTTTCTTGTCTGTTTTCATCACCCCCCAGCAGCTCACTGAAGTACTCTCTCCATTCCTCCATAGTAATTCTATCACTCAATCTCCCTCTTTTTCTTTCTTTCCTTATTTATGTATCTCCATACCTATTCTTCCGTCTTTATTCCCCATCATCTTTAGATCTTCTTCCATTCGTTTCTTTTGCTTCTTCTCTTTGCATACTAAATTGTACCACTTGCGTGCTCTCTTGTACTCTTCTTTGGTTGCTTTTTTTTTCAATTTCTTAGTTTCCTTCTTGCTTCCTGCTTCCTTTCCCTGCATTCTTTATCCCACCACTCGTTCTTCCACAGCCCCATCTTCTCTCTTATCTCCATCTCTTTTTTCTCTGTTGCATTTCTTATGTTATCGCTTAGTTCCCTCACCTTTTCGCTTATTACTGTTTCTTCGTATTTTGCCTCCCTAAGTCTTGCTCTATAATTTTCTTTTCCTTCTTCCGTCCAAATACTCTTCACAATTTTTCTTCTAAACTCATTCACACTTCCTCTATCTTTCTCTCTTCTTTTTGTCTTCACTTCTAAAAGCATATGGTCCGACTCCATTCTTTCTCCCACCTTGAATTTCTCTATTTCATCCCATGCTTCTTCATTTACCACAACATAATCAATAACTGTCTCCCCTCTTGATCCAATATACGTGTACTCCCCTTTCTCATCTCCTCTGCAGTTCCCATTAAGTATGTCCCACCCTCTTTCTTCTACTAAGCTAATCAGTACACTCCCTTCTGCGTTTTCTGTTCCATCTTTTGTTGATCTTCCTTCTATTGTTTCTTGTTCCGCTTCTATCGTCTTCTTTTTCCCCCAATTCTTGCATTAAAATCCCCCCCAATCACCAAAGTTCCTTCTTCTTGCTCTTTTACTCGCTCTTCTATTATTCTTTTCGTTTCCTTCATCCTTCTGCTGTACACTGTTACAATTCTCCATTTTCTCTGTTTACCTTTTAACGTTCTCTCCATAATCCCTCTTTCTTCTTTTGCTTCAGTTCCATTTTCTCCTTCCAGTTCCTTTTTCACCCCCATTATTATCCCACCTTTAGTTCTCCCTTTCTTGCTTTCCCCCTCAGCATATTCACATTTCCACTTAAATTAAAATTTAAATATATCTAACTGGAACTCCACAAACTTTAATAACTGTAAAATTACTGATGGAACATGTTTCGGCAGAACACTTCTGCCATCATCAGCCCTTAAAGAATATAAAAAATTATGACATTGACGTAATTTTTTTTTTTCGACTTAGATATATTCTGGTTTATTTCCACTTAAACTGTTTCGGCATTTTCTTTTCCAATTTTTCCCACCCATTTTCTTCCACCCACGTTTCTACCATTCCCACTACGTCAAATACTCCCAAAATTCATTCTCTTTGTTTTTTATTCCCGCTACGTTCCAGAATACTATTCTTATTTGCTCCTTTTCTCCTTTATTCCTCTCTGTATTCGTTTTCCCTTTTCTGTCCTGTCGTCTGTTTCTTGTGCTCTTATTCAAAATTTTTCTGTATCTAACTCCCCCTTTTCTTCGTCCCACCTAAGCCCTTTTCTCTCTATCCATATCTTTTTATAACCCACTTTTACCCGCTCTCCTTTTTGTCGCTCTTCTTTGGCTATCGCTCTTAATCTTCTATGTATACTCTCTTTCCTTTTTTTCTCTTAGTTTTCTTTTATTTTCCATAACTTTCCTCTTTTCCCCCCAGCTCCCAAGTTCCACCACAATCATTTTTCCTGCATTTATTTTATACATCTCTCTCACAGTCACTTCTACCTCTAATTAAACCTTCATCTATTTTTCCAGTTTCTTGTCGCTCTCGCATTCCTCTTCGTCCAATCCCGTTACTACAATTTTCTTTTTTCTCACTCTTTTTTCCTGGTCTTCCATTTTCTCCTCCAATTTTTTCATTTTTTCTTTTAGTTCCAGCTTTTCTCTTTCCCATTTTTCTTCATTTTCACGCATCATAATTTTCAACTGTTCCAGTTCCCGGCTCATCTTTCGATTCTCTTCCTTTATCTCCCCTACATCCTCCATAATTTTTTTCAGCCTCTCTTTCATTTCCTCATCCATTGCCTTTTTAATCGGTGATCTTTCTAACTTCTTACATTTCCTAAAGGGGTTAATCCTCTCTTCTGATTCTCGTCCTTCCTCTCTTTTTCTTTTGTAATCTTGTTCTTTCTCGCTCTCACTATCACTTTTTCATTCTATTTCTTTTTCACTTTTTCACGCTTTTTTATCTGCTTATCTTCTCGAGCGCCGCAAAACACGTCCGCTCTGCTCAACTGCTCGAATCGGTAAAAGCTAAATAGTTTGTACTAGTACAAACTGCTTTCAATGAAATTCATTTTGGATTTCTAGTTTTAACTAAAATTATCAGAAAATTCTAGTTTTTTATATATGATAAATCTTTATTTGCCCTACGGGCTTTCTGATTCCTATACATATACAAGTAAACTCAACAATTATAATAATAAAAAAAACTAAATAAAATTCTCTATTTCTTCTCCTCTCCCCTTCCATACCTCTTTCATCCATTTAATTTCCCTTCCATCTACATTCAGTATTTCCTCTCTTTCTTTCCTCTCTCTTTGTTTCATCTCACTGCACTCGTTCCACACATGCTCAATCGTCTCTCTTTCTTCATAGCACATTCTACACATTCTTCCTCCATTTTCTGCCTAATACCTATTTTCTCTCTCTTCATTTCCGCATCTAAACCTCGCCAACATCTTTCTTTCTTTCTTGCTCTCCCTCCCCAAATACTTCGGTACTTCCTCGATCATGCATCTTCCGTACTTCCCGTTGTATCTGGATTCTCTAATTCTTTCTCTCCTTTCTTGTCTATCCGTATCCTTATCTCTTTCACTTAGTGCTACATTCATCCACACGCCTCTTTCTCTCAGTCTCTCTATTTCTTTGCTTGCATACCCATTCCTCCTGTAGTAATTCTCCTTATCATTCTCCTCTGAAATCTTCTTTTTTTCTCTCCAGCACTCCTTTAGTATCCTACATTCTTTCCTCCCTTCCATCCTGTCTTCGAACTTGACCGCTCTTTTTCCCGCTTTCACTCTCAACCTATTCATCTTGCATTCTTCTCTCACTATGTACCCTGGCGTTTCTCTCTCCACCCCTAGCACCCACCTCAGATATTTCTCTTGCACCCTCTCTATCTCCTCTTGTTCTTTCCATCCCCAGACCTCTGCTCCGTACAACAACACGCTTTCAATAAGACTTTCAAACATCATCATTCTCCTCTTAAAATCGCCTCCCCACCTTCTCTCTCCTATTCCCCATACACATCCTATCACCTTGTTCGCTTTTCTTGCCAGTTCTCTAATATGTGCCTTATCTGTGGCTCTTTCATTGAACACATACCCCAAGTATTTGAATTCTCTTACTTCTTCTATTACTTCCCCCTCCCACCTCCAATCACTCTCTTCGTTCTTCCTCTTTCTCTTATTGAACACCAGCATTTTTGTTTTCTCTACATTCACTTCTAGACTTTTCTTCTTCACATATTTTCCTAAACTCTTTATCATTTTCTTCATTTCTCTTTCACTCTTTGCCACCAATACCACATCATCCGCAAACGCCAGGCTCCACCCTTTTTTTCTACCTACCACACACCCCCCCGCTTGTGCTCTCTCTAACATTCAACCTTGCCTCACTCCCTTTGTTGTCACAAACCATTCTCTTTCTCTCTCCCCTACCTTCACTTTACTTTTTGTCTTCTCATATATCTCCTCCACCTTTCTTACCAGCCATTCATTTACCCCTTTCTCCCTCAGGCACTCAAACATCCTCTCTCTGTCCACCTTGTCAAAAGCCTCCACTTTCCCTACTTCTTGTTCTTTAAATCTTGCTTTTTCCAGTCTTCCCTTATACTCTTCCACCCCTTGCTCGTCCCATACTTTAATTATCACCTTCCGTATTTCCTCTATTTTTTCTTCTCCTCCTCTTTTCTCTCTCCCGCTTCCTATACTTATCCCTATAGGCAGATGGTCTGACTCTACTCTTTCCCCTACTCTGAATTCTTCGACTTCTTCCCATGCTTCTTCGTTTACTATTCCGTAGTCTATCACCGTCTCTCCTCTACCGCCTATGTAGGTCCATTCTCCTTCTTCGTCCCCTTGTTTATTTCCATTCAGCACTTCTCATCCTTTTTCTTCTATCCATTCCATCAACTTCTTCCCTTCCGCGTTTCCTTTCTTGTCTTTGGATTTTCTTTTTCCCTCTCCTCTCTCTTCTTCCCAATCCCTGGCCCCTCTTTCCCCAATTCTCCCGTTAAAATCCCCTCCCAGAAGCAGACATTCTTCCCTGTTGTCTTTTAATGTTTCTTCTATCTTGCTTATTGTTTCTTTTATCTCTTTGCTGTGCACTGTCACTATTTTCCACCATTTTCTGTCTATTTTAACGTTTTTCACCATGTGACCTTCCTCTTCTCCCTTCTTTTTAGTATACTCTTTTATTCCTTTTTTTACCCCTGTTATTATTCCCCCTGCTGCTCTTCCTTTTTTCTTTCCCCTTCTCGCCCATTGCCATTCCCACTTGAACACCTTTGGTAACAGTTTTTCTATTTTTTCCCAGCTTTCTGACCATGTTTCTGTTCATCCAAAAATATCGAACTCCTTCACATACTCCCAAAAATCTTCTTTTTTTTTCCTAGTCCCGCTACATTCCAAAATAGTGCCCTCACCCCTGTTTTTCTCGTTACCTTCTTTGATTTCCCCCTTCCTTCCTTAGTTTCCCTCCTACTTCCTTCTTTGTTTCTTTTTTCCCGTTTATTGTCCTTTTTACTTTGCCGTTGTCCCCCTTTTTCCCTCCTCCCCTTCTTCTTCTTATTGGAAAACCTCTAGTCTCTCTCTCTTTTCATTCCATCTCCATTGCTCCCCGTCCACTATTAATTTCCTGTATCCCAGTCTTACTTCTTTCCCTTCTTTCCTTTTTTCCTTCGCCATACTTCTTAGTTTCTTCTGTAAATCTCTATCTTTCTTTGTGAGGTCGTTGTCTATGCATATCCCCCTTGTTTCCCTCTTCTCCCACAATTTTCCTTTGTGCTTCATTATTTTTTCTTTCTCACCCCATCCCTCCATCTCCACCAATACTTGATCCTTGTTAATCCTGTAACAATCTTTTACTTTACTATCCTCTAAATTTTCCTTCAAAAACTTCTCTACATCCTCTTTTTTTACATGACTTTTTCTTTCCCCGTCCCATCCTGTTATCACGATGTTGTTCTTCCTCTTTCTTCTCTCTTCGATTTCCATTCTCTCTTCCAGCTTTTCCACTCTCTCCTTCCACCAGTCTCTCTCTCCTTCCCATCTCTTCTCCTTCTCTTTAAATTCTTCTCTCTGCCTCTCTATCTCTCTCTTGAGTTCCTTGTTTTCTCGTCATATTTCTTTCATCTCCTCCTTCAACTCTTGCAACAGCTCCAATATTTTTTTCTCCATCTCTGTGTCCGTTTCCTTCTCTTTCTCTGATGTCTTCTGTGTTTTCTTTACTCCAGGAGACCTCGCCGTCTTTTTACTTTTTTGAAAAAAATTCTCTTCCTCCTCTTCTTGTTTTTCTGTTCTACCCTCCCCTTTTCTCTTTCTTTTCCTTTCCTCCAGGTAAGAGTCCAGGCTTCCCTGACTGAGCGAGCGGTTTCTATCGTCTTTGTTCATCCGCTTCCTGTGGCGCCTCCTAGATGTCGTTATGTTCCGGCTTCGCCGATATATTCTTTTTCCTGACTATATCTCCTCTTCCCTGCCCAATTCTTTCTTCCTACCCTTCCCTAATACCTCTTCTCGCTTTTCTCAATATCTTCTCTAATTTTTTCTTTATATTACCTTCTATTTCTCTATTTTTCGCTACTTAACCTCTCTACTACATGTTTACCTTCAGATCGGTAATACAGGAATCCTGTTTGTTGATCTTCTATATATATATAAAATCCAAATACCACTCACTGATTGACTCATCACCAAATCTCCGGATCCATTGAAGCGATTGCAATGAAACTTTGCACACTTACTTATTTTACCACGTAGGCGCTCACTAAGAAACAGTTTTGAAAAATTCCAAAGAGGGGTAACGGGCCCCCCCGCCCCGTTAATCTATGTATTCACTGAACCCATTGCAATGAAATTTTGCACACTTACTTATTTCACCACGTAAGCGCCCACTAAGAAACGGTCTTTAAAAATTCCATTCCAAAGGGGGGTAACGGGGCGGGGGAGTTAATCTCTAGATCCACTGAACCGATTGGAATGAAATTTTGCACACTTACTTTTTTTACCACGTAGGCGCTCACTAAGAAACGGTTTTTCAAAATTCCATTCCTAAGGGGTGTAACGGAATGGGGGGGGGGTGGTAATCTCTGAATCCAGTAAACCGATTGCAATGAAATTTTATTACTTATTTATTTCACCATGTGGGCGCTCACTAAGAAACGGTTTTTCAAAATTATTAAAATATTAAATAAAATAGTTAATAAAATAAAATCACCGTGCGAAGCCGGGACGGGTCATCTAGTTATATCATACAATGGAAATTTGGACAAGACTAGACTAGAATTTACTGCTTTCATTCCTGCTCGTTGCTCTTAAAATTAGATGATGAATGGGCTTCCACAACTGGTCCCCTTTTATCTGTTCCAATATGTCTTGTAGAAGTTGCAGAATACCCTATCGTGTTGCCAAATAGGATCTCAAATTTCCGAGGTGCCAAATGGCGTTTGCGGCGGCTTTTCTTCCTGAACTTGGTGTGTGTGTTGAATTTACGAACTCGCGTCGATTAACTGTCGAATTCTTTGACTGAGTTCTAAACGAAAACAAGCAGAATATATAAACTAATAAAAGAAAACTCTAAGCAGTATTGCACAATGGTGTCATATTATTCCGAAAATTTAAAAATCTATGTAACCCGTTCGTATTAATTTTTTTGAAGGTTAAGCTAATTAAACTTCCCCCATATAATAAGTTCGGGAATAAGAATGTTTGGCAGATCTGACCTGTTATTATTTAATCTGAACTCGTATCGAGGTTGGGGCATATTAAGTAAAAATTTGATAATGGGTGTCCATAGAATTCAAAAGATAACGCATTATTTGTTGACCTAGTCGTTGCTTTTTTTCTGGGTATTAATACTCATTGTTTACTTGCGGAGAATAAAATTCATTGTTTTCTCCCGGATATTGATGATTTGTTCAAGGAACTTTATTTCAAGGCGCTACACTTGAAAGGACATAAACAGTCTTTCAAACGACATATTGTTTTTTTAAATCTGAAGTCTGGTGACTGAAAAAAATTTTTTGCTCGCAAGTGTATTTTTGGGAGGAGGAGTAGTAGCTCAGTGGCTGAAGAGTCACAGTGTCAATGTGGAATGCCGCTGAAGACTCGGTTCGAAACCGTGCCGAGATAATAAAAGATTTCTCTGTGCTCCTCGTCTCCTCGGTCGACCTGCCACCGGCCAGGTAGGATAAATGGCAAAATTATTATCATGCAAACCGTTTGCCAAATCAAGAGTGGAAAAGTATTGGCTTCTTCCAAGCTTGTCAAGAATATCCGTAATGTTAAGTAAAGGATATTTCTCATCCACTGTACGTTCATTTAATTTTCGGTAATCTACTACCATGCGCCATTTGCGTTTTCCTGAGGCGATAATACCGTAAATTTATTCCAAAAAATTACCCGTTCGTATTAAAACTTTTGTAGTTTGGAATTTTGATAACTTGCTTTTGTATTGTTGATGATGGGTGTCCTAGAATCTTATCTCTTCAAAAGATGTCGCATTATTTACGTTCTGTGAGGGTTGACCTATTCGTTGTTTCCTCCTGGGTATTAATAGTCATTGTTTACTTGCGGAAAATAAAGGTCATTGTTTTCTACCGGATATTGATTAGTTTGCGTTTCTGTTTGTTTACCAACATTTGCTAATAACTACGAATTAATCTCATATTTGTGGCAAGTTTGGGGAGTTTTAAATTCGATTGCGTTTGTCTCACGGATTGGTTGTAAACTTGATATTGTGGATCTTTGAAGTTGTGACGACCAATTTTGAAATTGCCTTGGGAATTTATTTTTTGTCTGGTTTTGAAAATAATTTTGTCTATAATTAACTTAAAAAAAAGAAGACTTCAAAAAAACACAAGAGTAACATAAGTTGACTAAAAAGTAAAAAGTTAAATTTTATACTGAATTGTTGTTAGATTTTGAGAGATGAATTATTGTTAGATTTGAAATAAATAAATTATTATAAATTGTTTTTATAATTTTTTCGTAGTATCTATTTTGTTATTGTAGATAGGTATATAATCTGTTTTTATGTGTAACTAGGAACTACACACTAATATTTAAAATCCTGTAAATATTTATGTCATAAATTGTAAACATATACAAAACACTAATAGTTGTTAGGCATTTTGCACTAATTCTTTCAACTTTCTTCTCAAGATCTTGCCGCTGGCAGTCCTCGGAATCTCCTCCACAAACCTGACCCCTCCGTAGAGATGTTTTTGGACAGATATATTTTCTCAAAATAGTTGGTCGAGTGATTTCTTACCAAATTGAGCTGAAAACATACCAGTGACGTATTTTAACAGCTCCTCTTCTGTTACAACAACCTGTGGTTATTTAACGACGAAAGCAACAGGAACTTCTCCACATCGTTCGTCCGGTTTTCCAGAATTAAACTCACTTGAAAACTTTTATAATTAATAATTTCCTTCAGCCGATCCACAATATAAATGTATTCATCGTCATCGTAGTACCCCAAATCTCCACTTTTCAGCTTCTTCGTCAAAAGCAGCCATAGTCTGAGCCTCATCCCCCAAATATCAATTCATGATTCCATCCCCTCTAAACCTCAACTCCCCCACTTCTCCAGCCGACAAAATTTTCCCGCTTTCCGGATCACACACTCTAAGAGAAAAACCAGCAATAACTTTTCCTGAAGACCCAAACTTTCTGTCATTCTTTTCTATCATTGTTACTGCGCCAGAAATTTCGGTCATCCCATAAATCTGTCGGACACTCACTTTCAACTTCTTTTGCACCATTTCCTCTAGTTCACTAGATATGGGTGCCGCGCCTCCTACGATGTCTTTGATCGAGGAAAGGTCGTACTGTTCCACTAGGGGATGTTTAACTAAGAATAACCAAATTTGTGGTACCACAAACAATTTAGTAACTTTCTGTTTTTCAATTATTTGGAGACAACAATCCGGAACGAACTTGTCCATCAAAGACATTTTGGCACCGTATAGAAGACTTGACAAGGTGATCATGGTACCAAACATATGGCAAAACGGTAAGTAGTTCACAATAGAGTCGGATTCATTGATGTCAAAATAAAAGGGATTGTGACAATAAAGCAGGGTTGCACACATGTTCCAGTAAGTGAGTTGGACGCATTTTGGTAGATCGGTGGTACCAGAGGAAGTTAGAATGAAAGCGACGTTATCTTTGGGATTTATCTGAAGAGGAGCAAAGTTTTCATTTGTGGTACCATCCAAAAAGTGTTCAAACTGCATCGCTGCAGAAGTTCCATGAATGTTGTAGCTTATAACATGAGTGGGAAAAAACTGGTGGTGTTGCAGCGGCCAAGGTCTTTGTCGTACAAAAAATGACAACCGGACATGGACAAAAATGGTAGAGTTACGTAATTCCACAAACTGAGAGAGATATGGAGACTCTCACTTGGAGTATACTCGTGATTTAGTTCACTAACTGTTGCACCGATATAGAAACACCCAACAATCGTAGCAGCATACTTCCAGTTATTCTGGGAAATTATTGCAACAACATCGTGTTCCTTCACACCTAGACTCTGTAACTTCGTCGCCACCTCTATCGACAGATCGAAGAACTCCCCATAGCTTATTTCGTCATCCGTTGTTTCAATCTAATAACATGCATCAATGAGCACCTTACCAACTGCAATTTCTTAAAATACAAACAATAGCAATTTTCTTTGAATTTCGCTCCATTAATTTATTGAAGAAAATCACCCCCAGTGATGCTTTCGGGAGTTGCATAGTGTCAGGGGGGGCTGTTAACACTTTTCCAGTCATAATTTAGACCTACGAAAAAAACACACATAATTAGTACTAATGGTACTGAAAAAAAAATACAACTTTCGCATCCTTGAGGTACCTATGATCTTAGACTCGATTTCGACATTTGAAATTTGAGATTCGAGATTATAGTTGATAATGTCTGTGGGTACAAGATTAGAATCTAGGCTCAAGACTCCACTTTCAGATGCCAGGTCCCGCATTCCCAACTCCGGACTTCAGACTTTGGGTTCCGGACTCCGGGGTCTCGCATTCAGGTTTCCAACTTGTAGACATTCGAGTTTCGAGATTTGAGATTATAGTTTCCAAAAACCCAGTTTGAGATTCGATGGGAAATTTGATATTTGCAATTCCGAGATTGGAGATTTGAGACTCCAAATTCGGGGTTCTGGGTTTAAGATGCCAAGTTTGGGCTCGAAACGCGAAAGACCAAAAAGACTACTTACGACCAAGTGGCTGAAAAGACAAAAACACTAGATAGGCAAATGGGATAAAAAAGACAGCAGATACAAAAGCCAAACATACCAAAGTTGGTTGTTCGAAAATCACTGAGACGTAAATAACTATGACACATTTTCATGTAGGATAAAATGCAAATTTATTGTTTGCCTTAAGTGTTTTTAATGTTGTATTAAATTGCTCATCGATTAGCAATGTCTACAGCAAAAAACCTTTCACGTTACCAGGTAGATAAATTTATTTATTGTTCATTTGCTTCTAATCGGTTTATTTTTAAGGCGGCCTTACAACAAATGCATAAACACAGATACGCAAACCTTGAATGATAACTGGAATATCTTACTAAACGCGGTATAAATAGGCAAAGAAGAACTATCTATTTATAAGATATTTACATATTGTAACGAAGTTACAGAATTGTCCGTTATTAGAACAGCCAGCGGCGTTAACAGGGCGAAAGTAATACTTTCCGGTGTCGTAGCGGGGTAATTCTTTCACTCCCCTAATCAGAAAAATAGCACGCAGCGAATGAAACTATCCCGAAACCGCTAGGACCACTCCCAGGCACCGCCCTTTGTCACAGCGGACCACGCCCTTTAGATTTGATTCGTACCCTTTCCGGAGATGTTCCAGGTCAAGAAGCACCAGCCGACCATCCTCTCCCATTCCTACCCACATTCCTGGTAATGACCCGGTCCCGAATAATATCCGGACGCTCTCGTTCCGGTCGCCACTTCCGGTTCCAACCGGCCGCGCTTTGGCATTGGACTAATTTTTGCCCTCTTCCGGAAACCCGGACCATAAAGTCCCAATCCCTGATATCTCCGACCATCACCACCGGGAAGACTCGGTGCGATCAAGAGGAAAGAGTGCGTGCCGAGTGTAGTGTTAATAGTGGCATTGTAGATAGTGTAAATAGTTGTATATAGGCTGTTTATTAAAAACCGTCACTTTTATTTTTTCCTGCCGCCAAACTAGACAGCTGACCTCTGGTGTGCCGTTTTCCGTTGTAGCTACCCGCGGTCCCGTGGAGCATACCACGTAAAAAAGTGGCAACCCGACGGCAGAAAGCGTCACAATATTACCGGGTTAGAAAACAAGAAATAAAACTGTACGATCACAGAAGTTAATAAAATTATTCCTGTTCTTGTTCTTCAATTATTATTATTATTTGAAGAAAACGTTCTGAACCGAACTTGCCTAGTTGTTTTGGCACCCAAAAAGTGGGAAAATGTTAAAAAGGGAGTTGTGTTTTGGGTTTCCGTGAAGAAGAACGAAGTTGTCAGTTGTGATAGCAGATGGAAAGTGCATGTGCTGATTATATATACTTACAAATACAAACAATAGCTGTCCTTTTTGGGTCCCGCTTCGTCAGAGCGCACCTTCAGGCCTGTTAACACTTGTCCCCTACTGCTACAAAATTGCGTTATTTTACAAGTATTTACTCTTACAATAACTTACTTAGATTGAAAATTTTTCAGTGATGTTTGCAAAATCAAATCTAAAAAAATACGTAAAAAAAAAGTTGTAACCACACTACACACAGCTTTAATTTGAATATCGTTTTGTAGAGGAAAGAAGTGAGAAATCTTCAGCATCTATTACGAGGACCCAAGAGACTACATTTTTCTCATTATTTTGCTTTTATCTGTTCTCTTTGTCTTTGTGAATTATCATTTCAATCCAACTTAGTTTTTCATAAATCTGTTAGTCTGTTGTTGGATTTGTGTATCTTTTAATAAATTGGTGCTTATAGTTTTCCGGCTTAGATTTTCAATCGCTAACAAATTTCTAGTCTACTTCTGGTGTTTCTCACTTCCTTTTAAATTTTATATCGACTTCGTTTCAAATAGTTCCAAATTCTTTTAAATACACGGCACAAGGTAAAGAGTTACGAACAGGAATGAGACAAGGCGAAGAAAAAAAATGCAGTAAAACAGAGATAACATCAAAGCAAATAGGAAGTCAAGAAGAAATTCTGCTGAAAATGGAAGAGATGATGGAGAAAACGATGGATGAACTCAAACAAGTAAAACAAGAAAGAAGCGAAACCAAGAAAGAAATGGGTCAGGTGAAGAAAGACAACAGACAGCTCAGCGAAAATTAGGAAGAACTACCAACTCAAGATTTGTGATTCAAGGTTTGACATTGAAAGTTGGAGATTCCAGGTTTGAGATTTAAATTCTAAAATTCGAACTCCCAGGTTCAAGATTTCATATTCATAATTCGCGATTCGAGATTTGATGTTCAAGGTTTGAGATTCAAAACTAAAGATTCGATATTTGAGATTCAAGGTTGAAGATTTCAGGTTTCAATTTTCAAGATTTCAAGATTCTAGATTACAGATTCAAGTATTTTATGTTCAAGGTTTGAGATTCAAGGTTAGAGATTTGAAATTTGAGATTCAAGGCTTGACATTCAAGATTGAAGATTCCCGGTTTGAAATTCGATATTCTATATTCGAGATTTGAAATTCTAGATGAGAGATCCGAGATTTTAGATTCGATATTTGAAATTCGAGATTCAAGGTTTAAAATTCAATATTAGAGATTCCAGATTTGAAATTCGAGCTTGGAGATTCTAGATTCGAGACTTGAGGATCAAGGTTAAAGATTTGATATTCGATATTTGATGTTCAAGCTTTGAAATTAGGTCAGAGATTTGAGATTTGAGCTTCAGTGTTCTATATCCCATTCGAGATTCAATGTTTCAGATTCCAGATTTAAGATTCGAGCTTGGAGATTCTAGATTTTAGATTCAAGGTTCAAGGTTTGACAGTCAAGGATTGAGATTCGAGATTCTACATTCCGGATTCAAGTTTTAAGATTCGATATTTGATGTTCGAGGTTTGAGATTCAAGATTTGAGATTCAATGTTTGACATTCCAGGTTGGAGATTCCAGGTTTGAGATTCAATTTTCGAGATTCCAAATTTGAGATTCGAGCTTGGAAATTCTAGATTCGAAATTCAAGGTTAAAGGTTTTACAGTCAAAGATTGAGATTCGAGATTCTACATTCCAGATTATTGGAGATACCAGGTTTGAGATTTGAGATCCCAGATTCCAGATTTCGGACTCGATATTTGATGTTCAAGCTTTGACACTAAAGGTTAGAGATTTGAGATTTGAGATCCAGTATTCGATATTCCAGATTTGAGATTCGAGGTTCGAGGTCTAACAATCAAGGATTGAGATTCGAAATGCGAGATTCTACATTACATATTCAAGATTCGATATTGATGTTCAAGGTTTGAGATGCAAAATTTGAGATTCAACGTTAGGCATTCAAGGTTGGAGATTCCAGCTTTGAAATTTGAGATTCTAGATGCGAGATTCTAGATCAGGGATTCGAGATTCTAGATTCGAAATTTGAGGTTTGATATTTGAGATTCAAGATTCAAGGTTTGAGATTCAATATTTGAGTTTTCAGATTTGAGATTTGAGCTTGGAAATTCGATATTTGAAATTTGAGATTTGAGGTTTCAGATTCCAGATTTAAGATTCGAGCTTGGAGCTTCTAAATTCTAGATTCAAGGTTCAACTTTTGACAGTCAAGGATTGAGATTCGAGATTCTACATTCCAGATTCAAGTTTTAAGATTCGATATTTGATGTTCAAGTGTTGAGATTCAAGATTAGAGATTCGAGATTTGAGATCCAATGTTTGACATTCACGGTTGGAGATTCCAGGTTTGAGAATAGAGATTCAAGATTCCAGATTCGAGATTCACTATTTTATGTTCAAGGTTCGAAATTTTAGATTAGAGGTTCGAGATTTGAGATTCAAGGTTTGACATTCAAGGTTGAAAATTCTAGGTTTGAGATTCGAGATTCCATATTCAATATGTTCAATCTTTGAGATGAGAGGTTTCAGATTCAGTATTTGATATTCCACATTTGAATTCAAGGTTCAAAGTTTGACAATCAAGGATTGAAATTTGAGATTTGACATTTAGTATTCGATATTTCAGATTTGAGATTTGAGGTTTAAGGTCAAGGATTGAGATTCGTGATTCTAGATTACAGATTTAAGATTCGGTATTAATGTTCAAGGTTTGAGATTCAAAATTAGAGATATGAGATTTGAGATCCATGGTTTGACATTCAAGGTTGAAGATTCCCGAGATTGCGAGATTCGAGATTCTGTATCAGGGATTCGAGATTCTAGATTTTATATTTAAGATTCGAAATTCCAAATTTGAGAGTCGAGCTTGGAGATTCTAGATTCGAAATTCAAGGTTAAAGGTTTGACAGTCAAGGTTAGGGATTCCAGGTTTAAGACTCGAGTTCCGAAATTCCAGATTTCAGATTTCAGATTCCAGATTCAACATTCGAGATTCGATATTTGATGTTCAAGCTTTGACATTAAAGGTTAGAGATTCGAGATTTGAGATCCAGTATTCAATATTCCAGATTTGAGATTTGAGGATTGATGTTCAAGGTTTGAGATGCAAGATTTGAGATTCAACGTTAGGCATTCAAGGTTGGAGATTCCCGGTTTGAAATTCGAGATTCTAGATGCGAGATTGTAGATCAGGGATTCGAGATTCTAGATTCGAAATTTGATATTCGGGATTCAGGGTTTGAGATTGCAGGTTTGAGTTTCAATATTCGTGATTGCAGATTCCAGATTCAAGATTCAAAATTGGATATCTGTTGTTAAAGCTTAGGGGTTCGAGATTTGAGATTCAGTATTAGATATTAGAGGTTCAAGGTTTGACAATCGAGGATTGAGGTTCGAGATTCTAGATTACAGATTCAAGTATTTGATGTTCAAGGTTTGAGATTTAAGATTAGAGATTCGAAATTTGAGATTCAAGGCTTGATATTCAAGATTGGAGATTCCCGGTTTGAAATTCGACATTCTATATTCGAGATTTGAGATTCTAGATGAGAGATCCGAGATTTTAGATTCGATATTTGAGATTCAGGATTTGACATTCAAGGTTGGGGATTCCAAATTCCAATTCCACATTCAAAATTTGTGATTCGATATTTGATCTTGAAGCTTTGAGATTAAAGTTTAGAGATTTGATATTTGAGATTCGAGATTCAAGGTTTGAGTTTCCAGATTTGAGATTTGAGCTTGGAGATTCGATATTTGGACTAAAATCTTCACAAAATGGCGTAAAAGTACAAAAAGTCAAGCACGGTGAACTAAAGTATTAACTATATGTATAATGTTAGATCCATGTAATTGTAAAACTGTGGTGCGTTTTAAACAAATTTTAGACGAGCAGACCGAAGAAGGCCTTTGAGCCGAAACCACTCTCTGCGAATAAAGATAAATATAGTTTCGGAGTAGCGTTATAGTTTCTTTGAAGATTAAATGCCTGAAATTGGTTATAAAAACAAGATCAAGATTAGAGATTCGAGATTCAATATTTGAGATTCCAGACTTGAGATTCGAGCTTGGAGATTCTAGATTTAAGATTTGAGGTTCAAGGTTTGACATTCAAGGATTGAGATTCGACATTCTAGATTCTACATTCCAAATTCGAGATTCAATATTTGATGTTCAAGGTTTGAAATTGTAGATTAGAGGTTCGAGAATTCTAGGTTTGAGATTCGAGGTTCCAGCTTCCAGATTCAGTATGTTCAAGATTTGAAATTCGAGAATTGAGATTCAGTATTCGATATTCCAGATTTGAGATTTGAGGTTCTAAGTTTGACAATCAAGGATTGAGATTCGAGATTCTAGATTACAGATTCAATATTTGATATTTCATTTTCAATGTTTGAGATTTAAGATTAGAGATTCAAGGTTTGACATTCAAGGTTGGAGATTCCCGGTTTGAAATTCGAGATTCTATATTCGAGATTTGATATTCGAGATTCTAGATTTGATATTGGAGATGCGAGATTCATGGTTTGAGATTAAATATTCGAGATTCCAAATTTGAAATTCGAACTTAAAGATTCTAGATTCGATATTTGAAGTTCAAGGGTTGACATTTAAGGATTGAGATTTGAGTTTCAAAATTCCAGACTCGAGATTCGATGTTCAAGGTTTGAGTTCAAGATTAGAGATTTGAGATTCAAAGTTTGACAATCAAGGATTGAGATTCGAGATTTGAGATTTTAGATTACAGATTAAAGAGTCGGTATTTGATGTTGAAGGTTTGAGATTCAATATTCGAGGTTACAAATTTGAGATTTGAGCTTGGGAATTCTAAATTCGAATTTCAAGGTTAAAGGTTTAACATTCAAGAATTGAGATTCGAGATTCTACGTTCCAGATTATTGGAGATACCAGGTTTGAGAGTTGAGATTCCAGATTCCAAATTCAAGATTCGATATCATATGTTCAAGATTTGAGCTTATAGCTTAGAAATTCGGAATTTGATATTAAGAATTCGATTTGAGATTTGAGGTTTAATTTTTGACATTCAAAGATTGAGATTCGAGATTCGAGATTCTACATTCCAGATTCGAGATTCTACCTTAGACATTTTAGATACTAGATTCGAGGTTCAAGGCTTGACTTGACAGTCAACGATTGAGATTTGAGATTCTACATTCCAGATTCAAGATTCGGAATTCGATATTTGACATTCAAGGTTGGAGATTCCAGTTTTGAGATTTGAGTTTCGAAATTCTCGATTCCAGATTCCAGATTCAAGATTCGAGATTCGATATCTGATGTTTAAAGCTCAAGGATTGAGATTCGAAATTCAAGATTCTAGACTACAGATTCAAGATTCGATATTGATGTTCAAGGTTTAAGATTCAAGATTTGTCGTTCAAGGTTGGAGATTCCCTGTTTAAAATTCGAGATTCTAGATCAGGGATTCGAGATTCTAGTTTCGATATTTGAGATTCGAGATTCAAGGTTTGAGATTCCAGATTTGAGATTCGAGCTTGGAGATTCCACATTTGACAATCAAAGACTGAGATTTGAGATTCGAGATTCTATATGCCAGATTCAAAATTCGAGATTCGATATTTGATGTTCAAGGTTTGAAATTCGATATTTGAGATTCAATGTTTCACATTCAAGGTTGGAGATTCCAGGTTTTGTGATTTGAGTTTCGAAATTCCAGAATCTAGAATCCAGATTCAAGTTTCGAGATTCGATATTAATTTTATGTTCAAGCTTTGATATTAAAGGTTAGAGATTCGAGATTTGCTATTCAGTATTCGATATTCTAGTTTTCAGATTCGAGGTTGGACCTTCCAGGTTTGAAATTTGAGATTCTATATTCGAGATTTGAGATTCGGGATTCAACACTTGAGATTAGAGCTTGGACATTCTAGATTTGGTATTTGAGGTTTAAGGTTTGACATTAAAGGATTGAGATTCGAGATTCTACATTCCAGATTCGAGATTCGATATTTAATGTTCAAAATTTGAAATTCAAGATTAGGGATTCAAGATTTGAGATTCAAGGTTTGACATTCAAGGTTGGAGATTCCAGGTTTGAGATTCGAGTTTCGAAATTCCAGATTCCAGATTCGAGATTCGATATTTGATGTTCAGCTTTGACATTAAAAGTTAGAGATTCGAGATTGGCTATTTAGTATTCGATATTCTAGTTTTCAGATTCGAAGTTGGACATTCAAGGCTGGAGATTCCCAGTTTAAAATTCGAGGTTTTATATTCGAGATTTGCGATTCCAGATGATAGATTCCAGATTCGGGATTTGAGGTTAAAGCTTTGACATTCAAGGATTTTAAAATTCGGGATTCAACATTTGAGATTAGAGCTTTGAGATTCTAGATTCTATACTTGAGGTTTAAGGTTTGACATTAAAGGATTGAGATTCGAAATTCGTGATTCTACATTCCAGATTCGAGATTCGATATTTGATGTTCAAGGTTTGAAATTCAAGATTAGAGATTCCAGGTTGGAGATTCCAGGTTTGAGATTCGAGTTTTGAAATTCCAGATTCCAGATTCCAGATTTGAGATTCGTGATTCCAGATTCAAGATTCGATATATGTTGTTAAAGATGATATTCAGCGTTATATATTGAAAATTTGAGATTCAGTATTCGATATTCCAGATTTGAGATTTGAGGTTCAAGGTTTGACAATCGATAATTTAATATTCGATATTTGGTGTCCAAGGTTTGAGATTAAAGATTATAAAATCGAGATTTGAGATCCCACGTTTGAAATTCAAGGTTGGAGATTCCCGGTGTGAGATTCTAGATTCGAGATTCGATATTCTAGATCGGAGATTTGAGATTCTAGATACGGTATTTGAGATTCGAGATTTAAGGTTTGATATTCCAGGATTTCGATTTCGCGTTTTCAAGTTTTGCAAGAAAAATTTTAAGTTCCCAACTCTAAACACCAGAATTTGGACTCTTGAGTTTGGAATCTCGTATTTGAGATTCGATATTTCAGACACGAGATTTTAGTTTCCCAATTCCAAATTACAAAATTTTACTCGGAATTGCGATTTCATGATGGGAGATACATACGAGAATAGAGTTGGAGGTTTGATATTCGATATTCGAGATTCGAGATTCAAAATTCGTGATTCGAAATTTGAGATTTGAGATTTGGTATTCGAGGCACGATATACGAAAATAGTGATTTGAGATTGGAGATTCCATGTTCTACATGCTAAATTTCAATTTCCAAGTCCAAACTGTAATAACAACTCCAAACCCCGGATTTAAGTTTCAGGGCTAGAGGCGCGAGAATAAGATATTTCAGACACGAAATTTTAGTTTCCCAACTCCGAAGTCCAAAACTTTTACTCTGAATTGCGGTTTCATGATCGAGATTCAAGATTCGATATACGAGAATAGAGTTGGAGATTTGATATTCGAGATTTGAGATTTGAGATTTGAGATTCGAGATTCGAGATTCGAGATTCGAGATTCGAGATTCGAGATTCGAGATTCGAGATTCGAGATTCGAGATTCGAGATTCGAGATTCGAGATTCGAGATTCGAGATTCGAGATTCGAGATTCGAGATTCGAGATTCGAGATTCGAGATTCGAGATTCGAGATTCGAGATTCAAGGTTAAAGGTTTGACAGTCAAGGTTAGGGATTCCATATTTAAGACTCGAGTTCCGAAATTCCAGATTTCAGATTTCAGATTCCAGATTCAACATTCGAGATTCGATATTTGATGTTCAAGCTTTGACATTAAAGGTTAGAGATTCGAGATTTGAGATCCAGTATTCAATATTCCAGATTTGAGATTTGAGGATTGATGTTCAAGGTTTGAGATGCAAGATTTGAGATTCAACGTTAGGCATTCAAGGTTGGAGATTCCCGGTTTGAAATTCGAGATTCTAGATGCGAGATTGTAGATCAGGGATTCGAGATTCTAGATTCGAAATTTGATATTCGGGATTCAGGGTTTGAGATTGCAGGTTTGAGTTTCAATATTCGAGATTCCTGATTTGAGATTCGAGCTTCGAGATTCCAGATTCGACATTTGAGGTTCAAGGTTTGACAGTCAAGGATTGAAATTCGAGATTCTACATTCCAGATTCAAGATTCGATATGTGACATTAAAGGTTAGAGTCAATCAAGATTTGCGATACAGTATTCGATATTCCAAATTTCAAATTCGAGGTTGGACATTCAGATTCCGGGTTTGAAATTCGAGATTCTATATTCCAGATTTGAGATTCTAGATTCGGGTTTTGAGGTTCAAGATTTGATATTCAAGGATTGAGATTTGAGATTCGATATTAATTTGATGTTCAAGGTTTGAAATTCAATATTAGAGATTCGAGACTTGAGATTCACGGTTGAAGATTCCAGGTTTGAGATTCGAGATTCGTGATTGCAGATTCCAGATTCAAGATTCAAAATTGGATATCTGTTGTTAAAGCTTAGGGGTTCGAGATTTGAGATTCAGTATTAGATATTAGAGGTTCAAGGTTTGACAATCGAGGATAGAGGTTCGAGATTCTAGATTACAGATTCAAGTATTTGATGTTCAAGGTTTGAGATTTAAGATTAGAGATTCGAAATTTGAGATTCAAGGCTTGATATTCAAGATTGGAGATTCCCGGTTTGAAATTCGACATTCTATATTCGAGATTTGAGATTCTAGATGAGAGATCCGAGATTTTAGATTCGATATCTGAAATTCGGATTCATGGTTTAAGATTCAATATTCGAGATTCCAGATTTGAAATTCGAGCTTGGAGATTCAAGATTCGATATTTGAGGTTTAATGTTGTTAAAAATTCGATATTCGATATTTGATGTTCAAGCTTTGAAATTAAATGTTAGAGATTTGAGATTTGAGCTTCAGTGTTCGATATTCCAGATTTGAGATTCGAGGTTCAAGGTTTGACAATGAAGGATTAAGATTTGAGATTTGAGATTCTAGATTACAGACTTAATATTCGATATTCGATTTCCAAGGTTTGCGATTGAAGATTAGAGATTCGATATTTGAGATTCAAGGTTTGACATTCAAGGTTGGGGATTCCAAATTCCAATTCCAGATTCAAAATTCGTGATTCGATATTTGATCTTGAAGCTTTGAGATTAAAGTTTAGAGATTTGATCTTTGAGATTCGAGATTCAAGGTTTGAGTTTCAGATTTGAGATTTGAGCTTGGAGATTCGATATTTGGACTAAAATCTTCACAAAATGGCGTAAAAGTACAAAAAGTCAAGCACGGTGAACTAAAGTATTAACTATATGTATAATGTTAGATCCATGTAATTGTAACTGTGGTGCGTTTTAAACAAATTTTAGACGAGCAGACCGAAGAAGGCCTTTGAGCCGAAACCACTCTCTGCGAATAAAGATAAATATAGTTTCGGAGTAGCGTTATAGTTTCTTTCAAGATTAAATGCCCGAAATTGGTTATAAAAACAAGATCAAGATTAGAGATTCGAGATTCAATATTTGAGATTCCAGACTTGAGATTCGAGCTTGGAGATTTTAGATTTAAGATTTGAGGTTCAAGGTTTGACATTCAAGGATTGAGATTCGACATTCTAGATTCTACATTCCAAATTCGAGATTCAATATTTGATGTTCAAGGTTTGAAATTGTAGATTAGAGGTTCGAGAATTCTAGGTTTGAGATTCGAGGTTCCAGCTTCCAGATTCAGTATGTTCAAGATTTGAAATTCGAGATTTGAGATTCAGTGTTCGATATTCCAGATTTGAGATTCGAGGTTCAAGGTTTGACAATGAAGGATTAAGATTTGAGATTTGAGATTCTAGATTACAGACTCAATATTCGATATTCGATTTCCAAGGTTTGCGATTGAAGATTAGAGATTCGATATTTGAGATTCAAGGTTTGACATTCAAGGTTGGGGATTCCAAATTCCAATTCCACATTCAAAATTCGTGATTCGATATTTGATCTTGAAGCTTTGAGATTAAAGTTTAGAGATTTGATATTTGAGATTCGAGATTCAAGGTTTGAGTTTCCAGATTTGAGATTTGAGCTTGGAGATTCGATATTTGGACTAAAATCTTCACAAAATGGCGTAAAAGTACAAAAAGTCAAGCACGGTGAACTAAAGTATTAACTATATGTATAATGTTAGATCCATGTAATTGTAAAACTGTGGTGCGTTTTAAACAAATTTTAGACGAGCAGACCGAAGAAGGCCTTTGAGCCGAAACCACTCTCTGCGAATAAAGATAAATATAGTTTCGGAGTAGCGTTATAGTTTCTTTCAAGATTAAATGCCCGAAATTGGTTATAAAAACAAGATCAAGATTAGAGATTCGAGATTCAATATTTGAGATTCCAGACTTGAGATTCGAGCTTGGAGATTTTAGATTTAAGATTTGAGGTTCAAGGTTTGACATTCAAGGATTGAGATTCGACATTCTAGATTCTACATTCCAAATTCGAGATTCAATATTTGATGTTCAAGGTTTGAAATTGTAGATTAGAGGTTCGAGAATTCTAGGTTTGAGATTCGAGGTTCCAGCTTCCAGATTCAGTATGTTCAAGATTTGAAATTCGAGATTTGAGATTCAGTGTTCGATATTCCAGATTTGAGATTCGAGGTTCAAGGTTTGACAATGAAGGATTAAGATTTGAGATTTGAGATTCTAGATTACAGACTCAATATTCGATATTCGATTTCCAAGGTTTGCGATTGAAGATTAGAGATTCGATATTTGAGATTCAAGGTTTGACATTCAAGGTTGGGGATTCCAAATTCCAATTCCACATTCAAAATTCGTGATTCGATATTTGATCTTGAAGCTTTGAGATTAAAGTTTAGAGATTTGATATTTGAGATTCGAGATTCAAGGTTTGAGTTTCCAGATTTGAGATTTGAGCTTGGAGATTCGATATTTGGACTAAAATCTTCACAAAATGGCGTAAAAGTACAAAAAGTCAAGCACGGTGAACTAAAGTATTAACTATATGTATAATGTTAGATCCATGTAATTGTAAAACTGTGGTGCGTTTTAAACAAATTTTAGACGAGCAGACCGAAGAAGGCCTTTGAGCCGAAACCACTCTCTGCGAATAAAGATAAATATAGTTTCGGAGTAACGTTATAGTTTCTTTGAAGATTAAATGCCTGAAATTGGTTATAAAAACAAGATCAAGATTAGAGATTCGAGATTCAATATTTGAGATTCCAGACTTGAGATTCGAGCTTGGAGATTCTAGATTTAAGATTTGAGGTTCAAGGTTTGACATTCAAGGATTGAGATTCGACATTCCAAATTCGAGATTCAATATTTGATGTTCAAGGTTTGAAATTGTAGATTAGAGGTTTGAGAATTCTAGGTTTGAGATTCGAGGTTCCAGCTTCCAGATTCAGTATGTTCAAGATTTGAAATTCGAGATTTGAGATTCAGTATTCGATATTCCAGATTTGAGATTTGAGGTTCTAAGTTGGACAATCAAGGATTGAAATTCGAGATTCTAGATTACAGATTCAATATTTGATATTTCATTTTCAATGTTTGAGATTTAAGATTAGAGATTCAAGGTTTGACATTCAAGGTTGGAGATTCCCGGTTTGAAATTCGAGATTCTATATTCGAGATTTGATATTCGAGATTATAGATTTGATATTGGAGATGCGAGATTCATGGTTTGAGATTAAATATTCGAGATTCCAAATTTGAAATTCGAACTTAAAGATTCTAGATTCGATATTTGAAGTTCAAGGGTTGACATTTAAGGATTGAGATTTGAGTTTCAAAATTCCAGACTCGAGATTCGATGTTCAAGGTTTGAGTTCAAGATTAGAGATTTGAGATTCAAAGTTTGACAATCAAGGATTGAGATTCGAGATTCGAGATTTTAGATTACAGATTAAAGAGTCGGTATTTGATGTTGAAGGTTTGAGATTCAATATTCGAGGTTACAAATTTGAGATTTGAGCTTGGGAATTCTAAATTCGAATTTCAAGGTTAAAGGTTTAACATTCAAGAATTGAGATTCGAGATTCTACGTTCCAGATTATTGGAGATACCAGGTTTGAGATTTGAGATTCCAGATTCCAAATTCAAGATTCGATATCATATGTTCAAGATTTGAGCTTATAGCTTAGAAATTCGGAATTTGATATTAAGAATTCGATTTGAGATTTGAGGTTTAATTTTTGACATTCAAAGATTGAGATTCGAGATTCGAGATTCTACATTCCAGATTCGAGATTCTACCTTAGACATTTTAGATACTAGATTCGAGGTTCAAGGCTTGACTTGACAGTCAACGATTGAGATTTGAGATTCTACATTCCAGATTCAAGATTCGGAATTCGATATTTGACATTCAAGGTTGGAGATTCCAGTTTTGAGATTTGAGTTTCGAAATTCTCGATTCCAGATTCCAGATTCAAGATTCGAGATTCGATATCTGATGTTTAAAGCTCAAGGATTGAAATTTGAGATTCAGTATTTGATATTCCTGATTCGAGGTTCAAGGTTTGACAATCAAGGATTGAGATTCGAAATTCAAGATTCTAGACTACAGATTCAAGATTCGATATTGATGTTCAAGGTTTAAGATTCAAGATTAGAGATTTGTCGTTCAAGGTTGGAGATTCCCTGTTTAAAATTCGAGATTCTAGATCAGGGATTCGAGATTCTAGTTTCGATATTTGAGATTCGAGATTCAAGGTTTGAGATTCCAGATTTGAGATTCGAGCTTGGAGATTCCACATTCGAGATTCGAGGTTCATGGTTTGACAATCAAAGACTGAGATTTGAGATTCGAGATTCTATATGCCAGATTCAAAATTCGAGATTCGATATTTGATGTTCAAGGTTTGAAATTCGAGATTTGAGATTCAATGTTTCACATTCAAGGTTGGAGATTCCAGGTTTGAGATTTGAGTTTCGAAATTCCAGAATCTAGAATCCAGATTCAAGTTTCGAGATTCGATATTAATTTGATGTTCAAGCTTTGATATTAAAGGTTAGAGATTCGAGATTTGCTATTCAGTATTCGATATTCTAGTTTTCAGATTCGAGGTTGCACCTTCCAGGTTTGAAATTTGAGATTCTATATTCGAGATTTGAGATTCAGGATTCAACACTTGAGATTAGAGCTTGGACATTCTAGATTTGGTATTTGAGGTTTAAGGTTTGACATTAAAGGATTGAGATTCGAGATTCGAGATTCTACATTCCAGATTCGAGATTCGATATTTAATGTTCAAAATTTGAAATTCAAGATTAGGGATTCAAGATTTGAGATTCAAGGTTTGACATTCAAGGTTGGAGATTCCAGGTTTGAGATTCGAGTTTTGAAATTCCAGATTCCAGATTCCAGATTTGAGATTCGTGATTCCAGATTCAAGATTCGATATATGTTGTTAAAGATGATATTCAGCGTTATATATTGAAAATTTGAGATTCAGTATTCGATATTCCAGATTTGAGATTTGAGGTTCAAGGTTTGACAATCGATAATTTAATATTCGATATTTCGTGTCCAAGGTTTGAGATTAAAGATTATAAATTCGAGATTTGAGATCCCACGTTTGAAATTCAAGGTTGGAGATTCCCGGTGTGAGATTCTAGATTCGAGATTCGATATTCTAGATCGGAGATTTGAGATTCTAGATACGGTATTTGAGATTCGAGATTTAAGGTTTGATATTCCAGGATTTCGATTTCGCGTTTCCAAGTTTTGCAAGAAAAATTTTAAGTTCCCAACTCTAAACACCAGAATTTGGACTCTTGAGTTTGGAATCTCGTATTTGAGATTCCATATTTCAGACACGAGATTTTAGTTTCCCAATTCCAAATTACAAAATTTTACTCGGAATTGCGATTTCATGATGGGAGATACATACGAGAATAGAGTTGGAGGTTTGATATTCGATATTCGAGATTCGAGATTCAAAATTCGTGATTCGAAATTTGAGATTCGAGATTTGGTATTCGAGGCACGATATACGAAAATAGTGATTTGAGATTGGAGATTCCATGTTCTACATGCTAAATTTCAATTTCCAAGTCCAAACTGTAATAACAACTCCAAACCCCGGATTTAAGTTTCAGGGCTAGAGGCGCGAGAATAAGATATTTCAGACACGAGATTTTAGTTTCCCAACTCCGAAGTCCAAAACTTTTACTCTGAATTGCGGTTTCATCATCGAGATTCAAGATTCGAGTTGGAGATTTGATATTCGAGATTTGAGATTTGAGATTTGAGATTTGAGATTTGAGATTTGATATTCGAGATTTGAGATTTGAGATTTGAGATTCGAGATTCGAGATTCGAGATTCGAGATTCGAGATTCGAGATTCGAGATTCGAGATTCGAGATTCGAGATTCGAGATTCGAGATTCGAGATTTCAACACCAAAACCCGGCTTTCAGTTTCAGGACCAGACGCTTGGGAATAACATATTTGATTTTCCATATTCGGATTCGGAAAATCTGTAAATTGAAAATACGAAGATGTAAAAGTGGAAAATCCGAAAATCCAAAAATCTGAAAGTCCGAAAACTGAGAAACCTAATGACTGGAAAACTAAATAACTGGGAAACTGAGAACCTGAGAACTTGAAATCCTGAGAACCTCGGAACATAAAATCCTCAGAGCATGAGAACCTGAAAACCCAAAAACTTCAGAACCTGTGAAACTGAAGCTAAAAACTTGAGAATCTGAAAGCCTCAGAAAACTTGACGAACTAAAAATTTTAATAAAATTTTATAAACCAACAAAGTATGAAATTTAAAGATTGAGAATCGGAGAACCAGAAAAAAAAAATCGCTAATCAGAGAACCTGAAAAACTGAAAAAGTAGGAAACCGAGGACTATGACTGAGAATGTGTGAAAGTGGGATACTATGATATTGAGAAGTTAAGAATCTGAGAAAGTAAAAAAAAAAAAATTTTATTCTGTGTGTATATATCAAAAAACATAATTTCTTGTTTACCAAATTCTTTTATTCCAAAAATTACTCACTCCGAAGTCTGCACCTACAATAATAACAAATATTGGATGCGCCATTTTATAAATAGATTATTATGTTAGAAAATTTGTTGTTGGTGGTAAAGACCCCTAAAATTTTAAAACAGTTCTTTCAACTTTCTTCTTAAAATCTTGCCCCCTGCAGTTTTCGGAATCTCCTCCACAAACCTAACGCCTCCGTGAAGATGTTTCTGCGCAGATATATTTTCTACAAATAAGAGTTCATTTTGCAACTGGTTATTAAGAAAATCACATACCAGAGACGTATTTTAACAGCTCTTCTTCTGTTACATTTACACCAGGTTGTTTAATCACAAAAGCGAAGGGAACTTCTCCAGCTCGTTCGTCAGGTTTTCCCACAACCGCCACTTCTTTAACTGCCGGGTGTTTGTTCAATAGAGCCTCCAGTTCGCTTGGGGACACCTATGAATAAGAACTGTATGACAATAAAAAAGTGCTTGACTTACTTGAAATCCTTTGTACTTAATGATTTCCTTCAGCCGATCCACAATATAAATATACCCGTCCTCATCGTAGTACCCTAAATCGCCGCTCCTCACATATCCATCTTCGTCGAAAGCCTTCAAAGTCTGAGCCTCATCTCCTAGATATCCCTTCATGCTCCCACCGCCTTTAATTCTTAGCTCTCCGACCTCCCCGACTGGTAAAATTATTCCACTTTCGGGATCGCAGACTTTAATAGCAAAATTCATGATGACCTTTCCAGACGAGCCAAATCTTGATTCGCTTTTTGGCGTCATCACTGCTGCTCCACAAACTTCGGTCATTCCGTAGATCTGACGGACACTCTTCACTTTCAACTTCTCCTCGACTAACTTTTCTATCTCCGAAGATACAGGTGCTGCCCCTGTTAGAATGGCTTTGATCGACGAAAGGTCGTACTCTTCTACTAGAGGATGTTTGACTAAGAACAAGAGTATCGATGGTACCACAAACAACTTGGTCACTCTGTGCCGTTGAATAATTTGAAGGAAACGATCTGGGATGAACTTGTTCATCAGGGCCAACTTGGCACCGTAGAGGACACTCGCCAAAATCACAGCTTCTCCAGAGATATGAAAAACGGGAAGATAGCCGACCAAACAGTCAGTGTCATTTATGTCGTAGAAGAGAGGATCGTGGGCATACAGCAAGGTCGCACGCAAGTTGGAGTGAGTAAGTTGGACGCATTTCGGGAAACCGGTGGTTCCGGAAGAGGTCAAGATGAGAGCTATGTTTTCCTTCGGATCGGACTCAAGAGGGACCAAGTTGCCATCGTCTGCGGTAGCAGCCAAAAAGTGCTCAAAATCATCGTAAGTCACAACATGGGGAGCAAAACACTCCCCTCGTTGTAGTGACGCTATATGTTGCAGCGATTTTGAGGTACAGAAAATAACAGCCGGTTTGCAAACGGCCAAAAAGTGTTTCAACTCACCTGAAAAGACCACAACTGACTGAACTCACACAGAATTAATCTCACCTTGAGTGTAGTCAAAATTGAGTTGATTTACCGTTGCACCAATGTAGAAACACCCCACGATGGTGGCGACATATTTCCAATTATTTTGAGAAATTATCGTGACGACATCGTTTTGCTGCACCCCCAAACTTTGCAACTTCTTCGCCACTTTTACTGACCAACTTAGGAACTCCCCGTAGGTTATTTCTTCGTCATTTGAGTCTACCTGCAATCACCCTACTAGCTTACCAATATTAATATTCGTAATACAAACAATGGCAATCTTCTTGGGATCCCACTTCTGAAGTTGATTGTAAAAAATCACACCCAGTGACGCTTCAGGCAGCTGCTTGGTATCGGGTGGGCCCGTCAAAATTTTTCTGTTCATTTTTAGAAAGTTACTGTAGCTCTGAGCTGTGTGGCTGGTTTCTTGTCTTATATAGAGCGTACAAAACTAGAGAGAGACTTAAATTGATATTTCTAAGTAGGTTTAAATGTAAACATATTTCTTGATAATAATAAAATTACACGAGCAAAGTTATGTAAGTCTTTTATTAATTGCTTCTTGAAACTATAAATTTAAATTAGTACATGTTGTCTTGACAGAAAATTAAAAATATTATATATCACTGTCAAGTTCTAATCCTCATGTGCTCTCTATTTACCTTCCCCTATATTTTTAGGTTTTTTTGTTTTTTTTTTTATTGAATTATAAATATATTAAATAAACTTTGGATTCAGTACCTGCTTCCCCGTTTCTTAAGTTCTCAATTACGCATTTTTCCTTATTTACTTTATAATTGTTTTTCTTTTTTACTCCTGGATTCCTTGAAATTTTGAATTTTGGAATGGGGTCGTCCCACAATTTTCAAAAACAGCTGTTCTAGAAACTAGACGAAAAAATATTATACCCCTATTTTTTTGTTTATTCAAATTCATGCGTTTACTAGGTAAAATAAAATCCGAAACATTTGTCTTATTTGAAACGCGCGCCTTTCTGTGACGTCAACACGGGGAAAAATTCACCAAACAAAATTCAAAGTTACTAGATGGGCGGACAAATGAGAAGCGCACGAACCAATAAGAAGGGTCCCCCGAGATGACGTCACAAGAGGCGGTAAATGTACGGCGTTTGAAAATGTTAGCCGAAATTGCGATTTTTGATACGCTCTGTAATCTCACAAAACAACTTTATTAAACAACAGAACACGTTTTATGGCCTCATGTTATATAGTCTACGGGATGCTATAGGCGAATTCGTCAAATTCAATTGAGGGGGACGAGCCCATACTGTATTCAAAGACAAAAATTTTGGGATGTGTCCGAAAGGCTTGGATTTAGGAATACTAACGCTTGGAATTTTAAAATTGGTCATTTTGGGATTTTAGAACGTTTGATCGTTTTTGAAAATTTATTAACTTCGGAATTTTGTACTATTGTATTATTGGAATTTGGCACTATAGGAAACGTCCTAAACTTGTAATATTAAAGTTTCTCAGCTTCTCGGCTTTTCAGTCTCCCATTTCTTAGTATATCGGCTTCTCAGTTTCTCGGTGTCTCAGTCTCAGTTTCCCAGTTTTTCATTTTAAATTTTCATCGGTTTCTTCTTTTTTCTATCTCTCAGACTCACAGTCTCTGAGTTACCAGTCTCCGAGTCTACTACGTTGGGAGACTATTAGCGCAGAGACTGAAATACCGAGTATATGGTTCTCGATTTTGTATTTTCTATTTCTCAGATTCATCAGATTTTCATATTTTCAATTTCTGAGATAGTTGCCTTCCTAGTTCTTGTTCTGAGCTTTTAATATTATTTTATTAGTAATTCCGCAGTTTCTCAGTTTCCCAGCTTTTCAGTTGCTAGATCTTCAGTTTCTCAGATTCTCAGTTTCTTAATTCTGTTTTTCAATATTTCAGATTTTTTAAATTTATTCATTCCAAAGTTTCTCAGTTTAATAATTTCCCAGCTTCCCCGATTCTCTGATTTTTAATCTTTTAGTTTCTCAATCGGTTAGTCACAGACCCTCAAAGTTTCGGAAACTCTGAGATACTAGTCTCCCAATCTCATACTTCCAGTTTTCCAAAGTCTGAGTGTCCTCGTATGTCCGTCCCTAAAACTCTCAGTTTCTCAGTTTACCAGATTCTCAGTTTCTCACTTTCGGTTCCTTCATTCCTTCGTTTCTCAGTTAATAGATTTCTCAGTTTTTCAGACTGTCCATTACAAATTTTCTCAGATTTTTAAATTCTCTGTTATTAAGTTTCTTATATTTTTAATTCCTCTGTTCTTCAGGTTCTCATTTGTTCAGATTTTCAATTTTTTGTTCCTCTTTTTCTCAGTTTCTCAGTTTCTCAGTTTCTCAGTTTCTCAGTTTCTCAGTTTCTCAGTTTCTCAGTTTCTCAGTTTCTCAGTTTCTCAGTCTCTTATCTTATCAGTTTAACAACTACTAAGCTATTCAGTATTACATTCTCCCAGTTTCTTAATTCCTGAATTTCTCGGTTCCTGAGTTTCTCAGTTTCTCAGTTTCTCAATTTCTCAGATTCTCAGTTTCTCAGTCTCTCAGTCTCTCAGTCTCTCAGCTTCTCAGTTTCGCAGTTTTGAAATTTCTCAATTTCTTAGTTTCCCAGTTTCCTAGTCTCTCAATCTCTCAGTTTTTCTGTTTCTCAGTTTTTCAGTTTCTCAATTTCTTAATTTCTCAATTTTTCAATGTCTCAATTTCTCAATTTCTTAATTTCTCAATTTCCCAATTTTTGAGTTTATCAGTTTCTCAGTTTATCAGTCTCTCTGTTTCACAGTTTCTCAATTTCTCAGTTTCCCAGTTTCCTAGTCTCTCAGTCTCACAGTTTCTCAGTTTTTCAGTTTCTCAGTTTCTCAGTTTCTCAATTTCTCAATGTCTCAATTTCTTAATTTCTTAATTTCTCCATTTCCCAATTTTTTAGTTTATCAGTTTCTCAATTTCTCAGTTTCCCAGTTTCCTAGTCTCTCAGTCTCACAGTTTCTCAGTTTTTCAGTTTCTCAGTTTCTCAGTTTCTCAATTTCTCAATGTCTCAATTTCTCAATTTCTTAATTTCTCAATTTCCCAATTTTTGAGTTTATCAGTTTCTCAATTTATCAGTCTCTCTGTTTCACAGTTTCTCAATTTCTCATTTTCTCAGTTTCCTAGTCTCTCAGTCTCACAGTTTCTCAGTTTCTCAATTTCTCAATGTCTCAATTTCTTAATTTCTTAATTTCTCCATTTCCCAATTTTTGAGTTTATCAGTTTATCACTTTCTCAGTTTCTCGGTCTCTTAGCTTCTCACTTTCAAAGTTTCTTAGTTTCTCAATTTTTCAGTTTCTCGGTTTTTTAGTTTTCCAGTTTGTCAGTTTCTGCGTTTCTCAGTTTCTCGACTTTACATTTTCCCAGTTTCTCAATTTCTTAGTTTCCCAGTTTCCTAGTCTCTCAGTCTCTCAGTTTATCAGTTTCTTAGTTTCTCAATTTATCAATGTCTCAATTTCTCAATTTCTTAATTTCTTAATATCTTAATTTCTCAATTTCCCAATTTTTAAGTTTATCAGTTTCTCAGTTTATCAGTTTATCAGTTTATCACTTTATCACTTCATCACTTTATCACTTTATCAGTTTCTCAGTCTCTTAGCTTCTCACTTTCAAAGTTTCTTGGTTTCACAATTTTCCAGTTTCTCGGTTTTTTAGTTTTCTAGTTTGTCAGTTTCTGGGTTTCTCAGTTTCTCGGCTTTACATTTTCCCAGTTTCTCAATTTCTCAATTTCTCAATTTCAAAGTTTACCAGTTTCCCAATCTCTCTGTTTCTCAGTTCTCACTCATCTAGCGATGGGTCAAGACGTTTATCTGTGTGCTCTGTGCTCAGTGTCAATTGAAGATGCAAAAACGATTGTGCAATGTACCTCTTGTAGTGATACCTTCCATCATAAGTGTGTCAACATAGACCTGAGGGGCTTTCATATGAAAAAAGCCTCTTGGAAATGCAAGAACTGTAATACTTCTGCAAATGCTTTATCAAACTCAAAAGCCGACTACTCAGTTAAAAGGGCCCGTTGGGAGAGAGAATCGACATCAGAAAATTACAGCAATGATGATGTTATGTCACACATTTTCAAGTTAACAACATTAATCGAAAACATGAATGTGTCAATGTCAACTTTAATCGCGGAGAATAAAAACCTTAGGGAGGAGATAAGACTACTTAAAGAAGATATCACAAGTGTTCAGGTGAATAGGAATCCAACGTTTACAGAGGTCACTAACCCACCAATGAAAAAAACTAATAAGTCCGATACTTCGGCGAAAATGTTTCAGTTTTCGGCTTCTGGGATGACCAGCTCTGGAATTTTATCATTACCTAACGCACAGACAGTAGATGCTTCAGTACCAGCAAACAACTACAATATAAGTGACAACAACAATTCGCAGCTTTTCAAAAGGTCTCAAAAGAAGAGTAATTCAGCGTTTCAGCCTAGCTACCGTTCATATGCTAGTGTGTCAGCTAGTGATACTTCAAATCGCAATAAACATGGTCAGGGTGCTGTTAATAAAACTGACAAGCAGAATTTGAAAAAAACTATGGATAAACAAAATGAAATAACTCTATCGCAGCTAAATCGAGCTATTGTTTCTGCGCAAAATGTCAATGAGGAAGGATTTGAAGTGCAAAAGAAATGGATGAGAAAGCGTAGAGGGAATGTCATTGCTGGAACTGGTAATCCATCAGATAATCTGTGTGGTGTGCCCCGTAGGGCCTATGTCTATGTGGGTAGATGCAACAAGAAACACACGGCCGAGAGCATGATTTCTTTCATAAAAGCAAACAGCGATATTACTGATATTACAGCAAGATGTTTGAGTGAGGGGCAGGCTAAATCTTTTCTAGTTACTGCTCCTCTAAAGGACCTAGATAAGTTAATGCAGCCTGTTTTCTGGCCTACTGATACCTTTGTTAGAAGGTACAGGCTAAGTTGGAGTGACAAGGCTGCTGAGAGAGCAAATTTTCCACAGGATGTGCAACAGGGACAGAGTTCATGAAAAACAACAACTTAAAGAGGTCAGAAATTTCTAAGAATAAGACATGTCAATTAAATACCAATGTAATGTATATTCTCTATATTAATGTGCAATCGTTACTAAGTAAATTAGGTGAATTTGAGAGCTTTTTATGTGCAAATAACAATAAATATGACGTTATTGGTGTCAGTGAACATTGGTTATTGTGTGAAAATTCAAATATGATTAAAATAAATAATATGCAAGTTGCATCTAGCTTTGGTCGAAAAACTCATAAACATGGAGGTGTGCTATGCTTAGTAAACCCTGAGCTAAAGTCTGAAGAGTTAATTGGCCTAAGGAACCTCTCCTCTGAACTTCATTGTGAGATTTCTGCTATTAGATTAATTATGATGAACTTAGTAATAATAACTATTTATAGGTCATCCTCTTCAGGTAACTTTAAGATATTTATGTATACACTTAGTCAATTGTTACAAAGTATTAATGTGAGTAGGGTTAATGTTATCATAGGGGGAGACTTTAATGTACATTTTAATAATCGTATGGATAGACAATGTATTGAACTTTGCAATCTATTTTCCTCCTTTGGCCTAAGCAGGCTAGTAGATTTTAAAACTAGATATGATAACTGCCTTGATAATGTTTTTGTAAGTGAGGGTTGTAGTGTTATAAGTGTATCACCAGTTGAGGCTGTAATTTCTGATCATATCGGTATAGAGCTTTGCCTCGCAACACCAACTGTTGATAATACTTCTATCACAAAGCTTTGCAGACCGATTACTCTTAAGGGCAAGTATCAATTGTATGGAATGCTTGAGGCTTTGGACTTATCATTTATTGAATGTATCAATATTGATGCAAATGACAAATTTAATCAGTATTGCTACATCTTCAATAATATTTTTAATGAGGCATTTCCTGAGAAAAAAAGGTTAGTTAGGAAGGATGGCACTAACAGTGTTGTGCAATGGTTTACAGATGATCTGAGGAGCATGCGTGAAACACTACAACTTATCACAGAGGCATGTACTAGAAATAACTCAGTAGAACTCAGAAGATATAAATACTCCTTCCGTGCAAAATACCGTCTTGCTATAAAAAATGCTAAAATACTTGCTAATGACAACTATATTGATAATGCAAGTAACAAAGTGTCTGCTATGTGGAAAATAATAAAATCTCGTAAACCACAAAAATCTATGGTGGAATCAAACTTTTCTGCTGATGAATTTAGTGATTTTTTTGCGGGTGTGGCTGGCAGTATTGTAGGGGGTCTTACTGGAGGTAATGTTGACCCAATAGTATTCATGAAGGACTTACCAATATATAACTCGTCATTTTTTGAATTCACAGAAGTATCCTGTGTTGCTGTTCGGGATGCCGTGGACAGTCTTAAAAATGGTCGTAGTAGGGATATCTATGGGATATGTACAGACGTTATTAAGTCTGCAAAAGATCTGCTGGTGCCTGCCCTAACTAGGCTTATAAATTGCTGCATTCGGGAGGGGATCTTCCCAGATTGTCTTAAAAAAGCTATGTGCATTCCAGTACATAAGAAAGGTGAAAGAAAAGACTTGAACAACTTTAGGCCCATCTCATTACTTCCGGTATTTTCAAAAATCTTTGAAAAACTATTAAAGAACCAAATAGTAGCATACTTTGAGAATTTAAAGTTGTTTGTTGAAAATCAGTATGGCTTTCGCAGTGGACGCTCCACTACACACGCAATGCTTGATTTTGTTGATTACACACTTGACTGTTTTGAAAGGGGTGAATATGCTTTGGCCACCTTTCTGGACCTTACTAAGGCCTTTGATTGTGTATCATATACTACACTAATAAGAAAGCTTTATTTTTACAACTTTTTACCTAACAGCTGTAAATTAATTTCGTCATACCTGTCTAACAGAAAACAAGTAGTATGTGTAAATGGGGCCTGCTCGGGGGAGCTTTCTTTGGATGTTGGGGTACCACAAGGATCAGTATTGGGACCTATCCTGTTTCTTATATACATAAATGATTTTCCAAAATCGGTGCAAAACTCTGAAACCATACTGTTTGCAGATGATACCACATTGTCCAACAGTGGGGCTTCCTTGGAGCGCGTTCTGGAGCGTGCTGATGTTGCACAATTGGAAGCAGAGACCTGGTTTGTTAATAATCAGCTTTGTCTTAACGCTAATAAAACGGCCAAAGTGCTTTTTACTCTTCGCACAGGTGGAGCTAACACAAGCGAAAGTACAAAATTCCTGGGAGTGCATATAGACTCAAAATTACAGTGGGGGGAGCAGGGTAGGGTGGTCACCAGTAGACTAAACAATAACATCTTTCTTCTGAGGAGTTTGTCTGGCTCTGTATCGGTACCCGTCCTAAGGTCAGCGTACTTCGCTCTCATCCAATCCCATTTGGTGTATGGCCTGCTTGTTGTAGGTCACTCTGCAATCAGGCACGACCTTTTTGGGCTGCAGAGGAGAGCTGTACGTATCCTCGCGGGTATTGGATATAGGGAAGATTGCAGACCCTTCTTTATCGAATTGGGAATTCTTACCTATCCCTGCCTATATATCTTAGAGTGTTTAATACACATAAAAAAGAATGAGTCACGATACCCAAAAAACAACTTCTATCATAATCATCATACTCGGGGTAATAGAGATATACGACCATTTTATATAAGGTTGTCTAGGGCACAGAATAGTACGGGTTATTTAGGAATAAAGTTTTTTAACATGTTACCGGAACAGATCCGGAATTTGGATATTTTAAAATTCAAGACTATAATGAAATCTTTCTTAACATCTCAGGCGTTTTATGATTGGAAGGAGTATTTGGCATCAACCTCTGTCAAAGAACTATGTTTGTTAGCTGATTAGGTCCTTCATGGGAACTGTGGAGTCGGCGTTGCTATTGGGGGGATATATTTTTTTTCTCTCTCTGTATGGTTGGCCGCATTCTGTTCACTAGCAGAAAAGTTTGAGTGTGGGTTTGTCCATTTATTTTATATTTTTTGACCTATTTAGGTCCTCGTCAAAAGTAATGTTGGTAATGTGTATAACCTATAAATTGTCTATTTATTTTTTATTTTAAATTTATGACCTGTGTAACAATTTTTAAATTTATTTATATGTAGTTTTTTAAATTATTTGTATGTACGTTTAAAAACTGATAACACCAATAAATTTCTTTCTTTCTTTCTTTCTTTCTTTCAGTTTCTCAATGTCTCAATTTCTCAATTTCTCAATTTCTCAATTTCTCTATTTCTCAATTTCTCAATTTCTCAATTTCTTAATTTTCCAATTTTTGAGTTTATCAGTTTATCACTTTCTCAGTTTCTCGGTCTCTTAGCTTCTCACTTTCAAAGTTTCTTAGTTTCTCAATTTTTCAGTTTCTCGGTTTTTTAGTTTTCCAGTTTGTCAGTTTCTGCGTTTCTCAGTTTCTCGACTTTACATTTTCCCAGTTTCTCAATTTCTTAGTTTCCCAGTTTCCTAGTCTCTCAGTCTCTCAGTTTATCAGTTTCTTAGTTTCTCAATTTATCAATGTCTCAATTTCTCAATTTCTTAATTTCTTAATATCTTAATTTCTCAATTTCCCAATTTTTAAGTTTATCAGTTTATCAGTTTATCAGTTTATCAGTTTATCACTTTATCACTTCATCACTTTATCACTTTATCAGTTTCTCAGTCTCTTAGCTTCTCACTTTCAAAGTTTCTTGGTTTCACAATTTTCCAGTTTCTCGGTTTTTTAGTTTTCCAGTTGGTCAGTTTCTGGGTTTCTCAGTTTCTCGGCTTTACATTTTCCCAGTTTCTCAATTTCTCAATTTCTCAATTTGAAAGTTTACCAGTTTCCCAATCTCTCTGTTTCTCAGTTTCTCAATGTCTTAATTTCTCAATTTCTCAATTTCTCAATTTCTCAATTTCTCAATTTCTCAATTTCTCAATTTCTCAATTTCTCAATTTCTCAATTTCTCAATTTCTCAATTTCTCAATTTCTCAATTTCCCAATTACTCAATTACTCAATTTCCCAATTTCCCAATTTCTCAATTTCTCAATTTCTCAATTTCTCAATTTCTCAATTTCTCAATTTCTCAATTTCTCAATTTCTCAATTTCTCAATTTCTCAATTTCTCAATTTCTCAATTTCAAAATTTCTCAATTTCCCAATTTTTGAGTTTATCAGTTGATCAGCGTCTCTGCTTCTCCGTTTCTCAGCTTCTCAGCTTCTCAGTTTCGAAGTTTTGAAATGTTTCAATTTCTCAATTTCTCAGTTTAACAACTACTCAGCTATTCAGTATTACATTCTCCCAGTTTCTCAATTCCTGAATTTCTCGGTTACTGAGTTTCTCAGTTTCTCAGTTTCTCAATTTCTCAGATTCTCTGTTTCTCAGTTTCTCAGTTTATCAGTTTCTCAGTTTCTCAGTTTCTCAGTTTCTCAGTTTCTCAATTTCTCAATTTCTCATTTTCTCAATTTCTGAATTTTTCAATTTCCCAATTTTTGAGTTTATCAGTTGATCAGCGTCTCTGCTTCTCCGTTTCTCAGCTTCTCAGCTTCTTAGTTTCTTAGCTTCTCAGTTTCGAAGTTTTGAAATGTTTCAATTTCTCAATTTCTCAGTTTAACAACTACTCAGCTATTCAGTATTACATTCTACCAGTTTCTCAATTCCTTAATTTCTCGGTTCCTGAGTTTCTCAGATTCTCAGTTTCTCAATTTCTCAGATTCTCAGTTTCTCAGTTTCTCAGTCTCTCAGTCTCTCAGTCTCTCAGTCTCTCAGCTTCTTAGTGTCGCAGTTTTGAAATTTCTCATATTCATAGTTTCCCAGTTTCCTAGTATCTCAGTTTCTCAGTTTCTCAGTTTCTTAGTTTCTCAATTTCTCAATTTCTCAGTTTTTCAGTTTCTCAGTTTCTCAGTTTCTCAATTTCTCAGATTCTCTGTTTCTCAGTCTCTCAGTCTCTCAGTCTCTCAGCTTCTTAGTGTCGCAGTTTTGAAATTTCTCAATTTCTTAGTTTCCCAGTTTCCTAGTATCTCAGTTTCTCAATTTCTCAATTTCTCAATTTCTCAATTTCTCAATTTCTCAATTTCTCAATTTCTCAATTTCTCAATTTCTCAATTTCTCAATTTCTTAATTTCTCAATTTCTCAATTTCTCAATTTCTCAATTTCCCAATTTTTGAGTTTATCATTTGATCAGCGTCTTTGCTTCTCCGTTTCTCAGCTTCTTAGTAGTTTCTTAGCTTCTCAGTTTCGAAGTTTTGAAATGTTTCAATTTCTCAATTTCTCAGTTTAACAACTACTCAGCTATTCAGTATTACATTCTCCCAGTTTCTCAATTCCTGAATTTCTCGGTTCCTGAGTTTCTCAGTTTCTCAGTTTCTCAATTTCTCAGATTCTCAGTTTCTCAGTCTCTCAGTCTCTCAGCTTCTTAGTGTCGCAGTTTTGAAATTTCTCAAATTCATAGTTTCCCAGTTTCCTAGTATCTCAGTTTCTCAGTTTCTCAGGTTCTCAGTTTTTCAGTTTCTCAGTTTCTCAGTTTCTTAGTTTCTCAATTTCTCAATTTCTCTGTTTTTCAGTTTCTCAGTTTCTCAGTTTCTCAATTTTTCAGATTCTCAGTTTCTCAGTCTCTCAGTCTCTCAGTCTCTCAGCTTCTTAGTGTCGCAGTTTTGAAATTTCTCAATTTCTTAGTTTCCCAGTTTCCTAGTATCTCAGTTTCTCAGGTTCTCAGTTTTTCAGTTTCTCAGTTTCTCAGTTTCTTAGTTTCTCAATTTCTCAATTTCTCAGTTTTTCAGTTTCTCAGTTTCTCAGTTTCTCAATTTTTCAGATTCTCAGTTTCTCAGTCTCTCAGTCTCTCAGTCTCTCAGCTTCTTAGTGTCGCAGTTTTGAAATTTCTCAATTTCTTAGTTTCCCAGTTTCCTAGTATTACAGTTTCTCAATTTCTCAATTTCTCAATTTCTCAATTTCTCAATTTCTCAATTTCTCAATTTCTCAATTTCTCAATTTCTCAATTTCTCAATTTCTCAATTTCTCAATTTCTCAATTTCTCAATTTCTCAATTTCTCAATTTCTCAATTTCTCAATTTCTCATTTTCTCAATTTCTCAATTTCTCAATTTCTCAATTTCTCAGTTTCTCAGTTTCTCAGTTTCTCAGTTTCTCACTTTCTCAGTTTCTCAATTTCTCAATTTCTCAATTTCTCAATTTCCCAATTTTTGAGTTTATCAGTTGATCAGCGTCTTTGCTTCTCCGTTTCTCAGCTTCTTAGTAGTTTCTTTGCTTCTCAGTTTCGAAGTTTTGAAATGTTTCAATTTCTCAATTTCTCAGTTTAACAACTACTCAGATATTCAGTATTACATTCTCCCAGTTTCTCAATTCCTGAATTTCTCGGTTACTGAGTTTCTCAGTTTCTCAATATCTCAGATTCTCAGTTTCTCAGTCTCTCAGTCTCTCAGTCTCTCAGCTTCTCAGTTTCGCAGTTTTGAAATTTCTCAATTTCTTAGTTTTCCAGTTTCCTAGTCTCTCAGTTTCTCAGTTTCTCAAGTTCTTAGTTTCCCAGTTTCCTAGTTTCAGGGTCTCTCAGTTTCTCAGTTTTTCAGTTTCTCAGTTTCTCAGTTTCTCAGTTTCTCAATTTCTCAATTTCTCAATTTCTCAATTTATCAGTTTCTCAATTTCTCAGATTCTCAGTTTCTCAGTCTTTCAGTCTCCCAGCTTCTCAGTTTCGCAGTTTTGAAATTTCTCAATTTCTTAGTTTTCCAGTTTCCTAGTCTCTCAGTTTCTCAGTTTCTCAATTTCTTAGTTTCCCAGTTTCCTAGTTACCGAGTCTCTCAGTTTTTCAGTTTCTCAGTCTCTCAGTTTCTCAGTCTCTCAATTTCTTAATTTCTCAATTTCTCAATTTCTCAATTTCTCAATTTCTCAATTTCTCAATTTCTCAATTTCTCAGTTTCTCAGTTTCTCAATTTCTCAATTTCTCATTTTCTCAATTTCTCAATTTCTCAATTTCTCAATTTCTCAATTTCTCAATTTCTCAATTTCTCAATTTCTCAATTTCTCAATTTCTCAATTTCTCAATTTCTCAATTTCTCAATTTCTCAATTTCTCAATTTCTCAATTTCTCAACTTCTCAACTTCTCAACTTCTCAACTTCTCAACTTCTCAATTTCTCAATTTCTCAATTTCTCAATTTCTCAGATTCTCAGTTTCTCAGTTTCTCAGATTCTCAGTTTCTCACTCTCTTATCTTATCAGTTTCGAAGTTTTAAAATTTCTCACTTTCTCAGTTTCTCTCTTTCTCTGTTTCTCAATTTCTCAATTTCCCGATTTTTGAGTTTCTCAGTTGATCAGCGTCTCTTCTTCTCAGTTTCGAAGTTTTGAATTGTTTCAATTTCTCAGTTTAACAACTACTCAGCTAATCAGTATTACATTCTCCCAGTTTCTCAATTCCTGAATTTTTCGGTTCCTGAGTTTCTCAGTTTCTCAATTTTTCAGATTCTCAGTCTCAGTCTCTCAGTCTCTCAGCTTCTCAGTTTCGCAGTTTTGAAATTTCTCAATTTCTTAGTTTCCCAGTTTCCTAGTCTCTCAGTTTCTCAGTTTCTCAGTTTCTCATTTTCTCATTTTCTCAGTTTTTCAGTTTCTCAGTTACTCAGTTTCTCAATTTCTCAATTTCTCAATTTATCAGTTTCTCAATTTCCAGGTTCTTCACTCCCTCAGCATTTTCTCAGTTTTGGAATTTCACACCTCGGTTTTTCAGTTTCATAGTTTCTGAGTTTCTGAATTTCTGCTTCTCAGTATCTCATTTTCTCGATTGCTGAGATAAATTGTATCTCAGTTAGTCAGTAAGTTAATCGTGTAGTGTCACATTCTCTGCTCCCCTCACTTTGTCAACTGTATTATACTCTCCCAGTTTCTGAGTTTCTCAGTTGCTCAGTTTATAACTTTCAAAGTTCGTTAGTTATTAAGTTTCTCAGTTCCTCGGATTCTGATTTTCTCAGATTTTCAGATTCTCAGTCTTTCAGTCTTAGTTTTTCAGTTTTGAAGTTTCTCAATTTCTCAATTTCTCAATTTCTCAATTTCTCAATTTCTCAATTTCTCAATTTCTCAATTTCTCAATTTCTCAATTTCTCAATTTCTCAATTTCTCAATTTCTCAATTTCTCAATTTCTCAATTCATCAATTTTCCAGCTTATGAGTTTATCAGTTTATCAGCTTCTCCGCTTCTCCATTTCTCAGATTCCCATTATGTCAGTTTCTCAATTTGGCAGTTCCTCAGTTTCATTTTCTCACATTCTTTTATTCTTACTCAGATTATCAAAACTTTACTTTGTTCCTTGACCTAGACCGACAATGGGTAATTTATGAGAACAGCAAACAAATAATTTCAGTTAGTAATTACATGGTATTGGGACATTTTTCTTTTCAATTTATCTATCGCTACAAGTAGTATTTGCAACAATTTAAGTAGTTAGGTGACAAATAATTAAAAAAAAAATAATGGGCTGTCTCATTTACACAATACCGGATAGTGAAAGAAGAGAAAAGGATGCAGCTGCGCTATCCGGCTGTGCTATATCTGACTGAAATGTCATTAATTTCTTTTGAATTTATTAGGTTTTTTGCTGCAAGCGATCTTGCTTTTTCATTTTCATCGATTCTGTCGTTTTTTGTCGTTGTGTTCTGTAATGCGACATTTGAATTTTGAAATTTGGAAGAACTGTCAACTTCATCCCCATTATCACTCCGCAATGGATTGACGTAGCCGAGTAATTCTTTCAGCATTATATTTGTCTTATCGAGGAATAGTGATAAAATAAAAATATGTTTCTGGTTACTTTGTATCTTTACGCACAAACAGGCGTCAGAAATCACGCCTACGACCTTCGGGACAACACATAAAAATCCGATAACCAAACCTGAAAAATTACCACATTGTATTAAAGTAACGAAAATGTCTTGCTGTCTTGTTGTTTGTCAACCAGTCAGTGGTGTTACGACTCTTGTCTAAACATGATCTTAGAAGGCCCTCCTGACACCAAAGAATTACCTGAAAAGTTTTTGGGCATTATATTTCACCACGCTTTTAATAAAATTGATCCCGGAAGAGTGGCAATTGTACGGATATATTAACTTTTTTTTTATTTCAAGGCTTTGTATTGCAGGTTGACGCAAACGGCGAAGAAATAACGTTCGGGGAGTTTTTAACATTGTCGGTGAAAATAGCAGAGAAACTGCAGGCTTTGGGGGTGAAAACCGGTGATGTCGTCACAATAATATCTCAGAATCGGTGGAAGTATTTGGCTACCATTGTTGCCGGATTCTTCGTTGGTGCCACTCTTAATTTACTCAATCATGACTATACTACAGGTATGTAATTTTTTTGAAACTGTTAAATTTAGTTTAGTTCTTTGTCGACGGATCTAAATTTAAAAAATCTACATTAAATTTTTCCGTAACTATAATCATTAAACGTGAACAAAAGAAAACATGAAAAAAGTGCTGCTTAGTGTTATGGACATCCAACACGTTTATCTTAAGAACCGACTGTCTTGACGTTTATAAAACTATAATTATGTCAAGTATAAATGAATACGTCAATTAGCAAATGATTATTAATGGATTGAAGTGGAAATTAGAATAGTAATATTATGATACGAGTTTTATAAGAAGCATTTTGTCGCACGCACGTGTTTAGGGCACGACGAGCGTAGCGAGGAGTGCCTTAAAAGAGTAAGTGCGACAAAATGCCTTATAAACGAGTTATCATACAGTATTTTTTCTACTTTGCCACTTTTTATACAAAATAATCAAATTTCTATAAAAATGATCATACCAAAATATTCTACACATTTTTACGAAGGGATTGAGGTACACGAACCGTTTGTTCTAAATATTTTAAAACTTACCACAAAATCTGCACAAAAGTTTGACGTTTTGAGGTTGTAAAATCTCCCCATCCACAAAATGTTTAGTATCAAATTCCGCCGCACAAACAACTGGACCCCCTTATCCGCGTCATCACTGACCGGAGACAACAAACATCCTCAAACATCACAATTAGGCAATTCGGCAAACACCGTTTTTGTCTATTATGACACGCAAAACCGTATAGTAATAGCCTCAGTACGAACGCAAAGTAGAAAATAGTATATTATATTACTAAGAGAAGAAAGCATTGATATATACTATTTTTTCTTCAAGCATTTCAACACTTCGAAGAAACATTAAAAAAAAATTATGAGGCACAGTACTGATAGTGAAACTTTCCATGGTAAATAAAATTAAATGTTACGGTAATTAAAACAAGGAGGCCCCCAAAAGGCCTCCCTTGAGACAGCGTGTCCCGAGGGCCAAGGAAGTCCCTTGAGACAGGGGGCCGATAGGAGCCTCGAGACAGAGGGCCGCCTAGCTCTCCAGGAACAGCCGCCCCGACCAACAAAACCGGCCTTTGCCACGATTTTGCGAAAGTGGGGCGGGCGGCTGCTCGCCGGCCACAAAGCGGCTGTTTCTCGAGCGATGGGCGACCAGGAAGACAAAGTATACGACCCGCGCCTCGGCTTCGCTTCGCGCGCCAGAAAATCCAGCTTTCTGGCCTTGGCATAAGAATCCTTAGGTTCCGAGAAATAAAAATTTCTAAATCCAAAAATATCTAAAAAATTAACTAAAATCTAACAATCGAACTGTCTGTGAATGTCAGGCTCTGGGAATTTGGTAGGTCGAGAATACAAACGTCTGGGAGTCTCTGAGTCCGAAAATATGAAAATCTCAGAAACGAGAGTCAGATGAGATACTGGAAATCTGAGAAGCTGAGAAACTGAGAAATTAAGTAATTTAGAAACTGAATGGCTGAATAATAAAGAAACTGCGAAACTGAGCGAATAAGAAACTGGATAACTGGGGAATTAAAAATCTGAGAAAGTGAGAAACTGAGAAAGTGTGAAGCTGGGAAACTTGAAAACTGATCAACTTAGAAGTTGAAACGTTGAGAAACTGCGATACTGAGAAACTAAGAAATTGAGAAACAGAAACTGAAAAACTGAGCGACTGAGCGATTAAGAAACTGAAAAACTAAGTAATTATAGAACTCAGAAACTTTAAATACTGATGCTGAGATATTAAAGATTTAAAAAATGGTAAAACTGAGAAACAGCAAATTAGGTACTGCAAAAGTAAGGAAATCTGAGGCATTGACAAAACTGAGAAATTAAGTTAATGAGAAACAGAATCTGAGAAATTAAGATGCTGAGAAAATGAAAATTGAGCCACACAGCTATTAAGAAACTAAAAAACTGAGGAATCATGAAACTGAAAGATTTAAATACCCAGGGACTAGAGGAATAGGAACGAATGAACGGGCAAACCAAAATGCTGAGAAATTGAGGAATTAAGAAACGGAGAAACTGGGAAACTAAGAAAATGATAAGCTGAGCAACTCGGATACCGAAGAACTGAGCTAATTAACTAACTGAAAATCTGAGAAATTGAGGAAATTAGAAGCTGAAAAACTGAAAAATCTTCTTAAATTTTACATCTTAGAAAGTACTTTTATTGTTGGGTTTGACAATATCCTCTTAGGAAGTATGTTTAATTCTTGGTTTGACAACGTCCCTTTAGAAGTGTTTGACAACATCCAATTAGAAAGTATTTTTTTAATTCTAGGTTTGACATCAGAAAATATTTCTTTTATTTTGGGTCCTCTTAAAAAAGTGTCCCTCATAATTTTATATGAAAACATCCCCATAGAAAAACAATTTTTTTTTTATTTTGGATTTGACAACATTCACTTAGAAAGTTGTTTTTAATGTCGATTGGACAACATGCCCTTAGGTGGTTAATTTTGGATTAGGCAATATCTTAGAAACTGTCACTTTTAATGTTGGGTTTGAGAACATCCCTTTAGAAAGTGTCTTTTTAATGTTGCATTTGACAAAAGCCCCTAAGAAAAGAGTCTTTTTTAATCTTGGATTTGACAAAAGATTCTTAGAAAGTGTCTCTTTTAATTTTGCATTTGACAACGTCCTTTTCGAAAATATCATTTTCAGTTTTGGATTTGGCAACATCCTAAAACGTGTCTTTTATAATCTTGGATTTGATAACACCCTAGGAAATGTCTTTCTTAATTTCGGATTTTTCAACATCCTTTTAGAAACTATCTTTTTCAATCAATTTTGGATTGGGCAATATCTTAAAAAATATATTTTTTAATCTTGGATTTGCCATCATATATTTTTTTTTTGTTGGGTTTGACAAGATCCTCTCTGGAAGTATGTTTAATTCTGGATGTGACACCCTTACATCCCTTTGGAAAGTTTTTTTTAATGTTGCACTTGACAACAGCCCCCTAGTAAGTGTGTCTTTTAATTTTGAATTCGACAACAGCCACTAGAATATGTCTCTTTAATTTTAGATTTGACGTCTTTTTCGAAAATATCTTTTTCAATTTTAGATTTGGCAACATCTTGTAGTGTCTTTTTTAATCTTGGATCTGATAGCACGTCTTTAGGAAGATTAATTTCGGATTTGTCAACATCCTTTTAGAAAATATTTGCAATTAATTTTGGATTGGGCAACATCTTAGAAAATATATTTTTTAATCTTGGATCTTAAAAAAAATTATTGTTCGGTTGGACTTGACAACAGCCTCTTAGTAATTGTCTTTTTAATCTTGGATTGAAAAACTGAAAAACTGTAAAACTGTAAAACTGTAAAACTGGAAAACTCTAAAACTGAAAAACCGAAAAACCGAAAAACCGAAAAACCGAAAAACCGAAAAACCGAAAAACCGAAAAACCGAAAAACCGAAAAACCGAAAAACCGAAAAACCGAAAAACCGAAAAACCGAAAAACCGAAAAACCGAAAAACCGGAAAACCGGAAAACTGAAAAACTGAAAAACTGAAAAACTGAAAAACTGAGAAACAGACACTGAGAAACTGAGAAATTGAAAGAAAGAAAGAAAGAAAGAAAGAAATTTATTGGTGTTATCAGTTTTTAAACGTACATACAAATAATTTAAAAAACTATATATAAATAAATTTAAAAATTGTTACACAGGTCATAAATTTAAAATAAATAGACAATTTATAGGTTACACATTACACATTACCAACATTACTTTTGACCAGGACCCAAATAGGTCAAAAAAATATAAAATAAATGGACAAACCCACACTCAAACTTTTCTGCTAGTGAACCCACTGACCCCCCACAGATGCGGCCAACCATACAGAGAGAGAAACAGACACTGAGATACTGCGAGACTGAGAAACTGAAATACTGAGAAACTATGAGAAACTATGAGACTATGAGACTATGAGAAACAAAATATGATAAATTTAGTTACACTGAACAAACTGAGCTTTTAAGAAATTAAAAAGCTGAGGAAATATGAAACTAAAACGCTGAGAAATTATGAAACTGAGAAGCCGAGAAACTGAGCATTTAAGAAAGTGACCAACTGAGGAATAAAGAAATTGAGCAAAAGCGATACTGAAAAACTGAGCGAGTGAGTGATTAAGATACTAAGAACTGAGGAACTAGGAAACTAAGAAAATCAAAATCTTAGGAATTGAGAAACACAAACTGAGAAATTAAGATGCTGAGAAACTGAGTAACTGAGATACTTAGAAACCGAGAAAGAATAGAGAAGCCAAGAAACTAAGAGACTGAGGAATAAAGAATTGAAGAAATAAGAAATTGAGAATCTAAGAAACTGAAAGATTTAAATACTCAGGGACTAGAGTAATCTTAGACACAGATACTGAGAAATTGAGGAATTAAGATACTGAGAAACGGGAAAACTAAGAATCTGAGAAACTAACCAAAGGAGATACTGGAAATCGGAGAAATTATGAAACTGAGAAGCTGAGAAAATGAGAAATTAAGTAATTTAAAAACCGTAAGGCTGAGTAATAAAGAAACTGGGAAGAGGAAATGAGAAACTGAATAACTGGGGAATTAAAAATCTGAAAAACTGAGAATCTGAGAAAGTGGGAAGCTGGGACACTGGGAAACTTTTCAATTTAAAACGCTGAGAAACTGCAAAATTGATAAGCTGAGAGAGAAACTTAAATACTCAGGGACTAGAAACGAGACTAAACTGAAAAACTGAAAAACTGAAAAACTGAAAAACTGAAAAACTGAAAAACTGAAAAACTGAAAAACTGAAAAACTGAAAAACTGAAAAACTGAAAATTGAAAAACTGAAAAACTGAAAAACTGAAAAACTGAAAAACTGAAAAACTGAAAAACTGAAAAACTGAAAAACTGAAAAACTGAAAAACTGAAAAACTGAAAAACTGAAAAACTGAAAAACTGAAAAACTGAAAAACTGAAAAACTGAAAAACTGAAAAACTGAAAAACTGAAAAACTGAAAAACTGAAAAACTGAAAAACTGAAAAACTGAAAAACTGAAAAACTGAAAAACTGAAAAACTGAAAAACTGAAAAACTGAAAAACTGAAAAACTGAAAAACTAAAAATTGAGTAACTGAGAAAATGAGCAAATGCAGAATTGAGAAGATCACAAAAAACTAAGACTGAGTATTTCAAAAACTTATCAACTGAGAAATTGAGAAACTGGGGAACTGAGTCGGTGAGAAATTGAGCACCTGCGAGCAGCAGGAACAGAACAGAAACAGAGAAACTGAAAAACTGCCTATCCTAAAAATTGAGAAATGGAGAAACAATAAATGAGAAATTGAGATACTGAGGAACTGAAAAACTGAGCGATTAGGAAACTGGAAGCTGAAGAATTTTGAAACGGAGAAATTGAGAATCTGACAAAATTCGGAACCGAAAAATTAAGATACTGAATAATTAAGAAAATGAAAACTTAGGAGTAAAGAAACTGAGAAACTGAAAAACAAAAAATGAGGAACTAAGGTAGTCAGAAACTGAAAAAATTTGCGACTGGGAAATTGAAAAACTGAGATATCGAGAAACCCAGAAACTGAAAAACTGAGGAATTATGAAACTAAGAAACCGAATAACCGAGTGATTAAAACTGATAAACTGAGAAATTGAGAAATTGAGAAACATGAAATGAAAATTTAAGATACCGAGAAACTGAAAAACTGAGCAACTGACCTATTAATAAAGTGCAAAACTGGGAAATTATGAAGCCGAGAAGCTGAGAACTAAAAAACAACATACTGAGAAGATAAACTGAGCAATTAAAAACTGAGGAACTAATTAACTGAAAAATAAAAAAAAAAACAGAGAAACTGGGAAGAGGGAAGCTGAGAAACTGAGAAAACAAGAAACTGGGAAACTAAGAAAATGAGAACTTGAGAAATTGAGAAACTGATAAACTGAGAAACTGACAAACTGATAAACTGTAAACTGGTAAACTGATAAGCTAAAAACCTGAGAAATTGAGAAACAAAAAATGAAAGGTTAGGGTACTGAGCGAATAGGAAACCGAAAAACCGAGGAATTATAAAACTGGGAAGCCGAAACACTGTGAAAAGTACACTAAGATCACAATGTCTAAGAAACTGAAAGACGTAAATACTTAGGGACTAGAGGGATCCGAGAGACTGAAGGATGGTCAGACGGAGATACTGAGAAATTGAGAAATTATGAAACTAAGACACTATAAAACCAAGAAACTGAGAAACTAAAAAGTGGAAAAATTTCAGAAACAAACTGGGAAACTGAGGGACTTATATACTGGGAGTACTGGAGACTCAGAATTCGGGAAACTGACAAAGTGATTGATTCGGAGATTAACTCAGAAACCGTGACTGTGAGACGAATCCACTTAGAAACCGTGAGACTAAGAATCTGAGAATTTGAGAAGCTGGAGAATTAACTAACTGAGGGTTCAGGACGAGGTAAAATGAGACACAGAGATTGTCAGACTGACAGACACTGGGAAACTGAGAAACTGAGAAAATGTTACGCTGAGAAACTGGGAAACTGAAAAACTGACACACGGTCATACTAGGAGAATGAATTAAGAAATTGAGACTATTAAATTAAGAAATCGAGATTCCGAAGGACTGAAAGTAAAATACTCAGAAAATGAGAAACTGAGACACTACGAAACTAAGAAACTGAGATACTGAAGAATTAATAAATTACTGAGATACTCTGAAATTGGGAAAACTTTTGCCATAGAAAAATACGAATTCAGTAGCGGCGGTTGTTGGGCGATTCGAAGGGGTTTCTTCCCAAGGGAAATTTGAAAAATTTGTAGCTTGTGTTGTAGTTCAAATTATTTAGGTAATTAGAATTTTCAATTAACATTTTTGTTTCAGGCGAACTCAAACACTTCTTATCGATCTGCAGACCGGTGCTCATTTTCTGCTCTTCAAAAACCTTACAAAACCTCCTCCCTCTCCAAAACGAAACTTTTTTTCCCACCCATGTCGTCAACTACGACAAGGACGAAACAGCTCCATCAGTCTACTTCGATGACTTCCTGACTAACACTACTGAGAACAACAGTTTCACTCCTCTCGACCTGGACCACAAAGAAAACGTGGCTTTCATTCTAACGTCATCGGGGACCACAGGTCTTCCGAAATGCGTCCAAATCACACATGCCAACTTTAAAACATCCTTACTCTACGCTCATGATCCTCGCTTCGTGGATATAAACGACCAAGACTCCCTCCTGGGATTTCTACCGTTCTTCCATGTTTTTGGTTGCATTGTGGCTCTAACTGCGCTTCTGTTTGGAGGAAAGATTTCCATTCTGGAGCAGTTTATACCGGAACGTTTCCTAAAGACTTTGCAAGAGCAGAAAGTGACTAAACTGCTTGTGGTACCACCGATTCTTCTGTTTTTGGTCAAGCATCCTCTGGTGGAGAAATACGACCTCTCTTCAATTACCGATATTCTCTCAGGAGCGGCATCTGCATCGAAGGAACTGGAACAGATGGTCATAGACAAGCTGAATGTCGAGACTGTGCGACAAGTTTATGGACTGACGGAAATCAGTGGAGCGGTAACCATCATGCCAAGAGGTGTCAACAGACACGGGTCTTCCGGAAAGGTCGTTATAGGGCAACTTCTGAAGGTCTGTGACCCTGATAGTGGAAAACCGTTACCGCCTGGACAAACGGGAGAAATCAGAATTAAAGGCGACGGCGTCATGAAAGGGTACTTGAGTGACGACCTTCAGACGGCTGAAATTTTTGACGAAGATGGTTTTATAAAGACTGGTGACTTGGGCCACTATGACGATGAAGGCTACCTCTATGTTGTAGATCGTCTGAAAGAGATGATCAAATACAAGGGATTCCAAGTAACACTATAAAAATAGACACATACTTTCAAAAAAATTGCAACACCCATTCAATAAAAAAAGCATTTATGATATTTGGATGTTCTTTTTAAAGTGGGTAATATATTTAATACAACGCGTTCGGTTGGAGCGCATTGGATGGTATATCGATTACGATATATCGGCAAAAAGTGAGTTTATTTATAGATGTCCAATCGGAATGATTCCAGGAGTGACAGCATGTGGCACGTTCAACTTTACTGCCATATCTTCGGCTATAAAAAAAATACATTTTATCTATCACTAGAAAACAGTAGCTACCATTTATTCTTCAACGAATTATTTCATTCACGGTTTTGCAATTTTTTTGAATTACTCGTTGAAAGTTATTTCCACAATAATAACGTAATTGTAGGTGTCTCCATCCGAATTGGAAAATTTGTTGATCGAACACCAAGCAGTCAACGACGTGGGGGTTGTTGGTATGCCTGACGAAAGAGCCGGAGAGGTACCCGTGGCGTTCGTTGTTAAGCGGCCTGGTAAGGATGTCACAGAAGAGGAGCTGAAAAAATACGTTGCTGGTATGATCGATAAAATTGTGAACTAAGAGTACAAGTGCCGTTTTTAGATAATCTTTCCGTTCAGAAACGTTTGTATGGAGGCGTGAGATTTGTGGAGGAAATTCCCAAAAATTCGAGCGGAAAAATTTTGAGGAGGAAATTGCGGGAACTGCTGTAACCGGTTTTGGAAACATCTATTTTATATTAACAACTTGAGTTGTAATTTAGAAATTCAATAGGGTATGTTTTTATCATTGACCATCATCACTTATTCATCTTATGGGTAGGTGAAACTGAATTCTCAAAGTTGAGATTCATGTTTATTATATTGTCAACATTTATTGGCGAATGGTAAATAAAACGTAAAATTTATGAACCTTTTCTTTTTCTACAAATACATCAAAAAACATAATATGCCATAAGGAATATTCTCAGTTTTTCAATTTCTCAGTGATAAATTTTTGAGATACTCAGTCTCAGACATTTCATATTTTTATCATCCTCTGTATTTAAGTGTGTTCGTCTTGCAGCTGCTCGCAGATGCTCAATTTCTCACCGACTCAGTTCCCCAGTTTCTCAATTTCTCAGTTGATAAGTTTTTGAAATACTCAGTCTTAGTTTTTTGTCATCTTCTCAATTCTGCATTTGCTCATTTTCTCAGTTACTCAGTTCTCAGATTTTCAGTTTTTTCTCAGTTTATTAATTCATTAGTTGTTAATTTTATCAGTGAGTATTTTTTCTGTTGTTGAACTTGAACAATTCTCAAAGCAATTAGCTTCTCAGTTTTTAACTTTTTTACTTTTTGTAAGTTTCTTCTCTCTCAGTTCCAAAGGTGCTCAGTTTCTCATTGACTCAGTTTCTCAGTTCCTTCTTTCCTCATCTTCTCAGCGACTCACGTTCTCAGTTTATCGATTTATTCTCATTTTCCCAATTTCTCAATTGATAATTTTCTGAGATACTCAGCGTTTCAGTTTTTTGTATTTTCACATCTTTTCAATTCTCCACTTGCTCATTTTCTCAATTGCTCAGTTTTTTGTCAGTTTGTTAATTGTTTATTTTCTCAGCGGGTCTCTACTTACTCATTTGCTCAATATTTCATTTCATAATTTTCCCGGTTGTTGAACTTCTGAATTTCCCAATTTCCCATTCAACAATTCTCCCAATGATTAGAACTTCTCAATGTCCTAATTTATTTCAATTTCCTCAAATTGATAATGTTATGAGCTACTCAGCGCCTCAGATTTCTCTCAATTCTCCAGTTGCTCATTTTCCTAATTGCTCAGTTTCTTTCTCAGTCACTCAATTCCTCTGTTGTTTATTTTCTCAGTAAGTCATCACTTTCTAATATGCTCAAAATAACATTTCATAATTTTCCCGGTTGTTTAACTTCCGAATTTCTCAATTTCCCATTCACCAATTCTCCCAATGATTAAATCTTCTCAGTGTCTCAATTTATTTCCATTTCCTCAAATTTATAATGTTATGAGCTACTCAGCGTCTCAGATTGTTCTCAATTCTCCATTTAACAATTTTCCCAGTTGCTCAGTTTTTTCTCAGTGTCTCAATTCCTCTTCTGTTTATTTTCTCAGTGAGTTATCAATTTCTCATTTGCTCAATATTTCATTGCATCATTTTCCCGGTTATTGAACTTCTGAATTTCTCAATTTCCCATTCACCAATTCTCCCAATGATTAGAATTTCTCAGTGTCTCAATTTATTTCCATTTCCTCCAATTTATAATGTTATGAGCTACTCAGCGTCTCAGATTGTTCTCAATTCTCTATTTAATAATTTTCCCAGTTGCTCAGTTTTTTCTCAGTGTCTCAATTCCTCTTCTGTTTATTTTCTCAGTGAGTTATCAATTTCTCATTTGCTCAATATTTCATTTCATCATTTTCATGGCTATTGAACTTCTGAATTTTTCAATTTTTCATTCACCAATTCTCCCAATGATTAGAACTTCTCAGTGTCACAATTTATTATTATATTTCCATTTCCTCAAATTTATAATGTTATGAGCTACTCAGCGTCTCAGATTTTACTCAATTCTCCAGTTGCTCATTTTCCCAGTTGCTCAGTTTTTTCTCAGTCTCTCAATTCCTCTGTTGTTTATTTTCTCAGTGAGTTATCACTTTCTAATTTGCTCAATATTTCATTTCATCATTTTCCCGGCAGTTGAACTTCTGAATTTCTCAATTTCCCATTCACCAATTTTCCCAATGATTAAAACTTCTCAGTGTCTCAATTTATTTCCATTTACTCAAATTTATAATGTTATGAGCTACTCAGCGACTCAGATTTTTTCCATTCTCCATTTGCTCATTTTCCCAGTTGCTCAGTTTTTTCTCAGTCTCTCAATTCCCCTGTTGTTTATTTTCTCAGTGAGTGATCACTTTCTAATTTGCTCAATATTTCATTTCATCATTTTACCTGCTGTTGAACTTCTGAATTTCTCAATTTCCCATTCACCAATTCTCCCAATGATTAGAACTTCTCAGTGTCTCAATTTATTCCAATTTCCTCAAATTTATAATGTTATGAGCTACTCAGCGTCTCAGATTTTTCTCAATTCTCCATTTGCTCATTTTAACAGTTGCTCAGTTTTTTCTCAGTCTATCAATTCCTCTGTTGTTTATTTTCTCAGTGAGTTATCACTTTTTAATTTGCTCAATATTTCATTTCATCATTTTCCCGGCTGTTGAACTTCTGAATTTCTCATTTTCTCATTCACCAATTCTCCCAATGATTAGAACTTTTCAGTGTCTCAATTTATTTCCATTTCGTCAAATTTAAAATGTTATGAACTACTCAGCGTCTCAGATTTTACTCAATTCTCCAGTTGCTCATTTTCCCAGTTGCTCAGTTTTTTCTCAGTCTATCAATTCCTCTGTTGTTTATTTTCTCAGTGAGTTATCACTTTTTAATTTGCTCAATATTTCATTTCATCATTTTTCCGGCTGTTGAACTTCTGAATTTCTCAATTTCCCATTCACCAATTCTCCCAATGATTAGAACTTCTCAGTGTCTCAATTTATTTCCATTTCCTCAAATTTATAATGTTATGAGCTACTCAGCGTCTCAGATTTTACTCAATTCTCCAGTTGCTCATTTTCCCAGTTGCTTAGTTTTTTCTCAGTCTCTCAATTCCTCTGTTGTTTATTTTCTCAGTGAGCTATCACTTTTTAATTTGCTCAATATTTCATTTCATCATTTTTCCGGCTGTTGAACTGCTGAATTTCTCAATTTCCCATTCATCAATTCTCCCAATGATTAGAACTTCACAGTGTCTCAATTTATTCCCATTTCCTCAAATTTATAATGTTATGAACTACTCAGCGTCTCAGATTTTACTCAATTCTCCAGTTGCTCATTTTCCCAGTTGCTCAGTTTTTTCTCAGTCTCTCAATTCCTCTGTTGTTTATTTTCTCAGTGAGTTATCACTTTCTAATTTGCTCAATATTTCATTTCATCATTTTCCCGCTTGTTGAACTTCTTAATTTCTCAATTTCCCATTCACCAATTCTCCCATTGATTAGAACTTCTCAGTGTCTCAATTTATTTCCATTTCCTCAAATCTATAATGTTATGAGCTACTCATTGTCTCAGATTTTTGCCAATTCCACATTTACTCATTTCCCCAGTTGCTCAGTTTTTTCTCAGTCTCTGAATTCCTCTGTTGTCTATTTTCTCAGTGAGTTATCACTTTCTAATTTGCTCAATATTTCATTTCATCATTTTCACGGTTGTTGAACTTCTAAATTTCTCAATTTCCCATTCACCAATTCTCCCAATGATTAGAACCCCTCAGTGTCTCAATTTATTCCCATTTCCTCAAATTTATAATGTTGTGAGCTACTCAGCGTCTCAGATTTTTCTCAATTCTCCATTTGCTCATTTTCCCAGTTGCTCAGTTTTTTCTCAGTCTCTCAATTCCCCTGTTGTTTATTTTCTCAGTGAGTTATCACTTTCTAATTTGCTCAATATTTCATTTCATCATTTTCCCGGCTGTTAAACTTCTGAATTTCTCAATTTCCCATTCACCAATTTTCCCAATGATTAGAACTTCTCAGTGTCTCAATTTATTTCCATTTCCTCAAATTTATAATGTTATGAGCTACTCAGCGTCTCAGATTTTTTTCAATTCTCCATTTGCTCATTTTAACAGTTGCTCAGTTTTTTCTCAGTCTATCAATTCCTCTGTTGTTTATTTTCTCAGTGAGTTATCACTTTTTAATTTGCTCAATATTTCATTTCATCATTTTTCCGGCTGTTGAACTGCTGAATTTCTCAATTTCCCATTCATCAATTCTCCCAATGATTAGAACTTCACAGTGTCTCAATTTATTCCCATTTCCTCAAATTTATAATGTTATGAACTACTCAGCGTCTCAGATTTTACTCAATTCTCCAGTTGCTCATTTTCCCAGTTGCTCAGTTTTTTCTCAGTCTCTCAATTCCTCTGTTGTTTATTTTCTCAGTGAGTTATCACTTTCTAATTTGCTCAATATTTCATTTCATCATTTTCCCGCTTGTTGAACTTCTTAATTTCTCAATTTCCCATTCACCAATTCTCCCATTGATTAGAACTTCTCAGTGTCTCAATTTATTTCCATTTCCTCAAATCTATAATGTTATGAGCTACTCATTGTCTCAGATTTTTGCCAATTCCACATTTACTCATTTCCCCAGTTGCTCAGTTTTTTCTCAGTCTCTGAATTCCTCTGTTGTCTATTTTCTCAGTGAGTTATCACTTTCTAATTTGCTCAATATTTCATTTCATCATTTTCACGGTTGTTGAACTTCTAAATTTCTCAATTTCCCATTCACCAATTCTCCCAATGATTAGAACCCCTCAGTGTCTCAATTTATTCCCATTTCCTCAAATTTATAATGTTGTGAGCTACTCAGCGTCTCAGTTTTTTCTCAATTCTCCATTTGCTCATTTTCCCAGTTGCTCAGTTTTTTCTCAGTTTCTGAATTCCTCTGTTGTATATTTTCTCAGTGAGTTATCACTTTTTAATTGCTGAATATTTCATTTCATCATTTTTCCGGTTGTTGAACTTCTTAATTTCTCAATTTCCCATTCACCAATTCTCCCAATGATTAGAACTTCTCAGTGTCTCAATTGGTTCCCATTTCCTCAAATTTATAATTTTATGAGCTACTCAGCGTCTCAGATATTTCTCAATTCTCCATTTGCTCTTTTTCCCAGTTGCTCAATTTTTTCTCAGTCTCTCAATTATTCTTTTGTTTTATTTTTCTCAGTGAGTTATAACTTTCTAATTTGCTCAATATTGCATTTCATCATTTTCCCGGCTGTTGAACTTCTGAATTTCTCAATTTCCCATTCACCAATTCTCCCAATGATTAGAACTTCTCAGTGTCTCAATTTATTCCCATTTCCTCAAATCTATAATGTTATGAGCTACTCATTGTCTCAGATTTTTCCCAATTCCACATTTACTCATTTTCCCAGTTGCACAGTTTTTTCTCAGTCTCTAAATTCCTGTGTCGTCTATTTTCTCAGTGAGTTATCACTTTCTAATCTGCTCAATATTTCATTTCATCATTTTCCCGGCTGTTGAACAACTGAGTTTCTCAATTTCCCATTCACCAATTCTCCTAATGATGAGAACTTCTCAGTGGCTCAATTTATTTCCATTTCCTCAAATTTATAATGTTATGAACTACTCAGCGTCTCAGATTTTACTCAATTCTCCAGTTGCTCAGTTTTTTCTCAGTCTCTCAATTCCTCTGTTGTTTATTTTCTCAGTGAGTTATCACTTTCTAATTTGCTCAATATTTCATTTCATCATTTTCCCGCTTGTTGAACTTCTTAATTTCTCAATTTCCCATTCACCAATTCTCCCATTGATTAGAACTTCTCAGTGTCTCAATTTATTTCCATTTCCTCAAATCTATAATGTTATGAGCTACTCATTGTCTCAGATTTTTCCCAATTCCACATTTACTCATTTTCCCAGTTGCTCAGTTTTTTCTCAGTCTCTAAATTCCTCTGTTGTCTATTTTCTCAGTGAGTTATCACTTTCTAATCTGCTCAATATTTCATTTTATCATTTTCCCGCTTGTTGAACTTCTGAATTTCTCAATTTCCCAGTTACCAATTCTCCCAATGATTAGAACTTCTCAGTGTCTCAATTTATTTCCATTTCGTCAAATTTAAAATGTTATGAACTACTCAGCGTCTCAGATTTTACTCAATTCTCCAGTTGCTCGTTTTCCCAGTTGCTCAGTTTTTTCTCAGTCTCTCAATTCCACTGTTGTTTATTTTCTCAGTGAGTTATCACTTTCTAATTTGCTCAATATTTCATTTCATCATTTTCCCGGCTGTTGAACTTCTGAATTTCTCAATTTCCCATTCACCAATTCTTCCAGTGATTAGAACTTCTCAGTGTCTCAATTTATTTCCATTTCCTCAAATTTATAATGTTATGAGCTACTCAGCGTCTCAGATTTTTCTCAATTCTCCATTTGCTCATTTTCCCAGTTGCTCAGTTTTTTTCTCAGTCTTTCAATTCCTCTGTTCTTTATTTTCTCAGAGAGTTATCACTTTCTAATTTGCTCAATATTTCATTTCATCATTTTACCTGCTGTTGAACTTCTGAATTTCTCATTTTTTCATTCACCAATTCTCCCAATGATTAGAACTTTTCAGTATCTCAATTTATTTCCATTTCGTCAAATTTATAATGTTATGAACTACTCAGCGTCTCAGATTTTACTCAATTCTCCAGTTGCTCATTTTCCCAGTTGCTCAGTTTTTTCTCAGTTTCTCAATTCCCCTGTTGTTTATTTTCTCAGTGAGTTATTACTTTCTAATTTGCTCAATATTTCATTTCATCATTTTACCTGCTGTTGAACTTTTGAATTTCTCAATTTCCCATTCACCAATTCTTCCAGTGATTAGAACTTCTCAGTGTCTCAATTTATTTCCATTTCCTCAAATTGATAATGTTATGAGCTACTCAGCGCCTCAGATTTCTCTCAATTCTCCAGTTGCTCATTTTCCTAATTGCTCAGTTTTTTTCTCAGTCACTCAATTCCTCTGTTGTTTATTTTCTCAGTAAGTCATCACTTTCTAATATGCTCAATATAACATTTCATAATTTTCCCGGTTGTTTAACTTCCGAATTTCTCAATTTCCCATTCACCAATTCTCCCAATGATTAAATCTTCTCAGTGTCTCAATTTATTTCCATTTCCTCAAATTTATAATGTTATGAGCTACTCAGCGTCTCAGATTGTTCTCAATTCTCCATTTAATAATTTTCCCAGTTGCTCAGTTTTTTCTCAGTGTCTCAATTCCTCTTCTGTTTATTTTCTCAGTGAGTTATCAATTTCTCATTTGCTCAATATTTCATTGCATCATTTTCCCGGTTATTGAACTTCTGAATTTCTCAATTTCCCATTCACCAATTCTCCCAATGATTAGAACTTCTCAGTGTCTCAATTTATTTCCATTTCCTCAAATTGATAATGTTATGAGCTACTCAGCGCCTCAGATTTCTCTCAATTCTCCAGTTGCTCATTTTCCTAATTGCTCAGTTTTTTTCTCAGTCACTCAATTCCTCTGTTGTTTATTTTCTCAGTAAGTCATCACTTTCTAATATGCTCAATATAACATTTCATAATTTTCCCGGTTGTTTAACTTCCGAATTTCTCAATTTCCCATTCACCAATTCTCCCAATGATTAAATCTTCTCAGTGTCTCAATTTATTTCCATTTCCTCAAATTTATAATGTTATGAGCTACTCAGCGTCTCAGATTGTTCTCAATTCTCCATTTAATAATTTTCCCAGTTGCTCAGTTTTTTCTCAGTGTCTCAATTCCTCTTCTGTTTATTTTCTCAGTGAGTTATCAATTTCTCATTTGCTCAATATTTCATTGCATCATTTTCCCGGTTATTGAACTTCTGAATTTCTCAATTTCCCATTCACCAATTCTCCCAATGATTAGAACTTCTCAGTGTCTCAATTTATTTCCATTTCCTCAAATTTATAATGTTATGAGCTACTCAGCGTCTCAGATTTTACTCAATTCTCCAGTTGCTCATTTTCCCAGTTGCTCAGTTTTTTCTCAGTCTCTCAATTCCCCTGTTGTTTATTTTCTCAGTGAGTTATCACTTTCTAATTTGCTCAATATTTCATTTCATCATTTTCCCGGCTGTTGAACTTCTGAATTTCTCAATTTCCCATTCACCAATTCTTCCAGTGATTAGAACTTCTCAGTGTCTCAATTTATTTCCATTTCCTCAAATTTATAATGTTATGAGCTACTCAGCGTCTCAGATTTTTCTCAATTCTCCATTTGCTCATTTTAATAGTTGCTCAGTTTTATCTCAGTCTCTCAATTCCTCTGTTGTTTATTCTCTCAGTGAGTTATCACTTTCTAATTTGCTCAGTATTTCATTTCATCATTTTCCCGGTTGTTGAACTTCTGAATTTCTCAATTTCCCATTCACCAATTCTCCCAATGATTAGAACTTCTCAGCGTCTCAATTTATTTCCATTTCCTCAAATTTATAATGTTATGAGCTACTCAGCGTCTCAGATTTTTCTCAATTCTCCATTTGCTCATTTTCCCAGTTGCTCAGTTTTATCTCAGTCTCTCGATTCCTCTGTTGTTTATTTTCTCAGTGAGTTATCACTTTCTAATTTGCTGAATATTTCATTTCATCATTTTCCCGCTTATTGAATTTCTGAATTTCTCAATTTCCCATTCACCAATTCTCCCAATGATTAGAACTTCTCAGTGTCTCAATTTATTCCCATTTCCTCAAATCTATAATGTTATGAGCTACTCATTGTCTCAGATTTTTCCCAATTCCACATTTACTCATATTCCCAGTTGCTCAGTTTTTTTTCAGTCTCTAAATTCCTCTGTTGTCTATTTTCTCAGTAAGTTATCACTTTCTAATTTGCTCAATATTTCATTTCATCATTTTCCCGGTTGTTGAACTTCTGAATTTCTCAATTTCCCATTCACCAATTCTCCCAATGATTAGAACTTCTCAGTGTCTCAATTTATTTCCATTTCCTCAAATTTATAATGTTATGAGCTACTCAGCGTCTCAAATTTTTCTCAATTCTCCATTTGCTCATTTTCCCAGATGCTCAGTTTTTTATCAGTGTCTCAATTCCTCTGTTGTTTATTTTTTCAGTGAGTTATGACTTTCTAATTTGCTCAATATTTCATTTCATAATTTTCCCGGTTGTTGAACTTCTGAATTTCTCAATTTCCCATTCACCAATTCTCCCAATGATTAGAATTTCTCAGTGTCTCAATTTATTTCCATTTCCTCCAATTTATAATGTTATGAGCTACTCAGCGTCTCAGATTGTTCTCAAATCTCCATTTAATAATTTTCCCAGTGGCTCAGTTTTTTCTCAGTGTCTCAATTCTTCTTCTGTTTATTTTCTCAGTGAGATCAATTTCTCATTTGCTCAATATTTCATTGCATCATTTTTCCGGCAGTTGAACTTCTGAATTTCTCAATTTCCCATTCACCAATTCTCCCAATTATTAGAACTTCTCAGTGTCTCAATTTATTCCCATTTATTCAAATTTATAATGTTATGAACTACTCAGCGTCTCAGATTTTACTCAATTCTCCAGTTGCTCAGTTTTTTCTCAGTCTCTTATCATTTTCCCGGTTGTTGAACTTCTGAATTTCTCAATTTCCCATTCACCAATTCTCCCAGTGATTAGAACTTTTCAGTGTCTCAATTTATTTCCATTCTCTCAAATTTATAATTTATAAGCTACTTTCCCAGTTGCTCAGTTTTTTCTCAGTCTTTCAATTCCTTTGTTGTTTATTTTCTCAGTGAGTTATCACTTTCTAATTTAAATTAAAATTTAACTATATCTATGTCGAACTCCACAAACTTTAATAACTGTAAGATTACTAATGGTACATGTTTCGGCAGAATACTTCTGCCATTATCAGCCCTTAAAGAATATAAAAAATTATAATTTTTTATATTCTTTAAGGGCTGATGATGGCAGAAGTATTCTGCCGAAACATGTACCATTAGTAATCTTACAGTAATTAAAGTTTGTGGAGTTCGACATAGATATATTTAAATTTTAATTTAAATTTACTCCACTTGGATTTAAGAACATTCTTCTTGTTTACTTTCTAATTTGCTCAATATTTGTTGAACTTCTGAATTTCTCAATATCCCATTCAAAAATTCTCCCAGTGATTCTGCAGTTCAATTTTTCCTCAGTCTCTCAATTTCTCAGTCGCTGATTTTCTGAGCGATGCAGCTTCTCGATATCGCATTTTTAGGTTGTTAAGTTTTTCAGCTTGTCAGTTTCCCATTTTTAATTTTCTACAGTGTTCTGACCTCTCAATGTTTAGTTCCTTCGTTTCTCAGTGTGTTATTTACAAAGCTGATCAGTTTCTAATGTCCCCATTTTCTTAATGAGTCGATTTTTTAGTTTATTTTCTGTTCCTCAATCTTTCAGTTCAGTGACTCAGTTTTGCATTTTTAAGTTGTCTCAGTTTCTTGTTTTCTGATTAGTTTATTTCTTTTGATTCTCAAAATGTGTCTCAGTTCTGACTTAAAACTTTCTCAGTTTCTTATTCTCATGGTTTATCTGTTTTTAATTCCTTATTTTCTTAATGACTCAGCCTCTCAAGTTCGGACTTTTGAGTTTTCACAGTTTCTTGCTTTTATAATTAATTCACAGATAGTTTCTTAGTTTCTCGATATTCTCAGTACTTCTGTGTTGTTCCAGTTTCTCAATTTCCAACTGACTCATTTTATTAAAGGCTCCTCAGTTTCACATTTTTAAGTCTTTCCCCACTCCAAGAGTGCTCATAGATTGTCTACTGAGTCAATTCTCCACTTCTTTAGTTTTCAATTCTTTATTTCTTCTGCCTGAGCTTCTCAGGTTTGCAAACTTGCTCAGTTTCTCATTGTATCAGTTGCTGAATGTCTCAGTTGTTCACCGTTTCTATCCTTGATCTGCTCAGTAATTCGGTTTTTTATTTGCTTAGTTGCTAATTTTCTCAATGTCTCTGCTTCTCAGTTTCGCATTGTTTAAGTTCAATTGTTTTCTCAGTTTATGATCTTCTTTCCCACTGAATAATTTTTTCATTGACTTAGTTTCCCAGTTTCATATTTTTAAAATTATACAGTTTCTTACTGTAGTAGATTTTAAGTTTTTTCTTTTTTCAAAATTTGAGTGTTTGTTTCTCAGCTCCAACTCGGTTTCTCATTTTCTTAGTAACACGATTGAAAATTCTGATTGTAAATACAAAAATGAAAATGTTATTTTTATCCATACGGGATTAAGATACATAATTTTCTTTTTCAAAATTAGAACAATAGAGGTGACCTCTTAGGAAGATTAAAAGGAATAATGGAGTGGTTTTTAATTGCTAAAATATAATCGATAATTATTTTGACTGGTGTTAGTTTTTTTTTGCCGCTGGTGCCTACAAGCCTGCTCACGTTATAAGAAGATTAAACATGAAGAACAGATTATCAAAAAATTATTTGATATAGACTCAATATTTAAAAGCCTCTAAACACTTATGTTATAAATTGTAACCAGAAACAAAACACTCATAGCTGTTGGACATCTTGCACTAATTCTTTCAACTTTCTTCTCAAAATCTTACCGCTGGCACTCTTCGGAATCTCCTCCACAAACCTGATGCCTGATAATTTTCGAAAGTTAAAAACTGAAAATCTGACAACTTGAGAAGACTTGGAAACCGAACTATCTGAAAACTTTAAAACTAAAATTAACTTGGACCAAATCTTGATAAAACTAAAAGCTGAAAAATTGAGAATTCAAAAACCTAAAAACTGGAAATTTAAGAACTTGAGAAGCTAAGAACTGGAAAACCTAAGACTGAGAACGTTTAAACTTGAAAAAGAAAAAATTTGGTCGGAATCTTGAGACTTTAAAAGTTGAGAACTTGAGAATCAAAAAACCTGGAATCCCAACTACCTGAAAGAACTTGAGGACCTGAAACCCCAAGAAACTCAAAACCGCAAATTTATTCCTGAGGAACTGGAAAATTTATAGATTCAAAAACCTGAAAACTGAAAATTTGAGAACTTGAGAAGCGAAAAATTAATAAAGTGACGATACCTTCTGAACCAGAAAGCCTGAATTCCTGAAAACTGAAAACCTGAGATTGTAATAATATTATCCAACTTTCAAACATGAGAAACTGAGAATTTGAAAATCTTGAGAAACCATTTTCGTTGAACTTGATAAGCTAAGAAATGGAAAACCTAATATTGAGAACCTCCAACTTGAAACTGAATATACTTGGTCGGAATCTTAAGAATTTTAAAGTTGAGAACTCGGTGTTCCCAAAACCTAACAGAACTTGAGGACCTGAAGCCTTAAAAACTGGAAACCTGAAATCGTGGATAACCTGAAATTTAAATCTTGATATACTGGGAATTTGAAATTGAAAATTGAGCAAGTGAAGCTTGAGAACGTGAATTATTGAATACTGAAAACTTCAGATCTTGGACCTGAAACATAATAACTTTGAGAACCGAAAAACAAGATAGGTCCAGCTTAAGTAAAATTAAAAATTTGTAGATAGAATTTATTACAACTGAGCTAAATAATTAAGCCCTAAATCCCTGTAATATTCCTGATCCAATCCCTATAATACGCAGTCCTGGTACTTCCAGCAGGGAATGGAAAATCACAACCATAAGCATTCACAAAACTGAATATGGCCACATGGTATGGATTGCTATCAAAATTTGCAACCACAGGAGCCCCACTATCACCCAGACAGGGACTCCTAAGAGGATTTCCGGTAGCTGTACAAACCAGTCCTGGATAAACAATAATTTTTCCATAGTTTATCTCACATTCTACGTTCGTTATAGTCGAAACGGTGATGTAATTTAGATTATCGGTGTACGGGTTTGGATCGTCTAAAATAAAACAGATAAGCAAACTGCAAGATTAGCGACTAAATTTATTTACAATCACTGACAGCGCCCCAGCCGCTGATCGTAACATTGACATTCTCTAGTAAGTCTTCATCCGCTAGTGGAATTGGTTGCGTGTAATCTAATAATGTGACAATTACACAATATGATAAGAGTGTATCTTTTGATTTTACCGTCAAACGTTAGAGGTCTCGATAAACGAATGAGTCCAATGTCATTGTTTAAATAGGTTGGGTCAAAGTGTTCGTGGACGTAGAAACCACTGGCTTGACTTACTGTTTTGTTGCGATCTGATATCTTCACTGAGCCCGAAAGACAAGAATAAAAATTTAATTAAAAAGTCGCCTCTTTAGGGACCTTACCCATTCACACAATGCCCACCAGTCAACACCCACTGGTCGCTAATCAAAGCCCCCCCACACAGATAACTGGGAATGGTAGTCGAGCGACCCATTATGGCCACTTGCCATGGAAACTCTCCAAGTTGGGCCTCCTTTCCGTTGACGATTCTGACCCCTAGAATATGACCACACAGTAGAGGGAAACACAATGACCACTCTCTTACCAGTAGCTTCTAAAGGGGTCAGTTTGGGCAAGGAAGCCAAAATCGAAGAAACGGAAAGAGCAAGCAGAGCGATCGAAAACATTTTGATGGTAAATACAAAAGTGACGGTTATTTATATCCAGTGTCTTTGTCAAAATTAGAACAATAGAGCTGAGGTCTTAGGAGGATTAAAAGGAATAATGGATAGGTGGAGTGGTTGTAATTGGTTTTTAATACCTTTAAAGACAGTAATCGATATTTATTTTGACTGGTTTGACTTGCCGCTGGTGCCGGTAGTTTTCCACAAAGGGAATTAAACAGGAAGTACAAATTATCAAACAATGATTTATTAGGGACTCAATATATAAAAACCTGTAAATTCTTATATAATAAGTTGTAAGCATAAACAAATCACTCATAGTTTTTAGGCACTTTGCACTAATTCTTTCAACTTTCTTCTCAGAATCTTACCGCTGGCACTCTTCGGAATCTCTTCCACAAACCGGATGCCTCCGTAGAGATGTTTTTGGACAGATATATTGTCTAAAAATAGTTGGTCTAGTGATACTTTCTCATCTCGAGCTGAAAACATACCAGCGACGTATTTTAACAGCTCCTCTTCTGTAACAACAGCCTCTGGTTGTTTAACGACGAAAGCAACCGGAACTTCTCCAGATCGTTCGTCCGGTTTTCCTGTCACTCCCACGTCTTTAATGGCGGAGTGCTTGCTCAAGAGAGCTTCCAGTTCGCTTGGGGAGACCTATAAAAAAATTCTTAATACGACGTCCTTATGTTACAAAAAATATCTTGTTAATTACTTGAAAACTCTTGTACTTAATGATTTCCTTCAACCGATCCACAATATAAATGTACTCATCGTCATCGTAGTACCCCAAATCTCCACTTTTCAGATAACCTTCTTCGTCAAAAGCAGCCACAGTCTGAGCCTCATCCCCCAAATATCCTTTCATGATTCCATCCCCTTTAATTCTCAACTCCCCCATTTGTCCAGCCGACAAAATTCTCCCACTTTCCTGATCACACACTTTAAGAGAAAGACCAGCAATAAGTTTTCCTGAAGACCCAAACCTTCTGTCATTCTTTTGTATCATTGTTACTGCTCCAGAAACTTCAGTCATCCCATAGATCTCTCGGACAGTCACTTTCAGCTTCTTTTGCACCATTTCCTCTAGTTCGCTAGATATAGGTGCCGCGCCTACTTGGATCTCTTTGACTGAGGAAAGGTCGTACTGTTCCACTAGGGGATGTTTAACTAAGAATAACAAAATTGGTGGTACCACAAACAACTTGGTAACTTTCTGTTTTTCAATTATTTGGAGAAAACGATCCGGAACGAACTTCTCCATTAAAGTCATTTTGGCACCGTATAGAAGACTTGACAAGGTTATAACGCTACCAAAAATATGGAAAAACGGTAAGTAATTCACAAAAGAGTCTGTTTCATTCATGTCGAAAAATAAGGGATTGTGGCAATAAAGGAATGTTGTTCGAATGTTCCAGTGAGTGAGTTGGACGCATTTTGGTAGACCGGTGGTACCAGAGGAAGCTAGAATGAGGGCGACGTTGTCTTTGGGGTTTATCTGAATGGGGGCAAAGTTTTCATTTGTGGTACCATCCAAAAAGTGTTCAAACTTCATGGCTTCAGAAGTTCCATGAATGTCGTAGCTTATAACATGCGTGGGAAAAAACTGGTGGTGTTGCAGTGGCAAAAGATTGGCCAAGGTCTTTGTCGTACAGAAAATGACAGCCGGCTTGCAGATGGACAAAAAGTGTTTCAGCTCACCTAAAAATGGTAGAGTTACGTAATTTTACAGACTGAACGAGATATGGGGACTCTCACTTGGAGTATAGTCATGATTTAGTTTACTAACTGTTGCACCGATATAGAAACACCCAACAATCGTAGCAGCATACTTCCAGTTATTCGGGGAAATTATTGCAACAACATCGTGTTCCTTCACACCTATACTCTGTAACTTCTGCGCCACCTTCACAGACAGATCGAAGAACTCCCCATAACTGATTTCTTCATCCGTTGTTTCTACCTAATAATATGCATCAATGAGCACCTTACCAACAGCAATTTCTTAAAATACAAACAATAGCGATCTTCTTTGAGTCGCGCGTCTTCAGTTCATTGAAGAAAATCATCCCCAGTGATTCTTCCGGGAGTTGCGTATTGTCAGGGGGGCAACTTAACACTTTTCCAGTCATGATTGAACTACGAGGAAAAAACTTGTGAATTAGTACTAATGGTACACTAAAAAAAATAACATATTCGCAAATTATCAAAAAATTGGTGCCAAAAGTAATAAAATATTTCTTCGACGGAATTTGCTTCATGGACAATAACAACAGGTTCCGACATTGACTTAATTTACTGCGTCGAAGCCTGCTTGACAACTTAGATTATAAAGAGACCAAAGACCTGAAAAATTAATGACCTCAATAATCAAAAGCCTGTTGCTCACACGTTTAACATTGGAAAAGGGGAGCTGATTTTATACTCTAAGTGATCAAAGCGGTCTCAAAGACTAGAGAAACAGAAAGGTTGAGACAAACACACAAAGGGCCAAAAGATATAGAAGACAACAAAAAGAGCAACAACAACAAAAAGATTATTAAGCAAACAAAACAGACGGAAGGGATCAAAGAGGCCAAAAGTGCCAAAAGCGAAAAACAAGATACAAAAGAGAAAAAAGAAAAAATACAACCAAAAGAAACAAACAGACCAAATAGTTAAGTCAGTATATGTAGATACAAATGAGATAAAATAGTAACAAAAGTGATTATATTTCGGCATCCATTCCTTCAGATATCACTGAGATAATAACAACGTAGTACGGTCCTGTGCTACTTCGGTCACAATGTTTAAAGCGCATTCCCCTTCCCTGCTGTCCTGGCCATTCGAGTCATTGTTGGTTTTGTGCTTCTGTGAGTCACATCGCACCACAGCTGGTCTGGTTTGTATAATAAATTCTCCTTATTTATATCAATTTCTTATACACGCTAACTTAGGATGTGTACCATCTTAGCTAATTTTCAAAGTAGCATAGGATAATGACCAGCAGGTCGTCATTCTGAAGTTTCGTCGCGGCATTTTCATCGAGAAATTCAGAAGTTAAAGAAGGACGGCGCAGATGGCATCGCCAACATTATATGGGCGTGATTCCACGGTTAGCACTCGATCTCCAAGCTGTAGCATTGCGAGGTGAACACTCGAGACAACGTTCATCTCGGGGGCGGCGGCACATAAATCGGCGACAGAGAAAACCGACAGTGTGCAGAAGCGATGATGGCGGCCCGCGAGGCGTCGCGTCGCTTCCTCGCCACCCCACCGACGCCCAGCCTGCCGTCGAGGACGATCTCGTCTCCATTGAGTTGGGGGATGACATACTAAGAATTCTAAGAGGCGAACCAGAACAGCCCTGCACCTAGTCAAAGATGCAAAAGCACTTCCGGCTATCTGACACCCGATTCTTTAACAGGGTGTGGTCTCCTGTTTTTCCTCGCTACCGGCTACCGCTCAATTGCGACAGGCCGATGCTGCCGATCGTCAACCCGGAAGTGGCAGCCATTATGTCGGCCGCCCCCACACATCGCGTGGCTCACTTTATGGGTTCCTAGAAACAGCTCGACGCACCACTGTCCGTCTTAGAAAAAGGTATTTCACTAATAATAGAGAAATGAGAAACTCTTCCAAAGCCATAGGTAAGAAAATCTCCCCTAGGTGACTCTGGCCGCCTCCTCTCACATTTTTTTACGACATCAGCTCGTCTCGATGGTTTATATTCTCCCAATCTTAAACAAATCATTTAGGCCCTTGATCGAGAGCATTCATTCTGGAAAATTTTATTCCGGCCAGATTTGGGGGGGGGGGGGAATAAACAAGAAAAAATCTGGAAACCAGGGAGAATGCTCCTACCTTTTCAGGCCTGTATCAGCCAAATAGAGGTTTTGCAAAAGAAAGAAGTGGGGGGCACAACCCTACTCTCGTACCATAATAAGACCTTTAAACAGGTATCACCCGGTTCCTCAGAGGGAGACGAAACTTCCACGGGCGCGTCCCTCGAGGAGTAGAAAGAAGATCGGCGTGAGAAACGGCGCTATCATCAGAGACGCTAGGTAATCTTGGCGGGGCGCTTAAAATCTTTTCACTCTGCGTGGCAACAAATCACCACAGGTTCTGTCAGCTTGAGCTAGATACAGTTACCATTTGTAGTAATTTCAACACAAGAGGCCCCGGCTCGGCCGCAGCTTTTGATCAGGGACGCTCCCCATATGCACAAATGCGTCGAGGAATTAAGAGCAATTGGGCCATTAATCCCTGTTTTCCTGCGCCAGGTCAATTGATTTCCAGCTCATTTCTCGCCAAAAATCATCAGGCAAAAAACGTTTCATCCTTAATTAAATAATAATAATAATAAGAGCGAGCCGCGGCGAAGGGGTTACATGGCAAGGATGCATGCTCTGTGGGGTGAGAAACACCCAGAGCATCACTTTTTCGCGCCACAAAAACTCCGCGACTATGTGGCCTATCTTCGTCGCATTCAATACGAGAGAGCACCGGAGCAGTTGGTGGAGGTACAGCCGGACGAGCCGGAGATCCGCCACGCTGTTCCGGTAATTTTGGAGATGCCTCCGAACAGAAAGTCTCTCCACAAAGTTCCACCACCCAAAGCTAACGACGTAGTTGCGAACCTCCCTGAGGATCCAGACATCCTGCTCCTGAACGAAATGGTCTATCGAGAGGTGACGAGGCTTTCTTCTTCGGCCCCACGTGGTGACAGCACTGAGGCTGAGAGGAAATTCGAATGTCGCCTTGAAAAGATAGACAAGAAGATTGAAAATGCTAGGCAGGATATTTCTCGAATCCAGTGTGTGATGGAATTCATCAAAGAGATGAAACCTTTCACACCAAAAATCCGGCACAAAGACACTCCAGCCCTTGCACAATTTGAGAACTTCGTAAGAAGATCTCAATTAAGACCAGTGGTGTGCAATCCGATAACCCCGGAAGAAATTGGCGAGACTCTTAAGGGAATCAAAAATTTTGCCGCACCAGGCCCGGACGGAATTAATACCTTTTGGTGGAAGAAATTCCGAAGCACGCACAAGCGTCTGGCCAAGGTATTTAATTCCTGGCTTAATGGTGAGCGGCCCATTCCGGAATGGGTTGTCGAGGGGCGAACCGTTTTACTGCCTAAAACGGGTGATTTGTCTCAGCCTCAGAACTACCGGCCAATAACTTGCCTAAATGCGTGCTACAAGATTTTCACCAGACTCCTGTACTACCGAATATTCCACGCCATTAACCCCGTGTATTCGAAAATTTTCGAACAGCGAGGCTGTAAAAGGGGCGTGGACGGCTGCAAGGAAAACCTGCTGATCGATAGGTGCGTCACGCAGGATGCCGTCCAATATAAGCGCAACCTATCTATGGCTTGGATCGAATATCGTAAGGCATTCGACACAACATCTCACGAGCTGATTATTCACTTGCTCGAATGTCTTGCGGTACCCGATACACTGGTGAGATGCATCAAACAACTGATGTCACTCTGGAAGACTCGGTTCTCGATAACATCCCGACGGGACCGAGTTCAGACAGAGTTGATATCATTCAGAAGAGGAGTATTCCAGGGAGATTCCTTGAGTCCTCTTCTGTTTTGCATCTCACTGTTGCCGCTGTCCGTAGCCTTGCGCGGTGCAAAGGGTTATAGCTGTGGTACACCCGGTAACCGGAAGCATAAGATCACGCACTTGTTTTACATGGATGATTTAAAAGTGTATGCTTCCGGAAAGCAAGAACTGACGCAGTCATTGCGCATAGTGCAGGAGTACACAGATGCTATTGGCATGGAGTTCGGTTGGGACAAATGTGCTCAGGTTCATCTCAAAAGAGGACGATGCGAGTATTTCGATGAAGATGCTCAACTCATTGACGGAAGCGTTCTGAGACATCTGAACGCCGGAGAGACTTACAAGTACTTGGGTGTGGAGCAGTGCCACATCCAAGCGTCACACCAAGTAAAAAAGTCTCTCTGCAGTACAAAAATCTACTCCGACGAATCTGGTCGTCAGAGCTTTCGGGGAAGAACAAGATTTTTGCCACAAATATGCTTGCCGTTCCGATCCTGCTCTACTCATTTGGAGCAGTTAAATGGTTAGTAGATGAGTTGAAGCAGATTGATCGGGATACTCGAAAAATGATGCATCTACAGCGCAGTTTGCATCCAAAATCGTCCGTTCCGAGGTTATATCTTCCACGAAACCAGGGAGGCCGAGGACTTTTGAGTTTGGAGTGTCTTCATAACAGGGTAATCTTGGGTATAGCCTGTAAGATCATCCAAAGTTCGAATCCCTTGTTGCTTCTTGTCGGGGATCACGAGAGGCGGGGAGTCGGGGCATTTTTGTTTAGGGCGGCACAAAGAGCAGCAGATGAACTCGGTCTTGACTTTGACGTTGAGCGAGCTCGGCCACATTTTATTACCGAGCTCAATTTGCTCCGTCTTACAGCCCACGTCAGAATCTCTGAGCAAGATATGCTCATGAGAAGGCATATGGATAAGTCAATGCATAGTGTTTTCTTCAAGAACATTGAAAACCTTGGCTTATCCAAAAAGCATACATTTGCCTTTCTGAGATCAAGTGGACTGAAGTCTGAGACTGAGGGATTCATTTGCGCTACGCAAGATGGTGTAATTAACACCTTGGTCTATCGCAGCCGCGTGATGGGTATAGAGGTGCCGAATGTGAGCTGTAGGGCTTGTCACAGGGCCCCTGAAACAGCAATGCATATATTGGCGGCATGCCCGATGTATGTAGCTTCGGCCTATATCCATCGCCACAATGCGGCATTTAGAGTGTTATACTTTCATTTAAGACCATTATGCGATAGACCAGACACCAGTGCTGCCCTATGTACCGAACGATATTGAGTCCGTTGTGGAGAACGAAAGGTGCCGAATCTATTGGAACTTCTCGTTCTCCACCGTCAGGCAGATAACAGAGAACAAGCCTGACGTGGTTCTATTGGACCACTCCTCCAAGCAGATGTTTGTTATTAATTTTTCGGCTCCTGCTGAAAATAACATCTGCTTCAAGGAGGAGGAAAAGCGGACAAAATATCAAGACCTGTTCTTTGAACTGAGGAGGCTGTACTCAAGTTACTCAGCTCGTCGTTTTGGTAATTGGGTGCATGGGAAGCATCAAAGACTCGCTCGTCTCCAATCTGTAAATAATTCCTGCCTGCCGTAAACCGGCAGAGAACCTTGCGGCTGGAATGCCGAAGGCGGTCATCTTGGGGTCGTTGCGTCTGCTCAGGGCACATGATTTACGGGACTCATAGCTACTGACCTCATGGTTTTGAGGAGTGGCTATGATGTACGAACAGGACCTGACCAGCAAGGAACCTCGTGAAGGTCGGAATCACGGGGAGCTCCTTCTGGTCAATACGCAAAAAAAAACAACTCATGGTTTTGAGGAGTGGCTACATCAGTCGATATTTGATCCAGGGTGGACCGGTTCGAGAGCTCTACAACATTTGTTCGATTTTATCATCGCCCTCTGCTCGAACCGTCATTATGCAACCACCATTTTGAAGTTCGTCTTCGCCTGAACGGCGAGAGTATATTTTAATTTCATTTATTTTCTTATTTTATCACTTTTCTTGGTTCCCGGTTTTTTAAAACCATGGCCAAGAACCTTTTCAATGGACCGTTTTATTTGGCAAGTAAGCTTTAAACATCTACGTTGTTATTATCTCAGTGATATCTGAAGGAATGGATGCCGAAATATAATTAAACGATCAAACGAACTTACCTGTGAAGTTCGATCGTAATTATATGAGGCATCTATTCCGAAGATATCACATCCCACCCTTCCCGCAACTCCAGTCGCAAATAAAACTCATATACTTTCAAACAATGACTCGAATGGCCAGGACAGCAGGGAAGGGGGAATGCGCTTTAAACATTGTGACCGAAGTAGCACAGGACAATACTGCGTTGTTATTATCTCAGTGATATCTTCGGAATGGATGCCTCATATAATTACGATCGAACTTTACAGGTAAGTTCGTTTGATCGTTTAATCAAAGAGATGATGATAACAAAAAAGACAAATGAGAACAAAAGGACAGTAACTATATATAACTAATGAGATACACAAAATCACAGATACGAAAGAGACCAAAAATATTAAAGTGGCCATTTAGGCAAATTATTTAAAAAAATACGGCACGCAAATGTGACGGAAGTAAACCGAGAAAAAAGAGACCAGGTAAGCCCCCAATACAAAAAAGACTAGAGACCACACAGACTACAACTAAGATTCACGCTTACGACATATTACAAAGAGCAGTTGGTACAATAAAGCAAAAAAACAAAAAGGGCTAACAAGAAAAGACACTACAGGGACCAAAGGCACCATAGAAGTGACAAGGATAATAATCAAAGGGATCATAGAGACTAAAAGGAAACTAAAAGCAACATTGACGATAACGGGAGCACATAGACTAAATATAACAAAAAGACCAAAGACACTAAGGCGACTAAAATAACGAAGGACAAAAAGAGACAAAATAGGGAACCAAAAATATAAAAAATGTCAAAAAATACCAAAGAGACACGTAAAACAAAAAACGCCAAAGAGCTAACCAACAAAGATCAAATAAATCAAAGGCGTCAAGAAGACGACAAAGAAAGTGAGACAAAAGAGACCAGTAAGACCAAAAAGACCAAAAAGAAGTAAAATGAAACAAAAGAGAGCAAGCAGGGCGATAAAAGGAAACAGCCAGCAAAAGGCACTAAAATATGAAAAGGCACTACAGACACAGAGAGACCAAAGAAAATAATAATATGGACTAAAAAAGTTCAAGGAAAATAAACATAGAGAGCAACAGGAGTAAAATAGGTCACGAGTCTAAAAATATAAAAATAATCAAAAATACTGAAAAAGGACAAAAGACATAAAGAAATAACAAATAACAAAAGAGGTAGATAAAAACTAAAAAAAAAACTGCTTCAAAGATCAAAAAGAGACCTGAAAAGAGGCTAAATGGGCTAAATAGACTAAAGAGATAAAAAAGACCAAAGACTTACTAAAGCGGAATTAGAAAACCTGAGGACCAGAAACCATAAGAAACTAGAATGTCAAAAGTTGAGAAGGTGACACGAAAGCTTGAGAAACTGAAAACATGAATTCCTGAAAATTGTAAACTTGGGATCGTAGTAATATTAAAACTTTCAAACTTGAGAAACTGAGAGTCTGGAAAGTTGAAGACATAGGAAACTGTAAATTTGGCAACTTGAAAAGCTAAGAGTTAGAAAACCTAATATTGGGAATCTTCAAACTTGAAACTTGGTCGGAATCTTGAGAAATTTTCAGATACGATAAATCTTTATTTGCCCTACGGGCTTTCTGATTCCTATACATATACAAGTAAACTTAACAATTATAATAATAAAAAAAAACTAAATAAAATTCTCTATTTCTTCTCCCCTCCCCTTTCCTCTTCTCCCTTCTCCCTCCTCTTACATACCTCTTTCATCCATTTAATTTCCCTTCCATCTACATTCAGTATTTCCTCTCTTTCTTTCCTCTCTCTTTGTTTCATCTCACTGCACTCGTTCCACATATGCTCAATTGTCTCTCTTTCCTAATAGCACATTCTACACATTCTTCCTCCATCTTCTGCCCAATACCTATTTTCCCTCTCTTCATTTCCGCACCTAAACCTCGCCATCATCTTTCTTTTGTTTCTCGCTCTCCCTCCCCAAATACTTCGGTACTTCCTCGATCATGCATCTTCCGTACTTCCCGTTGTATCTGGATTCTCTAATTCTTTCTCTCCTCTCTTGTCTATCCGTATCCTTATCTCTTTCACTTAGTTCTACATTCATCCACACGCCTCTTTCTCTCAGTCTCCCTATTTCTTTGCTTGCATACCCATTCCTCCTGTAGTAATTCTCCCTATCATACTCCTCTGAATTCTTTTTTTTTTCTCTCCAGCACTCCTTTAGTATCCTACATTCTTTCCTCCCTTCCATCCTGTCTTCGAACTTGACCGCTCTTTTTCCCGCTTTCACTCTCAACCTATTCCTCTTGCATTATTCTCTCACTATGTACCCTGGCGTTTCTCTCTCCACCCCTAGCACCCACCTCAGATATTTCTCTTGCACCCTCTCTATCTCTTCTTGTTCTTTCCATCCCCAGATCTCTGCTCCGTACAACAACACGCTTTCAATAAGACTTTCAAACATCATCATTCTCCTCTTAAAATCGCCTCCCCACCTTCTCTCTCCTATTCCCCATACACATCCTATCACCTTGTTCGCTTTTCTTGCCAGTTCTCTAATATGTGCCTTATCTGTGGCTCTTTCATTGAACACATACCCCAAGTATTTGAATTCTTTTACTTGTTCTATTACTTCTCCCTCCCACCTCCAATCACTCTCTTCGTTCTTCCTCTTTCTCTTATTGAACACCAGCATTTTTGTTTTCTCTACATTCACTTCTAGTCTTTTCTTCTTCACATATTTTCCTAAACTCTTTATCATTTCCTTCATTTCTCTTTCACTTTTTGCCACCATTACCACATCATCCGCAAACGCCAGGCTCCACACTTTTTTTCTACCTACCACACACCCCTCCGCTTGTGCTCTTTCTAACATTCCGTCCATATCTGCCATATACATCGTGAACAACAAGGGGCTGAGCGGGCAACCTTGCCTCACTCCTTTTTTTGTCACAAACCATTCACTTTCCTTCTCCCCTACCTTCACTTTACTTTTTGTCTTCTCATATATCTCCTCTACCTTTCTTACCAGCCATTCATTTACCCCTTTCTCCCTCAGGCACTCAAACATCCTCTCTTTCTCCACCTTGTCAAAAGCCGCCTTCAAGTCTACGAATAATGCATACACCCTCCCCCCTTTCTTCTTTAACTCACTCTTCGTGAAGTGGTCCAGCATGTATACATTATCCATAGTTCCCCTCCCCTCTCTAAATCCTGCTTGGCTGGCTGGTAATGGTCCCTTTTCCTCTATCTCTCTGCTCATACTTTCATTCAGAATTGATGCATACAACTTGTACCCTGTGTTTAGGAGAGTTATCCCTCGGTAATTTTCTACTTTATTTTTCTCCCCTTTTTTGTAAATGGGGTAAATTACCCCCTCTCTCCACCCTGCCGGGAATCCTTCTCCTCTCCACACCCCATTCATTACCTCCACCAGCCTCTCTAGCACTCTTCTCGTCCCATACATCCACGACTCATTCTGTATTCTATCCCTCCCTGGTGCCTTCCCTTTCCTCAGTTTCTTCACATGCCTCTCCACCTCTTCCATTGTAATTTCTTCTCCTTCAGGTTCTACTCGGTGTCTCTTCGTCTCTATTTCCGTTTTCTTTTTTTCCTTTTCTCCCTCCAGCAGCCTCATGAAGTACTCCTCCCACTCATTCATCGTTATCTCCTCGCTCCCATTTTCTTTTTTCTTTCTCTCTCTATTAATATAGTTCCATACCTCCTTCTCTGTTCTTATTGTTTTTATTTCTTCCTCTTCTCTCTCCTTCTTCTGCCTCTTCTTCTCCCTGCATGTCTCTCTGTATCTTCTTTTCGCTTCTAAAAAGCCACTTCTGTTCCCTTTAGTCTTTCTCCACTTTCTTAGTTCTTTTATTGCTTCCTTTTTACGTTGCTCACATTCTTTGTCCCACCATTTATTCTTTCTTTTTGTTCCTCCACCTCTTACTGTTATTTCTCTTTTTGTCGCTGCTTTTTCCAATATTTCTACCAATTCTTCCTCCATTTTCCCTACTTCTTGTTCTTTAAATCTTGCTGTTTCCAGTCTTCTCTTATACTCTTCCACCCCTTGCTCGTCTCATACTTTAATTATCACCTTCCGCATTTCCTCTAATTTTTCTTCTTCTCCTCTCTTCTCTCTCCCCCTTCCTATACTTATCTCTACAGGCAGATGGTCTGACTCTACTCTTTCCCCTATTCTGAATTCTTCGACTTCTTCCCATGCTTCTTCGTTTACTATTCCGTAGTCTATCACCGTCTCTCCTCTACCGCCTATGTAGGTCCATTCTCCTTCTTCGTCCCCTTGTTTATTTCCATTCAGCACTTCCCATTCTTTTTCTTCTATCCATTCCATCAACTTTTTCCCTTCCGCGTTTTCTATCTTGTCTTTGGATTTTCTTTTTCCCTCTCCTCCCTCTTCTTCCCAATCCCTGGCTCCTCTTTCCCCAATTCTCCCGTTAAAATCCCCTCCCAGAAGTAGACATTCTTCCCTGTTGTCTTTTAATGTTTCTTCTATCTTGCTTATTGTTTCTTTCATCTCTTTGCTGTACATTGCCACTATTTTCCACCATTTGCTGTCTATTTTAACGTTTCTCACCATGTGACCTTCCTCTTCTCCCTTCTTTTTAGTATTCTCTTTTATTCCTTTTTTTACCCCTGTTATTATTCCCCCTGCTGCTCTTCCTTTTTTCTTTCCCTTTCTCGCCCCTTGCCATTCCCACTTGAACTCCTTTGATAACAGTTTTTCTATTTTTTACCAGCTTTCTGACCATGTTTCTGTTAATCCAACAATATCGAACTCCTTCACATAGTCCCAAAAATCTTCTTCTTTTTTCCCTAGTCCCGCTACATTCCAAAATAGTGCCCTCACCCCTGTTTTTCTCGTTACCTTCTTTGATTTCCCCCTTCCTTTTTTAGTTTCCCTCCTACTTCCTTCTTTGTTTCTTTTTTCCCGTTTCATTGTCCTTTTTACTTTGCCCTCCTCCCGTTCTTCTTCTTATTGGAAAACTTCTAGTCTATCTCCCTTTTCATTCCATCTCCATTGCTCCCCGTCCACTATTAATTTCCTGTATCCCACTCTTACTTCTTTCTCTTCTTCCCTTTTTTCCTTCGCCATACTTCTTAGATTCTTTTGTAAATCTCTTTCCTTCTTTGTGAGGTCGTTGTCTATATATATCCCCCTTGTTTCCCTCTTCTCCCTCAATTTTCCTTTGTGCTTCATTATTCTTTCCTTCTCACCCCACCCTCCATCTCCACCAATACTTGATTCTTGTTAATCCTGTAACAATCTTTTACTTTACTATCCTCTACATTTTCCTTCAAAAACTTCTCTACATCCTCTTTTTTTACATGACTTTTTCTTGCCCCGTCCCATCCTGTTATCACGATGTTGTTCTTCCTCTTTCTTCTCTCTTCGATTTCCATTCTCTCTTCCAGCTTTTCCACTCTCTCCTTCCACCAGTCTCTCTCTCTCCTTCCCATCTCTTCTCCTTCTCTTTAAATTCTTCTCTCTGCCTCTCTATCTCACTCTTGAGTTCCTTGTTTTCTCGTCTTACTTCTTTCATCTCCTCCTTCAACTCTTGCAACAGCTCCAATATTTTTTTCTCCATCTCTGTGTCCGTTTCCTTCTCTTTCTCTGATGTCTTCTGTGTTTTCTTTACTCCAGGAGACCTCGCCGTTTTTTTACTTTTTTGAAAAAAATTCTCTTCCTCCTCTTCTTGTTTTTCTGTTCTACCCTCCCCTTTTCTCTTTCTTTTCCTTTCCTCCAGGTAAGAGTCCAGGCTTCCCTGACTGAGCGAGCGGTTTCTATCGTCTTTGTTCGTCCGCTTCCTGTGGCGCCTCCTAGATGTCGTTATCTTCCGGCTTCGCCGATTTATTCTTTTTCCTGACTATATCTCCTCTTCCCTGCCCAATCCTTTCTTCCTAAATTTCTCTAATACCTCTTTATATCACCTTCTATTTCTCTATTTTTCGCTACTTAACCTCTCTACCACATGTTTACCTTTAGCTCGGTAATACAGGAAATTTTCAGAGAACTTGGGAATCCGAAAACCTGAAGGAACTTGAGGGCCTAAAACGATAAGAACCTGGAAAACCTAAAATCTGAACATTAAAAAACTGGGAATTTGAGAAAGACCGTACACGAAAACTTGAGAATGGAGGAACCATTTCCCAAGAACTTTAAAACCTGAGAAACCGAGAGCCTTCAAAATTGGAAAGCTAGAAAACTGTAAACTTGAGAACTGCAACCTAAGACCGAGAACCTTCAAACTTAAAACCGAATGAACTCGGAATCGTGAGAAATTTAAAGTTGAGAACCTGCAAATCCGGAAACCTGAATACCCAAAGAAACTGAAAGAACTTGAGCACGTGGAACCTTTGGAAACCTTAGACCCTGGAAAGCCTGAAATTTAAACGATGAAGAACTGGGAATTTAGAAAATTGAGAAAGGGAGTACACTGATACCTGAAAACTTGAAATTTTGAAACATTGTGGAATTAGGAATTTGGACCTGAAAATACTGAAACATAATTAATAATTTGAAAACAATTGAGAATATTACATGAGAACCTGAAAATCAAAATCAGACACTGAATTAAATTCTGGGAACCCGAAAATGAAAGTAGCGGCAATACAAGTAGATATACTTTCAAGAACTTCACAGCAATTAAAAAAATTTTTGTGTGCGTGAACTTTATAAGTACACGCCTGAAAGTGAAACTTGCCACGACAATGGTAGGAATCGTGTTTATTTCATTATTTTCTGATATAAATGTTACGGTAACTAAAACAAGGAGACCCCTTGGTACAGAGGGCCCCCCTTGAGACAGGGTGGCGACGGGATTTGGGATTGTCAGTTGCCGTAACCTACTGCGCTAATCGTTTTATTCACACACGTCCCCACTCTCATTCATCCCCACCACCAAAGTGTTTCACTTTGATTTCCGTTTCAGTTTTTCGGAATGACTACCTGGCTAAAGAAAGTTTCACTTTCAAAAATTTATGAAAATAAAATAGACGGTGAGAGGAACAACGCACTGGTTAGTATAAGCATAAGTTTTTAGGCCAAATAATTACCGAACAGCACCAACTCACGTCTAACACATTTAAAGAAATATGAAAATTCAAAATTTTGCACCTTACACTCACAGATTGGACACGGACATAACATAGCACGTTTTAACTTACAAAAATAAAACTGGGCGGAACTATTTTCGTGTTCTATCATCATTTGGCGAACAAATTGAAATGAAATTTAACACGAACACTACAAAATTGCACATAAAAAGACAGGTAAATTGTCGAAAGCGGCTATTTTGAGACATAGATAATTATTATCGCTTTACTACTACTCTGGATATTTTCAAAACAAACACTAACAAATTATTTATGTTGTTGCTATGATTAATGCGTTTACGAGATAAACTATATCACTTCATTCTTATAAATCCAAATATAACCGGAATCGTTATTAATTGTGTCAGCGGGAAGGAGTGCTAACCCCCGCAAAAAATTGTACGAAGAAATTTGATACCGCCAAAAAATTACTGTTCTTTTTAAAAGACAAACGAAATATTGACTCATGTTCGTTGTTGTATTACCGCAGAACAAATAACGTTTGACAGAGCAGCTTAAGCTGTGCACTTTGGTCCATTAGGTCCGTGTTATCGAATAGTAAATGTAAACAATGACGTGGGTGCTTTTAAAACAGTAATGAAAACTACGATATTATCACACCGCACGATAAACAATGACCTCTACAAATAAAACAGCTACAAATTAGATCATTAGACAAGGAAAAAATTCTGTTATCGCAGTGGAAGTTCGTAACGGGATCAAGCGGGTTACCGTTGACAAAAAAAAGGCGATTTGAAGGCGTCAAATAAGTTGATATGACGTGGGATTTACTTGTCAATTTAAAACTATAAACACCAGTGATTTTGTAAACGACAAAAACACAGTTTTTGCATCTCAGCGGCTTTTGTGGCCTGCGCGCGGTAGCCAGAAGCAGCTGGTCCCCGAGCGAAACGCGGCTTTCGCCTCGGCGTCTATATCACGTACGCCAGGAAATCCAACTTTCCGATCTTGGGTCGCAATATACTATAGTTTGTATAAACAGGAATTGAATAGTACCACGTGGCAGACCCAAATATGTATATGTTTTTATTTCCTAATTCAAAATTAATAAACCACAACATAACTTTAACTTTTTGATACATCAACGATGTCACTTTGTTTTCTGACAGGCCCCATTTTGTCCCAATCACACTCAACCGAAGAAAATTAAGGCTGACCTTACCTGAACTGACAGACTAAAGGTGTGATAAACTACAAACCTGCGAAACTGTCAAATTGAGAAATTCGCCATTTGGCACACATTGTCAGGAAATTTGAGAAACTCAAAAAGTGGAAAGCTAAGAAACGTAGAAGTTGAGAAATAGGTGAATTCACTGGTCAAGGAACTGTCAAACTACACTAATTATAAATTGCGAATCTCACAAAATGAAAGTTTAAGAACCTGAGAGACTGAAGGTGTTACAAACTACAAATCTGAAAAATTGTAGAACTGAGAAACTCACCATTTAGAAATTTGAGACACTGATTTACAAGGAATTTGAGAAACTAAAGAATTTACAACCTAAAAAACTCAGAACTTGAGAAACCGGTAATTTCGCGGTTCAAGGAACTGTCAAACTTCACGATTTTATACTTTGTGAAACACAGAAGAAAAGGTTTTCAGAAAATGAAAGTTTGAGAAAATGAGAAACCTAACGGGTCACAAAATACAGACCTTGGAAACTGTAAAATTGAGAAATTCACAATTTGAAAATTTGAGACACTGAAAAAGTGGCAAGCTAAGAGACGTAGAAGTTGAGAAATAGTTAAATTAACTTTTCAAGGAACTGTCAAACTACACTAAATTTGAGACACTGATTTACAGGGAATTTAAGAAACGAAAAAATTTACAACCTAAAAAACTCAGAAGTTGAGAAAGCGGTAATTTCAAACTTCACGATTTTATACATTGAGAAACACAGAAGAAAAGATTGTCAAACTACAGTAATTATAAATTGAAAATCTCAGAAAATGAAGGCTTGACAAAATGAGAGACTGTAGGTGTCACAAATTTGAGAAACTCTCCATTTGAGAATTTGAGACACTGATTTACGGGGAATTTGAGAAACATTTGAGAAAAAGTGAGCACCTAAGAAACTCAGAAATTGAGAAACCGGTAATTACACGGTTCAACGAACTGTAAAACTTCACTATTTTATACAGAAGCAAAGGTTTTCAGAAAATGAAAACTTGAGAAAATGAGAAACCGGAGGTGTCACAAAATACAAACCTTGGAAACCGGAAAATTGAGAAACTCACAATTTGAAAATTTGAGACACTGATTTATAGAGAGTTTTGGAAACTGAAAAAGTCACAACATAAGAAACGTAAAAGTTGAGAAACAGGTGAATTCACTGCTTAATTAACTGTCAATCTAGACTATTTTATTAATTGAGAATCCTAGAAAATACGATTTTTATAAAATGAAGGCTTGAGACACAGATACTGTAAGTGTCTCAAACTACAAATATGGCAAACTGGAAAATAGAGAAACCCACCTTTTTGAGAATTTGAGAAACTGGGAAATTGACATAGTCATAAGAAAAGGTTTTCAAAAAATGAAAGTTTGAGAAAATGAGAAACTGAAGATGTCACAAGATACAAATCTTGGAAACTGGAAAATTGAGAAACTTACAATTTGAGAATTTGAGACGCTGATTTACAGAAAATTTGAGAAACTGAAAAAGTGACAACTTAAGAAAGGCAGAAGTTGAGAAACAGGCAAATTTACTGCTCAGGGAACTGTCAAACTATACGATTTTATAAACAGAGAATCTTAGAAAACAATATTTTTATAAAATGAAGGCTTGAGATACAGATATTGAAGGCGTCACAAACTACAGACCTGGGAAACTGAAAATGAGAAACTCACCATTTAAAAATTCAAGAAACTGAAAAATTGACAAACTCAGAAACTCTGAGAGACTGAAGGTGTGACAAACTTAAAAGACTGGAAAATTGAGAAGGTCTCTATTTGAGAATTTGAGGCACTGATTTACAGGAAATTTGATAAACTGAAGAAGTGACAACATAAGAAACCTGAAAACCTGTGAATTCGAGAAACTCACCATTTGATAATTTAAGACACTGATTTACCGGGAATTTGAGAAACTAAAAAAATGTCAACATAAAAAACGTAAAATTTGAGAAACTGGTAAATTCACTGCCTAAGAACGGCCAAGCTATAAGAATTTATAAATTGAGGACCTAAAAAAAAATTTTTACAAAATGAAGGCTTGAGAAACGGAGAGACTGAAGGTGTGACAAACTTGAGAAATCCTACATTTGACAATTTGAGACACTGTTTTATAGAAAATTTGGGAAACTGAAAAAGTGGCAAGAAAGGTAGATGTTGAGAAACATGTGAATTTGCTGCTCAAGAAATTGTCAGACTTAAAAATTTTATACGTTGAGAATCTCAGAAAAAAGATTTTCAGAAAATGAAGGTTGAGATCCTGAGAGACTAAAGGTGTCACAAACTACAGACCTGCAAAATTGGAAAATTGAGAAACCCAACATTTGAGAATTTGAGACATTGATTTAAAGGAAATTTGAAATACTGAAAAAGTGACAACCTAAAACTCTAAAAAAAGTAAATGTTGAGAAACAGGTTAACTCACTGCTCAATAAAATGTCAAACTAGACGATTTTATAAATTGAGAATCTTAGAAAATAAGATTTTTATAAAATGAAGGCTTGAGACACAGATACTGAAGGTGTGACAAACTACAAAACTGGGAAAGTGGTAAATTGAGAAACTCACCATTTTATTATATGAGAAACTGAAAAACTGACAATCTAAAAAACTCAGAACCGACAATTTCACGGTTCAAGGAAATGTCAAAAATTTCACGATTTTATATATTGAGAAACTCAGAAAATGAAAGTTTTAGAAAATGAGAGACCCAATGTGTCACAAAATACAAACCTAGAAAACTGGAAAATTGAGAAACTCACAATTTGAAAATTTGAGATACTGATTTACAGGGAATTTGAGAATTTGAAAATTTTCTACCTCAGAAATTCAGAAGTTGAGAAACAGGTAATTTCACGGATCTAGGAACTGTCAAACTTCACGATTTTATACATTGAGAAACACAAAAAAAAGTTTTCAGAAAATGGAAGTTTGAGAAAATGAGAGACCGAAGGTGTCATAAAATACAAACCTTAGAAACTAGAAAATTGAGAAACTCACAATTTGAGAATCTGAGACAGTGACTAAGCGGCAATTTGAGAAACTGAAAAAGTGGCAAGCTAAGAGACGTAGAAGTTGAGAAATAAGTCAATTAACTGGTCAAGAAACTGTCAAACTACACTAATTATTATAAATTGCGAATCTCAGAAAATTAAGGTTTGGGAACCTGAGATACTGACGGTGTCACAAACTACAAAGCTGAAAAATTAAAAAATTGAGAAACACCATTTAAAAATTTGAGACATTGATTTACAGGGAATTTGAGAAACTGAAAAATTGACGACCTTAAAAATTCAGAAGTTGAGAAACCGGTGATTTCACGGTTCAAGGAACGGTCAAACTTTGCGATTTTGTACATTGAGAAACACAAAAGAAATGATTTTCAAAAAATGAGAGTTTGAGAAAATGAGAGACCGAAGATGTCACAAAATACAAACCTTGGAAACTGGAAATTGAGAAATTCACAATCTGAGAATGTGAGTGAGACACTGAAAAAGTGTCAAGTTAAGAGACGTAGAAGTTGAGAAATAGGTAAATTAACTGGTCAAGGAACTGTCAAGCTACACTAATTATAAATTGCAAATCTCAGAAAATGAAAGATTGAGAACCTGAGAGACTGAAGGTGTCACAAACTACAAACCTGGGAAACTGAAAATGAGAAACTCACCATTTGAAAATTTGAGAAACTGAAAAATTGACAAACTAAGAAACTCTGAGAGACTGAAGGTGTGACAAACTTGAAAGACTGGAAAATTGAGAAAGCCTCCATTTGAGAATTTGAGATACTGATTTACAGGAAATTTGAGAAACTGAAGAAGTGACAACATAAGAAACCTGGAAACCTGTGAAATTGAGAAACTCACCATTTGAGAATTGACACTGATTTACCGGGAATTTGATAAACTGAAAAAGTCACAACATAAAAAACTTAAAAGTGGAGAAACTGGTAAATTCACTGCCTAAGAACGGCTAAGCTTATAAATTGAGAACCTAAAAAAAAAGATTTTTACAAAATGAAGGCTTGAGAAACGGAGAGACTGAAGGTGTGACAAACTTGAGAAATCCTACATTTGACAATTTGAGACACTGATTTATAGAGAATTTGAGAAACTGAAAAAGTGACAACATAAGAAACGTAGAAATTGCGATAAAGGAAGATTCACTGATAGAAATTGTCAAACTTCACGACTTTATACATTGAGAATCTGGAAAAATAAGATTTTCAGAAAATATATTTTTGAGATTCCAAGAAACTGATTTTGTCACAAACTAGCAATCTAAAAAATTGTGAATACCACCATTTGAGAATTTGAGACACTGATTTACAGGGAATTTGAGAAACAAGAAAAATTGAGAAATCGGTAATTTCACGGTTCAAGGAACTGTCAAACTTCACGATTATACACATTGAGAAACTCAGAAGAAATGGTTTTCAGAAAATCAAAGTTTGAGAAAGGTGTCACAAAATACAAACCTTGGAAACAGGAAAAATGAGAATTTGAGATACTGACTTAGAGGAAATGTCAAAATATGCAATTTTATAGATTGGTAATCTCAGAAAAAAAGATTTTCACAAAATGAAGGCTTGAGAAACGGAGAGACTGAAGGTGTGACAAACTTGAGAAACTCTCCATTTCAGAATTTGAGACACTAATTTACAGAGAATTTGGGAAACTGAAAAAGTGACAACATAAGAAACGCAGAAGAGAAACAAGTAAATTTACTTCTCAAGGAACTGCCAAACTAGACAATTTTGTACTGTATTTTGTATCTTACTGAAGGTGTCACAAACTACAAACTTCGGAAACTGGGAAATTGAGAAACTCACCGTTTGAGAATTTGAGACACTGATTTACAGGGAATTTGGAAAACTGAAAAATTGACAACGTAATTTTACGGTTAAAGAAACTGTCAAACTTCATTATTTTATACATTGAGAAACACAGCAGAAAAGGTTATCAGAAAATGAAAGTTTGAGAAAATGGGAGACCAAAGGTGTCACAAAATATATACAAACCTTGGAAACTGGAAAATTGACAAACAATTTGAGAATTTGAGACACAGACTTAGAGAGGATTTGAAAAACTAAAAAAATGGCAAGCTAAGAGACGTAGAAGTTGAGGAATGGGTAAATAAATAGGCTCAAGAAATTGTCAAACATCAGGATTTTATACGTTGAGAATCTCAGATAAAAATATTTTCAGAAAATGAAGGTTTGAGAAAATGAGAGACTGAATGTGTCACAAACTACAAACCTGGGAATTTGGAAAGTTCAGAAACTCACCATTTGAGAATTTGAGACATTGATTTCCAGAAAACTTTAGAAACTGAAAAAGTGACAACCTAAAAAATGTAAAAGTTGAGAAGCAGGTGAATTCACTGCTCAAGAAACTGTAAAAGTTTGCGACTTTATACATTGAGAAAATCTGAAAAAAATATTTTCAGAGAATGAAGTATTGAAAACCGGAAGGTGTGACAAACTAGACCTGCGAAACTGTAAAATTGAGAAACTGACCATTTAAGTATCTGGGACTCTGATTTAGAGTGAATTTGAGCAACTAAAAATTGATAACATAAGAAACGTAGAATCTGAGATACAGGAGAATTCACTGCTCAAAGAACTGTCAAATTTTAAGATATTATAAATTGAGAATCTCGAAAAATAAGATTTTTAGAAAATATAGGTTTGAGAACCTAAGAGTCTCACTGTGTCAAAAACTACAAACCTTAGGAACTAAAAACGTGTGAAAATCACTAGTTGAGAACTTCAGACTGATTTATAGGGAATTTGAGAAAATAAAATGTGATAACCTAAGAAACCTACAAGTTGAGAAAAAGGTAAATTTACTGCTCAAGGAAATATCAAATCAGAAAATTAAGGCTTGGGAAACATAGACTGAAGGTGTGACAAACTTGAAAGACTGGAAAATTGAGAAAGCCTCCATTTGAGAATTTAAAACACCGATTTACAGGGAATTTGAGAAACTGAAGGAGTGACAACATAATAAACGTAAAAATTGAGAAACAGTTCAAGCTGGTTAAGGAGCGGTCGAGCTAGAAGATCTTATAAATTGAAAATCTAAAAAAAAAGATTTTCAAAAAATCAAGGCTCGAGAAACGGACAGACTGAAGATGTGATTTACAGGGAATTTGAGAAACTAAAAAATGATAACTTAAGAAACGTACAAGTACAAGCGAAACAGGTAAATTCACTTCTCATGGAAATGTCAGACTAGATGATTTTATTAATTTAGAATGTCAGAAAATGAAGGCTTGAGAAACGAAGAGACTGAAGGTGGGACAAACTTGAGAAACTCTCCATTTGCGAATTTGAGACACTGATTTACAGAGAATTTGAAAAACTGAAAAAGTGACAACATGAGAAACGTAGAAATTGAGAAACATGTGAATTTAGTGCTCAAGAAATTGTCAACCATATGAATTTTATACGTTGAGAATCTCAGAAAAAAAGAGGAGGATATATATATTGATGCATGTTAAGCTGTCACTTCCGTACCATGACTCGGGCGGACCAACGTCCAAACGAAGGAGGGCTTCTAGAAGCGAATTTGAAGTATATTTGAGTTGAGGAGAACTTGCCATTTCCGAATTTGGGGAGATAGTCCAGTCAATGGGGGGTTTTTGATCGCAAAAGGTCGGACAGAAATGAAATTTGGTGGGATGGTAGGCATAGGTCTCCTGATAGTACACCTGAGTTTGCGACCTCGGGGGCTTGCCGCTCGAGGGGTGGGGGGACAAGACTCTGCCCCGCGACGCATTTCGGAAAATAGCGCCGTTGTTGTAAGTGCTATCGAAAAAAAGTTCAAATAAAATATGTATAGAACAGAATTGTGCATAATTTTGGTTCTATTGATTTTTTGTTTGCGACCAACAGTTTCCGTTTTACGGGGCGCCAAATTTTGGGGTTGATTTGCAAATTCCAACAAAATCAAATTTTCAGCGCGGATTACAACGAAGATCGACTTCAAATAATCCTCATTATCTGTTCAAATGTGACATTGTAATGATGAAAACAGCACAGAAATTCCACGAATTACACTCTCAAATGCAGAATAAATTTTTTACTTTTTTTCTTCAAGTGGCGAATCCACCACTTTTCACCCTTTCTTCAATTTTCTTCTGTGGGCTTCAGGGAGTCATTATCTGTTCAAATGTGACATTGTAATGATGAAAACAGCTCAGAAATTCCACAAATTACACTCTCAAAGGCAGAATGAATTTTTTAAATTTTTTCTTCAAGTGGCGAATCCACCACTTTACACCTTTTCTTCAATTTTCTTCTGTGGGCTTCAGGGAGTCATTATCTGTTCAAATGTGACATTGTAATAATGAAAACAGCTCAAAAATTTCACAAATTACACTTCCAAAGGCAGAATGAATTTTTTACATTTTTTCTTCAAGTGGCAAATACACCACTTTTCAGCCTTTCTTCAATTTTCTTCTGTGGGCTTTAGGGAGTCATTATCTGTTCAAATGTGACATTGTTATGATGAAAACAGCTCAGAAATTCCACAAATTGCACTCTCAAAGGCAGAATGAATTTTTTACATTTTTTCTTCAAGTGGCGAATCCACCACTTTACACCTTTTCTTCTGTGGGCTTCAGGGAGTCATTATCTGTTCAAATGTGACATTGTAATGATGAAAACAGCTCAGAAATTTCACAAATTACACTTCCAAAGGCAGAATGCATTTTTTACATTTTTTCTTCAAGTGGCAAATATACCACTTTTCACCCTTTCTTCAATTTTGTACTGTTTAGCATGTACCAACAAAAATTAATTGTTCGTGCCAGCTCCGACGCGCGAGTGGAGTTTGCTCTTTAAGTGCAAGTCTTTGAATATACAACAAGCAATAAAGGGGTAAATAAACGCATCTCTTATAATACTGAAACATATATAAATCATGTTACATAAAAATATATTACTTTTATCCGCAAAAGTGCCTTCATTGAGAAGGCAAAAGTGTCACTTAACTGATTAGGCTCATAAAGTAGACAAAAGGTGTTACTCTTTCTGCTTAATGAGATATTTTTATCTTGTGAATTAATTCTTTCAAATTCTTACTTTCGGCTTTCTCAAGGGGGCCCCCTCGGGCCTCTCCATCTCAAGGAAGCCCCCTCGGGGATCTCTGTCTCAAAGGGACCCCCTCGGTTACAAGACCCCCTTGGGGGCCTCCTTGTTTTATTTACCGTAACATTTGTATCAGAAAATAATGAAGTAAACTCGATTCCTACCATCGTCTTTGCAAGTTTCACTTTCAGTCGTGTGCTTCTAAAAGTGGGGCACACAACAATTTTTTTATCTAAAAACGTTTGCGGATAAAATAGTATATATTATTTAGAGCATAAGTCGCTTCATGTGCTTCGCCTGGACTTAACCGACTCACTTCATTTGTCGATCAACAGTCCAGGCTTAGCACAAGCTTAACTTATGATCTTAATAATATAATCTACTACACTGGTAAACAAAATTTTAAGTTTGTCGTGCCACACGGAACTTTTTGATATTTTTTACTTTAATTAGTGGTTGTAACAGTTAAAAAAAAATTGTTAGCCAAAAATTTTGTTCTATTGAGTAATTTAAAATATGAAGAAAAAATACTGATCTCGTAAATCAAAAGTTAATTTTTTTTATGAATTAATGATTTAAGATTTTCTTGAAAATTTAGCTCCTGGTTGTTTCCTTTTAATTGTCCAACAGTAATCTGCTAACATATTTGGGCTCCATTTGCCCTGGTATCGCCTTTTCATCTTAGAAATGTCCAGTTGGAACCTCTCACCATGCTCGTTGCTGACAGCCCCTAAATTGTCAGGGAAAAAATCCAGGTGTGAGTCTAAAAAATGAATCTTGAGTGACATGTTGCAACCCAATGATTAATAAGCCAACTTTCTGTAGCTATCACTCTTATGGTTACCCAAAAAAATTGCAACAACATTCTTAAAAGCATTCCATGCAAATTTTTCTAAATCGCTCAATTTTTCTTCAAATCTTGGATCTTCTATTAACCTCCTAGTTTGAGGTTCTACAAAAATACCCTCTTTTATTTTATTTATTTTACGTTACTTTGTTTTTATTGCCGTAGTACTAGTTATGAGTATTACCGTATCACAAGAAATCTGAGGCTAATTGACACATGCCAACTGCGATTCAATAATGGGGGTAGATTGATAAAACAGAATTAGCTGTCAAAGTTCGTGTGGCAAAACCAGTGTTGACCGGTGCTATTATTACATAAATACATTGTTAGTAAGATTTATTTCCTTCACAATTGGTATCATCATGAACACATTAATTTTATCAATACAATCGTCATTATTAAATACTGTGACAATAGGTTAGTGGTAACTAAAATACGATACGTAAACGTCGGAAGAGAGTTTTTTTTCATCACTTGAACTGGTTTCTTCCCACTCACTCACTCCACTCACACACTCACTCACTGACTCACTCACTGACTCACTCACTGACTCACTCATACTCACTCACTTACTCACTCACTCACTCACTCACTCACTAACTTACTCAATCACTCACTCACTCACTCACTTACTCGCTCACTCACTAACTCACATCACTCACTGACTCACTCACACTCACTTACTCAGTCCACTGACCCACATCACTCACATCACTCACTCACATCACTCAATCACTCACTCACTCACTCACTCCACTCATACCGGGGGCTGTAAAATCCATTCTTAACGGGTAAACTCCAAAAACGTATTTTTTAAAAAAACTACCCTTATATTGAGACAATATAAGTTATAAGTTAGAGTAGGCTGTGAAATTTAAATTAGGTTGGCACTATTAACTGTTGTTTAATAGTAGCTGTTTAATATTTGAATGTAAAAAGTGTCAAAGTGACTTTAGAGAATTTCCAAAGTGCTTTTTCACGGTTTCCAGGGTGGTGCCACACCTGTGAAACAGTATATAAAACTTTATTTGCCCTACGGGCTTTTTGATTCCTATACATATACAAGTAAACTTAACAATTATAATAATAAAAAAAAAACTAAATAAAATTCTCTATTTCTTCTCCCCTCCCCTTTCCTCTTCTCCCTTCTCTCTCCTCTTCCATACCTCTTTCATCCATTTAATTTCCCTTCCATCTACATTCAGTATTTCCTCTCTTTCTTTCCTCTCTTTTTGTTTCATCTCACTGCACTCGTTCCACATATGCTCAATCATCTCTCTTTCCTCATAGCACATTCTACACATTCTTCCTCCATCTTCTGCCCAATACCTATTTTCCCTCTCTTTATTTCCGCACCTAAACCTCGCCATCATCTTTCTTTCTTTCTCGCTCTCCCTCCCCAAATACTTCGGTACTTCCTCGATCATGCATCTTCCGTACTTCCCGTTGTATCTGGATTCTCTAATTCTTTCTCTCCTCTCTTGTCTATCCGTATCCTTATCTCTTTCACTTAGTTCTACATTTATCCACACGCCTCTTTCTCTCAGTCTCTCTATTTCTTTGCTTGCATACCTATTCCTCCTGTAGTAATTCTCCCTATCATACTCTTCTGAATTCTTCTTTTTTTCTCTCCAGCACTCCTTTAGTATCCTACATTCTTTCCTCCCTTCCATCCTGACTTCAAACTTGACCGCTCTTTTTCCCGCTTTCACTCTCAACCTATTCCTCTTGCATTCTTCTCTCACTATGTACCCTGGCGTTTCTCTCTCCACCCCTAGCACCCACCTCCGATATTTCTCTTGCACCCTCTTTATCTCCTCTTGTTCTTTCCATCCCCAGATCTCTGCTCCGTACAACAACACGCTTTCAATAAGACTTTCAAACATCATCATTCTCCTCTTAAAATCGCCTCCCCACCTTCTCTCTCCCATTCCCCATACACATCCTATCACCTTGTTCGCTTTTCTTCCAGTTCTCTAATATGTGCCTTATCTGTGGCTCTTTCATTGAACACATACCCCAAGTATTTGAATTCTTTTACTTGTTCTATTACTTCCCCTCCCATATCTAATCACTCTCTTCGTTCTTCCTCTTTCTCTTATTGAAGACCAGCATTTTTGTTTTCTCTACATTCACTTCTAGTCTTTTCTTCTTCACATATTTTCCTAAACTCTTTATCAGTTCCTTCATTTCTCTTTCACTCTTTGCCACCATTACCACATCATCCGCAAACGCCAGGCTCCACACTTTTTTTCTACCTACCACACACCCCCCGCATGTGCTCTTTTTAACATTCCGTCCATATCTGCCACATACATCGTGAACAACAAGGGGCTGAGCGGGCAACCTTGCCTCACTCCCTTTGTTGTCACAAACCATTCACTTTCCCTCTCCTCTACCTTCACTTTACTTTTTGTCTTCTCATATATCTCCTCCACCTTTCTTACCAGCCATTCATTTACCCCTTTCTCCCTCAGGCACTCAAACATCCTCTCTCTGTCCACCTTGTCAAAAGCCGCCTTGAAGTCTCCGAATAATGCATGCACCCTCCCCCCTTTCTTCTTTAACTCACTCTTCGTCAAATGGTCCAGGATGTATACATTATCCATAGTTCCCCTCCCCTCTCTAAATCCTGCTTGGCTGTCTGGTAATGCTCCCTTTTCCTCTATCTCTCTGCTCATCCTTTCATTCAGAATTAATGCATACAACTTGTACCCTGTGTCTAGGAGAGTTATCCCTCGGTAATTTTCGACTTTATTTTTCTCCCCTTTTTTGTAAATGGTGTAAATTACCCCCTCTCTCCACCCAACCGGGAATCCTTCTCCTCTCCACACTCCATTCATTACCTCTACCAGCCTCTCAAGCACTCTTCTCGACCCATACATCCACGACTCATTCTGTATTCTATCCCTCCCTGGTGCCTTCCCTTTCCTCAGTTTCTTCACATGCCTCTCCACCTCTTCCACTGTAATTTCTTCTCCTTCAGGTTCTACTCGGTTTCTCTTCGTCTCTATTTCCGTTTTAATTTTTTCCTTTTCTCCCTCCAGCAGCCTCATGAAGTACTCCTCCCACTCATTCATCGTTATCTCCTCGCTCCCATTTTCTTTTTTCTTTCTATCTCTATTAATATAGTTCCTAACCTCCTTCTCTGTTCTTATTGCTTTTATCTCTTCCTCCTCTCTCTCCTTCTTCTGCCTCTTCTTCTCCCTGCATGTCTCTCTGTATCTTCTTTTCGCTTCTAAAAAGCCACTTCTGTTCCCTTTAGTCTTTCTCCACTTTCTTAGTTCTTTTATTGCTTCCTTTTTACGTTGCTCACATTCTTTGTCCCACCATTTATTCTTTCTTTTTGTTCCTCCACCTCATACTGTTATTTCTCTTTTTGTCGCTGTTTTTTCCAATATTTCTACCAATTCTTTCTCCATTTTCCCTACTTCTTGTTCTTTAAATCTTGCTTTTTCCAGTCTTCTCTTATACTCTTCCACCCTTTGCTCGTCCCATACTTTAATTATCACCTTCCGCATTTCCTCTATTTTTTCTTCTTCTCCTCTCTTCTCTCTCCTCCTTCCTATACTTATCTCTATAGGCAGATGGTCTGACTCTACTCTTTCCCCTATTCTGAATTCTTCGACTTCTTCCCATGCTTCTTCGTTTACTATTCCGTAGTCTATCACCGTCTCTCCTCTACCGCCTATGTAGGTCCATTCTCCTTCTTCGTCCCCTTGTTTATTTCCATTCAGCACTTCCCATCCTTTCTCTTCTAATCATTCCATCAACTTCTTCCCTTCCGCGTTTTCTTTCTTGTCTTTGGATTTTCTTTTTCTCTCTCCTCTCTCTTCTTCCCAAACCCTGGCTCCTCTTTCCCCAATTCTCCCGTTAAAATCCCCTCCCAGACGTAGACATTCTTTCCTGTTGTCTTTTAATGTTTCTTCTATCTTGCTCATTGTTTCTTTCATTTCTTTGCTGTACACTGTCACTATTTTCCAACATTTACAGTTTATTTTAACGTTTCTCACCATGTGACCTTCCTCTTCTCCCTTCTTTTTACTATTCTCTTTTATTCCTTTTTGTACCCCTGTTATTATTCCCCCTGCTGCTCTTCCTTTTTTCTTTCCCCTTCTCGCCCCTTGCCATTCCCACTTGAACTCCTTTGGTAACAGTTTTTCAATTTTTTCCCAGCTTTCTGACCATGTTTCTGTTAATCCAACAATATCGAACTCCTTCACATAGTCCCAAAAATCTTCTTATTTTTTCCCCAGTCCCGCTACATTCCAAAATAGTGCCCTCACCCCTGTTTTTCTCGTTACCTTCTTTGATTTCCCCCTTCCTTCCTTAGTTTCCCTCCTACTTCCTTCTTTGTTTCTTTTTTCCCGTTTCATTGTCCTTTTTACTTTGCCCTCCTCCCGTTCTTCTTCTTATTGGAAAACTTCTAGTCTATCTCCCTTTTCATTCCATCTCCATTGCTCCCCGTCCACTATTAATTTCCTGTATCCCACTCTTACTTCTTTCTCTTCTTCCCTTTTTTCCTTCGCCATACTTCTTAGATTCTTTTGTAAATCTCTTTCTTTCTTTGTGAGGTCGTTGTCTATATATATCCCCCTTGTTTCCCTCTTTTCCCTCAATTTTCCTTTGTGCTTCATTATTCTTTCCTTCTCACCCCATCCCTCCATCTCCACCAATACTTGATTCTTGTTAATCCTGTAACAATCTTTTACTTTACTATCCTCTACATTTTCCTTCAAAAACTTGTCTACATCCTCTTTTTTTACATGACTTTTTCTTTCCCCGTCCCATCCTGTTATCACGATGTTGTTCTTCCTCTTTCTTCTCTCTTCGATTTCCATTCTCTCTTCCAGCTTTTCCACTCTCTCCTTCCCATCTCTTCTCCTTCTCTTTAACTTCTTCTCTCTGCCTCTCTATCTCTCTCTTGAGTTCCTTGTTTTCTCGTCTTATTTCTTTTATCTCCTCCTTCAACTCTTGCAACAGCTCCAATATATTTTTTTCCATCTCTGTGTCCGTTTCTTTCTCTTTCTCTGATGTCTTCTGTGTTTTCTTTACTCCAGGAGACCTCGCCGTCTTTTTACTTTTTTGAAAAAAATTCTCTTCCTCCTCTCCTTGTTTTTCTGTTTTACCCTCCCCTTTTTTCTTTTTTTTCCTTTCCTCCAGGTAAGAGTCTAGGCTTCCCTGACTGAGCGAGCGGCTTCTATCGTCTTTGTTCATCCGCTTCCTGTGGCGCCTCCTAGATGTCGTTATCTTCCGGCTTCACCGATTTATTCTTTTTCCTGACTATATCTCCTCTTCCCTGCCCAATTCTTTCTTCCTATCTTTCTCTAATACCTCTTCTCGCTTTTCTCAATATCTTCTCTAATTTTTTCTTGATACCACCTTCTATTTCTCTATTTTTCGCTACTTAACTTCTCTACCACATGTTTACCTTTAGCTCGGTAATATAGGAATCGCCTGTGAAACAGTATTTATAAGACCTATTTGCAGTCAAATCGTGGTAAAATACTTTTAAAGACATTGTTTACTTTATTGCTCAATTAAAACTCAATGTCGTTTTTAATGTCTCCAACAATACCTCAAATTCCAAAATTAATGGAATATAGACATTACAATTTTCCTGCGCTATCTCTGTTGTAAATCAAGTTACGATTTTGAGTGAAAAAAAACAATGCAAACTAGTGTTTTATAGACAATTTATTGTAACTTAAACTACTATTTTAGTAAAATACTGTTGGTACTTTAATCAAAAAGCCCTCAACATGGAAATTTGTAAAATTGAGATTTGTCAAGAAAATTGATCTGTACGTGTTTTTTGAAAACTTTATATCAAAAACTTGAAAATACCAAATCAAAAGTGTTTAAAAAGAAAAATAATAAAAAGAACGTCCCAATCGGCTCATTTTTCACAAAGATATGGCCATTTAAAAAAAATTACGTTTTTCTTTTGAAGAATCGGCATCTCGGAAACGGCTAGACAAAAAAAAATATAAAAAATCAAGGAGGTCTCTCTCAACCGATACTACAACATAAAAAATTATAAAAGAAATCGGAGATGCGAACGCCAAATATGGGTTATCACCATATTCTAGCAGACTTGCATTTTTCATCTTTTATTTTATCGCCCAGTGTAATAAATATTTAAACTTTTTTCTCGGGAGTTTTGTATCGTTGAATTCAGACAAAAATACACTCCAGAAATGTTAAAAAAAAAACAGTTATCATTGTATTTAAAAAATTAAAGTTGACTGTCGTTTAACCTTGAAACTCGTATTTCAAAAAATATCTTTATTGCACAGTTTGTATCGTTTTTAAGAACTTTTTCGTTAAAATCAAAAACTGTGTATATTCTGTTCTGGAATATTGTTTTTAATTATTTTGTTTCAGCTTGTTCTTTTTTTAGCAAATGTTTTGCTTACTTTTTTTTATTAGATTTATTATCATAATACCCAGTATATTTAATAATAATTCCTAAAACATTGAAATTAAAAGTCACAGTTTTTTAACACGCTTTTGAAAAGACCACCTTGAAGCAGTGCTGTTCTTTAACAAGCGGTGCCAATGACCACTGTATTTTTGTTTCCATTTCATTGATGATTGCATGTCAGAATGCAATAAATTTGAAGAAATGCCACCTTATCTCAACTTACTCAGCGGCTAGCAAACGGGATTATCTCGATATTTTAAGGCTAATTACCCAATTGATTACATAGTTAAATTCCACACATGTCTTGTTTCTGACATTGACGTATGAATATAAATAACAACTATTTTTAAAATCCATATCACTGTCTGTAGTACCATATGTAAACATTTTTTTGAAGACTAATGAAAAATACGGTCATTGTTTACCACAGTTAAGGCATTCAAATCAAAGCAACAAATTACTAGGTCCAAGAGTACACATCTTCACTCGATAACCGCCCATCATTTAAATAGATAAGCGCTTGTCGGCCTTCCAGTAAACCAGTCAGTGGTGCGCGACCCTTCGGCTAACATGAGCGGCAGAATCTTAGAAGGTCCTCGGGACAACAACCAACTGCCACTAAAGTCTTTGGGAATTATATTCTACGACGGACTGAAAAAGTGGGACCCCGAAAGAGTGGCAATCGTATGGATATTTACACGGTATTTTTGAAAACTCTAACTGGTGTAACTGCAGGTTGACACAAATGACGTCGAAGTCACATTTGGGGAGTTGTTAAACTTGTCGGTCAAAATCGCGAAGAAACTGCAGAGTTTGGGGTTGAAGACAGGCGATGTCATTACGTTGATTTCTCAAAATCGGTGGGAGTACTTGGCCACCATTCTAGCCGGGTTCTATTTGGGCGTGACAGTCAACTTGCTTAATCCTGACTACACTTCAGGTATGTACTTTTTGAGACATCAACCGAACCTTCTGACATTTTTTTACAGGTGAACTCAAACACTTCTTGTCTACCTGCAAGCCGGCCGTGGTTTTTTGCACCTCGAAAGTGCTAAGGAACCTCCTTCCCCTCCAAAACGAGTCGTCTTTTCCCACCCATATTGTTACCTACGATGATAAAGCAACCCCTCCAGCAATCCACTTTGATGACTTTCTTTGTGACGTCACGGATATTAGCAGCTTCGTTCCTGTCGACCTCGACCCCAAAGAACAGGTAGCTTTCATTATCACCTCATCGGGATCTACAGGCCTTCCAAAATGCGTCCAACTCACTCATGCCAACTTTAGAACAACCATGCTCTACACTCATGACCCTCACTTCATGGATGTAACCGAAACAGACTCTATAGTCGCACTTCTGCCTTTCTTCCACATCTTTGGAAATTGTGTGGCCCTTGGCACACTCCTCTATGGTGGCAGGGTGTCTATTTTGGAGAAATTCACGTCCCAGCGTTTCCTCCAGATTATACAAGAGCAAAAAGTGACGAAACTGTATGTGGTACCATCGATTCTTCTGTTTTTGGCCAAGCATCCTCTGGTGGCGACGTTCGATCTCTCTTCTGTTTGTGATATAATATCAGGAGCTGCATCTGCTTCAAAGGAGTTGGAACAGGTGGTCTTGGATAAGTTGAACGTGGCTAGTGTCCGACAAGTCTATGGCATGACGGAGGTCTGTGGGGCAGCCACAATGATACCAAAAGGTGTCAGTCGTCATGGTTCGTCAGGCAAGGTCGGCATGGGTCACAGCATTAAAGTCTGTGACCCTGAAACTGGAAAACTGTTACCCCCAGGCCAAACGGGAGAAATACGAATTAAGGGCGATGGGGTCATGAAAGGCTACCTGGGTAACGATACTGAAACGGCGAATTCTTTCGACGAAGATGGCTTTCTGAAGAGTGGCGATTTAGGGTACTACGACCAGGACGGGTACGTCTACATTGTAGATCGTCTAAAAGAAATTATCAAGTACAAGGGATTCCAGGTAAGACTGCTCCAATTTTTCAATGTTCAATCTGTAGTGGTAACATTGTAGGTATCCCCAAACGAGCTAGAAGCCCTGCTGATCAAACACTGTGCAGTCAAAGACGTTGGAGTTGTCGGCATACCTGACGAGAGAGCTGGAGAGGTGCCGGTGGCATTTGTTGTTAAGCAACCTGGAGAAGAGGTTACGGAAGAGCAGCTGCAGAAATACGTTGCTGGTAGAATGCGTAAAAATAGTGTAAACAAACTAAAGGTAAAAATACAATTTTTAGAAAATTTATCCGTCCAGAAGCATCTCTACGGGGGTGTGAGATTCGTGGAGGAGCTTCCCAAAAATCCTACCGGAAAAATTTTGAGAAGGAAGCTGCGGGAGCTGGTTTAGATTGTTAGTGAAATTTTTTTGTATGTTATGAATGTATTTTTTTTATAATAAATTATTGCTGCACTTTGTGTTTTTTGGTTAATTTAGATTTTTCTAGCTCTGAAGTTACTCAAATTTTTCGAATTACTCTTGGAATTAGATGCCGTACTGTTTAAAAATCTCTGTGTTAGTGGATACAATGTTCCAGTTTCAAGAGTTCCTCAGGTCGTCGAATTCTCCAAAACCTCAAGTTCCCAAGTTTTCCAAGGTTACAAAGCTTACTGGTATTTCGGTTTTTCATTGTTCCTCTTCTCTAAATTCCTCTTCTTTAAATTCTCAGGTTCCCTAAAATATTAGATATTCCATGATATCAAGTTTCACCGGTTCCCAAATTAAGTTTTTTTGCTTCTCAAGTTCTAAAGTGATCAAGATCCTCCAGTTCTCAAGTTAAATGTTATCAGATTCCTTCATATTTCCAGGTTGTTCTAGTTCTCAAGTTTTGTAAATTCTCAATTAAGTTTCTTTGGTTCTCAGGTCTTCAATCCGTCATGATCCTTCAGTTTTCAAATTAAGTGTTTTTTTTCCGGTTCTTAAGTTCTCACGTTCCTCAACTTATCAGATTTCTCCAGATGACAAGTCAAGTTTCCCATGTTCAAATTCTTTAATTCCTTAAGTGCCCAAATCTTCAGATCGCCAGATTCCCTTAATTTTCAAGTTGAGTTTTTCAAATTCTCAAGTTCTCCATGGTTTTAAAGCTTACTGTTCTTTGGGTTCTTCAAGGTCCTCATCCTCTCAGTTTTTTCCAATCGCTCTGGTTCTTGAAGTTCTCAGGTTCCTCAATATATCAGATTTCTCCTGTTCGAAAGCTAAGTTTCTCAGGTTCTCAAATTATTTAATTCCTTAAGGTGGGAGATTTTCCAAATGCTCAATTTACTTAATTGTACAGTTGGACTTCTCAGGTCCTTAAGATCCTTAGATCGGAACATTCTCCAAATTTTCAAGCTGTGTTCTTCTAATTCCTCCAATTCTTGAAATTCTCAGGTTCCATAAAATCTCAGGGCTCCCATGACTTCAGATCCTTCAAATTCCCAAATCGTTCAAGTTCTCAAATTTATGTTTCTAAAGTTTTCGAGTTCTTCAAAATTTCAAAGCTCATTGTTCTTTGTGTTCTTCATTTTCCTCATTCTCTCACTTTCTTCCAATCCCTCAAGTCCTTGAAGTTCTCAGGTTTCTCAAGTTCTCAGGTTCCCTAAAATCTTATATTCGATTATATCAGGTTCTTCATATTCCCAGAGTGTTCATGTTCTCAGACTTTGCCAATTCCCAAGTTACGTTTCTTAGGTTATCAGAACCTCAAGCCATCACGTTCCTCCAGTTCTCAAGTTCTTTGTTCTCAGTTTCTTAAGTTCTCAAGTTTCTCAACTTATCACATGATTGCGTGTAGATCACAAGTTAAGTTTCTCAGTTTCTCAAATTCTTTAATACCTTAAGATGTCAGATTCTAGAGATTCCCAGGTTTAACAAATTTTCACGCTTAATCATTTTTCAAGTTCTCAGTTTCTCAAGTTCCTCAGGTAAGATTCCCCCAAAGTTATGTTTCTAAAGTTTTCGAGTTCTTCAAAATTTCAAAACTCATTGTTGTTTGGGTTCTTCATTTTCCTTATTCTCTCAGTTTCTTCCAATTCCTCAAGTCTTTGAAATTCTCAGGTTTCTCAAATTCTCAGGTTCCCTAAAATCTTATATTCTATGATATCTGTTTCTACATATTTCCAGGTTGTTCAAGTTCTCAGACTTCGCTAGTTCTCAAGTTACGTTTCTTAGGTTATCAGAACCTCAAGCTATCACGTTCCTCCAGTTCTCAAGTTCTTTGTTCCCACTTTCTTAAGTTCTCAAGTTTCTCAAGTTATCACATGATTGCGTGTAGATCACAAGTTAAGTTTCTCAGTTTCTCAAATTCTTTAATACCTTAAGGTGTCAGATTCTAGAAATTCCCAGGTTTTACAAATTCTCACGCTTAATCATTTTTCAAGTTCTCAGTTTCTCAAGTTCCTCAGGTAAGATTCCCCCAAAGTTATGTTTCTATAGTTTTCGAGTTCTTCAAAATTTCAAAGCTCAGTGTTCTTTGGGTTCTTCATTTTCCCCATTCTCTCAGTTTCTTCCAATTCCTCAAGTCCTTGAAATTCTCAGGTTTCTCAAGTTCTCAGGTTCCCTAAAATCTTATATTCTATGATATCAGGTTCTTCATATTCCCAGGTTGTTCAAGTTCTCAGACTTCGCCAGTTCTCAACTTACGTTTCTTAGGTTATCAGAACCTCAAGCCATCACGTTCCTCCAGTTCTCAAGTTCTTTAATCTCAGTTTCTTAAGTTCTCAAGTTTCTCAAGTTATCACATGATTGCGTGTAGATCACAGGTTAAGTTTCTCAGCTTCTCAAATTCTTTAGTACCTTACGGTGTCAGATTCTTGAAATTTCCATGTTTTTCAAATTGTCAAATTCAAATCCCTTAAGGTTTCAAAGCTCACTGTTCTTTGGGTTCTTCATCTTCCCCTTGCTTTTACTTTCTTTCAATCTCTCAAGTTCTTAATTTTCTTTGGTTTTCAGGTGCTCAAGCCGTTTTGTTTCTTCAGTTTCTCAAGTTAAGTGTCCTTGTTCTCAGGTTCTCAAATTTTTAATTTCTTAAAGTGGGAGATTTTCCAATTTCCCAATTTACTCAGTTCTCCAGTTAGGCTTCTCTTGTCCTCGAGTCCTTAAGTTCCTAAGATCGGAAGATTCTCAAAATTTTCAAGTTGTGTTTCTCAAATTCTCAAGTTCTCCAAGGTTCCAAAGCTCACTGTTCTTTGAGTTCTTCAAGTTCCTCATTGTTCCGATTTATTCCAATTGCTCTGGTACTTGAAGTTCTCAGATTCCTTAAGTTCTCAGGTTAACTAAAATCACAGGTTTTCCATGATATCACGGTTTTCATATTCTTAGGTTGTTCAAGGTTAGAAAGCTCACTGGTCTTTCGGCTTTTCATGTTCCTCATTCTCTAAGCTTCTTCAAATTCCTCAGGCTTTTGAAACTCCCAGCTTCAATAAAATCTCATGTTTTTCATGATTTCAGATTTTTCATATTAAGTTGTTAAGTTTCTTAGGTTATCAGATCCTCAAGTCATCAGGTTCTCAGATTCTAAGTCATCAGTCATTAGTTAAGTTTTTCAGTTTCTCCAATTATTTAATTCCTCAAGGTACCAGATTTCAGACATTGCCAGGTTTTACAAATGTTTAGCTTAATCATTTCTCAAGTTATATTTTTCAAGTTCTCAGTTTCTCGAGTTCCTCAGGTCATCAGATTCATCCAAGGTTATGTTTCTAAAGTTTTCAAGTTCTCCAAAATTTCAAAGCTCAGTGTTCTTTGGGTTCCTCATTTTCCTGATTCTCTCAGTTTTTTCCAATTCCTCAGGTTCTTGACAATCTGAGGTTCCCTAAAATCTTATATTATATGATATCAGGTTCTTCATATTCCCAGGTTCTTTGCCAATTGCCAATTCCCAGCTTAAGTTTCTTAGTTTCTCAAGTCATAATGATCCTCCAGTGTCTTTGTTTTCAGGCTCTTAAGTTTTCTGGGTCCTTAAATTATCAGCAGTTTCCAATTCGCAAGCTATGTTCTAAGTTCCTCAAATTCTTTAAAGTCTCAGATTCCATAAATTCCCAGGCTTTCCAAATTCTTACTCAATTCTCCAATTAGATTAGTTCTCGGGTTCTCAAGTTCTTCGGGTAGCCAAATTTCCCCAATTTTTAAGTTATGTTTCTCAAACTCTCAAGTTCTCTAATTTTTCAAAGCTCACTGTTTTTTGAGTTCTTTATGTTCCTCATGCTTTCAGTTGCTTCCAATCACTCAGGCTTTTGAAATTCTCACGTTCCTTTAAATTTCATGTTTTCCATGTTTTCAGGTTCTTTTTATTCTAAAGTTGATCAAGTTCTTAGGCTTCGCCAGATCCCAACTTAAGTTTCTCATGTTCTTTCGTTCTCAGTTTCTTAAGTTCTCACAATTTTCAAGTTACTCAATGCTCCAATTAGATTTTTTAAGTTCTCAGGTTCCCTAAAATTTCAGTTATTCTATAATATCAGTTTCTTGATAGTCCCAGGTTGTTCAGGTTCTCAGGTTTTGCCCGTTCCCAAGTTAAGGTTCTTACGTTGTCAGGTCCTTAACTCTATAAGTTAAGCCTCTTTTTTTACAGGTCTTTCTTCTCACGTTCCTTAAGTTATGTGATTTCTCCAGTTTGCAACTCAAGTTATCAGATTTGTCCAGTTCGCAAGCTATGTTTCTCGAGTTCTCAAATTCTTTAATTCCCTTCCATAATTTCCCAGGATTTCCGAACTCACTCAGCTCTCAAGTTACATTTTTCATCTTCTCAAATATTCCATGATATCAGATTCTTCATATTTCCAGGTTGTTTAAGTTTTCGGGTTTCCCCAATTCTCAAATTAAGTAGTCTTAGGTTCTCAAATTCTCAAGTCATCATAATCCTCCAGTTCTCAAGTTTATTGTCTTCTTTCTCATGTTCTCCACTTCTCACGTTCCTCAAGTGCCAATTTTGTCAGTTCTCAAATTAAGTTTCTTAGGTTCTCAGGTCCTCAAGTAATCATGATCCTCCAGTTCTCAAGTTAATTGCCTTTGTTATCATGTTCTCCTGTTCTCACGTGCTTCAAGTTATTATATTTCTTTATATTCCCAGTTTGTTTAAGTTCTCACTTTCCTCAAATTATCAGATTTCTTTGGTTTCCAAAGCAAAATTCTCATGTTCTCTAATTTTTTAATTCCAATTTCAAATTTTTTTAGGTTTTTCAAATTCGCAAATTACTCTGTTGTCAAGTTAGGTTTCTCAAATTCTCGAGTTCTCTAGGTTTCAAAGCTCACTGTTCTCTGGGTTCTTCATGTTCCCCTTGCATTTAGTTTCCTTCAATTCCTCAGGTTCCCTAAAATCTCAGGTTCTTCATGTTCCCAGGTTGTTCAAGTTCTCAGGTTTCGCCAGATTAAGTTTCTTTGGTTTTCGGTTCCTCAAGTCATCATGTTCCTCAATTTCAGAATTGTCCTTTTTCACAGGTGCCTAAGATTTTAATGTCTCAAATTTTCAAGTTCTCTTAATTTTTCTGTTTCCAGATTTTGACATTCTCAAGTTTTGATATTCCTTTCGATCTTTTGGGAATCAAGGTTGTTGGTTTTTAATTATTACACCCTCGGAATTTTTTATGTGAAACATCTATATCTCCGCCATAGGAGTAAATCCGAAACTTCTACTTGTCCGATTTCAAAAATGCTTTCACCAATATTTGGAATGGACTTTCAGGGTGGACATAAGCTGCATATTTTTCCGTTAAAATATGTTAGTTTTTCGTGGCGGTCAATTTTGCAAAATAAATCAACGAAAAAACGGTTAAGCGAGTCCGCGTTGTACGAACGCTGCCTTAACGACAAGAGATATACCAATGCTTAAAGAGGTTTATAAACAAGAAAATACTGTTGAAGGGGGTGCAAAGGGACCCCGAGCAGAAGGGGTGAAGTCCCCTGAACCCCGATCACTCCAGGGTGTACTGACTTTCGAGGAGCAAATAACCACCCTAAATAGTTTTAAAATGTACCGCTAGAATTACCGTTAGATGCGTACACCGTTTGGCGGTCAGTTTTGTCCCTTACAACTAAATTTAGAACTACAGAAAAAACTTACAATATAAAATTAAAATAAAAACCTGAAATATTAATATAGCGGTAAAAACCGCCTCAAAATGAGCTCCGGTAACACACTCCCAAGGCTCAAATTTCAACGCTCATTGTTCTTTGGGTTCTTCATTTTCCTCATTTTCTCAGTTTCTTCCAATTCCTCAGGTTTTTGGTTCTCTAGACCTCAAGTTGTTTGTTCTCAGTTTGTTAAGTTCTCACGTTTTTCAAGTTATCACATGATTGTGTGTCTTAGATCTCGGGTTCTCAAATTATTTAATTCCTTAAGATCTTAGATTATATAAATTCTAAAAGTTTTCCAAATTCTCAAGTTACTCCTTTCTCCAATTAGATTTTTCAAGTTCTCAGGTTTCCTAAAATTTCAGTCATTACGTAATATCAGTTTCTTCATATTTCAAGGTCGTTCATGTTCTCAGGTTTCGCCCGTTCCCAAGTTAAGGTTCTTAGGTTCTCAGGTCCTCAACTTCTCAAGCTAATTCTCCTTGTTTAGAGGTTCCCAAGTTCTCACATTTATCAAGTTATCAGATTTCTTCAGTTCGCAAGCTAAGTTTCTCAAGTTCTCAAATTCTTTAATTTTTAATATTTCAGATTCCAGAAATTCTCAAGTTTTCCAAATTCTCAGCTTAATCGTTTCTCAGTAACTCAGGCGTTAGATTCCCCCAAATCTCAAGTTATGTTTCTGAAGTTTTCAAGTTCCTCATTCTATCAGTTTCTTCAATTTCCTCATGTTCTTGAAATTCTTAGGTTCCTCAAGTTCTAAGGTTCCCTAAAATCTTATGTTCTAATATATCATTTTCTTCATACTCCCAGGTTGTTCCAGTTTTTTTTTAGTTTCCCAAGTCGTAATTATCCTCCAGTTCTCAAGTAAAGTGTCTTTGTTTTTGAGTTCTTAAGTTCTCAGGGTCCTGAAATTATCAGGAGTTTTTGATTCGCAAGCTAAGTTTCTCAGTTTCTAAAAATTTTAATTCCTTAAAGTTTTAGATTTCATAATTTCCCAGTTTTTCCAAAGTCTCAGGTTACTCAATTCCCCCAATTTTTAGGTTGATTCTCAAATTCTCAAGTTCTCTAATGTTTCGAAATTCTCAAGTTACCCAATTCTCTAATAAGATTTTTCAAGTTCTCGGGTTCTCAAGTTCCTCCGGTCGCCGAATTTCCACAATTTTTAAGTTATGTTTCTCAAATTCTCAAATTTTATAATTTTTCAAAGCTCACTGTTCTTTTGGTTCTTCCTGTTCCTCATTCTCTTAGTTTCCTCTAATTCCTCAAGATCTTGAATTTCTCAGTATCCCTAATATCTCAGGTTCTCAAATCATCCTGCAGTTCTGAAGTGTAGTTGTTGTCATGTTTTTCAATCTCATGTGTCCACTTTCTCAAGTTCCTCAGGTCGTCGAATTCTCAAAAATCTCAAATTATGTTTTTCACTGGTTTTTCGGTTTTTCATGTTCCTCTTCTCTAATTTCCTCAGGTTCTTGAAATTCTCAGGTTCCTAAAGCTCTCAGGTTCACTAAAATGTCAGATATTCCATGATATCAGGTTTCACCAGTTCCGAAATTAAGTTTCTTTGGTTCTCAGGTTATCAAGTGATCAAGATCCTCCAGTTCTCAAGTCAAATGTTATCAGATTCCTTCATGTTCCCAGGTTGTTAAAGTTCTCAAGTTTTGCAAGTTCTCAATTAAGTTTCTTTGGTTTTCAGGTCTTCAAGCCGTCATGATCCTCCAGTCTTCAAGTTAAGTGTCCTTTTCTTCAGGTTCTTAAGTTCTCACGTTCCTCAACTTATCAGATTTCTCCAAATGGCAAGCCAAGTTTCTCGTGTTCCTTAAGTTCTCAGATTCGATCAATTCCCAAGTTTTCCAATTTTTTTTAGCTTAATCAGTTCTAAAGTTAGATTTCTCAATTCCCTTAATTTTCAAGTTGAGTTTCTCAAATTCTCAAGTTCTCAATGGTTTCAAAGCTTACTGTTCTTTGGGTTCTTCAAGGTCTTTATCCTCTCAGTTTCTTTCAATTGCTCTTGTTCTTGAAGTTCTCAGGTTCCTCAACTTATCAGATTTTTCCTGTTCGCAAGTCAAGTTTCTCACGTTCTCAAATTTTTTAATTCCTTAAGGTGGCCGATTTTCCAAATTCTCAATTTACTTAATTGTCCAGTTGGACTTCTCAGGTCCTCAGGTCCTTAAGTTCCTTAGATCGGAACATTCTAAAAATTTTCAAGTTGTGTTTCTCAAATTCTCATGTTCTCCAAGGTTTCAAAGTTCACTGCTCTTTGGGTTCATTATCTAAGTTTCTTCTAATTCCTCCAATTCTTGAAATTTTCAGGTTCCATAAAATCTCAGGTCTCCCATGATTTCAGATCCTTCATATTCCCAAATTGTTCAAGCCCTCAGATTTCGCCAGCTCCCAAGTTACGTTTCTTAGGTTACAGGACCTCAAGCCATCACGTTCCCCAAGTTCTCAAGTTCTTTGTTCTCAGTTTCTTAAGTTCTCAAGTTTCTCAAGTTATCACATGATTGCGTGTAGATCACAGGTTAAGTTTCTCAGTTTCTCAAATTCTTTAATAACTTAAGGTGTCAGATTCTAGAAATTCTCAGGTTTTACAAATTCTCACGCTTAATCATTTTTCAAGTTTTCAGTTTCTCAAGTTCCTCAGGTAAGATTCCCCCAAAGTTATGTTTCTAAAGTTTTCGAGTTCTTCAAAATTTCAAAGCTCATTGTTCTTTGGGTTCTTCATTTTCCTCACTCTCAGTTTTTTCCAATTCCTCAAGTTCTTGAAATTCTCAATTTCCTCAATTTCTCAGGTTCCCTAAAATCTTATATTCTATGATATCAGGTTCTTCATATTCCCAGGTTGTTCAAGTTCTCAGACTTCGCCAGTTCTCAAGTTACGTTTCTTATGTTATCAGGACCTCAAACCATCTCATTCCTCCAGTTCTCGAGTTCTTTGTTCTCAGTTTATTAAGTTCTCAAGTTTCACAGGTTATCACATGATTGCGGGTAGATCACAAGTTAAGTTTCTCAGTTTCCCAAATTCTTTAATACCTTAAGGTCTCAGATTCTAGAAATTCCCAGGTTTTACAAATTCTCACGCTTAATCATTTTTCAAGTTCTCAGTTTCTCAAGTTCCACAAAGTTATGTTTCTAAAATTTTCGAGTTCCTTAAAATTTCAAAGCTCATTGTTCTTTGGGTTCTTAATTTTCCTCATTCTCTCAGTTTCTTCCAATTCTTCAAGCCCTTGAAATTCTCAGGTTTCTCAAGTTGTCAGGTTCCCTAAAATCTTATATTCGATGATATCAGGTTCTTCATATTCCCAGGTTGTTCAAGTTCTCAGACTTCGAAAGTTCTCACGTTACGTTCTTTATGTTATCAGGACCTCAAGCTATCACGTTCCTCCAATTCTCAAGTTCTTTGTTCCCACTTTCTTAAGTTCTCAAGTTATCACATGATTGCGTGTAGATCATAAGTTAAGTTTCTCAGTTTCTCAAATTCTTTAATACCTTAAGGTGTCAGATTCTAGAAATTCCCAGGTTTTACAAATTCTCACGCTTAATCATTTTTCAAGTTCTCAGTTTCTCAAGTTCCTCAGGTAAGATTTCCCCAAAGTTATGTTTCTAAAGTTTTCGAGTTCTTCAAAATTTCAAAGCTCATTGTTCTTTGGGTTCTTCATTTTTCTCATTCTCTCAGTTTCTTCCAATTCCTCAAGTCCTTGAAAGTCTCAGGTTTCTCAAATTCTCAGGTTCCCTAAAATCTTATATTCTATGATATCAGGTTCTTCATATTCCCAGGTTGTTCAAGTTCTCAGACTTCGCCAATTCTCAAGTTACGTTTTTTAGGTTATGAGGACCTTAAGCCATCACGCTCCTCCAGTTCTCAAGTTCTTTGTTCTCAGTTTCTTAAGTTCTCAAGTTTCTCAAGTTATCACATGATTGCGTGTAGATCACAGGTTAAGTTTCTCAGTTTCTCAAATTCATTAATTCCTTAAGGTGTCAGATTCTATAAACTCCCAGGTTTTACAAATTCTCAAGCTTAATCATTTTTCAAGTTTTCAGTTTCTCAAGTTTCTCAAGTAAGATTCCCCCAAAGTTATGTTTCTAAAGTTTTCGAGTTCTTCAAAATTTCAAAGCTCATTGTTCTTTGGTTTCTTCATTTTCCTCACTCTCAGTTTTTTCCAATTCCTCAAGTTCTTGAAATTCTCAATTTCCTCAATTTCTCAGGTTCCCTAAAATCTTATATTCTATGATCTCATGTTCTTCATATTCCCAGGTTGTTCAAGTTCTCAGACTTCGCCAGTTCTCAAGTTACGTTTCTTATGTTATCAGGACCTCAAGCCATCTCATTCCTCCAGTTCTCGAGTTCTTTGTTCTCAGTTTATTAAGTTCTTAAGTTTCTCAGGTTATCACATGATTGCGGGTAGATCACAAGTTAAGTTTCTCAGTTTCCCAAATTCTTTAATACCTTAAGGTCTCAGATTCTAGAAATTCCCAGGTTTTACAAATTCTCACGCTTAATCATTTTTCAAGTTCTCAGTTTCTCAAGTTCCTCAGGTAAGATTCCCCCAAAGTTATGTTTCTAAAATTTTCGAGTTCTTTAAAATTTTAAAGCTTATTGTTCTTTGGGTTCTTCATTTTCCTCATTCTCTCAGTTTCTTCCAATTCTTCAAGCCCTTGAAATTCTCAGGTTTCTCAAGTTGTCAGGTTCCCTAAAATCTTATATACGATGATATCAGGTTCTTCATATTCCCAGGTTGTTCAAGTTCTCAGACTTCGCCAGTTCTCACGTTACGTTCTTTATGTTATCAGGACCTCAAGCTATCACGTTCCTCCAATTCTCAAGTTCTTTGTTCCCACTTTCTTAAGTTCTCAAGTTATCACATGATTGCGTGTAGATCACAAGTTAAGTTTCTCAGTTTCTCAAATTCTTGAATACCTTAAGGTGTCAGATTCTAGAAATTCCCAGGTTTTACAAATTCTCACGCTTAATCATTTTTCAAGTTCTCAGTTTCTCAAGTTCCTCAGGTAATATTTCCCCAAAGTTATGTTTCTAAAGTTTTCGAGTTCTTCAAAATTTCAAAGCTCATTGTTCTTTGGGTTCTTAATTTTCCTCATTCTCTCAGTTTCTTCCAATTCCTCAAGTCCTTGAAATTCTCAGGTTTCTCAAGTTCTCAGGTTCCCTAAAATCTTATATTCGATGATATCAGGTTTTTCATATTCCCAGGTTGTTCAAGTTCTCAGACTTCGTCAGTTCCCAAATTACGTTTCTTAATTTATCAGAACCTCAAGCCATCACGTTCCTCCAGTTCCCAAGTTCCTTGGTCTCAGTTTCTTAATAAGTTCTCACGTTTCTCAATTTATCACATGATTGTGTATATAGATCACTAGTTAAGTTTTTCAGTTTCTGAAATCCTTTTGTACCTTAAAGTGTCAGATTCTAGAAATTTCCAGGTTTTACAAATTTTCACGCTTAATCATTTTTCAAGTTCTCAGTTTCTCAAGTTCCTCAGGTAAGATTTCCCCAAAGTTATGTTTCTAAAGTTTTCGAGTTCTTCAAATTATTTAATTCCTTAAGGTTCCAGATTTCAGACATTGCCAGGTTTTACAAATGCTCAGCTTAATCATTTCTCAAGTTAAATTTTTCAAGTTCTCAGTTTCTCAAGTTCCTCAGGTCATCAGATTCATCCAAGGTTATGTTTCTAAAGTTTTCAAGTTGTCCAAAATTTCAAAGCTCAGTGGTCTTTGGGTTCTTCATTTTCCTCATTCTCTGAGTTTTCTCCAATTCCTCAGATTCTTGAAATTCTAAGGTTCCCTAAAATCTTATATTATATGATATCAGGTTCTTCATATTCCCAGGTTGTTCAGGTTCTCGGGCTTCGCCAGTTCCCAGCTTAAGTTTCTTGGTTTCTCAAGCTGTAATGATCCTACAGTTTTCAAGTTAAGTGTCTTTGTTTTCAGACTCTTAAGTTTTCTGGGTCCTCAAATTATTATCAGTAGTTTCCAGTTTGCAAGCTAAGTTCTAAATTTCTCAAATTCTTTGATGTCTCAGATTCCATAAATTCCCAGGCTTTCCAAATTCTCAGGTTACTCAATTCTAAAATTAGATTAGTTCTCAAATTCTCAAGTTCTCTAATTTTGCAAAGCTCACTGTTCTTTGAGTTCTTTATGTTCCTCATGCTTTCAGTTGCTTCTAATCCCTCAGGTTCTTGAAATTCTCAGGTTCCCTAAAATCTCAAGTTTCCCATGTTTTCAGGTTCTTTTCAGGTTTCGTAAGTTTTCAAGTTATTATATGTGTCTAGATCACAACTTAAGTTTCTCACGTTTTAAAATTTTTGACTTCCTTAAGATCAGAACCTCATGTCATCACATTCTTCCAGTTCTGAAGTTCTTTGCTCTCAGTTTCTTAAGTTCTCACAATTTTCAAGTTACTCAATGCTCCAATTAGATTTTTCAAGTTCTCAGGTTCACTAAAATTTCAGTTATTCTATAATGTCAGTTTCTTTATATTCCCAGGTTGTTCAGGTTCTCAGGTTTTGCCCGTTCCCAAGTTAATATTCTTACGTTCTCAGGTCCTCAACTCATCAAGTTAAGTCTCTTTGTTTACAGGTCCTTAAGTTCTCACGTTCCTTAAGTTATCAGATTTCTGCAGTTTCTGATGTTCTAAAATTCTCTAATTCCTTAAATTCTGAGATTCCATAATCTTCCAGGTTTTCCAAATTCTCACCTCACTCAGTGCTCAAGTTAGATTTTTCAACTTCTCAGTTTCTCAAATTCCTCACATAACCAGATTCTCTTAACTTTCATCGAGTGTTTTTCAAATTGTCAAGTTCTCCAAGGTTCCAGAGCTCACTGTTTTTTGAGTTCTTCAAGTTCCTCATTCACCCGGTTTATTCCAATTGCTCTGGTTCTTGAAGTTTTGAGATTCCTTAAGTTCTCATTTTATCTAAAATCGCAGGTATTCCATGATATCACGGTTTTCATATTCTAAGCTTGTTCAAGTTCTCAGGTTTTGTTAGTTCTCAAATTAAGTTTCTTGGGTTCTCAGGTCTTCCAGTTCTCAAGTTTAGTGAATTTGTTTTCAGGTTCTTAAGTTCTCACGTTCCTCAAGTTATCAGATTTCTGCAGTTTCTGATGTTTTCAAATTCTCTAATTCCTTAAGTTCTCAGATTCCGTAATTTCCAGTCTTCCAAATTCTAAGCTCACTCAGTTCTTAAGTTAGATTTTTCAACTTTTTTAGTTGCTTAAATTCCTCACATTCCGCTAATTTTCCAGTTGTGTTTCTCAAATTGTTAAGTTCTCCAACGTTTCAAAGCTCACTGTCTTTGGTTTCTGAGTTTCTTCCAATTGCTCTGGTTCTTGAAGTTGTCAGGTTTCTCAAGTTCTAAAGTTGACTAAAATCACAGGTATTCCAGGAACCTGCTTCTCATTGTCTAAGATTGTTCAAGCCCTCTGGTTTTGCTAGTTCTCAAATTAAGTTTTTTTGGATCTCGGGTCCTTTTCTATGGTTGGTTTAGTTAGTTTCCACATTGTGCCTTAGGATGAGTTGCCACTAGTTCTTCTGATTTTTTGGTTCTTTTAATCCTTATGATTCTTCCGACTTCAGTTTTTTTAAATTTTTCTAGCTCTGCAGTTGCTCAAATTTTTCGAATTATTCTTGGAATTATATGCCGTCCTATTTATAAATATCTATGTTAATGGATGCAATGATCCAGTTCCTTAAGTTCCTCAGGTCGTCAAATTCTCCAAACAAGTTATTTTCCTCAAGTTTCAAGTTCTCCAAAGTTACAAAGCTCACTTTTGTTTCGCTTTTTTATGTTCCTCATTGACTAAGCTTCTTCAAGTCCTCAGGCAGTTGAAATTCTCTGGTTACTAAAGTTCTCAGGTTACCTAAAATATGAGATATTCCATGATATCAGATTCTTCATATTAAAAGGTTGTTGAAGGTTCAGGTTCTTAAATCATGATAATCCTTCAAATCTCAACTTAATTGTTTTCGTTCTCAAGTTCCTCAAGTTATTAGATTGCTTGATATCTCTAGAACTTAAGTATTAGAAAAACACCACTTGAAAATTAGAGGAAACTGAAGTTGAAAAATATAACTCAAGAACTGAGTAAGCTGAGAATTTGGAAACCCTAGGAAATCATGGAATCTGATATCTTAAGGAATTAAAAAATTGAGAACATGAGAAACTTGCGAACCACAGAAATCTGAAAACTTACGGAACGTGGGAAATAAAGATCCTGAAAGCAAAGGCACTTAACTATAGAACTGAAGAAACATGACGGCTTGAGGACCTGAGAACCAAAAAAACTTAATTTGAGAACTGGCAAAACTTGAGAACTTGAACAATGTTCCTCCAGTTCGCAAGCAAAGTTTTTCATGTTCTCAAATTCTTTCATTTCTTAATTTCTCAAGTTTTCCAAATTCTCAACTTACTCAATTCTCAAGTTAGATTTTTCATGTTCTCAAGTCGCCAGATTCCCCCATTTTTAAGTTATGTTTCTCAAATTCTCAATTTCGCTAATGTTTCAAAGGAGTTCTTCTTGTTCCGATTGCTTTCAGTTTCTTTCAATTCCTCAGCTCCCCTAAAATGTCAGGTTGTTCATATTCCCAGGTTGTTCAAGTTCTCAGGGTTTACTTTGCTTTTCGGTTCCTCCAGTTCTGAAGTGTCCTTGTCCTAAGGTGTTTCGGATTTTAATGTCTCAGATATTCAAGTTCTCTTAATTTTTTCTGCTTCCAGATTTTGACATTCTTAAGTTTTAGTTTTCAGACTCGCAGGACTTTTTTTCTGATTGTGAATTTTTGAGATTCCTTCTATGTTAATAGGATTTTAAGTTTCAATTTTTTTGGAGTCTAGTGGTTTTCAATTATCGCACTCTCGGAATTTTTGATGTGATGTGGCACGCTATAATCTTTACTTATTTTACTCTAGGATTTAGATGCCCCACTGTTGAAAAATCTGTTGTGTTTCTCAAGTTCTCCAAGGTTACAAAGCTCACTGGTCTCTCGGTTTTTCATGTTCTTTATTCTCTAAGCTTCTTCAATTTCCTCAGACTCTTGAAATTCTCAGGTTCCCTAAAATTTCAGGTTTTCCATGATTTCAGATCCTTCATATTAGGTTAAGTTAACTTTTTTAGGTTATCAGAACCTCAAGTCATCACGTTCCTCCACTTGTCAAGTTCATTGTTCTCATTTTCTTAAGTTTTCACGTTTCTGAAGTTATCACATGATTGCGTGTAGATCACAAGTTGAGTTTCTCAGTTTCTCAAATTCTTTATTTCCTTCATTTTTCTCATTCTCTCAGTTTCCTCCAATTCCTCAAGTCCTTTAAAGTCTCAGGTTTCTCAAGTTCTCAGGTTCCCTAAAATCTTATATTCTATGATATCAGGTTCTTCATATTCCCAGGTTGTGCAAGTTCTCAGACTTCGCCAGTTCTCAAGTTACGTTTCTTAGGTTATCAGAACCTCAAGCCATCATGTTCCTCCAGTTCTTCTCAGTTTGCTAAAAAAATTTAATACCTTAAGGTGTCAGATTCCAAAAATTCACAGGTTTTACAAATTCTCACGCTTAATCATTTCTCGAGTTAGATTTTTCAAGTTCTCAGTTTCTCAAGTTCCTCAGGTGAGATTCCCCCAAAGTTATGTTTCTAAATTTTTCAAGTTCTCCAAAGTTTCAAAGCTCATTGTTCTTTGGGTTCTTCATGTTCCTCATTCTCTCATTTTCTTCCAATTCCTCAGGTTCTTGAAATTCTCAGGTTCCCTAAAATCTTTTAGGGAAAATTTTTCAACTAAGATTTTTCAAGTTCTCAGTATCTGAACTTTCTCAAGTCAGATTCCCCGAAGTTATGTTTCTAAAGTTTTCAAGTTCTGTAAAGTTTCCTCATTCTCTCAGTTTCTTCCAATTACTGATGTTCTTGAAATTCTCAGGTTCCTTAAAATCTTATATTCTATGATATCAGGTTCTTCATATTCCCAGGTTGTGCAGATTCTCAGGTTTCGCTAGTTTCCAGCTTAAGTTTCTCAGTTTCTCAAGTCATAATGATCCTCCAGTTTTCAAGTTAAGTGTTTTTGTTTTCAGGTTCTTAAGATCTCTGGGTTCTCAAATGATCAGTAGTTTCCAATTCGCAAGTTAAGTTCTCAGGTTCCCAAATTTTTTAAAATCTCAGATTCTATAAATTCACAGTCTTTCGAAATTCTCAGGTTACTCAATTCTCCAATTAGATTAGTTCTCGTGTTCTCAAGTTCCTCCGGTCGCCAAATTCCCCTAATTCTTGAGTTAAGTTCTCTAATGTTTCAATGTTCTTTGAGTTCTTTATGTTCCTCATGCTTTCATTTTCTTCTAATCCCTCAAGTTCTTGAAATTCTTTATGATCCCTAAAATCTAAAGTTTTCCATGTTTTCATTTTCTTTTTATTCTCAAGTTATTCAAGTTCTTTGGTTTCGCAAGATCTCAAATTAAGTTTCTCCAGTTGGTTCGTTGGTTCTCAAGTTATCACGTTCTTCCAGTTCCCAAGTTCTCTGTTCTCAGTTTTTTAAGTTCTTACAATTTTCAGGTTACTCAATGCTCCAATTTGATTTTTCAAGTTCTCAGGTTCCCTAAAATTTCAGTTATTCTATAATATCAGTTTCTTCGTATTTCCAGGTTGCTCAGGTTCTCAGGTTTCGCCCGTTGCCAAGTTAAGGCTCTTAGGTTCTCAGGTCCTCAACTCCTCAAGTTAAGTCTCTTTGTGTACAGTTCCTTAAGTTATCAGATTTTTCCAGTTCGAAAGCCAGGTTTCCCATATCCTCAAATTCTTTAATTTCTTAAGTTCTCAGATTCCTTAATTTCCAGGTTTTCCAAATTCTCTCAGTTTCTTCCAATTCCTCAGGTTCGTCGAGTTCTCAGATTCCCTAAATTCTCAGATATTCCCAGGTTTTGCCAGTTCTGAAATTAAGTTTCTTAGGTTCTCAGGTACTCAAGTAATCATGATCGTCCAGTTCTCAATTTAATTGCCTTTGTTCTCATGTTCTCCAGTTATCACGTGCTTCAAGTTATTATATTTCTTTATATTCCCAGGTTGTTCAAGTTTTCAAGTTAAGTGTCTTTTTTCTCACGTTCCTCAAATTATCAGATTTCTCCGGTTCGCAAGGCAGGATTCTCATGTTCTCAAATTCTTTAATTTTCAAATTCTCAGCTTACTCAGTTCTCAAGTTAGGTTTCTCAAATTCTCTAGTTCTTTAAGGTTTCAAAGCTCACTGTTCTCTGGGTTCTTCATGTTCACCTTGCTTTCAGTTTGTTTCAATTCCTCAGGTTCCCTAAAATCTCAGGTTCTTCATATTCCCAGGTTGTTCAAGTTCTCAGGTTTCGCCAGTTCTCAGATTAAGTTCCTTTAGTTTTCGGGTCCTTAAAAGCAATGATGTTCCTCCAGTTCAGAAGGGTCCTTGTTTTATGGTGTCTAGGATTTTAATGTCTCACATTTTCAAGTTCTCTTAATTTTTACTGTTTCCAGATTTTGACATTCTCAAGTTTTGAGGTTCCTTTTGATTTTTTGGGAATCGAGGTTGTTGGTTTTTAATCATTAATCTCTCTGAATTTTTGATGTGAAACATCTATATCGGTGATATAGGAGTAAAACGGATTCAAATGTCGTCACGTAAATCGGCGTCTCCGAAACTTCTTCTTTCAGATATAGGCTGCATATTATCCCGTTAAAATAAAAGAGCTTTTCGTGGAAGTCACTTTTGAAGTTGTAAGAACGCTGCCTTAACCATAAGAGATATACCAATGCTTAAAAGGTCTATAAACAAGAAGATACATACATCAAATAATTTTGAGGCTCAAAAGCAAATAATAACGAAAAGATTTAAAAACAAAAAATGTGTTAAAATCTGAAGTAATTTGGACTTTCGAAACCAAAAGCAGAAAAGGTTTAACAAATTAGAATATCATGTTGCCTGTGGGAAAGAATGTGTGAAAAGACTACCATAGACCCAAAAGGCACTGAGAAAGAACTCATGAAAGACTGGAGCAGGATGGTAAAATAAAACTGATAAAACAAGTTTGACTAAATCAACAACAAACATGACGACAGTAGAAGAAAGGTAGAGATAGAAGATAAAGATGAAATTTTGAAAAGTGGAAACAACAAGGCAAATGAAATCATTAAATGAATAAGAAATTAATGTAAAGAGACCGAAAGAATATGGTGGGAAATAACTGATGAAATAACATAATATTTAGAGAACATGAAGAAACTGAAAAGAGCATTGAGAAAAAAACCGGTTTCGGTCTTATTACACCTTATCAGTACGGTATATCCGAAAGATGACTGATGAACATTTATGTGTGTCCATGTGTTTACTCGACTTTACAGACCTAGTGGAAGCTTTGTAATTCAGCGCCCGCCCAAGGAATATCTGTCAATAAATAAGACTTTTTTTTAAATCAAGCCGTCTTTAAAGAGCCCTAGAAGCCACAGGAAGCATTTTGAACGCAGAATCGCCCCACAACACATTGGGATGCTATCTCCAAATACCTTCTATACTCTCACTTTCTCATAATTACTACCAACGTCATCCACAAAACGGTCCCAAAACTACAATTTCATGGAAGAGACCGCGATGAATATAATCATGCAACTTCCTCTAAAATCAATTAATTGATGCTTCCACTACACATGCTTATGCAATTGTATATAGTTTGATAAATTGTGACTTATTTATTAGTTCAAATAGGAAGTGAAATAGAAATAAGTAGTTGGAATAATAAAATATTTATTTTAAAATTATCCCTGCCTGACAACCACGTCTTGGAAACATGTCCTGCGTCCTGATGAATGGAAATTGATACTTCAGAGTGTGCGGCTACAAACGCATCGTTCTGTCAGATGTTAGTTTGTGCTGTCTTGCAGTGGAGTGTTGACATTGGTGGTGTTAACAGGAGGTGTTAACTACCCATAGGTATGTTAATTAATAAAAAATAATTAATTAATTCTTTTTTGACACTAAAACTTTTGAATAGTTATAAAATTACTATTGGCACTTTTATCAATCTTCTTGAAATTGCCATCAATTAAGTTAACATTTTCTTAGATTTACAAATATGATAAAGGAAATGAATTAAATTTTTCGTGCAGTGTCCAATGGTCCTCAGGTGTGATAATATTATGGATTCCTGCAAACAACTACTAAACTCTCATATTTTTCAACATTTGATATCTTCCACCATTCCGATATTTTAACTGTTTTCAATCATATTCTTCTTAAATTCTTCTTTCTACTTTTCGTATTATATCGATAGCTAGTCTAGCGTAAAGAATATAGCAAACCACAATAAGTTTTTCTTACCAATTACTGTTTACCAATTATTACAATTTGTATTTCTGGAACAGTCACAGAATCATTTCCTTACACCCTTCCATGTATCCAATGTTTGAAAGAACGTCTTCATAAATCATTCGTACATGCAATAGGCTTTGAGCATCGAAATTCCCCATATAACATGCATATTATATTAAAATTAAAATTAAACTTCGAAATAACAGATTAATCAAATAGAAAAAACTCATATCAAGGAATATCAAAACAATATATCAAAATACAACAATCTGATAACATAAAAGTATTAAACTAAGGACATCAATTTATTGAATTACTCTTGTTCTGCCTTCTTTCTCCTCTTCCTCTTCATACATTTTATTTCCTTTCTCTTATCTCACTACATAAATTTCACTTGTTCAATTGTCTCTCTCACTAGCACATTCTACACTTTCATTTTTTCGTTTACCTCCCAATTCCATCCTATTATCACAATATTCTTCTTCTCCTTTCCTCGTATTCCACTTTCCCTTCCAGCTGTATCACAATCTCTCTCAACCTATTTCTCTCTTCCTCCCATCCCACCACTATCTCCTTAAATTCTTCGCTTTTCCTTTCAATCTATCTCTCAATATCTTGGTTCTCTCTTCGTATCTACTTCAATTCTTTTTTAATTCCCTTTTTACTCCTTAAAAGTCTCGATTTCACTGTCAATTCTCTTATCTGCTTCTGGCGATCTTGTTGTTACTTTACTTATTTTAAATATCTTCTCTTCTTCCTCTTCATGTTTTAATGTTCCACCCATGACATACTAAGGCGACTAAAATAACGACCTAAAGAGTGAAAAGGGAGAAAAAAGACCAAAACAAAATAACAAAAAAGAGAAAAAAAACTGGGTTCAATTAATTAATAATTTAAAAATAAAGAAATTAAAGAGACCAGAGAGAACAAAAAAGAAAAAAACCAGATACCACAGTGAGTAAGTAGACCAAAAACACCGAAAAGAACAAAGGAACGAAAAAATAAATAAATTCTAAAATATATAAAGGGACTAAAAAAATTTTATATGTTTTTAAATTTTGAAATCCTGGGTATGGGATTTATATTTTTGAATAGATACTCAAATACTCAAATTTTGAATAAAAGTAATTTTGAATTGGCGAATATCTCAAATTTGTATATTTGGAATTTTGAATTCCTGGGTATAGGAATTTGTATTTTTGAATCGTAGACGTCATTTGAAAAATATAAATCCATGAAATATTTAACTCTTTGAATTCTGAATTTGGATTATTTAAACTTTTGAGTAAATGTAAATTTGAATTGCTGAATTTCCCAATTTTGTATATTTGAAATTTTGAATTCCCGGGTATGGGAACTTATATTTTTGAGTAGTAGACGTCATTTGAAAATTTTTAAATCCTTGAAATATTTAACTCTTTAAATCCTGAATTTGAATATTTTGACCAGTTCCAAATTCTTGAATTCCTGGGTATAGAAATTTGTATTTTTGAAGTCATTTGGAACACTTAAATCCCTAAAATATTGGAACTGATGAATTTCTCAAATTTGTATATTAGAAATTTTGAATTCCTGGGCAAGGGAGTTTGTATCTTTTAATCGTAGACATTTGGAAAATTTAAATCTTTGAAATATTTGACTTTAAATTCTGAATATGAATATTTTGACTCTACTTCTGAATTCTTGAATTTGCATTATTTCAAATTTTGAGTAAATCTAAATTCCTGAATTTCACAATTTCATATATTTGGGATTTTGAATTCCTGGGTATGCGAATTTGTATTTTTCAATCGTAAACGTGATTTGCAAAATTTAAATTCTTAAAATTAAGTACTGAATTTGAATATTTTGACTCTAATTCTGTTTATGAATTAAAAATTTGAGTAATTGTAAATTTGAATTGCCGAATTTCTCAATTTTAGATATTCGAGATTTTGACTTTTTGGTATGGCAATTTATATTTTATAATAGTAGACATCATTTGAAATTTTTAAATCCTTGTAATACTTAGCTCTTTTAATACTGAACTTGAATATTTTGACTAGTTCCGAATTCTTGAATTTGGAATATTTCAAATTTTGAATGAAAGTAATTTTGAATTGGTGAATTTCTCAATTTTGTAATTTGAAATTTTGATTTTCTATTATGGTAATTTGTATTTTTCAATCGTAAACGTCATTTGCAAAATTTAAATTCTTAAAATTAAGTTCTGAAATTGAATATTTTGAGTAAATGTAAATTTGAATTGCTGAATTTCTCAATTTTATATACTTGAAATTTTGGATTCCCGGGTATGGGAACTTATATTTTTGAGTAGTAGACGTCATTTGAAAATTTTAAATCCTTGAAATATTGAATTCTTTAAATTTTGAATTTCGACTAGTTCCAAATTCTTAAATTTGGAATATTTCAAATTTTGAATGAAAGTAATTTTGAATTGGTGAATTTCTCAATTTTGTAAAATTCTTGGGTATGGTAATTTGTATTTTTGAATCGCAAACGTTATTTGAAAAATATAAATTCTTTAAGTTCTGAATTTGAATATTTTACTTTAATTCTGAATTCTTGAATTTGGATTATTAAAAATTTTGAGTAAATGTAAATTTGAATTGCTGAATTTCTCAATTTTACATATTTGAGATTTTGAATTCCTGGGTATATGGCAATTTATATTTTTTAATTGTAGATGTCATTTGGAAATTTTAAATCCTTGAAATATTTAACTTTTTAAATTCTGAAATTGAATATTTTGACTAGCTCCGAATTCTTGAATTTGGAATATTTCAAATTTTGAATGAAAGTAATTTTGAATTGGTGAATTTCTCAATTTTTTAAAATTCTTGGGTATGGTAATTTGTATTTTTGAATCGTAAACGTCATTTGCAAAATATAAATTCTTAAAATTAAGTTCTGAATTTGAATATTTTACTTTAATTCTGAATTCTTGAATTTGGATTATTTAAAATTTTGAGTAAATGTAAATTTGAATTGCTGAATTTCTCAATTTTACATATTTGAGATTTTGAATTCCTGGGTATATGGCAATTTATATTTTTTAATAGTAGATGTCATTTGGAAATTTTAAATCCTTGAAATATTTAACGCTTTAAATTCTGAATTTGAATATTTTGACTAGCTCCGAATTCTTGAAATTGGAATATTTCAAATTTTGAATGAAAGTAATTTTGAATTGTTGAATTTCTCAATTTTTTAAAAGTTTTGGGTATGGTAATTTGTATTTTTGAATCGTAAACGTCATTTGCAAAATATAAATTCTTAAAATTAAGTTCTGAATTTGAATATTTTGACTTTAATTCTGAATTCTTGAATTTGGATTATTTGAAATTTTGAGTAAATGTAAATTTGAATTGCTGAATTTCTCAATTTTATATATTTGAGGTTTTGAATTCCTGGGTATGGAAATTTATATTTTTTAATTGTAGACCCCATTTGAAAATTTTAAATCCTTGAAATATTGAACCCTTTAAATTCTGAATTACAATATTTTGACTAGTTCCGAATTCTTGAATTTGGAATATTTCAAATTTTGAATAAAAGTAATTCTGAATTTCTAAATTTGATATATTTAAAATTGTGAATTCCTGGGTATGGGAATTTGTTTTTTTGAATGGTAGTCATTTGAAAAATTTAAATCCTTGAAATATTTAACTCTTTAAATTCTGAATTTGAGTATTTTGACTAGCTCCGAATTATTGAATTTGGAAAATTTCAAATTTTGAATAAAAGTAATTTTGAATTGGTGAATTTCTCAATTTTCTATATTTGAAATTTTGAATTCCTGGGTATGGAAATTTGTATTTTTAATTCGTAAACGTTATTTGGAAAATTTAAATTCTTAAAATTAAATTCTGAATTTGAATATTTTGAATATTTGAATTCTTGAATTTGGATTATTTAAAAAATTGAGTAGGTAAATGTAAATTTGAATTGCTGAATTTCTCAATTTTATATATTTGAAATTTTGAATTCCTGGGTATGGCAATTTATATTTTTTAATAGTAGACGTCATTTGAAAATTTTAAATCGTTGAAATATTTAACTGTTTAACTTCTGAATTTGAATATTTTGACTAGTTCCGAATTCTTGAATTTGGATTATTTAAAATTTTTAGTAAATGTAAATTTGAATCGCTGAATTTCTCAATTTTATTTCTTTGAAATTTTGAATCCCCCTTTATGGGAATTTATATTTTTGAATAGTAGACGTAATCTGAAAATTTGAAATTCTTGAAATACTTAACTCTTTAAATTCTGAATTTGAATATTTTGACTAGTTCCGAATTCTTGAATTTGGAATATTTCAAATTTTGAATAAAAGTAATTTTGAATTGGTAAATTTCTCTATTTTGTATATTTCAAATTTTGCATTCCTGGGTATGGATATTTGTATTTTTAAATCGTAAACGTCATTTGAAAAATTCAAATTCTTAAAATTAAGTTTTAAATTTAAATATTTTAACTCTAATTCTGAATTCTTGAATTTGGATTATTTAAAATTTGGAATAAATGTAAATTTTAATTGCTGAATTTCTCAATTTTATATTTTTGAAATTTTGAATTCCTGGGTATGGCAATTTATATTTTTTAATAGTAGACGTCATTTGAAAATTTTAAATCCTTGAAATACTTAACTCTTTAAATTCTGAATTTGAATATTTTGACTAGTTCCGAATTCTTAAATTTGGAATTTTTGAAATTTTCAATAAATGTAATTTTGAATTTCTGCATTTCTCAAATTTGTATATTAGAAATTTCGAATTCCTGGATCTGGGAATTTATATTTTTGACTTGTAGACATTTCATAATCAAAATTCTTGAAATATTTAACTTCAAATTCCAAATTGGAAAATTTGGGCCTTTGTAACTTTGATTTCTTGAATTTGGATTATTTAAAATTTTGTAGAAATGTAATTTGGAATTGCTGAATTTCTCAAATTTGTATATTTGAAATTTTGAATTCCTGAGGATGGAAATTTGTATTTTTGAATCGTAGACGTCATTCGAAAAATTTAAATCCATGAAATATTTAACTTTTTAATTTCTGAATTTGAATATTTTGACTAGTTCCGAATTATTGAATTTGGAAAATTTCAAATTTTGAATAAAAGTATTTTTGAATGGATGAATTTTTCAATTTTGTATAGTTGAAATTTTGAATTCCTGGGTATTGAAATTTGGATTTTTGAATCGTAACCGTCATTTGGAAAATTCAAATTCTTAAAATTAAGTTCTGAATTTGAATATTTTGACTCGAATTCTGAATTCTAGAATTTGGATTATTTAAAATTTTTAGTAAATGTAAATTTGAATCGCTGAATTTCTCAATTTTATTTATTTGAAATTTTGAATCCCCCTTTATGGGAATTTATATTTTTGAATAGTAGACGTAATTTGAAAATTTTAAATTCTTGAAATACTTAACTCTTTAAATTCTGAATTTGAATATTTTGACTAGTTCCGATTTCTTAAATTTGGAATTTTTCAAATTTTGAATAAATGTAAGTTTGAATTGCTGAATTTCGCAAATTTGTACATTCGAAATTTTGAATTGCTGGGTATGGGAATTTGTATTTTTGAATCGTAGACGTCTTGGAAAATTTAAATCCATGAAATATTTAACTATTTAAAATCTGAATTTGAATATTTTGACTAGTTCCGAATTATTGAATTTGGAAAAATTCTAATTTAGAATAAAAGTAATTTTGAATTGGTGAATTTCTCAATTTTGTATGTTTGAAATTTTGAATACCTGGGTATGGAAATTTGTATTTTTGAATAGTAGATTTCATTTGAAAATTTTAAATCCTTGACATATTTAACTTTTTTAATAATGAACTTGAATATTTTGACTAGTTCCGAATTCTTGAATTTGGAATATTTCAAATTTTGAATAAAAGTAATTTTGAATTGGTAAATTTCTCTATTTTGTATATTTCAAATTTTGCATTCCTGGGTATGGATATTTGTATTTTTAAATCGTAGACGTCATTTGAAAAATTCAAATTCTTAAAATTAAGTTTTAAATTTAAATATTTTAACTCTAATTCTGAATTCTTGAATTTGGATTATTTAAAATTTGGAATAAATGTAAATTTTAATTGCTGAATTTCTCAATTTTATATTTTTGAAATTTTGAATTCCTGGGTATGGCAATTAATATTTTTTAATAGTAGACGTCATTTGAAAATTTTAAATCCTTGAAATACTTAACTCTTTAAATTCTGAATTTGAATATTTTGACTAGTTCCGAATTCTTAAATTTGGAATTTTTGAAATTTTCAATAAATGTAATTTTGAATTTCTGCATTTCTCAAATTTGTATATTAGAAATTTCGAATTCCTGGATCTGGGAATTTATATTTTTGACTTGTAGACATTTCAAAATCAAAATTCTTGAAATATTTAACTTCAAATTCCAAATTGGAAAATTTGGGCCTTTGTAACTTTGATTTCTTGAATTTGGATTATTTTAAATTTTGTAGAAATGTAATTTGGAATTGCTGAATTTCTCAAATTTGTATATTTGAAATTTTGAATTCCTGAGGATGGGAATTTGTATTTTTGAATCGTAGACGTCATTCGAAAAATTTAAATCCATGAAATATTTAACTTTTTAATTTCTGAATTTGAATATTTTGACTAGTTCCGAATTATCGAATTTGGAAAATTTCAAATTTTGAATAAAAGTAATTTTGAATTGGTGCATTTCTCAATTTTGTATATTTGAAATTTTGAATTCCTGGGTATTGAAATTTGTATTTTTGAATCGTAAACGTCATTTGGAAAATTCAAATTCTTAAAATTAAGTTCTGAATTTGAATATTTTGACTCGAATTCTGAATTCTAGAATTTGGATTATTTAAAATTTTTAGTAAATGTAAATTTGAATCGCTGAATTTCTCAATTTTATTTCTTTGAAATTTTGAATCTCCCTTTATGGGAATTTATATTTTTGAATAGTAGACGTAATTTGAAAATTTTAAATTCTTGAAATACTTAACTCTTTAAATTCTGAATTTGAATATTTTGACTAGTTCCGATTTCTTAAATTTGGAATTTTTCAAATTTTGAATAAATGTAAGTTTGAATTGCTGAATTTCGCAAATTTGTACATTCGAAATTTTGAATTGCTGGGTATGGGAATTTGTATTTTTGAATCGTAGACGTCTTGGAAAATTTAGATCCATGAAATATTTAACTATTTAAAATCTGAATTTGAATATTTTGACTAGTTCCGAATTATTGAATTTGGAAAAATTCTAATTTTGAATAAAAGTAATTTTGAATTGGTGAATTTCTCAATTTTGTATGTTTGAAATTTTGAATACCTGGGTATGGAAATTTGTATTTTTGAATATTAGATTTCATTTGAAAATTTTAAATCCTTGACATATTTAACTTTTTTAATAATGAACTTGAATATTTTGACTAGTCCCGAATTCTTGAATTTGAAATATCTCAAATTTTGAATATCTGCATTTCTCAAATTTGTATTTTTGAAATTTCGAATTTGTGGGTCTGGGAATTTGTATTTTTGAATCGTAGACATTCAAAAATTGAAATCCTTGAAATATTTAACTCCAAAGTCCAAATTGAAACATTTGGGTTTTTGTAATTTTGATTTCTTGAATTTGGATTGTTTCAAACTTTGTAGAAATGTAATTTGGAATTGCTGAATTTCTCAAATATGTATATTTGAAATTTTGAATTCCTGAGTATGGGAATTTGTATTTTTGAATCGTAGACGTCATTCGGAAAATTTAAATCCATGAAATATTTAACTTTTTAATTTCTGAATTTGAATATTTTGACTAGCTCCGAATTATTGAATTTGGAAAATTTCAAATTTTGAATAAAAGTATTTTTGAATGGATGAATTTTTCAATTTTGTATAGTTGAAATTTTGAATTCCTGGGTATTGAAATTTGGATTTTTGAATCGTAACCGTCATTTGGAAAATTCAAATTCTTAAAATTAAGTTCTGAATTTGAATATTTTGACTCGAATTCTGAATTCTAGAATTTGGATTATTTAAAATTTTTAGTAAATGTAAATTTGAATCGCTGAATTTCTCAATTTTATTTATTTGAAATTTTGAATCCCCCTTTATGGGAATTTATATTTTTGAATAGTAGACGTAATTTGAAAATTTGAAATTCTTGAAATACTTAACTCTTTAAATTCTGAATTTGAATATTTTGACTAGTTCCGATTTCTTAAATTTGGAATTTTTCAAATTTTGAATAAATGTAAGTTTGAATTGCTGAATTTCGCAAATTTGTACATTCGAAATTTTGAATTGCTGGGTATGGGAATTTGTATTTTTGAATCGTAGACGTCTTGGAAAATTTAAATCCATGAAATATTTAACTATTTAAAATCTGAATTTGAATATTTTGACTAGTTCCGAATTATTGAATTTGGAAAAATTCTAATTTTGAATAAAAGTAATTTTGAATTGGTGAATTTCTCAATTTTGTATGTTTGAAATTTTGAATACCTGGGTATGGAAATTTGTATTTTTGAATAGTAGATTTCATTTGAAAATTTTAAATCCTTGACATATTTAACTTTTTTAATAATGAACTTGAATATTTTGACTAGTTCCGAATTCTTGAATTTGGAATATTTCAAATTTTGAATAAAAGTAATTTTGAATTGGTAAATTTCTCTATTTTGTATATTTCAAATTTTGCATTCCTGGGTATGGATATTTGTATTTTTAAATCGTAAACGTCATTTGAAAAATTCAAATTCTTAAAATTAAGTTTTAAATTTAAATATTTTAACTCTAATTCTGAATTCTTGAATTTGGATTATTTAAAATTTGGAATAAATGTAAATTTTAATTGCTGAATTTCTCAATTTTATATTTTTGAAATTTTGAATTCCTGGGTATGGCAATTTATATTTTTTAATAGTAGACGTCATTTGAAAATTTTAAATCCTTGAAATACTTAACTCTTTAAATTCTGAATTTGAATATTTTGACTAGTTCCGAATTCTTAAATTTGGAATTTTTGAAATTTTCAATAAATGTAATTTTGAATTTCTGCATTTCTCAAATTTGTATATTAGAAATTTCGAATTCCTGGATCTGGGAATTTATATTTTTGACTTGTAGACATTTCAAAATCAAAATTCTTGAAATATTTAACTTCAAATTCCAAATTGGAAAATTTGGGCCTTTGTAACTTTGATTTCTTGAATTTGGATTATTTTAAATTTTGTAGGAATGTAATTTGGAATTGCTGAATTTCTCAAATTTGTATATTTGAAATTTTGAATTCCTGAGGATGGGAATTTGTATTTTTGAATCGTAGACGTCATTCGAAAAATTTAAATCCATGAAATATTTAACTTTTTAATTTCTGAATTTGAATATTTTGACTAGTTCCGAATTATCGAATTTGGAAAATTTCAAATTTTGAATAAAAGTAATTTTGAATTGGTGCATTTTTCAATTTTGTATATTTGAAATTTTGAATTCCTGGGTATTGAAATTTGTATTTTTGAATCGTAAACGTCATTTGGAAAATTCAAATTCTTAAAATTAAGTTCTGAATTTGAATATTTTGACTCGAATTCTGAATTCTAGAATTTGGATTATTTAAAATTTTTAGTAAATGTAAATTTGAATCGCTGAATTTCTCAATTTTATTTCTTTGAAATTTTGAATCCCCCTTTATGGGAATTTATATTTTTGAATAGTAGACGTAATTTGAAAATTTTAAATTCTTGAAATACTTAACTCTTTAAATTCTGAATTTGAATATTTTGACTAGTTCCGATTTCTTAAATTTGGAATTTTTCAAATTTTGAATAAATGTAAGTTTGAATTGCTGAATTTCGCAAATTTGTACATTCGAAATTTTGAATTGCTGGGTATGGGAATTTGTATTTTTGAATCGTAGACGTCTTGGAAAATTTAAATCCATGAAATATTTAACTATTTAAAATCTGAATTTGAATATTTTGACTAGTTCCGAATTATTGAATTTGGAAAAATTCTAATTTTGAATAAAAGTAATTTTGAATTGGTGAATTTCTCAATTTTGTATGTTTGAAATTTTGAATACCTGGGTATGGAAATTTGTATTTTTGAATATTAGATTTCATTTGAAAATTTTAAATCCTTGACATATTTAACTTTTTTAATAATGAACTTGAATATTTTGACTAGTCCCGAATTCTTGAATTTGAAATATCTCAAATTTTGAATATCTGCATTTCTCAAATTTGTATTTTTGAAATTTCGAATTTGTGGGTCTGGGAATTTGTATTTTTGAATCGTAGACATTCAAAAATTGAAATCCTTGAAATATTTAACTCCAAAGTCCAAATTGAAACATTTGGGTTTTTGTAATTTTGATTTCTTGAATTTGGATTGTTTCAAACTTTGTAGAAATGTAATTTGGAATTGCTGAATTTCTCAAATATGTATATTTGAAATTTTGAATTCCTGAGTATGGGAATTTGTATTTTTGAATCGTAGACGTCATTCGGAAAATTTAAATCCATGAAATATTTAACTTTTTAATTTCTGAATTTGAATATTTTGACTAGCTCCGAATTATTGAATTTGGAAAATTTCAAATTTTGAATAAAAGTATTTTTGAATGGATGAATTTTTCAATTTTGTATAGTTGAAATTTTGAATTCCTGGGTATTGAAATTTGGATTTTTGAATCGTAACCGTCATTTGGAAAATTCAAATTCTTAAAATTAAGTTCTGAATTTGAATATTTTGACTCGAATTCTGAATTCTAGAATTTGGATTATTTAAAATTTTTAGTAAATGTAAATTTGAATCGCTGAATTTCTCAATTTTATTTATTTGAAATTTTGAATCCCCCTTTATGGGAATTTATATTTTTGAATAGTAGACGTAATTTGAAAATTTTAAATTCTTGAAATACTTAACTCTTTAAATTCTGAATTTGAATATTTTGACTAGTTCCGATTTCTTAAATTTGGAATTTTTCAAATTTTGAATAAATGTAAGTTTGAATTGCTGAATTTCGCAAATTTGTACATTCGAAATTTTGAATTGCTGGGTATGGGAATTTGTATTTTTGAATCGTAGACGTCTTGGAAAATTTAAATCCATGAAATATTTAACTATTTAAAATCTGAATTTGAATATTTTGACTAGTTCCGAATTATTGAATTTGGAAAAATTCTAATTTTGAATAAAAGTAATTTTGAATTGGTGAATTTCTCAATTTTGTATGTTTGAAATTTTGAATACCTGGGTATGGAAATTTGTATTTTTGAATAGTAGATTTCATTTGAAAATTTTAAATCCTTGACATATTTAACTTTTTTAATAATGAACTTGAATATTTTGACTAGTTCCGAATTCTTGAATTTGGAATATTTCAAATTTTGAATAAAAGTAATTTTGAATTGGTAAATTTCTCTATTTTGTATATTTCAAATTTTGCATTCCTGGGTATGGATATTTGTATTTTTAAATCGTAAACGTCATTTGAAAAATTCAAATTCTTAAAATTAAGTTTTAAATTTAAATATTTTAACTCTAATTCTGAATTCTTGAATTTGGATTATTTAAAATTTGGAATAAATGTAAATTTTAATTGCTGAATTTCTCAATTTTATATTTTTGAAATTTTGAATTCCTGGGTATGGCAATTTATATTTTTTAATAGTAGACGTCATTTGAAAATTTTAAATCCTTGAAATACTTAACTCTTTAAATTCTGAATTTGAATATTTTGACTAGTTCCGAATTCTTAAATTTGGAATTTTTGAAATTTTCAATAAATGTAATTTTGAATTTCTGCATTTCTCAAATTTGTATATTAGAAATTTCGAATTCCTGGATCTGGGAATTTATATTTTTGACTTGTAGACATTTCAAAATCAAAATTCTTGAAATATTTAACTTCAAATTCCAAATTGGAAAATTTGGGCCTTTGTAACTTTGATTTCTTGAATTTGGATTATTTTAAATTTTGTAGAAATGTAATTTGGAATTGCTGAATTTTTCAAATTTGTATATTTGAAATTTTGAATTCCTGAGGATGGGAATTTGTATTTTTGAATCGTAGACGTCATTCGAAAAATTTAAATCCATGAAATATTTAACTTTTTAATTTCTGAATTTGAATATTTTGACTAGTTCCGAATTATCGAATTTGGAAAATTTCAAATTTTGAATAAAAGTAATTTTGAATTGGTGCATTTCTCAATTTTGTATATTTGAAATTTTGAATTCCTGGGTATTGAAATGTGTATTTTTGAATCGTAAACGTCATTTGAAAAATTCAAATTCTTAAAATTAAGTTCTGAATTTGAATATTTTGACTCGAATTCTGAATTCTAGAATTTGGATTATTTAAAATTTTTAGTAAATGTAAATTTGAATCGCTGAATTTCTCAATTTTATTTCTTTGAAATTTTGAATCCCCCTTTATGGGAATTTATATTTTTGAATAGTAGACGTAATTTGAAAATTTTAAATTCTTGAAATACTTAACTCTTTAAATTCTGAATTTGAATATTTTGACTAGTTCCGATTTCTTAAATTTGGAATTTTTCAAATTTTGAATAAATGTAACTTTGAATTGCTGAATTTCGCAAATTTGTACATTCGAAATTTTGAATTCCTGGGTATGGGAATTTGTATTTTTGAATCGTAGACGTCTTGGAAAATTTAAATCCATGAAATATTTAACTATTTAAAATCTGAATTTGAATATTTTGACTAGTTCCGAATTATTGAATTTGGAAAAATTCTAATTTTGAATAAAAGTAATTTTGAATTGGTGAATTTCTCAATTTTGTATGTTTGAAATTTTGAATACCTGGGTATGGAAATTTGTATTTTTAAATCGTAAACGTCATTTGAAAAATTCAAATTCTTAAAATTAAGTTTTAAATTTAAAAATTTTAACTCTAATTCTGAATTTGGATTATTTAAAATTTTGAATAAATGTAAATTTGAATTGCTGAATTTCTCAATTTTATATTTTTGAAATTTTGAATTCCTGGGTATGGCAATCTATATTTTTTAATAGTAGACGTCATTTGAAAATTTTAAATTCTTGAAATACTTAACTCTATAAATTCTGAATTTGAATATTTTGAATAATTCTGAATTCTTGAGTTTGGATTATTTAAAAATTTGAGTAAATGTAAATTTGAATTTCTGCATTTCTCAAATTTGTATATTTGAAATTTCGAATTCCTGGATCTGGAAATTTATATTTTTGACTTGTAGACATTTCAAAATCAAAATTCTTGAAATATTTAACTCCAAATTCCAAATTGTAAAATTTGGGCCTTTGTAACTTTGATTTCTTGAATTTGGATTATTTTAAATTTTGTAGAAATGTAATTTGGAATTGCTGAATTTCTCAAATTTGTATATTTGAAATTTTGAATTCCTGAAGATGGGAATTTGTATTTTTGAATCCTAGACGTCATTGGGAAAATTTAAATCCATAAAATATTTAACTCTTAATTTCTGAATTTGAACATTTTAACTAGCTCCGAATTATTGAATTTGGAAAATTTCAAATTTTGAATAAAAGTAATTTTAAATTGGTGAATTTCTCAATTTTGTATATTTGAAATTTTGAATTCCTGGGTATGGAAATGAGTATTTTTAAATTGTAGACGTCATTTGGAAAATTGAATTCCTTAAAATTAAATTCTGAATTTGAATATTTTGACTCTAATTCTGAATTCTTGAATTTGGATTATTTAAAATTTTGAGTAAATGTAAATTTGAATTGCTAAATTTCTCAATTTTATATATTTGAAATTTTGAATTCCCATTTATGGGAATTTATATTTTTGAATAGTAGACGTCATTTGATAATTTTAAATCCTTGAAATATTTTACTCTTTTTGAATAAAGGTAATTTTGAATTTCTGCATTTCTCAAATTTGTATATTTGAAATTTCGAATTCCTGGGTCTGGGAATTTGTATTTTTGAATCTCAGACATTTGGAAAATTGAAATTCTTAAAATATTTAACTCCAAATTCCAAATTAGAATATTTTGTGCCTTTGTAATTTTGATTTACTGGGTTGTTGGTACTTTGTAGATACGTAGCTTGGACTTTGACGATATAAAAGTACATCAAATAAAAATATAATGATAAAAACGGACTGGTCGTTTTTAGTAAATATTCAAGATGTCAACGAAGCATGTGATAATTTCTACGATGCCCTATACGCAGTTTTTGTGAAAACGGTTCCTCGTGTGATTGTAAATCCTAATCGTAAATGCAGATATCCGCCATGGTTTGATGCCAACGTTATCAAGAGTATTCGTAACAAGCACAACGCATTTAAAGGGTATAAGAATCATAGATCTACTCATAATTACAACTTATTTAAATTTCAACGTTCACAATCCAAAGCATTGATTTCTGCAGCATATACAAGCTATATGGTCAATATTCAGTCCTCGTTGATTAATGATCCCAAAAAGTTCTGGGCGTATGTGCAAACTAAAAAAGGAAATACACGTATACCCGGTGTCATGAGTTTGGATGATCAAGAGTTCTCCACTCCCGACACTATTGTGAATGCCTTTAGTGACTTTTTTAAAAGTGTGTACAACGATTCTAACCCGAATGTTAACCTTCCTTCCCAAAAGTTGTTTTCACATACACTTTCCATCAATCACATCTCGGAAGAGGAAATTTTTTCTACGCTAAGAAACTCAAAAAACTCATTCACCACAGGCGTCGACGGTGTTCCTAGCTTCTTACTTAGAGACTGCGCCGCTGTGTTTAAAACGCCACTCTTACATATTTTCAATCTAATTTTAAAAACATCTAAAGTGCCAGATATTTGGAAGAAATCGTTTGTTTGTCCGATCTTTAAAAAAGGCGATGTAGACAACATAAAAAACTACCGACCCATTTCGCTATTGTGCAACTTCGCTAAGACATTTGAAGCCATTTTATATAAACATATTTATGGGGCTCTCAGCTCCGCCATCTCACCATACCAGCACGGCTTTATGAACCAAAGATCGACTACCACAAATCTTGCGTGCTTTAGTCAGTTCGTGGCTGAGGCACTTGACAACAAGCTCCAGGTGGACGTAATTTACACCGATTTTATGAAAGCGTTCGACCAAATTGATCACTACGTACTCTTAGAAAAATTAGAGTGGTATAGCTTTTCAACACCTCTTATTACCCTATGCAAATCTTACCTACAAAATCGACAACAGAGCGTCAGATACAGAAATTTCGTTTCCAATCCGTACACTCCGACCTCAGGCGTACCACAAGGGTCAAACCTTGGCCCTTTGTTGTTTTTGTTGTACATCAACGATATAGTGGACGTTCTGGCATGTCAAAAACTTTTGTTTGCTGATGATTTGAAGCTCTTCGTTGAAATCAGGTCTTCTGAGGACTGTCTGGCTCTTCAAAAGGATTTGGACGCAATTGTAAATTGGTGTTACGCGAATAGACTGTTTTTGAACATACATAAATGTAACATTATATCTTTTACTAGAAAACTTAATGTCTTAAACTATTCGTATAATGTTGAAAATGTAGCATTAAATAGGCTTGTTACTGTTAAGGACTTAGGCGTAACTTTCGATCAGAAATTTAGTTTTAATGATCATGTATTGAATGTTACCGGAAGATGCTACAAATCGTTTGGGTTCATATACAGAAATTGCAAAGACTTTAGCAACGTTAAGGCTTTGAATGTACTATATTTCTCATTCATAAGATCTCAATTAGAATACGCTGCCCTCATATGGAATCCTATATACAGTATTTACATTCGCCAAATTGAATCAATTCAGAGGAGGTTTTTAAAGTTTTTGTCATTTGTTGTTGATGGTGTTTATCCTGTTAGAGGTTGTGATCACCAATCATTGTTATCTAGATTTAAGTATGAATCGCTGGAAACACGTCGCTCTATTATTGCGGTTAAATTTTTGTACAAGTTGTTAAATAACAAATTGAACTGTCCCCTTTTGCTAAGTCAAATTAATATCGTAGTCCCTCGCCTCAACTCAAGACAGCATCTATCTTTTTATCCGAAGTGCTCTAGAACTAATGCTTTGTTCAGGTCTCCAGTAACAGTTATGTGTGAGAAATTTAACTCAATATCAGGAATATGCGACATTAATTATGATACCGAGTCACACTTATCAAATTGTATAATTCGGTTACAAGAGAGCAAGTAACTTTTTTCTTTTTTTTATCGTTTGTATTGTTAGTAGCTTTTTTTATTATTACATACATATTATTGTATTCAATGTATAATTTCCTGTAATTGGGTACTGACCCGTTGGGAATAAAGCAATTATTATTATTATTATTATTATTATCAAATCATACCACAAATTTTACATCTGTACAGTAATTTGTCAAATATATACTGAACGTCATACATAGTGGCAGCTGTCCTTACAGGGTATTTCAGTTGTTGTGGAACTTTAATAACTTGTCCCACTTAAAATTTGCCGGTACATTGTAGAGACTCGTTTGAATTTTTGATGCTGTAATTTTAAATTAATTTTCAGATCTCATTCGATGGCTCCAACTGAAAAATCAATAGTATCTCGGTCCACAAGCAACATTCTAAAATGGTGCTTACCACCATCCAGCGGAGAGAAAAGACTCAAGTACTGCTTTCACTTGATATTCTACATCACACTCTTCAGTGGATGGTGCTTGGGAATGATCATGCATATAAAAGCAACTTTTGAAGGTAAAAAAAACAAATCTGTGGTTCGGCAAAATACGAAAGCGATTTTAGATGGTTCGGAGCTACCCGTCAGTCAAGACGCTGTCTTTATCACGGTCTTCACCGGCGTCAATTACGTGAGCGTGGCGTACGTCATGAACCGAGACAAGATCGTTCTGCTACTCCAGGATTTGTCCAAGTTTGACGAATTCGGAACGCCTCCAAACTTCGAAAAGAACAACAAGCGGTTGAACATCGCCGCGCATGTGTTCAACGGATACGTTCTGATTGCAATAGCATTGAACAATGTAACGAGTCTTTTAGATACAAGGAAGTGTGGAATGATTGATAGTATGGGACCTTTCCATCAGGTCTGCGGTACCGTGCAAGCCTTTTGGGTGCCAGTACAATTCAAACAATATCCGTTGTTTTATTACGCCTCCATATTTTATTCATTAATATTCACCACAACCTTTCTGAAGACTACAATGATGATTTCCTTTCAAGCTACTGAACTGTCTTATCACATCAAGTTCCGAATCTGGCACCTAAACGCTATGATCAGAAAATGTTTTGATGGAGGGGATGCTCGAAGTAACTTGAGATGGTGTGTTCTGTACCATAATCAAATTTTAAAGTAAGTCTCCTTTTTGCAGATCTCAAGCACGTTCTCTTTAGATTTTCTTCTAGGTTAGACGAGTGCTTCTCATCTTGCATGTTCGCCCATATGACCATGACGAGCATCACTATGGGATGCATTGAAAAGCAGTTTATAGATGTAAGTATGAACCATCATCAAAAAAATGCGATGGCGGCGGTAATGTCACTGGCTGCGGCCAGAAGATATTATATATGATATTATTTAAATCAGAGTGCTAAACCATGTTGTTTGTTATTATTAGTCTTAATCTACTGACTTTTCAAAATAGTGCCATTTCGCCCAGCGCTCACTTCTCTAGGGACGTTTTTCGAAATATTATGCCCGTCGCTGGCTGTTTGGACTGTCTCTATCTATGATTCCCATCGTTATCTGTTCCAACGACTGTCTTTGTCTCTATCTATTATGCCTTTCTAAGGACTGTGTGTCTTAATCAATTATGACCCTTGTGATGCTAGTTTACGGCGGCGGTTGCCTCAAGCGCAATTTTTTACGTAATATGCTCCACGGGACCAGGGATAGCTAAAAGCCGGAGTACGGTACGCCAGGGGTCAAGTGTCTGATTTAGAGGGAAGGAGAAATAAAATTAATCACCCTATATACAGTAAACACAATATTTACAAGTTCGATATATAATCCGTAACGCGGTGACAGAGCTTAGGGCTCACCCTATATACAGCTGATGTAATTCATCGTGTATATCCCTATTTATTCGTTCCTCGGTTAAACGTTGACAAATTTCGGAATCCTATGACAAAGCTCGCGATTCACCCTGAACACAACTTTTAATATTCACCCGGTATACTACTGTTCACGCGGTCGAGACGGTTCGACGCTCAAGCCGCTGGAGGGGTGATGATGATGTCGCAATGCCGAAGAGTGAGTGGTTAGGGTGGTTAGGCTAGTGGCTTAGGGCATCGTATCGGATCCGGGATGGCGGCATCCGATGCGCGCTTCTTTTCGGGTTAACGTGATGTAAGAACCGTCTCGGTACGACCCCCGGAAGCATTAATTTATTTTCAGCGGTTTCCGGGTTCATGCGCAGGGCAGCGGCTTTGGGTGGTCGTAGCGACTCCGGGATCATTTCATTCGCAGCGCACTAATTTTATGATTACGGGAGCGAAAGAATTATCCGCTGCGATACCGGGAACTATTTTTAACGTGGAGTTAAAGATTGGGATTTCGGCGTGGTGAGACGGCGGGCCGCTCGCTGCGGAGAATTTCTCTTGAGAGTGGTGAGCATCGCGGACGGCATTAGAAACTCGGAATTTTTCCGTAACTTCGTTACACCCTCGGTGACTAATATAGGGATTGTTTTCCTTTATCATGCCCACCGCTGACTGCTTTAAGAACTGTATTTATCCGTCTATCATACCCATCCCTTTCTCCTTTAAAGATTGTCTATCTCCATAATGCCCACTGGTGACTAATATAGGGAGTATATTTCCTATCTACTATGCCCACCGCTGACTCCTTTAACGACTATCTGTCTTAGGGATTATCTTTCTTTATTCATAATGCCAGCGCTGCTTTCAAACGACATTCTTTCTTTGTCTATTATGCCAATCGCTGACTTTATATTTTCTACTTGTTATGACCACCTGTCTGTCTGTAACCGTTACCGTAACAGAAGAAACAGAAAGAGAAGGAGAACAAAGACATAACTTTGAAAAATCACGAAAGTAGAGATATGGAGGAATTTAGAGAGAAACATGGAAAGAAAAATAGGGATCATTAACGAGAGTAAGAAAGAACGAAAACATTTTAAAAACACAACAATGGGATAGAGTAAGTTAAAGGACGAACATAATAAGGAAAGAGACTGGAAAAAAGTGGCAAGGGATAAAGGGCTGAAAAGATAAGAGGAGAAACAAAGGAGGAGCCCAAAGCAGATAGGGCGAGAGAAAGATAGAATGGGAGAAGAAGAGAAACGAGAGGAAAAAAATCATGAGCACATAAATGGGTACAACGTAAAAAAAACTAAGATAATAAAGAAGGGCGGAGATAGACAGAGAAAGGGACATATTAGGAGAGAAGCAGAAAGAGGGATAGAAACAGTGAGGGAGAAAGAATGAGACAAGAAAGAAAGATGGAGATAGAGAGAAAGAGAGGGAGTTCTAAATAGAGAAACATTAAGAGACAGCGAGATTGAGAGAGAGAGAGAGAGAGAGAGGAAAATAGGACGAGAAACGAAAAGAAAGACAAATAGAGAGAAAAAAAAATATGAACGAAATCAGTTTTCACATTTTGATATGTCAGGGCAGGGAGAGATAAAAAGAGAAAGAAATGTACTTAGAGGGGGAAAAAAATAAAGAAGCCGAAAAATGAAAAGAGAAAGAAAGGCAGAGAACAACTCAAAAGCACATAAATTAATCAGATTAAATAGAAAAGAGACAATAACGGGGAAGGAGAAAAAAAAAGTAACAGAATGAAAACAATACAGTTTTTGCAAAACATAGTGGGACAGAGGAATAGTTACAGAATAATTCTTAAACGAAAATAAAGGACAGAAAACGTAGAGGGGGAAAAGGAAGCAATATTGTGAAAAGGAGAATGTAAAAAATAAGATAAGGAAGAAAAGAAGCAGAGAGGAAAAGAAAATTTCAAGTGCTCAGGAAGGGAGAAAGAGTAAGAAAGATAGGTATATATATATACATTAAAATAGGAATGGGGGGAAAGAGAGAGATAGAAATTAGAAAGGCGGTGAAAGTGAGAGAGATAGAAACTAGAGGAGAGGAAGGTAAATACTGAAATACAGCAATGATGTGAAGAGGAAAAACAAGGAGAGAGAAAAGGAAAAAGAATGAGGGTGAGAGCAAACATAGAAGTAGAAAAGTGAAAATAATGAGGACAGCGAGAGGAAAAGTAAAAGAAAAAGATAAAGAAAAATTTGTGGTAGAGTGGTAGAGAGAAGTTAGGGGAGAGGAAGAATGGGAGAGAGTGTGAACATAGCTAAGAGAAAAAAATTAAGGTAACATATCAGAAACACATAAATGGGGGAGAGTAAGTGAAAGGAAGAAAATAATGAGGAAGAAACAGTAAAAGTGAATGAAAGAAAGATAATTTTCGATTAAAAAAGTCAGGCGCAAAGGGATAAAGATAGAAAGAAAAGGAAATGTATATTAATGAAGAAGAAGAAAGAGAACGATGGAAAACATAGATAAAAGGAAGAGAAAGAACAAGTGAAAAGCACAGAAATGGAGGGAAGTAAGTAGAAGGGAGCAAATAATAATTAATGAGGAAAGTGAAAAAAAGTGAACAAAAGAAAATTTTGACAGAAAGGGGTAGAAGGATAGGACTATTATATGTAGAGTAATTTTCAAAAACACAAATGAGAGAAAGCGGAAACAATAAGAGAAAGGAAAAAAATTAAGGAAGGGGGAGAAAGAGAGGCAGAAACAGAAAGAAATAAAGGAATAAAAAGAGAGGACATTTCAAAAGCATATAATCGAATCTGAGAGAAAGAGTTAATGAGAAAAATAAAAAAAAAAGAGATAAAAACACTTGGGAGAGAAGGAAACAGCTATAGAGTAATTTTCAAAAGGGTATAAAGAAGAACAAAATGAAAGTATAGCAATACTGGAAGCAAGAAAGAGAGCGGAAAAATAAGAGGAAACAAAAACACAGAAATGGGGGAACGTAAGTAAAAAGGAGCAAATAATGAGGAAAGTGAAATAAAGGGAATAAAAGAAAATTTTGACACAATGGAGTACAAGAATAGAGGTATTATTACATGTAAAAAAATTTTCAAAAACACAAACGAGAGAAAACAAAAAAATTAAGGAAGAGGGAGAAAGAGAAGCAGAAATAGAAAGAGAGAGAGGACATTTCAAAAGCACATTAACGAAGGTGAGAGAAAAAGTTAATGACAGAGGACGAACATAATAAGGAAAAAGACTGGAAAGAAGTGGAAAAGGAGGAAGGGTTGAAAAGATAAGAGGAGAAATAAAGAGGAGAAATAATGATAAAAGGAAAGAGGACGAGAAAGAAAGAGAAAGACAAATAGAGAGAACAAAAAAGATCAATTAGGAATTAGTTTTCACATTTTGATTTATCGTTAATGTTTCATCTTTATATTTTGTTTGTTTAACATGAATATGAAGATAAACATAAAACGTAAACATAAACCTAACCTCAAACGTAACCGTAAATGTGACCCTAAACGTAAACTTAATGGTAATCGCCATAATATAGATAGGCAGGGAAACAGAAAAAGAGAAAGAATTTGCATAGAAAGGAGAAGAAAGTGAAAAACTGAGATGAAGATTAAATTAAAAAAAAAATTTCAAAGAGTAAGAAAGAGAGGTATATATATATATATATATATATGTATATATGTATATATATATGTATGTATATATATATGTATGTATATACTCTCTCTTTTCTTCTCTCTCTTTTAGCTTCTGCTATTTCTCTCGCTTTTCTGTTCTCTCCTCTCATTATTGCTTTCTATTTTCTTCTGCGGCTCCCCCTATATTTGCTTCCGAAAATATTTACTCTCTTTGCCAGTTTTTTACAAAATTTTTCTATATCCTTTTCTTTCACTTTTCTTCTCGTTGTCCTCATTATTTTCTCTGTTCTACTTATTGACGTCCATTTATGTCTTTTAAAATATCCTCTCTTCTATGTTTGCTCTTTGTGTCACCCTCATTCTTTCTCTCTCCTTGTTTTTCCTCTTCACATCATTGCTCTCTTCCCTCTACGCCTTTCTCTTCTTCATATGCTTTTGAAATTACTTTTTGGCTGTGCTCTCCCGTGTCGTGTAGTTTCTATATCTCTGTCTTTCACCGCTTTTCTTTCCTCTCTCGGTCTTTTTCATATTTTAATAATTTATATATATATATATATATATATACATATATATATATATATACACACATATATATATATATATATATATATATACACACATATATATATATATATATATATACATATACATATATATATATATATATATATATATATATATATATATATATATATATATATAATATATATATATAAATATATATATATATAAAAAATTATATATATATAAATAATTTATATATATATATATATAAAAAATTTATATATATATAAAATTTTTGTAAAAAACTGGCAAAGAGAGTAAATATTTTCGGAAGCAAATATAGGGGGAGCCGCAGAAGAAAATAGAAAGCAATAATGAGAGAAGAGAACAGAAAAGCGAGAGAAATAGCAGAAGCTAAAAGAGAGAGAAGAAAAGAGAGAGTGCAGATATGTGTAAGAAAAATAAAGAGGAAAAATGGAGAAAGTGAAACAAAGACAAAAAGAGAAATCTCGAAAAAACACAAATTGTGAGAAGGATACGGCTATAGATTAATTTTCAACAACAAATAAACGAGAAAAAGACGCAGAGCGACAAAGAGAAAAAGAACAAAACAAATAATAAGGGGCGAAGAAAGGAGAGAAAGCAATGAGAAAGGAACAAGGAGCGATTTAGAAAAGAAACCTTGATGGAAAGAAGGATAGAACTACGGAGTAATATTCAAGAAAAGATGAAAGAATAAACGTCACAGAGGGGAAGAAGACGGCATCAATAACAGAAGAAGAAAAAAGAACGGAAAAATAAGAGACCAGAGAGAGAAGAAAAGCAAAGAGTGGTAGAAAGAAGTTAGGGGAAAGGAAGAAAGGGAGAGAGAGTGAACATAGGTAAGCGAAAAAAATTAAGATAACGTTTCAGAAACACATAAATATGGGAGAATAAGTGAAAGGAAGAAAATAATGAGGAAGGAGAGAGTAAAAGGGAATGAAGGAAAGACAACAAGGATAGTTTTTGGTTAAAAACAGTGAGGCGCAAAGGATTAAAGATAGAAAGAAAAAAAATATATATATTAGCTGAGAAGAAAAAAGAGAACAATGGAAAACATATACATAAAAGTAAGAGAAAGAATAATTCAAAAGCACAGAAATGGGGGAACTTAAGTAAAAAGCAGCAAATAATGAGGAAAGTGAAAGAAAGGGAACAAAAGAAAATTTTGACACAATGGGGTACAAGGGTAGAGCTATTATTATATGTAAAGTAATTTTCAAAAACACAAATGAGAGAAAATAGAAAAATTCAGAAAGAGAGAGAAAGACATTTTAAAAACACAAAAATTGGGAGAGTAAGTTAAAGGACGAACATAATAAGGAAAGAGACTAGAAAGAGGTAGAAAAAGATAAAGAGCTGAAAAGATAAGAGGAGAAATAAAAGAGGAGCCAAAAGCAGATAGAGGAGTAGGTCTATAATAGGGCGAGAGAACGATAGAATGAGAGAAGAAAATAATGTAAAAGAGAAAGAAACGAGGGGAAAAAATCATGGGCACATAATTGGGTACGAAGTAAAGAAGAAAAAAAAAAGCGGAGATAGACAGAGAGAGGAATATATTAGGAGAGAAGCAAAAGGAAGGATAGAAACAGTGTGGGAGAAAGAATGAGACAAGAAAGAAAGACGGAGAAAGAGAAAGAGGAAGAAATAGAGAAACATTAGGAGAGAACGAGTAAGAGAGAGAGAGAGATAGTGAGAGAAGAAAAAGATCATAAACGAAATCAGTTTTCTCATTTTGATTCATCTTTGATGTTTCATCTTTAATGGTAATCCACATAATATAGTTAGGCAGGGAAAGAGAAACAGAGAAAGAAATGGCACAGGAAGGGGGAGAAAGTAAAAAACTGAGAAAAATAATAAATTAGAAGAAAGCGGGAAAGGAAGTAAAGAAATTAGAGAGAGATTTAAAAAAAAAAGACTTGGAAGATTATAAAGAAGAGGAAGAATAAAGAAGCCGAAAAATAAAAAGAGAAAGGTTAAATATAAAAGAAAATAACGGGGAAGGAAAAAAAAGTAACGAGAGAGGAAAGAAAGGTGGTGAAAGAGGGAGAGACAGAAACTAGAGCAGAGGAAGGAAAATAGAGAAATTTGGAAATAAAAAAGGAAAGGAGAACAAAAAATATTTTGAAAAAGATACGAGAGAGAATTGTAGAGCGAAAGAGTAATTTCAAAAGCATATCAACAATAGAAAGGCGTAGAGGGAAAAAGAGAGCAATGATGTGAGGAGGAAAAACAGAAAAACAGGGAGAGAGAAAAGGAGAAAGAATGAGGAAGACACAAAGGGCAGACATAGGACAGAGGAAGAAAAGAAGAGGATATTTCAAAGGACATCAATGGAAGTGAGTAAGTAGAAGAGAGAAAATAATAAGGAAAGCGACAGGAAAAGTAAAAGAAAAGGATAAAGAAACATTTTGAAAAAACGCACAGGGAGAACAAATATTTTTAGAAACAAATATTGGAGAAGGAGTCGCAGAGGGAAATAGAAAGCAATGATGAGAAAATGAGACTAAGAGAAACGAAAAGAGAGAGTGCAGATGTGTGTAAGAGTAATAAACAGGAAAAATGGAGGAAGTGGAACTAATAGAGCTATATTAATTTTCAACAGCAAATAAACGAGAGAAAGTCACAGAGCGACAAAGAAAGCAATGGTGAAGAGGCGAGAACAAAAGGAGAAGCAAAAATGGAGAAAAAGTGAACATAGGTAAAAGAACGAGGGAACAGTGAGAAAGAGAACAAGAAGAGATTTAGAAAAAACTTTAAAGGAAAGAAAAAAAAAGAACGGAAAAATAAGAGACAAGAGAAAGAAGAGAGGCAAAGACAGAAGAGGAAAAAAGGAAGAGATAGAGAATATAGATAAGAGGAAAAAATTGAGATAACATTTCAGCAGTACATAAATGGGGGGAAGTAAGTGAAAGGAAGACAATTATGAGGAAGGAGAGAGCAAAAGTGAATGAAAGAAAGAAAACAAGGGACGTTTTTGAATAAAAAAAGTCAGGCGCAAAGGCATAAAAATCAAATTTATATTAGGGGAGAAGAAGAAACAGAAAGAAGGCAGAAGTAGGAAAGTAAGTAGAAGGGAGCAAATAATGAGGGAAGTGAAGGAAAGGGAACAAGGCCTAGGGCAAAAAGAAAACAATGGTGAGAGAAGTAGAAAGAGCGGAAAAAATAGAAGGAGAAAAAAATTAAGGAATGGGAAGAAGTAGAAAGAGAGAGAGGATAAAGCTACCGAGTAATTTTCAGAAGCGTATAAAGGAGAGAAAGAAGTAGAGCTAAAAGTAGAGCAATAGTGAAGGCAAGAAAGAGAGCCAAAAAATAAGAGAAAATAAAAACGATAATAAAGACAAACGAAATATCTAAGGCACATAAATAAAGGAGAAAAGGTGATTAAAGCAGCGACATAGGTGGGAGAAAACGGAAGGAAAGAGTGAGGAAAATACGTAGACATATTCTTAAAAGGACAATCATAACGACCAGAAGGGGAGAGACATTATGAAAGAAATTTTCAAAAACGCAAAGGGAAGGAAGAGAAAGAAATTAGCGAGAGAAACCAAGATCGATAAAGAATTTAAAGCGCACAAAGAGGAAGAGAAAGGTGTGGAGAACGAAAGGGTGAAAGAGTGAGCGAAGGAGAGAGCGAGATAAACAATGTAAAACATAATGGAAGAGAAAAAAAAGCGAACAACGAGATTTTGAGAATACACAAAGGGAAAAAAATTACAACAAAGTAATTTTCAAAAATACATAGGAAGAAATATGAGGAGAGAAGGAACATAAGATTTTGAAAAAAACAGGCAGGGAGAGCAAATATAGGAGGAGTCGCAGAGGGAAATAGAAAGCAATGATGAGAAAAGGAGACAGGGGAAAAGTGAGAGTTACAACAAGGAAAGATTTCGAAAAAACACGAAGAGTGAGAAGGATAGAGCTAGGAGAGAGGGAGGAAGAACAAAAAATAATAGAAGGCGAGAGAAAGAAGAGAAGAAAAAAGAGAGAAAAAGTTAACCTAGGTATAAGAAGGAGAGAAAACAATGAGAGATTTAGAATAAAAAACCTTAAAGGAAAGAAGGATAGAACTACAATAAGAAGAAAAGAGAACGGAAAAATAAGAGATAAGAGAAAAGAAAACAAAATTTTGACACAAAGGGGTAGAAGGATAGAGCTATTATATGTAGAGAAATTTTCAAGAATACAAATGAGAGAAAGCGAAAAAAATAAGAGAAAAGAGAAAAATTAAGGAATAGAAAGAAAGGGAGGTAGAAATATGTAGAAAGAAAGAGAGAAGACATTTCAAAAGCACATAATCGAAGGTGAGAGAAAAAGTTAAAGACAGAGAACAAAAAAAGATATTCAAACACTGGGGAGAGATGGAGAGCATAAAGGAGAAATATGTAGATGTAAAATTAGAGCAATAGTAAAAGCAAGAAAAAGAGCGGAAATAAAAACAATAATATTGAAATAAATAAAGAAAGAAAAGGTGAGTAAAATAGCGAGATAGGGGGGAGAAAACGTTTGGAAAGAGTGAGAGAAAGACGTAGAGAAATTCTCAAAAGGACAAACATAAGGACTAGAAGGGGAATTATGAAAGAAATTTTCAAAAACGCAAAAGGAATAGAGAGAAAGAAAGCAGCGAGAGAAAGCAAGATCGATTGAGAATTTAGAGCGCACAAAGAGGAAGAGGAAGGTATGGAAAACAAGAGGGTAAAAAGGTGAGCGAAGGAGAGAGCGAGATAAGCAATGTAAAACACAATAATGGAGGAGAATAAGCAGAAGGAGAAAAATAATAAGGAAAGAGAAAAAAATTAAAGAAATAGAAGAAAAGGAAAGAAAAAATTACCACAAAGTAATTTTCAAAAGCATATAGAAAGAAATATGAGGAGAGGAAGATAGAAGGGGCATTTCAAAAGTACATAAATAGGGGAAAAGAAGTAAAAGGGAAAATATAAAAATCGAAAACATCGCATAAAAAAAGAAAAGGAAAGGAAATGGGATAAAGACAAAAAGTTTAGTTAAGTAAGTTAAAAGTTAAGTCATTGGGTTTGGTTACTTTATAACTACAATTCTGAAGGTAAAGGTAGACCAATTTCAGTTCGTGCTATATATAATATACAACTAATGCCGTTAAGGTGTAGCTGAAAAAAATGTTTCGTTTTGTGAAATACATAATGCAGAAAGTGGTATAGAAGTAAATATATCATGTGTTCATTTAAAAAGTCATCAAGTCGTCTATGAATTTGACATAATATTTTAACGTACGTCTGTTGCCAAATTAATAATGTAGTATGTATTGCTGGTTGCAGACTTTCACCTTGTAGATGAAACAATAAATCACATGCGTTCTTCAATTCGTCTTCGTCACTCAAAAAAATCACAAGCAACTTGATGACTTTTTTAAATGAACACCTTATATAAATATATCACAATGAGTATTTAATTTGACAGCTGTCAAAACTAACCTCAAAATTTGATGTGCAATTATCAACAAGTATATTAATTTATCCCTTATGTTACAATTTTCAGAACGACCATGAGGTGGGAGCCGCGATGCACTTGTTTGGTTGGGCCCTGTCCCTGTTCATCGCATGCTACGGGGGACAAAATCTGATCAATTCCGTAAGTCCTCTCTTCCAGAGTCCTTCAATTTATTTTGTTTTCACATCATAGAGTGAGACAATTCCGGAAGCCGTCTGGGACTCCAAGTGGTACACAGTGGACGTCAGCTTGATCAAGGACTTGCAATTCATGCTGATGAGATCGCAGAAGACCTCGAAAATTACGGCTGGCGCTTTTGGAATCATGTCTTTTGCGGTTTTCGTTTCGGTATATGTAAAAAAATGTTGCGCTTGTATTGAGAGTGTTTTTCAGGTGATGAAGATGTCGTATTCTATTGTGTGTATGTTAACATCGTGAATAAAAACTGCACCATTAGATGCATACAGTCTCTGTAATGAAGCGCAACTTTGGCAATATTGTTCACTCTTCTTTTTCTTCTTGTTTTCAAAAATTAACACGCGAGTTTCGCTTTGTTGTAGAGATTTATCCACACTTCACTTTAGTAATAATAGTAAATAGGAAAATATTTGTTCATAAATACGGAGGGGAATATTGTTTTTCAAAATATACATTAAAGCATTAAACAGAAGTTCACAAAAGTTCTACTTTCTAGATATATAAATAAGACTTTTTTTAAATCAAGCCGTCTTTAAAGAGCCCTAGAAGCCACAGGAAGCATTTTGAACGCAGCATCGCCCCACAACACATTGGGATGCTATGTCCAAATGTTTTCTCTACTCTCACTTTCTCATAATTACTACCAACGTTATCCACAAAACGGTCCCAAAACTACAATGTTATCACCAATTTCACGGAAGAGACCGCGATGAATATAATCATGCAACTTCCTCTAAAATCAATTAATTGATGCTTCCACTACACATGCTTATACAATTGTATATAGTTTGATACATTGTGACTTATTTATTAGTACAAATAGGAAGTGAAATAGAAATAAGTAGTTGGAATAATAAAAAATTTATATTAAAATTATCCCTGCCTGACAACCACGTCTTGGAAACATGTCCTGCGTCCTGATGAATGGAAATTGATACTTCAGTGTGTGCGGCTACAAACGCATCGTTCTGTCAGATGTTAGTTTGTGGTGTCTTGCAGTGTAGTGTTGACATTAGTTGGGCTTAACAGGAGGTGTTATCTACCCATAGGTAAGTTAATTAATAAAGAATAATTAATTAATCCCTTTTTGACACTGAAACGTTTGAATAGTTATAAAATTATTATTGGCACTTTTATCAATCTTCTTTAAATTGCCATCAATTAAGTTAACATCTTCTTAGATTTACAAATATGATAAAGGAAATGAATGAAACGTTTTATGCAATGTCCAATAGTCCTCAGGTCTAGATGCATTTGGTCTTCTTCTGCTTCTTCGATCTATGGCATAATTTTTTCTGTTTATTTTTATTTCTCGCAAACAACTACTAAACTTTCTTATTTTTCACTAAACATTTGATATCTTCCACCATTCCGATATTTTAACCGTTTTCAGTCATATTCTTCTTAAATTCTTCTTTCTACTTTTCTTATTATATCAGTAGCTTAGTCTAGCGTAAAAAATATAGCCAACCACGATAAGCTTTTCTTAACAATTACTGTTTATCAATTATTACAATTTGTATTTCTGGAACAATCACAGAATCATTTCCTTATACCCTCCCATTCGTATATGCAGTAGGCTTTGAACGTCAAAATTCCCCATATAACATGAAAATTATATTAAAATAAAAATAAAACTTTTAAAAAATAGAAAAAAATCATATATCGAGGAATATCAAAACCTGAAATTGAAAAATTTAAATACGTATTATCAAATTAATGAAATTGAAATTATTAAATTCACAAAACAGCAAACTGTCTAACTAACAATATATCAAAATACAACAATCTGATGACATTTCTCTTGTTCTGCCTTCTTTTTCCTCTTCCTCTTCATACATTTTATTTCCCTTTCATCAGAATTCAGTAGATATTTAATCTCTTTCTTTCTCTCATCTCACTACATAAATTCCACTTGTTCGATTGTTCGATCTCCTTCCAACTCTCCATTTCACTGCTGTGAATTCTCTTATCTGCTTCCTCTTCTTGTCTTAATGTTCCGCCCATGACATAGCAAAAATACTGAGACGACTAAAATAACGACCTAAAAAGTGAAAAGGGACAAAAAAGACTAAAATAAAATATTATTAAAAAAAGAAAAAAAAATAGAATTCAATTAATTAATAATTTAAAAATACTTTTTTATATGAAGGGGATAATCAGAAACATCAATGTAAGACGAAAGATAAATAACGAAAAAACGGGAAAAGTCCCGAAAGAGGCAAAAAAGACCCAAAAGACCAAAAATACCAGAGACTGAAGGAAATGAAGAAATTAAAAAAAACAAAGAGAACAAAAAAGAAAAAATAAAGATACCACAGTGAGTAAGTAGACCAAAAACACCAGAAAGAACAAAAGAACCAAAAAAATATATATTTAAAATATACCATAAAGAAACTAAAGAGAACTGAATTCCGGAATTTCGAAATTTTTAGTTTGAATATTTCAAAGTCTTGAATAACTTAAATTATTAATTGCAAAGTTTGAAAATTGTAAGTAACCAGTTCTTGAATTTTCACGTTTTGTTTTGAATCGATTAAATCTTGAGTTGCTGAATTCCGAAAAGTGGAATAAATAGATTTGTTCAAATTCTGAACACCGAAAGTTTTCAGTATAAGAAGTCATTTTGAATTGCTGCATTTCTCAAATTTGTATATATTTGTATAAAATTTAAATCCTTAAAATTTATGTAACTCTTTAAGTTCTGAATTTGAATATTTTGAATTTAGAAAATTTGTAATTTTGAATGAATTTAATTTTGAATTGCTGAATTTCTCAAGTTGGTAGATCTGAAAGTTTAAATTCCTGGGTATGGGAATTTGTATTTTTGAATTGTAAACGCGTTTTGGAAAATTTAAATCCTTAAAATATTGAACTCTTTAAGTTCTGAATTTGAACATTTTTACTCATTATGAATTCTTGAATTTGGATTTTTGAATAAATGTAATTTTGAATTGGCGAATTTCTCAATTTTCTATATTTGAAATTTTGAATTCCTCGTAAACGTCATTTGGAAAATTCAAATTCTTAAAATTAAGTTCTGAATTTCAATATTTTGACTCTAATTTTGAATTCTTGAATTTGGATTATTTAAAATTTTGAGTAAATATAAATTTGAATTGCTGAATTACTCAATGGGAATTTATATTTTATTTATATTTTTGAGTAGTAGACGTCATTTGAAAATTTTAAATCCTTGAAATATTTAACTCTTTAAATTCTGAATTTGAATATTTTGATTAGTTCCGAATTTTTGACTTTGAAAATTTCAAATTACGAATAAATGTGATTTTGAATAATTGCTGAATATCTCAATTTTGTTTATTTGAAATTTTGAATTCTTGGGTATGGGAATTTGAATTTTTGAATCGTAGACATTTGGAAAATTTAAATCCTTGAAATATATTATATTAAATCTTACAGTTCTGAATTTTGAATATTTTGACTCTAATTCTGAATTTTTCATTTCAGAAAATTTCAAATTTTGAATTGCTGAATTTCGCAAATTTGTACATTCGAAATTTTGAATTCCTGGGTATGGGAATTTATATTTTTAAATCGTAGACGTCTTGGAAAATTTAAATCCATGAAAAATTTAACTCTTTAAAATCTGAATTTGAATATTTTGACTAGTTCCGAATTATTGAATTTGGAAAATTTCTAATTTTGAATAAAAGTAATTTTAAATTGGTGAATTTCTCAATTTTGTATGTTTGAAATTTTGAATTCCTGGGTATGCTAATTTGTATTTTTGAATCGTAAACGTTAATTGGAAAGTTTAAATTCTTAAAATTAAGTTCTGAATTTGAATATTTTGACTCTAATTCTGAATTCTAGAATTTTGATTATTTAAAACTTTGAGTAAATGTAAATGTAAAGAGACCAAAAAGAACAAAACAGAAAAAAATTCAGATGAGTAAGTAGACCAAAAACACCAGAAAGAACCAAAGAACCAAAAAAAAATCTAAAATATACTATAAAGAGACTAAAGAGAACTGAATTCCGGAATTTCGAAATTTTTAGTTTGAATATTTCAGTCTTGAATAACTTAAATTATTAATTGCAAAGTTTAAAAATTGTAACTCACCAGTTCTTGAATTTTCACGTTTTGTTTTGAATGGATTAAATCTTGAGTTGCTGAATTCCGAAAAGTGGAATAAATAGAATTGTTCAAATTCTGAACACCGAAAGTTTTCAGTATAAGAAGTCATTTTGAATTGCTGCATTTCTCAAATTTGTATATATTTGTATAAAATTTAAATCCTTGAAATTTATGTAACTCTTTAAGTTCTGAATTTGAATATTTTGAATTTAGAAAATTTCTAATTTTGAATGAATTTAATTTTGAATTGCTGAATTTCTCAAGTTTTTAGATCTGAAATTTTTAATTCCTGGGTATGGGAATTTGTATTTTTGAATTGTAAACGCCATTTGAAAAATTTAAATCCTTAAAATATTGAACTCTTTAAGTTCTGAATTTGAACATTTTTACTCATTATCAATTCTTGAATTTGGATTTTTGAATAAATGTAATTTTGAATGGATGAATTTCTCAATTTTGTATATTTGAAATTTTGAATTCCTGGGTATGCTAATTTGTATTTTTGAATCGTAAACGTCAATTGGAAAGTTTAAATTCTTAAAATTAAGTTCTGAATTTGAATATTTTGACTAATTCTGAATTCTTGAATTTGGATTATTTAAAATTTTGAGTAAATGTAAATTTGAATTGCTGAATTTCTCAATTTTATTTCTTTGAAATTTTGAATCCCCCTTTATGGGAATTTATATTTTTGAATAGTAGACGTAATTTGAAAATTTTAAATTCTTGAAATACTTAACTCTTTAAATTCTGAATTTGAATATTTTGACTAGTTCCGATTTCTTAAATTTGGAATTTTTCAAATTTTGAATAAATGTAAGTTTGAATTGCTGAATTTCGCAAATTTGTACATTCGAAATTTTGAATTGCTGGGTATGGGAATTTGTATTTTTGAATCGTAGACGTCTTGGAAAATTTAAATCCATGAAATATTTAACTATTTAAAATCTGAATTTGAATATTTTGACTAGTTCCGAATTATTGAATTTGGAAAAATTCTAATTTTGAATAAAAGTAATTTTGAATTGGTGAATTTCTCAATTTTGTATGTTTGAAATTTTGAATACCTGGGTATGGAAATTTGTATTTTTGAATAGTAGATTTCATTTGAAAATTTTAAATCCTTGACATATTTAACTTTTTTAATAATGAACTTGAATATTTTGACTAGTTCCGAATTCTTGAATTTGAAATATCTCAAATTTTGAATATCTGCATTTCTCAAATTTGTATTTTTGAAATTTCGAATTTGTGGGTCTGGGAATTTGTATTTTTGAATCGTAGACTATCAAAAATTGAAATCCTTGAAATATTTAACTCCAAAGTCCAAATTGAAACATTTGGGTTTTTGTAATTTTGATTTCTTGAATTTGGATTGTTTCAAACTTTGTAGAAATGTAATTTGGAATTGCTGAATTTCTCAAATATGTATATTTGAAATTTTGAATTCCTGAGTATGGGAATTTGTATTTTTGAATCGTAGACGTCATTCGGAAAATTTAAATCCATGAAATATTTAACTTTTTAATTTCTGAATTTGAATATTTTGACTAGCTCCGAATTATTGAATTTGGAAAATTTCAAATTTTGAATAAAAGTATTTTTGAATGGATGAATTTTTCAATTTTGTATAGTTGAAATTTTAAATTCCTGGGTATTGAAATTTGGATTTTTGAATCGTAACCGTCATTTGGAAAATTCAAATTCTTAAAATTAAGTTCTGAATTTGAATATTTTGACTCGAATTCTGAATTCTAGAATTTGGATTATTTAAAATTTTTAGTAAATGTAAATTTGAATCGCTGAATTTCTCAATTTTATTTATTTGAAATTTTGAATCCCCCTTTATGGGAATTTATATTTTTGAATAGTAGACGTAATTTGAAAATTTGAAATTCTTGAAATACTTAACTCTTTAAATTCTGAATTTGAATATTTTGACTAGTTCCGATTTCTTAAATTTGGAATTTTTCAAATTTTGAATAAATGTAAGTTTGAATTGCTGAATTTCGCAAATTTGTACATTCGAAATTTTGAATTGCTGGGTATGGGAATTTGTATTTTTGAATCGTAGACGTCTTGGAAAATTTAAATCCATGAAATATTTAACTATTTAAAATCTGAATTTGAATATTTTGACTAGTTCCGAATTATTGAATTTGGAAAAATTCTAATTTTGAATAAAAGTAATTTTGAATTGGTGAATTTCTCAATTTTGTATGTTTGAAATTTTGAATACCTGGGTATGGAAATTTGTATTTTTGAATAGTAGATTTCATTTGAAAATTTTAAATCCTTGACATATTTAACTTTTTTAATAATGAACTTGAATATTTTGACTAGTTCCGAATTCTTGAATTTGGAATATTTCAAATTTTGAATAAAAGTAATTTTGAATTGGTAAATTTCTCTATTTTGTATATTTCAAATTTTGCATTCCTGGGTATGGATATTTGTATTTTTAAATCGTAAACGTCATTTGAAAAATTCAAATTCTTAAAATTAAGTTTTAAATTTAAATATTTTAACTCTAATTCTGAATTCTTGAATTTGGATTATTTAAAATTTGGAATAAATGTAAATTTTAATTGCTGAATTTCTCAATTTTATATTTTTGAAATTTTGAATTCCTGGGTATGGCAATTTATATTTTTTAATAGTAGACGTCATTTGAAAATTTTAAATCCTTGAAATACTTAACTCTTTAAATTCTGAATTTGAATATTTTGACTAGTTCCGAATTCTTAAATTTGGAATTTTTGAAATTTTCAATAAATGTAATTTTGAATTTCTGCATTTCTCAAATTTGTATATTAGAAATTTCGAATTCCTGGATCTGGGAATTTATATTTTTGACTTGTAGACATTTCAAAATCAAAATTCTTGAAATATTTAACTTCAAATTCCAAATTGGAAAATTTGGGCCTTTGTAACTTTGATTTCTTGAATTTGGATTATTTTAAATTTTGTAGAAATGTAATTTGGAATTGCTGAAATTCTCAAATTTGTATATTTGAAATTTTGAATTCCTGAGGATGGGAATTTGTATTTTTGAATCGTAGACGTCATTCGAAAAATTTAAATCCATGAAATATTTAACTTTTTAATTTCTGAATTTGAATATTTTGACTAGTTCCGAATTATTGAATTTGTAAAATTTCAAATTTTGAATAAAAGTATTTTTGAATGGATGAATTTTTCAATTTTGTATAGTTGAAATTTTGAATTCCTGGGTATTGAAATTTGGATTTTTGAATCGTAACCGTCATTTGGAAAATTCAAATTCTTAAAATTAAGTTCTGAATTTGAATATTTTGACTCGAATTCTGAATTCTAGAATTTGGATTATTTAAAATTTTTAGTAAATGTAAATTTGAATCGCTGAATTTCTCAATTTTATTTATTTGAAATTTTGAATCCCCCTTTATGGGAATTTATATTTTTGAATAGTAGACGTAATTTGAAAATTTTAAATTCTTGAAATACTTAACTCTTTAAATTCTGAATTTGAATATTTTGACTAGTTCCGATTTCTTAAATTTGGAATTTTTCAAATTTTGAATAAATGTAACTTTGAATTGCTGAATTTCGCAAATTTGTACATTCGAAATTTTGAATTCCTGGGTATGGGAATTTGTATTTTTGAATCGTAGACGTCTTGGAAAATTTAAATCCATGAAATATTTAACTATTTAAAATCTGAATTTGAATATTTTGACTAGTTCCGAATTATTGAATTTGGAAAAATTCTAATTTTGAATAAAAGTAATTTTGAATTGGTGAATTTCTCAATTTTGTATGTTTGAAATTTTGAATACCTGGGTATGGAAATTTGTATTTTTGAATAGTAGATTTCATTTGAAAATTTTAAATCCTTGACATATTTAACTCTTTTAATAATGAACTTGAATATTTTGACTAGTTCCGAATTCTTGAATTTGGAATATTTCAAATTTTGAATAAAAGTAATTTTGAATTGGTAAATTTCTCCATTTTGTATATTTAAAATTTTGCATTCCTGGGTATGAATATTTGTATTTTTAAATCGTAAACGTCATTTGAAAAATTCAAATTCTTAAAATTAAGTTTTAAATTTAAATATTTTAACTCTAATTCTGAATTTGGATTATTTAAAATTTTGAATAAATGTAAATTTGAATTGCTGAATTTCTCAATTTTATATTTTTGAAATTTTGAATTCCTGGGTATGGCAATTTATATTTTTTAATAGTAGACGTCATTTGAAAATTTTAAATTCTTGAAATACTTAACTCTTTAAATTCTGAATTTGAATATTTTGAATAATTCTGAATTCTTGAATTTGGATTATTTAAAAATTTAAGTAAATGTAAATTTGAATTTCTGCATTTCTCAAATTTGTATATTTGAAATTTCGAATTCCTGGATCTGGAAATTTATATTTTTGACTTGTAGACATTTCAAAATCAAAATTCTTGAAATATTTAACTCCAAATTCCAAATTGGAAAATTTAGACCTTTGTAACTTTGATTTCTTGAATTTGGATTATTTTAAATTTTGTAGAAATTTAATTTGGAATTGCTGAATTTCTCAAATTTGTATATTTGAAATTTTGAATTCCTGAAGATGGGAATTTGTATTTTTGAATCCTAGACGTCATTGGGAAAATTTAAATCCATAAAATATTTAACTCTTAATTTCTGAATTTGAACATTTTAACTAGCTCCGAATTATTGAATTTGGAAAATTTCAAATTTTGAATAAAAGTATTTTTGAATGGATGAATTTTTCAATTTTGTATAGTTGAAATTTTAAATTCCTGGGTATTGAAATTTGGATTTTTGAATCGTAACCGTCATTTGGAAAATTCAAATTCTTAAAATTAAGTTCTGAATTTGAATATTTTGACTCGAATTCTGAATTCTAGAATTTGGATTATTTAAAATTTTTAGTAAATGTAAATTTGAATCGCTGAATTTCTCAATTTTATTTATTTGAAATTTTGAATCCCCCTTTATGGGAATTTATATTTTTGAATAGTAGACGTAATTTGAAAATTTGAAATTCTTGAAATACTTAACTCTTTAAATTCTGAATTTGAATATTTTGACTAGTTCCGATTTCTTAAATTTGGAATTTTTCAAATTTTGAATAAATGTAAGTTTGAATTGCTGAATTTCGCAAATTTGTACATTCGAAATTTTGAATTGCTGGGTATGGGAATTTGTATTTTTGAATCGTAGACGTCTTGGAAAATTTAAATCCATGAAATATTTAACTATTTAAAATCTGAATTTGAATATTTTGACTAGTTCCGAATTATTGAATTTGGAAAAATTCTAATTTTGAATAAAAGTAATTTTGAATTGGTGAATTTCTCAATTTTGTATGTTTGAAATTTTGAATACCTGGGTATGGAAATTTGTATTTTTGAATAGTAGATTTCATTTGAAAATTTTAAATCCTTGACATATTTAACTTTTTTAATAATGAACTTGAATATTTTGACTAGTTCCGAATTCTTGAATTTGGAATATTTCAAATTTTGAATAAAAGTAATTTTGAATTGGTAAATTTCTCTATTTTGTATATTTCAAATTTTGCATTCCTGGGTATGGATATTTGTATTTTTAAATCGTAAACGTCATTTGAAAAATTCAAATTCTTAAAATTAAGTTTTAAATTTAAATATTTTAACTCTAATTCTGAATTCTTGAATTTGGATTATTTAAAATTTGGAATAAATGTAAATTTTAATTGCTGAATTTCTCAATTTTATATTTTTGAAATTTTGAATTCCTGGGTATGGCAATTTATATTTTTTAATAGTAGACGTCATTTGAAAATTTTAAATCCTTGAAATACTTAACTCTTTAAATTCTGAATTTGAATATTTTGACTAGTTCCGAATTCTTAAATTTGGAATTTTTGAAATTTTCAATAAATGTAATTTTGAATTTCTGCATTTCTCAAATTTGTATATTAGAAATTTCGAATTCCTGGATCTGGGAATTTATATTTTTGACTTGTAGACATTTCAAAATCAAAATTCTTGAAATATTTAACTTCAAATTCCAAATTGGAAAATTTGGGCCTTTGTAACTTTGATTTCTTGAATTTGGATTATTTTAAATTTTGTAGAAATGTAATTTGGAATTGCTGAAATTCTCAAATTTGTATATTTGAAATTTTGAATTCCTGAGGATGGGAATTTGTATTTTTGAATCGTAGACGTCATTCGAAAAATTTAAATCCATGAAATATTTAACTTTTTAATTTCTGAATTTGAATATTTTGACTAGTTCCGAATTATTGAATTTGTAAAATTTCAAATTTTGAATAAAAGTATTTTTGAATGGATGAATTTTTCAATTTTGTATAGTTGAAATTTTGAATTCCTGGGTATTGAAATTTGGATTTTTGAATCGTAACCGTCATTTGGAAAATTCAAATTCTTAAAATTAAGTTCTGAATTTGAATATTTTGACTCGAATTCTGAATTCTAGAATTTGGATTATTTAAAATTTTTAGTAAATGTAAATTTGAATCGCTGAATTTCTCAATTTTATTTATTTGAAATTTTGAATCCCCCTTTATGGGAATTTATATTTTTGAATAGTAGACGTAATTTGAAAATTTTAAATTCTTGAAATACTTAACTCTTTAAATTCTGAATTTGAATATTTTGACTAGTTCCGATTTCTTAAATTTGGAATTTTTCAAATTTTGAATAAATGTAACTTTGAATTGCTGAATTTCGCAAATTTGTACATTCGAAATTTTGAATTCCGGGGTATGGGAATTTGTATTTTTGAATCGTAGACGTCTTGGAAAATTTAAATCCATGAAATATTTAACTATTTAAAATCTGAATTTGAATATTTTGACTAGTTCCGAATTATTGAATTTGGAAAAATTCTAATTTTGAATAAAAGTAATTTTGAATTGGTGAATTTCTCAATTTTGTATGTTTGAAATTTTGAATACCTGGGTATGGAAATTTGTATTTTTGAATAGTAGATTTCATTTGAAAATTTTAAATCCTTGACATATTTAACTCTTTTAATAATGAACTTGAATATTTTGACTAGTTCCGAATTCTTGAATTTGGAATATTTCAAATTTTGAATAAAAGTAATTTTGAATTGGTAAATTTCTCCATTTTGTATATTTAAAATTTTGCATTCCTGGGTATGAATATTTGTATTTTTAAATCGTAAACGTCATTTGAAAAATTCAAATTCTTAAAATTAAGTTTTAAATTTAAATATTTTAACTCTAATTCTGAATTTGGATTATTTAAAATTTTGAATAAATGTAAATTTGAATTGCTGAATTTCTCAATTTTATATTTTTGAAATTTTGAATTCCTGGGTATGGCAATTTATATTTTTTAATAGTAGACGTCATTTGAAAATTTTAAATTCTTGAAATACTTAACTCTTTAAATTCTGAATTTGAATATTTTGAATAATTCTGAATTCTTGAATTTGGATTATTTAAAAATTTAAGTAAATGTAAATTTGAATTTCTGCATTTCTCAAATTTGTATATTTGAAATTTCGAATTCCTGGATCTGGAAATTTATATTTTTGACTTGTAGACATTTCAAAATCAAAATTCTTGAAATATTTAACTCCAAATTCCAAATTGGAAAATTTAGACCTTTGTAACTTTGATTTCTTGAATTTGGATTATTTTAAATTTTGTAGAAATTTAATTTGGAATTGCTGAATTTCTCAAATTTGTATATTTGAAATTTTGAATTCCTGAAGATGGGAATTTGTATTTTTGAATCCTAGACGTCATTGGGAAAATTTAAATCCATAAAATATTTAACTCTTAATTTCTGAATTTGAACATTTTAACTAGCTCCGAATTATTGAATTTGGAAAATTTCAAATTTTGAATAAAAGTAATTTTAAATTGGTGAATTTCTCAATTTTGTATATTTGAAATTTTGAATTCCTGAGTATGGGAATTTGTATTTTTGAATCGTAAACGTCATTTGGAAAATATAAATTCTTAAAATGAATTGCTGAATTTCTCAATTTTACGTATTTGAGATTTTGAATTCCTGGGTATATTGCAATTTATATTTTTTAATAGTAGACGTCATTTGAAAATTTTAAATCCTTGAAATATTTAACTCTTTAAATTCTGAATTTGAATATTTTGACTAGTTCCGAATTCTTGAATTTGGAATATTTAAAATTTTAAATAAAAGTAATTTTGAATTTCTGCATTTCTCAAATTTGTATATTTGAAATTTCGAATTCGTGTGTCTGGGAATTTGTATTTTTGAATCGTAGACATTTGAAAAATTGAAATCCTTGAAATATATAACTCAACATTCAAAATTACAAAGTTTGGGCCTTCTTGAATTTGGATTATTTCAAATTTTGTAGAAATGTAATTTGGAATTCCTGAATTTCTCAAATTGGTTTATTTGAAATCTTGAATTCCTGAGAATGGGAAATTGTATTTTTGAATCGTAAAAGTCATTTGGAAAATTTAAATTCTTAAAATTAAATTCTGAATTTTTGAATTTGCATTATTTCAAATTTTGAGTAAATGTAAATTTGAATTTCTGAATTTCTCAATTTTATATTTTTAAAATTTTGAATTCCTGGGTATGGTAATGTATATTTTTTAATAGTAGACGTCATTTGAAAATTTTAAATCCTTGAAATATTTAACTCTTTAAATTCTGAATTTGAATATTTTGACTAGTTCCGAATTGTTGAATTTGGATTATTTCAAATTTTAAATAAATGTAATTTTGAATTGCTGAATATCTGTTTTGTATATTTGAAATTTTGAATTCCTGGGTATGGAAATGAGTATTTTTAAATTGTAGACGTCATTTGGAAAATTGAATTCCTTAAAATTAAATTCTGACTTTGAATATTTTGACTCTAATTCTGAATTCTTGAATTTGGATTATTTAAAATTTTGAGTAAATGTAAATTTGAATTGCTAAATTTCTCAATTTTATATATTTGAAATTTTGAATTCCCGGTTATGGGAATTTATATTTTTGAATAGTAGACGTCATTTGATAATTTTAAATCCTTGAAATATTTTACTCTTTTTGAATAAAGGTAATTTTGAATTTCTGCATTTCTCAAATTTGTATATTTGAAATTTCGAATTCCTGGGTCTGGGAATTTGTATTTTTGAATCTCAGACATTTGGAAAATTGAAATTTTTAAAATATTTAACTCCAAATTCCAAATTAGAATATTTTGGGCCTTTGTAATTTTGATTTACTGGGTTGTTGGTACTTTGTAGATACGTAGCTTGGACTTTGACGATATAAAAGTACATCAAATCATACCACAAATTTTACATCTGTACAGTAATTTGTCAAATATATACTGAACGTCATACATAGTGGCAGCTGTCCTTACAGGGTATTTCAGTTGTTGTGGAACTTTAATACCTTGTCCCACTTAAAATTTGCCTGTACATTGTAGAGACTCGTTTGAATGTTTGATGCTGTATTATTAAATTAATTTTCAGATCTCATTCGATGGCTCCAACTGAAAAACCAATAGTATCTCGGTCCACTAGCAACATTCTAAAATGGTGCTTACCTCCATCCAGCGGAGAGAAAAGACTCACGTACTGCTTTCACTTGATATTCTACATCGCACTCTTCAGTGGATGGTGCTTGGGAATGATCATGCATATAAAAGCAACTTTTGAAGGTAAAAAACCTCTTTGATTCGGCAAAATACGAAAGCGATTTTAGATGGTTCGGATCTACCCGTCATTCAAGACGCCGTCTTTATCACGGTCTTCACCGGCGTCAATTACGTGAGCGTGGCGTACGTCATGAACCGAGACAAGATCGTTCGACTACTCCAGGATTTGTCCAACTTTGACGAATTCGGACCTCCTCCAAACTTCGAAAAGAACAATAAGCGGTTGAACATCGTCGCGCATGTGTTCAACGGATACGTTCTGATTGGAAATGCATTGAACAATATATCGATTCTTTTAGATACAAGGAAGTGTGGAATGATTGATAGTATGGGACCTTTTCATCAGGTTTGCGGTACCGTGCAAGCCTTTTGGGTGCCAGTACAATTCAAACAATATCCGCTCTTTTATTACGCGACCATATTTTATTCATTAATATTCACCACAACCTTTCTAAAGACTACAATGATGATTTCCTTTCAAGCTACCGAACTGTCTTACCACATCAAGTTCCGAATCAGGCACCTCAACGCTATGATCAGAGAATGTTTTAATGGAGGGGATGCTCGAAGTAATTTGAGATGGTGTGTTCTGTACCATAATCAAATTCTAAAGTAAGTCTCCTTTTTGCAGATCTTAAACACGGTCTCTTTAGATTTTCTTCTAGGTTAGACGAGTGCTTCTCATCTTGCATGTTCGCCCATATGACCATGACGAGCATCACTATGGGATGCATTGAAAAGCAGTTTATAGATGTAAGTATGAACCATCATCAAAAAAATGCGATGGCGGCGGTAATGTCACTGGCTGCGGCCAGAAGATATTACATATGATATTATTTAAATCAGAGTGCTAAACCATGGTGTTTGTTATTATTAGTCTTAATCTACTGACTTTTCAAAATAGTGCCATTTCGCCCAGCGCTCACTTCTCTAGGGACGTTTTTTCGAAATATTATGCCCGTCGCTGGCTGTTTGGACTGTCTCTATCTATGATTCCCATCGTTGTCTGTTCCAACGACTGTCTTTGTCTCTATCTATTATGCCTTTCTAAGGACTGTGTGTCTTAATCAATTATGACCCTTGTGATGCTAGTTTACGGCGGCGGTTGCCTCAAGCGCAATTTTTTACGTAATATGCTCCACGGGACCAGGGATAGCTAAAAGCCGGAGTACGGTACGCCAGGGGTCAAGTGTCTGATTTAGAGGGAAGGAGAAATAAAATTAATCACCCTATATACAGTAAACACAATATTTACAAGTTCGATATATAATCCGTAACGCGGTGACAGAGCTTAGGGCTCACCCTATATATAGCTGATGTAATTCATCGTGTATATCCCTATTTATTCGTTCCTCGGTTAAACGTTGACAAATTTCGGAATCCTATGACAAAGCTCGCGATTTACCCTGAACACAACTTTTAATATTCACCCGGTATACTACTGTTCACGCGGTCGAGACGGTTCGACACTCAAGCCGCTGGAGGGGTGATGATGATGTCGCAATGCCGAAGAGTGAGTGGTTAGGGTGGTTAGGCTAGTGGCTTAGGGCATCGTATCGGATCCGGGATGGCGGCATCCGATGCGCGCTTCTTTTCGGGTTAACGTGATGTAAGAACCGTCTCGGTACGACCCCCGGAAGCATTAATTTATTTTCAGCGGTTTCCGGGTTCATGCGCAGGGCAGCGGCTTTGGGTGGTCGTAGCAACTCCGGGATCATTTCATTCGCAGCGCACTAATTTTATGATTACGGGAGCGAAAGAACTATTCCACTGCGATACCGGGAACTATTTTTTACGTCGAGTTAAAGATTGGAATTTCGGCGTGATGAGACGGCGGGCCGCTCGCTGCGGAGAATTTCTCTTGAGAGTGGTAAGCATCGCGGACGGCATTAAAAACTCGGAATTTTTCGGTAACTTCGTTACACCCTCGGTGACTAATATAGGGATTGTTTTCCTTTATCATGCCCGCCGCTGACTGCTTTAAGAACTGTATTTATCCGTCTATCATACCCATCGCTTTCTCCTTTAAAGATTGTCTGTATATCTCCATTATGCCCACTGGTGACTAATATAGGGAGTATATTTCCTATCTACTATGCCCACCGCTGACTCCTTTAACGACTATCTCTCTTAGGGATGATCTTTCTTTATTCATAATGCCAGCGCTGCTTTCAAACGACATTCTTTCTGTCTATTATGCCAATCGCTGACTCTATATTTCCTACTTGTTATGACCACCTGTCGGTCTGTAACCGTTACCGTAACAGAAGAAACAGAAAGAGAAGGAGAACAAAGACATAACTTTGAAAAATCACGAAAGTAGAGCTATGGAGGAATTCAGAGAGAACGACGTAGAGCGAAACATGGAAAGAAAAATAGGGATCATTAACGAGAGGAAGAAAGAACGAAAACATTTTAAAAACACAACAATAGGGGAGAATAAGTTAAAGGACGAACATAATAAGGAAAGAGACTGGAAAAAAGTGGCAAAGGATAAAGGGCTAACAAGATAAGAGGAGAAACAAAGGAGGAGCCCAAAGCAGATAGGGCGAGAGAAAGATAGAATGGGAGAAGAAGAGAAACGAGAGGAAAAAATCATGAGCACATAAATGGGTACAACGTAAAAAAAAACTAAGATAATAAAGAAGGGCCGAGATAGACAGAGAAAGGGACATATTAGGAGAGAAGCAGAAAGAGGGATAGAAACAGTGAGGAAGAAAGAATGAGACAAGAAAGAAAGGTGGAGATAGAGAGAAAGAGAGGGAGTTCTAAATAGAGAAACATTAAGAGACAGCGAGATTGAGAGAGAGAGAGAGAGAGAGAGAGAGGAAAATAGGACGAGAAACGAAAAGAAAGACAAATAGAGAGAAAAAAAAAGATGAACGAAATCAGTTTTCACATTTTGATATGTCAGGGCAGGGAGAGATAAAAAGAGAATGAAATGTACTTAGAGGGGGAAAAAAATAAAGAAGCCGAAAAATGAAAAGAGAAAGAAAGGCAGAGAACAACTCAAAAGCACATAAATTAATCAGATGAAATAGAAAAAAGACAATAACGGGGAAGGAGAAAAAAAAAGTAACAGAATGAAAACAATACAGTTTTTGCAAAACATAGTGGGACAGAGGAATAGTTACAGAATAATTCTTAAACGAAAATAAAGGACAGAAAACGTAGAGGGGGAAAAGGAAGCAATATTGTGAGAAGGAGAATGTAAAAAATAAGATAAGGAAGAAAAGAAGCAGAGAGGAAAAGAAAATTTCAAGTGCTCAGGAAGGGAGAAAGAGTAAGAAAGAGAGGTATATATATATACATTAAAATAGGAATGGGGGGAAAGAGAGAGATAGAAATTAGAAAGGCGGTGAAAGTGAGAGAGATAGAAACTAGAGGAGAGGAAGGTAAATACTGAAATACAGCAATGATGTGAAGAGGAAAAACAAGGAGAGAGAAAAGGAGAAAGAATGAGGGTGAGAGCAAACATAGAAGTAGAAAAGTGAAAATAATGAGGACAGCGAGAGGAAAAGTAAAAGAAAAAGATAAAGAAAAATTTTCGAAAAAGTGGACAAAAAGAGCAAATATTTTCACAAGCGAATATAGGAGAAGTGGCAGAAGAAAATAGAAAGCAATGATGAGAGAAGGAAACCAAATAGCGAGAGAAATAGCAGAAGCTAAGAGAAAGTAAAAGAGAGAGTGCAGTTGTGTACATGAGAAAGAAAGAGATTTTGAGAAAAACACAAAGGCTGAGAAGGATAGAGCTGTAGATTAATTTTCAACAGCAAATAAACGGGAGAAAGTCGCAGAGCGACAAAGAGAAAAGGAACAAAAACATAATAAGGGGCGAAGAAAGAAGAGAATAAAAGAAGGAGAGAAAACAATGAGAAAAAGAACATGGGGAGAGTTAGAAAAAAACCTTGACGGAGAGGACAGAACTTCAGAGTAATATTCAAGAGAAGATGGAGGAATAAACGTCACAGAGGGGAAGAAGACGGCATCGATAAGAAAAGAAAAAAGAACGGAAAAATAAAAGACAAGAGAGAGAAGAAAAGCAAAGAGTGGTAGAGAGATGTTAGGGGAGAGGAAGAAAGGGAGAGTGTGAACATAGGTAAGAGAAAGAAATTAAGGTAACATATCAGAAACACATAAATGGGGGAGAGTAAGTGAAAGGAAGAAAATAATGAGGAAGAAACAGTAAAAGTGAATGAAAGAAAGATAATTTTCGATCAAAAAAGTCAGGCGCAAAGGGATAAAGATAGAAAGAAAAGGAAATGTATATTAATGAAGAAGAAGAAAGAGAACGATGGAAAACATAGATAAAAGGAAGAGAAAGAACAAGTGAAAAGCACAGAAATGGAGGGAAGTAAGTAGAAGGGAACAAATAATAATTATTGAAGAAAGTGAAAAAAAGTGAAAAATTTTCACACAAAGGGGTAGAAGGATAGGACTATTATATGTAGAGTAATTTTCAAAAACACAAATGAGAGAAAGTGGAAAAAATAAGAGAAAGGAAAAAAAAATAAGGAAAGGGGAGAAAGAGAGGCAGAAACAGAAAGAAAGAAAGGAATAAAAAGAGAGGACATTTCAAAAGCATATAATCGAATCTGAGAAAAAGAGTTAATGAGAAAAATCAAAAAAAGATATAAAAACACTTGGGAGAGAAGGAAACAGCTATAGAGCAATTTTCAAAAGGATATAAAGAAGAACAAAATGAAAGTATAGCAATAGTGGAAGCAAGAAAGAGAGCGGAAAAATAAGAGGAAATAAAAACACAGAAATGGGGGAACGTAAGTAAAAAGGAGCAAATAATGAGGAAAGTGAAATAAAGGGAATAAAAGAAAAGAAAGGAAAATAAGAAACCAGAGAGAGAAGAAAAGCAAAGAGTGGTAGAGAGAAGTTAGGGGATAGGAAGAAAGGGAGAGAGAGAGAACATAGGTAAGCGAAAAAAATTAAGATAACGTTTCAGAAACACATAAATAGGGGAGAATAAGTGAAAGGAAGAAAATAATGAGGAAGGAGAGAGTAAAAGGGAATGAAGGAAAGACAACAAGGATAGTTTTTGGTTAGATAGAAAGAAAAAAATATATATTAGCTGAGAAGAAGAAAGAGAACAATGGAAAACATATACATAAAAGTAAGAGAAAGAATAATTCAAAAGCACAGAAATGGGGCAGATAGGAAGCAGATAGAGGAGTAGGTCTATAATAGGGCGAGAGAACGATAGAATGAGAGAAGAAAATAATGTAGACGGAGAAAGAAACGAGGGAAAATAATCATGGGCACATAATTGGGTACGAAGTAAAGAAGAAAAATAAAGCGGAGATAGACAGAGAGAGATATATTAGGAGAGAAGCAGAAGGAAGGAGAGAAACAGTGTGGGAGAAAGAATGAGACAAGAAAGAAAGACGGGGAAAGAGAAAGAGGAAGAAATAGAGAAACATTTGGAGAGAACGAGTAAGAGAGACAGATAGTGAGAGAAGAAAAAGATCATAAACGAAATCAGTTTTCTCATTTTGATTTATCTTTGATGTTTCATCTTTAATGGTAATCCACATAATATAGATAGGCAGGGAAAGAGAAACAGAGAAAGAAATGGCACAGGAAGGGGAAGAAAGTAAAAAACTGAGAAAAAGAATAAATTAAAAGAAAGCGGGAAAGGAAATAAAGAAATTAGAGAGAGATTTAAAAAGAAACACTTGGAAGATTATAAAGGAGAGCAAGGATAGAGAAGCCGAAAAATAAAAGGAGGAAGGTTAAATATAAAATAAAATAGCGGGGAAGGAAAAAAAAGTGACAGAAAGAAAACAAAACAGATTTTGAGAAACATAGTGGGACAGGGGGGTAGTTATAGAATAATTCTTAAAAGCAGATATAATAGAGAACTTTGGAAATAAAAAAGGAAAGGAGAACAAAAAATATTTTGAAAAAGATACGGGAGAAAATTTTAGAGCGAAAGAGTAATTTCAAAAGCATATCAATATGAGAAAGGCGTAAAGGGAAAAAGAGAGCAGTGATGTGAGGAGGAAAAACAGGGAGAGAGAAAGGAGAAAGAATGAGGAAGACACAAAGAGCAGACATAGGACAGAGGAAGAAAAGAAGAGGATATTTCAAAGGACATCAATGGAAGTGAGTAAGTAGAAGAGAGAAAATAATGACGAAAGCGACAGGAAAAGTAAAAGAAAAGGATAAAGAAACATTTTGAAAAAACGCACAGGGAGAACAAATATTTTTAGAAACAAATATTGGAGAAGGAGTCGCAGAGGGAAATAGAAAGCAATGATGAGAAAATGAGACTAAGAGAGACGAAAAGAGAGAGTGCATATGTGTGTAAGAGGAATAAACAGGAAAAATGGAGGAAGTGGAACTAATAGAGCTATATTAATTTTCAACCGCAAATAAAGGAGAGAAAGTCACAGAGCGAATGGTGAAGAGGCGAGAACAAGAAGCAAAAATTGAGAAAAAGTGAACATAGGTAAAAGAACGAGAGAACAGTAAGAAAGAGAACCAGGAGAGATGTAGAAAAAACTTTAAAGGAAAGAAAAAAAACGGAAAAATAAGAAACAAGAGAAAGAAGAGAGGCAAAGACAGGAGAGGAAAAAATGAAGAGAGAGAGAATATAGATAGGAGGAAAAAATTGAGATAACATTTCAGCAGTACATAAATGGGCGAGAGTAAGTGAAAGGAAGAAAATTATGAGGAAGGAGAGAGCAAAAATGAATGAAAGAAAAAAAACAAGGAAAGTTTTTGAATAAAGAAAGTCAGGCGCAAAGGCATAAAGATAGAAAAAAATACAAATATGTATTAGGGGAGAAGAAGAGAGAGAAAGAAGGCAGGAGTAGGAAAGTAAGTAGAAGGGAGCAAATAATGAGGGAAGTGAACGAAAGGGAACAAGGCCTAGGGCAAAAGGAAAACGATGGTGAGAGAAGTAGAAAGAGCGGAAAAAATAAGAGGAGAAAAAAATTAAGGAAGAGGAAGAAAGAAAGGTAGAAATAGAAAGAGAGAAAGGAGAGAAAGGAGAGAAAGAAGTAGAGCTAAAAGTAGAGCAATAGTGAAGTGAAGGCAGGAAAGAGAGACAAAAAATAAGAGAAAATAAAAACGATAATAAAGACATAAACGAAATATCTAAGGCACATAAATAAAGAGAGAAAATGCGAGATAGGGGAGAAAACGGGAAGAAAGAGTAAGGAAAACAAGTAGACATATTCTCAAAAGGACAAACATAATGACCAGAAGGGGAGAGACATAATGAAAGAAATTTTCAAAAACGCAAAGGGAAGGGAGAGAAAGAAATCAACGAGAGAAACCAAGATTCATAAAGAATTTAAAGCGCACAAAGAGGAAGAGAAAGGTGTGGAGAACGAAAGGGTGAAAGGGTGAGCGAAGGAGAGAGCGAGATAAACAATGTAAAACACAATAATGGAAGAGAAAAAAAAGCGAACAACGAGATTTTGAGAATACACAAAGGGAAAAAAATTACAACAAAGAAATTTTCAAAAATATATAGGAAGAAATATGAGGAGAGAAGGAACATAAGATTTTGAAAAAAAAAAAACAGGCCGGGAGAGCAAATATAGGAGGCGTCGCAGAGGGAAATAGAAAGCAATGATGAGAAAAGGAGACAGGGGAAAAGTGAGAGTTACAACAAGGAAAGATTTCGAAAAAACACGAAGAGTGAGAAGGATAGAGCTAGGAGAGAGGGAGGAAGAACAAAAAATAATAGAAGGCGAGAGAAAGAAGAGAAGAAAAAAGAGAGAAAAAGTTAACATAGGTATAAGAAGGAGAGAAAACAATGAGAGATTTAGAATAAAAAACCTTAAAGGAAAGAAGGATAGAACTACAATAAGAAGAAAAGAGAACGGAAAAATAAGAGACAAGAGAAAAGACAACAAAATTTCGACACAAAGGGGTAGAAGGATAGAGCTATTATATGTAGAGAAATTTTCAAGAACACAAATGAGAGAAAGCGGAAAAAATAAGAGAAAAGAGAAAAATTAAGGAATAGAAAGAAAGGGAGGTAGAAATATGTAGAAAGAAAGAGAGAACACATAATCGAAGGTGAGAGAAAAAGTTAATGACAGAGAACAAACACTGGGGAGAGAAGGATAGAGCTATAAAAAGCGCATAAAAGAGAAATATGTAGATGTAAAATTAGAGCAATAGCAAAAGCAAGAAAAAGAGCGGAAATAAAAACAATAAAATTGAAATAAATAAAGAAAGAAAAGGTGAGTAAAGTAGCGAGATAGGGGGGAGAAAACGTTTGGAAAGAGTGAGAGAAAGACGTAGATAAATTCTCAAAAGGACAAACATAAGGACTAGAAGGGGAATTCTGAAAGAAATTTTCCAAAACGCAAAAGGAATAGAGAGAAAGAAAGCAGCGAGAGAAAGCAAGATCGATAGAGAATTTAAAGCGCACAAAGAGGAAAAGAAAGGTCTGTAAAACGAGAGGGTAAAAATGTGAGCGAAGGAGAGAGCGAGATAAGCAATGTAAAACACAATAATGGAGGAGAAAAATAATAAAGAAATAGAAAAAAAATAAAGAAATAGTACAAAAGGAAAGCAAAAATTACCACAAAGTAATTTTCAAAAGCATATAGAAAGAAATATGAGGAGAGAATTAACATAAGAGAGAAGAAGAACGAAGGGACATTTCAAAAGCACATAAATAGGGAAAAACAAGTAAAATAGGGAAAAAATATAAATCGAAAACATGGTATAGGATAAGATTAGGAAAGGAAATGGGATAAAGAGAAAAAGTTTTGTTAAGTAAGTTAAAAGTTAAGTCATTGGGTTTGGTTACTTTATAACTACAATTGTGAAGGTAAAAGTAGTCGACTTTCAGTTCGTGCTATATATATTATACACCTAATCCCGTTAAGGTGTAGCTGAAAAAAAATGTTTCGTTTTGTGAAATACATAATGCAGAAAGTGATATAGAAGTAAATATATCATGTGTTCATTTAAAAAGTCATCAAGTCGTCTATGAATTTGACATAATATTTAGTCTGTTCCCAAATTAATAATTAAGTATGTATTGCTGGTTGCAGACTTACACCTTGTAGATGAAGCAATAAATCACATGCGTTCTTCAATTCGTCTTAGTCACTCAAAAAAATCACAAGCAACTTGATGACTTTTTTAAATGAACACCTTATATAAATATATCACAATGAGTATTTAATTTGACAGCTGTCAAAGCTAACCTCAAAATTTGATGTACAATTATCAACAAGTATATTTGTCCCTTATGTTACAATTTTCAGAACGACCATGAGGTGGGAGCCGCGATGCACTTGTTTGGTTGGGCCCTGTCCCTGTTCATCGCCTGCTATGGGGGACAAAATCTGATAAATTCCGTAAGTTTTCTCTTCCAGAGTCCTTCAATTTATTTTGATTTCATATCATAGAGTGAGACAATTCCGGAAGCCGTCTGGGACTCCAAGTGGTACACAGTGGACGCCAGCTTGATCAAGGACTTGCAATTCATGCTGATGAGATCGCAGAAGACCTCGAAAATTACGGCTGGCGCATTTGGAATCATGTCTTTTGCGGTTTTCGTTTCGGTATATGTAAAAAAATGTTGCGCTTGTATTGAGAGTGTTTTTCAGGTGATGAAGATGTCATATTCTATTGTGTGTATGTTAACATCGTGAATAAAAACTGCACCATTAGATGTATACAGTCTCTGTAATGAAGCGCAACTTTGGCAATATTGTTCACTCTTCGTTTCTTTCTTGTTTTCAAAAATTAACACGTGAGTTTCGCTTTGTTGTAGAGACTTTTTCGTTATCCACACTTCACTTTAGTACTAATAGTAAATAGGAAATATTTGTTTATAAATTCGGATGGGAATATTGTTTTTCAAAATATACATTAAAGCATTAAACAGAAGTTCATAAAAGTTCTCCTTTCTAGATATCTTTAATACTCTTCAAAATGAAATTTTCTATAAGAAAATGCTCCTTATACTGTTTAGTTCCTCCACGTTGGAGGAAGATAACTTTGTTCGAGACACTCTGTATAATAATACTTGTATAAATATTAATAAATAAATTAGTTTGCATTTATAGGTACACCATGTCCATGTTTTAATAGTTATTCTGCTATTCGGGGCGGAGACAAATCCAACAAATCAAACATCATAAAGATTGGTTCAGCCGTTCTCAAGTTATGGCGTGACCAAAGGAAATATGGATTCATTTTGGTTGGTAAAAATATACAAAAAAATCAAATGAACTCCAAAGTGAGTTCTTCTTTTTATTACTTTGATTATGATTAGCAGTTATATAGTGCCGGTTCTGTACCTGAGGTAACCTTTGGCGTTTAGTTTATAGTGCCGGTTCTGACCCAGTCTGACCTTTGACCACTAGTTTGGATTATTTTGACCTGTTCTTGACGTCTGTTTGCCCAGCCTTGACTTGACCTTTGACATGGTCTTGACCCAGGCTTACACATTACTTATTTTAATCTTCTTTTTAATCTTTCAACGAGAGATGCTTTTTTTGAACTAAACACACTGTAATGATTTATTTTATATTCCTCCACTAACTATTTAAATTTTTCACTATTAAATTCTTTTCCTTGGTCAGTTTGCAATTTTTTGGTAACGGCAAGAGCGACATCAAGGTTAGTTCAGATCAAACTGGGGCAGAACCGGAACTATAAACTGAAGGCCAAAGGTTACTTCAGGTCAAACTGGGTCAAGCCCGTGAGAATTGAAGGAGCTTAAAAATGATGCATCACATACCATTTAATTTTTTAAGGGGGTGGCCCCCTGGCTAAAGGGGTGAGATCTAAGACTTGAAAGTTTGGTACAATTTAGTCCCCCTTGATAACAAAATTGACCTGTTCGAGCGTTTTCTTCTGAGTCTTCCGAAATTGGAATTGTTGGCGGGTACAAATTTTAGTTGGGACACCCGGTATATTACGATTCTTTATTCCAAGCTCAACTGGTTTTTATTGTACTGGCCTCCCTGTCCAGGTGGTCCTTCGATTACTAGGTTTGGTACAGAAGTAAAGCGATAATACACTGCGTTCAAAAAAAATGAACCACCCTGAAGGAGTAGATGTAGAACTTTAAAATTTGGTGTAAATACTTAGTACATAAAGATAAACAAATGATTAGATTTTGAGAAAAAAGCAACAAGATTTATTGATAAAAACATTAATAATGCGTTACATCTCCGCGCCTTCTTATGCATTCAGCAACTCTTCTAGGCCTGCTGGATGTTAGATGATCCACTTCATTTTGGGGTATTTCAGTCCAGGCTCTCTGAAGGTGTTCATGTAATTCACCTAATGTGTGGGGAGGGTGAGATAAGGTGAGGCAGATAAAGTCCATCATGTCCTAGACGTGTTTTATGGGATTTAGGTCTAAAGATCTGGGCGGCTAAGGCAAACAATGAATATTATTGTCTGCTAAAAAGTTTGAAGTAATGTTAGCAAGATGAGGCCGTGCATTATCTTGCTGATAAATTGCTCCTGGAATATTCTGGATGAAAGGAACGGCAACTGGTTCTAAAATGGTGTCAATATAACGGCGAGCGTTTAATGTGCCCGGAATGAAGAACAAAGGAGACCTGCCTACTTGGTGTATTCCCCCCACACCATTACCCCAGGTGTTAAGCCCGTTTGGCGACGTTGAGCATACTCTAAATTTTGTCTTTGCCCTCTAGGTCGTCTAACCCTTAAACGCCCATCAGACTGCCATAAGCAAAACCTGGACTCATCGGAAAAGACGATCTCTTGCCATTCCTGGCCCCAGTGTTGTCTGTTGTGGCTCCACTCTAATATCGTAACTTTTTGTTGCCTCGTCAATGCGATGCGAAAATACGGACGGTGCGAACGTAATCCAAATGCGCGTATTCGGCGATAAATGGTACTCATGGACACTCTACGACATAATGCTCTTATCCAGTTCACTGCAACCGCTCAAGATTGTTCTATGGGGTCCTTAAGTGCACTCCGTCGTAACAGCCAATCTTCACGTGCTTGTGTTACTCTAGGACGTCCACTACCTCTCGGATCGGCCTGCAGGTGTTCTTCCTGCCAATCTCTCCAAATGCGTCTAACAGTTGCATGTGGTCTGTCCATCCGTCTGCCAATTTCGCGAAATGCTAAACCAGCCTCGTGCATCCTCACAATTCGCCCTCTTTCAAAGGGTGTAAATTCCTGAAATTCGACCGTCTTCGAACTCGTAGCATTGCTTAAGACACTAACAGTCACACTAAGCACGTAAAACCGGCAAACTATTGACACAAATAAAATAAAACAAAAAGCGCCACCAACTAAAAACAGAAAGAAAAATGTTTTTACAAGTGATCGATTGTCTTCAAAATTTAATCGTTTGTTTCTCTTCATCTACTAAGTATTTTCACCAAATTTTAAAGTTCTACGTCTACTCCTTCGGGGTGGTTCATTTGTTTTGAAACACAGTGTAATTATATATGTCTCAAAATAGCAGCTTTGGACATTTAACCTCTCCTTTTATGTGCAATTTTGTCGTGTGCGTGTTAAATTTAATTTCAATTTGTTCGCCAAATGATGATAGAACACGAAAATAGTTCCGCCCAGTTTTATTTAAGTTAAAACGTGCTCTGTTGCATCCTTGTGTATTTTAATCATATTCCTTTAATAAACGTGTTGGACATGAGTTGGTGCTGTTCGGTAATTATTATTTGGCCTAAAGCTTATGCTTATACTAACATTTTCATAAATTTTTGAAACTGAAACTTTCTTTACCCAGGTAGTGATTCCGAAAATCTGAAACGGAAATCAAAGTGAAACACTTTGGTTTTGGGTAGGTTACGGCAACTGGCAATCCCAAATCCCGAGTCGAGCCGATCGCGGAAATATATCATCGTCGCCACCCTGTCTCAAGGGGGGTCCTTTGGTACCAAGGGGCTTTCTTGTTTTAGTTACCGTAACATTTGTATCAGAAAATAATGATATACCATCGTCCTGGCAAGTCTCATTTTCAGGAGTGTACTTATACAGTTGAGGCACGCAACATTTTTTTTAATTGCTGTGAAGTTCTTGAAAGTATACTTCTATTGCCGCTACTTCCATTCTCTAGTTTTTACAAATAATAATAATCTTTATTTGCCCTACGGGCTTTCTGATTCCTATACATATACCAGTAAACTTAACAATTACAATAATAAAAAAAACAAATAAAATTCTCTATTACTTCTCCCCTCCCCTTTCCTCTTCTCCCTTCTCCCTCCTCTTCCATACCTCTTTCATCCATTTAATTTCCCTTCCATCTACATTCAGTATTTCCTGTCTTTCTTTCCTCTCTCTATGTTTCATCTCACTGCACTCGTTCCACATATGCTCAATAGTTTCTCTTTGCTCATAGCACATTCTACACATTCTTCCTCTATCTTCTGCCCAATACCTATTTTCCCTCTCTTCATTTCCGTATTTTTGTCTTTCTCGCTCTCCCTCCCCAAATACTTCGGTACTTCCTCGATCATGCATCTTCCGTACTTCCCGTTGTATCTGGATTCTCTAATTCTTTCTCTCCTCTCTTGTCTATCCGTATCCTTATCTCTTTCACTTAGTTCTACATTCGTCCAAACGCCTCTTTCACTCAGTCTCTCTATTTCTTTGCTTGCATACCCATTCCTCCTGTAGTATTTCTCCCTACCATTCTCCTCTGAATTTTTCTTTTTTTCTCTCCAGCACTCCTTTACTATCCTACATTCTTTCCTCCCTTCCATCCTGTCTTCGAACTTGACCGCTCTTTTTCCCGCTTTCACTCTCAACTTATTCCTCTTGCATTCTTCTCTCACTATGTACCCTGGCGGTTCTCTCTCCACCCCTAGCACCCACCTCAGATATTTCTCTTGCACGCTCTCTATCTCCTCTTGTTCTTTCCATCCCCAGACCTCTGCTCCGTACAACAACACGCTTTCAATAAGACTTTCAAACATCATCATTCTCCTCTTAAAATCGCCTCCCCACCTTCTCTCTCCTATTCCCCATACACATCCTATCACTTTGTTCGCTTTTCTTGCCAGTTCTCTAATATGTGCCTTATCTGTGGCTCTTTCATTGAACGCATACCCCAAGTATTTGAATTCGTTTACTTGTTCTATTACTTCTCCCTCCCACATCCAATCACTCTCTTCGGTCTTCCTCTTTCTCTTATTGAACACCAGCATTTTTGTCTTCTCTACATTCACTTCTAGTCTTTTCTTCTTCACATATTTTTCTAAACTCTTTATCATTTCCTTCATTTCTCTTTCACTCTTTGCCACCATTACCACATCATCCGTAAACGCCAGGCTAAACACTTTTTTTCTACCTACCACACACCCCCCCGCTTGTGCTCTCTCTAACATTCCGTCCATATCTGCCACATACATCGTGAACAACAAGGGACTGAGCGGGCAACCTTGCCTCACTCCCTTTGTTGTCACAAACCATTCACTTTCCCTCTCCCCTACCTTCACTTTACTTTTTGTCTTCTCATATATCTCCTCCACCTTTCTTACCAGCCATTCATTTACCCCTTTCTACCTCAAGCACTCAAACATTCTCTCTCTGTCCACCTTGTCAAAAGCCGCCTTGAAGTCTACGAATAATGCATACACCCTCCCCCCTTTCTTCTTTAACTCACTCTTCGTCAAATGGTCCAGGATGTACACATTATCCATAGTTCCCCTCCCCTCTCTAAATCCTGCTTGGCTGTCTGGTAATGCTCCCTTTTCTTCTATCTCTCTGCTCATCCTTTCATTCAGAATTGATGCATACAACTTGTACCCTGTGTTTAGGAGAGTTATCCCTCGGTAATTTTCTACTTTATTTTTCTCCCCTTTTTTGTAAATGTTGTAAATTACCCCCTCTCTCCACCCTACCGGGAATGCTTCTCCTCTCCACACCCCATTCATTACCTCCACCAGCCTGTCTAGCACTCTTTTCGTCCCATACATCCACGACTCATTCTGTATTCTATCCCTCCCTGGTGCCTTCTCTTTCCTCAGTTTCATCACATGCCTCTCCACCTCTTCCATTGTAATTTTTTCTCCTTCAGGTTCTACTCGGTCTCTCTTCGTCTCTATTTCCGTTTTCTTTTTTTCCTTTTCTCCCTCCAGCAGCCTCATGAAGTACTCCTTCCACTCATTCATCGTTATCTCCTCGCTCCCATTTTCTTTTTTCTTTCTCTCTCTCTATTAATATAGTTTCATACCTCCTTCTCTGTTCTTATTGCTTTTATCTCTTCCTCCTCTCTCTCCTTCTTCTGCCTCTTCTTCTCCCTGCATGTCTCTCTGTATCTTCTTTTCGCTTCTAAAAAGCCACTTCTGTTCCCCCTAGTCTTTCTCCACTTTCTTGGTTCTCTTATTGCTTCCTTTTTCCGTTGCTCACATTTTTTGTCCCACCATTTATTCTTTCTTTTTGTTCCTCCACCTCTTACTGTTATTTCTCTTTTTGTCGCTGCTTTTTCCAATATTTCTACCAATTCTGTCTCCATTTACAGTACTTCTTGTTCTATAAATCTTGCTTTTTCCAGTCTACTCTTATACTCTTCCACCCCTTGCTCGTCCCATACTTTACTTATCATCTTCCGCATTTCCTCTATTTTTTCTTCTCCTCCTCTCTTCTCTCTCCACCTTCCTATACTTATCTCTATAGCCAGATGGTTTGACTCTACTCTTTCCCCTATTCTGAATTCTTCGACTTCTTCCCATGCTTCTTCGTTTACTATTTCGTAGTCTATCACCGTCTCTCCTCTACCGCCTATGTACTTCCATTCTCCTTCTTCGTCCCCTTGTTTATTTCCATTCAGCACTTCCCATCCTTTTTCTTCTATCCATTCCATCAACTTCTTCCCTTCCGCGTTTTCTTTCTTGTCTTTGGATTTTCTTTTTCCCTCTCCTCTCTCTTCTTCCCAATCCCTGGCTCCTCTTTCCCCAATTCTCCCGTTAAAATCCCCTCCCAGAAGCAGACATTCTTCCCTGTTGTCCTTTAATGTTTCTTCTATTTTGCTTATTGTTTCTTTCATCTCTTTGCTGTACACTGTCACTATTTTCCACCATTTACTGTCTATTTTAACGTTTCTCACCATATGACCTTCCACTTCTCCCTCCTTTTTAGTATTCTCTTTTATTCTTTTTTTTACCCCTGTTATTATTCCCCCCCTGCTGCTCTTCCTTTTTTCTTTCCCCTTCTCGCCCCTTGCCATTCCCACTTGAACTCCTTTGGTAACAGTTTTTCTATTTTTTCCCAGCTTTCTGACCATGTATCTGTTAATCCAACAATATCGAACTCTTTCACATAGTCCCAAAAATCTTCTTCTTTTTCCCTAGTCCCGCTACATTCGAAAATAGTGTTTTTCTCGATACCTTCTTTGCTTTCCCCCTTCCTTCCTTAGTTTCCCTCCTACTTCCTTCTTTGTTTCTTTTTTCCCGTTTCATTGTCCTTTTTACTTTGCCGTTGTCCTCCTTTTTCCCTCCTCCCCTTCTTCTTCTTATTGGAAAACCTCTAGTCCCTTTCCCTTTTCATTCCATCTCCATTGCTCCCCGTCCACTATTAATTTCCTGTATCCCACTCTTACTTCTTTCCCTTCTTCCCTTTTTTCCTTCGCCATACTTCTTAGTTTTTTCTATAAATCTCTTTCTTTCTTTGTGAGCTTGTTGTCTATGTATATTCCGCTTGTTTCCCTCTTCTCCCTCAATTTTCCTTTGTGCTTCATTATTCTTTCCTTCTCACCCCTCCCTTCATCTCCACCAATACTTGATCCTTGTTAATCCTGTAACAATCTTTTACTTTACTATCCTCTACATTTTCCTTCAAAAACTTCTCTACATCCTCTTTTTTTACATGACTTTTTCTTTCCCCGTCCCATCCTGTTATCACGATGTTGTTCTTCCTCTTTCTTCTCTCTTCGATTTCCATTCTTTCTTCCAGCTTTTCCACTCTCTCCTTCCACCAGTTTCTCTCTCCTTTCCATCTCTTCTCCTTCTCTTTAAACTCTTCTCTCTGCCTCTCTATCTCTCTCTTGAGTTCCTTGTTTTCTCGTCGTTTTCTTTCATCTCCTCCTTCAACTCTTGCAACAGCTCCAATATTTTTTTCTCCATCTCTGTGTCCGTTTCCTTCTCTTTCTCTGGTGTCTTCTGTGTTTTCTTTACTCCAGGAAACCTCGCCGTATTTTTACTTTTTTGAAAAAAATTCTCTTCCTCCTCTTCTTGTTTTTTTGTTCTACCCTCCCCTTTTCTCTTTCTTTTCCTTTCCTCCAGGTAAGAGTCCAGGCTTCCCTGACTGAGCGAGCGGTTTCTATCGTCTATGTTCATCCGCTTCCTGTGGCGGATTATTCTTTTTCCTGACTCTCCTCTTCCCTGCCCAATTCTCTCTTCCTACCTTTCTCTAATTTCTCTTCTCGCTTTTCTCAATATCTTCTCTAATTTTTTCTTTATATCACCTTCTAATTCTCTATTTTTCGCTACTTAACCTCTCTACCGCGTGTTTACCGTCAGCTCCGTTTTTACAATTTAATTCAGTTTTTTATTTTTATTTTCAGGTTCTCATGTAATATTCTCACTTGTTTTCAAATTCTCAGACTATTATTTATGTTTCAAGATTTTCAGGTAGAGGATATCAAGTTTTCAGTGTTCAGGAATTCAGGTGCTCAACCTCTCGTGTATTTTTTCAAATTTTCAAATTTCCTAATTCCACAATATTTCAAAATTTCAGATTTTTAGGTATTAGTGTACCCTTTCTTAATTTTCCAAATTTCCAGTATTTCAAGGTTTTAAATTTCAGGTTTTCTATGGTTTAAGATTTCCAAAGATTCTTTCAGTTTATTTGGGTATTCAGGTTTCCGGATTCCGGATCTGTGGTCTTATGTATCTCATTTGCCCCTTCAGTGTTTCTTGTCTCTGTAGTGTACTTCTCCTCGATAGTTTCTATGGTAACTATTTTTTGTCTTTGCCCTGTATTTTTTGTCACGACCATCTCTTTGATCGCTTTGGTTACTTTTTATCTCATTTGTATCTGTACTGACTTTAGAGACTTTACAATTTTTCTTTTGGTTGTATTATTTCTTTTTTCTTTTTTATATCTTCTAACTGTTTTTCGCTTTTGTTTATTTGTCTCTTGGGTGTCTTTGGAGTTTTTGGCCCGATTGGCTCCCGTGTCTCTTTTGTATATTTGGCGCTTTCGGCCTCTTTGATCTTTGATTTCGTTTTTTCTTTGTTGTTGTTGCTCTTTTTGTTGTCTTCTATATCTTTTGGATCTTTGTGTGTTTTTCGCAATCTTTCTGTTTCTCTCGTCTTTAAGACCGCTTTGAGTATGAAATCAGTTCCCCTTCTCCAATCTTAAACATGTGAGCAACAGGCTTTCGATTAATGAGGTCATTAATTTTTCAGGTCTTTGGTCTCTCTAGAATCTAAATTGTCAAGTCATCTGCAATCAAGCTTCGACACAGTAAATTAAGTCAATGTCAGAATCTGTTGTTATTGTCCATGAAGCAAATTCCGTCGAAGAAATATTTTATTACTTTGGAGACAGTAGTAGCATTTTTGGCACTAATTTTTTGATAATTTGCGAATATATTATTGGTTTTAGTGTATCATTAGTACTAATTCAGTTTTTTCCTCGTAGTTCCAAATCATGACTGGAAAAGTGTTAAGTTGCCCTCCTGGCACTACGCAACTCCCGGAAGAATCACTGGGGGTGATTTTCTTCAATGAATTGAAGACGCGCGACTCAAAGAAGATTGCTATTGTTTGTATTTTAAGAAATTGCAGTTGGTAAGGTGCTCATTGATGCATGTTATTAGATAGAAACAACGGATGAAGAAATCAGTTATGGGGAGTTCTTCGATCTGTCTGTGAAGGTGGCGAAGAAGTTACAGAGTCTAGGTGTGAAGGAACACGATGTTGTTGCAATAATTTCCCAGAATAACTGGAAGTATGCTGCTACGATTATTGGGTGTTTCTATATCGGTGCAACAGTTAGTGAACTAAATCATGACTATACTCCAAGTGAGAGTCTCCATATCTCTTTGAGTCTGTAAAATTACGTAAGTCTACCATTTTTAGGTGAGCTGAAACACTTCTTGCCCATCTGCAAGCCGGTTGTTATTTTCTGTACGACAAAAACCTTGGCCAATCTTTTGCCACTGCAACACCACCAGTTTTTTCCCACGCATGTTATAAGCTACGACATTCATGGAACTTCTGCAGCGATGAAGTTTGAAGACTTTTTGGATGGTACCACAAATGAAAACTTTGCTCCTCTTCAGATAAACCCCAAAGACAACGTCGCCCTAATTCTAGCTTCCTCTGGTACCACCGGTCTACCAAAATGCGTCCAACTCACTCACTTTAACATTCGTTCAACCTTGCTTTATTGCCACAATCCCTTATTTTATGACATGAATGAATCAGACTCTTTTGTAAATTACTCGGTATTCACGGTATCACCCTGTGAAGTCTTCTATACGGTGTCAAACTGACTGTGATGGACAAGTTCGTTCCGGATCGTTTTTTCCAAATAATTGAAAAACATAAAGTTACCAAGTTGTTTGTGGTACCAGAAATTTTGTTATTCTTAGTTAAACATCTCTCAGTGAAACAGTACGACCTTTCCTCAATCAATGAATTCCAAGTAGGCGCGGCACGTATATCTAGAGAACTAGAGGAAATGGTGCAAGAGAAGTTGAAAGTAACTGTCCGAGAGATCTATGGGATGACTGAAAGCTCTGAAGCAGTAACAATGATACAAAAGAATGACAGAAGGTTTGGGTCTTCAGGAAAACTTATTGCTGGTCTTTCTCTTAAAGTGTGTGACCCGGAAAGCGGGAGAATTTTATCGGCCGGAGAAATGGGGGAGTTGAGAATTAAAGGGGATGAAATCATGAAAGGATATTTGGGGGATGAGGCTCAGACTGTGGCTGCTTTCGACGAAGAAGGTTATCTGAAAAGTGGACATTCCAATATACCGATTTTATTCTTCTTTTTATTTTCTTCTGTTGCTTTGCCGTTGAATCATGTATCTTCTTTCTGCTTTTTCTTTCCAGCTTTTTTCCTTTCTCCTTTAAAAATTTTCCTTAACCTGCAGTTTCTTGTATATTACCCTTACCGTCTTTCCTTCTTCCCTTCCCTCTCGCTATCTCTCTTATCTTTTTCTGTATCTCTCTTTCTTTCCTTGTTAGGTCGTTGTTACAACCCAGGGGAGAAGCCAAACTCCTGCTGGGCGGGTCCCCCGGGTGGCGGGTAGGGGAACGCCCTCACCGGCATGCCGGCGGGTAGTGTGAAATAAAACAGCCACCGCGGACCAAATAGAGCAACGGAGGAGACAACCTCCAGGAATAAAAAACAATGACGACGGATTCGGAAATGACACCGGCAAACGAGTACGGACCCCTAGGGCCCACATCTTCGCTTAGCAAACCCGGGGCACCCGAGCTACGAGCGGTGGAGCGTAGCCGAGCGTAGCAACGGGGGGTGACCCTTTGGATCGTCCCATCATCGTGGGAACAGGATGGAAAAATCATTAACAAAACCAAAACCGGTGGATACAGTAGAAGACGACAAAAACAAAAACGCTATGGAACAGGACAAGAGAGAGGAAAACGCTCCCCACAACTCCGCGAATCTAACGTAGGACGTAGAGACCCTAATTGGATTGGAGGATTGGCTCGAAAACGCCATGGAGGGTATCCTCATTGACGAGATGGCCAAAATGAAGCGACAAATTGAGGACATGGGAGTAAAACTGATGGAGGCGCAATCCCTCAAAGTCATCGCGGACTGTAAGAGGAACGGTAGATTAACGGTAGAGCAAAAACAGAATCAGCGGATAAGGCCACACAGACGGAAAAGCGAGGAGGGAAGAATGAATACAACAAGATTGCGAATGACCACTGGGAAGAAGACGTCTTCAGAGACACGGAGTTAGTGGTTGGAAAGCCACTCAATGCGGGGGCAGATAAATGCAGCGTGGTGAGCACGGAGACCCACGACGTTGAGATGGTAAAATACATCCAACGCATGTATAAGGATCGGTTCCCAGAACTGATGGATCTGACGGGGGAAGTCGACTGGATAGATAGCACTACTAAAGTAACCAGGGGGGGTAACACTTCCGAAAGGAAGACCACGCTGGTGAAAGTCCGGGAGTCTCAGAACGAGGAGGAGCTGTGGCGGAGGATGGGAGCACTGAAAACGTGGGCCATAACCCATGGGAAAGACAGTCTGGTTATGCATCAGCTGGCCAAGGTGGATCCGGTCTGGATGAGAAAAATGATAGTAGCCGTGTTCGCGGGAACCAACATGTGTCCAGAAACTGCCCGAGAGACCGGGCACGAAGAGTTCAACTCATACGCTAGTAGTAATAGGGGTACTTTTTGTCCGAGGTACTTTTGATCCCGGTACTTTTTAACCCCCGGTACTTTCGATCCCGGTACTTTCGATCCCGGTACTTTCGATCCCGGTACTTTAGATCCCGGTACTTTTTGTCCCCGGTACTTTTTATCCCCGGTACTTTCGATCCCGGTATTTTCGATCCCGGTACTTTCGAACCCGGTACTTTCGATCCCGGTACTTTTTAACTCCCGGTACTTTCGATCCCGGTACTTTTAGACCCCGGCACAACTTGATTTTAAATACTTATGAGAAATCATTAATTTCAGCCCTATTTACATAAAAGCGGTTAATTTTCTACAATCAAGTTGTAACCTGCAAGGTTTTATCAAATTGTAACCTGTATGGATTCATAAAAGATCAAACTTTGATTTTTAAAAATTTGATGAGAAATCATTAATTTCAGCTCATATTTACATAAATGCGAATATTTCTCAAAGAGAGCGTGGGAATCTCCATGGCTGCTATTATCAAGGGTTTGAAAAAATGATCCTCTTAGCAGGTTGGTACCAGATGGCTTATAAATTTATCAAAAGTCGTTATCCGTTCAGCCCCTGATAAGCTAAGAGTTGGCTCGGCACTTATTTAAGAAGTGTACGATTGGATGCGTAATTATAACATCTGTAAATTCATATTAAGCTACACAAAATTCAAGAAAAATAAAAAATATCAAAGTAAATTTATTGTAAAATATAAACTATTCAGAAAATCACTGTGGACACATTGCAAAGTTTTAAACGTCTTGACAATAAGTGAAAAAATAGAAAAAGATACAGAAAAATTTGAAACTTTTTTAATTGAGTAAATACGGTAAATGTTAAGGGTTTTGTGAATTTCATAAGATAAGGATGTTTTGATGGTTGCATAATTTATTTAAATACATTGTTAACAGTAATAAATATACAAAGTTTTAAACGTCTTGACAATAGGTAAAAAAGAGAAAAAGATACAGAAAATTTGAAACTTTTTAATTGAGCAATTAATATTTAACTAAATAGTTAGATATTTACTTTTTGAACATTATTATTATTCTGATGTGGTAATTTTTGGATTAAATAAAATTAATATTTTGAAATTATTATTATTCGTCGGTCCCATTCCCATATAGCAACGAAGTAAAATTAAAAGATTAAATCGCCGTAAAAAGAAGAAGCCAATATTTAGAAAGTGTACCAAATGTAGATAATTGTAATAAAATAATAATAATGATATATAAAAATATACATTTATTTACATATATATTTATTCACAGCTTATTTCAAATGATTATCAAGAAGTCGATAGTAACAAACGATAGACAGATGTAACGTATAAAAGGGGTTAGTCCCAACTCTCCTCCACCTCAATGTTAGTCTCCAGTTGCTTGAGGTAGCTTAAGTCCTCCCACTGTGGTCTAGGACCTTGTTGTTGTTGCTGTTCTTTTAATTGTTCACGTTGTGCCTGATACATCTGATCTAGCCTTAGTCTATGTTCGGCACGGTGACAACGAATTATATGATTTGATAGCCTATGGGTTAGCATAACGTGGTTATTGTTGTAGGGGCACACCCTGATGTCCTCTAAAAACAAAAGAAACAAAAAACTAATAGATTAAACTAGAAAGATGTAGCTTTATATGTCACTTACCTTCCACCGGATCGTAGTAGAAGTTAACTTTTCTTTTATTTTGTTTTGCAGCCATCTTGTGTGTTACGTATAGCTTCTAATGGTCGAACAAGAGTGTATTTGGAACTAAATATATGTACAGGCTAGTGGCTGGCTTTTATACAACGCTGAGTTCTCCCATGAGCATTAAAATATCACACCCTTAAAAATAAACATTTTCCCATGATAGGGATGTCAATAAATTCTCGAGATATATTATTATTTAATCTCAAGTTTTGGAAAGGACCCGCCAACTCTTATCAGAGGCTGACCGGATGACGACTTTTGATAAATGTATAAGCCATCTGGTAACAACTTGCTAAGTGGAGCATATCAGCTTAAGACGAAAATAATTTGTTTTTTTCATAATTTGCTATGACCTTTTAGCAATTTTTTCATTTTGCAATATAAATTTATAGTTGACAGACAATTTTGTCCGTGTTAACATCGCGCCAGATGTAATTTTAGTAAAAATTGAGTTCTTCGCGAGAAGCCGTCACTTATTGTTATTATTTAAAATGCATACAATGGACTTGCAGATGAATATGGACACATTGCAAAGTTTAAATGTCTGGGCATAAAGCGTTTTAAGTTGCACAAAATTCAAGAAAAATTTAAAAAATGTATCAAAGTAAATTTATTGTAAAATATAAGCTATTCAGAAAAATCACTGTGGACACATTGCAAAGTTTAAATGTCTTGGCATAAAGCGTTTTAAGCTACACAAAATTCAAGAAAAATTTAAAAAATTTCAAACAAATTTTGCGTAAAATATACCATGCAGATTCCCACGCTAAAAACAACCGCATTTATGTAAATATGGACTGAAATTTATGATTTCTCATCAGATATTTAAAAATCAAAGTTTGATATTTTATTATTATTATTATTCTTAAGGGGCGCGGTTCAGACCCCGCTGCACTAAAGCTTCAGCTTATTGTGCCCCACTTAGCAAGCTTACTTCATAAGGCCTGTGCTGTTGATGAACTTCAGCACAGAATCTATGGGCATATGTTTTATGTCATTCGGTTCAACATACATCAACCCGAAGTGTCGAAGCCTCCCCGCCTCAAGCGCTGGACACTCGCATAGTATGTGTAGTGGAGTTTCTTCCTCCTCCCTGCACATCCTACAATCAGGATCTTGCTTCACCCCGATTGTGGTGACGTGTTTCATGAGACAGCAGTGTCCCGTGAAGAGTCCAACTACCTTTCTCAGTTGTCTCCTGCTCAATCTCAGGATTTCTTCTGACCGCTTTTTCGACGGGCCTTCCATGAACATCCGCGATTGCCTCTGTCCAGGAATGTTATTCCAATGGATGTGGTGTTCTCTGTTGATATAGCCCTGAATCATCCTTTTTGCAGTCTCATGTGCGATCCCACAAGTGGGCTCTGGGCCTATCAAAGGTGTTTTCGCTCCCTCTTTGGCTAGGAGGTCAGCTTTTTCATTTCCTTCAAATCCCTTGTGTCCCGGCACCCACCACAGAGTCACTCTGTTGTGTTTTGCCAGTTCCACAAGCGATTCGAGACATTCTTTCACAACTCTGGAGCGTACTTCGACACTCTCCAGAGCTTTAAGCGCTGCCTGACTGTCAGTCATAATGTGGATCCGCCCGTTTGCACAGCCCCTCCTCATTATTTCCCCGGCACAGATGTCAATCGCAGTGATTTCTGCTTGGAACACGGTTGCCAAGGAGCCCAGGTTGATGCTTATGTCATCCCCCGGTGCTTCTCCAGCTACCCCTGCCCCAGTGCTCTTTGTTGTTTTGGACCCATCCGTGTACCAGATGGTTCCGTTGTTATTCCTCAGTTTCCGGGTATCGACCCTCTCCTCCCTTCTCGGTATGACTACCTCGAAGGGTTTAAAAAAGTCATACTCTGTCCTGAGTCGGTCCGATTGCATGCTCAGCACGCAATCGTTCCGTATTTTCCCAAATATCTCGGTGTGGTATCCCCTTCTAACGTGGGTCTTGCCATATCCGGCACTTACAAGCCTGTATGCTGCCTTCATTGCCTCCGATTTCACGAAAAGGTGTAGCGGAGGGAGGTTCAGGAGCACTTCCATGGCTGCGGTAGGCGTTGTATTCATTGCTCCCGTTATTCCAAGGCAGGCAAGTCTTTGCAGCTTCCCTAAAAGCCTTGTAGCGTGCTTTCCAGACGCCTTATGCCACCAAATTATCGAAGAGTATGTTACCGTGGGAATTATGACCTTGGTGTAGAGCCAGTGAACCATTTCTGGTTTTAATCCCCACGTCTTTCCCACCATGCCTCTACAGGCCCATAGGGCCCGAGTAGCCTTAGTGGTGATGTATTCTAGATGGGGTTTGAAACCAAGTTTGGTATCTAGCATTAGTCCCAAGTACTTGACTTCTTTCCCTATCCGCAATTCTTTTCCCCACAGTCGGAGCCTCTTCAAATCGATGAGATTCCTCCTTCTTGTGAAGACCATGACTTCAGTCTTATCGGGGTTAACCGACAACTGTTTCTCAGTGCACCATCTCTCGACGACTGTCAGAGCCCGCTGCATCATTTCTGATACAGCCCCTCCGAACTTGCCGCTTACGAGTATGGTGATATCGTCCGCATAACCTTGTGCGTGAACTCCTGTCTGCTCCAGGTTCCCCAGGAGGTCGTCGACCACGAGTGACCACAATAAAGGCGATAAAACGCCTCCCTGTGGGCATCCTCTGGCCGCCACCACCCCCCTAGTTACCGGGCCGATGATACATGAAATCTCTCTGCCTTTTAAGGCCGAGTCGATCCATTCCACTACCACAGGGGCTATACCCCGCCTCTTAGTTGCTTTCGCAATAGAGTTGAATGAGGTGTTATCGAAAGCATCCTCTATGTCCAGAAAGGCCCCCAACGCAATCTCTCGATTTTCCAGGTTTCCTTCTATCCTACGAGTAAGCTCGTGGATGCTCATCTCGCATGATTTTCCAGATTGATAGGCAAACTGGTACCGATGTAAAGGGGCGTTTACCAGAACATCGTCCCTGATATACCTGTCAATCAGTTTCTCCAAGGTCTTAAGGAGAAATGATGTTAGGCTTATTGGTAGAAAGGATTTCGCCCGGGCGTATGATTCTCGCCCTGGTTTTGGTATAAATACCACTTTCACTTTCTTCCAGCCCATTGGCACGTACTTCAAGGCCAGGCTGGCCCTGAGTAATGCGCACAGGGGGGAGGCTAATTCCTCGAATCCCTGTTGAAGCATCAGCGGAAGAATTCCGTCGATTCCTGGAGATTTGAATGGTTTGAAAGATTTCACTGCCCATCCAAGTCTTGTTTTGTTAACCAGCCTATCGGCAAGTTTCCACTCCTCCCTGGACGCCCGATGACTCGGTATGTCTAGGTTTGGAGTGTTTGTTGCATTTGCCGAGGATACACTCCCCGGGAAGTGTGTCTCTAGAAGGAGTTCCAGAGACTCCTCACTCGATTCAGTGTATCCCCCATGAGGTCTTTGCAGAGTTCCAATCTTACCCCGATTGTCCCTCAGCAAGGCTTTCTGGAGTCTGGCACATTCCGGAGTTCTTTCGATCTCCTCACAGTGCCTCCTCCATGAGGTGTTTTTCGCCTCCCTCACTGCGTAACCATATTCTAGACGGGAAGTCTTGTATTCTTCCCATCTCCCAGTCCTTTTGGCCCTGTTGAACAATCTCCGTACCTCCCTTCTCATCTCGGAAAGTTCACGGTTCCACCACTTGGTCTCCCGTTTGACCTTTCTCTCTCTGAGTGGGCAGTTGTTCTCATAAGCTCTCCTTATGGCTGCTGTAATGCATTCGTTCATTATTTCAACTCCCGCCGGAGTTTGAGGTCTCGAGGGACATTTTTCCAACCCCTGGACTAGTTCCTCTCTGTAGAGTTGCCAGTCACAGTTTCTTGGATTTCTGTACCTTTCGACCGTCTCCGGCGGGGATTCAATATCGAATCTTACGTACCTGTGATCCGAGAGCGTAGGTTCAGATGAAACATGCCACTCACGAATAACTCGGCACACGAACGGCGTACCTAACGTTATATCGATAACCTCCTGCCTTGTCGCGGTGATAAAGGTAGGTTCGTTACCGCGGTTTACTACTTCTAGCTTATTACTAATAATAAATTCTAAAAGTGACTCACCTCTTCTGTTGGTCCCTGAACTTCCCCACACTATATGATGGGCGTTGGAATCACAGCAGAGCACTAGCTGCGTGTTGGTTTCTTCGCAGTATTCTACCAGTCGTCTAACCTCTGGTGTTGGGGGTTGTCCCGCTTGATCGTATGGTAGGTATGCGGATCCGATTATTATTTCTCTCTCGCTTCCTGCCATAGTAATTTTTATCTTGCCTGCCATGAGGTCCTGACCACTAAGCCTCCACATTGGCAGTGTATTCGTTTTTGTCTTTGCAAGTATGCAAGCTCTTGGATGACTTCCTCCTGGTGCTAAGAGCTCCCATTCGTTCCCCATCCTGAGTCCTCTGATCTGGTCCCTATATACCCATGGTTCCTGAATCAGCACGATATCAATATCGCTATTAGTTATGTATCTTTGCAGAGCAGCTGACGCCGCCTTGCAGTGATGCATGTTTATCTGTAAGGCCTTGAAGATGCCCACGTTTTTCTTCATCCTCTCGGATGACACAAAGGTCCTATTCGGCCCCTTGTTCGTCTCCTTGGGATTCGGGTGTCGGATCGGAAGTATTCCTTGCGGTCCCCTCCTCCTCAACCTCCATCCCTTCGGGGTCTTGCCTGCCTCTTCCCAGGGCTTTAAACACCACCCTGGAGAGATTCAGATATGGCCTGCACTGCAGCTCCTCCCGGATTTTAGTCCAGGAGTGCTCATCCAGTAGGATGATAAGTTGCTGTCCCCTGGGGTCCAGCCTCCTATTCACTACTGACCAGCTTTCTGTCTTAAGACCTGGATTTTGTGTCTTAAGACGCCGCAACACGACTTCCGGTTCCTGTTCAGGCCCCGGAATCCATGTCATCACCCTCACGGGTTTCGGGACGTCCTTAGCGTCGACAACACTAAGTTCCGCCCCTTCCCAGGGTACGCTACCTGTGACCACCCGCACCAGCCATTCCCTGGTGGGCTGGTCGACGCAGGAGGCGAACAGGTAGCCCCCCCGGAAATTTACGGCGGAGAACCTGGGTGCAGGCTCCCCTTCTTGTATTTTGTCCAGAGCCTGAATCAGTGCGGTCTTGATCAGATCCGCCTGATCCTCGCTGAGGACGTTTGCTGGATATCCATGCGGCAAAATTGCCATCTGGATATCCGACACGGCCGCCGCAAATGATACAGTGGGCCTGGTAGGCCCACCCCTCCTTTTTGGCGGACGTGTTTTGTCGCTGGGAGTGCCCTCTGGCAGTCGTCGGCGTTTTTTGCCCCCGACTGCCAGAGAATTCCCCCTGCTTCCGGTACTGGTTCCCGGTTCCGCAGTCGAGCTTGTGCCCGCTGTAGAGCCTGGGGTCCTTGCGGCCCCCTGTCCACCAGCAGGTTGCAAACCCTTCTGTTTTTGTTTCTGGAGCCGTCTTTTGGCAGCTCCGGACAATCTTCTGGGTGGGTCCGTCGTTTCGGAACCTCCTCCCAGGGGTGTGTTTTGGTTTTCAATGTTGGTATCCATAAATGGTCCCACGAGTATGAGGGAAAGGGTGGTCACTATGCGCAGTGCCCTCTGTACGCATAGAAGGCTACATACAACAGGGTTCGCCTGGTGCCCTGAGGTTTGCCGCTAGTGGCCGAGCTGCCCCCCGGCCATGCATCTTTTCGGCGCGCGCAATACCTTAAGATTGGGGAGGTTTTTATAGTGGTACCTCATCCACGCGGCCAGACAATGAAGCCAAGCCCCCGTGCCCCCTGCCTGCACTACCCCCACCATGTGTGGAGGGTCGTTGCACAGGTCAGGCGGTTTACGGTATGTGTCGCGAGCTGGTCCGCGGCGAGAGGCTTTCGCTCGGCGCAGCAAGGGTTTTAGACCTTGGTCCTCCCTACTAACCCCCCACTAACTAAAGTCGGTGAAGACTCTAGCCATTCTCCTATCCGCCACCTGGAGACGCGCCTGGTAGGTAGCTCAACCCCCAGTTTGATATTTTATAAATCCCTACAGGTTACAACTTGATAAAACCTTGCAGGTTAACAGTGTTTTGGTAATGATTCGTTTCAAGTTCTAAGTTTTAACTTTTAGGTTCCAACTTTTTTCAACATTTCATTTTCTCATTTTAGAGGTTTAAAGTTTCATAGATTTAGTTTACTCATGTCCTGAAGATTATTTTACGGTATGTAACTATTCGTATCAAGTTCTTAGTTTTTAGTTTTTAGGTTCCAATTTTCTCAACATTTCAATTTCTTAAAATATGATAAATTCTTATTTTACTCAAGTCCTGAAGATCTTATAACGGTGTGTAACTATCCGTCTCCAGCTCTTAGTTTTTAGTTTTTAGGTTCTAAGTTTTCACAGCATTTCATTTCACAACTTAAAGGTTTAAAGTTTCATAAATTTTTATTTTACTCAGATCCTGAAGATCTTTTTTTGGATATTTTATCAATTTCAAATTATAACTGCATTGAAATCACCTAATCTGGGACACATTGCAAAGTTTAAATAATAACAATAAGTGACGGCTTCTCGCGAAGAAGCTTTAACTTTTTCTCAACACTTCAATTTCTCAACTTAAAGGTTTAAAGTTTCATAAATTCTTATTTTTACTCAAGTCATGAAGCACTTTTTTTACGGTGTGTAACTTGTCGTCTCAAGTTCTTAGTTTCCACTTTTAAGTTTAAATTTTCTCAACTTACAGGTTCAAAGTTTCATAAATTCTCATTTTAGTCAAGTCTTGAAGATTCTATTACGGTGTTTAACTCTTCGTCTACAAAATTTTGGACTTAGAAGTCTCGTCAGGAACAATCACAAAAAATGGGATAGTTAATTAATTTCAAAATATACTAAATTAGGCCATCAACTGACTACTAGAATTCATCACATTTGAAAGAAAATTTATTTATTTATTTATTACAGACCAATTAAATATCGTGGTACTCCAAAAAAACAATTTTTTTCTCATTAGAGCACAAAAAAAACTCCACAGGTTGAACATTTGCTGTGTGGTCTGGATTGCACACTTTTGAACTGCATAGTTCGCATCTGCCCGTGCTTTTTCATAAACGACCCAATGACTACCCCTGTTGCCAAGACAGATTCTTGTTTACTCAGGTAAGGTCGTGCGTCCGTCTTTTTAATCCACAGTAACAAATTTTCATTGAGAATATTTATGTTATTTTATTTCCTTTTGATATTACTAAGGCAACTTGAAAAGTAGTTTCAAATTCCTCACAGATTTAAATATTATTAAAAAGTCGTGGTTTATTCAAATATTATATGTTTCGGATTGCTTAAACAAAAGAACTTCCACGGCCATACAGTCACATCTTTTAGACTTTCGCACTTATCACTAGCAGAGATTCCGCTTAATCTCTATCTATCTAGCAATTGTAAAAACCTACCCGTTTGCTTAATTCTCAGTACCTAACAAATTTTCATTGAGAATATTTATTTTATTTATTTCCTTTTGATATTTCTAAGTCAACTTGAAAAGTAGTTTACAATTCCTCACATATAAATATTACCAAGTCGCGTTTCTTCAACTTTAATATTTATTTATCGGTATGCGTAAACGAAAATTCTAGGAGGATCGTCAATTCATCGTTACATCTACAAGGTAACACCGGATGATAGAGATTCTGAGGTGATAAGAAGAAGTTTGCCAGTTTATCTTGAGTGTTTAAAATTAATACCGTGTTCCACCATGCACGGCCGGGTTCAGTGCCGCGTCGGGCGACACGACGCCCGCCGCCAAGCATCCCAGCCGCCATGTGAAAACTTAAGAACTTGAGACGATAATTGTAGTGTTGAACAAAGTTAAAACTTAAAACTGAAAATTCAAAACTTGAGACGAAAAGTTACACACCATAATAAAATCTTCATGACTAGAGTAAAGTAAGTCTATCAAACTTTAAACCTTTAGGTTGAGAAATTGAAGTGTTGAGAAAAAGTTAAAGCTTCTTCGCGAGAAGCCGTCACTTATTGTTATTATTTAAACTTTGCAATGTGTCCCAGATTAGGTGATTTCAATGCAGTTATAATTTGAAATTGATAAAATATCCGAAAAAAGATCTTCAGGATCTGAGTAAAATAAAAATTTATGAAACTTTAAACCTTTAAGTTGTGAAATGAAATGCTGTGAAAACTTAGAACCTAAAAACTAAAAACTAAGAGCTGGAGACGGATAGTTACACACCGTTATAAGATCTTCAGGACTTGAGTAAAATAAGAATTTATCATATTTTAAGAAATTGAAATGTTGAGAAAACTTAGAACCTAAAAACTAAAAACTAAGAACTTGATACGAATAGTTACATACCGTAAAATAATCTTCAGGACATGAGTAAACTAAATCTATGAAACTTTAAACCTCTAAAATGAGAAAATGAAATGTTGAAAAAAGTTGGAACCTAAAAGTTAAAACTTAGAACTTGAAACGAATAATTACCAAAACACTGTTAACCTGCAAGGTTTTATCAAGTTGTAACCTGTAGGGATTTATAAAATATCAAACTTTGATTTTTAAATATCTGATGAGAAATCATAAATTTCAGTCCATATTTACATAAATGCGGTTGTTTTTAGCGTGGGAATCTGCATGGTATATTTTATGCAAAATTTGTTTGAAATTTTTTTAAATTTTTCTTGAATTTTGTGTAGCTTAAACGGTTTATGTCAAGACGTTTTAAAACTTTACAGTGTGTCCACAATGATTTTTCTGAATAGTTTATATTTAACAATAAATTTACTTTGATACATTTTTTAATTTTTCTTGAATTTTATGCAGTTTAAAACGCTTTATGCCAAGACATTTAAACTTTACATTGTGTGCACAGTGATTTTTCTGAATAGCTTATATTTTACAATAAATTTACTTTGATATTTTTAATTTTTCTTGAATTTTGTGTAGCTTAATATGAATTTACAGATGTTATAATTACGCATCCAATCGTACACTTCTTAAATAAGTGCCGAGCCAACTCTTAGCTTATCAGGGGCTGAACGGATAACGACTTTTGATAAATTTATAAGCCATCTGGTACCAACCTGCTAAGAGGATCATTTTTTCAAACCCTTGATAATAGCAGCCATGGAGATTCCCACGCTCTCTTTGAGAAATATTCGCATTTATGTAAATATGGGCTGAAATTAATGATTTCTCATCAAATTTTTAAAAATCAAAGTTTGATCTTTTATGAATCCATACAGGTTACAACTTGATAAAACCTTGCAGGTTACAACTTGATTGTAGAAAATTAACCGCTTTTATGTAAATAGGGCTGAAATTAATGATTTCTCATAAGTATTTAAAATCAAGTTGTGCCGGGGTCTAAAAGTACCGGGATCGAAAGTACCGGGAGTTAAAAAGTACCGGGATCGAAAGTACCGGGTTCGAAAGTACCTTAATCGAAAATACCGGTATCGAAAGTACCGGGGATAAAAAGTACCGGGGACAAAAAGTACCGGGATCTAAAGTACCGGGATCGAAAGTACCGGGATCGAAAGTACCGGGGGTTAAAAAGTACCGGGATCGAAAGTACCGGGATCGAAAGTACCGGGATCAAAAGTACCTCGGACAAAAAGTACCTCTATTACTACTTACGCTGTCACAGTGAGGAAAAAAGGAGCCGACTATGGCCAAACTAGGCACTGTTTACGTCCGGAACCTAGAAGCATCGGCCTGCAGGCGGAAATCCCGAAACCCGCAAGGTGGGAAAATTACGGCCGGCAAAGGATTACACGCTGGCAGTGACCGTGATAGTCGATCAAGCCACGGCTAAAACCCTTACCACCAAGAGGCTGGTGCAAATAGGGATCGTCAGGGGAAGGATCGAAGAAAAAACGGACGTTAAACAGTGCTACAGGTGCTGGAAATACGGCCATACAGGTAGCGGCAAGTGTATGTGTAAGTTTAGGTCAGCCCTAAAGGCAGCGAAGAAACAATTACCGGCCGCTACCGCAGGACGTTAAGGCCTCACGGAAACCCTGGGAGAGAGTGGGAGAGTGAGTGAGAGTATGAAAGTTATACAGGTGAATTTGGGAAGAGCGAGAGTGACTCATGACCTCCTAGAGAAAATGAGCGAGGAGTATGGGGCAAGTGTGTTAGTAGTGAGTGAACCTAATAAAGCGATAGTCCAGCGCGGAGGATGGTTTTTGGATGAGCGAAAGGATGCCGCCATTAAGGTCTTGAATCCCCAGCTGAAAGTCAGCGATGCCGGGAGCTCTCCAGGATTTGTTTGGATTAGGGCCTGCGGCTGGACTGTGGACATACACCCTATGTTGGCCCTGCATGGGGTGCCAACCTTCCGAAGGGGGCAATCGACCTCCACGATTGACATTACCTGTGTGTCCGCGGCAGCAGCGGCATGGGTTAGGGGATGGGAGGTGAGAGAGGACGTTGTCCTCAGCGACCACCTCCCAATTACCTATGAGCTGGCAAGATGAACCCGGGAAGGGAATGTAAGCCCGGTAATGCACATCTCCAATGGGTGGAGGTGGGATGCCGCCAGGGCTCCAGAATTTAGGCATTTGGGGCTTGAGAGAAGCTAGCTACCAGGTGCGTCCCTTAGGTGGCTGACAAGGAGATGGCCATGAGTACTCGTTGCGAATGGTTAGTGGCGGTGATAAGGGGATTGGACGTGCCTAAAAACACCGATAGATCCCCAAAAACCACCGCGGACCATGCTCTCAAACTATTTCTTCTCTGCCTATGACCCTACACTCTTTTGGAATCTTCAGATCCTAGTGTAGTGTCATCTCTGTCTTTTCCTAGACCAGCTCTTGCTTTTTCGGTTTCGACGCCTTAGGAGTTCCGACGGTTAGGTACCTTCTCATACAACTCTCATTTTCGTCTACCCCCCCCCCTTTCTTCACCCCAGGGATTCCTCAGCTCTGCTGGCGGATCGGGAAATGGCGAACCCGGGGATACCGAGCTACGTAAGGGAGGAGCGTGTAGTACGTAATACCGTAAATCGGGCCTCTACTTCAGAAACCTCCAGCTGAGCGCGACTGGGGGTACGTTGTAGAGTCTCCCGAAGCGGGGGGCTTGCCTTAGTTGGCCGTCCCGCGGGGAGAAAAACCCCTATAAATAACCGAGAGTAAAGTCGTTATATATGCAATGCCTCAAAAAGCATTAGCAGGGAGGGGGCGCTGATGTCCGGTCTAGAAGACTGGCTGGACAGGGCAGTACTGGACCTCGCGAAGATGGATGAGATGGCCATGGACCTTCGTTCGGCGCAGGATTCCAAAGCTTTGGCGGTCAGCCAACTCAGGACCGCCGAAGAGGAAGTAAAGAAACTGCGCCAGGAAATGGAAGACCTAAAAAGGAACGGAGGAAATGGGGAGGCGACCAAGAAGGCGACAAACAGCACGCAGACGGTCACTAGTGAGGAGGCAAGGCGGCAGGCAGTGGTTGAGCCAGGAAGAGGTCGGTAAACTGATCCTCAAAAAATGGCCGGAGGAGACCTACAGGAGGTGTAGGTACCTAAATAAGATGGACGAGAAGGAAAGGGACACCATCTACATGGTGGAAGCATCCTTTGGTAAGCTTGATGCTGAGTAACCATCGTAAACTAAGAACCATACACCCTCCTGACAAGAAACAGCCTCCTGGCCGAGGAGGGCAAAGAGGAAGAAGAGGAAAGTAACCTCACGCACGTCATGGCGCTAGAGGGAAAGGAGAGTTTGGAAGAGGGAGCGACGGCAACCATGGAAGCCGTCAAGAAAGCCATGGACGTGGAGAGGCGCCATGGACGGAAAAGGACGGTGTGTGTTGTCACCGATGTGGCGCTGACAGACACCGTCCGCAAGGTACTCGAAATTGTGCTGAGGAAGGAGGAGGAGGATGTCAACATCGACATCGTGGCCGGCAGGGGAGGGGGCTCCAACACCGCTGGAGCAAGCCGTGCAGGAGGAGCGGGAGGGTCCTGCTCAGTCCTGAGGGGTCCAGTTACGCGGACATCATCAGGAGCCTGAGGAGTGGTGTTAGCACCGAAAACGTGGTTGTCACAAGGGTGTCCAAAACCCAAAAGAGGGAGGCCCTTGTGAAGTTTAGAACCAAGGACCTTGAAGCACGGAAGGCATTCAAGATGCAGATGAAGGAAAAGGTCCAGCACGTGGCCAAAGTGAAGCACCGCGTATCCAGGAAGACGGCTATGATCCTCGACCTGGACTCGGCCATAGAAATAGAAGAAGTCAAGAAAATGGTTGTGTCCGAGTTGGCCAGGATGGGGACGACCGTGGAGAGTGAAGAGGTCCTGGTCAGAATCGGCGCTAAGGAGAATGTCCGGGGGGAAAGGCACGCCTTCCTGACAGCGCGGGCTGCAGCCTTCTTACAAGGAAGCGCATTGGAACAGAATGGAATCGCTGGCGGGTGAGGGAGATGGTGGCGCTCCCAGGATGCCACCTTTGCAAAAGGATTGGACACATGGCCAAGGAGTGTGTCCACAAAGGTGTGGAGGCCTGCCACAGGTGCGGGGAATCAGGGCACAGGGTCAAGGACTGCACCAACCAGGAGGCTTGCTACCTGTGTGGTGCGAAGGGGCACAAGGCGGAGTCCATGAGGTGCCCCCGGTTCAAGGAGGCGGTGGTGGCCTCCAGGGGCATCAAGGGAGGATCGGCTTAGGGGGCTGCGGGACCCGGCACCAGCAATGGTGTGCAGGGTCTTGCAGATTAACCTGGGACGGAGAGCCCTCGCCCACGACGTGTTGGAGAGGGTCTCCTTGGGCCTGGGTGTCAAGTGCATCCTGGCCCAGGAGTCCAATCTGGCTAGGGTCGGTAGGGGCGGGTGGCTAGTCGTAGATGGAGGGGCAGCCGCGATCAGAGCAGAGGACAGTGTGACGGCCAGCGGGAAGGGTGAGGGTTATGTCCGGGTAAAGGTGGCCGGCCCGGTGCTTGTCAGCTGCTATGTGTCTCCGAACTGCACGTCAGAGCAGTTCGGTAGATACGTAGGCGGACTGACGGAGGCACTGAGGGACCACACGGGAAACCTGGTTGTGGCCGGCGACTTCAACGCAAAGTCTGCTTTCTGGGGGTCGTCGGTTACCGATTCCAGGGGAACCGTGCTGGAGGAAGCCATGGCGAGCCTGGGACTCGGAGTTGAGAATCTCGGGAACCAGGCAACCTTTGAGGTCATGGCAATAGGCGGAACACGGTCGTCGGTTATAGACGTCACCTTCGCTAGACTGGGTGGGGGGATGGTGTTGGAAGATTGGAGGGTTCTCGATGAGGACTCATTCAGTGACCATCGCTATCTCTCCTTTCGGCTGAGTCCAGGGACCTGGCTGGATGTGGAGAGAGGGGCTCAAAGAAGCTCTGGCCAGAACGCTGGTAGGCATGCTCGACGGCGAGATGAACCTCTCGCCGGAGGAAGCAGTGCGGCGTTTGACCGCCTCCTGCGATGAGTGCCTGCCTAGGAAGATCACCAGGGTCGGGAGGAGACCTATCTACTGGTGGTGTGCCGCAGTCGCGGAAGCGCGGCGGAAGTGCATCGCTGGTAGGCGGAAGCTCACCCGTGCTAGGACCGAGGAGGCGCAGACCGCAAGACTCGGCGACTACAGGTCTGCCAAGAAAGCCCTGAAGACCGCTGCCGCCAAGGGACGTGCTTGAGACAGGCTTATCGATGAAGTCCGGGGTGACCCCTGGGGACGGGCCTACAGGATCGTCTCCAGGAAGGTCGGGTCCAGACTGGTGATAACCGAGGAGGAGGAGGAGGAGGAAGCCATCGGCCGGCTTTTTCCGACATCGAACCCTCCTCGATGGGAGGACCCTAGGGGCACATGCAGCGTTGGGGATGCGGCGATCGCGACGGTGGAAGAGGTGCAGGAGGCATCCAGGGGCCTGAGGGGCGGGAAAGCCCCTGGGCTGGATGGCCTGCCTGCTGAGGTCGTAAAATTGGCCGTCGAGGTGGCCCCTGCTGTGATGGCGGGGGTGACGGGATCGTGCCTGAAGAACCGTGTTTTCCCAGCGGTTTGGAAGGAAGCAAAGGTGGTGCTTATACCAAAGGGCGGGGGGAAATATAGGCCTATTTCCCTCATAAGCACTGCGGGTAAGCTGTTGGAAGCCATCATCCGGAACAGGATAAGCCGGGATCTGGAAGAGAGGGGCGTGCTGTCTGGTCGGCAGTACGGTTTCAGAAGTCGCCCTGGATATCGAGAACGCTTTCAATTGTGCTTCATGGGAGGCTATTGCGACGGCCCTGGAGGGAATGCGGGTGGAAGAGGGCATGGTGGCTATGGTCAACAGCTACCTGTCCAACAGGACCATCCGCTATGGCGGGGCCAACAGGTCGAGGAGCGTGGGATGCGGCGTTCCGCGGGGGTCGGTTCTCGGACCGCTCCTGTGGAATGTGCTGTACAACGGCGTCCTCGAGCTGGAGCTGCCGTTGGGTGCGAGGACCGTTGCCTTCGCCGATGATCTGGTGATCATGACAATGGCTCGCACCAAGGAAGAACTTCGGTGGATTGTGGAAGAGTCGGCAGGGAGGGTGTTGGGTTGGATGGAAGACCATGGCCAAAACCGAGGCAGTTCTGCTAGTCGGAGCTAGGAGGATCGGGCTGGAGGGCTTCCGAATAGTGGGCGCTTTTGTCCGGGTCCAACCGAGTGTTAAGTACTTGGGGGTTGACTTGGACAGAAGGATGAACTTCCTTCCCCACATAGGGAAGACGGAGGCAGTAGCCGGGAAACTGGGCGGGGAGGATGGGCGCTGTAGGGTGCTGTATGCGGCAGTGGTGCACAACGTGCTGCTGTATGCGGCGCCCGCTTGGGCGCAGGCCGCTGGCGCCAAAACCGGACGGGCCGCTCTCGAGAGGGTACAAAGGACGGTATCGACCGATGCGTTGGGGATGATCTCCGGAATACCGCTCCCCGACTTGTTGATTCTCGAGAGGAAGCAAAGGAGAGAGGGACGGACGTCCACCGAGGCCAGAAAGGCGCTAATGGACAGATGGCAGCAGAGATGGGCAGAGGGATGGAAGGGTGCCTGGACAAGGCGGCTCATTCCCGACGTCCGGCTGTGGGTCGGCCGGGGTCACGGCTGGACGAGTTTCCAGGTGACTCAGGCGCTGACCGGACACGGGTGCTTCGGGAGCTACCTTGCCCGGATAGGCAAGGAGACCTCCCCTGCCTGTTGGTTCTGCGGCCATGATGTGGACGATCCGGTGCGAGGCCTTTGATGGAGAGAGGTTGGCGGTTTTGAGGACCCTGGGTTGGTGGCCGGACGAGGAAAACCTCATTGAAGGGATGCTCGCAGGCCAATCCGAGTTTGAGACAGTGGCCCGCATGGTGGAAAGCATCATGCGGAAGAAGGAAGAGAAGGAGAGGGAACGGGAACGCCTCCATATGAGGTGAGGTGGGAGTACCACCCTTAAATTATTGCCTAACGGCGGTTCCAGGGGTGGAGCAATACTCCATTGAGAGTTGTTTTTAGTGGGTAGGACTGGACGACCATCCTCTAGGGAGTCCCACACCCTCCAGGCTTTCCGGAGTGTGGGCTTGGAGGTACGTAACAGTAAAAACAAAAAGGGCTCCGAAATTTAGGCAGGCCATCAAGCTAAGACTGGAGAGAATGCAGGAGGTCAGTATGGAAGGAGTGATGGGAGAAATAGAGGGTGCGTGTAGGGAAACGAGGACCTCTTTACTGGGGACGAGGTAAGAGCGGCGTCCAGAAGGCTTAGATCGGGCAAGGCGGCCGGTAGAAGCCGGTAGAGGAGGCTTAGCGAATATTCGTGGAACTGATGAATCTGCTGCTGCAGAAGGGAGAATTCCCGAAAAGCTGGAAAAAGACGAGGCTGATGCTGATTCCGAAAGGGAATCAGGAGGAAATTAACCAGAGGAAGTTTCGCCCGATATGCCTCCTGGACTGCCTCGAGAATCTCATTCGTGGGAGGCTCGCGGGGTGGATCGAGCAGGAAGGAGGGCTGGCGGATACCCAATACGGTTTCCGGGAGGGCAGATGTACAGTGGACGCGGTGAAGGATTCTGCTGGAAATGGTGAGGATAGCGAGAGAGGGTAGTTGGGGAAGAGAAGACATATGCGGTCTTGTGACAATAGATGTTGAGAATGCTTTCAACACTGCGTCATGGGGGCGCATAGTAAGTGAGCTAAAAGAGTGGAAGGCCCCAGGGTATCTCATGAGAATGACCACGGGATACCTGTCGGATAGAGTGATTGAAGTGAGAGAGGGGGAAGTAAGGAGGGTTACGTGTGGGGTTCCGCAAGGCTCCGTTCTCGGGCCGTTCTTGTGGAACCTGATGTATGATAAGGTGTTGAGACTGGATACGCCAGTGGGGGTCAGATTAATCGCATACGCATACGAATTTGTAAGTGGAACATTGGAGATGGTAAGTGAATGGATGAGGGGAAATGAGCTGAGTGTGCCAGCCCATAAGACGGAATGTGTGTTATTGATAGGCAGAGTCAGAGTGAGTTATGTGAGATTCAGAATGATTGACCAGAGATTAACCTTTCTCCCACATTTGGAGGACGCAAGAACGAAAGCTGATAAAATGGCGGCGAGCCTTGCCAGGGTCATGCCAAATATGGGCGTACCCGGGAGCAGAAAGAGAAGGTTAATCGGAGAGGCGGTCAAGTGTGTGGTGATGTATGGGGCGGCCGTATGGTCCAGGGTCCTAGCGAACGGCAGGTCAACTAAACCAGCCGAACTGCTCCTTAGGACGCAGAGGAGACTGGGCCTCCGCATAATCGGGGGGTATCGCACGGTGTCTGCAGAAGCGGAGATGCCCCTCTGGGATTTAGTAGTGAAAGAAATAGAAAGAGAGAACAAGGAGAATGCGAAGAATGAGAGATGGCAAAACAGGTGGGATGGAGGAGGAAATGCGAGGTGGACGCAGGTGGTGTGAAAGGAAACATGGAGACGTGGATTTCTACATGTCCCAGGTATTGACTGAACACGGGTGCTTCGGCGTGTACCTTAATAGCATCGGCAAAGAAGCTAACGAGGACTGCTGGTACTGTGGGGAAAGGGACGAACACTCCATGTTCTGATGTGAGAGATGGGATGCCGAGAGAATGAAGGTATTGAAAGAAACGGGTGAATGGCTAGAAAAAGAAAACGTCTTTGACTTGATGATGGCAGAGAATGGATGGCAGAGCGTGACGCGGATGTTTAAAAGCTTCCTGCGTGAGAGAGAGAGAGAGAGAAAGAGAAAGCAGGGAGGTGCGAGAGAGGCCAAACTAAAGAAGGAGGCAGTACCCGTTGGGGACCATCAGTGATGGTAGATACTGCGGTGTACCTCCAGATGGTACAATGTAGGGGTGGAGGTGTGCTCTGCTGTTTTTTTCACATTTCTCTGTTTTGTTTGCTCTATTTTCCTCAATTTTCTTATAGACACTTTTTTCCACGTACTCTCGTGACGGTCGGTAATATAAGAATCTGGATTTTTTTAAATAAGGCCACAAAAAAAAGTCCGCAGGTGTAAGGTCACAAGATATTTACTGTGTTCCTACTAATAAGTCTGTTATCATGGAACACTCGTAATATAGCTATTGTGGTCCTTGCTGAATGTGCTGTAGCCCCGTCTTGTTGAAAATGTGTCAATTCGTCATCATGAAGTTCGTTAATAAAAGTTTCCAAAATCACTTGTTGGTATGCAAGTGCAGTTAGATTACTTGAAGGAGGATAAAAAATTTTTAGGTTTAAATAACTTATAATGAATAATTTACCTTCATAAAATATTGGTCCTATTATACGTCGTCGGCTAATTGCTGCCCAAACACCAATTTTTTTGTGAATGCAATGGAGCCTCTACATAAAGATGAGGCTCTTCACTGCTCCAAATTCTCGTATTTGGATATTAGCGTATCCACTTAGATGAAACCATGCTGAATCTGAAAAGAACGTTTTCTCCAACAAATCATCGTCAAACGTGTTCAAAAACCATTGACAATATGCAGCCCTAAATGGAAAATCATCTGGATGCAGTTCTTGTACACATGTTAATAGATATGGATATAAAACTAAATATTTTTTAAGTATTGCTTGACATGTGCCATATGACTTGCTGTGTCCACTTGCTGTGCCAATTGCCGAATGGATTTTCGCTTATTGGTATTGAACAATCTCAACGTTTTCTGGTGTTCTTCTATCCTTTGATCGACCACTTCCTGGTTTTCTTTCTAAGTGGATGTTTCTCGAAACTGGGTAACACAACGCTTTAATGTGTTGGAGAAATGAGCATAATCGACGATATTATAGGGAAACTGCTCACGAAATTCTGTCCATGAATCTTAAACAGAATATTGAAACACGCTGTCTACTTTCTGCCCATTTCGAAAATACTACTCGACCATAAACGCTTTGTGTTTTAATGAAAATGCCATTTTTAAGCAGTGATCAAATGAAGTTCTTAAAAGAACTGATTTTAAGAGTAGAGAGACTGTTTCACTTGACAAAAATAACACAACAACCAACATCAACAACGCAAGCGGCAAGGTACTGAGATTTGAGGTTGAGTTAATTCTTCAAATTCATTTGACATTTGATGGCAGTGGTTCAGGTTACACCGAACTGGGATTTCATTTATGCACAAGATCTGGCAAAAAATTGAAATTAACAATAAAAAATAGGTAGAATTTTGTTTCGCATCTGTTTAAAAAATTTTTTAAACCTCAAAATTATATTTATAGTTCGAAACTGTCAAAATTTTCAAATTTTCGCTTGTGTAAACACTCTGTCATGCAATAATAAAATGTCAGATAAACGTCACAAGATACAACTCTGTCCAATTTTTTAAACAACCGATATATCAAAACACCATCGCATCTAATTCTATGATTTTTTTTCAGTAGATATTTCCATTGTATCAATATTTCAAGTTTTCCGGTTTCAGCCTTTTCCCACGTCTTTCGGGTTTTCATTTGTTTTGTGTCTCAATTTCTCAGTGTCTGGCATATTATCTGAATGTCGCAGTTTATATTCATGTTAGCGATTTCTGTTCTTTGCATCTAGTTTTCGGTTCACAATTACAGTTTTCTATCTTATCGTTGCCGTTACTTATTCTAGTCGCGTATGGGGCGGCACCACGTATATATAATATGGGAGTTTCAGAGCAATAATTCTGCAGCATAATTCCTGCAACTGGTGATGGTCACCTCTAACGCCAGGAAGAAAGAAACCGCACATTTCAAACCTATCCGATAGATGTCGCACGCGCCCCCGTGCAGAAGTCTGTAATCTAAGCGAAATTTCTACACAGGATAGTTACATATGTATAGTCAGAGGGAGCTGAGGAGACCATCACTCTTTTTGGAACGTTTTACATTGTGATGACTACTGTTATAATCTGTTTTAATTTCTTTAGTACATCAATATTATTCTCCACTATTATTTTTTTTTATTTGGTACATCCCGTTCAAATTTCTTCTTCTTTATATTATACACAATCCATAAAATCAGTTTTTTCTTACCCTTCTACTCAATTATCTATACTAATTAAAAAAACTTTTCTGATAGGAATATTTCCGCGTTACCTCCAGTAATTTATTTTTTTGTATACCATCAGTGTTATTTCTACCGATGTCACCCTCTAAACTAATTCATTTCTTCCCATCTTCATAATTTATTCATCAACATTCCGATCGATTCACTAACAGCTCCAAAATAAAGCAGTCCATTTGTGAGTGACACAGTAGTGAAAACAACACCAAAATGAGAATCGACCCATCAGGACTCATCCAAGGACTCCTCAACAAAAAAATCGTACAACTGGTGCAACAAATATCGCAAGTCGTTTGTCTGTCAGCACCAAATTCTCCCATGTCTGTACCATACGTCGCCTACAACATTTTAATCGTCACTTCAGTTTTAACACTCTGCGTCTACAGCCTCTATTTCAAAATTCTCTACAGCTACAAGAAAATTATTCCGACAGCTGCAATACTAGATGCTGTCGCTGTCGTGGGAACGACGGCCACTGTTGTTGTGTCAATCTTGGTCGCTGCAGTTTTCCGCCGGCAAGAACTGAAACGTATTATTGCAAAACTGCAAGAAATGGAGCAGCTGCTGAACGAGAAATTCATCTCCGAGTGCGAGTTACAAGACAGGAGCTTGCTGATCCAATTCGCGTGTTTAGAAACTATGATCGTACTGTACATCATCACTGACACCACTTTGAGGGTGTTGCTGCATGGAGTAATGGAATGTACCGCTAACATTGTTCTGCACATCAACATCTTTCTGACTTCTTTGGTTGTGATCCAGGTACTGACTGCTGCCACAGCAATCAGGCAGTACTTTCTTTTCGTGAATGCCAGATTGTTTGTCCACATGCGGTATACTCTGTATCGTAAAGACGTCGTGATTTTCAACCCAAAATTCGGTACCATCAACATGAAGTTCTTTCTGAGACTCTACGACAAACTTAACGATGTCGTCGATTTGGTCAGCAGCTGCTACGGAATACAGGTGGCCGGAATCAGCTTCGTCATAATCGTCTCTTTGATTGAGAGCCTCAATTTGTGCATGAAGTGCTCTATGTGGATCGTCTTTTCGAGGACGGGGTTGGAGCTCGGGCTGATCGCAACGGATACGTGGAACTCTCTTATATATATTGTAAGTTTGTTGGTAAAGACTCGATATTTCGTAAAGCCGTATATTTAGGCCTTCGGGGTGATGTTGGCCATCTGCTGCGAAAGAGCCTCGTGTGAAGCGCACAATACTTCCGTTATCTGCTACAAGCTTCTTTTGGATTTTCCTTCTAGTCCAAAATCTCATTTTGAAGAAATCACTAAGAATGAGTTGATGTTGCTCGCGGAACATCTGAGTCAGAAGAGGGTCAAGTTTTCGGCAGCTGGACTTTTTGCTATTGACCTTACCATGTTGTATATGATTTTTGGTTCGATTGCTGCATATCTGGTTATTGTTTTGCAATTTCAATAAACCAAGTTTAAAAATAAACTATTAGTAAATAAGTTGACTTAAACGTCAATAAATGTAACTACGTGTTGTTTTCCAATTTGTTTTCATCACCAGCTTCTTCAGGTTTTACGGAGCTTTAAAATCTTCAAGATCCTGCAGATCCTTCAAATCTTTCAGGTCGTTCAAATTTTTAAGAAGTGTCAGATCCTTTTAATCATGCAGATCCTTCAAATCCTCAAGAACTTTCAGATTGTTCAGATAACACAGATCCTCCTTCAAATCATTCAGATCCTTTAGATCCTTCAGATTCTTCAGATCCCTCAGATTTTTCAGATCCCCGTTCGGAACCATATTAGATCCTTCAGATCCTTTAGATCCACCAAATCTTTCACAGCGCTGTCAGATCTTTCGGAACCTTTCGGACTTCCAGATCCTTCAGGTCCGTCATATATAGTACAAATTCTTCAGATATTTCAGATGTTTAGTTCCCCCTTGAGATTGTTTAAATCCTGCAACATCAAATCTTTGGACCCTTCAAATCCACATACAGATCGTTCAAATTCTTTATATCAATCAAATCCTTCAGATCCTTCCGATCCTTCAGATCCTTCAGATCCTTCAGATCCTTCAGATCCTTCAAATCCTTCAGATCCTTCAGATCCTTCAGATCCTTCAGATCCTTCAGATCCTTCAGATCCTTCAGATTCTTCAGATCCTTCAGATCCTTCAGATCCTTCAGATCCTTCAGATCCTTCAGATCCTTCAGATCTATCAGATCCTTCAGATCCTTCAGATCCTTCAGATCCTTCAGATCCTTCAGATCCTTCAGCATTCACATCTTTATTCTCTTCGTACTTCAGATGCTCCTTCACATGATTTAAATGTTTCAGATGATTCAAATTGTTGTAAACTTTCAAATCCGTTAGATCAGTCAGATATTTCAAATCCTTCATAACCGGGAAATCTTTCAGGTTTTCCAGATCCTTCAGATCAGTTAGAACCTTTACATTCTTCAACCCCTGCTTCAGATCGTTAAAATTCTTCAAAAACTTTAGATCCTTCAGATTGTTCAAATTTTTCAGATCTTTCAGATATTTCAGATCTTCAGATCCTTCAGATCCTTCAGATCCTTCAGATCCTTCAGATCCTTCAGATCCTTCAGATCCTTCAGATCCTTCAGATCCTTCAGATCCTTCAGATCCTTCAGATCCTTCAGATCCTTCAGATCCTTCAGATCCTTCAGATCCTTCAGATCCTTCAGATCCTTCAGATCCTTCAGTCCCTTCAGATCCTTCAGATCCTTCAGATCCTTCAGATCCTTCAGATCCTCCAGATCTTTCAAATCCTTATTATCTTCCTTCGGATCCTTCAGATCCTCCAAATCCTTCAAATCTTTATTCTCTTCGTACTTCAGATGCTCCTTCAAATGATTCAAATGTTTCAGATGATTCAAATTGTTGTAAACTCTTAAATCCGTTAGATCAGGCGGATATTTCAAATCCTTCATAACCGGGAAATCCTTCAGGCCTTTCAGATCCTTTAAATCTTTCAGATCTTTATTCCCTTCGTACTTCATATGCTCCTTCACATCATTTAAATGTTTCAGATGATTCAAATTGTTCGACACTCTAAATCCGTTAGATCAGTCAGCTATTTCAAATCCTTCATATCCGGGAAATTCTCCAATTCTTTCAGATCCTTCAGATCAGTTAGAACCATGAAATTCTTCAACCCCTGCTTCAGATCGTTAAAATTCTTCAAACACTCTAGATCCTTCAGATTGTTTAAAATTTTGAGATCCCCCTTTGGAACCATAAGATCCTTCAGATCCTTTAGATCAATCAAATCTTTCAAAGCGCTGTCAGATCTTTGGACCTTTCAAATTCACATACAGATCGTTCAAATTTTTAGATCAGTCAGATTGTTCAGATCCTTTAAATCCTTCAGATTCTTCAAATCATTCAGATCTTTCAGATCCTTTAGATCCTTCAGATCCTTCAGATCCTTCAGATCCTTCAGATCTTTCAGATCCTTCAGATCTTTCAGATCCTTCAGATCCTTCAGATCCTTCAGATCCTTCAGATCCTTCAGATCCTTCAGATCCTTCAGATCCTTCAGATCCTTCAGATCCTTCAGATCCTTCAGATCCTTCAGATCCTTCAGATCCTTCAGATCCTTCAGATCCTTCAGATCCTTCAGATCCTTCAGATCCTTCAGATCCTTCAGATCCTTCAGATCCTTCAGATCCTTCAGATCCTTCAGATCCTTCAGATCCTTCAGATCCTTCAGCTCCTTCAGATCCTTCAGATCCTTCAGATCCTTAAGCTCCTTCAGATCCTCTAGATTTTTCTCCAGATCTTCAGATTTTTCGGAACCTTTCGGACTTCCAGATCCTTCAGGTCCGTCATATATAGTACAAATTCTTCAGATATTTCAGATGTTTAGTTCCTCCTTGAGATTGTTTAAATCCTGCAACATCAAATCTTTGGACCCTTCAAATCCACGTACAGATCGTTCAAATCCTTCAGATCCTTCAGATCCATCAGATCCTTCAGATCCTTCAGATCCATCAGATCCTTCAGATCCTTCAGATCCTTCAGATCCCTTAGATCCTTCAGATCCTTCAGATCCTTCAGATCCTTCCGATCCTTCAGATCCTTCAGATCCTTCAGATCCTTCAGATCCTTCAGATCCTTCAGATCCTTCAGATCCTTCAGATCCTTCAGATCCTTCCGATCCTTCAGATCCTTCAGATCCTTCAGATCCTTCAGATCCTTCAGATCCTTCAGATCTTTCTCCAGATCTTTCAAGTCCTTATTATCTTCCTTCGGATCCTTCAGATCCTCCAAATCCTTCAAATCTTTATTCTCTTCGTATTTCAGATGCTCCTTCAAATGATTCAAATGTTTCAGATGATTCAAATTGTTGTAAACTCTTAAATCCGTTAGATCAGTCAGATATTTCAAATCCTTCATAACCGGGAAATCCTTCAGGTCTTCCAGATCCTTCAGATCATTCAGATCCTTCAGATCATTCAGATCCTTCAGATCCTACAGATCCTTTAAATCTTTCAAATCTTTATTCCCTTCGTACTTCAGATGCTCCTTCACATAATTTAAATGTTTCAGATGATTCAAATTGTTCGACACTCTAAATCCGTTAGATCAGTCAGCTATTTCAAATCCTTCATAACCGGGAAATTCTCCAATTCTTTCAGATCCTTCAGATCAGTTAGAACCATTAAATTCTTCAACCCCTGCTTCAGATCGTTAAAATTCTTCAAACACTTTAGATCCTTCAGATTGTTCAAAATTTTGAGATCCCCCTTTGGAACCATAAGATCCTTCAGATTCTTCAAATCAGATCTTTCAGATCCTTCAGATCCTTCAGATCCTTCAGATCCTTCAGATCCTTCAGATCCTTCAGATCCTTCATATCCTTCAGATCCTTCAGATCCTTCAGATCCTTCAGATCCTTCAGATCCTTCAAATCCTTCAGATCCTTCAGATCCTTCAGATCCTTCAGATCCTCTAGATTTTTCTCCAGATCTTCAGATTTTTCGGAACCTTCCGGTCTTTCAGATTCTTCAGATTCGTCAGAGAGTACAATTTCTTCAGATATTTAGTTTAGACGTTTAGTTCCTCCTTGAGATTGTTTAAATCCTGCAACATCAAATCTTTGGACCCTTCAAATCCACATACAGATCGTTCAAATTTTTTATATCAATCAAATCCTTCAGATCCTTCAGATCCATCAGATCCTTCAGATTCATCAGATTCATCAGATCCTTCAGATACTTCAGATCCTTCAGATCCTTCAGATCCTTCAGATCCTTCAGATCCTTCAGATCCTTCAGATCCTTCAGATCCTTCAGATCCTTCAGATCCTTCAGATCCTTCAGATCCTTCAGATCCTTCAGATCCTTCAGATCCTTCAGATCCTTCAGATCCTTCAGATCCTTCAGATCCTTCAGATCCTTCAGATCCTTCAGATCCTTCAGATCCTTCAGATCCTTCAGATCCTTCAGATCCTTCAGATCCTTCAGATCCTTCAGATCCTTCAGATCCTTCAGATCCTTCAGATCCTTCAGATCCTTCAGATCCTTCAGATCCTTCAGATCCTTCAGATCCTTCAGATCCTTCAGATCCTTCAGATCCTTCAGATCCTTCAGATCCTTCAGATCCTTCAGATCCTTCAGATCCTTCAGATCCTTCAGATCCTTCAGATCCTTCAGATCCTTCAGATCCTTCAGATCCTTCAGATCCTTCAGATCCTTCAGATCCTTCAGATCCTTCAGATCCTTCAGATCCTTCAGATCCTTCAGATCCTTCAGATCCTTCAGATCCTTCAGATCCTTCAGATCCTTCAGATCCTTCAGATCCTTCAGATCCTTCAGATCCTTCAGATCCTTCAGATCCTTCAGATCCTGTAGATCCTCCAAATCTTTCACATCTTTATTCTCTTCGTACTTCAGATGCTCCTTCACATGATTTAAATGTTTCAGATGATTCAAATTGTTGTAAACTTTCAAATCCGTTAGATCAGTCAGACATTTCAAATCCTTCATAACCGGGAAATCTTTCAGGTTTTCCAGATCCTTCAGATCAGTTAGAATCTTTAAATTTTTCAACCCCTGCTTCAGATCGTTAAAATTCTTCAAAAACTTTAGATCCTTCAGATTGTTCAAATTTTTCAGATCTTTCAGATCCTTCAGATCCTTCAGATCCTTCAGATCCTTCAGATCCTTCAGATCCTTCAGATCCTTCATATCCTTCATATCCTTCAGATCCTTCAGATCCTTCAGATCCTTCAGATCCTTCAGATCCTTCAGATCCTTCAGATCCTTCAGATCCTTCAGATCCTTCAGATCCTTCAGATCCTTCAGATCCTTCAGATCCTTCAGATCCTTCAGATCCTTCAGATCTTTCTCCAGATCTTTCAAATCCTTATTATCTTCCTTCGGATCCTTCAAATCTTTATTCTCTTCGTACTTCAGATGCTCCTTCAAATGATTCAAATGTTTCAGATGATTCAAATTGTTGTAAACTCTTAAATCCCTTAGATCAGTCAGATATTTCAAATCCTTCATAACCGGGAAATCCTTCAGGCCTTCCAGATCCTTCAGATCATTCAGATCCTTCAGATCCTACAGATCCTTCAGATCCTACAGATCCTTTAAATCTTTCAAATCTTTATTCCCTTCGTACTTCAGATGCTCCTTCACATCATTTAAATGTTTCAGATGATTCAAATTGTTCGACACTCTAAATCCGTTAGATCAGTCAGCTATTTCAAATCCTTCATAACCGGGAAATTCTCCAATTCTTTCAGATCCTTCAGATCAGTTAGAACCATTAAATTCTTCAACCCCTGCTTCAGATCGTTAAAATTCTTCAAACACTTTAGATCCTTCAGATTGTTCAAAATTTTGAGATCCCCCTTTGGAACCATAAGATCCTTCAGATCCTTTAGATCAATCAAATCTTTCAAAGCGCTGTCAGATCTTTGGACCTTTCAAATTCACATACAGATCGTTCAAATTTTTAGATCAGTCAGATTGTTCAGATCCTTTAAATCCTTCAGATTCATCAAATCATTCAGATCCTTCAGATCCTTCAGATCCTTCAGATCCTTCAGATCTTTCAGATCCTCCAGATTTTTCTCTAGATCTTTCTCCAGATTTTTTAAATCTTTATTCTCTTCCTTCACATTTTTTAAATTGTTTAGACTTAAAATCCTTCAAAGCCGTCAGATCCTTTAAATCCTACAGCACCCACTTCCGATTGTTCAAATTCTTCAGAAACTTTACAGAAGTATAATTCAGATACTTAAGACCCTCCTTCATAGTGTCCAAATCCTTCTTCGGATTCGTCAGATCCTTCAGATCGTTTAAATCCTAAAGATTCCTTGGGTCTCCCAGAATCCTTAGATGCTCAAAATCCTTCAGATATTCAGATATTTCAAATCCTTCAGGTCTTTCAGATCCTTCCGATCAGTTAAAACATTTGAATATTTCAACGCCTGCTTCAGATCGTTAAAATTTTTCAAAAACTTTAGATCTTTCAGATTGTTCAAATTTTTCAGATCCCCGTTCGGAACCATATAAGATCCTTCAGATCTTTTAGATCGACCAATTCTTTCGCAGCGCTGTCAGATCTTTCGGAACCTTCCGGACTTTCAGATCCTTCAGATTCGTCAGATAGTACAAACTCTTCAGATATTTCAGATTTTTAGATCCTCCTTGAGATTGTTTAAATCCTGCAACGTTGGACCGTGCATCTTTGGACCGTACAAATCCACATACAGATCGTTCAAATTCTTTAGATCAGTCAGATTCTTCATATCCTTCATATCCTTCAGATCCTTCAGATCCTTCAGATGCTTCTCCACATTATTTAAATGTTTCAGATGTTTCAAATTGTTCGGAACTCTCAAATCCGTTAGATCAGTCAGATATTTCAAATCCTTCATAACCGGAAAATCCTTCAGGTCTTTCAGATCCTTCAGATCAGTTAGAACTTTTAAATTCTTCAACCCCTGCTACAGATCGTTAAAATTCTTCAAAAACTTTAAACTCTTCAGATTGTTCAAATTTTTCAGATCCCCTTCGGAACCATAAGATCCTTCAGATCCTTAGGATCTACCAAATCTCTCAAAGCGCTGTCAGATCTTTCGGAACCTTCAGGTCTTTCAGATCTGTCAGATAGTACAAATGCTTCAGATATTTCAGATCTTTCGATCCTCCTTCAGATTGTTTAAATCTTGCAACGTCAAATCTTTGAACCCTTCAAATCCACATACAGATCATTCAAATTCTTTAGATCAGTCAGGTCCTTCAGATCTTCCAGATATTTCTCCAGATCTTTCAAATCGTTATTCGCTTCTTTGAGATTTTTAAATTCCTAAGCCTTATAATCCTTCAAAGCCGTCAGATGCTTTAAATCCTACAGCCCTTGCTTCAGATTATTTAAATTTTTCAGAAACTTTATAGAAGAATAATTCAGATATTTAAGATCCTCCTTCATATTGTCAGTCAGATCCTTCAGATCCTTCAGGTCCTCAAAATCTTTCTCCAGATTTTTCAAATCTTTATTCTCTTCTTTCAGATTTTTAAAATCCTATAGATCGACCAAATCTTTCAAAGCGCTGTCAGATCTTTCGGAACCTACCGATCCTTCAGATTCTTGAGGTCCGTTTTAGATCCTCCTTAAGATTGTTTAAATCCTTTAACGTCAAATCTTTGGACCCTTCAAATCCATATACAGATCGTTCAAATTTTTAGATCAGTCAGATCATTCAAATGCTTCAAATCTTTCAAATCCTTCAGATCCTTCAGATCCTTCAGATCCTTCAGATCCTTCAGATCCTTCAGATCCTTCAGATCCTTCAGATCCTTCAGATCCTTCAGATCCTTCAGATCCTTCAGATACTTCAGATCCTTCAAATCCAAAAATTTCAGATTTTTTAAATTGTTCAGACTTAAAATCTTTCAAAGCCGTCAGATCCTTTAAATCGCTTTAGATTGTTCAAATTCTTCAGAAACTTTACAGAAGTATAATTCAGATACTTAAGATCCTCCTTCATATTGTCCAGATCTTTCTTCGGATCCGTCAGATCCTTCAGATCGTTTAAATCCTAAAATTTCCTTGGTCTTCCAGAATCTTTAGATGCTCAAGATCCTTTAGATATTCAGATGATTCAAATTCTTCGGCACTCTCATATCCGCTAGAGCAGTCAGATATTTCAAGTCCTTCATAACCGGGAAATCCTTCAGGTCTTTCAGATCCTTCATTTTCGTTAGAACCTTTAAATTCTTCAACCCCTGCCTCAGATCATTAAAATTTTTAAAAAAATTTAGATTCTTCAGATTGTTCAAATTGTTCAGATCTCCCTTCAAATCTTTTAGATCGACCAAATCTTTCACATACAGATCGTTCAAATCCACTTACAGATCGTTCAAATTCTTTATATCATTCAGATCTTTCAGATCTTCCAGATTCGTTGGAACTTTCAAATTCTTTAACCCCTGCTTCAGATCCTTTAGATTGACGAAATCTTTCAAAGCGCTGTCACATCTTTCGGAACCTTCCGGTCCTTCAGATCCGTCAGATATTACGAATTGTTTAAATCTTCCAGATCCTCCAAATCTTTCAAATCTTTATTATCTTCCATCAGATTTTTTAAATTCTTTAGACTTCAAAGCCAGTCAGATCTTTTAAATCCTACAGCTCCGGCTTCAAATTGTTCAAATTCTTCAGAAACTTTATAATTCAGATACTTAAGATCCTTCTTCATATTCTCCAAATCCTCCTTCGGATCCTTCAGATCGTTCAAATACTAAAAATCCGTCAGATTTTTCGGATTCTTGAAATTCCTTGGGTCCTTGATTCATCAGCGGGAAATCTTTCAGGTCTCTCAGATCCTTCAGAGTCTTCAGATTCGTTAGAACATTCAAACCCTACTTCAGATCGTTAAAATTCCTCAAAAACTTTCAATCAACAGATTGTTCAAATTTCTCAGATCCCCCTTCGGAACCATAAAATCCTTCAGATACTTTAGATTGACCAAATCTTTCAAAACTCTGTTAGATCTTTCGGAACCTTCCGGTCCTTCAGATCCGTCAGATAGTACGAATTCTTCAAATCTTTTAGATCCTCCTTCAGATTGTTTAAATCTTACAGAGCGGTCAGATTCTTCGAATGCTTGAAATCCTTTGTATCTCTCAGAATCCTCAGATACTTCAAATCCTCCTTCTCTTCAAATACTTCAGAAGCGCTAAATCCTTCAGATCCATGAGAGACTCATTTTGCATCTATTGTTTGTCAAAAATTAAAAAAATTATAATAAATAATAATAATAATTATATAATAAAAATATTTGGAAATTAAAAAATTTTTGGGGCGCAAAAATGTAATTTTCTACCTATCAAGTTTGGTGTCGTTTCATAGGTTTTCGAGCCTCAGAAATTCAAATCCAATATTAATTCAGCGATAACACTTTTCGTTTCCCTGATATCATCAAAGACAACCTTTGATCCGAGTTTCTTTTTGTTTGATGAAATACATGGTTTAGATTCTACTATTATAACAATTTTCTTTGCATCCATTGTTTGTCAAAAATTAGGATGTTTTTGGAAATAAAAAATATTTTGAAAGTCAAAAATCCAGGCGACCCCGTAAGTATAAACAAAAAAAATCATCAAAATCGTTTCAAGCTGTAGCTAAGCTAAGAGCCATCCAGGAATTCACTCAAACCATATACCTAGAAACTGTTTGATAGGGTCGGGTCTAACTTTGGCTAAGAACCATCCAGGTGGGGTCACAAGTACAAAAAAAAATTGGTCAGAAAATAAAAAATATATATTCTGGATCGCGACGACAGCGCCACCTACCGGTTCCAACTGTAGCTAAGAACCATCCAGGGATCCACTCAAACCATATACTTAGAAACTGTTTGATAGGTATATGAGTCAAACACGCAATTTCATCAAAATCGGTCAAGCCGTTTAGGAGGATGAGAAGAATTACGAACACACGCACAACGGAATTTTATATATAAAGATGTATTTGTTATTTCGTCCTTTTTATTTTATTGCAAAGTTATTTTTTATTTATTGTTTCCATATTTTTTTCTTCCCTTTGTCTTTTCTTTTTCATTCTTTAACACTTTCCAATCTATCTTTTTATCCTTTCATTTGTATCTGTGTATTAACTTTCCGATTTTCGTTATAGTGTTTAATTTCTTAATTTTTCTCCTTTCTATTCTTCTTCGATTCTTTGAGTATTCTCTGATTTTGAGATTCTAATTTTGCTTTTTAGTTATCTATTGATTTATTGATTGTCTTATTTAGGTTGATTCCCTAGATTCTGCCGATTTTTCTCATTTAGTGGTTTCCAACCTTTTAGGTTGTTTTAGATTCACACATCTTTTGTTTTCTTTTTTGGGGTAGTTTACAATTGACCATCTTGTCTTTTTCCGATATATTATTTGAAATAATAACCCAAAAAATAATCCTGAGTTTGAGCGCCATCTGTACTTTAAGCTTCATCTTTTTCCAACAACCAGTCTAGCATGGTTCCAAACCAACTGTACGTTTTAACATAACCTAGACAAACAACCGTAACCGTGTTGTTCGACAAAAGAATGTTCACCGTGAAAGAACAGGTGTGTACTAAATTATTTCGTTACTCAATTGTCAAACTATTATGTTTTGTGCGTTGTGTCCATATCTAGTTTGTTGCTGAAATTAGAGTAAGACAATGCTGTTAATTTCACAAATTTCGTTCGGTTGTCGAGATTTTCTTTAGTTTTCTGACTATTGATATAAATATAATTATTATCAGAGCTGGTCCCATTTTGAAGGAGATCCCTACCTCCTAGTTCTTCTACACACCTAAGAATTCAGTACCTCTCCACGAGATGGCGCCATTTTCTCAATTCTTTCGTCAAATGTCAATGTCAAAAAATATTTGGCAGCACAGTTTGTAGCTACTAAAAACTGTCATCTGGGCTTTGTTGCGTTAAAATCAAACAGAAAATAAGAAACATACAGCTATGTCTTTTTTTTTAAATTTGAAACAAATGTTATTTTCATGATTTCCCTTAAGGGGGCGTCCCTACGCCATAACGGCCATTTCGAGAACTATGGATTTAAATTGGCCACTAGATGGCGACCGAACGCAAAATTATTTAATTATTCATTTCCTAATCCTCCTCACACTTCGGCAGCCATCGGGCTTACTCGTTATCACGGCGACGACATGAGATTATTTTTGATTGAAATGCAATTTGTCGTATCGGATGCTTTGTTTATGTATGTGTTTACGGAAACTTGTTTTCAGTCGTGTGCTGTGTGGTTTTCGCATTTGCACGCTCAATTTTACATTGGGTGTGGTTTTTTCACATTTTCGGAAAGAGGGGCCATCCAAAAAAAACTTTTTTCTATCAGATAGTAGTAGTAATAGCACGAGAGGTCAAAATATTGCCCACAATAATTTTTGCGATTGAGATACGAGTTTCTGTTGCGACGAAAATAATCACGAGTGCTTACACGAGTCATTATTTTCTCAAGCAACAGAGACGAATCAATCTGAAGAGCAAAAATTGGCGGCAATATTTAGACCTCGAGTCTTATTTTTCTCGACAATTTTACTTGTAAATTGTAATAGCAAATAGTTACAAAAAAATTGTCGCTGGAATAAAGCTTGTCGAAAAATTGCCACTAAAATAATTGTCATACAAAAATCACAGAAAAAAAGCACTTTCAGTTTTCTCCGAATTTTACAATTTCCCGGGAAGCTTTTCCAAATTGTATTGTCCGAAAAACCTTATTTGAACTATTACGAATACTAAAAAAAATATCCAGATCGGTCCACCTGTTCTCAAGTGATGCGCTTACCAACGAACACGATTTTATTTTGATTATATAAATTTAGGCTTGAATGTGTTTTCCACATTTTCCCCCACATCATAATATATAAATATAAAGATACTAGCTGACCCGGTGAACTTCGTATCACCTACTAACGCGTTCTATTAAAAGTATTCCGAAGTAGCCATTCAAGAAAAAATGACAGTTTTGTATATCGTCTGATAGTTCCACAACGAACGCCATCAATTAAAAGTAATCTGAAGTAGCGATTTCCAAACAAAATTACCTATTTTTGATTTTTCAGCTAAACTTTAGGGTTGAAACCCAAGATGGCGCCCCTCGGCTCCTATATCTATGTTTTAATAGTTATTCTGCTATTCGGGGCGGAGACAAATCCAACAAATCAAATATCATAAAACTCGGTCCAGCCCATGGGGCCCCCAGGGTCCATGTGAAAAATAGTTTACGAGCTATACCTACCAAATATACAAAAATTATCATAAAAATCGGTGGAGCCGAAAAATCGGTCCAATCCAAGGGGACCCCCTGGGCCCCCATGTCCATGTGAAAAAAACTATATCTGACAGCGCCACCTACCGGGTCCAACTGTAGCTAAGAACCACCAGGTGACACCATAAGTACAGAAAAAAATCATCGAAATCGGTCAGAAAATTAAAAAAAAATCTGGATCTCGACAACAGCGAGTCCAACTGTAGCTAAGAACCATCCAGGTCACGCTCTAAGTACAAAAAAAATGACGTCCTTATCTTTGTTTCAGTACATTAGCTCAAAGTCGTTCATTGCGTTGCTCTTGACTTTCATTTGCACCTGTGTTTGCAACCCGGTCTCTTAAATTTGCATTGTAGGTCAATAATTGATCTTCTGTCGTTCGATTTAACCAATAGCGGGTGTAGACTTATTATAAATTTCGTGTATGTCGTCAGTATTTCCTCCTCGTCCACGAAAACGTGGCATTGTTCTTTAATAAACACACTACACATAAATATAAATAACTTAAATTCGAATTTTATGGATGTTATAATATGTTAAACAAATATTTTTGTTTATTTTCGAAGAGCCGTTTAACACTCCATAAAGTCTATTCGACACAAATAAACATTGAAAAAGAATTGTGCGTGGAGTTACCGTTTAGGAGAAAAATGGGGAAAACCTTCCTGGGGGCGCTTTTTTGGGCAAAAGGGGATGAAGCTCCCCCCGGGGAGGTAGGAACTCTTCGGATCTTTATTTCGGCCCCTGTTGGGAGTTCATAACCAACATTTTAAAACTTCTAAATTATTTCTTCTATTCGTCGTTTTTTCGTCTAATTTGCTTGGACTATCTCCTCCCGGTCTCAAATATCCCCCCACTTATATATTGCATTTTTCGAGTTCGTGTCGAGTTACGCGCTCACCCCGTACAAAAATCTTACACCGTGGGATAAGAAGTTTTGCAAGTATGCCTAGATACAAAACAAGTAATTTTTTTTAATTACTAACTTGTAGACCATGTAATTAAAAAAATTATTATGTGGTTGAAAAGACAATTAAAAGACCTTTCAAGCGACATGTTACTCAATCCCTATTTAAAATTAGGGGTTGCTCCTGTCAGAGATATGGGGTTGCACCAAGCGTGTCTACTATTGCATTAAAACATGTCGAGATAAAAATCTCTTTTCCTTAAAAGTTATTAACGGTGGCTCATTTCCATTGAAACGCCCTGTATATTATTCTGTCTACAAATTAAGCACTTTTCCTAAATTAAAATAAAGCTTTCTCAGCAGCTACCATCGGGGCCCTCTTGGGAGAGGGGGGTGTAGCTACCATCGGAGCCCATTTGGGAGGGGGGGCAACAAAAAAAATAGTAAAAGAATATTTTTAAAAACATGATGTATGATGTAACAAAATTATGGGTTTGCTTTGGTTTGATTTATTTCAAAGTTTATTTTTTTCTTTGCAGAGCATTAAATAAAAGCTTGTTTTTAAAAATATCTTTTACTGTTTTTTTTTTCGATTTTTTAGAATTTTTTCGTGGCCATATTGAACTTAGTGTGATGTCACTAACTATCGTTTTCTACACTTCAATCCCTTTCATTTGATACCCATATTGAGGGGTTTTGAAAGAGAATGTAATCCGCCATTTTAGAGCGGCGGCCATATTGAATTTAGTGTGATGTCATTAATTTTATCGTTTTATACTCTTCAAGCCCTTTCATTTGACACCCATATTAAGAGGGTTGAAAAGAAAATGTAATCCGCCATCTTGGAGCGGCGGTCATATTGAATTTAGTGTGATGTGACTAGCTGTATCGTTTTCTACTCTTTAACCCCTTTCATTTGACACCCATATTAAAAGGGTTTAAAAGAAAATGTAATCCGCCATTTTGGAGCAGCGGCTATATTGAATTCGTTTTCTACTCTTCAAGCCCTTTCACTTGATACCCATATTAAGGGGTTTAAAAGAAAATGTAATCCGCCATTTTAGAGCGGCGGTCATATTGAATTTAGTGTGATGTCATTAACTTTACCGTTTTATACTCTTCAAGCCCTTTCATTTGACACCCATATTAAGGGGGTTGAAAAAAAAATGTAATCCGCCATCTTGGAGCGGCGGTCATATTGAATTTAGTGTGATGTGACTAGTTGTATCGTTTTCTACTCTTTAACCCCTTTCATTTGACACCCATATTAAAGAGGTTGCAAAGAAAATATAATCCGCCATTTTGGAGCAGCGGCCATATTAAATTCGTTTTCTACTTTTCAAGCCCTTTCATTTGATAACCATATTAATCTGGTTGACTAAAAATACATCATCCGCCATCTTGTGGCGACGGCCATTTTGAGAGTATTGTCACCAAAACTAAAAGCGTATACAAAATTTCAGCTCAATCGGATGTCAAGAAGTGGTTCTAATTTAGCTTGCAAGATTTGACCCTCACATACTGACATACCAACAAGGCAAGTTAAATAAAAGCTTGTAACAAATCTATCCCACGGGAACCGTACATTTTTCCGGGGTCAAAAGTAGCCTAGTGTGCTATTCCAGATTATACTCTGTGCCAAATTCCATCCAGATCCGTTCAGCCGGTCTGGTGTGATTGAGCAACAAACATCCATCCATCCAAACTTTTGCATTTAAATTTTATTTAAGTGTGTAAATCTTTGAATTTGTACAAATTTTCCGCCAAATCGTTATACAGCGCCACCGCATAATATGGTGACCAACAGGCTCAACTAAAATAAGCAAGATGTCGGAGCTGTCAAGTACTGTTTTATTTTGGCTATTTTGTCAAAACAAAAGCTTATTTCCTCCTTACAATTTGGGATTCACTTTATAATTTCATACTCCATCGAACCTGTATAAAATTATCGCCAAAGCTGATCCAAGATTTTTGCAACTTTTATATTTTTTTTTTGGTAATTTGGCTCAATTTTGGACATAACGGTTGAAAAGGTGTCTCACAATAAATATTTACAACGTGCCTGATAAATCAATTTTCGTTTAAAATGTTTAAATTTTTAAATTTGTATAAAAGTGTCATTTGGGTATTAATCTCCCGCCATTTTAGACAAAAACGCAGCTTTAACGGTTTTTACAAAAATGTCTAACTGTGTCACATTTTCATGACTAATGTATTTTCAGAATTTCAATAGCCTAGTGTATTTCAAAAAGTGTCAAAAAAATTGATTGCTTGTATTTCTTAAACCGGGTGTTGAGGCCGGTAACTTTCCTCTTCTCTCTGAAATTGACTATTCTCCGGGCAAACACGCCTCCATCATAAATATTCCTCCGAACATGTGTACATGAAGTGTTAATTAGAAAAATGTCAAACAAGTCATTAGATGTTTTAATTAAGATCAATTCATTCAATCTTCACAATCCCTTAGTTGCTACTGACGACACTGTTGATCCAATCCCTGTAAGGACTGATCCTGGTGAATCCAGAAGGATCGGTACTCTCACATCCGTTACCGCTGATGAAACTGGACACACCGACCAAGTAGGTGATTCCACGACTTCCATATTGGATCAAAGGACTGCCAAGGTCACCCTACTCATCAAACCGAACTAGTAATATTTTCAATCGGTACCTCATATCTTACTTTACAAGTTCCCTCGTTAAAGTTTCCGTCTACACAGACCATGTTGTCGGTGACCTGGTTTCCGAAGACGAGTCTGCATTCTTCGGCGCTCAGAGAGGCGAGGTAGACGTAGTTGAGTTCGTCGCTGACACCGGCCTGTTCGTCGCTGGTCTGACCCCAGCCGAGGGTGAGTACCGAAGAGCCGTCGGGGAGGAGGACGCTGGCGAGGAAGTTGACTGGTTGGATGTAGTCTGAAAGCGGTACTAATTTTAGTACTAGATTTTGGAGGTTGTTGTTGGTACCAGTGAAGGTGATGGGCAACCGGAGCTTGATAAGACCCACGTCGTTTGCCAGAGTTTGGGGGTCAAAGTCGGGGTGCAAGAAGTAAGTGTCGCTGGCAAGTCTAGTTCCTAAGCTGGAACTGAGGCTGTTGGCTCCAATTCGGATCGAGAACAAGGTGGCTCTAAAACATCATTGATAATCCCGATATTGATTACAGTACAGATAACTCACTGATCGACACATTGTCCAGAAGTGAGGATCCAATCGTTGGTGATAATGGTACCAGTACAGAAATAAGTACCATCAGCGGTGCTCTTGTAGATGGCAGCAGCAAAGGGGAATTGGCCGGCCCTGGCGACGGCTCCTCCAATGATACGTCCCTTGCTGGGACCAGCCGTAGCACCGGCAACAAGGGCACACACCAATATTACTGCAAACTTTTTCATTGTCTATGTAGTTTGGTCTTGAATCTAGCCACTCGTTACTGCTGCCAATCTTATTTATACATCACAAGAGTGGAGTGTTGACTGCTGATATCTTATCAAGCACTCACTTATATCAAGGTGACCATTTGGGAAATCTAAAATCTACTTTGAGGTGGAAGAATTTTAAAATCGAAGTTCGATCGTACTTGTGTTATCGAGAAAAGCTGTTTGAGGAGATCTAGAAAAATAAAGGAATTGTAATTGTAAAAACCTGAGCGATTTGATTATGATATACGTTGAAACCCGTGGGAACGCTCTTCCGGCTCGGGAGTTGTACGATGTATTAGAGGACTTTCCTCAGATATTAAGACAACAAATGTGGTTCTGACAAGACGAAAATCCTCCCCTCAGCGCATGCACAGTGTCAGTGGTGAGATAATAATTTCCGGGAAAGGTGGATCACAAAAAATGGCCGGTATTGTGGCCATCATGTTCTCCAGATTTTTTCCTGTGCGACTGAGAGTGCAACTCTTGAGGTTGTGTGCTGTGATCACTTTTGTTAAATCATTTGATAAAAACCCACTTAATAATGGCAATCTGAAAGTGTTCGGTACAATTCATTTTAATTCTTCCATTCTGTAAGTGAGTCTGTAACCTTGGCAGCTTCTCTGGTACGTTCGTAATTACAATGACTAAAAAATAAACATTAAGTTTTTTTCCTTTATATTTATCACCATTCTCACCAGTTTCTATTCTATTCTCTTTCTTCCCGTTCTCCTGAACCCCATTTTCTTTCATATCTGTCTCCGTTTTCCTTTCTTTCATGTTGACCTTGCCTATGTTTTCGTCAATTCGTTGATTCGAAGATTCTGTTTATCCTTTTTTGTGTCTTTTTTGTTTCTTTGACTTATAACTTTTCTGTTCCTCTCTTCCTCTACGTCCCACTTTTCTTCATCCATATTTGCGTATTACCAGTTTTCTCTTGCGCTGAAAAATAAGAGTATAGAATTTTAAAATCATGAATGTTAACATAGATAAACTAAAGAAATTAAAAATGAATGCAATAGCATTGTAATAGTCAAGTACGTCAATCTCGATCACATTAAAACTTGCACAATATAAGACGTTCCAAAAGGAGATAAAATATTTTGGAAATTAATAATAGTGCCGAATTTATTGTTTTAGTTATCTGTATCAAATTCCTTTTGGAAATAATTTTAAGGAGCACTAGCTGACCCGGCGAACTTTGTACCGCCTCAGAATCAATAAATGTTGTGGCAACTTATTAGCTGAATTAAATTCATTTTTTGTATACAAGGATAATGCACACAACGCCATCTACTGGCATTACCGGAACCAGTATACAACGCCATGTTCATTTTTGTTTCTGTCATGTATGAAAGGTTAATCGTAATTCTGCTATTCGGGGATTAGGAAAATCCAACAAATTAAAGATCATAAAAATCAGTCGAGCCGCTCTTGAGTTATAAACCCAAGGGAGCCCCCTGAGCCTCCTGTCCATGCTTTAAAAGTTATTCTGCTATTCGGGGCGGAGACCAATCCAACAAATCGAACATAATAAAAATAGGTAAGTAATGTAAAAACTCTAGGCGAATGTAAAATAAAAAACATAGGTTCCCATTAAAAAGAAATATTGATGACGTCATAACTGTCAAAAAACTAATGAAAAAAAATTGGTATACATTCCTCGGATGCGCTATAATTAACGGTACGATATGTTTTTAAGTTTTATTTCTAGCGCAAATACTAACGGAGTTACTGAATTTATTCCTTACTTAATTTCCACACTGTATATTAATTTAAGTCCTTAGTTTTTGTAGGTATCACGAAAAATATTGAACAATATAGCATATAACTGAATCGGATATTTAACAAAAATTATCCTGGCCTGTTATATCGACCTAACACAGTGATCATAAAGTTCCGCACAAAATTCATAATTATGAAATGTTTTTGCGAAAAACGCTCGAACAGGTCGATTTTTGTTTTTAAATTATATTTATATTTTAATTATATTTGACATAAAATTTTTGTGAATGACGTCATCAAATTTTCTTGGATCAAAACACTTGAAAACTTGATAAACCTGGACAATCTATTAAACCTAATCAATCTGAAACCTGGACGTTTTTACACCTGAAAAACTTGACCCAATAATTCCGTGAACATAGACAATCTGTTGAACCTAAACAATCTGGGAAAATTCGAAAATTTGAAGTATCTGAGAAAGTCATTTTTAAAACAGTTGAAAATCCCCTTTAAATCAATAAAAAAACTGATAAATAATTGAAAAATCTAGAACACCTAAGAATTTGAGAATTAGAAAAGATCAGACCCGGAAAACCTGATGTCACAACCTGGACACTTGAAAATCTAAGGCTTCAGAATCTGACAACCTGTAAACCTGAGAATTAGAGAATTAAAAGAAAGCTGAGAAATCTGACAAATGGGGAAATAAAACTGAGAAACCTGAGATATGTAACGAACCTGAAAATATAGGAAACCTGAAGAAACCTGGAAGGCTCTAAAATCCGAGCATTTTAAGTAACTCAAAACACCTGAAAACTTGATAAACCTGGACAATCTGTTAAACGTAACCAATATGAAACCTGGACATTTTTACACCTGAAAAACTTGACCTAATAATTCGGTGAAGATGGACAATCTGTTAAACCTAAACAATTTGGGAAACTTGTTTAATCTAGGAAACTTCGAAAACCTGACGTATCTGAGAAACCTGGTCATTTTAAAACAGTTGAAAATCGCCATTAAATCAATAAAAAATCTAAAACTATTTGAAAAATCTGGAACACCTAAGAATTCGAGAATTTGAAAACATTAGAACCAGAAAATCTGATAACGTCACAACCTGGACACTTGAAAATCCAAGGCTTCAGATTCTGACAACCTGTAAACCTGAGAATTAGAGAATTAAGAGAATGCTGAGAAATCTAAATATTGGAGAAATAAAACTGAGAAACCCGATATTTGTAACAAACCTGAAAATACAGGAAACCTGAAGAACCTGGGAAGCTTGAAAATCCGAACATTTTAAGTAACCTAAAACACCTGAAAACTTGATAAACCTGGACAATCTGTTAAACGCAACCAATCTGAAACCTGGACATTTTTACACCTGAAAAGCTTGGCCTAATAATTCCGTGAACATGGACAATCTGTTGAACCTAAACAATTTGGGAAACTTGTTTAATCTGGGAAACTTCGAAAACTTGAAGTATCTGAGAAACCCGGTTAATATGAAAACAGTTGAAAATCTCCATTAAATCAATAAACAAACTGACAAACATTTGAAAAATCGGGAAAACGTAAAAATTCGAGAATTTGAAAACATTAGAACCAGAAAATCTGATAACGTCACAACCTGGACACTTGAAAATCTAAGGCTTCAGAAACTGACAATCTGTATACCTGAGAATTAGAGAATTAAAAGCAAGCTGAGAAATCTGAAAAAATGGAGATATAAAACTGGGACACCTGATATGTAACGAACCTGAAAATATAGGAAACCTGAAGAAACCTGGAAGGCTCGAAAATCCGACCATTTTGAGTAACTCAAAACACCTGAAAACTTGATAAACCTGGTCAGTCTGTTAAACGTAACCAATCTTAAACCTGGACATTTTTAAACCTGAAACTCTTGACCTAATAACGCCTTAAAAATGGACAGTCTGTTTAACCTAAACAATTTGGAAAACTTGTTTAATCTGGGAAACTTTAAAAACCTGAGGTGTCTGAGAAACCCGGTCAATTTGAAAACAGTTGAAAATCGCCATTAAATCAATAAAAATTCTGACAAATATTTGTAAAATCTGGGACACCTAAGAATCTGAGAATTTGAAAAGATCAGAACCGGAAAACCTGATAACATCACAACCTGGACACTTGAAAATACAAGGCTTCAGATTCTGACAACCTGTAAACCTGAGAATTAGAGAATTAAGAGAAAGCTGAGAAATCTAAATATTGGAGAAATAAAACTGAGAAACCCGATATTTGTAACAAACCTGAAAATACAGGAAACCTGAAGAACTTGGGAAGCTTGAAAATCCGAACATTTTAAGTAACTTAAAACACCTGAAAACTTGATAAACCTGGACAATCTGTTAAACGCAACCAATCTGAAACCTGGACATTTTTACACCTGAAAAGATTGGCCTAATAATTCCGTGAACATGGACAATCTGTTGAACCTAAACAATTTGGGAAACTTGTTTAATCTGGGAAACTTCGAAAGCTTGAAGTATCTGAGAAACCCGGTTAATTTGAAAACAGTTGAAAATCTCCATTAAATCAATAAAAAAACTGACAAATATTTGAAAAATCGGGAAAACGGAAGAATTCGAGAATTTGAAAACATTAGAACAGAAAATCTGATAACGTCACAACCTGGACACTTGAAAATCTAAGGCTTCAGAAACTGACAACCTGTAAACCTGAGAATTAGAGAATTAAAAGAAAGCTGAGAAATCTAAATATTGGAGAAATAAAACTGAGAAACCCGACATTTGTAACGAACCTGAAAATACAGGAAACCTGAAGAAACCTGGGAAGCTCGAAAATCCGACCATTTTAAGTAACTCAAAACACCTGAAAACTTGATAAACCTGGACAATCTGTTAAACGTAACCAATCTGAAACCTGGACATTTTTAAACCTGAAAATCTTGACCTAATAATTCCGTAGACATGGACAGTCCGTTTAACCTAAACAATTTGGAAAACTTGTTTAATCTGGGAAACTTAAAAAAACCTGAGGTGTCTGAGAAACCCGGTCAATTTTAAAACAGTTGAAAATCGCTATTAAATCAATAAAAAAACTGACAAATATTTGAAAAATCTGAAACACCTAAGAATTTGAGAATTAGAAAAGATTAGAACCAGAAAACCTGATAACGTCACAACCTGGACACTTGACAATCTAAGGCTTCAGAATCTGACAACCTGTAAACCTGAGAATTAGAGAATTAAAAGAAAGCTGAGAAATCTGACAAATGGGGAAATAAAACTGAGAAACCTGAGATATGTAACAAACCTTAAAATATAGGAAACCTGAAGAAACCTGGGACGCTTGAAAATCCGAACATTTTAAGTAACTTAAAACACCTGAAAACTTGATAAACCTGGACAATCTGTTAAACGCAACCAATCTGAAACTTGGACATTTTTACACCTGAAAAGCTTGGCCTAGTAATTCCGTGAACATGGACAATCTGTTGAACCTAAACAATTTGGGAAACTTGTTTAATCTGGGAAACTTCGAAAGCTTGAAGTATCTGAGAAACCCGGTTAATTTGAAAACAGTTGAAAATCTCCATTAAACAATAAAAAAACTGACAAATATTTGAAAAATCGGGAAAACGTAAGAATCTTAAACCTGGACATTTTTAAACCTGAAACTCTTGACCTAATAATGCCGTAAAAGTGGACAGTCTGTTCAACCTAAACAATTTGGAAAACTTGTTTAATCTGGGAAACTTTAAAAACCTGAGGTGTCTGAGAAACCCGGTCAATTTGAAAACAGTTGAAAATCGCCATTAAATCAATAAAAAATCTGACAAATATTTGAAAAATCTGGGACACCTAAGAATCTGAGAATTTGAAAAGATCAGAACCGGAAAACCTGATAACGTCACAACCTGGACACTTGAAAATCTAAGGCTTCAGAATCTGACAACCTGTAAACCTGAGAATTAGAGAATTAAGAGAACGCTGAGAAATCTAAATATTGGAGAAATAAAACTGAGAAACCCGAGATTTGTAACGAACCTAAAAATACAGGAAACCTGAAGAAACCTGGGAAGCTCGAAAATCCGACCATTTTAAGTAACTCAAAACACCTGAAAACTTGATAAACCTGGACAATCTGTTAAACGTAACCAATCTGAAACCTGGACATTTTTACAGCTGAATAGCTTGACCTAATAATTCCGTGAACATGGACAATCTGTTGAACCTAAACAATTTGGGAAACTTGTTTAATCTGGGAAACTTCGAAAACTTGAAGTATCTGAGAAACCCGGTCAATTTGAAAACAGTTGAAAATTGCCATTAAATCAATAAAAAATCTGACAAATATTAAAAAAATCTGGGACACCTAAGAATCTGAGAATTTGAAAAGATCAGAACCGGAAAACCTGATAACGTCACAACCTGGACACTTGAAAATCTAAGGCTTCAGAATCTGACAACCTGTAAACCTGAGAATTAGAGAATTAAGAGAACGCTGAGAAATCTAAATATTGGAGAAATAAAACTGAGAAACCCGAGATTTGTAACGAACCTAAAAATACAGGAAACCTGAAGAAACCTGGGAAGCTCGAAAATCCGACCATTTTAAGTAACTCAAAACACCTGAAAACTTGATAAACCTGGACAATCTGTTAAACGTAACCAATCTGAAACCTGGACATTTTTACAGCTGAATAGCTTGACCTAATAATTCCGTGAACATGGACAATCTGTTGAACCTAAACAATTTGGGAAACTTGTTTAATCTGGGAAACTTCGAAAACTTGAAGTATCTGAGAAACCCGGTCAATTTGAAAACAGTTGAAAATTGCCATTAAATCAATAAAAAATCTGACAAATATTTAAAAAATCTGGGACACCTAAGAATCTGAGAATTTGAAAAGATCAGAACCGGAAAACCTGATAACCTCACAACCTGGACACTTGAAAATCCAAGGCTTCAGATTCTGACAACCTGTAAACCTGAGAATTAGAGTATTAAGAGAAAGCTGAGAAATCTAAATATTGGAGAAATAAAACTGAGAAACCCGATATTTGTAACAAACCTGAAAATACAGGAAACCTGAAGAACCTGGGAAGCTTGAAAATCCGAACATTTTAAGTTACTTAAAACACGTGAAAACTTGATAAACCTGGACAAAATGTTAAACGCAACCAATCTGAAACCTGGACATTTTTACACCTGAAAAGCTTGGCCTAATTATTCCGTAAACATGGACAATCTGTTGTACCTAAACAATTTGGGAAACTTGTTTAATCTGGGAAACTTCGAAAACTTGAAGTATCTGAGAAACCTGGTCAATTTGAAAACAGTTGAAAATTGCCATTAAATCAATAAAAAAACTGACAAATATTTGAAAAATCTGGAAAACCTAAGAATTCGAGAATTTGAAAACATCAGAACCAGGAAACCTGATAACGTCACAATCTGGACACTTGAAAATTTAAGGTTTCAGAAACTGACAACCTGTAAACCTGAGAATTAGAGAATTAAAAGAAAGCTGAGAAATCTGAAAAATTGGAGAAATAAAACTGAGAAACCTGATATGTAACGAACCTGAAAATACAGGAAACCTGAAGAACCTGGGAAGCTTGAAAATCCGAACATTTTAAGTAACTTAAAACACCTGAAAACTTGATAAACCTGGACAATCTGTTAAACGTAACCAATATGAAACCTGGACATTTTTACAGCTGAAAAACTTGACCTAATAATTCCGTGAACATGGACAATCTGTTGAACCTTAACAATTTGGGAAACTTGTTTAATCTGGGAAACTTCGAAAACTTGAAGTATCTGAGAAACCCGGTTAATTTGAAAACAGTTGAAAATCTCCATTAAATCAATAAAAAAACTGACAAATATTTGAAAAATCTGGAACGCCTAAGAATTTGAGAATTAGAAAAATCAGACCCGGAAAACCTGATGTCACAACCTGGACACTTGAAAACCTAAGGCTTCAGAATCTGACAAACTGTAAGCCTGAGAATTAGAGAATTAAAAGAAACCTGAGAAATCTGACAAATGGGAAAATAAAACTGAGAAAACTGAGATATGTAACGAACCTGAAAATATAGGAAACCTGAAGAAACCTGGGAAGCTTGAAAATCCGAACATTTTAAGTAACTCAAAACACCTGAAAACTTGATAAACCTGGACAATCTGTTAAACGTAACCAATCTGAAACCTGGACATTTTTAAACCTGAAACTCTTGACCTAATAATGCCGTAAAAGTGGACAGTCTGTTTAACCTAAACAATTTGGAAAACTTGTTTAATCTGGGAAACTTTAAAAACCTGAGGTGTCTGAGAAACCCGGTCAATTTGAAAACAGTCGAAAATCGCCATTAAATCAATAAAAAATCTGACAAATATTTGAAAAATCTGGGACACCTAAGAATCTGAGAATTTGAAAAGATCAGAACCGGAAAACCTGATAACATCACAACCTGGACACTTGAAAATACAAGGCTTCAGATTCTGACAACCTGTAAACCTGAGAATTAGAGAATTAAGAGAAAGCTGAGAAATCTAAATATTGGAGAAATAAAACTGAGAAACCCGATATTTATAACGAACCTGAAAATACAGGAAACCTGAAGAACCTGGGAAGCTTGAAAATCCGAACATTTTAAGTAACTTAAAACACCTGAAAACTTGATAAACCTGGACAATCTGTTAAACGCAACCAATCTGAAACCTGGACATTTTTACACCTGAAAAGCTTGGCCTAATAATTCCGCGAACATGGACAATCTGTTGAACCTAAACAATTTGGGAAACTTGTTTAATCTGGGAAACTTCGAAAGCTTGAAGTATCTGAGAAACCCGGTTAATTTGAAAACAGTTGAAAATCTCCATTAAATCAATAAAAAAACTGACAAATATTTGAAAAATCTGGAAAACCTAAGAATTCGAGAATTTGAAAACATCAGACCCGGAAAACCTGATGTCACAACCTGGACAGTTGAAAATCTAAGGCTTCAGAATCTGACAAACTGTAAGCCTGAGAATTAGAGAATTAAAAGAAACCTGAGAAATCTGACAAATGGGAAAATAAAACTGAGAAAACTGAGATATGTAACGAACCTGAAAATATAGGAAACCTGAAGAAACCTGGGAAGCTTGAAAATCCGAACATTTTAAGTAACTCAAAACACCTGAAAACTTGATAAACCTGGACAATCTGTTAAACGTAACCAATATGAAACCTGGACATTTTTACACCTGAAAAACTTGACCTAATAATTCGGTGAAGATGGACAATCTGTTAAACCTAAACAATTTGGGAAACTTGTTTAATCTGGGAAACTTTGAAAACCTGACGTATCTGAGAAACCTGGTCATTTTAAAACAGTTGAAAATCGCCATTAAATCAATAAAAAATCTAAAACTATTTGAAAAATCTGGAACACCTAAGAATTCGAGAATTTGAAAACATTAGAACCAGAAAATCTGATAACGTCACAACCTGGACACTTGAAAATCCAAGGCTTCAGATTCTGACAACCTGTAAACCTGAGAATTAGAGAATTAAGAGAAAGCTGAGAAATCTAAATATTGGAGAAATAAAACTGAGAAACCCGATATTTGTAACAAACCTGAAAATACAGGAAACCTGAAGAACCTGGGAAGCTTGAAAATCCGAACATTTTAAGTAACTTAAAACACCTGAAAACTTGATAAACCTGGACAATCTGTTAAACGCAACCAATCTGAAACTTGGACATTTTTACACCTGAAAAGCTTGGCCTAATAATTCCGTGAACATGGACAATCTGTTGAACCTAAACAATTTGGGAAACTTGTTTAATCTGGGAAACTTCGAAAACTTGAAGTATCTGAGAAACCCGGTTAATTTGAAAACAGTTGAAAATCTCCATTAAATCAATAAAAAAACTGACAAATATTTGAAAAATCGGGAAAAAAACCTGAAGAAACCTGGGAAGCTCGAAAATCCGACCATTTTAAGTAACTCAAAACACCTGAAAACTTGATAAACCTGGACAATCTGTTAAACGTAACCAATCTGAAACCTGGACATTTTTACAGCTGAATAGCTTGACCTAATAATTCCGTGAACATGGACAATCTGTTGAACCTAAACAATTTGGGAAACTTGTTTAATCTGGGAAACTTCGAAAACTTGAAGTATCTGAAAAACCGGGTTAATTTGAAAACAGTTGAAAATCGCCATTAAATCAATAAAAAAACTGACAAATATTTGAAAAATCTGGAACGCCTAAGAATTTGAGAATTAGAAAAATCAGACCCGGAAAACCTGATGTCACAACCTGGACACTTCAAAATCTAAGGCTTCAGAATCTGACAAACTGTAAGCCTGAGAATTAGAGAATTAAAAGAAAGCTGAGAAATCTGACAAATGGGAAAATAAAACTGAGAAAACTGAGATATGTAACGAACCTGAAAATATAGGAAACCTGAAGAAACCTGGGAAGCTTGAAGATCCGAACATTTTAAGTAACTCAAAACACCTGAAAACTTGATAAACCTGGACAATCTGTTAAACGTAACCAATATGAAACCTGGACATTTTTACACCTGAAAAACTTGACCTAATAATTCGGTGAAGATGGACAATCTGTTAAACCTAAACAATTTGGGAAACTTGTTTAATCTAGGAAACTTCGAAAACCTGACGTATCTGAGAAACCTGGTCATTTTAAAACAGTTGAAAATCGCCATTAAATCAATAAAAAATCTAAAACTATTTGAAAAATCTGGAACACCTAAGAATTCGAGAATTTGAAAACATTAGAACCAGAAAATCTGATAACGTCACAACCTGGACACTTGAAAATCCAAGGCTTCAGATTCTGACAACCTCTAAACCTGAGAATTAGAGAATTAAGAGAAAGCTGAGAAATCTAAATATTGGAGAAATAAAACTGAGAAACCCGATATTTGTAACAAACCTGAAAATACAGGAAACCTGAAGAACCTGGGAAGCTTGAAAATCCGAACATTTTAAGTAACTTAAAACACCTGAAAACTTGATAAACCTGGACAATCTGTTAAACGCAACCAATCTGAAACCTGGACATTTTTACACCTGAAAAGCTTGGCCTAATAATTCCGTGAACATGGACAATCTGTTGAACCTAAACAATTTGGGAAACTTGTTTAATCTGGGAAACTTCGAAAACTTGAAGTATCTGAGAAACCCGGTTAATTTGAAAACAGTTGAAAATCTCCATTAAATCAATAAAAAAACTGACAAATATTTGAAAAATCGGGAAAACGTAAGAATTCGAGAATTTGAAAACATTAGAACCAGAAAATCTGATAACGTCACAACCTGGACACTTGAAAATCTAAGGCTTCAGAAACTGACAATCTGTATACCTGAGAATTAGAAAATTAAAAGCAAGCTGAGAAATCTAAAAAAATGGAGATATAAAACTGGGACACCTGATATGTAACGAACCTGAAAATATAGGAAACCTGAAGAAACCTGGAAGGCTCGAAAATCCGACCATTTTGAGTAACTCAAAACACCTGAAAACTTGATAAACCTGGTCAGTCTGTTAAACGTAACCAATCTTAAACCTGGACATTTTTAAACCTGAAACTCTTGACCTAATAACGCCTTAAAAATGGACAGTCTGTTTAACCTAAACAATTTGGAAAATTTGTTTAATCTGGGAAACTTTAAAAACCTGAGGTGTCTGAGAAACCCGGTCAATTTGAAAACAGTTGAAAATCGCCATTAAATCAAAAAAAATCTGACAAATATTTGTAAAATCTGGGACACTTAAGAATCTGAGAATTTGAAAAGATCAGAACCGGAAAACCTGATAACATCACAACCTGGATACTTGAAAATCCAAGGCTTCAGATTCTGACAACCTGTAAACCTGAGAATTAGAGAATTAAGAGAACGCTGAGAAATCTAAATATTGGAGAAATAAAACTGAGAAACCCGAGATTTGTAACGAACCTAAAAATACAGGAAACCTGAAGAAACCTGGGAAGCTCGAAAATCCGACCATTTTAAGTATCTCAAAACACCTGAAAACTTGATAAACCTGGACAATCTGTTAAACGCAACCAATTTGAAACCTGGACGTTTTTTCACCTAATGAGCTTGACCTAATAATTCCGCGAACATGGACAATCTGTTGAACCTAAACAATTTGGGAAACTTCGAAAACTTGAAGTATCTGAGAAACCCGGTCAATTTGAAAACAGTTGAAAATCTCCATTAAATCAATAAAAAAACTGACAAATATTTGAAAAATCTGGAAAACCTAAGAATTCGAGAATTTGAAAACATCAGAACCAGGAAACCTGATAACGTCACAATCTCGACACTTGAAAATTTAAGGCTTCAGAAACTGACAACCTGTAAACCTGAGAATTAGAGAATTAAAAGAAAGCTGAGAAATCTGAAAAATTGGGGAAATAAAACTGAGAAACCTGAAATGTAACGAACCTGAAAATATAGGAAACCTGAAGAACCCTGGAAGGCTCGAAAATCCGACCATTTTAAGTAACTCAAAACACCTCAAAACTTGATAAACCTGGTCAATCTGTTAAACGTAACCAATCTGAAACCTGGACATTTTTAAACCTGAAAATCTTGACCTAATCATGCCGTAAACATGGACAGTCTGTTTAACCTAAACTATTTGGAAAACTTGTTTAATCTGGGAAACTTTAAAAACCTGAGGTGTCTGAGAAACCCGGTCAATTTGAAAACAGTTGAAAATCGCCATTAAATCACTAAAAAAAGGACAAATATTTGAAAAATCTGAAAAATCTAAGAATTCGAGAATTTGAAAATATCAGAACCAGAAAGCTTGATAACTTCACAACCTGGACACTTGAAAATCTACGGCTTTAAAAATTAACAACCTGTATACCTGAGAAATAGAGAATTAAAAGCAAGCTGAGAAATCTGAAAAATTGGAGAAATAAAACTGAGAAACCCGACATTTGTAACGAACCTGAAAATACAGGAAACATGAAGAAACCTGGGAAGCTTGAAAATCCGAACATTTTAAGTAACTCAAAACACCTGAAAACTTGATAAACCTGGACAATCTGTTCAACGCAACCAATCTGAAACCTGGACATTTTTACACCTAAAAATCTTGACCTAATTATTCCGTAAGCATGGACAATCTGTTGAACCTAAACAATTTGGGAAACTTGTTTAATCTGGGAAACTTCGAAAACTTGAAGTATCTGAGAAACCCGGTCAATTTGAAAACAGTTGAAAATCGCCATTAAATCAATAAAAAAACTGACAAATATTTGAAAAATCTGGAAAATCTAAGAATTCGAGAATTTGAAATCATCAGAACCAGAAAACCTGATAACGTCACAACCTGGACACTTGACAATCTAAGGCTTCAGAATCTGACAACCTGTAAACCTGAGAATTAGAGAATTAAAAGAAAGCTGAGAAATCTGACAAATGGGGAAATAAAACTGAGAAACCTGAGATATATAACAAACCTGAAAATATAGGAAACCTGAAGAAACCTGGGACGCTTGAAAATCCGAACATTTTAAGTATCTCAAAACACCTGAAAACTTGATAAACCTGGACAATCTGTTAAACGCAACCAATCTGAATCCTGGACATTTTTAAACCTGAAAAGATTGACTTAATAATTGCGTAAACATGGACAATCTGTTGAACCTAAACAATCTAGGAAACTTGCTATTTTTAGTTATCAGTTGAGTGTCGCGCCGCTATGCATTGTTATATGTGCTCGATTCTTGTGCTCGCTGATCTCTGAATGGACTACATAAAAAAATAGCAGGAAAGTGACGAGATTAGGTATTAATTAAGTACTGTCTGCTCCATATCTTTTGGCGCGCAGTGTTGAATGAATCGCAACGATAGTACTCAAACGCAGTGCGCAGGATGGGTGGGGCGTTGGCGTATGAGTTGTACAAAACCCGAAAATCTGATATTTTTCTCCGTTTGTTCGGCGCACTCGAAGATGGACCAATGTGAAACTAAATTGGGTAAGTAAAATTTGCTGTAGTTACTTCTTGCGCATCTAGTTATCCGTTGTTATTACAATACAAAGATTCAACACCTTTTCAATTTTTCAACTTTTTTTTCAGTTTTTCTGGTGTTTCGGCCGAATCACCCCCTTCGACCAGGCGCAACGATGGCATCGACACAGCTTCAGTGGTGAGTTTGCATTTTCAAATTTTAATTTTAATTTACTTCGCAATTAGAATTTATTGATAAGATAAGATAATTGTATCAAACTGCACAAAGACAATCGAGGTACTTGTGTACATACGTCATCATATTTAAAATAGGGAGCTAAAATCATTTTTTTTCTGCAAACTATACAGGCTGTTTTTTAATAAGTGTACGATATTTCAGAGGACATTTCTCATTTATTTTTAAGATAAAAAGTTCATATAAACATGGATTCGCAAGGCCTTCATTTTTGAGATACAGTGTGTTAAAGATTTATTTTCATTTTTGCTTTTTAAAAAATATGCTGTATACAGGGTGACTGACAAAAACTGTTGGCGCTGTATCCTGTATAAAATTAAATCGTTTTAAAATGAATGTGTTCGATATTTTTTGTTTTTGCCAATTTTTGGGAGATGGCAGTTAACATTATTTTTTCAAATTGCACTGTATATATTTTTTTATTCAATCTTATAAATATTTTTTCTGTACAAACTACAAAATATCTAATAATAATTAACGACTGTAGTCATACGTTAAAAAATAATATAACCTTAAATATTTTATGAATGAATTTGTAAAATAAAGTTATTTATTACACCTCTTTGAATAAAGTTGACTGTCATCTGTCAAAAATTAAACGTCAAGAATTGTTTCAAAGCTGAAGAATTGTTTCATGAAGCAAGATAGAGCGTCGAAGATTTTTGTCAGCCCTGTATTTATTGCACAATATAGATGAAAAATTTGAATATTTTCCCTCCAAGTGGCTTCGCCCTTTATTATTAATTTATCTATGCAAAATAATTTTAAACCGTTATCAATCCGTGCATGGGAACATGGTACGATTAGCAAATAACAATTTCCCGTTCCCGATCTTCTTGAACGGATGTGGTCAAGGGTAAATATAATTTATCGCCGTTTGTTTCGACAACAGAAAACCAACCGTTCGGGTCTTAAGATTAAACTGAAATCTTACACTCGTGGAATTTCAAAATATTGTACTATTTTTACGTTCCATCATTTCATACAAGAGCGAAGAAATAAATTTTGCAGATATTCAGACAGTGTACAATTTTGCATGCGCATTTCATTGAAATAAAATTTTTATAACTACAGGGTGTTTTTAATAATTGTCCGATATTTTTAAGATAAGTTCACATAAACATGGGTCCGCAAGTCCTTGATTTTTGAGATACAGGGTGTTAGATTTTTTGCCAAATGATCACAATAATAATTATTACTACTTAACTGTAAATCAAGTTATTGTTTTTAACATGACAACACAAGAAAATTGTAGAATAAACTTACTAGCCTTATCTTAAAAATAAATGAGGAATTGTACTCTGAAATATCGGACAAATATTAAAAACACCCGGTATAGTTAAAAATTTACGAACAATTGTCATTTTTTAAATAATGTTGAGTTAGGATGGAAAAATTCGGAATTTTTAGGTTTATTTATAATCCCAAGTCAAAAAAAATCATAACTTGGATACACAGAATATATATTTTTTTTCATTTCCACCATTTTCTTAATAAATTTTAAAATACAACTACCAATTTAATTAAAAATGGAATATTTTAATTCGTAAAAAAGTGCTGACATCTTTACAAGGACTAGTTAAAACTTTTTGCAAATAATCCGAGTCATGAGACGTATTCCGCCGAAAAACCACGACAGCGCAGCTAGAGTGGTGTTTCGCGGAATACCGACTATGCCAGTTGATGATCATCTTGGCAACTTTGATGTTGGGCCAAATTTAGTTTCATAAATCGCCACTTCTAAATTTGCTTTCTGATTGATTGATTGTCAATTATCAAACTACATGTTATCGCTGGGCTTAAAGAGCTGTGGTTATATGTATGATAATTATATATCTTATTGATATTATTGATTGGAAAGACGACAATACATGCTGGGTGCACATGCCAAACTATATGAAGTTTTGCTTACACTTAAATGGACTGTATTGAGATTGTGGATCCTACCAACTGCGCCATTTGTATGACCACCTTGACAATGTTGATGTCGTTTGTCCAGCCTCACTCATTAAAATAAAATTATAAAAATTAAATTTGTACTATAGTTAATACTATTATAGATATTACCACAACCATAGTTATAATAATGCTGTTATTTAAAAATTATAAAAATTGCTTGCATTTTCTTAAAATTTACATTTATTAGGTTCAATCTCTAAATTATTATTTATTCGCAGTACTTCAAAAATTATTTTCAAATTTTTAAATAGTTCTTCTATTGTAATGCTCAAAATCAAGATGTCGTCCAACTATATATAAAACAAATTTTGTCAACAAATAAGTGCTTGGACCGTTTTTCAATCCAAAGGGCGTTCTAGTGTACTCAAAATGAACTTGCTCAGTTGAAAAAGCAGTTTTCTCCATGTCTTCAGGATTCATTTAAATTCGGTGAAATCCTGATGCCAAATCGATAGTTCGAATTTATTAAGATGATCAAAAATATGGTTGACATTGGTATGGGATAACGGTCGTCAATTGTGGTAAGGTCTAGTTTCCGGAAATCGATTACGATTCTCCATTTTTTAACATAACTTTCATCAAATTTTTTAGAAACTATCCAAATGGGAGAAATGTAAATAGGATTATTATTTTCAGGGTGGGTGCGTATTGAATGTTTAATTCTACTACTAAAAGTGTGGATTATCAGGCGATAGAAAAATATCTTTATAATTGTAACAAAATGGTTCTATCTGATATTTCAAATTATTCGGAAAATTTGTCTTCCGGATTTACCATTACTTGTTTAAACCCTGATGAAGTCCAAAACAGTGAAGTATTTCGAATTACCGAGTTGATCTAAGATATCGGCTATTTCAGGAAGGGGATAGGCGTCGCCTACAGTAACATTATTAAGGCTTCTGTAATCAACAACGATACGCCATTTGATTTCACCTGAAGCATCGGTTTTCTTTGGTACAGGTTGACGGTTCGCTTATTCCCTGTTTTAGCATTTTCCTTTTTATGGACTTCCGGATATCTGTATGTTTTTGACAATATTAATGTCGTTTGTTAAGCACCACGATTGCTTGAATTGACTTATGAATATCATCTCTTCCCTAATACTCTTCAATCAGCTCATGGTGCTCATCTAGCACCTCGGGAGGTTTGGGTACATTCGCTGTGATATTTCCAAGGAGTGCACTAAATCTACTTTAATATTCCTAAAGAAGTCGTAGTGATCAACGGTTCCAGTGTGGAAAGTTCTTGCACGTTGTTACTTTACTTCTTTGTGTGGTATCAAAGAAGCCTGTGTGCTTTATTCTTGGTTCGATCACAGCGGGTGTACCCGAACCCCCGTCTGCATCCAGGGCGGGTTCCAAAAAGCGTAACTTAACGAACCTGTCAAATGGACACTGGAAGCGCTATTTTTGGAACCACGTGGATGCTGACGTCAAGGGAGGGGACGAGGTAGATCATCGGTCAATAGACAACAACCCGTGTTGGGTTGTGGTTTATTCAAGGGGGTGGTTGCAGTTGAGCCCCTTTCAACGGGGCTCAACTGTTGCCGGAACCTAATTAAACCACATTTACCATCTACCCAAACTAATTAACATACTGCCATCTTAAGAAATCCAAGCAAACAAAAACTACCAAAACTTTTGAGATGAAAGTGTGCTTCAGGCGTTGTTGCTAAAACATCTGAGTAGTTCTCGTTATGTGGGGGCTAAAACTCCTTCATAACGAGAACTGCCACCAGAAGTCGCAGGGCTCTACCTGCAAGTATCATCTTGCAGGCGTCCCTGCTGAACTGCCTGAGACCATGAGTCTGTATAGAGGGGTTGGGGAAAAGGGAATGGGTTTGAGAAACCGTCAAAACTCCGCGACTTGTACCTAGAAGATAGGTATCTGTAGTATTTTGTCAGAGTAAAGTCTATATTTAAAAACGATATAAAAAGCAAAAGTAATCAATTTAAAGAATTGCATAATATGTATATCAAATTTATATAGTTTAATAGATTTGTTACCGAAAACTAAACATAAAAATATAATTTTCCTTATGGATATATATCCGTATGAAAAAAAATTATGAAGAAATTGAATTTTTGATTGAGATAGTAAAATTACTTCAAATTAATACAAATAATAAATTTGTTAAATGGTCAGAGGTCATTATCATAAGATTAATATTTGATCTTAATTAAAATTTTCCTTAATTCATTGGGGGAAAATATTTCATCGATTTCATTTATTTCATATTTATATTTATTTTATATTTATATTTTTATTTATTTCATTTTATATTTATTTTTGAATCTTGAAAGAACTTTTTATATTCATTTAATTTATAAATCATTTTATATGAATTTTTTTCCATTTTAAAATCAAAATATTTATTTTTTAATATCTTTTAAATCCATTATAATGAGATACAAAATTTAAAAGCAATTTTTCATTTTTCATAGTTGTAAAGTTAACAATTTTTTATATAAAATTCGCCTTCGGCTCATGAGTGGCCATAGTCCACGAATTCAATAAAAATAAATGGTGGTCAATTGAACACATTAATACCTAAAGGCTTAAGATAATTATGTTTATATTTTACACCACTAATCATAGTTGTCAGAGGGAAATAAAAATATTTTTTTGGAATGCCATTAGTATATTATGAAATAAACCAATCTAAGTTTTTTTTTCATAATACCTAACTGTTATTGCATTATATCAAAACTGTCAGCTTGAGTGAAAACTCACTCATAACAGTCACGGCTGTTATATAAATTAACAGTACAGGAGGAAGTTTTTGATCATTGTTTCTATAGCAACACTTTCAAAATTGATTTATGAATTGTCTAAAAATAATGCTAAACAATTCGTTTTCTTTTTCTCGGTTTTGCCGACGGTATTATGAAAAGTACTGAACGATATTTGACCGATACGCAAATATCACACGCGATTGATTATAAAGTTTCGGCTCCGCCTCGGCTTTACAATCAATCTTGTGTGTTATTTGCCACTTATCGGCCTCATGACGTTAATAACTATATCAGATTTGAAAAGGTATATCTAAAAGAGACTTGTTAAAATTAGTGCTGCCCTATTTACAAGAATAATAATAATGGTATATTATATTACTAGGAGAAGAAAGCATTGATTTTTGAATTGACCACAGATTTGTGTAAACTGTGCGAATTTCAAAAAAGCTTTCTTATTCGAGTGATATAATGCTATATTTTCTTCAAGCATTTTTAATAAAAACTGTTAAAGGTACATTTAAAAAAAAAAAAAAACTGTTGTATGTCGCATTTTTATAACCACACGCCTGAAGTGAAACTTTGCTAAGACGATGGTAGGAATCGAGTTAATTTAATTATTTTCTGATACAAATGTTACAAGGGTTGTTGAGAACCATTGAGGACGTCACCAACACCCACTCTTCCTGGAGGGTGGGAGAGTGGACCCCGTTACCGCACCATGGTAAGGCACCATCCATTCAGTCACATTTTTCAAGTTCAGACATTAAAGCAGGTAAAGGTTCACCCTTGTTTGATTTTTTGGTCCTGAGCCCCATTAGCTCAGGGAAGTATCGAAAGCCCCATTAGCTCTAAAGTGAAATTTACAGGTCACTGGCGTCCCATTCAAGGCTTATGGTAACTAAACAATGGGTTCCCAAGTGGGTCCCCTTGAGACAGGGGGCGTAGACCCCCAAGGGCCCCTATTGAGGCAGAGGGGCGTAGACATCAAGGGGGTCTTTTAGACAGGGCGGCGTAGTTACGATCAATGTTTATAATTCGATCAGAATGCTTTGTAACTGTTGCACTATTTATAGTACAATTTTCTGTTGGCTGCGATTATTTCTGTCATTTATTACTAAAATTACGAAGTTTATTATTGTACTAGTTACACAACGATTTTGTTCTTAGTAGTGCTTTAAATATCAAAACGCAAATATTCTTATACATTTGAAAAAAAAGAAAATGTGTACTATAGTTAATACTATATTATAGATATTACCACAACCATAGTTATAATACTGTTCTTTAAAAACTATGAAATATGCTTTAATATGATAATAGTAGATTGTTTTGTGAGGAGCAAAAGTGAGGCTTTTCGTGGCAAATCTGTAGGTATGACGACCGACCCTGCGAGGCATTGACAACGACACTTTCTAAGAGGACGTTGTCAAATCTAACTTTGACATCAAATTCACTTTCTAAAGAGATACTGTCACGCCCCAGATTTTATCAAACACAACATTGCAAAAGACACTTTTTGAGGGGATGTTTCAAACACAATATTGAAAAAGAAGCTTTCTAAAGTAATGTTGTCAAATTCCCATTTGAAATCCCCTATCTAATGTTGCCAATATTGATAAAACGCTTTCTAAAAGATGTTGTCAAATCAAACGTTGGAAAAGGTTTTTTAAAGGGGTGTCAAACCCGAACATTGATAACAACACTTTCTACGGTATGTCGTCAAACCCTACGTTGATAGATGCATTTTCTAAGGAGATGTTGTCAAATCCAACATAAAAAAGACACTTTCTAAAGAGATGATGTCAAACCTAACATTGATAGATAGTTTCTAGGAGGATATTTTCAAACCCAGTGAAAAATCAGTTTTCTCCATGTCTTCAGGATTTATTTGAATTCGGTGAAATCCTGAAGCCAAATCGATAATTTGAATTTTGAACTATTAAGAAGATAAAAAATATCGTTGACAACGCTCGTTAATTGTGATAAGTTTTAGTTTCCGGAAATCGACTACGATTCTCCATTTTTCAACAACACTTTCATCAATTTTTTTAGGAACCACCCAGATGGGAGAATTCCAAGGTGATATAAAATTTTGGATGATACCCTGTTGTAGCATAACTTTAATTTGTTTGTTTATTTCGTCTTTGCGGATGTGCGGGTGACGATAATTTCGAACGTAAATAGGATTATTATTTTCAGGGTTGGTTCATGTTTAATTCTAGTACTAAAAGTGTGGTTTATCAGGCGATAGAAAAATATCTTTATAATTGTACCAAAATGGTTTTATCTGATATTTTAAATTATTCGGAAGATTTATCTTCCGGATTTACCATTAGGTGTTTAAACCCTGATGAAGTCCAAATCAGTGAAATATTTCGAATTACCGAGCTGATCTAAGATATCGCCAATATCAGGAAGGGGATAAGCGTCGCCTATAGTAACATTATTAAGACTTCTGTAATCAACAACGATACGCCATTTGATTTCACCTGAAGCATCGGTTTTCTTTGTTACAAGTTGACGGTTCGATTATTCCGTTTTAGCATTTTCCTTTTTATGGACTTCCGGATATCTGTATGTTTTTGACAATATTAATGTCGTTTGTTAAGCACCACGATTGCTTGAATTGACTTATGAATATCATCTCTTCCCTAACACTCTTCAATCCGCTCATGGTGCTCATCGAGCACCTCGGGAGGTTTGGGTACATCCGCTGTAATATTTCCAAGGATTGCACTAAATCTACTTTAATATTCCTAAAGAAGTAACAGTGATCAACGATTCCAGTGTTGAAAGTTCTTCCACGTTGTAGCTTTACTACTCTTTGTGGTATCAAAGAAGCCTGTGTGCTTTATTCTTGGTTTTATCACAGCGGGTGTACCCGAACCCACGTCTGCATCCAGGGCGGGTTCCAAAAAGCGTAACTCAACGAACCTTTCAAATGGACACTGGAAGCTATTTTTGGAACCACGTGGATGCTGACGTCAAGGGAGGGGACGAGGCAGATCATCGGTCAATAGACAACAACCCGTGTTGGGTTGTGGTTTATTCAAGGGGGTGGTTGCAGTTGAGCCCCTTTCAACGGGGCTCAACTGTTGCCGGAACCTAATTAAACCACATTTACCATCTACCCAAACTAATTAACATACTGCCATCTTAAGAAATCCAAGCAAACAAAAACTACCAAAACTTTTGAGATGAAAGTGTGCTTCAGGCGTTGTTGCTAAAACATCTGAGTAGTTCTCTTTATTTGGGGGCTAAAACTCCTTCATAACGAGAACTGCCACCAGAAGTCGCAGGGCTCTACCTGCAAGTATCATCTTGCAGGCGTCCCTGCTGAACTGCCTGAGACCATGAGTCTGTATAGAGGGGTTGGGGAAAAGGGAATGGGTTTGAGAAACCCTAAAAACTCTGCGACTTGTACCTAGAAGATAGGTATCTGTAGTATTTTGTCAGAGTAAAGTCATGTTTAAAAACGATATAAAAGCAAAAGTCATCAATTTAAAGAATTGCATAATATGCATATCAAATTTACATAGTTTAATAGATTTGTTACCGAAAACTAAACATAAAATATAATTTTACTTATGGATATCTATCCGAATGAAAAAAATGATGAAGAATTTGAATTTTTGTTGAAATGCCATTAGTATATTATAAAATAAACCAATCTAAGTTTTAAAAAAATTTCATAATACCTACCTGTTATTGCATTATATCGAAACTGTCAGCTTGAGTGAAAACTCACTCATAACAGTCATGGCTGTTATATAAATTAACAGTACAGGAGGAAGTTTTTGATCATTGTTTCTATAGCAACATTTTCAAAATTGATTTATGAATTGTATAAAAATTATGCTAAACAATTCGGTTTTTTTCTCGGTTTTGCCGACGGTATTATGAAAAGTACTGAACGATATTTGGCCGATACGCAAATAACCGACGCAATTGATTATTATAAAGTCTCGGCCGCCTCGGTTTCAGGGCTTATGGTAACTAAACAATGGGTTTCTAAGTGGGCCCCCTTGAGACAGGCGGCGTAGAGACCCAAGGGCCCCCCTTGAGGCAGAAGGGCGTAGGCACCAAGGCGTCTTTTTAGACAGGGGGGCGTGGTTACCGTCAATGTTCATAATTCGATCAGAATGCTTTGTAACTATTGCACTATTTGTGGTACAATTTTCTATGTTGACTGCGATTATTTCTGTCATTTATTAGTAAAATAATGAAGTTACTTATTGTACTAGTAACACAATGATTTCGTTCTACGTAGTGCTTTAAATATCAAAATGCAAATATTTTTATACGCTCGAAGAAAAAACATATATTTGTAGGTACTATAGCTAATACTATATTATAGATATTACCACAACCACAGTTATATTACTGTTATCTAAAAATTATGAAATATGCTTTAATATGATAATAGTAGATTGTTTTGTGAAGAGCAAAAGTGAGGCTTTTCGTGGCAAATCTGTAGGTTTGACGACCGACCCTGCGAGGCATTGACAACAACACTTTCTAAGAGGACGTTGTCAAATATAACTTTGACATCAAATTCACTTTCTAAAGAGATACTGTCAAGCCCAAAATTCTATCAAACCCAACAGTACAAAAGACACTTTCTGAGGGGATGTTTCAAACCCAACATTGAAAAATAAACTTTCTAAAGTAATGTTGTCAAATTCCCATTTGAAATACCCTATCGAATGTTGTCAATATTGATAAAAGGCTTTCTAAAAGATGTTGTCAAATCAAACGTTGGAAGAGGTTTATTAAAGGGGTGTCAAACCCGAACATTGATAGCAACACTTTCTAGGGCATGTCGTCGAACCCTACGTTGGGGATGCTGTCCACTATACTTATCGACTGACTAAATGGATAAGAAATAACAACCATTTATTGAATATTTTTTTCCTAAAAAACTAGAACTCACTCTCGTGTTTAATTCAATTTCAAAATTCTTAAGTCAAAAAATGGTTGTCATTCCAATACCCTTAGTCAATCGGTCAGTTGTAGATGCGGCGGCCCACCCGCCCACCGCATTCACAAGTGCTGCCATGAACCATATGGCTTGTAGTCGCAAAGCACAACTGTGGAATACAAGAAACGAAATTTGGATACAATATGAAAATGGTTGTCATTCCGAACCAGTTTGTCAACCATTCAGGCAAAAATATAAATTTGAATATATATTTATATATTTTGGTATAAATGTCTTTTGGTGGATACAATATGAAAATCGTTGTCATTCTGAACCAGTTTTCAACCATTCAGTCAAAAATGTAAATTTGAATATATGTATTATATATATTTTGGGATAAATTTCTTTTAGTGAATACAATCTGAAAATGGTTGTCATTGAGAACCAGCTGGTCAACCATTCATCAAAAATGTAAATTTGTGTATAATATATTTTCGTGTAAATCTCAATTTGGATTTATTCTCATTACTGGTATAATAATGTTTCTTTGTGACTAAAAAGCGTATGGTTCTGGCATCGTTTGTGAGTGCGGTGGGTGGGCGGGCCGCCCTGTCCACTATACTTATCGACTGACTAAATGGATAAGAAATAACAACCATTTATTGAATATTTTTTTATAGTTTCTAAGAGGATGTTTTCAAACCCAGTTTTCCAACAATGGAAATTGCTCAGTTGAAAAAGCAGTTTTCTCCATGTCTTCAGGATTCATTTGAATTCGGTGAAATCCTCAAGCCAAATCGATAACTCGAATTTTGAACTATTAAGAAGATAAAAAATATCGTTGACAACGCTGGTTAATTGTGATAAGTTTTAGTTTCCGGAAATCGCCTACGATTCTCCATTTTTGAACATCACTTTCATCAATTTTTTTAGGAACTACCCAGATAGGAGAATTCCAAGTTGATATGGAATTTTGGATGATACCTTGTTGTAGCATAACTTTAATTTGTTTGTTTATTTCGTCTTTGCGGACGTGCGGGTGACGATAATTTCGAACGTAAATAGGATTATTATTTTCGGGGTTGGTGCGTATTGAATGTTTAATTCTACTACTAAAAGTGTGGTTTTCCAGCCGATAGAAAAATATCTTTATATTTGTTACAAAGTTGTTTTATCTGATATTTCAAATTATTCGGAAAATTTATCTTCAGGATTTACTATTAGTTGTTTAAACCTTGATGATAAGTCCAAAACAGTGAAATATTTCAAATTAGCGAGTTGATCTAAGATATCGGCAATATCAGAAGGGGATAAGCGTCGCCTACAGTAACATTATTAAGACTTCTGTAATCAACAACGATACGCCGTTTTAATTTCACCTGAAGCATCGGTTTTCTTTGGTACAAGTTGACGGTTCGATTATTCCCTGTTTTAGCATTTTCCTTTTTATGGACTTTCGGATATCTGTATGTTTTTGACAATATTAATGTCGTTTGTTTAGCACCACGATTGCTTGAATTGACTTGTTAGTATCATCTCTTCCCTAAAACTATTCAATCAGCTCATGGTGCTCATCGAGCACCTCGGGAGGTTTGGGTACATTCGCTGTGTTATTTCCAAGGATTGCACTAAATCTACTTTAATATTCTTAAAGAAGTAACAGTGATCAACGATTCCAGTGTTGAAAGTTCTTGCACGTTGTTACTTTACTTCTTTGTGTGGTATCAAAGAAGCCTGTGTGCTTTATTCTTGGTTCGATCACAGCGGGTGTACCCGAACCCCCGTCTGCACCCAGGCCGGGTTCCAAAAAGCGTAACTCAACGAAACTTTCAAATGGACACTGGAAGCGCTATTTTTTGAACCACGTGGATGCTGACGTCAAGGGAGGGGACGAGGCAGATCATCGGTCAATAGACAACAACCCGTGTTGGGTTGTGGTTTATTCAAGGGGGTGGTTGCAGTTGAGCCCCTTTCAACGGGGCTCAACTGTTGCCGGAACCTAATTAAACCACATTTACCATCTACCCAAACTAATTAACATACTGCCATCTTAAGAAATCCAAGCAAACAAAAACTACCAAAACTTTTGAGATGAAAGTGTGCTTCAGGCGTTGTTGCTAAAACATCTGAGTAGTTCTCTTTATTTGGGGGCTAAAACTCCTTCATAACGAGAACTGCCACCAGAAGTCGCAGGGCTCTACCTGCAAGTATCATCTTGCAGGCGTCCCTGCTGAACTGCCTGAGACCATGAGTCTGTATAGAGGGGTTGGGGAAAAGGGAATGGGTTTGAGAAACCCTAAAAACTCTGCGACTTGTACCTAGAAGATAGGTATCTGTAGTATTTTGTCAGAGTAAAGTCATGTTTAAAAACGATATAAAAGCAAAAGTCATCAATTTAAAGAATTGCATAATATGCATATCAAATTTACATAGTTTAATAGATTTGTTACCGAAAACTAAACATAAAATATAATTTTACTTATGGATATCTATCCGAATGAAAAAAATGATGAAGAATTTGAATTTTTGTTGAAATGCCATTAGTATATTATAAAATAAACCAATCTAAGTTTTAAAAAAATTTCATAATACCTACCTGTTATTGCATTATATCGAAACTGTCAGCTTGAGTGAAAACTCACTCATAACAGTCATGGCTGTTATATAAATTAACAGTACAGGAGGAAGTTTTTGATCATTGTTTCTATAGCAACATTTTCAAAATTGATTTATGAATTGTATAAAAATTATGCTAAACAATTCGGTTTTTTTCTCGGTTTTGCCGACGGTATTATGAAAAGTACTGAACGATATTTGGCCGATACGCAAATAACCGACGCAATTGATTATTATAAAGTCTCGGCCGCCTCGGTTTCAGGGCTTATGGTAACTAAACAATGGGTTTCTAAGTGGGCCCCCTTGAGACAGGCGGCGTAGAGACCCAAGGGCCCCCCTTGAGGCAGAAGGGCGTAGGCACCAAGGCGTCTTTTTAGACAGGGGGGCGTGGTTACCGTCAATGTTCATAATTCGATCAGAATGCTTTGTAACTATTGCACTATTTGTGGTACAATTTTCTATGTTGACTGCGATTATTTCTGTCATTTATTAGTAAAATAATGAAGTTACTTATTGTACTAGTAACACAATGATTTCGTTCTACGTAGTGCTTTAAATATCAAAATGCAAATATTTTTATACGCTCGAAGAAAAAACATATATTTGTAGGTACTATAGCTAATACTATATTATAGATATTACCACAACCACAGTTATATTACTGTTATCTAAAAATTATGAAATATGCTTTAATATGATAATAGTAGATTGTTTTGTGAAGAGCAAAAGTGAGGCTTTTCGTGGCAAATCTGTAGGTTTGACGACCGACCCTGCGAGGCATTGACAACAACACTTTCTAAGAGGACGTTGTCAAATATAACTTTGACATCAAATTCACTTTCTAAAGAGATACTGTCAAGCCCAAAATTCTATCAAACCCAACAGTACAAAAGACACTTTCTGAGGGGATGTTTCAAACCCAACATTGAAAAATAAACTTTCTAAAGTAATGTTGTCAAATTCCCATTTGAAATACCCTATCGAATGTTGTCAATATTGATAAAAGGCTTTCTAAAAGATGTTGTCAAATCAAACGTTGGAAGAGGTTTATTAAAGGGGTGTCAAACCCGAACATTGATAGCAACACTTTCTAGGGCATGTCGTCGAACCCTACGTTGGGGATGCTGTCCACTATACTTATCGACTGACTAAATGGATAAGAAATAACAACCATTTATTGAATATTTTTTTCCTAAAAAACTAGAACTCACTCTCGTGTTTAATTCAATTTCAAAATTCTTAAGTCAAAAAATGGTTGTCATTCCAATACCCTTAGTCAATCGGTCAGTTGTAGATGCGGCGGCCCACCCGCCCACCGCATTCACAAGTGCTGCCATGAACCATATGGCTTGTAGTCGCAAAGCACAACTGTGGAATACAAGAAACAAAATTTGGATACAATATGAAAATGGTTGTCATTCCGAACCAGTTTGTCAACCATTCAGGCAAAAATATAAATTTGAATATATATTTATATATTTTGGTATAAATGTCTTTTGGTGGATACAATATGAAAATCGTTGTCATTCTGAACCAGTTTGTCAACCATTCAGTCAAAAATGTAAATTTGAATATATGTATTATATATATTTTGGGATAAATTTCTTTTGGTGAATACAATCTGAAAATGGTTGTCATTGAGAACCAGCTGGTCAACCATTCATCAAAAATGTAAATTTGTGTATAATATATTTTCGTGTAAATCTCAATTTGGATTTATTCTCATTACTGGTATAATAATGTTTCTTTGTGACTAAAAAGCGTATGGTTCTGGCATCGTTTGTGAGTGCGGTGGGTGGGCGGGCCGCCCTGTCCACTATACTTATCGACTGACTAAATGGATAAGAAATAACAACCATTTATTGAATATTTTTTTCCTAAAAAACTAGAACTCGCTCTCGTGTTTAATTCAATTTCAAAATTCTTAAGTCAAAAAATGGTTGTCATTCCAATACCCTTAGTCAATCGGTCAGTTGTAAAAAAGACATTTTCTAAAGAGATGATGCCAAACCTAACATTGATAGATAGTTTTTAAGAGGATGTTTTCAAACCCAGTTTTCCAACAATGGAAATTGCTCAGTTGAAAAAACAGTTTTCTCCATGTCTTCAGGATTCATTTAAATTCGGTGAAATCCTGAAGCCAAATCGATAATTCGAATTTTGAACTATTAAGAAGATAAAAAATATCGTTGACAACGCTCGTTAATTGCGACAAGTTTTAGTTTCCGGAAATCGACTACGATTCTCCATTTCTGAACATCACATTCATCATTTTTTTTAGGAACTACCCAGATGGGAGAATTCTAAGGTGATATAGAATTTTGGATGATACCCTGTTGTAGCATAACTTTAATTTGTTTGTTGCGTGCGGGTGACGATAATTTCGAACGTAAATAGGATTATTATTTTCAGGGTTGGTGCGTATTGAATGTTTAATTCTACTACTAAGAGTGTGGTTTTCCAGCCGATAGAAAAATATCTTTATAATTGTTACAAAGTTGTTTTATCTGATATTTCAAATTATTCGGAAAATTTATCTTCAGGATTTACCATTAGTTGTTTAAACCCTGATGATAAGTCCAAAACAGTGAAATATTTCAAATTAGCGAGTTGATCTAAGATATCGGCAATATCAGGAAGGGGATTATATGATATTATTATGAACTATTGGGATGGAAGTGTGTTTCAGGCGTTGTTGCCAAATAACACATTTGAGTGGTTCTCTTTATTTGGGGGCTAAAACTCCTTCATAACGAGAACTGCCACCAGAAGTTGCAGGGCTCTACCTGCAAGTATCATCTTGCAGGCGTCCCTGCTGAACTGCCTGAGACCATGAGTCTGTATAGAGGGGTTGGGGAAAAGGGAATGGGTTTGAGCAACCCTCAAAACTCTGCGACTTGTTCCTAGAAGATAGGTATCTGTAGTAATTTGTCAGAGTACAAATACAATTTTGTGTGTTTCTGTCTAATGAAAATAAAAAGAAAATTATATTATATTCAGAAATGTAAATAAATGATACAGTAGCCAGTCTATGTTTCGTTTCGATTCCCTTCTTCTTCTTCTTCCTTCTTTGATTCTTTCCATTTTTAATTTCTTCGACACATGTCTGTTGCGGCTCTTACGCCAAATATTTATTTTGTGTTGTTGCTTTTGAAAATGCGTTTATTCGACAATAAGGTGTATACAGCGCATGTGCTCCACATGCATGCTACAGCGGTACTGCCCGCGTTTTCGATCTTGCCGTGTACGGCCGTAACAATTCGGCGCCGCACAAGCGCAGTAACATAATTACTAAAAATAGCTTAAATATGCCCCCCGCCTTGAAAGAAGGAGGCTTTCAATGAATTAAAAACAAAACAGATGAACACAAAGAATGGAAATATCATGCTATAACATTTACAAGTCTTCAATTAACTCTCTCTCAGAGTTTGTTTTGGGCACCGTAACCGCGTCACTTAGTGGAAGTGGGCAAATCTTGGACACAGCTCGCTTTATGACCCCCTTCGATGTTTGGACGCATGCAACTCTGCACACACGATCGGCTCCAGGGATCAGTTGGATGACTCTTCCAAGAAGCCAGTTTTGAGGAGGAAGGTTGGCATCTTTGACAACTACCAAGTCGTCAACGTGAACTTCACCTCGCTGAGTAGTGGTCTTCACTCGTTGCTGCAGCTCGCTGATATATTCCTTGGACCATCTTTGCCAGAAGTGTTGCTTCATGGCCTCTACTTGCTGATAGGTGTTGAGCCGATTCTCTGGGATACCAGTCAGGTCGTAGTCTGGGATGGCAGTGGCAGCCCTTCCAAGCAGAAAGTGTGACTGAGTTAGAGGATTTAAATCGTTAGGGTTACATGATAGGGGTGATAGAGGACGTGAATTGAGCACGGCCTCTATCTGCACCAACAGTGTATAAAATGTTTCAAACGTAAAAAGTCGAGAGCCGACTACTCTTTTTAAATGGCTTCTAGCTGACTTCACCCCAGCCTCCCACAAACCGCCAAAATTAGGCGAATAGGCTGGAATAAATTTCCACGTTACCATTTCGTTAGCAGACGCGGTCACAAGCTCGCTTGTGTTGCTTTCCAAAAACTCGCCAAGCTCCCGAAGTTCAGAGCTTGCGCCTACAAAATTACTACCGTTGTCCGAATACATTACGGAGGGACGACCGCGCCGAGCAATGAAACGTTTCAACGCCAACATGAAGGCTCCAGTGGTCAACGACGTCACTAACTCAAAATGGATCGCTTTCGTTGTGAAGCATACGAACAATGAGAGATAACATTTAGTAACCTTACAACCTCGGCCCTGGCGATCTTTTATGTGAAAAGGTCCCGCGTAGTCCACTCCCGATATTTGAAACGGCAAATTCGGAACTACTCTGTGCTTGGGTAAATTACCCATCAATGGTTCGACCGATTTGGGTTTGGTTCTAAAACACGATATGCATTTGTGCACAGTTTGTCTCGCCAAATTGCGCCCGGAAATTGGCCAAAAAGTTTCTCTGACAGAGGCGAGCAGAAGTTGAGGACCCGCATGGAGAAGTTGTCTGTGTTTGTCAAGAAAAATCAGTTTTGTGAGCCAATGCCTAGAATCGACAACAAATGGGTGTTTTTTACTGAAGCCAAATTCGGAATTTTGAAATCGACCACCGACTCGAATTGTTTCATCGTCATGCATAAATGGAGCCAACCTGATGAGGTGGCTTCTAGGGTTAATGCGCACGTTGTCTGAAAGAGCCTTGTACTCCTTTGGGAAAGATTCTTGCTGAGAAAGTTTGACAAGAATGACTAGAGCATCCCACAATTCCTTTGCCTCAAGAGGACCTGTTTTTAGCTTGCCCTTGCTGCGAAAATATCTTAGAATATAAGCCATAGCTCCCTGAATTCTACGTAAAGTAGAAAAACGCTCAAAGGGAAATAGCTTGACATTCTCGGATGATACAAATGCGACTGTCATGCTACGCATTTCCGGCAAGTTTTGAGTGTCGTCGACGTATGAAGTCGGTACGGTTGGTTGAGAAAGCCACTCTGGGCCTTTCCACCATAGTTTTGACGTTTGTAATGTGCTAGGCTGGAGCCCTCGCGATACCAAATCAGCTGGGTTGTCACTCGTGCTGACATGCTTCCACTGATCGACGTCTGAAAGAGCTTGGATCTCGCTAACACGATGGCTCACGAAAGTCTTTAGCAAATTCGGCGCCGCACAAGCGCAGTAACATAATTACTAAAAATAGCTTAAACAATGTCTTTTGACGTTTTGGAGTATTACACTCGTCTTCAGGTTTTCGTTGGTTCGTGTTTTTCTTTTCGGCAACGAGCTCTAAACCCATTGCCATCTTTGTCATTAGGTTGTCGAAGCTTTCTTCAATCAGCCCGTCTCTGTTGCGATTATTCTAGAGGCAGGCCCACGTCCTCCAAAGAAAGAATTAAATTTGGAAAAATATGAAGTAAATGAAGAACAAGGTGCGGGTCTACGCGAAATTGGTGAGCTACAACTCAATTTCATTAATGTTTGAGGTTGATAAACTGATTTTTAAGTTTTTTTCAGACAATTCGTCTAAATGATATTCATTTTCCATAATATATTTGTCTTCAACTTTTTGAAGATATTCGCCAATTTTTTGTCTTCAGCGGTTGTTGTACTAAATTTTTGACGGGCAAACTTTTTTCACACACATTTTTTCAATCCCCCAAATCTTTTCTACCGGATTTAACTCCGGACGGTATGGCGGTAAACGAAGAACTTTGTGCGTTCATGCCTTTTCCCTTATTCTGTCAATTACATATTTTTTATTTAATGGCTTATGTCGTTTTATAATTACGTATAACTCTGGCTTCGTCATTTTTTTTCAAACGGAATGCGTCTTTCTTGAAGCCATGATGTAGGTTGTTTCCTGAACGTGATGGCAGGTTATGAATTAATTGGGTTTCTGACCACGTGTTTGCCGCTTTTAAATCTAATAGTTTATTTACGATTTATAAGTTATTTTAATTTTTTTACATAATTCGGTTTTCCAGTGATGCGTACCTATATCTTATAATGATAAATAATTGATTGGTAAATATATTGATGCATTCTCTTTTTGAATTCTTCGTCATCCTCTAGTCTCTTGTTCGGATAGCAAAATGAGCAATCTTCAAATTATTAACAGTTAATCGTTGCCTAAATAGAAATCTACAGGCAGATCTCGTAAGAGTGTAAGTGTAGCAGACTAGCACTTTCACAATTCTGCTTGTGGTTTCAACTATATTATGACTAATGATAGAACACTTTCGATGGTTCCGATGAAATCTATTTTTGAGATTATGTTGGTCTATTGATTATGCCAACTTTATGATCATCGTGGTAACTTTGGCCACCTCAGAAATTTGCTCTAGGATTGATGATTATCATTCACCATAGTCACTGATACATCTTTTTTGTATATTATTTAGGGAAAGACGACAATACATGCTGGGTGCACATCCCAAATGATATGAACTTTTGCTTACACTTAATTTTAAATGGAGTGTGTTTTTGAAATTGTGGCATCCTACCGACTGCGCCAGTTGTATGACCACTTTCACACTGTTGATGTCGTTTGTCCAGCGTCACTCATTAATTGGCCCCTTAATATAAACTCTTCCCTAACACTTTTCAATCAGCTCATGGTGCTCATGGAGCAACTCGAGGGGTTTGGGTACATTTGCTGTAATATTTCCAGGAATTGCACTAAATCTAGTTTAATATTCCTAAAGAAGTAACAGTGATCAACGATTCCAGTGTTGAAAGTTCTTGCACGCTGTAGCTGTACTTCTCTTTGTGGCATCAAAGAAGCCTGAATTACACGGGTTTTTGGCCTAGAACTCTCATACCTTAACTACTTATATATTTTTAAAATTTCCTTTTTAGGTCTTACATTCTAACCGTCTATCTCTCTCTATATCTCTCTCTTTATGTTTCATTTTTCATTCCTCATTCCTGATTCCTTTTCCTCGTTTTGGTCGCTTTGGTTTTTAAGTTTTTTTTTGTCTCTTTGATTATTTTAGTGTTGATAGCTTCTTTTGACTCTTATTCGTTGTCTCTTTTATCTCTTATGGCTCTACTGTTTGTTTTGTCTCTTTGTTACCTCTTGTTTATTTGTCTCTTGAGACTCTTTGGATTGATTTCTTGTCTATTTATTTTGTTTACTTTTTTATGTCGTTTCTTTAGTGTATTTTTTTTATCTCGTTGATCTCTTTGGTATCTATTTTGTATCCTTTTTTCTTTTTAATTTAGGTTTTGGATCTCTTTGACCTTTTTGGTACGTTTTGTCTTATTTTATATCTAATCTAATTCCTCATTCTTCATTCCTCATTCGTCATTCCTCATTCCTGATTCGTCACTTCCGAATCCTCATAATTCCTCATTTCTCATTTATAATTCATAATTCCACATTATGTGTAATATACTAATAATATTAAGGTCTTTGGGTTTTTTTTTTCTCTTTTTATTTCGTTTACTCTGTTGTTTCTTTAGTGTATTTTACTGTTTTTATCTTGTTGCTCTCTTTGGTATCTATTTTGTATCCTTTGATTTTTAATTTGGTGACTTTGATCTCTTTAATCTCTTTTGTCATTTTGGTCCGTTTTGTCTTACTTTTTACTTTTTTTTTGTTTTTTGTATCTTTTTACTCTTTCTTGGTGTTTTCTATTATGTATGTACTTTTGTCTCTTAGTCACTTTCTCCTTTTCTCCCCTAATATTTCACTCTATATATAATCTAATTTATATCACTTATCTCGACCATGGTCTTGCATCTCTCCCTCTCTCTATTTTTCTTGCTTCCATTCTATTTATCACATTTTCTACTCTTCTGTGTTTTCTCACTTTTGACTTTTTTACCACGAGTCGTTCAATTTATCATTCTAGACTTCTATTCTGGTTTTTCTTGCTTCCTAGACGTTTCTTTCATTCTGCTCTTTGAATTTCCGATTCTCTCGTTTTATTGTAAACTGTTATGTTTCCATGCTTCTATCCGTTTTTGTTTCTTTCTATTCCTTTCATTTGTTGTCTGTACTCTTGTATGTTTTTTTTCTTAACACTTTGTTTTTTCTGTAATGGGCGTGGACCCGAGATGACTCATCGCTGTAGCGGACGTTCCAGTGGAAACCAGTCAGTTTCACCGCGCCATGTGTAAATAAATAGTGCGTAATAAATTGTAAATAATGTAAATGCTGTATATAAGAAATGCAAATAAATTGTACATAGTGTTCAAATAAATAAATGGAACCCTGAAACGCTACACTTCCATCATTATATCTCTGTGTGCTTCTTCATTCTTTAAAGCTTTCTATATCATTGACATTCTCTATTTTATTTTTCTCTTTCATTCTTTCGTTTATCTATATACATATTTTTGAAATTTTGTTTTTATCGTTTTATTTCATTTACTATGACTATTGTTACCTTTATTTTTCTCACTCTCTAGCTATCCCTCTAGCTCTTTATGTATTATCTCTCTTTGTGTTTCATTCTTCATATCATACCTCTTTCTCTTCCCCAAACTTTTGCTAAATATATGATTTATGTTATTCTTCCGCATTTCTCTTTTGATTTTTTGTCATGTTAGAAGGATTAAGGAATTAGTTCAATTTAAACCTTCAATGACTTCTGGGAATCAAAAATGGAAGGGGGCTACAACAAAGACATGAAACTAAAATGTGGAAAACTAAATTTACATAACCTACTGGATGTTTGAATCATTTATGAAGACCCATTTCTTTATTTATCTCATCCTTTTTGTTATCGTTTTCACTTATGATAATTATCATTTTTAATAATATATTTCCCATAGTGACAGCACCCCCCTGCAGCGGTCCCAGCAAAAATCCAGCCACCTTATGCAACCAGTACTACGAGTGTCTGCCGCAGTGGTGGTGGTGGGCACCCACCCTGCAGACCTGCCCAGATGGTCAAGTCTTCGACCAAACCATAAATGACTGCTCTTCTGTTGTGTCAGGAAGATGTGCTCTAAGTCCGGCTACAACACCACCCCCTCAAGTCCCCACAACCGTTCATACTTTACAATAAGATAAGTACCAAACAAATTATATGATAAAAATGTAATTTCAGTTACTCCACCAACCTGTACCGGAGCAGGGAACTACCCAGGTCCAGATTGTACTCAGTACTACCAGTGTGTGTATGTATTGTGGTGGTGGGATGCTGCGCTCCTGACTTGCCCAGTTGGGCAAGGGTTTGATGCTGGGACGGGGCAGTGTGGTGTTGTTCCCAATTGTTCATAAAGTGAGAATAAATATAGTACGTTATCAAACTTTAGGGTTTTTTATTATCACTATCATTTCTACTTTGTTGACTCTTCGTATGATTTACATCTTTCTAAGCAGGTCCTTTGCAAATTCTTCAATTCAGTTTTATTGGTAAATTTTAGCCAGTTCGGGTTGGAACCAAATAATATATTAAAGTGCCAATTACATAGTACCAAAATATGAAGGGTCAAGACATAACGATAAGGCACTTTTCAGAACTCCGACATTCGGCGTGGCTCTTTGCCGCTTTGTGCCCTTTATTCTTCAGTTCTTACTCAGCGTTGGTTAATTCAAGTCAACAGAGACAAAATAACTTTTAAATGACCGCAAGCTGCTGTCGGCCTCATAACGAAAGACAGTTATTAAAGGATTTATCTGAGTGACAATCTAGTTATATTAAGTTAGGGAATCACTTTGTTTCGAATTGAACGCGCCTGTGGTTCGGACCCTGTAACTAGAAGTCAACAACATATTTGAACTTTCTGAAATTGACAACAATATCTAAAACCAAATTACAACGACTTTAGCAAGTTATTCGCGGTGTCCGTGACTCATAAGTTTCGTAATTTATGCTACTGCAGAGAAAGGAGGACTGAATGCAACTGATACGAAATTTCTGGGTTCGCGCGCGGTCCACGGAATACTTCGAGTAACAATAGTGAACATTATTTTAAACAAAGGCTAGAATTCTTAACAAGACATCATGGCGGGTTTTATGGTCATCATGGCAGACAAAATGGCCGAATAACGGTAAAAAATGAAATGGCTTTTATCTAGGAGTTTCTGGTATGCACGTGGAACAAACGCCGGTCAATTTCATGGCATCCTCATTATATTGAGTATGACAAAAAGAAATATATAGAATAAAGGTTACCTGTAACTACGTCGGCCGGCACCACACACACGATTGTTAATTTAAATTCAACCGATCCTTCTGGTAACGTGAAATTTCGACAATGCAATTTAAACATAGAGCACACTCAACTCAAAAACAGGAGAACTCATAGTGGAATAAAATCAGATAAAAACAAAGAATTAACGTCAGTTACGACTTAATGCTTCTAACGTTAAAAGTGGAATGTTCATGAAACTTTAAACCTTTCGGTTGAGAAATTGAAGTATTGAGAAAAGTTAAAGCATAAATGAAAACTAAGAATTTAAGACGAAAAGTTACACACCGTAATAAGATCTTCAGGACTTGAGTAAAATAAGAATTTATGAAACTTTAAACCTGTAAGTTGAGAAATTGAAGTGTTGAGAAAAGTTAAAACTTAAAAGTGGAAACTAAGAACTTGAGACGAAAAGTTACACACCGTTAAAAGTTCTTCATGACTTGAGTAAAAATAAGAATTTATGAAACTTTAAACCTTTAAGTCGAGAAATTGAAGTGTTGAGAAAAGTTAAAGCTTAAAAGTGAAAATTAGGAACTTAAGACGAAAAGCTACACACCGTAATAAGATCTTCAGGACTTGAGTAAAATAAGAATTTATGAAACTCTGAATCTGTAAAATTGAGAGAAATGAAATGTTGAGAAAAGTTAAAACTTAAAAGTGAAAAACTAAGAACTTGAGACGCTTTGTTACAGTGTTGAGAAAAGTTAGAAGTTAAAAGTGAGGACTAAGAACTTGAGACGAAGAGTTACACAGCGGTAGTAAGATCTTAAGGACTTGAGTAAACAGGAATATGTGAAACTTTAAACTTGTAAATTGAGAAATTGAAATGTTGAGAAAACTTAGAAAATAAAAAGTGAAAGCTAAGAACTTGAGACGAGTAGTTACACAGGCCTTAAAATATTCAGGACATAAGTAAAACAAGAATCTATGAAACTATAAACCCGTAAATTGAAAAATTGAAGTGTTGAGAAAAAATTAGAACTTAAAAATGAAAACTAAGAATTTGAGATCAGGATCTGAGTAAACTAAAATCTATGCAATTTAGAATCTGTAAAATCAAGCGGATTGAATTGTTGATAAAAGTTAGAACATAAAAGTTAAAAACTAAAAACTTGAGACTGACTAAAAATGAAAACTCAGAATTTGAGACCTAAAGTTACACACCGGTAATAAGATCTTCAGGACTTGAGTAAAATAAGAATTTATGAAACTTTAAACCAGTAAGTTGAGAAATTAAAGTGTTGAGAAAAGTTAAAACTTAAAAGTGGAAACTAAGAACTTGAGACGAAAAGTTACACACCGTAAGAAGATCTTCAGGACTTGAGTAAAATAAGAATTTATGAAACTTTGAACCTGTAAAATTGAGAGAAATGAAATGTTATGAAAAGTTAAAACTTAAAAGTGAAAAACTAAGAACTTGAGTCGCTTAGTTACAGTGCTGAGAAAAGTTAAAGCTTAAAAGTGAAAACTAAGACCTTGAGACGAAAAGTTACATACCATAATAAGATCTTCAGGACTTGAGTAAACTAAATCCTCCTTCCACCAACTAGCAGGGACGCCAACCGTTTCTTTAGTCAGGCCAACTTTATCGCTCTGCCAACCTCTGCCGGATGTTGCTAACTTCAGAGCAACTTGCCGGATAGGCAACTCGAAGTTCTCCTATGCCTGGTATGATGTATTTTAGGGATATCTCAGTGTTAATACATGATTTCAAAAACTGTGAAGAAGTGAAGTACCACCTTTCTGAACCCTAATAAAATGATATTTTTACAGAGCGTACCGCATGTTTTCAAGGTAAGTCATCTGAATTGAAACCTAATTTGATATGTCACACTTCCAAGTTTCCAAGTGGTACCAAATTATTATTTATTTTAAATTGTAAGGGCTACACATGATTTAAACATGAAATTGACTAAATAAGTTTAAAATGCCATAACAAAAATTAAAAAGGGATTTTTGTGTTGTGTACAATATATTTTCACCGTAACTCACCAAAAACTGTGATTAATGGTTTAAGTAGTAAATTTTAGCCTAATTTGCTGGGTCACACTTTGTGTTTGAATCATCAATATACTAGGGTTCCAAGTGGTACCAAACTAATACTTACTTAAACATATAGGTGTTACGCATGATTTCACGCTAAAATTGACCCAATGGCTTGAAAATGTCATCAAAAAGATAATTAAAATGTGATTTTTTGAAAAATAAGTACCACCTTTCTGGATTTTTCTGAAATAATATTTTTGCACAGTCTCCCACATAGTAAGTCACCTAAAACCGTGATCTATGGTTTCAGCAGTGAATTATGACCAAATTTGATGTGCCACACTTCTTGTCTAACCCAACAATACACAAGGGTTCCAAATGGTACCAGAGTAATATTTATTTAAAAACATATTTGTTACGCATGATTTCAGGCTAAAATTGGCTGATGAAATTAAAAATGGCTTGAGAAATGAAGTACCACCTTACCGAACCCCACAAAAATGCAATTGTGATTTTTAGTTGTGTCAGTCCATTTTAACCCAATTTAATGTGTCACACTTCCGGTGTGAGCTAACAATATTCATGGGTTCCAAATGGTACCAAACCAATATCTACTTTAAAATTGAAGTCTTGCACATGATTTCAAGCTGAAACTGAACCAGATGAAAATGACATAAAACGTTAAGTACCACCTTTCTGAACCCTACTAAAATGGTACTTTTACAGAGCGTACTTTATGTTTTTAAGGTAAGTCATCTAAAATTTTCATTGATTGTTTCTGTATTGAATTGAAACCTAATTTGATATGTCACACATCAGGATTGAAGCAAAAAAGATACTTAGGTTCGAAGTGGTACCAAATTATTATTTCTTTTAAATTGTAAGGGCTACATATGATTTAAACTTGAAATTGACTAAATAAGTTTAAAATTCCATAAAAAAAAATAAAAAGGGATTTTTATGTTGTGTACAATATATTTTCACCGTAACTCACCAAAAACTGTGATTATTGGTTTAAGTAGTAAATTTTAGCCTAATTTGATGGGTCACACTTTGTGTTTGGATCAACAATATACTAGGGTTCCAAGTGGTACCAAACTAATACTTACTTAAACATATAGGTGTTACGCATGATTATACGCTAAAATTGACCAAATGACTTGAAAATGTCATCAAAAAGATAATAAAACTGTCATTTTTTGAAAAATAAGTACCACCTTTCTGGATTTTTCTTAAATAATATTTTTGTACAGTCTACCACATAGTAAGTCACCTAAAACCGTGATCTATGGTTTCAGCAGTGAATTATGATCAAATTTGAAGTGCCACACATCTTGTCTGACCCGACAATACACAAGGGTTCCAAATGGTACCAGAGTAATATTTATTTAAAAACATATTTGTTACGCATGATTTCAGGCTAAAATTGGCTGATGAAATTAAAAATGGCTTGAGAAATGAAGTACCACCTTTCCGAACCCTACTAAAATGCAATTGTGATTTTTAGTTGTGTCAGTCCATTTTAACCCAATTTAATGTGTCACACTTCGGGTCTGAGCTAACAATATTCGTGGGTTCCAAATGGTACCAAACCAATATCTACTTTAAAATTGAAGTCTTGCACATGATTTCAAGCTGAAACTGAACCAGACGAAAATGACATAAAAAGTTAAGTACCACCTTTCTGAACCCTACTAAAATGGTACTTTCACAGAGCGTACTTCATGTTTTCAAGGTAAGTCATCTGAAATTTTCATTTATTGTTTCTGTATTGAATTGAAACCTAATTTGATATGTCACACTTCAGGATTGAAGCAAAAAAGATACTAAGGTTCGAAGTGGTACCAAATTATTATTTATTTTAAATTGTAAGGGCTACACATGATTTAAACTTGAAATCGACTAAATAAGTTTAAAATGCCATAAAAGAAATTAAAAAGGGATTTTTGTGTTGTGTACAATATATTTTCACCGTAACTCACCAAAAACTGTGATTATTGGTTTAAGTAGTAAATTTTAGCCTAATTTGATGGGTCACACTTTGTGTTTGGATCAACAATATACTGGGGTTCCAAGTGGTACCAAACTAATACTTACTTAAAAATATAGGTGTTACGCATGATTTCACGCTAAAATTGACCAAATGACTTGAAAATGTCATCAAAAAGATAATTGAAATGTGATTTTTTGAAAAATAAGTACCACCTTTCTGGATTTTTCTTAAATAATATTTTTGTACAGTCTACCACATAGTAAGTCACCTAAAACCGTGATCTATGGTTTCAGCAGTGAATTATGACCAAATTTGAGGTGCCACACTTCTTGTCTGACCCAACAATACACAAGGGTTCCAAATGGTACCAAAGTAATATTTATTTAAAAACATATTTGTTACGCTAAAATTGGCTGATGAAATTACAAATGGCTTGAGAAATGAAGCACCACCTTTCTGAACCCTACTAAAATGCAATTGTGATTTTTAGTTGTGTCGGTCCATTTTATTTAATGTGTCACACTTCGGGTTTGAGCCAACAATATTCGTGGGTTCCAAATGGTACCAAACCAATATCTACTTTAAAATTGAAGTCTTGCACATGATTTCAAGGTGAAATTAACTGAACCATATGAAAATGACATTAAGTTAAGTACCACCTTTCTGAACCCTACTAAAATGGTATTTTCACATAGCGTACTTAATGTTTTCAAAGTAAGTCATCTAAAATTTTCATTGATTGTTTTTTGTATTGAACTGAAACCTAATTTGATATGTCACACATCAGGATTGAAGCAAAAAAGATTCTAAGGTTCGAAGTGGTACCAAATTATTATTTATTTTAAATTGTAAGGGCTACACATGATTTAAACTTGAAATTGACTATATAGGTTTAAATGCCATAAAAAAAATAAAAAGGGATTTTTCTGTTGTGTACAATATATTTTCACCGTAACTCTAAATTTAAGCCTAATTTGATGGGTAACACTTTGTGTTTGAACCAACAATATACTGGGGTTCCAAGTGGTACCAAACTAATAGTTACTTAAACATAAAGGTGTTACGCATGATTTCACGCTAAAATTGACCAAATGACTTGAAAATGTCATCAAAAAGATAATTAAAATGTGATTTTTTGAAAAATAAGTACCATCTTCCTGGATTTTTCTTAAATAATATTTTTGCACAGTCTACCACTTAGTAAGTCACCTAAAACCGTGATCTATGGTTTCAGCAGTGAATGATGGCCAAATTTGACGTGCCACACTTCTTGTCCGACCCAACAATACACAGGGGTTCCAAATGGTACCAAAATAATATTTATTTAAAAACATATTTGTTACGCATGATTTCAGGCTAAAATTGGCTGATGAAATTAAAAATGGCTTGAGAAATGAAGTACCACAAAATAATACCGAAATTCTAAAATTATAAAGAATTTAAAACTTTTTCTTTTAGTTTCGTCTTTATCTTTTAAATTTCTGTTTGTCTTCACCTTGTCTCATTCCTGTTCGTAACCCTCTACACTGCGCGGTGTATTGTTGGTTGCCGGCGTTCTTTGTTATTGCCGTTGCCGCGTACTTCTCTACTCCTCGACACTTTTCCTTCTATGCTTCTTTTTCCTTCTTCGCTGTCTTCTTCACCCCGTCACTTCCCTCCGCGTGTTATAATCTCGGTCGGTAATCTAGTAATGTCTTGGCGAAATAATAAAAGTGAAATTAACGAAATGACATAATGTCAGATTTACGAAATATAAAAATATCACACTTAACATTAAATTAACCAAATATCAAAATATCCAATGAGGAAGGATTCAGATTTCATATAGCTGATATATGTACACATATCAGTAAGTATATCAAACGCAGTAATGAAATATCAAATTAACGATTCAAATAATAAAACATGAAATTATAGAAATATCTCAGTGTCAAATTAAGAGACACCAAATTTACAAAACCTCAAATATTTTGAGACCAATGCGAAATAGAAAAACGTGAAGTTAAGGAAAAATCAGAACATCACATAAACGAAAGAGCAAACTGCCCAAATATCAAATTAGGGAAACTAAAAACATGAAGGTAATGTAATACGAAACCAGCAAATTAATGATATATTAAATTTCAAAAAAGACATCAGAATACCAGCTTTAAAATATCAACTTCCTGAAAGACAAGATATCATAATATCGAAATTGCAAATGAACATTTATCAAATAAACGAAATAGTAAACTCTCGCAGGATGTGAAGGCAGTGTAGGAGAGAGGTGGGAAGGTCCTGGGGTTTAACACCCAGGATTACGCTCTGGCTTTACACGGCCGTCATCAGACCGATGCTGAGTTACGGAGCAATTGTCTGTTGGCAAAGAGTCATAAACAAACAAAATAAACAAATAAACAACGATGGCATGTGTCGCTGTGACGGGTGCCATAATTTTTTTGGCGCCGTGGCTAACCAGACAAGCGGCCCCCCGGAACCTCCCCGGCCCGGCGTTCTGTCCGAGCGAGGCTGTCTTCTCCTCCTGCTTTGTCCCCCGGGATCATCTCTTGGCATAACTTCAAGGGGAAACCTGACTTGCCTTTCGGCTTCTTCCGTGGTCATTCCCGCGTTTTAACGCACGGACTCTTGCTTCTGCGGCACCGTTCTCTCCGTCGCCGCCGGTCCTCTGGTGTCCACCAGTACGCCGGTCTTCGTCCCGGGGTCCTCCCTTGTTGGCGCCTTCTCCTGGGAAACACACCGTCAGAGCCTGCGTCAACTCGAGACTGCCAGCCCGCGAACGAGCTGCACCTTCTCTCTCAAAACGAGGGCCTCCACCCTGAACCGTGAAGGTCAGGTACCTGTAATCACTAAGGGACTCTTCCTCGTCGAGGACAGAGGCAGAAGTTAGCGTCAAGTCAATAAAGGAAGAATATACTCCCCTCATCAACGTCGGTTTCTCTCCGTCGTTGTGGACGACTAGTCCCAGCGATGCCACAAACTCCGACACGGCGATCCCTCTGCGGTCTCGCCCCATTCCGGCGACTTGGCATTGAAGTCCCCGGCAATGATACACGGCTTCGTCTGACCCCATACGCTGTGGGCCATTCGGTCCAAGGCTGCCTCCAGCTCCTCAAATTCTGCATTTTGGGACATGTAACAGCTGTACACCGTCCACTCATCGAATTCCATCCACACGAAACACACATCTCTGCCTTTGGCACTGGGGTGAAGGCTCCGATTCTTGATCACTATGGCGGCATCACTGCTTCGATCCATGTACCACCTCTTGCTACCTGCAGCTCTTACATTGGGTTCACTCACCAGGGCTACATCCCAACTGCTCTCCCGGGTAGCTTAGTGGAGTACGGTGAACCAGGGGTCAGCTGTCGAGTTTGGCGGAGGGTACATAAATAGTCACGGGTTTTTACAGGTTTTTAATTTACACGGAATATATACAGGGGTAGATATTTACAGGGCTTATATATATTTGCGGTTTATATACAAAGGTTTACAATGTTACGGAACCGGTTTCCGGGGACCAAACAGTCGTGCCCTACACTACCCGCCGTGTCGTTCGGGGTCGGAGGTGGGGTAGAACAGGGTCGGCGGATGGAAACGCCGCCCAAAAAGAATCTGTCCGGATATCTCGGTTTTCGACCAGCAGGTGCACCGTAAACTAGACACCTGGACAGCCTCTTGGAAGAAGCCACCACAGGCGCCCTGCCCCGTTACACTAGGTCGACACCCAAGCTACCAGGACATTTTTATTTTCGGTCGGTGGTCGGGAGTCCCAGCAAGAGACCCGCCCGGATATCCCAATAATCGACCAGCAGGTGCACCGAAAACCAGACACTTGGACAACCTCTCGAAAGAAGACACCACAAATGCCCTTTAGGTCGGTGAGAAGGAAACGACAAGCGGGCAGCAGGTAAGGTAGGGGTTACTGTTTCCTACGGTGGTCGGTCCGGTCCTTCTGGTCTGCTGCTGGTGGACGGGAGGGCATGAACTCACTCACTGGTCACGATCACTCACCACCCGAACAGTCATCACACTGGAACCAACTGGAACGGTCGGATAACCAACTGATTTCTGCCGGGTTCTGTTCGCCCTTTTATAGGGGCTTGTGACGAAACGAAACGATGGCTACTCATCCAAGGTCTTCACCGCTATACGATTCGGCGTCCTATTCTCCCGGAACGATGGTGAATCCGGGCGGCGTACATACTCCGGAACTACAGGGCCTGGAGCGCGGTGTCGTTCCGATCACGGGAGTGAAGGAATCATCCCGATACGTCAAAGTTAAGCATTTATTTTTCCATTTAAACGGCGTGATGGAAAGGGCGTGGTCCGGGGCTACAAGAGCGAAAACTGGAAGTGGTCGTAGCGACTTCGGGACGGTCTCATTGGAAGCGGGCAAATTTTATGATAATCGGACCGAAAGAATTGTCCCGGTCCGATGCCTGCAAGTATTTTTTTGGCGAGTTAAGAAATGCAATTTTACGGCGTGCTGCGATCGGTTTTATTCATGCGGCAAAGACACAAGCGGGTGGGATTAACGAGCGGCGCCCGTTGCTAATGGAACTCGATGCATTCGGTCTTCACAGACTTTGTAACTTGTTACAGCGGCTTCTCATCTCCTCCGCGCCGCTGCCTCTTGCGAGTCGCTGCACATGCCACACCTCTTGCTCTATGTCCTGGAACCTGGCACACGGGACAGTTCGTTTGCTTGTCGCAATTTCTCGCGACATGCCCATTTTCGCCACATTTTCGGCACAACTGACTGCGGTCCGTTCCCTTGCACTCTCTGGCTAGGTGGCCCGACTGACCAGAATGATCTGGATGCGTCCTCTGGCGAGGAGTGCCTCCGCCACTTTCTTGGGGGCCTTGATCGTGGCCGCCTTGCTGTCTCCGTACGCTCCCCGCTCCTTTCCAAGTGCCTCACGTAGGCCTATCAGTATTTCCTCCTTCGTGGTTATCGCGTCGAGGTCTTTGACATTCAAGACGCGGTCCCCACCATCTCCATCCCCGATCTCTTGGGCGTTCTGCTCGCCCTTATCCATTACCAAGAGGAGATCTCCATTCTTGGTTTTCCTCGCACTGCTAATAGTGCAGTTCCCTTGTTCTGTCTGTTTTGCTTCGGAGGATGCGGCGTGGCCCTGGCCTCGCTCTTCCGCTCTTCCGGATGGTAATGACATCATGTCGCATTCCCTCCACGCTGCCGACCCGCTCTCGATACTCCGGGTGTCGAAAGTGGAAAAGCTTCATCAGAGGTCCCACCTCCTCCTTCTTTCTCGACGTGATAACAGCCAGGTCCAAGTCTTCAGGCGCCCCGAAAGGACTGGCCGCCAGAATTCTTGTCGTCTGGAATGCCCCTTGGTTCCATTCCAGTGCCGCAACTGGTCTGAAATCTTCAAAAGGTTCGTCTCTTCCTCTTGCTCGGCTGCAAGGTCACATCGGACACTCGCCTGCTTGCATTCCACGCCGCATTGCACCTCTGCATGCGAACGACCTTTCTTGGAGGAGGCGTCCTTCGCTTCCGCACCTCTCATCCGGCCTAAGTCGCCCGGACGGCCCCCAATGCTTGACCTCCGTCGGGATTTCTCGTCTTCGAGGGCGCTCATCAGTGCGCCTTTTAGCTTTTATGCAGCTTCGAAGACCTCCTCAAGGTCTTCAAATCCGTACTTGACCTTACATGCCGTATTCGGAGCCTCATCGATCCGCTTACGCAACTTCTTTATGTGAAGTGCCACCTCCCTCATCGCCGTTTGTCTACCGACATTGGCACCTTCTGCGGCCTCCTCGGTACCACCGGTAGCGGAGCCGCCCCCTCTCCCTTGAAAACGGAGTCGCTTCCCTCTGTTTCCATTTCTGGCAATACGATCTTCATCGGGCTGCACCCCACGGATACAGTGTCCTGTTGCCAATGCACCTCCTTCTCTTTCGTGGACACCACGAGTGCCATGATTCTCGTTCTCTTGTCCTGTGGCCAAGATAACAGCAGTCGTTCCTGCCGCGCCTCCAGCTCGGTGACCCCGGCATGAACTTCATTGGCGTAGCTTGTGATCTCAGCGTCGACATTGAATTGCTTGCCCAGTGCCGACCTTAAACTATAACTATTAGCCACCAATCCTTCAATCAGTGCTTTAATCTCTTCCCTCTCCGTCTGTCTCTCTGACTCCGGTATCTCTTCCAGCCTTTTCCATTTCCTTGGAGCCGTCTTGTCTTTGTCTTCAGGCGAGCTGCAGACGAAAGTTACCTGGTCTAAAGTCCGGAGTCTTCCGGACTTTCCACCTTTTTGCTGGGGCATGCCCATCCTGTTCAGAAGCACAAACGGCGACTGCTCGAGCTTTGGGTCTTGTTCGACCTGCTCTTCTTTCTTCGACGCGCTCCACATGCCCGCCGTTGATACTACCAAGTCTTGCGGCGTACCGCTTATTGACTCCCTCCTTTTTGTCTCGACGCTGGAAGCGCCCACCACACCTGGAGCATTTGTGTTAATTTTGTTCCCACGAGTACGGGGCGATTCACGATTCACCCCCGGGGTGACGCCCATTCCGGGGAGAAGGCTAGATACTGCAGGGTGCGCCAAGTGCCCTACAGAGAGTCAACCAGGGAGTCATCCATGCGACAGCCCACTACCCCCTTGGCCCCTGCCTATGGAGTAGCAGGCCCCTGAGCCCCTCTACCAACGACAAGGTCTCACGGCTCCTTGGGGGGTTCGTGGAGGTCATGGCACTTGTTTCCGCTCGCAGGCTGCGAAATGGTAACCTTTGGAAAGGTGGGAAATCAGAACGCGGGCACGTCCGCATCCTGAGCGAGTGACTCTACAGAGTACCTCTCGGGTTCGGACCGCATCTGTCCTTCTTCACGAATGGATCAAGAACGAAAGCAGGCTCTGGAGCGGGAACTCTCATCCCCGAAATGAACTGCAATCTCCTTCGAAGGGGGTGACTCCCTGGAGTCGCCGGGGAGGTATACTGAGGTAAAGACTACCTATATGACGTTCCCTGCAAAGTCCAGGTTGACCTGCACAGCCGTGATTTTCCGGTTGCAGTAGCCCGTCAGTTGTTGACCTGAAACATAAACACAAGTTTTGGGTCTTTCTTTGAGGCTAATTATCGAAATTAATGAACAGCAGGTAGTGAAACTGTGCCGTGGCCGCCGTGGCAGAGTGCAAGGATCCTGCTTACGTCGTCTTCGTGCTTGCATAGACAATGACGGTAAACATTTTGAACAATTTCTAAAATTATGTCAATGTTAAAATGTTGTCTTCTTCCCAACAGAGCGCCGACGGTTATGGGCAGTGGAGAGAACTCGGGATAGCGCTAACTCAGTGATCATCGGGGTACAAAAGCGGGCCCAATACGGTGTCGGGAAGTATTTTATTTCGGAGTATTTGTCACCGCGGTGCCGGGAAACGGGGAAAACTCACGGTCTGGGGTTTTACCCGTTTCCAAGAACAAGAAAAGAATTCAGAGAATGGAAAAAGTTCATTCTCGGAATTTAAATAATGGAGAAATACCAAAATATACACAGTGCACCATTTAGCTATTGTATTATTAGAAATCGGAAGTTCACTACTTATTATTAATTAACAAACTACACAATAAAGACGAACATATTATCAACATAAGACGAACGAAACGTAAGTAATAATTATTATTGTGGTACAAAGTTTAACATAATCTTAAATAAAAAATTGTGTTTTATTGACCAAAAATTTGACTTTAGTAAATCCGTTGCACACTCTCCCCTAGTTGCAGGTAGTTTGTGAACGCGTCTCCTTACAAAGTAATGACTAATTATTTATTGTAATATTAGTGATTAGAAAACTACGAGGGGGGATCTTTATATTATCTACCTAGCCATGAAGAAAACAAGGCACGATCGCAAATTTTTGCCGTAATGTTTGTAGCTGTGACATTTTAATGTATACTGACCAAGTTTGGTGCAGATCCAATGTTAGAACAACTATAGATATGGAACATCCACCTTACAGTCCGGACTTGGCACCGTGTGTCTATTACCTCTTTCCTTAAAAAATCAGTTGCGTGGACGTCGGTTTGTTTGATGAATGCCATGAAAGAAGCGGCGGAGGTGATTCTTGAAGACCTTCCGAAAGAATTTTTTTGGAAGGTATAGCCTTATTGAATAAGTGTGTGACCATTAGTGGATCTTATATCGAAAAATAAAATATTACTTTTCTTCAAACCATATTCCTTCATGGCTAGGTAGATAATATAAAAATGTCCCCTCATACAAAGCACTCTAGTTTTCTTATCTCAAACTACAATAAAGCATAAAAAATCACACTTACTAATATTACTTGTCGAAGCACGTTTTCCACTCAGTCATCGTGGCGATGGACGTCTTAGCTTTATTTCACCATAACAATTATTTATATCGTCTGTTGCAAATCACCGTGTGAAACAATGAGACTGATTTTTATGGTAACTATAATTAAAATTTAAATTCAAGTTGTAATTTGAGTGTTTTAGTGCCTGGTTCTAAAATCTGCACTTTTAGTTGCTGCTAGGAATCGCAATTGCGGCAGAAATAATATCCAGTGTGTCGGGTCTTATCGGTATAAGTTTTGTGCAAGAATCGGGGGCAGACGTGTTCCTGTTGGGAAGACTTACGAGTGTCCCAAAGGAGCAGTATGTGATGACAGCAAGGCATATCCGTAAGTTGATTGACTGTTTGTAATTATTTTTAATTATTTTGGACCGATCCAGGTGTGTTAAGGAGGAAATACAATTATTTAGTGCACTTCTGAGGGAGGTTCCACGTAAGACGGTGGCACCAGGTGAGTTACAACTTAGTATATTTTATTTAATTTTATCACTGAATCAATACAATTGTTTTAATAACAGCCCCAGCTTGTTTCCGAGATTCTAAATCTCCAGCCCCAAAGTGCAACCAGTACTACCACTGCACGCCAATGCTTTGGTGGTGGACCCCTACACTTGAGACCTGTCCTCCAGGATATGCTTTCGATTCTTCCATATCTGATTGTGGACCTGCAGAGGCACTAAACTGCGCAGTTGTTACCACAATAGCACCCAAAACTACAACGGTTCCAGGTACTTGTAAATATTGCTTTCTTTTGAGAGTTTTAAGTTTATTAAATTAAATTAAATTCTGAAAATTTGGCGGAATCACTTTCTTAATTTTTTCCCCATAGTCACAGCACCTCCTTGTAATGGTCCCAGTAAAAGTCCAGCCACTAACTGCAACCAGTACTACGCGTGTGTACGACAGTTGTGGTGGTGGACACCCCAACTGCAGACCTGCCCAGATGGTCAAGTCTTCGACGAAACCACAAGTGCCTGTTCTACTGTTGGTTCAGGAAGATGTGCTCTCAAACAACCAACACAAGCAATGACAACTAAGAAAAAAGCTGCCTCAACAATAAATACGATTCCTGTGAGTAGTAGATGGTTACTTTTTGAGAGTTTTAAATTTGAACAGATCCAATATTTCAACAAAAACAAGCGAAAAGTTTTAATTCTGAAAATGTGGCGAAATCACATTGCTAAATTTTTTCCCATAGTCACAGCACCTCCTTGTAGTGGTCCCAGTAAAAGTCCAGCCACTAACTGCAACCAGTACTACGAATGTGTACGACAGTTGTGGTGGTGGACACCCCAATTGCAAAATTGCCCAAATGGACAAGTTTTCGATCAAAACACAAGTGCCTGTTCTACTGTTGGTTCAGGAAGATGTGCCCTCAAACACACAACACAATCCAGGACAACTGAGAAAAAAACTGCATCAACAACAAATACAATTCCTGTGACTAGTACCACATCAGATGCCACTACAACTGTTGGATCAACAACAAATACGATTCCTGTGAGTAGTTCAGCATACGAACCAAGTAGTACAACTGTTGTATCATCAACAAATACGATTCCTGTTACTACTACAACATCCGAACCGAGTACTCCAACTGCTGAATCTACAACAAATACGATTCCTGTGACTACTACAACATCCGAACAGAGTACTCCAACTGCTGAAGCTACAACGAATACGATTCCTGTGACTAATACATCATCCAAAGCAAGTACTCTAACTGCTGAAGCCACAACAAATACGATTCCTGTGACTAGTACAACATCCGAACCTAGTACTCCAACTGCTGAAGCTACAACGAATACGATTCCTGTGACTAATACAACATCCAAAGCAAGTACACCAACTGCTGAAGCTACAACAAATACGATTCCTGTGACTAATACAACATTGGAACCGAGTACTCCAACTGCTGAAGCTACAACAAATACGATTCCTGTGACTACTACAACATCCGATCCAAGTACTCCAACTGCTGAAGCTACAACGAATACGATTCCTGTGACTAATACAACATCCGAATCGAGTGCTCCAACTGCTGAAGCTACAACAAATACGATTCCTGTGACTAGTACAACATCCGAACCAAGTGCTCCAACTGCTGAAGCCACAACAAATACGATTCCTTTGACTAGTACAACATTCGAACCAAGTACTCCAACTGCTGAAACTACAACAAATACGATTCCTGTGACTAATACAACTTTGGAACCGAGTACTCCAACTGCTGAAGCCACAACAAATACGATTCCTGTGACTACTAAAACATCCGAACCGAGTCCTCCAACTGCTGAATCTACGACAAATACCATTCTTGTGACTAATACAACATCCGATCCAAGGACTGCAACCGCTGAATCTACAACAAATACGATTCCTGTGACTAGTACAAAATCCCATCCAAGTACTCCAACTGCTGAATCTACAACAAATACGATTCCTGTGACTAGTACAACATCCGAACCAAGTGCTCCAACTGGTGAAGCTACGACAAATACGATTCCTGTGACTAGTACAACATCCGAGCCAAGTGCTCCAACTGCTGAAACTACAACAAATACGATTCCTGTGACTAGTACAAAATCCCATCCAAGTGCTCCAACTGCTGAAGCCACAACAAATACGATTCCTTTGACTAGTACAACATCCGAACCAAGTACTCCAACTGCTGAAACTACAACAAATACGATTCCTGTGACTAATACAACTTTGGAACCGAGTACTCCAACTGCTGAAGCCACAACAAATACGATTCCTTTGACTAGTACAACATCCGAACCAAGTACTCCAACTGCTGAAACTACAACAAATACGATTCCTGTGACTAGTACAAAATCCCATCCAAGTGCTCCAACTGCTGAAGCCACAACAAATACGATTCCTTTGACTAGTACAACATCCGAACCAAGTACTCCAACTGCTGAAACTACAACAAATACGATTCCTGTGACTAATACAACTTTGGAACCGAGTACTCCAACTGCTGAAGCCACAACAAATACGATTCCTTTGACTAGTACAACATCCGAACCAAGTGCTCCAACTGGTGAAGCTACGACAAATACGATTCCTTTGACTAGTACAACATCCGAACCAAGTACTCCAACTGCTGAAGCTCCAACAAATACGATTCCTGTGACTAATACAACATTGGAACCGAGTACTCCAACTGCTGAAGCCACAACAAATACGATTCCTGTGACTATTAAAACATCCGAACCCAGTCCTCCAACTGCTGAATCTACGACAAATACGATTCCTGTTACTACTACAACATCCGAACCGAGTACTCCAACTGCTGAATCTACAACAAATACGATTCCTGTGACTACTACAACATCCGAACAGAGTACTCCAACTGCTGAAGCTACAACGAATACGATTCCTGTGACTAATACATCATCCAAAGCAAGTACTCCAACTGCTGAAGCCACAACAAATACGATTCCTGTGACTACTAAAACATCCGAACCGAGTCCTCTAACTGCTGAATCTACGACAAATACCATTCTTGTGACTAATACAACATCCGATCCAAGGACTGCAACCGCTGAATCTACAACAAATACGATTCCTGTGACTAGTACAAAATCCCATCCAAGTACTCCAACTGCTGAATCTACAACAAATACGATTCCTGTGACTAGTACAACATCCGAACCAAGTGCTCCAACTGGTGAAGCTACGACAAATACGATTCCTGTGACTAGTACAACATCCGAGCCAAGTGCTCCAACTGCTGAAGCCACAACAAATACGATTCCTTTGACTAGTACAACATCCGAACCAAGTACTCCAACTGCTGAAACTACAACAAATACGATTCCTGTGACTAATACAACTTTGGAACCGAGTACTCCAACTGCTGAAGCTCCAACAAATACGATTCCTGTGACTAATACAACATTGGAACCGAGTACTCCAACTGCTGAAGCCACAACAAATACGATTCCTGTGACTATTAAAACATCCGAACCCAGTCCTCCAACTGCTGAATCTACGACAAATACCATTCTTGTGACTAATACAACATCCGATCCAAGGACTGCAACCGCTGAATCTACAACAAATACGATTCCTGTGACTAGAACAAAATCCCATCCAAGTACTCCAACTGCTGAATCTACAACAAATACGATTCCTGTGACTAGTACAACATCCGAACCAAGTGCTCCAACTGGTGAAGCTACAACAAATACGATTCCTGTGACTAGTACAACATCCGAACCAAGTGCTCCAACTGCTGAAGCCACAACAAATACGATTCCTTTGACTAGTACAACATCCGAACCAAGTACTCCAACTGCTGAAACTACAACAAATACGATTCCTGTTACTACTACAACATCCGAACCGAGTACTCCAACTGCTGAATCTACAACAAATACGATTCCTGTGACTACTACAACATCCGAACAGAGTACTCCAACTGCTGAAGCTACAACGAATACGATTCCTGTGACTAATACAACATCCGAATCGAGTGCTCCAACTGCTGAAGCTACAACAAATACGATTCCTGTGACTAGTACAACATCCGAACCAAGTGCTCCAACTGGTGAAGCTACAACAAATACGATTCCTGTGACTAGTACAACATCCGAACCAAGTGCTCCAACTGCTGAAGCCACAACAAATACGATTCCTTTGACTAGTACAACATCCGAACCAAGTACTCCAACTACTGAAACTACAACAAATACGATTCCTGTTACTACTACAACATCCGAACCGAGTACTCCAACTGCTGAATCTACAACAAATACGATTCCTGTGACTACTACAACATCCGAACAGAGTACTCCAACTGCTGAAGCTACAACGAATACGATTCCTGTGACTAATACATCATCCAAAGCAAGTACTCTAACTGCTGAAGCCACAACAAATACGATTCCTGTGACTAGTACAACATCCGAACCTAGTACTCCAACTGCTGAAGCTACAACGAATACGATTCCTGTGACTAATACAACATCCAAAGCAAGTACACCAACTGCTGAAGCTACAACAAATACGATTCCTGTGACTAATACAACATTGGAACCGAGTACTCCAACTGCTGAAGCTACAACAAATACGAGTCCTGTGACTACTACAACATCCGATCCAAGTACTCCAACTGCTGAAGCTACAACGAATACGATTCCTGTGACTAATACAACATCCGAATCGAGTGCTCCAACTGCTGAAGCTACAACAAATACGATTCCTGTGACTAGTACAACATCCGAACCAAGTGCTCCAACTGCTGAAGCCACAACAAATACGATTCCTTTGACTAGTACAACATTCGAACCAAGTACTCCAACTGCTGAAACTACAACAAATACGATTCCTGTGACTAATACAACTTTGGAACCGAGTACTCCAACTGCTGAAGCCACAACAAATACGATTCCTGTGACTACTAAAACATCCGAACCGAGTCCTCCAACTGCTGAATCTACGACAAATACCATTCTTGTGACTAATACAACATCCGATCCAAGGACTGCAACCGCTGAATCTACAACAAATACGATTCCTGTGACTTGTACAAAATCCCATCCAAGTACTCCAACTGCTGAATCTACAACAAATACGATTCCTGTGACTAGTACAACATCCGAACCAAGTGCTCCAACTGGTGAAGCTACGACAAATACGATTCCTGTGACTAGTACAACATCCGAGCCAAGTGCTCCAACTGCTGAAGCCACAACAAATACGATTCCTTTGACTAGTACAACATCCGAACCAAGTACTCCAACTGCTGAAACTACAACAAATACGATTCCTGTGACTAATACAACTTTGGAACCGAGTACTCCAACTGCTGAAGCCACACCAAATACGATTCCTTTGACTAGTACAACATCCGAACCAAGTACTCCAACTGCTGAAACTACAACAAATACGATTCCTGTGACTAGTACAAAATCCCATCCAAGTGCTCCAACTGCTGAAGCCACAACAAATACGATTCCTTTGACTAGTACAACATCCGAACCAAGTACTCCAACTGCTGAAACTACAACAAATACGATTCCTGTGACTAATACAACTTTGGAACCGAGTACTCCAACTGCTGAAGCCACAACAAATACGATTCCTTTGACTAGTACAACATCCGAACCAAGTGCTCCAACTGGTGAAGCTACGACAAATACGATTCCTTTGACTAGTACAACATCCGAACCAAGTACTCCAACTCCTGAAGCTCCAACAAATACGATTCCTGTGACTACTACAACATCCGAACAGAGTACTCCAACTGCTGAAGCTACAACGAATACGATTCCTGTGACTAATACATCATCCAAAGCAAGTACTCCAACTGCTGAAGCCACAACAAATACGATTCCTGTGACTACTAAAACATCCGAACCGAGTCCTCCAACTGCTGAATCTACGACAAATACCATTCTTGTGACTAATACAACATCCGATCCAAGGACTGCAACCGCTGAATCTACAACAAATACGATTCCTGTGACTAGAACAAAATCCCATCCAAGTACTCCAACTGCTGAATCTACAACAAATACGATTCCTGTGACTAGTACAACATCCGAACCAAGTGCTCCAACTGGTGAAGCTACAACAAATACGATTCCTGTGACTATTAAAACATCCGAACCCAGTCCTCCAACTGCTGAATCTACGACAAATACGATTCCTGTTACTACTACAACATCCGAACCGAGTACTCCAACTGCTGAATCTACAACAAATACGATTCCTGTGACTACTACAACATCCGAACAGAGTACTCCAACTGCTGAAGCTACAACGAATACGATTCCTGTGACTAATACATCATCCAAAGCAAGTACTCCAACTGCTGAAGCCACAACAAATACGATTCCTGTGACTACTAAAACATCCGAACCGAGTCCTCTAACTGCTGAATCTACGACAAATACCATTCTTGTGACTAATACAACATCCGATCCAAGGACTGCAACCGCTGAATCTACAACAAATACGATTCCTGTGACTAGTACAAAATCCCATCCAAGTACTCCAACTGCTGAATCTACAACAAATACGATTCCTGTGACTAGTACAACATCCGAACCGAGTACTCCAACTGTTGAATCTACAACAAATACGATTCCTGTGACTAATACAACATCCAAACCAAGTACTCCAACTGCTGAAGCCACAACAAATACGATTCCTTTGACTAGTACAACATCCGAACCGAGTACTCCAACTGCTGAATCTACAACAAATACGATTCCTGTGACTAGTACAACATCCGAACCAAGTACTCCAACTCCTGAAGCTCCAACAAATACGATTCCTGTGACTACTACAACATCCGAACAGAGTACTCCAACTGCTGAAGCCACAACAAATACGATTCCTTTGACTAGTACAACATCCGAACCAAGTACTCCAACTACTGAAACTACAACAAATACGATTCCTGTTACTACTACAACATCCGAACCGAGTACTCCAACTGCTGAATCTACAACAAATACGATTCCTGTGACTAGTACAACATCCGAACCAAGTGCTCCAACTGGTGAAGCTACGACAAATACGATTCCTGTGACTAGTACAACATCCGAGCCAAGTGCTCCAACTGCTGAAGCCACAACAAATACGATTCCTTTGACTAGTACAACATCCGAACCAAGTACTCCAACTGCTGAAACTACAACAAATACGATTCCTGTGACTAATACAACTTTGGAACCGAGTACTCCAACTGCTGAAGCCACACCAAATACGATTCCTTTGACTAGTACAACATCCGAACCAAGTACTCCAACTGCTGAAACTACAACAAATACGATTCCTGTGACTAGTACAAAATCCCATCCAAGTGCTCCAACTGCTGAAGCCACAACAAATACGATTCCTTTGACTAGTACAACATCCGAACCAAGTACTCCAACTGCTGAAACTACAACAAATACGATTCCTGTGACTAATACAACTTTGGAACCGAGTACTCCAACTGCTGAAGCCACAACAAATACGATTCCTTTGACTAGTACAACATCCGAACCAAGTGCTCCAACTGGTGAAGCTACGACAAATACGATTCCTTTGACTAGTACAACATCCGAACCAAGTACTCCAACTCCTGAAGCTCCAACAAATACGATTCCTGTGACTACTACAACATCCGAACAGAGTACTCCAACTGCTGAAGCTACAACGAATACGATTCCTGTGACTAATACATCATCCAAAGCAAGTACTCCAACTGCTGAAGCCACAACAAATACGATTCCTGTGACTACTAAAACATCCGAACCGAGTCCTCCAACTGCTGAATCTACGACAAATACCATTCTTGTGACTAATACAACATCCGATCCAAGGACTGCAACCGCTGAATCTACAACAAATACGATTCCTGTGACTAGAACAAAATCCCATCCAAGTACTCCAACTGCTGAATCTACAACAAATACGATTCCTGTGACTAGTACAACATCCGAACCAAGTGCTCCAACTGGTGAAGCTACAACAAATACGATTCCTGTGACTATTAAAACATCCGAACCCAGTCCTCCAACTGCTGAATCTACGACAAATACGATTCCTGTTACTACTACAACATCCGAACCGAGTACTCCAACTGCTGAATCTACAACAAATACGATTCCTGTGACTACTACAACATCCGAACAGAGTACTCCAACTGCTGAAGCTACAACGAATACGATTCCTGTGACTAATACATCATCCAAAGCAAGTACTCCAACTGCTGAAGCCACAACAAATACGATTCCTGTGACTACTAAAACATCCGAACCGAGTCCTCTAACTGCTGAATCTACGACAAATACCATTCTTGTGACTAATACAACATCCGATCCAAGGACTGCAACCGCTGAATCTACAACAAATACGATTCCTGTGACTAGTACAAAATCCCATCCAAGTACTCCAACTGCTGAATCTACAACAAATACGATTCCTGTGACTAGTACAACATCCGAACCGAGTACTCCAACTGTTGAATCTACAACAAATACGATTCCTGTGACTAATACAACATCCAAACCAAGTACTCCAACTGCTGAAGCCACAACAAATACGATTCCTTTGACTAGTACAACATCCGAACCGAGTACTCCAACTGCTGAATCTACAACAAATACGATTCCTGTGACTAGTACAACATCCGAACCGAGTACTCCAACTGCTGAATCTACAACAAATACGATTCCTGTGACTAGTACAACGTCCAAACCCAGTACTCCAACTGCTGAATCTGCAACAAATACGATTCCTGTGACTACTACAACATCCGAACCGAGTACTCCAACTGCTGAAGCTACAACGAATACGATTCCTGTGACTAATACAACATCCGAACCCAGTACTCCAACTGCTGAATCTACAACAAATACGATTCCTGTGACTAGTACAACATCCGAACCGAGTACTCCAACTGCTGAAGCTACAACGAATACGATTCCTGTGACTAATACAACATCCGAACCAAGTACTCCAACTGGTGAATCTACAACAAATACGATTCCTGTGACTAGTACAACATCCGAACCGAGTACTCCAACTGTTGAATCTACAACAAATACGATTCCTGTGTCTAGAACAACATCCGAACCTAGTGCTCCAACTGCTGAAGCCACAACAAATACGATTCCTGTGACTAGTACAACATCCGACCCAAGTACTCCAACTGCTGAAGTTACAACAAATACGATTCCTGTGACTAATACAACATCCAAACCAAGTACTCTAACTGCTGAAGCCACAACAAATACGATTCCTTTGACTAGTACAAGATCCGAACCGAGTACTCCAACTGCTGAATCTACAACAAATACGATTTCTGTGACTAGTACAACGTCCAAACCCAGTACTCCAACTGCTGAATTTGCAACAAATACGATTCCTGTGACTAGTACAACATCCGAACCGAGTACTCCAACTGCTGAAGCTACAACGAATACGATTCCTGTGACTAATACAACATCCGAACCAAGTACACCAACTGCTGAAGCCACAACAGATACGATTCCTTTGACTAGTACAACATCCGAACCGAGTACTCCAACTGCTGAATCTACAACAAATACGATTCCTGTGACTAGTACAACGTCCAAACCCAGTACTCCAACTGCTGAATCTGCAACAAATACGATTCCTGTGACTAGGACAACATCCGAACCGAGTACTCCAACTGCTGAAGCTACAACGAATACGATTCCTGTGACTAATACAACATCCAAACCAAGTACTCCAACTGCTGAAGCCACAACAAATACGATTCCTTTGACTAGTACAACATCCGCACCGAGTACTCCAACTGCTGAAGCTACAACAAATACGATTCCTGTGACTAGTACAACATCCGAACCGAGTACTCCAACTGCTGAAGTTACAACAAATACGATTCCTGTGACTAATACAACATCCAAGCCAAGTACTCCAACTGCTGAAGCCACAACAAATACGATTCCTTTGACTAGTACAACATCCGAACCGAGTACTCCAACTGCTGAATCTACAACAAATACGATTTCTGTGACTAGTACAACGTCCAAACCCAGTACTCCAACTGCTGAATCTGCAACAAATACGATTCCTGTGACTAGTACAACGTCCGAACCGAGTACTCCAACTGCTGAAGCTACAACGAATACGATTCCTGTGACTAATACAACATCCGAACCAAGTACTCCAACTGGTGAATCTACAACAAATACGATTCCTGTGACTAGTACAACATCCGAACCGAGTACTCCAACTGTTGAATCTACAACAAATACGATTCCTGTGACTAGAACAACATCCGAACCTAGTGCTCCAACTGTTGAATCTACAACAAATACGATTCCTGTGACTAGTACAACGTCCGAACCGAGTACTCCAACTGCTGAAGCTACAACGAATACGATTCCTGTGACTAATACAACATCCGAACCAAGTACTCCAACTGGTGAATCTACAACAAATACGATTCCTGTGACTAGTACAACATCCGAACCGAGTACTCCAACTGTTGAATCTACAACAAATACGATTCCTGTGACTAATACAACATCCAAACCAAGTACTCCAACTGCTGAAGCCACAACAAATACGATTCCTTTGACTAGTACAACATCCGAACCGAGTACTCCAACTGCTGAATCTACAACAAATACGATTTCTGTGACTAGTACAACGTCCAAACCCAGTACTCCAACTGCTGAATCTGCAACAAATACGATTCCTGTGACTAGTACAACGTCCGAACCGAGTACTCCAACTGCTGAAGCTACAACGAATACGATTCCTGTGACTAATACAACATCCGAACCAAGTACTCCAACTGGTGAATCTACAACAAATACGATTCCTGTGACTAGTACAACATCCGAACCGAGTACTCCAACTGTTGAATCTACAACAAATACGATTCCTGTGACTAGAACAACATCCGAACCTAGTGCTCCAACTGCTGAAGCCACAACAAATACGATTCCTGTGACTAGTACAACATCCGACCCAAGTACTCCAACTGCTGAAGTTACAACAAATACGATTCCTGTGACTAATACAACATCCAAACCAAGTACTCCAACTGCTGAAGCCACAACAAATACGATTCCTGTGACTAATACAACATCCGAACCAAGTACTCCAACTGGTGAATCTACAACAAATACGATTCCTGTGACTAGTACAACATCCGAACCGAGTACTCCAACTGTTGAATCTACAACAAATACGATTCCTGTGACTAGAACAACGTCCGAACCGAGTACTCCAACTGCTGAAGCTACAACGAATACGATTCCTGTGACTAATACAACATCCGAACCAAGTACTCCAACTGCTGAAGCCACAACAGATACGATTCCTTTGACTAGTACAACATCCGAACCGAGTACTCCAACTGCTGAATCTACAACAAATACGATTCCTGTGACTAGTACAACGTCCAAACCCAGTACTCCAACTGCTGAATCTACAACAAATACGATTCCTGTGACTAGTACAACGTTCAAACCCAGTACTCCAACTGCTGAATCTGCAACAAATACGATTCCTGTGACCAGGACAACATCCGAACCGAGTACTCCAACTGCTGAAGCTACAACGAATACGATTCCTGTGACTAATACAACATCCAAACCAAGTACTCCAACTGCTGAAGCCACAACAAATACGATTCCTTTGACTAGTACAACATCCGCACCGAGTACTCCAACTGCTGAAGCTACAACAAATACGATTCCTGTGACTAGTACAACATCCGAACCGAGTACTCCAACTGCTGAATCTACAACAAATACTATTCCTGTGACTAGTACAACGTCCAAACCAAGTACTCCAACTGCTGATGCTACAACGAATAAGATTCCTGTGACTAATACAACATCCAAACCAAGTACACCAACTGCTGAAACTACAACGAATACGATTCCTGTGACTAGTACAACATCCGAACCGAGTACTCCAACTGCTGAAGCTACAACGAATTCGATTCCTGTGACTAATACAACATCCGAACCAAGTACTCCAACTGGTGAATCTACAACAAATACGATTCCTGTGACTAGTACAACATCCGAACCGAGTACTCCAACTGCTGAATCTACAACAAATACGATTCCTGTGACTAGAACAACATCCGAACCTAGTGCTCCAACTGCTGAAGCCACAACAAATACGATTCCTGTGACTAGTACAACATCCGACCCAAGTACTCCAACTGCTGAAGTTACAACAAATACGATTCCTCTGACTAATACAACATCCAAACCAAGTACTCCAACTGCTGAAGCCACAACAAATACGATTCCTTTGACTAGTACAACATCCGAACCGAGTACTCCAACTGCTGAAGCTACAACGAATACGATTCCTGTGACTAATACAACATCCGAACCCAGTACTCCAACTGGTGAAGCTACAACGAATACGATTCCTGTGACTAATACAACATCCGAACCAAGTACTCCAACTGCTGAAGTTACAACAAAAACGATTCCTGTGACTAGTACAACATCCGAACCGAGTACTCCAACTGCTGAAGCTACAACGAATACGATTCCTGTGACTAGTACAACATCCGAACCGAGTACTCCAACTGCTGAAGCTACAACGAATACGATTCCTGTGACTAGTACAACATCCGAACAAACTGCTGAATCTACAACAAATACTATTCCTGTGACTAGTACAACGTCCAAACCCAGTACTCCAACTGCTGAATCTACAACAAATACGATTCCTGTGACTAGTACAACATCCGCACCGAGTACTCCAACTGCTGAAGCTACAACAAATACGATTCCTGTGACTAGTACAACATCCGAACAAACTGCTGAATCTACAACAAATACTATTCCTGTGACTAGTACAACGTCCAAACCCAGTACTCCAACTGCTGAATCTACAACAAATACGATTCCTGTGACTAGTACAACATCCGAACCGAGTACTCCAACTGCTGAAGCTACAACGAATACGATTCCTGTGACTAATACAACATCCGAACCAAGTACTCCAACTGGTGAATCTACAACAAATACGATTCCTGTGACTAGTACAACATCCGAACCGAGTACTCCAACTGTTGAATCTACAACAAATACGATTGCTGTGACTAGAACAACATCCGAACCTATTGTTCCAAGTGCTGAAGCCACAACAAATACGATTCCTGTGACTAGTACAACATCCGACCCAAGTACTCCAACTGCTGAAGTTACAACAAATACGATTCCTGTGACTAATACAACATCCAAACCAAGTACTCCAACTGCTGAAGCCACAACAAATACGATTCCTTTGACTAGTACAACATCCGGACCGAGTACTCCAACTGCTGAATCTACAACAAATACGATTTCTGTGACTAGTACAACGTCCAAACCCAGTACTCCAACTGCTGAATCTGCAACAAATACGATTCCTGTGACCAGGACAACATCCGAACCGAGTACTCCAACTGCTGAAGCTACAACGAATACGATTCCTGTGACTAATACAACATCCAAACCAAGTACTCCAACTGCTGAAGCTACAACGAATACGATTCCTGTGACTAATACAACATCCGAACCAAGTACTCCAACTGGTGAATCTACAACAAATACGATTCCTGTGACTAGTACAACATCCGAACCGAGTACTCCAACTGTTGAATCTACAACAAATACGATTCCTTTGACTAGTACAACATCCGGGCCGAGTACTCCAACTGCTGAATCTACAACAAATACGATTTCTGTGACTAGTACAACGTCCAAACCCAGTACTCCAACTGCTGAATCTGCAACAAATACGATTCCTGTGACTAGTACAACGTCCGAACCGAGTACTCCAACTGCTGAAGCTACAACGAATACGATTCCTGTGACTAATACAACATCCGAACCAAGTACTCCAACTGCTGAAGCCACAACAGATACGATTCCTTTGACTAGTACAACATCCGCACCGAGTACTCCAACTGCTGAAGCTACAACGAATACGATTCCTGTGACTAATACAACATCCGAACCCAGTACTCCAACTGGTGAAGCTACAACGAATACGATTCCTGTGACTAATACAACATCCGAACCAAGTACTCCAACTGCTGAAGTTACAACAAATACGATTCCTGTGACTAGTACAACATCCGAACAAACTGCTGAATCTACAACATATACTATTCCTGTGACTAGTACAACGTCCAAACCCAGTACTCCAACTGCTGAATCTACAACAAATACGATTCCTGTGACTAGTACAACATCCGAACCGAGTACTCCAACTGCTGAAGCTACAACGAATACGATTCCTGTGACTAATACAACATCCGAACCAAGTACTCCAACTGGTGAATCTACAACAAATACGATTCCTGTGACTAGTACAACATCCGAACCGAGTACTCCAACTGTTGAATCTACAACAAATACGATTCCTGTGACTAGAACAACATCCGAACCTAGTGCTCCAACTGCTGAAGCCACAACAAATACGATTCCTGTGACTAGTACAACATCCGACCCAAGTACTCCAACTGCTGAAGTTACAACAAATACGATTCCTGTGACTAATACAACATCCAAACCAAGTACTCCAACTGCTGAATCTACAACAAATACGATTTCTGTGACTAGTACAACGTCCAAACCCAGTACTCCAACTGCTGAATCTGCAACAAATACGATTCCTGTGACTAGTACAACATCCGAACCGAGTACTCCAACTGCTGAAGCTACAACGAATACGATTCCTGTGACTAATACAACATCCAAACCAAGTACTCCAACTGCTGAAGCCACAACAAATACGATTCCTTTGACTAGTACAACATCCGCACCGAGTACTCCAACTGCTGAAGCTACAACAAATACGATTCCTGTGACTAGTACAACATCCGAACCGAGTACTCCAACTGCTGAATCTACAACAAATACTATTCCTGTGACTAGTACAACGTCCAAACCAAGTACTCCAACTGCTGAAGCTACAACGAATACGATTCCTGTGACTAATACAACATCCGAACCAAGTACTCCAACTGGTGAATCTACAACAAATACGATTCCTGTGACTAGTACAACATCCGAACCGAGTACTCCAACTGTTGAATCTACAACAAATACGATTCCTGTGACTAGAACAACATCCGAACCTAGTGCTCCAACTGCTGAAGCCACAACAAATACGATTCCTGTGACTAGTACAACATCCGACCCAAGTACTCCAACTGCTGAAGTTACAACAAATACGATTCCTGTGACTAATACAACATCCAAACCAAGTACTCCAACTGCTGAAGCCACAACAAATACGATTCCTTTGACTAGTACAACATCCGAACCGAGTACTCCAACTGCTGAATCTACAACAAATACGATTTCTGTGACTAGTACAACGTCCAAACCCAGTACTGCAACTGCTGAATCTGCAACAAATACGATTCCTGTGACTAGTACAACGTTCGAACCGAGTACTCCAACTGCTGAAGCTACAACGAATACGATTCCTGTGACTAATACAACATCCGAACCAAGTACTCCAACTGCTGAAGCCACAACAGATACGATTCCTTTGACTAGTACAACATCCGAACCGAGTACTCCAACTGCTGAATCTACAACGAATACGATTCCTGTGACTAATACAACATCCAAACCAAGTACTCCAACTGCTGAAGCCACAACAAATACGATTCCTTTGACTAGTACAACATCCGCACCGAGTACTCCTACTGCTGAAGCTACAACAAATACGATTCCTGTGACTAGTACAACATCCGAACCGAGTACTCCAACTGCTGAATCTACAACAAATACTATTCCTGTGACTAATACAACATCCAAACCAAGTACTCCAACTGCTGAAGCCACAACAAATACGATTCCTTTGACTAGTACAACATCCGCACTGAGTACTCCAACTGCTGAAGCTACAACAAATACGATTCCTGTGACTAGTACAACATCCGAACCGAGTACTCCAACTGCTGAATCTACAACAAATACGATTCCTGTGACTAGTACAACGTCCAAACCCAGTACTCCAACTGCTGAATCTGCAACAAATACGATTCCTGTGACTAGGACAACATCCGAACCGAGTACTCCAACTGCTGAAGCTACAACGAATACGATTCCTGTGACTAATACAACATCCAAACCAAGTACTCCAACTGCTGAAGCTACAACGAATACGATTCCTGTGACTAATACAACATCCAAACCAAGTACTCCAACTGCTGAAGCCACAACAAATACGATTCCTTTGACTAGTACAACATCCGAACCGAGTACTCCAACTGCTGAATCTACAACAAATACGATTCCTGTGACTAGTACAACGTCCAAACCCAGTACTCCAACTGTTGAATCTGCAACAAATACGATTCCTGTGACTAGGACAACATCCGAACCGAGTACTCCAACTGCTGAAGCTACAACGAATACGATTCCTGTGACTAATACAACATCCAAACCAAGTACTCCAACTGCTGAAGCCACAACAAATACGATTCCTGTGACTAGGACAACATCCGAACCGAGTACTCCAACTGCTGAAGCTACAACGAATACGATTCCTGTGACTAATACAACATCCAAACCAAGTACTCCAACTGCTGAAGCCACAACAAATACGATTCCTTTGACTAGTACAACATCCGCACCGAGTACTCCAACTGCTGAAGCTACAACAAATACGATTCCTGTGACTAGTACAACATCCGAACCGAGTACTCCAACTGCTGAATCTACAACAAATACTATTCCTGTGACTAGTACAACGTCCAAACCAAGTACTCCAACTGCTGAATCTACAACAAATAGGATCCCTGTGAATAATACAACATCCGATCCAAGTACTCAAACTGCTGAATCTACAACAAATACTATTCCTGTGACTAGTACAACGTCCAAACCAAGTACTCCAACTGCTGAATCTACAACAAATACGATTCCTGTGACTAGTACAACATCCGAACCGAGTACTCCAACTGCTGAAGCCACAACAAATACGATTCCTTTGACTAGTACAACATCCGAACCGAGTACTCCAACTGCTGAAGCTACAACAAATACGATTCCTGTGACTAGTACAACATCCGAACCGAGTACTCCAACTGCTGAATCTACAACAAATACTATTCCTGTGACTAGTACAACGTCCAAACCAAGTACTCCAACTGCTGAATCTACAACAAATACGATCCCTGTGAATGATACAACATCCGATCCAAGTACTCAAACTGCTGAATCTACAACAAATACTATTCCTGTGACTAGTACAACGTCCAAACCAAGTACTCAAACTGCTGAATCTACAACAAATACGATTCCTGTGACTAGTACAACATCCGAACCAAGTACTCCAACTGCTGAAGTTACAACCAATACGATTCCTGTCACTAATACAACATCCGAATCGAGTGCTCCAACTGCTGAAGCCACAACAGATACGATTCCTTTGACTAGTACAACATCCGAACCGAGTACTCCAACTGCTGAATCTACAACAAATACGATTCCTGTGACTAGTACAACGTCCAAACCCAGTACTCCAACTGCTGAATCTACAACAAATACGATTCCTGTGACTAGTACAACGTCCAAACCCAGTACTCCAACTGCTGAATCTGCAACAAATACGATTCCTGTGACTAGTACAACATCCGAACAGAGTACTCCAACTGCTGAAGCTACAACGAATACGATTCCAGTGACTAATACAACATCCGAACCCAGTACTCCAATTGGTGAAGCTACAACGAATACGATTCCTGTGACTAATACAACATCCGAAGCAAGTACTCCAACTGCTGAAGCTACAGCGAATACGATTCCTGTGACTAGTACAACGTCCAAACCCAGTACTCCAACTGCTGAATCTGCAACAAATACGATTCCTGTGACTACTACAACATCCGAACCGAGTACTCCAACTGCTGAAGCTACAACGAATACGATTCCTGTGACTAATACAACATCCGAACCCAGTACTCCAACTGGTGAAGCTACAACGAATACGATTCCTGTGACTAGTACAACATCCGAACCGAGTACTCCAACTGCTGAAGCCACAACAAATACGATTCCTTTGACTAGTACAACATCCGCACCGAGTACTCCAACTGCTGAAGTTACAACAAAAACGATTCCTGTGACTAGTACAACATCCGAACCGAGTACTCCAACTGCTGAAGCTAAAACGAATACGATTCCTGTGACTAGTACAACATCCGAACCGAGTACTCTAACTGCTGAAGCTACAACGAATACGATTCCTGTGACTAATACAACATCCGAACCAAGTACTCCAACTGCTGAAGCCACAACAGATACCATTCCTTTGACTAGTACAACATCCGAACCGAGTACTCCAACTGCTGAATCTACAACAAATACGATTCCTGTGACTAATACAACATCCGAACCCAGTACTCCAACTGCTGAAGCTACAACGAATACGATTCCTGTGACTAATACAACATCCAAACCAAGTACTCCAACTGCTGAAGCCACAACAAATACGATTCCTTTGACTAGTACAACATCCGCACCGAGTACTCCAACTGCTGAAGTTACAACAAAAACGATTCCTGTGACTAGTACAACATCCGAACCGAGTACTCCAACTGCTGAAGCTACAACGAATACGATTCCTGTGACTAGTACAACATCCGAACCGAGTACTCTAACTGCTGAAGCTACAACGAATACGATTCCTGTGACTAATACAACATCCGAACCAAGTACTCCAACTGCTGAAGCCACAACAGATACCATTCCTTTGACTAGTACAACATCCGAACCGAGTACTCCAACTGCTGAATCTACAACAAATACGATTCCTGTGACTAGTACAACGTCCAAACCCAGTACTCCAACTGCTGAATCTACAACAAATACGATTCCTGTGACTAGTACAACGTCCAAACCCAGTACTCCAACTGCTGAATCTGCAACAAATACGATTCCTGTGACTAGGACAACATCCGAACCGAGTACTCCAACTGCTGAAGCTACAACGAATACGATTCCTGTGACTGATACAACATCCAAACAAAGTACTCCAACTGCTGAAGCCACAACAAATACGATTCCTTTGACTAGTACAACATCCGCACCGAGTACTCCAACTGCTGAAGCTACAACAAATACGATTCCTGTGACTAGTACAACATCCGAACCGAGTACTCCAACTGCTGAATCTACAACAAATACTATTCCTGTGACTAGTTCAACGTCCAAACCAAGTACTCCAACTGCTGAATCTACAACAAATAGGATCCCTGTGAATAATACAACATCCGATCCAAGTACTCAAACTGCTGAATCTACAACAAATACTATTCCTGTGACTAGTACAACGTCCAAACCAAGTACTCCAACTGCTGAATCTACAACAAATACGATTCCTGTGACTAGTACAACATCCGAACCGAGTACTCCAACTGCTGAAGCCACAACAAATACGATTCCTTTGACTAGTACAACATCCGAACCGAGTACTCCAACTGCTGAAGCTACAACAAATACGATTCCTGTGACTAGTACAACATCCGAACCGAGTACTCCAACTGCTGAATCTACAACAAATACTATTCCTGTGACTAGTACGACGTCCAAACCAAGTACTCCAACTGCTGAATCTACAACAAATACGATCCCTGTGAATGATACAACATCCGATCCAAGTACTCAAACTGCTGAATCTACAACAAATACTATTCCTGTGACTAGTACAACGTCCAAACCAAGTACTCAAACTGCTGAATCTACAACAAATACGATTCCTGTGACTAGTACAACATCCGAACCAAGTACTCCAACTGCTGAAGTTACAACCAATACGATTCCTGTGACTAATACAACATCCGAATCGAGTGCTCCAACTGCTGAAGCCACAACAGATACGATTCCTTTGACTAGTACAACATCCGAACCGAGTACTCTAACTGCTGAATCTACAACAAATACGATTCCTGTGACTAGTACAACGTCCAAACCCAGTACTCCAACTGCTGAATCTGCAACAAATACGATTCCTGTGACTAGTACAACATCCGAACCGAGTACTCCAACTGCTGAAGCTACAACGAATACGATTCCAGTGACTAATACAACATCCGAACCCAGTACTCCAATTGGTGAAGCTACAACGAATACGATTCCTGTGACTAATACAACATCCGAAGCAAGTACTCCAACTGCTGAAGCTACAACGAATACGATTCCTGTGACTAATACAACATCCGAACCAAGTACTCCAACTGCTGAAGTTACAACAAATACGATTCCTGTGACTAGTACAACATCCGAACAAACTGCTGAATCTACAACATATACTATTCCTGTGACTAGTACGACGTCCAAACCAAGTACTCCAACTGCTGAATCTACAACAAATACGATCCCTGTGAATGATACAACATCCGATCCAAGTACTCAAACTGCTGAATCTACAACAAATACTATTCCTGTGACTAGTACAACGTCCAAACCAAGTACTCAAACTGCTGAATCTACAACAAATACGATTCCTGTGACTAGTACAACATCCGAACCAAGTACTCCAACTGCTGAAGTTACAACAAATACGATTCCTGTGACTAATACAACATCCGAATCGAGTGCTCCAACTGCTGAAGCTACAACAGATACGATTCCTGTGACTAGTACAACATCCAAACCAAGTACTCAAACTGCTGAAGCCACAACAAATACGATTCCTTTGACTAGTACAACATTCGAACCGAGTACTCCAACTGCTGAAGCTACAACAAATACGATTCCTGTGACTAGTACAACATCCGAACCGAGTACTCCAACTGCTGAATCTACAACAAATACTATTCCTGTGACTAGTACAACATCCGATCCAAGTACTCCAACTACTGAATCTACAACAAATACGATTCCTGTGACTAGTACAACATCCAAACCAAGTACTCAAACTGCTGAATCTACAACAAATACTATTCCTGTGACTAGTACAACATTCAAACCAAGTACTCAAACTGCTGAATCTACAACAAATACTATTCCTGTGACTAGTACAACGTCCAAACCCAGTACTCCAACTGCTGAATCTACAACAAATACGATTCCTGTGACTAGTACAACATCCGAACCGAGTACTCCAACTGCTGAAGCTACAACGAATACGTTTCCTGTGACTAGTACAACATCCGAACCGAGTACTCCAACTGCTGAAGCTACAACGAATACGTTTCCTGTGACTAGTACAACATCCGAACCGAGTACTCCAACTGCTGAATCTACAACAAATACTGTTCCTGTGACTAGTACAACGTCCAAACCCAGTACTCCAACTGCTGAATCTACAACAAATACGATTCCTGTGACTAGTACAACATCCGAACCGAGTACTCCAACTGCTGAAGCTACAACGAATACGTTTCCTGTGACTAGTACAACATCCGAACCGAGTACTCCAACTGCTGAATCTACAACAAATACGATTCCTGTGACTAGTACAACATCCAAACCAAGTACTCAAACTGCTGAATCTACAACAAATACTATTCCTGTGACTAGTACAACGTCCAAACCCAGTACTCCAACTGCTGAATCTACAACAAATACGATTCCTGTGACTAGTACAACATCCGAACCGAGTACTCCAACTGCTGAATCTACAACAAATACTATTCCTGTGACTAGTACAACGTCCAAACCCAGTACTCCAACTGCTGAATCTACAACAAATACGATTCCTGTGACTAGTACAACATCCGAACCGAGTACTCCAACTGCTGAAGCTACAACGAATACGTTTCCTGTGACTAGTACAACATCCGAACCGAGTACTCCAACTGCTGAAGCCACAACAAATACGATTCCTTTGACTAGTACAACAAACGAACCGAGTACTCCAACTGCTGAAGTTACAACAAATACGATTCCTGTGACTAATACAACATCCGAACCGAGTACTCCAACTGCTGAAGCTACAACAAATACGATTCCTGTGACTAGTACAACATCCGAACCGAGTACTCCAACTGCTGAATCTACAACAAATACTATTCCTGTGACTAGTACAACGTCCAAACCAAGTACTCCAACTGCTGAATCTACAACAAATAGGATCCCTGTGAATAATACAACATCCGATCCAAGTACTCAAACTGCTGAATCTACAACAAATACTATTCCTGTGACTAGTACAACGTCCAAACCAAGTACTCCAACTGCTGAAGCTACAACAAATGCGATTCCTGTGACTAGTACAACATCCGAACCAAGTGCTCCAACTGCTGAAGTTACAACAAAAACGATTCCTGTGACTAGTACAACATCCGAACCGAGTACTCCAACTGCTGAATCTACAACAAATACGATTCCTGTGACTAGTACAACGTCCAAACCCAGTACTCCAACTGCTGAATCTACAACAAATACGATTCCTGTGACTAGTACAACGTCCAAACCCAGTACTCCAACTGCTGAATCTGCAACAAATACGATTCCTGTGACTAGTACAACATCCGAACCGAGTACTCCAACTGCTGAAGCTACAACGAATACGATTCCAGTGACTAATACAACATCCGAACCAAGTACTCCAACTGCTGAAGCCACAACAAATACGATTCCTTTGACTAGTACAACATCCGAACCGAGTACTCCAACTGCTGAAGCTACAACAAATACGATTCCTGTGACTAGTACAACATCCGAACCGAGTACTCCAACTGCTGAAGCTACAACAAATACGATTCCTGTGACTAGTACAACATCCGAACCGAGTACTCCAACTGCTGAATCTACAACAAATACTATTCCTGTGACTAGTACAACGTCCAAACCAAGTACTCCAACTGCTGAATCTACAACAAATACGATTCCTGTGACTAGTACAACATCCGAACCAAGTACTCCAACTGCTGAATCTACAACAAATACGATTCCTGTGACTAGTACAACGTCCAAACCCAGTACTCCAACTGCTGAATCTACAACAAATACGATTCCTGTGACTAGTACAACGTCCAAACCCAGTACTCCAACTGCTGAATCTGCAACAAATACGATTCCTGTGACTAGTACAACATCCGAACCGAGTACTCCAACTGCTGAAGCTACAACGAATACGATTCCAGTGACTAATACAACATCCGAACCAAGTACTCCAACTGCTGAAGCCACAACAAATACGATTCCTTTGACTAGTACAACATCCGAACCGAGTACTCCAACTGCTGAAGCTACAACAAATACGATTCCTGTGACTAGTACAACATCCGAACCGAGTACTCCAACTGCTGAATCTGCAACAAATACGATTCCTGTGACTAGTACAACATCCGAACCGAGTACTCCAACTGCTGAATCTACAACAAATACGATTCCTGTGACTAGTACAACATCCAAACCAAGTACTCAAACTGCTGAATCTACAACAAATACTATTCCTGTGACTAGTACAACGTCCAAACCCAGTACTCCAACTGCTGAATCTACAACAAATACGATTCCTGTGACTAGTACAACATCCGAACCGAGTACTCCAACTGCTGAATCTACAACAAATACTATTGCTGTGACTAGTACAACGTCCAAACCCAGTACTCCAACTGCTGAATCTACAACAAATACGATTCCTGTGACTAGTACAACATCCGAACCGAGTACTCCAACTGCTGAATCTACAACAAATACGATTCCTGTGACTAGTACAACGTCCAAACCCAGTACTCCAACTGCTGAATCTACAACAAATACGATTCCTGTGACTAGTACAACGTCCAAACCCAGTACTCCAACTGCTGAATCTGCAACAAATACGATTCCTGTGACTAGTACAATGTCCAAACCCAGTACTCCAACTGCTGAATCTGCAACAAATACGATTCCTGTGACTAGTACAACATCCGAACCGAGTACTCCAACTGCTGAATCTACAACAAATACGATTCCTGTGACTAGTACAACATCCAAACCAAGTACTCAAACTGCTGAATCTACAACAAATACTATTCCTGTGACTAGTACAACGTCCAAACCCAGTACTCCAACTGCTGAATCTACAACAAATACGATTCCTGTGACTAGTACAACATCCGAACCGAGTACTCCAACTGCTGAATCTACAACAAATACTATTGCTGTGACTAGTACAACGTCCAAACCCAGTACTCCAACTGCTGAATCTACAACAAATACGATTCCTGTGACTAGTACAACATCCGAACCGAGTACTCCAACTGCTGAATCTACAACAAATACTATTGCTGTGACTAGTACAACGTCCAAACCCAGTACTCCAACTGCTGAAGCCACAACAAATACGATTCCTTTGACTAGTACAACATCCGAACCGAGTACTCCAACTGCTGAAGTTACAACAAATACGATTCCTGTGACTAATACAACATCCGAACCAAGTACTCCAACTGCTGAATCTACAACAAATAGGATCCCTGTGAATAATACAACATCCGATCCAAGTACTCAAACTGCTGAATCTACAACAAATACTATTCCTGTGACTAGTACAACGTCCAAACCAAGTACTCCAACTGCTGAAGCTACAACAAATACGATTCCTGTGACTAGTACAACATCCGAACCAAGTGCTCCAACTGCTGAAGTTACAACAAAAACGATTCCTGTGACTAGTACAACGTCCAAACCCAGTACTCCAACTGCTGAATCTACAACAAATACGATTCCTGTGACTAGTACAACGTCCAAACCCAGTACTCCAACTGCTGAATCTGCAACAAATACGATTCCTGTGACTAGTACAACATCCGAACCGAGTACTCCAACTGCTGAAGCTACAACGAATACGATTCCAGTGACTAATACAACATCCGAACCCAGTACTCCAACTGGTGAAGCTACAACGAATACGATTCCTGTGACTAATACAACATCCGAAGCAAGTACTCCAACTGCTGAAGCTACAGCGAATACGATTCCTGTGACTAGTACAACATCCGAACCGAGTACTCCAACTGCTGAAGTTACAACAAATACGATTCCTGTGACTAATACAACATCCGAACCGAGTACTCCAACTGCTGAAGCTACAACAAATACGATTCCTGTGACTAGTACAACATCCGAACCGAGTACTCCAACTGCTGAATCTACAACAAATACTATTCCTGTGACTAGTACAACGTCCAAACCAAGTACTCCAACTGCTGAATCTACAACAAATAGGATCCCTGTGAATAATACAACATCCGATCCAAGTACTCAAACTGCTGAATCTACAACAAATACTATTCCTGTGACTAGTACAACGTCCAAACCAAGTACTCCAACTGCTGAAGCTACAACAAATACGATTCCTGTGACTAGTACAACGTCCAAACCAAGTACTCCAACTGCTGAATCTACAACAAATAGGATCCCTGTGAATAATACAACATCCGATCCAAGTACTCAAACTGCTGAATCTACAACAAATACTATTCCTGTGACTAGTACAACGTCCAAACCAAGTACTCCAACTGCTGAAGCTACAACGAATACGATTCCTGTGACTAGTACAACATCCGAACCGAGTACTCCAACTGCTGAAGCTACAACGAATACGATTCCTGTGACTAATACAACATCCGAACCAAGTATTCCAACTGGTGAAGCTACAACAAATACGATTCCTGTGACTAGTACAACATCCGAACAAACTGCTGAATCTACAACAAATACTATTCCTGTGACTAGTACAACATCTAAACCAAGTACTCCAACTGCTGAAGCTACAACGAATACGATTCCTGTGACTAATACAACATCCGAACCCAGTACTCCAACTGGTGAATCTACAACAAATACTATTCCTGTGACTAGTACAACGTCCAAACCAAGTACTCCAACTGCTGAAGCTACAACAAATACGATTCCTGTGACTAGTACAACATCCGAACCAAGTGCTCCAACTGCTGAAGTTACAACAAAAACGATTCCTGTGACTAGTACAACATCCGAACCGAGTACTCCAACTGCTGAATCTACAACAAATGCGATTCCTGTGACTAGTACAACGTCCAAACCCAGTACTCCAACTGCTGAATCTACAACAAATACGTTTCCTGTGACTAGTACAACATCCGAACCCAGTACTCCAACTGGTGAATCTACAACAAATACGATTCCTGTGACTAGTACAACGTCCAAACCCAGTACTCCAACTGCTGAATCTACAACAAATACGATTCCTGTGACTAGTACAACATCCGAACCGAGTACTTCAACTGCTGAAGCCACAACAAATACGATTCCTTTGACGAGTACAACATCCGAACCGAGTACTCCAACTGCTGAAGCTACAACAAATACGATTCCTGTGACTAGTACAACGTCCAAACCAAGTACTCCAACTGCTGAATCTACAACAAATACGATTCCTGTGACTAGTACAACATCCGAACCGAGTACTCCAACTGCTGAAGCTACAACAAATACGATTCCTGTGACTAGTACAACGTCCAAACCAAGTACTCCAACTGCTGAATCTACAACAAATACGATTCCTGTGACTAGTACAACATCCGAACCGAGTACTCCAACTGCTGAAGCTACAACAAATACGATTCCTGTGACTAGTACAACGTCCAAACCAAGTACTCCAACTACTGAATCTACAACAAATACGATTCCTGTGACTAGTACAACATCCGAACCGAGTACTCCAACTGCTGAATCTACAACAAATACTATTCCTGTGACTAGTACAACGTCCAAACCAAGTACTCCAACTGCTGAATCTACAACAAATAGGATCCCTGTGAATAATACAACATCCGATCCAAGTACTCAAACTGCTGAATCTACAACAAATACGATTCCTGTGACTAGTACAACGTCCAAACCCAGTACTCCAACTTCTGAATCTACAACAAATACGATTCCTGTGACTAGTACAACATCCGAACCAAGTACTCCAACTGCTGAAGCCACAACAAATACGATTCCTTTGACGAGTACAACATCCGAACCGAGTACTCCAACTGCTGAAGCTACAACAAATACGATTCCTGTGACTAGTACAACATCCGAACCGAGTACTCCAACTGCTGAAGCTACAACGAATACGATTCCTGTGACTAATACAAAATTCGAACCAAGTACTCCAACTGCTGAATCTACAACAAATACGATCCCTGTGAATGATACAACATCCGATCCAAGTACTCAATCTGCTGAATCTACAACAAATACTATTCCTGTGACTAGTACAACGTCCGAACCGAGTACTCCAACTGCTGAAGCTACAACCAATACGATTCCTGTGACTAATACAACATCCAAACCAAGTACTCCAACTGCTGAAGCTACAACAAATACGATTCCTGTGACTAGTACAACGTCCAAACCAAGTACTCCAACTACTGAAGCCACAACATATACGATTCCTTTGACTAGTACAACATCCGAACCGAGCACTCCAACTGCTGAATCTACAACAAATACGATTCCTGTGACTAGTACAACGTCCAAACCCAGTACTCCAACTGCTGAATCTACAACAAATACGATTCCTGTGACTAGTACAACCTCCGAACCGAGTACTCCAACTGCTGAATCTACAACAAATACGATTCCTGTGACTAGTACAACATCCGAACCGAGTACTCCAACTGCTGAAGCTACAACAAATACGATTCCTGTGACTAGTACAACATCCGAACCGAGTACTCCAACTGCTGAAGCTACAACGATTACGATTCCTGTGACTAATACAACATCCGAACCAAGTACTCCAACTGCTGAAGCCACAACAAATACGATTCCTTTGACTAGTACAACATCCGAATCGAGTACTCCAACTGCTGAAGCTACAACAAATACGATTCCTGTGACTAGTACAACATCCGAACCGAGTACTCCAACTGCTGAATCTACAACAAATACTATTCCTGTGACTAGTACAACGTCCAAACCAAGTACTCCAACTGCTGAATCTACAATAAATAGGATCCCTGTGAATAATACAACATCCGATCCAAGTACTCAAGCTGCTGAATCTACAACAAATACTATTCCTGTGACTAGTACAACGTCCAAACCAAGTACTCCAACTGCTGAATCTGCAACAAATACGATTCCTGTGACTAGTACAACGTCCAAACCCAGTACTCCAACTGCTGAATCTGCAACAAATACGATTCCTGTGACTAGTACAACATCCGAACCGAGTACTCCAACTGCTGAAGCTACAACGAATACGATTCCAGTGACTAATACAACATCCGAACCCAGTACTCCAACTGGTGAAGCTACAACGAATACGATTCCTGTGACTAATACAACATCCGAAGCAAGTACTCCAACTGCTGAAGCTACAACAAATACGATCCCTGTGAATGATACAACATCCGATCCAAGTACTCAATCTGCTGAATCTACAACAAATACTATTCCTGTGACTAGTACAACGTCCGAACCGAGTACTCCAACTGCTGAAGCTACAACCAATACGATTCCTGTGACTAATACAACATCCAAACCAAGTACTCCAACTGCTGAAGCTACAACAAATACGATTCCTGTGACTAGTACAACGTCCAAACCAAGTACTCCAACTACTGAAGCCACAACATATACGATTCCTTTGACTAGTACAACATCCGAACCGAGCACTCCAATTGCTGAATCTACAACAAATACGATTCCTGTGACTAGTACAACGTCCAAACCCAGTACTCCAACTGCTGAATCTACAACAAATACGATTCCTGTGACTAGTACAACCTCCGAACCGAGTACTCCAACTGCTGAATCTACAACAAATACGATTCCTGTGACTAGTACAACATCCGAACCGAGTACTCCAACTGCTGAAGCTACAACGAATACGTTTCCTGTGACTAGTACAACATCCGAACCGAGTACTCCAACTGCTGAATCTACAACAAATACTATTCCTGTGACTAGTACAACATCCGATCCAAGTACTCCAACTACTGAATCTACAACAAATACGATTCCTGTGACTAGTACAATGTCCAAACCCAGTACTCCAACTGCTGAATCTGCAACAAATACGATTCCTGTGACTAGTACAACATCCAAACCAAGTACTCAAACTGCTGAAGCTACAACAAATACGATTCCTGTGACTAGTACAACATCCGAACCGAGTACTCCAACTGCTGAATCTACGACAAATACGATTCCTGTGACTAGTACAACATCCGAACCGAGTACTCCAACTGCTGAATCTACAACAAATACTATTGCTGTGACTAGTACAACGTCCAAACCCAGTACTCCAACTGCTGAATCTACAACAAATACGATTCCTGTGACTAGTACAACATCCGAACCGAGTACTCCAACTGCTGAAGCTACAACGAATACGTTTCCTGTGACTAGTACAACATCCGAACCGAGTACTCCAACTGCTGAAGTTACAACAAATACGATTCCTGTGACTAATACAACATCCGAACCGAGTACTCCAACTGCTGAAGCTACAACAAATACGATTCCTGTGACTAGTACAACATCCGAACCGAGTACTCCAACTGCTGAATCTACAACAAATACTATTCCTGTGACTAGTACAACGTCCAAACCAAGTACTCCAACTGCTGAATCTACAACAAATAGGATCCCTGTGAATAATACAACATCCGATCCAAGTACTCAAACTGCTGAATCTACAACAAATACTATTCCTGTGACTAGTACAACGTCCAAACCAAGTACTCCAACTGCTGAAGCTACAACAAATACGATTCCTGTGACTAGTACAACATCCGAACCAAGTGCTCCAACTGCTGAAGCCACAACAAATACGATTCCTTTGACTAGTACAACATCCGAACCGAGTACTCCAACTGCTGAAGCTACAACGAATACGATTCCTGTGACTAGTACAACATCCGAACCGAGTACTCCAACTGCTGAATCTACAACAAATACTATTCCTGTGACTAGTACAACGTCCAAACCAAGTACTCCAACTGCTGAATCTACAACAAATAGGATCCCTGTGAATAATACAACATCCGATCCAAGTACTCAAACTGCTGAATCTACAACAAATACTATTCCTGTGACTAGTACAACGTCCAAACCAAGTACTCCAACTGCTGAAGTTACAACAAAAACGATTCCTGTGACTAGTACAACATCCGAACCGAGTACTCCAACTGCTGAAGCTACAACGAATACGATTCCTGTGACTAGTACAACATCCGAACCGAGTACTCCAACTGCTGAAGCTACAACGAATACGATTCCTGTGACTAATACAACATCCGAACCAAGTATTCCAACTGGTGAAGCTACAACAAATACGATTCCTGTGACTAGTACAACATCCGAACAAACTGCTGAATCTACAACAAATACTATTCCTGTGACTAGTACAACATCCAAACCAAGTACTCCAACTGCTAAAGCTACAACGAATACGATTCCTGTGACTAATACAACATCCGAACCCAGTACTCCAACTGGTGAATCTACAACAAATACGATTCCTGTGACTAGTACAACATCCGAACCGAGTACTCCAACTGCTGAAGCTACAACGAATACGATTCCTGTGACTAATACAACATCCGAACCAAGTACTCCAACTGCTGAAGCCACAACAAATACGATTCCTTTGACTAGTACAACATCCGAATCGAGTACTCCAACTGCTGAAGCTACAACAAATACGATTCCTGTGACTAGTACAACATCCGAACCGAGTACTCCAACTGCTGAATCTACAACAAATACTATTCCTGTGACTAGTACAACGTCCAAACCAAGTACTCCAACTGCTGAATCTACAATAAATAGGATCCCTGTGAATAATACAACATCCGATCCAAGTACTCAAGCTGCTGAATCTACAACAAATACTATTCCTGTGACTAGTACAACGTCCAAACCAAGTACTCCAACTGCTGAATCTGCAACAAATACGATTCCTGTGACTAGTACAACATCCGAACCGAGTACTCCAACTGCTGAAGCTACAACAAATACGATTCCTGTGACTAGTACAACGTCCAAACCAAGTACTCCAACTGCTGAATCTACAACAAATACGATTCCTGTGACTAGTACAACATCCGAACCGAGTACTCCAACTGCTGAATCTACAACAAATACTATTCCTGTGACTAGTACAACGTCCAAACCAAGTACTCCAACTGCTGAATCTACAACAAATAGGATCCCTGTGAATAATACAACATCCGATCCAAGTACTCAAACTGCTGAATCTACAACAAATACTATTCCTGTGACTAGTACAACGTCCAAACCAAGTACTCCAACTGCTGAATCTACAACAAATACGATTCCTGTGACTAGTACAACATCCGAACCGAGTACGATTCCTGTGACTAATACAACATTTGAACCAAGTACTCCAACTGCTGAATCTACAACAAATACGATCCCTGTGAATGATACCACATCCGATCCAAGTACTCAAACTGCTGAATCTACAACAAATACTATTCCTGTGACTAGTACAACGTCCAAACCAAGTACTCCAACTGCTGAATCTACAACAAATACGATTCCTGTGACTAGTACAACATCTGAACCGAGTACTCCAACTGCTGAAGCTACAACAAATACGATCCCTGTGAATGATACAACATCCGATCCAAGTACTCAAACTGCTGAATCTACAACAAATACGATTCCTGTGACTAGTACAACATCCGAACCGAGTACTCCAACTGCTGAAGCTACAACGAATACGATTCCTGTGACTAATACAACATCCGAACCAAGTACTCCAACTGCTGAAGCCACAACAAATACGATTTCTTTGACTAGTACAACATCCGAACCGAGTACTCCAACTGCTGAAGCTACAACAAATACGATTCCTGTGACTAGTACAACATCCGAACCGAGTACTCCAACTGCTGAATCTACAACAAATACGATTCCTGTGACTAGTACAACATCCGAACCGAGTACTCCAACTGCTGAAGCTACAACGAATACGATTCCTGTGACTAATACAACATTCGAACCAAGTACTCCAACTGCTGAATCTACAACAAATACTCTTCCTGTGACTAGTACAACGTCCAAACCAAGTACTCAAACTGCTGAATCTACAACAAATACGATTCTTGTGACTAGTACAACATCCGAACCAAGTACTCCAACTGCTGAAGTTACAACAAATACGATTCCTGTGACTAATACAACATCCAAACCAAGTACACCAACTGCTGAAACTACAACGAATACGATTTCTGTGACTAGTACAACATCCGAACCGAGTACTCCAACTGCTGAAGCTACAACGAATAAGATTCCTGTGACTAATACAACATCCAAACCAAGTACACCAACTGCTGAAACTACAACGAATACGATTCCTGTGACTAGTACAACATCCGAACCGAGTACTCCAACTGCTGAAGCTACAACGAATACGATTCCTGTGACTAACACAACATCCGAACCAAGTACTCCAACTGCTGAAGCCACAACAAATACGATTCCTTTGACTAGTACAACATCCGAACCGAGTACTCCAACTGCTGAAGCTACAACAAATACGATTCCTGTGACTAGTACAACATCCGAACCGAGTACTCCAACTGCTGAATCTACAACAAATACTATTCCTGTGACTAGTACAACATCCGAACCGAGTACTCCAACTGCTGAATCTACAACAAATACTATTCCTGTGACTAGTACAACGTCCAAACCAAGTACTCCAACTGCTGAAGCTACAACAAATACGATTCCTGTGACTAGTACAACATCCGAACCGAGTACTCCAACTGCTGAATCTACAACAAATACTATTCCTGTGACTAGTACAACATCCGATCCAAGTACTCCAACTACTGAATCTACAACAAATACGAATCCTGTGACTAGTACAACATCCGAACCGAGTACTCCAACTGCTGAATCTACAACAAATACGATTCCTGTGACTAATACAACATCCAAACCAAGTACACCAACTGCTGAAACTACAACGAATATGATTCCTGTGACTAGTACAACATCCGAACCGAGTACTCCAACTGCTGAAGCTACAACGAATATGATTCCTGTGACTAGTACAACATCCGAACCGAGTACTCCAACTGCTGAGGCTACAACGAATACGATTCCTGTGACTAATACAACATCCGAACCAAGTACTCCAACTGGTGAATCTACAACAAATACGATTCCTGTGACTAGTACAACATCCGAACCGAGTACTCCAACTGCTGAAGCTACAACGAATACGATTCCTGTGACTAATACAACATCCGAACCAAGTACTCCAACTGCTGAAGCCACAACAAATACGATTCCTTTGACTAGTACAACATCCGAACCGAGTACTCCAACTGCTGAAGCTACAACAAATACGATTCCTGTGACTAGTACAACATCCGAACCGAGTACTCCAACTGCTGAATCTACAACAAATACGATCCCTGTGAATAATACAACATCCGATCCAAGTACTCAAACTGCTGAATCTACAACAAATACTATTCCTGTGACTAGTACAACGTCCAAACCAAGTACTCCAACTGCTGAAGCTACAACGAATACGATTCCTGTGACTAATACAACATCCAAACCAAGTACTCCAACTGCTGAAGCTACAACAAATACGATTCCTGTGACTAGTACAACGTCCAAACCAAGTACTCCAACTACTGAAGCCACAACAAACACGATTCCTTTGACTAGTACAACGTCCAAACCCGGTACTCCAACTGCTGAATCTACAACAAATACGATACCTGTGACTAGTACAACATCCGAACCGAGTACTCCAACTGCTGAATCTACAACAAATACGATTCCTGTGACTAGTACAACATCCGAACCGAGTACTCCAACTGCTGAAGCTACAACGAATACGATTCCTGTGACTAATACAACATCCAAACCAAGTACTCCAACTGCTGAAGCTACAACGAATACGATTCCTGTGACTAATACAACATCCAAACCAAGTACTCCAACTGCTGAAGCTACAACAAATACGATTCCTGTGACTAGTACAACATCCAAACCAAGTACTCCAACTGCTGAAGCTACAACGAATACGATTCCTGTGACTAATACAACATCCAAACCAAGTACTCCAACTGCTGAAGCTACAACAAATACGATTCCTGTGACTAGTACAACGTCCAAACCAAGTACTCCAACTGCTGAAGCTACAACAAATACGATTCCTGTGACTAGTACAACATCCGAACCGAGTACTCCAACTGCTGAAGCTACAACAAATACGATTCCTGTGACTAGTACAACGTCCAAACCAAGTACTCCAACTACTGAAGCCACAACAAACACGATTCCTTTGACTAGTACAACGTCCAAACCCGGTACTCCAACTGCTGAATCTACAACAAATACGATACCTGTGACTAGTACAACATCCGAACCGAGTACTCCAACTGCTGAATCTACAACAAATACGATTCCTGTGACTAGTACAACATCCGAACCGAGTACTCCAACTGCTGAAGCTACAACGAATACGATTCCTGTGACTAATACAACATCCAAACCAAGTACTCCAACTGCTGAAGCTACAACGAATACGATTCCTGTGACTAATACAACATCCAAACCAAGTACTCCAACTGCTGAAGCTACAACAAATACGATTCCTGTGACTAGTACAACGTCCAAACCCAGTACTCCAACTGCTGAATCTACAACAAATACGATACCTGTGACTAGTACAACATCCGAACCGAGTACTCCAACTGCTGAATCTACAACAAATACGATTATTGTGACTAGTACAACGTCCAAACCCAGTACTCCAACTGCTGAATCTACAACAAATACGATTCCTGTGACTAGTACAACATCCGAACCGAGTACTCCAACTGCTGAATCTACAACAAATACGATTCCTGTGACTAGTACAACATCCGAACCGAGTACTCCAACTGCTGAATCTACAACAAATACGATTCCTGTGACTAGTACAACATCCGAACCGAGTACTCCAACTGCTGAAGCTACAACGAATACGATTCCTGTGACTAATACAACATCCAAACCAAGTACTCCAACTGCTGAATCTACAACAAATACGATTCCTGTGACTAGTACAACGTCCAAACCCAGTACTCCAACTGCTGAATCTACAACAAATACGATACCTGTGACTAGTACAACATCCGAACCGAGTACTCCAACTGCTGAATCTACAACAAATACGATTCCTGTGACTAGTACAACGTCCAAACCCAGTACTCCAACTGCTGAATCTACAACAAATACGATTCCTGTGACTAGTACAACATCCGAACCGAGTACTCCAACTACTGAAGCCACAACAAATACGATACCTGTGACTAGTACAACGTCCAAACCAAGTACTCCAACTACTGAAGCCACAACAAATACGATTCCTTTGACTAGTACAACATCCGAACCGAGTACTCCAACTGCTGAATCTACAACAAATACGATTCCTGTGACTAGTACAACGTCCAAACCAAGTACTCCAACTACTGAAGCCACAACAAATACGATTCCTTTGACTAGTACAACATCCGAACCGAGTACTCCAACTGCTGAATCTACAACAAATACGATTCCTGTGACTAGTACAACGTCCAAACCCAGTACTCCAACTGCTGAATCTACAACAAATACGATTCCTGTGACTAGTACAACATCCGAACCGAGTACTCCAACTGCTGAATCTACAACAAATACGATTCCTGTGACTAGTACAACATCCGAACCGAGTACTCCAACTGCTGAATCTACAACAAATACGATTCCTGTGACTAGTACAACGTCCAAACCCAGTACTCCAACTGCTGAATCTACAACAAATACGATTCCTGTGACTAGTACAACATCCGAACCGAGTACTCCAACTGCTGAATCTACAACAAATACGATTCCTGTGACTAGTACAACATCCGAACCGAGTACTCCAACTGCTGAATCTACAACAAATACGATTCCTGTGACTAGTACAACATCCGAACCGAGTACTCCAACTGCTGAAGCTACAACGAATACGATTCCTGTGACTAATACAACATCCGAACCCAGTACTCCAACTGCTGAATCTACAACAAATACGATACCTGTGACTAGTACAACATCCGAACCGAGTACTCCAACTGCTGAATCTACAACAAATACGATTCCTGTGACTAGTACAACATCCCAACTAAGTACTCCAACTGCTGAAGCCACAACAAATACGATTCCTGTGACTAGTACAACGTCCAAACCCAGTACTCCAACTGCTGAATCTACAACAAATACGATACCTGTGACTAGTACAACGTCCAAACCGAGTACTCAAACTGCTGAATCTACAACAAATACGATTCCTGTGACTAGTACAACATCCCAACCAAGTACTCCAACTGCTGAAGCTACAACGAATACGATTCCTGTGACTAATACAACATCCAAACCAAGTACTCCAACTGCTGAAGCTACAACAAATACGATTCCTGTGACTAGTACAACGTCCAAACCAAGTACTCCAACTGCTGAATCTACAACAAATAGGATCCCTGTGAATAATACAACATCCGATCCAAGTACTCAAACTGCTGAATCTACAACAAATACTATTCCTGTGACTAGTACAACGTCCAAACCAAGTACTCCAACTGCTGAATCTACAACAAATACGATTCCTGTGACTAGAACAACATCCGAACCGAGTACTCCAACTGCTGAAGCTACAACGAATACGATTCCTGTGACTAATACAACAATTGAACCAAGTACTCCAACTGCTGAATCTACAACAAATACGATCCCTGTGAATGATACAACATCCGATCCAAGTACTCAAACTGCTGAATCTACAACAAATACTATTCCTGTGACTAGTACAACATCCGAACCGAGTACTCCAACTGCTGAAGCTACAACGAATACGATTCCTGTGACTAATACAACATTTGAACCAAGTACTCAAACTGCTGAATCTACAACAAATACGATTCCTGTGAATAGTACAACATCCAAACCAAGTACTCCAACTGCTGAAGCCACAACAGATACGATTCCTTTGACTAGTACAACATCCGAACCGAGTACTCCAACTGCAGAATCTACAACAAATACGATTCCTGTGACTAGTACAACGTCCAAACCCAGTACTCCAACTGCTGATTCTACAACAAATACTATTCCTGTGACTAGTACAACGTCCAAACCAAGTACTCCAACTGCTGAATCTACAACAAATACGATTCCTGTGACTAGTACAACATCCGAACCGAGTACGCCAACTGCTGAAGCTACAACGAATACTTTTCCTGTGACTAGTACAACATCCGAACCGAGTACTCCAACTGCTGAAGCTACAACAAATACGATTCCTGTGACTAGTACAACATCCGAACCGAGTATTCCAACTGCTGAATCTACAACAAATACTATTCCTGTGACTAGTACAACGTCCAAACCAAGTACTCAAACTGCTGAATTTACAACAAATACTATTCCTGTGACTAGTACAACGTCCAAACCAAGTACTCCAACTGCTGAATCTACAACAAATACGATCCCTGTGAATGATACAACATCCGATCCAAGTACTCAAACTGCTGAATCTACAACAAATACTATTCCTGTGACTAGTACAACGTCCAAACCAAGTACTCCAACTGCTGAATCTACAACAAATACGATCCCTGTGAATGATACAACATCCGATCCAAGTACTCAAACTGCTGAATCTACAACAAATACTATTCCTGTGACTAGTACAACATCCGAACCGAGTACTCCAACTGCTGAATCTACAACAAATACGATTCCTGTGACTAGTACAACGTCCAAACCAAGTACTCCAACTGCTGAATCTACAACAAATAGGATCCCTGTGAATAATACAACATCCGATCCAAGTACTCAAACTGCTGAAGCTACAACAAATACGATTCCTGTGACTAGTACAACATCCGAACCGAGTACTCCAACTGCTGAATCTACAACAAATACGATTCCTGTGACTAGTACAACATCCGAACCGAGTACGATTCCTGTGACTAATACAACATTTGAACCAAGTACTCCAACTGCTGAATCTACAACAAATACGATCCCTGTGAATGATACCACATCCGATCCAAGTACTCAAACTGCTGAATCTGCAACAAATACGATTCCTGTGACTAGTACAACATCCGAACCGAGTACTCCAACTGCTGAAGCTACAACGAATACGATTCCTGTGACTAATACAACATCCAAACCCAGTACTCCAACTGGTGAAGCTACAACGAATACGATTCTTGTGACTAATACAACATCCGAACCGAGTACTCCAACTGCTGAAGCTACAACGAATACGATTCTTGTGACTAATACAACATCCGAACCCAGTACTCCAACTGGTGAATCTACAACAAATACGATTCCTGTGACTAGTACAACGTCCAAACCCAGTACTCCAACTGCTGAATTTACAACAAATACTATTCCTGTGACTAGTACAACGTCCAAACCAAGTACTCCAACTGCTGAATCTACAACAAATACGATCCCTGTGAATGATACAACATCCGATCCAAGTACTCAAACTGCTGAATCTACAACAAATACTATTCCTGTGACTAGTACAACGTCCAAACCAAGTACTCCAACTGCTGAATCTACAACAAATACGATCCCTGTGAATGATACAACATCCGATCCAAGTACTCAAACTGCTGAATCTACAACAAATACTATTCCTGTGACTAGTACAACATCCGAACCGAGTACTCCAACTGCTGAATCTACAACAAATACTATTCCTGTGACTAGTACAACGTCCAAACCAAGTACTCCAACTGCTGAATCTACAATAAATAGGATCCCTGTGAATAATACAACATCCGAACCGAGTACTCCAACTGCTGAAGCTACAACAAATACGATTCCTGTGACTAGTACAACATCCGAACCGAGTACTCCAACTGCTGAATCTACAACAAATACGATTCCTGTGACTAGTACAACATCCGAACCGAGTACGATTCCTGTGACTAATACAACATTTGAACCAAGTACTCCAACTGCTGAATCTACAACAAATACGATCCCTGTGAATGATACCACATCCGATCCAAGTACTCAAACTGCTGAATCTGCAACAAATACGATTCCTGTGACTAGTACAACATCCGAACCGAGTACTCCAACTGCTGAAGCTACAACGAATACGATTCCTGTGACTAATACAACATCCAAACCCAGTACTCCAACTGGTGAAGCTACAACGAATACGATTCTTGTGACTAATACAACATCCGAACCGAGTACTCCAACTGCTGAAGCTACAACGAATACGATTCTTGTGACTAATACAACATCCGAACCCAGTACTCCAACTGGTGAATCTACAACAAATACGATTCCTGTGACTAGTACAACGTCCAAACCCAGTACTCCAACTGCTGAATCTACAACAAATACGATTCCTGTGACTAGTACAACATCCGAACCGAGTACTCCAACTGCTGAAGCTACAACGAATACGATTCCTGTGACTAATACAACATCCGAACCAAGTACTCCAACTGCTGAAGCCACAACAAATACGATTCCTTTGACTAGTACAACATCCGAACCGAGTACTCCAACTGCTGAAGCTACAACAAATACGATTCCTGTGACTAGTACAACATCCGAACCGAGTACTCCAACTGCTGAATCTACAACAAATACTATTCCTGTGACTAGTACAACGTCCAAACCAAGTACTCCAACTGCTGAATCTACAATAAATAGGATCCCTGTGAATAATACAACATCCGAACCGAGTACTCCAACTGCTGAAGCTACAACAAATACGATTCCTGTGACTAGTACAACATCCGAACCGAGTACTCCAACTGCTGAATCTACAACAAATACTATTCCTGTGACTAGTACAACGTCCAAACCAAGTACTCCAACTGCTGAAGCTACAACAAATACGATTCCTGTGACTAGTACAACATCCGAACCGAGTACTCCAACTGCTGAATCTACAACAAATACTATTCCTGTGACTAGTACAACATCCGATCCAAGTACTCCAACTACTGAATCTACAACAAATACGAATCCTGTGACTAGTACAACATCCGAACCGAGTACTCCAACTGCTGAATCTACAACAAATACGATTCCTGTGACTAATACAACATCCAAACCAAGTACACCAACTGCTGAAACTACAACGAATATGATTCCTGTGACTAGTACAACATCCGAACCGAGTACTCCAACTGCTGAAGCTACAACGAATATGATTCCTGTGACTAGTACAACATCCGAACCGAGTACTCCAACTGCTGAGGCTACAACGAATACGATTCCTGTGACTAATACAACATCCGAACCAAGTACTCCAACTGGTGAATCTACAACAAATACGATTCCTGTGACTAGTACAACATCCGAACCGAGTACTCCAACTGCTGAAGCTACAACGAATACGATTCCTGTGACTAATACAACATCCGAACCAAGTACTCCAACTGCTGAAGCCACAACAAATACGATTCCTTTGACTAGTACAACATCCGAACCGAGTACTCCAACTGCTGAAGCTACAACAAATACGATTCCTGTGACTAGTACAACATCCGAACCGAGTACTCCAACTGCTGAATCTACAACAAATACGATCCCTGTGAATAATACAACATCCGATCCAAGTACTCAAACTGCTGAATCTACAACAAATACTATTCCTGTGACTAGTACAACGTCCAAACCAAGTACTCCAACTGCTGAAGCTACAACGAATACGATTCCTGTGACTAATACAACATCCAAACCAAGTACTCCAACTGCTGAAGCTACAACAAATACGATTCCTGTGACTAGTACAACGTCCAAACCAAGTACTCCAACTACTGAAGCCACAACAAACACGATTCCTTTGACTAGTACAACGTCCAAACCCGGTACTCCAACTGCTGAATCTACAACAAATACGATACCTGTGACTAGTACAACATCCGAACCGAGTACTCCAACTGCTGAATCTACAACAAATACGATTCCTGTGACTAGTACAACATCCGAACCGAGTACTCCAACTGCTGAAGCTACAACGAATACGATTCCTGTGACTAATACAACATCCAAACCAAGTACTCCAACTGCTGAAGCTACAACGAATACGATTCCTGTGACTAATACAACATCCAAACCAAGTACTCCAACTGCTGAAGCTACAACAAATACGATTCCTGTGACTAGTACAACATCCAAACCAAGTACTCCAACTGCTGAAGCTACAACGAATACGATTCCTGTGACTAATACAACATCCAAACCAAGTACTCCAACTGCTGAAGCTACAACAAATACGATTCCTGTGACTAGTACAACGTCCAAACCAAGTACTCCAACTGCTGAAGCTACAACAAATACGATTCCTGTGACTAGTACAACATCCGAACCGAGTACTCCAACTGCTGAAGCTACAACAAATACGATTCCTGTGACTAGTACAACGTCCAAACCAAGTACTCCAACTACTGAAGCCACAACAAACACGATTCCTTTGACTAGTACAACGTCCAAACCCGGTACTCCAACTGCTGAATCTACAACAAATACGATACCTGTGACTAGTACAACATCCGAACCGAGTACTCCAACTGCTGAATCTACAACAAATACGATTCCTGTGACTAGTACAACATCCGAACCGAGTACTCCAACTGCTGAAGCTACAACGAATACGATTCCTGTGACTAATACAACATCCAAACCAAGTACTCCAACTGCTGAAGCTACAACGAATACGATTCCTGTGACTAATACAACATCCAAACCAAGTACTCCAACTGCTGAAGCTACAACAAATACGATTCCTGTGACTAGTACAACGTCCAAACCCAGTACTCCAACTGCTGAATCTACAACAAATACGATACCTGTGACTAGTACAACATCCGAACCGAGTACTCCAACTGCTGAATCTACAACAAATACGATTATTGTGACTAGTACAACGTCCAAACCCAGTACTCCAACTGCTGAATCTACAACAAATACGATTCCTGTGACTAGTACAACATCCGAACCGAGTACTCCAACTGCTGAATCTACAACAAATACGATTCCTGTGACTAGTACAACATCCGAACCGAGTACTCCAACTGCTGAATCTACAACAAATACGATTCCTGTGACTAGTACAACATCCGAACCGAGTACTCCAACTGCTGAAGCTACAACGAATACGATTCCTGTGACTAATACAACATCCAAACCAAGTACTCCAACTGCTGAATCTACAACAAATACGATTCCTGTGACTAGTACAACGTCCAAACCCAGTACTCCAACTGCTGAATCTACAACAAATACGATACCTGTGACTAGTACAACATCCGAACCGAGTACTCCAACTGCTGAATCTACAACAAATACGATTCCTGTGACTAGTACAACGTCCAAACCCAGTACTCCAACTGCTGAATCTACAACAAATACGATTCCTGTGACTAGTACAACATCCGAACCGAGTACTCCAACTACTGAAGCCACAACAAATACGATACCTGTGACTAGTACAACGTCCAAACCAAGTACTCCAACTACTGAAGCCACAACAAATACGATTCCTTTGACTAGTACAACATCCGAACCGAGTACTCCAACTGCTGAATCTACAACAAATACGATTCCTGTGACTAGTACAACGTCCAAACCAAGTACTCCAACTACTGAAGCCACAACAAATACGATTCCTTTGACTAGTACAACATCCGAACCGAGTACTCCAACTGCTGAATCTACAACAAATACGATTCCTGTGACTAGTACAACGTCCAAACCCAGTACTCCAACTGCTGAATCTACAACAAATACGATTCCTGTGACTAGTACAACATCCGAACCGAGTACTCCAACTGCTGAATCTACAACAAATACGATTCCTGTGACTAGTACAACATCCGAACCGAGTACTCCAACTGCTGAATCTACAACAAATACGATTCCTGTGACTAGTACAACGTCCAAACCCAGTACTCCAACTGCTGAATCTACAACAAATACGATTCCTGTGACTAGTACAACATCCGAACCGAGTACTCCAACTGCTGAATCTACAACAAATACGATTCCTGTGACTAGTACAACATCCGAACCGAGTACTCCAACTGCTGAATCTACAACAAATACGATTCCTGTGACTAGTACAACATCCGAACCGAGTACTCCAACTGCTGAAGCTACAACGAATACGATTCCTGTGACTAATACAACATCCGAACCCAGTACTCCAACTGCTGAATCTACAACAAATACGATACCTGTGACTAGTACAACATCCGAACCGAGTACTCCAACTGCTGAATCTACAACAAATACGATTCCTGTGACTAGTACAACATCCCAACTAAGTACTCCAACTGCTGAAGCCACAACAAATACGATTCCTGTGACTAGTACAACGTCCAAACCCAGTACTCCAACTGCTGAATCTACAACAAATACGATACCTGTGACTAGTACAACGTCCAAACCGAGTACTCAAACTGCTGAATCTACAACAAATACGATTCCTGTGACTAGTACAACATCCCAACCAAGTACTCCAACTGCTGAAGCTACAACGAATACGATTCCTGTGACTAATACAACATCCAAACCAAGTACTCCAACTGCTGAAGCTACAACAAATACGATTCCTGTGACTAGTACAACGTCCAAACCAAGTACTCCAACTGCTGAATCTACAACAAATAGGATCCCTGTGAATAATACAACATCCGATCCAAGTACTCAAACTGCTGAATCTACAACAAATACTATTCCTGTGACTAGTACAACGTCCAAACCAAGTACTCCAACTGCTGAATCTACAACAAATACGATTCCTGTGACTAGAACAACATCCGAACCGAGTACTCCAACTGCTGAAGCTACAACGAATACGATTCCTGTGACTAATACAACAATTGAACCAAGTACTCCAACTGCTGAATCTACAACAAATACGATCCCTGTGAATGATACAACATCCGATCCAAGTACTCAAACTGCTGAATCTACAACAAATACTATTCCTGTGACTAGTACAACATCCGAACCGAGTACTCCAACTGCTGAAGCTACAACGAATACGATTCCTGTGACTAATACAACATTTGAACCAAGTACTCAAACTGCTGAATCTACAACAAATACGATTCCTGTGAATAGTACAACATCCAAACCAAGTACTCCAACTGCTGAAGCCACAACAGATACGATTCCTTTGACTAGTACAACATCCGAACCGAGTACTCCAACTGCAGAATCTACAACAAATACGATTCCTGTGACTAGTACAACGTCCAAACCCAGTACTCCAACTGCTGATTCTACAACAAATACTATTCCTGTGACTAGTACAACGTCCAAACCAAGTACTCCAACTGCTGAATCTACAACAAATACGATTCCTGTGACTAGTACAACATCCGAACCGAGTACGCCAACTGCTGAAGCTACAACGAATACTTTTCCTGTGACTAGTACAACATCCGAACCGAGTACTCCAACTGCTGAAGCTACAACAAATACGATTCCTGTGACTAGTACAACATCCGAACCGAGTATTCCAACTGCTGAATCTACAACAAATACTATTCCTGTGACTAGTACAACGTCCAAACCAAGTACTCAAACTGCTGAATTTACAACAAATACTATTCCTGTGACTAGTACAACGTCCAAACCAAGTACTCCAACTGCTGAATCTACAACAAATACGATCCCTGTGAATGATACAACATCCGATCCAAGTACTCAAACTGCTGAATCTACAACAAATACTATTCCTGTGACTAGTACAACGTCCAAACCAAGTACTCCAACTGCTGAATCTACAACAAATACGATCCCTGTGAATGATACAACATCCGATCCAAGTACTCAAACTGCTGAATCTACAACAAATACTATTCCTGTGACTAGTACAACATCCGAACCGAGTACTCCAACTGCTGAATCTACAACAAATACGATTCCTGTGACTAGTACAACGTCCAAACCAAGTACTCCAACTGCTGAATCTACAACAAATAGGATCCCTGTGAATAATACAACATCCGATCCAAGTACTCAAACTGCTGAATCTACAACAAATACTATTCCTGTGACTAGTACAACGTCCAAACCAAGTACTCCAACTGCTGAATCTACAACAAATACGATTCCTGTGACTAGAACAACATCCGAACCGAGTACTCCAACTGCTGAAGCTACAACGAATACGATTCCTGTGACTAATACAACAATTGAACCAAGTACTCCAACTGCTGAATCTACAACAAATACGATCCCTGTGAATGATACAACATCCGATCCAAGTACTCAAACTGCTGAATCTACAACAAATACTATTCCTGTGACTAGTACAACGTCCAAACCAAGTACTCCAACTGCTGAATCTACAACAAATACGATCCCTGTGAATGATACAACATCCGATCCAAGTACTCAAACTGCTGAATCTACAACAAATACTATTCCTGTGACTAGTACAACGTCCAAACCAAGTACTCCAACTGCTGAATCTACAACAAATACGATCCCTGTGAATGATACAACATCCGATCCAAGTACTCAAACTGCTGAATCTACAACAAATACTATTCCTGTGACTAGTACAACGTCCAAACGAAGTACTCCAACTGCTGAATCTACAACAAATACGATTCCTGTGACTAGTACAACGTCCAAACCCAGTACTCCAACTGCTGAATCTACAACAAATACGATTCCTGTGACTAGTACAACATCCGAACCTAGTGCTCCAACTGCTGAAGCCACAACAAATACGATTCCTGTGACTAGTACAACATCCGAACCAAGTACTCCAACTGCTGAAGTTACAACAAATACGATTCCTGTGACTAGTACAACGTCCAAACCAAGTACTCCAACTGCTGAATCTACAACAAATACGATCCCTGTGAATGATACAACATCCGATCCAAGTACTCAAACTGCTGAATCTACAACAAATACTATTCCTGTGACTAGTACAACGTCCAAACGAAGTACTCCAACTGCTGAATCTACAACAAATACGATTCCTGTGACTAGTACAACGTCCAAACCCAGTACTCCAACTGCTGAATCTACAACAAATACGATTCCTGTGACTAGTACAACATCCGAACCTAGTGCTCCAACTGCTGAAGCCACAACAAATACGATTCCTGTGACTAGTACAACATCCGAACCAAGTACTCCAACTGCTGAAGTTACAACAAATACGATTCCTGTGACTAATACAACATCCAAACCACCAAGTACTCCAACTGCTGAAGCCACAACAAATACGATTCCTTTGACTAGTACAACATCCGAACCGAGTACTCCAACTGCTGAAGATACAACAAATACGATCCCTGTGAATAATACAACATCCGATCCAAGTACTCCAACTGCTGAAGCTACAACAAATACGATTCCTGTGACTAGTACAACATCCGAACCGAGTACTCCAACTGCTGAATCTACAACAAATACTATTCCTGTGACTAGTACAACATCCGAACCGAGTACTCCAACTGCTGAATCTACAACAAATACTATTCCTGTGACTAGTACAACGTCCAAACCAAGTACTCAAACTGCTGAATCTACAACAAATACTATTCCTGTGACTAGTACAACGTCCAAACGAAGTACTCCAACTGCTGAATCTACAACAAATACGATTCCTGTGACTAGTACAACATCCAAACCAAGTACTCCAATTGCTGAAGCTACAACAAATACGATTCCTGTGACTAGTACAACATCCAAACCAAGTACTCCAACTGCTGAAGCCACAAAAAATACGATTTCTTTGACTAGTACAACATCCGAACCGAGTACTCCAACTGCTGAAGCTACAACGAATACGTTTCCTGTGACTAGTACAACATCCGAACCGAGTACTCCAACTGCTGAAGCTACAACGAATACGATTCCTGTGACTAATACAACATCCGAACCCAGTACTCCAACTGGTGAAGCTACAACAAATACGATTCCTGTGACTAATACAACATCCGAACCAAGTACTCCAACTGCTGAAGTTACAACAAATACAATTCCTGTGACTAATACAACATCCGAACCGAGTACTCCAACTGCTGAATCTACAACAAATACTATTCCTGTGACTAGTACAACATCCAAACCAAGTACTCCAATTGCTGAAGCTACAACAAATACGATTCCTGTGACTAGTACAACATCCAAACCAAGTACTCTAACTGCTGAAGCCACAACAAATACGATTCCTGTGACTAGTACAACATCCGAACCGAGTACTCCAACTGCTGAAGCTACAACGAATACGTTTCCTGTGACTAGTACAACATCCGAACCGAGTACTCCAACTGCTGAAGCTACAACGAATACGATTCCTGTGACTAATACAACATCCGAACCCAATACTCCAACTGGTGAAGCTACAACAAATACGATTCCTGTGACTAGTACAACATCCGAACCGAGTACTCCAACTGCTGAATCTACAACAAATACTATTCCTGTGACTAGTACAACGTCCAAACCAAGTACTCCAACTGCTGAAGCTACAACGAATACGATTCCTGTGACTAATACAACATCCAAACCAAGTACTCCAACTGCTGAAGCTACAACAAATACGATTCCTGTGACTAGTACAACGTCCAAACCAAGTACTCCAACTACTGAAGCCACAACAAACACGATTCCTTTGACTAGTACAACGTCCAAACCCGGTACTCCAACTGCTGAATCTACAACAAATACGATACCTGTGACTAGTACAACATCCGAACCGAGTACTCCAACTGCTGAATCTACAACAAATACGATTCCTGTGACTAGTACAACATCCGAACCGAGTACTCCAACTGCTGAAGCTACAACGAATACGATTCCTGTGACTAATACAACATCCAAACCAAGTACTCCAACTGCTGAAGCCACAACAAATACGATTCCTGTGACTAGTACAACATCCGAACCGAGTACTCCAACTGCTGAAGCTACAACGAATACGTTTCCTGTGACTAGTACAACATCCGAACCGAGTACTCCAACTGCTGAAGCTACAACGAATACGATTCCTGTGACTAATACAACATCCGAACCCAATACTCCAACTGGTGAAGCTACAACAAATACGATTCCTGTGACTAGTACAACATCCGAACCGAGTACTCCAACTGCTGAATCTACAACAAATACTATTCCTGTGACTAGTACAACGTCCAAACCAAGTACTCCAACTGCTGAAGCTACAACGAATACGATTCCTGTGACTAATACAACATCCAAACCAAGTACTCCAACTGCTGAAGCTACAACAAATACGATTCCTGTGACTAGTACAACGTCCAAACCAAGTACTCCAACTACTGAAGCCACAACAAACACGATTCCTTTGACTAGTACAACGTCCAAACCCGGTACTCCAACTGCTGAATCTACAACAAATACGATACCTGTGACTAGTACAACATCCGAACCGAGTACTCCAACTGCTGAATCTACAACAAATACGATTCCTGTGACTAGTACAACATCCGAACCGAGTACTCCAACTGCTGAAGCTACAACGAATACGATTCCTGTGACTAATACAACATCCAAACCAAGTACTCCAACTGCTGAAGCTACAACGAATACGATTCCTGTGACTAATACAACATCCAAACCAAGTACTCCAACTGCTGAAGCTACAACAAATACGATTCCTGTGACTAGTACAACATCCAAACCAAGTACTCCAACTGCTGAAGCTACAACGAATACGATTCCTGTGACTAATACAACATCCAAACCAAGTACTCCAACTGCTGAAGCTACAACAAATACGATTCCTGTGACTAGTACAACGTCCAAACCAAGTACTCCAACTGCTGAAGCTACAACAAATACGATTCCTGTGACTAGTACAACATCCGAACCGAGTACTCCAACTGCTGAAGCTACAACAAATACGATTCCTGTGACTAGTACAACGTCCAAACCAAGTACTCCAACTACTGAAGCCACAACAAACACGATTCCTTTGACTAGTACAACGTCCAAACCCGGTACTCCAACTGCTGAATCTACAACAAATACGATACCTGTGACTAGTACAACATCCGAACCGAGTACTCCAACTGCTGAATCTACAACAAATACGATTCCTGTGACTAGTACAACATCCGAACCGAGTACTCCAACTGCTGAAGCTACAACGAATACGATTCCTGTGACTAATACAACATCCAAACCAAGTACTCCAACTGCTGAAGCTACAACGAATACGATTCCTGTGACTAATACAACATCCAAACCAAGTACTCCAACTGCTGAAGCTACAACAAATACGATTCCTGTGACTAGTACAACGTCCAAACCCAGTACTCCAACTGCTGAATCTACAACAAATACGATACCTGTGACTAGTACAACATCCGAACCGAGTACTCCAACTGCTGAATCTACAACAAATACGATTATTGTGACTAGTACAACGTCCAAACCCAGTACTCCAACTGCTGAATCTACAACAAATACGATTCCTGTGACTAGTACAACATCCGAACCGAGTACTCCAACTGCTGAATCTACAACAAATACGATTCCTGTGACTAGTACAACATCCGAACCGAGTACTCCAACTGCTGAATCTACAACAAATACGATTCCTGTGACTAGTACAACATCCGAACCGAGTACTCCAACTGCTGAAGCTACAACGAATACGATTCCTGTGACTAATACAACATCCAAACCAAGTACTCCAACTGCTGAATCTACAACAAATACGATTCCTGTGACTAGTACAACGTCCAAACCCAGTACTCCAACTGCTGAATCTACAACAAATACGATACCTGTGACTAGTACAACATCCGAACCGAGTACTCCAACTGCTGAATCTACAACAAATACGATTCCTGTGACTAGTACAACGTCCAAACCCAGTACTCCAACTGCTGAATCTACAACAAATACGATTCCTGTGACTAGTACAACATCCGAACCGAGTACTCCAACTACTGAAGCCACAACAAATACGATACCTGTGACTAGTACAACGTCCAAACCAAGTACTCCAACTACTGAAGCCACAACAAATACGATTCCTTTGACTAGTACAACATCCGAACCGAGTACTCCAACTGCTGAATCTACAACAAATACGATTCCTGTGACTAGTACAACGTCCAAACCAAGTACTCCAACTACTGAAGCCACAACAAATACGATTCCTTTGACTAGTACAACATCCGAACCGAGTACTCCAACTGCTGAATCTACAACAAATACGATTCCTGTGACTAGTACAACGTCCAAACCCAGTACTCCAACTGCTGAATCTACAACAAATACGATTCCTGTGACTAGTACAACATCCGAACCGAGTACTCCAACTGCTGAATCTACAACAAATACGATTCCTGTGACTAGTACAACATCCGAACCGAGTACTCCAACTGCTGAATCTACAACAAATACGATTCCTGTGACTAGTACAACGTCCAAACCCAGTACTCCAACTGCTGAATCTACAACAAATACGATTCCTGTGACTAGTACAACATCCGAACCGAGTACTCCAACTGCTGAATCTACAACAAATACGATTCCTGTGACTAGTACAACATCCGAACCGAGTACTCCAACTGCTGAATCTACAACAAATACGATTCCTGTGACTAGTACAACATCCGAACCGAGTACTCCAACTGCTGAAGCTACAACGAATACGATTCCTGTGACTAATACAACATCCGAACCCAGTACTCCAACTGCTGAATCTACAACAAATACGATACCTGTGACTAGTACAACATCCGAACCGAGTACTCCAACTGCTGAATCTACAACAAATACGATTCCTGTGACTAGTACAACATCCCAACTAAGTACTCCAACTGCTGAAGCCACAACAAATACGATTCCTGTGACTAGTACAACGTCCAAACCCAGTACTCCAACTGCTGAATCTACAACAAATACGATACCTGTGACTAGTACAACGTCCAAACCGAGTACTCAAACTGCTGAATCTACAACAAATACGATTCCTGTGACTAGTACAACATCCCAACCAAGTACTCCAACTGCTGAAGCTACAACGAATACGATTCCTGTGACTAATACAACATCCAAACCAAGTACTCCAACTGCTGAAGCTACAACAAATACGATTCCTGTGACTAGTACAACGTCCAAACCAAGTACTCCAACTGCTGAATCTACAACAAATAGGATCCCTGTGAATAATACAACATCCGATCCAAGTACTCAAACTGCTGAATCTACAACAAATACTATTCCTGTGACTAGTACAACGTCCAAACCAAGTACTCCAACTGCTGAATCTACAACAAATACGATTCCTGTGACTAGAACAACATCCGAACCGAGTACTCCAACTGCTGAAGCTACAACGAATACGATTCCTGTGACTAATACAACAATTGAACCAAGTACTCCAACTGCTGAATCTACAACAAATACGATCCCTGTGAATGATACAACATCCGATCCAAGTACTCAAACTGCTGAATCTACAACAAATACTATTCCTGTGACTAGTACAACATCCGAACCGAGTACTCCAACTGCTGAAGCTACAACGAATACGATTCCTGTGACTAATACAACATTTGAACCAAGTACTCAAACTGCTGAATCTACAACAAATACGATTCCTGTGAATAGTACAACATCCAAACCAAGTACTCCAACTGCTGAAGCCACAACAGATACGATTCCTTTGACTAGTACAACATCCGAACCGAGTACTCCAACTGCAGAATCTACAACAAATACGATTCCTGTGACTAGTACAACGTCCAAACCCAGTACTCCAACTGCTGATTCTACAACAAATACTATTCCTGTGACTAGTACAACGTCCAAACCAAGTACTCCAACTGCTGAATCTACAACAAATACGATTCCTGTGACTAGTACAACATCCGAACCGAGTACGCCAACTGCTGAAGCTACAACGAATACTTTTCCTGTGACTAGTACAACATCCGAACCGAGTACTCCAACTGCTGAAGCTACAACAAATACGATTCCTGTGACTACTACAACATCCGAACCGAGTATTCCAACTGCTGAATCTACAACAAATACTATTCCTGTGACTAGTACAACGTCCAAACCAAGTACTCAAACTGCTGAATTTACAACAAATACTATTCCTGTGACTAGTACAACGTCCAAACCAAGTACTCCAACTGCTGAATCTACAACAAATACGATCCCTGTGAATGATACAACATCCGATCCAAGTACTCAAACTGCTGAATCTACAACAAATACTATTCCTGTGACTAGTACAACGTCCAAACCAAGTACTCCAACTGCTGAATCTACAACAAATACGATCCCTGTGAATGATACAACATCCGATCCAAGTACTCAAACTGCTGAATCTACAACAAATACTATTCCTGTGACTAGTACAACATCCGAACCGAGTACTCCAACTGCTGAATCTACAACAAATACTATTCCTGTGACTAGTACAACGTCCAAACCAAGTACTCCAACTGCTGAATCTACAACAAATAGGATCCCTGTGAATAATACAACATCCGATCCAAGTACTCAAACTGCTGAATCTACAACAAATACTATTCCTGTGACTAGTACAACGTCCAAACCAAGTACTCCAACTGCTGAATCTACAACAAATACGATCCCTGTGAATGATACAACATCCGATCCAAGTACTCAAACTGCTGAATCTACAACAAATACTATTCCTGTGACTAGTACAACGTCCAAACGAAGTACTCCAACTGCTGAATCTACAACAAATACGATTCCTGTGACTAGTACAACGTCCAAACCCAGTACTCCAACTGCTGAATCTACAACAAATACGATTCCTGTGACTAGTACAACATCCGAACCTAGTGCTCCAACTGCTGAAGCCACAACAAATACGATTCCTGTGACTAGTACAACATCCGAACCAAGTACTCCAACTGCTGAAGTTACAACAAATACGATTCCTGTGACTAATACAACATCCAAACCACCAAGTACTCCAACTGCTGAAGCCACAACAAATACGATTCCTTTGACTAGTACAACATCCGAACCGAGTACTCCAACTGCTGAAGATACAACAAATACGATCCCTGTGAATAATACAACATCCGATCCAAGTACTCCAACTGCTGAAGCTACAACAAATACGATTCCTGTGACTAGTACAACATCCGAACCGAGTACTCCAACTGCTGAATCTACAACAAATACTATTCCTGTGACTAGTACAACATCCGAACCGAGTACTCCAACTGCTGAATCTACAACAAATACTATTCCTGTGACTAGTACAACGTCCAAACCAAGTACTCAAACTGCTGAATCTACAACAAATACTATTCCTGTGACTAGTACAACGTCCAAACGAAGTACTCCAACTGCTGAATCTACAACAAATACGATTCCTGTGACTAGTACAACATCCAAACCAAGTACTCCAATTGCTGAAGCTACAACAAATACGATTCCTGTGACTAGTACAACATCCAAACCAAGTACTCCAACTGCTGAAGCCACAAAAAATACGATTTCTTTGACTAGTACAACATCCGAACCGAGTACTCCAACTGCTGAAGCTACAACGAATACGTTTCCTGTGACTAGTACAACATCCGAACCGAGTACTCCAACTGCTGAAGCTACAACGAATACGATTCCTGTGACTAATACAACATCCGAACCCAGTACTCCAACTGGTGAAGCTACAACAAATACGATTCCTGTGACTAATACAACATCCGAACCAAGTACTCCAACTGCTGAAGTTACAACAAATACAATTCCTGTGACTAATACAACATCCGAACCGAGTACTCCAACTGCTGAATCTACAACAAATACTATTCCTGTGACTAGTACAACATCCAAACCAAGTACTCCAATTGCTGAAGCTACAACAAATACGATTCCTGTGACTAGTACAACATCCAAACCAAGTACTCTAACTGCTGAAGCCACAACAAATACGATTCCTGTGACTAGTACAACATCCGAACCGAGTACTCCAACTGCTGAAGCTACAACGAATACGTTTCCTGTGACTAGTACAACATCCGAACCGAGTACTCCAACTGCTGAAGCTACAACGAATACGATTCCTGTGACTAATACAACATCCGATCCAAGTTCTCCAACTGGTGAAGCTACAACAAATACGATTCCTGTGACTAGTACAAGATCCGAGCCAAGTACTCCAACTGCTGAATCTATAATAAATACGATTTCTGTGACCAAAACAACATCCGATCCAATTACTCCAACTGCTAACGCTACAACAAATACGATTCCTGTGACTAGTACAACATCCGAACCGAGTACTCCAACTGCTGAAGCTACAACAAATACGATTCCTGTGACTAGTACAACATCCGAACCGAGTACTCCAACTGCTGAAGCTACAACGAATACGATTCCTGTGACTAATACAACATCCGATCCAAGTACTCCAACTGGTGAAGCTACAACAAATACGATTCCTATGACTAGTACAACATCCCTACCAAGCACTACAACTGTTGTTTTGTCAACAAATACCATTCCTATGACCAGTACAACATCGGAACCAAATACTACATCTGTCATCTTCACCTTTGTCCACATCCAATCTAAAATTGCCTGTTTACTCAAACGTTTATCAAATTTTCGAAAATTTGGAGGACCTCCAAACTCTCCCAAAGAAGAAAATTTTCTTTTTTTAGCGACAAAAATCCTCATGGTCTATTCGACCCTCGGAACAGCATTGTATACCGGCCTTAAGTACTATAATATAGCTCTTTATTGGTTTGCCTTTGATGCATTATTTGTTGGTGTTTATTGGATAGTTTTTAGTTATTATTATTTTGTTTTATGGCAGTTGGCTCTTCAACCGTGCTTGGTGGTGGTGCTTTGGGTATATGGGTTGACGCGGATTGTTATTACTAGAATAATTCATCTGACCGAGATGATAGTTGCAAGTATGGAAAATGACAAGTATGCGGTTTATAGGAGAAAGTTGGAATGGTGTATTGTTTACATCAAGAAATTTTGCAGTGAGTAGTTATTTTATTATAATATACTTTTATTTTTTATTTCTTCTTTCTTAATTTCCTCCTTCCCATCACTCCTTATTTTTCTAATTTTTTTCCTTTGTCTACTTTGTCAACTTTTCCAGTAGATTTCTTTTTCTTTAAATTTGTCTTCTTTCAGTTTAGCTGCCAGTCTGGATTCCTGATTTTCCAACACCTTGTTTGCCAACACGTTCATAACAGCGGTACCAGTTGCTTGTATCGAAAAACTAATAATAATCGATGTAAAAAAGCAAATCGATAGTCAAAGATCGTCTACAATATTTTTTCTAGGGAGACAGGATCGGTACCACTCTGCACTGGGCCGGTTGGAATCGAGAATAGAAAATAATTTCTATTTTATTTATATTAGCATGATCGAAGACTCGAAAGATGAAGGATAAAATTTTAATAAGAACAAGCCTTGGTAAAAACACAAATAATGGAAAAAGCATCAAGCAGCTTGATCAACCTTCATTTAAATCCAGTAAGCAAATAGGATTACATAACGACACTGAATGAAGTAGTTGTTAAATTCTGCTTTATTTATTTTGCGATCTTTCCAAACTAACAAATTAAATTCTAGATTAACACTATTTGATTTGGTCGTTAAATTAATGAAAACTAAATTATAAATCATGAACGTCCGCAGATTTTCCTTATCGCTAGTAACAATTACTAATAAATATTATTGCGTGTTGAATAACATTTTCGCATTTCGTCATTGTCACGTTGTATTTTCGTAGTAAGATTTTTTTGTTTGACAATAACAATTATTTTTATCGCCACCATAAAAACCGTCCCTATTTTTAAATCTCGTTATTCGTGTTGTAAATCGCACGAGTGAAAAAAATGAAATTTATTTTGCTGGTAATTACAGTAAAAATTACAATGTAATCCAACCTGTAATTTGTGATTTCAGTGTTTGCTTTCAACGTCTGCGGGTCTAGGTGCTGGGAGGAGTAGTTCCGGTGAAGATGCGGTTAGAGTCGTCCAGAGGGCGGGTGAATTGACAACGATTACACCAGGTGAGTAGTTAACAAAGTGTGGGGAAAAAATATTGTAAACTTTTTTCCTATCGTTTATTTGCCTTTATTGCTTTCTTCATCCAATCATGTTGCCTGTGGAAAACAAAATTTACATTACCTACTGGATGTTAATATGTTAATTATAATGTTAACGATTTTTTTTTTCCCTTTTGTCTTCGTTTTCACTAATGATAATTATCATTTTTAATAATATATTTCCCATAGTGACAGCACCTCCCTGCAGCGGTCCCAGCAAAAGTCCAGCCACCTTATGCAACCAGTACTACGAGTGTCTTCCGCAGTGGTGGTGGTGGGCACCCACATTACAGACCTGCCCAGATGGTCAAGTCTTCGACCAAACCATAAATGACTGCTCTACTGTTGGGTCAGGAAGATGTGCTCTAAGTCCAGCCACAACAATAGCCCCTCAAGTCCCCACAACCTTGACAGCTGCACCAGGTGCGTAATTTAGAATACGATAAGTACCAAACAAATTATATGATGAAAATGTAATTTCAGTTACTCCACCAACCTGTACGGGAGCAGGGAATTACCCAGGTCCAGATTGTACTCAGTACTACCAGTGTGTGTATGTATTGTGGTGGTGGGATTTTGCGCTCCTGACTTGCCCAGTTGGGCAAGGGTTTGATGCTGGGACGGGGCAGTGTGGTGTTGTTGCCAATTGTTCATAAAGTGAGAATAAATATAGTACGTTATCAAACTTTAGGGTTTTTTATTATCATTATCATTCCTACTTTGTTGACTCTTCTTATGCTTTACATCTTTCGAGGCAGGTCGTTTGCAAATTCTTAAGTTAAGTTCTATTGTTAAATTTTAGCCTTGTTTAATGAGTCACACTTCGGGTTTGAAGCAACAACATACTTTGGTACCAACTGGTACCAAAACAATATTTACTATAAAATTGAAATGTTTTCTTCCTTCATTCATTAATAAACTGATAACACGATGTATGTGGTTCTCCCAAATAACGATAATTTTTATCAAAACTATTATTAGTACTTTTCATTTATTGTTGAATTTAATATTAAAACCAAATTTTATTGAGTTTAAACAAAAAACAATTTTTAAACATTTAAAAAAATAGATATATTTTTAAATAATGTTGGACATAATATGGAATAAAAGCTTTCAAAAAAAGGTAATTTGTCCATTTATTTAAAAAATTTGAACAAGGGAGCGTAGCTACCATCGGGGTTCCCCTTGGAAGCCCCCTTGGGACAAGGTGACGTAGCTACAATTTGAACCGCCGGCGCCGTAATACCTATCCCTCTCATTTATCTGCATTTATTTATGATAGACTTAGCAAAAAATCATGTCGATCCCTTGCTCTGTGAAAAACAAAAACAAATCTATCCCATAGGAACGTAGCCTATGTGCTATTCTAGACTATACTCTATCTCTGTGTCAAATTTTATCCAGATCCGAAGTGTATGAAAACTTTCAAGAGTGGAGAAGAGAAAATTTGGTGAATATTTTGCTAGCGTTTTTTGAAGATTTGGTATTTTGCTATGATTATTGTTATTTTTGACGTATGACTGAATAAAAATAAAGGAAATGATTAGCAGAACTTCCCTCGGGGACTGTTCTTTTGGTTGTTAAGTATTTTAAGTATTTGTGAAGCAAGCAATTTATTAGTAGCCCGAATCCACGCCGCAAAATCCAACCGAAGTTTGGCTCAGAAGTTAACAGTAACTTCACTTCATGATACCCTACCCTGCAGCCCCTGAGGAAGTTTAAGCAAATTCGAAAACAACCCCCGTTTGAAAAATGACCCCAGAGAGCAGGTTCGCACGCTTGGGGCCGTATAAAATCTCGAGAGCAGTATTGCAACTAGAACTACAAAAATGAATGCTATTTGGTCTATCCGTTGATTCGAAACATATATGGACAAACAATAAAATATACAGTAACGCAACGTTTTATTTGGAAGCCATTTTGAAAGGATCGCGATGAGCTAGATGTCAGTTACAAGCGAACGACGAGATCATAAATCGCAAGAGGGCGCAAGACAACATAAAGATAAGACACTTTTCAGAACCCCAACATTCGGCGTGGCGCTATGCTGTTTTGTGCCCTTTAGTCTTCAGTTCTTACTCACAATCAGTGTTGGTTAACTCAAGTCAACAGAGACAAAATAGCTTTTAAATGACCACAAGCTGCTGTCGGCCTTATAACGAAAGACAGGTAGTTAGTTATTCAATGATTTATCCACGTTTGAATAGCAGTAGTAGACATTATTTAAACAAGGCCGAACAACAAAAGTTTCTTCCCCTGGCGGCCATTTTATTAGTGACGCTGACACAAGGGTGGCCGGACAACGGTAAAAACCGAAAAGCTTGTTATCTCGGAGTTCCTAGTATGAAACAAACGCCCGTCAATTTCAGGGCCACCTCATTATGTTGAGTATGACAAAAAGAAACAGATAGAATAAAACGGTTACCTGTAAATACGTCGGGCGGCACCACACACACGAGTGTTAATTTAAATTCAACCGATTTTTCTGGTAACGTGAAATTTCGACAATGCAATTTAAACATTGAGCACACTCAACTTAAAAACAGGAGAACTCATATTGGGATAAAACAAGATAAAAACAAAGCATTAAGCGTTAGTTACGACTTGATGCTTCTAACGTTAAAGTTTGAATAAATGTCAAAGTGGTCGCCGGTCCTCCTTCCACCATGTAGAAGGGACGCCAACTTCAGCGCGCTACCAACCACTGCTGGATGTTGCCAACTTCAGAGCAACTTGCCGGATAGGTAACTCCTAAGTTCTCCTATGCATTGCATGGTCTATTTTGGGGATATCTCAAGGGGAACAAATAAAATTAGGCTACAGAAAGGCAAAAATAGAAAAAGAAGTTTGGGAGTGGAACGACAATAGTAAGAGACTGGAAAAGAAAATGTTTCGCTAACGCAAAAGAGAGACCCAAATACACGGACCAGGATAATGGATAATAGAGGAAAATGGCTGGAGCATCGTAAATGGAAATAAAGAAGGGGATGAGGAAGGAAATCATACGTACGTGGGATATAGAAGAGGAACAGTTGTGACGAAGTCACTGAGAATTAGCACACAGCCCGCTACATTTCGGCACGATCGGTCCATTCAACGGGTCGCCGGCCGCTGTCCCGTTGCCGCGAGGAGACCGAACACCCTCCGCCCAAATTAGAAACCTTTCACGCCTCCGAAAAAATACTTGCGGGCGGCGTATCGGGATAATTCTTTCGGTTCCATGATCAGAAAATACCGCGCAACTAATGAAACTATCCCGGAGCCTCTACGACCACCCCCAGTCACCGCTCCTTTTCATAGTTGACCACGGCCTTCGCATCGAATTAATTATAAGCCGATATAAAATACTTCCTGGTGTTGCTCCGGGATGATTCTGGTATCATTGTAACCAGCGGAATAGCGCGGTCCTGATAGAGCCGTCCCGGACTCGCTCCGGTTCCCGGAGTCGAAGTTACCGCGTTGGAAAGAAGACGCAGAGATAAGACTCCCTCCCCACTACATTGTGGCAGACGGGTGGATATTGTATATAGTACATATTGTATATAGTGTAAATATAGAGAATACCAAAACCGCGTGAGTTATTTATTTCCCCTCCCGCCAAACTTGACAGCTGACCCCCGGATTTTCATACTCCACTGTAGTTACCCGCGGTCCCGTGGAGCATACCACGTTAAAAAACTGGCGCTCGAGGCAACCCTTACCGAAACAAGCGTCACACAGTAATCGATTATGTGATAACCAATGAGAAGGCGTTCAATAAGATAGAGCTCATGACAGTACGGGAGAGCTGGACAGAAAAAATTATTGAAGAATATAAAGAGAACTTAAGAAGGAAACAGCCACAGGAAACAGAGGCCAGGAAAAAATGGGAAGAGTTAAAAAGAACGACAGAAGCCGCAGTAATAAAAAAAGAGAAAATAACCACACAACGAAACTATAGGAATAGAAACGACTGGTGGGATAAGGAATGCCGCGATTTAAAGAAAGAAGTGAGGGAATTCCGGAAACTGAAAGAAAAGAAAACCGAAAGAGAAGAATACATAAAGAAAAAGAAAGAATAGAAGCAAAAATGTATAGAAAAAAGAACATAAATGGAGCGAGAAAAAAATTGAAGCACTAACCTGCCAAAAAGACAGATGGAGATATATAAACCAGACAAGGTTAGACCGATTTTTATGATTTGCTTTGTTGAATTTGTTTCCGCCCCGAATAGCAGAATTACTATTAAAACAACCCTAAAGTTCAGCTGAAAAATTAAAAATAGATACTTTTGTATGGGAATTGCTACTTCATATTACTTTTAATAGATGGCGTTCGTGGTGGAACTATCAGACGATATACAAAACTATAATTTCTTCTTGAATCGCTACTTCGGATTACTTTTAATAGAACGCGATTGTAGGTGATACGAAGTTCACCGGGTCAGCTAGTTAGAGATATATTTTTGAGAAGAGTTCCTTTCACCCCCTTTTCTCTTTGACCTTTATTTGGCATCCTTATAAACTTCTTCTTCCACTATTTTGCTATTTTTACTTCTCTGATTCTCCGTCTTCCTGTCTATTTTATATTTGCCTTTCTTATTTGTCTTAATTCTTGCCTTCTATATTAAATTCACCCATAATTTTCTTCCATTGTATTTCTGAACTTCCTTCTTATCTTATCATTCTAGACTTCTTATTCTTGCTTTTGCTCATTCTTACATGGTTCTGTTATTCCGTTTTTATGTTTTTATTTCTAATTCCCTATTTTCTTTGTTAACACCTGTTGTTAATTCTTATTTTTTAAATTTTTTAAAGATGGTTTTTTCATTTCCTTTTTTTAGTTTTTTTAATGCCTCTTTAACTCATTTTTTCTTTGTCTCTCTCTGGCTCTTGTTATGTTCTATGGTTCCACTCATGTCTTATCTGGCTTTCACTATATCTTCCTTTCTGATTCCGATTCGAGCAGTTGAGCCGAGCGGACGTGTTTTGCGGAGCTCGAAAAGAAAAGCGGATAAAAAAGTGTGAAAAAGTAAAAAAGAAATAGAATGAAAAAAAGTGGTAGCGAGAGCGAAAGAGAAGATTACAAAAGAAAAAGAGAAGAAGGACGAGAATCAGAAGACCCCTTTAGGAAAAGTAAGAAGTTTCAAAGATCATCGGTTAAAAAGGCAAGGGATGAAGAAATGAAAGAGATGCTGAAAAAAATTATGGAGGATGATACTATATATGATATGAATAGGGAAGATAAATGAAGAAAATCGGAAGATGAGCCGGGAACTGGAACAGTTGAAAATTATGATACGTGAAAAGGAAGAAAAATGGGAAAGAGAAAAGATGGAACTAAAAAAAAATGAAAAAATTGGAGGGGAAAATGGAGAAGCAGGAAAAAACAGTGAGAAAAAAGAATATTGTAGTAACGGGATTGGACGAAGAGGAATGCGAGAGCGAGAAGAAACTGGAAAAATGGATGAAGGTGGAATCAGAGGTAGAAGTGACTGTGAGAGAGATGTATAAAATAAATGGAGGAAAAATGATTGTGGCGGGACTTGGGTGCTGGGGGGAAAAGAGGAAAGTTATGGAAAATAAAAGGAAACTAAGAGAAAAAAAAGGAAAGAGAGTATACATAGAAGATGATCTGACAAAGAAGGAAAGAGATATACAGAAGGAATTAACAGCGATAGCCAAAGAAGAGCGACAAAAAGGACAGCGGGTGAAAGTGGGTTATAAAAAGATGGATAGAGGGAAAAGGGCTTACGTGGGACGAAGAAAAGGGGGAGTTAGATACAGAAAATTTTTGAATAAGAACACAAGAAAAAGACGACAGGGAAGAAAAGAGAAAACGAATACGGAGAGGAATAAGGGAGAAAAGGAGCAAATAAGAATAGTATTCTGGAACGTTGCGGGAATAAAAAACAAAGAGAATGAATTTTGGGAGTATTTGAGAGAATTTGACGTAGTGGGAATGGTAGAAACGTGGGTGGAAGAAAAGGGGTGGGAAAAATTGGAAAAGAGAATGCCGAAAGAGTTTAAGTGGAAATGTCAATATGCAGAGAGGGAAAGCTAAAGGTGGGATAATAATGGGGGTGAAAGTAAGGAGAAAATGGAACTGAAGCAAAAGAAGAAAGAGGGATTATGGAAAGAACGGTGAAAAGTAAACAAAACAGAGAAAATGGAGAATTGTAACAGTGTTCAGCAGAAGTATGAAGGAAACGAAGAGAATAATAGAAGAGCAAGAAGAAGGAACTTTGGTGATTGGGGGGGGGGGGATTTTAATGCAAGAATTGGGGAAAAGGGAGACGGATAGAAGAGGAACAAGAAACAATAGAAATAAGATCAACAAAAGGTGGAACCGAATAGCAGAATTACTATTAAAACATCGGAAAAATTACAGGGGGCGGGCAGCTAAGTACAGGGCAACGACAATAACAAAGCTCCCTGGTACAGGGCAACAATAACAAATAACGCCGGCCACCAAAATTTGTCTTACATGGATTTAAAAATGAAAATCGATTTTTAAGGAGTAAACTCCAAAGCTTCACTTCTGTTGCGCGTGAACTCCACACACATTTTTTTATGATATCTCGAGAATGGATTGACTGACTTTTTTTGAGGGCGAATAACTATTAAAACATCAGAAAAATGAACGAAAAAAATGTTCTCAAACATTTTGTATGGAATCCGTATATAACGCCATCTTCGATACATGACAGAAACAAAAATGAACATGGCGTTGTATGCTGGTGCCGGTAATGCCAGTAGATGGCGTTGTGTGCATTATACTTTTATATAAAAAAAGAATTTAATTCAGCTAATAAGTTGCCACAACATTTATTGATTCTGAGGCGGTACAAAGTTCGCCGGGTCAGCTAGTTCTTAATAATTGCAACCATGTCTAAATACGTATTATTTTAATGACTAACTTATAGACAATGTAAATAAAAAATACTTATGTGGCTGAAAAGACAATTAAAAGACCTTTCAAACGACATGTTACTCGACCCCTCTTCCCTATTTAAAAAATTGAGGTTGCTCCTGTCAGGGGTATGGGGTTGCACCAAGCCTGCTTAATATTGCATCAAAACATGTCCCCCTCGGGAAAAAAATTGACCTGTTTTTAGATTTTTTTAAATCTTTTTTCCTAAAAAGTTATTGAGGGTGGCTCGTTTCGATTGAAACGGCCTGTATAAGAAAGGATAAAAGGATACAGTCAGTAATTATAGGGGGATCACTCTCCTAAATACAGCATATAGGGTATACGCGAGGGGCTGTTAACTATGGAATTAGTTGTACATCTTGCGAAAATTAATTCCGAGTACTATCGGAATTGCCGGAATTAGTTTGGAATTACATGGAATTATTTTAAGTACTCAAAATTATGGAAGTACTTGTGATTACCGGAAGTACTCGTCAATTACTGGAATTACCGGAATTACCCTAGAATTACTGGAATTACCTTCAAATAATATGGAATTATTCTGGAATTACTTGAATTACATCCAGGTTTTATTTCTACTACTGGTCGTCCAGTGGTCAGAATCCGACCGTAATCAATTAAATTTGTAAGCCTGAACGTAATTGGGGTTCTTTTTTTAAATAGTAGACACATCTATAATCATGGCAAATAATTATATTTTTTTAATTTTGTTTTATTACGTCAGCTGTGAGCGTGTCTAAATGTCATTAACGTGTGCTGTTTGCCCTAATTCCCTGCAGTACATATGAAAAAGGAACATTTGAAATCACACAACATTCACAACTCGAAACTCATTCAGTTCTCTGTGCGACTGTTTGACCACAGACTATTTATTATTTAATGTATTTGTAACACATATTAAATACATTATACACGGTGTCGCAAAATTAGCGTATTCCGAGTTCGGAACGTTGTAGCGCATCATCCCAGAAGTAAGAAGAATATTAATAAAAAATAAATAAGGGGCCTCTTACCAAAATATATAGGACTCAAGGTCTAAACTTTGGATCATGTTTTCTTCAAATAAAAGCAATGAATGTTAGCGTTTATTTCTACTTATGGGTAGGCTACTCATATAAAATAATAATTCAAGCACTATAACACACCTTCCGCCGCGACCTCACACTTGCGCAGTCAATTACAGCAAATGTTCAAAGTGTTCTCCCCCAGCTTCAATGCAGTTTTTAACTCTCGGTTTCATATTTTCAAATGCATTTTCCAACATGTGATCGTACAACTATATACAATACGCTGTTTTTGAGATACGAGAATATGAAATAATTTAGAACTGCCAGGTCCGGACTTCGAAGCGGAAATTGAATGACTCGATCATCATAAAACTCGTGAATTCGGTCCATAGTTTCCCTTGTCCTGTAAGCTGGTGCATTATCCTGCTGGAAGTACCCATATCTCTCGGCATTTACCGTTCCTTCAAAAAAACAAAACAAAAAAAAAATACAAAAACAGGTCCAACTATACGTCTTCGAGAGACCGCCAGCTAAACACCAAACAGTTTTTGGAAAATTTGTGAGTGGGTCTTCTTGGTTCCGAACACGTGGCCTTAACAGTTTCCTAATATTTAATGATGTTGCAAATGACACTTTGGTTGGCTGAATTATCTTGTACAAAACGCTTGTCTACTTTGTACCAAAACAAATTAGTTTGAACTATTTTGACTATCTCCACTTTTACATTAATATTAAGAAACAATTTTGTCATTAACGTGAAGTTAATGCATTTGTATTTCCAGATCATTTAACCAACCGGCATAGAGATACATTGCCATATTTTCTAAAGAGATGGGTCGCTATTTCATTGATAATTTTGGAAATTGGATGAGTGGGTCTTCTTGGTTCCGAACACGTGGCCTTAACAGTTTTCCAATATTTAATGATGTTGCACAAATGACACTTTGGTTGGCTGAATTATCTTGTAGAAAACGCTTGTATACGTTGTACCAAAACAAACTAATTTGAACTATTTTTAATGTCTCCGCTTTTACATTAATATTAAGAAACAATTTTGTCATTAACGAAAAATTAATGCATTTGTATTTCCAGATCATTCAACCAACCGGCATAGAGATGCATTGCCATATTTTCTATAGAGATGGGTCGCTATTTCATTGATAATTTTGGAAATTGGATGAGTGCGTCTTCTTGTTTTCGAACACGTGGCCTTAACAGTTTTCCAATATTCAATGATGTTGCACAAATGACACTTTGGTTGGCTGAATTATCTTGTAGAAAACGCTTGTATACGTTGTACCAAAACAAACTAATTTGAACTATTTTTAATATCTCCGCTTTTACATTAATATTAAGAAACAATTTTGTCATTAACGTAAAGTTAATGCATTTGTATTTCCAGATCATTCAACCAACCGGCATAGAGATGCATTGCCATATTTTCTAAAGAGATGGGTCGCTATTTCATTGATAATTTTGGAAATTGGATGAGTGGGTCTTCTTGTTTTCGAACACGTGGCCTTAACAGTTTTCCAATATTCAATGATGTTGCACAAATGACACTTTGGTTGGCTGAATTATCTTGTAGAAAACGCTTGTATACGTTGTACCAAAACAAACTAATTTGAACTATTTTTAATATCTCCGCTTTTACATTAATATTAAGAAACAATTTTGTCATTAACGTAAAGTTAATGCATTTGTATTTCCAGATCATTCAACCAACCGGCATAGAGATGCATTGCCATATTTTCTAAAGAGATGGGTCGCTATTTCATTGATAATTTTGGAAATTGGATGAGTGGGTCTTCTTGTTTTCGAACACGTGGCCTTAACAGTTTTCCAATATTCAATGATGTTGCACAAATGACACTTTGGTTGGCTGAATTATCTTGTAGAAAACGCTTGTATTCGTATAATTTGAAACTAATTTGAACTATTTTTAATATCTCCGCTTTTACATTAATATTAAGAAACAATATTGTCATTAACGTAAAGTTAATGCAATTGTATTTCCAGATCATTCAACCAACCGGCATAGAGATGCATTGCCATATTTTCTAAAGAGATGGGTCGCTATTTCATTGATAATTTTGGAAATTGGATGAGTGTGTCTTCTTGTTTTCGAACACGTGGCCTTAACAGTTTCCTAATATTTAATGATGTTGCAAATGACACTTTGGTTGGCTGAATTATCTTGTACAAAACGCTTGTATACTTTGTACCAAAACAAATTAGTTTGAACTATTTTGACTATCTCCACTTTTACATTAATATTAAGAAACAATTTTGTCATTAACGTAAAGTTAATGCATTTGTATTTCCAGATCATTCAACCAACCGGCATAGAGATGCATTGCCATATTTTCTAAAGAGATGGGTCGCTATTTCATTAATAATTTTGGAAATTGGATGAGTGGGTCTTCTTGTTTTCGAACACGTGGCCTTAACAGTTTTCCAATATTCAATGATGTTGCACAAATGACACTTTGGTTGGCTGAATTATCTTGTAGAAAACGCTTGTATACGTTGTACTAAAACAAACTAATTTGAACTATTTTTAACATCTCCACTTTTACATTAATATTAAGAAACAATTTTGTCATTGACGAAAAATTAATGCATTTGTATTTCCAGATCATTCAACCAACCGGCATAGAGATGCATTGCCATATTTTCTAAAGAGATGGGTTGCTATTTCATTGATAATTTTGGAAATTGGATGAGTGTGTCTTCTTGTTTTCGAACACGTGGCCTTAACAGTTTCCTAATATTTAATGATGTTGCAAATGACACTTTGGTTGGCTGAATTATCTTGTACAAAACGCTTGTATACTTTGTACCAAAACAAATTAGTTTGAACTATTTTGACTATCTCCACTTTTACATTAATATTAAGAAACAATTTTGTCATTAACGTGAAGTTAATGCATTTGTATTTCCAGATTATTCAACCAACCGGCATAGAGATGCATTGCCATATTTTCTAAAGAGATGGGTCGCTATTTCATTGATAATTTTGGAAATTGGATGAGTGGGTCTTCTTGTTTTCGAACACGTGGCCTTAACAGTTTTCCAATATTCAATGATGTTGCACAAATGACACTTTGGTTGGCTGAATTATCTTGTAGAAAACGCTTGTATACGTTGTACCAAAACAAACTAATTTGAACTATTTTTAATATCTCCGCTATTACATTAATATTAAGAAACAATTGTGTCATTAACGTAAAGTTAATGCATTTGTATTTCCAGATCATTCAACCAACCGGCATAGAGATGCATTGTCATATTTTCTAAAGAGATGGGTCGCTATTTCATTGATAATTTTGGAAAATGGATGAGTGGGTCTTCTTGGTTCCGAACACGTGGCTTTAACAGTTTCCTAATATTTAATGATGTTGCAAATGACACTTTGGTTGGCTGAATTATCTTGTTCAAAACGCTTGTCTACTTTGTACCAAAACAAATTAGTTTGAACTATTTTGACTATCTCCACTTTTACATTAATATTAAGAAACAATTTTGTCATTAACGTGAAGTTAATGCATTTGTATTTCCAGATCATTCAACCAACCGGCATAGAGATGCATTGCCATATTTTCTAAAGAGATGGGTCGCTATTTCATTGATAATTTTGGAAATTGGATGAGTGGGTCTTCTTGTTTTCGAACACGTGGCCTTAACAGTTTTCCAATATTCAATGATGTTGCACAAATGACACTTTGGTTGGCAGAATTATCTTGTAGAAAACGCTTGTATACGTTGTACCAAAACAAACTAATTTGAACTATTTTTAATATCTCCGCTTTTACATTAATATTAAGAAACAATTTTGTCATTGACGAAAAATTAATGCATTTGTATTTCCAGATCATTCAACCAACCGGCATAGAGATGCATTGTCATATTTTCTAAAGAGATGGGTCGCTATTTCATTGATAATTTTGGAAATTGGATGAGTGGGTCTTCTTGTTTTCGAACACGTGGCCTTAACAGTTTTCCAATATTTATTGATGTTGCACAAATGACACTTTGGTTGGCTGAATTATCTTGTAGAAAACGCTTGTATTCGTATAATTTGAAACTAATTTGAACTATTTTTAATATCTCCGCTTTTACATTAATATTAAGAAACAATATTGTCATTAACGTAAAGTTAATGCAATTGTATTTCCAGATCATTCAACCAACCGGCATAGAGATGCATTGCCATATTTTCTAAAGAGATGGGTCGCTATTTCATTGATAATTTTGGAAATTGGATGAGTGTGTCTTCTTGTTTTCGAACACGTGGCCTTAACAGTTTCCTAATATTTAATGATGTTGCAAATGACACTTTGGTTGGCTGAATTATCTTGTACAAAACGCTTGTATACTTTGTACCAAAACAAATTAGTTTGAACTATTTTGACTATCTCCACTTTTACATTAATATTAAGAAACAATTTTGTCATTAACGTGAAGTTAATGCATTTGTATTTCCAGATCATTTAACCAACCGGTATAGAGATACATTGCCATATTTTCTAAAGAGATGGGTCGCTATTTCATTCATAATTTTGGAAATTGGATGAGTGGGTCTTCTTGTTTTCGAACACGTGGCCTTAACAGTTTTCCAATATTTAATGATGTTGCACAAATGACACTTTGGTTGGCTGAATTATCTTGTAGAAAACGCTTGTATTCGTATAATTTGAAACTAATTTGAACTATTTTTAATATCTCCGCTTTTACATTAATATTAAGAAACAATATTGTCATTAACGTAAAGTTAATGCAATTGTATTTCCAGATCATTCAACCAACCGGCATAGAGATGCATTGCCATATTTTCTAAAGAGATGGGTCGCTATTTCATTGATAATTTTGGAAATTGGATGAGTGTGTCTTCTTGTTTTCGAACACGTGGCCTTAACAGTTTCCTAATATTTAATGATGTTGCAAATGACACTTTGGTTGGCTGAATTATCTTGTACAAAACGCTTGTATACTTTGTACCAAAACAAATTAGTTTGAACTATTTTGACTATCTCCACTTTTACATTAATATTAAGAAACAATTTTGTCATTAACGTGAAGTTAATGCATTTGTATTTCCAGATCATTTAACCAACCGGTATAGAGATACATTGCCATATTTTCTAAAGAGATGGGTCGCTATTTCATTCATAATTTTGGAAATTGGATGAGTGGGTCTTCTTGTTTTCGAACACGTGGCCTTAACAGTTTTCCAATATTTAATGATGTTGCACAAATGACACTTTGGTTGGCTGAATTATCTTGTAGAAAACGCTTGTATACGTTGTACCAAAACAAACTAATTTGAACTATTTTTAATATCTCCGCTTTTACATTAATATTAAGAAACAATTTTGTCATTAACGTAAAGTTAATGCATTTGTATTTCCAGATCATTCAACCAACCGGCATAGAGATGCATTGCCATATTTTCTAAAGAGATGGGTCGCTATTTCATTGATAATTTTGGAAATTGGATGAGTGGGTCTTCTTGTTTTCGAACACGTGCCCTTAACAGTTTTCCAATATTCAATGATGTTGCACAAATGACACTTTGGTTGGCTGAATTATCTTGTAGAAAACGCTTGTATACGTTGTACCAAAACAAACTAATTTGAACTATTTTTAATATCTCCACTTTTACATTAATATTAAGAAACAATTTTGTCATTGACGAAAAATTAATGCATTTGTATTTCCAGATCATTCAACCAACCGGCATAGAGATGCATTGTCATATTTTCTAAAGAGATGGGTCGCTATTTCATTGATAATTTTGGAAAATGAATGAGTGGGTCTTCTTGGTTCCGAACACGTGGCTTTAACAGTTTCCTAATATTTAATGATGTTGCAAATGACACTTTGGTTGGCTGAATTATCTTGTACAAAACGCTTGTCTACTTTGTACCAAAACAAATTAGTTTGAACTATTTTGACTATCTCCACTTTTACATTAATATTAAGAAACAATTTTGTCATTAACGTGAAGTTAATGCATTTGTATTTCCAGATTATTCAACCAACCGGCATAGAGATGCATTGCCATATTTTCTAAAGAGATGGGTCGCTATTTCATTGATAATTTTGGAAATTGGATGAGTGGGTCTTCTTGTTTTCGAACACGTGGCCTTAACAGTTTTCCAATATTCAATGATGTTGCACAAATGACACTTTGGTTGGCAGAATTATCTTGTAGAAAACGCTTGTATACGTTGTACCAAAACAAACTAATTTGAACTATTTTTAATATCTCCGCTTTTACATTAATATTAAGAAACAATTTTGTCATTGACGAAAAATTAATGCATTTGTATTTCCAGATCATTCAACCAACCGGCATAGAGATGCATTGTCATATTTTCTAAAGAGATGGGTCGCTATTTCATTGATAATTTTGGAAATTGGATGAGTGGGTCTTCTTGTTTTCGAACACGTGGCCTTAACAGTTTTCCAATATTTAATGATGTTGCACAAATGACAATTTGGTTGGCTGAATTATCTTGTAGAAAACGCTTGTATTCGTATAATTTGAAACTAATTTGAACTATTTTTAATATCTCCGCTTTTACATTAATATTAAGAAACAATTTTGTCATTAACGTAAAGTTAATGCAATTGTATTTCCAGATCATTCAACCAACCGGCATAGAGATGCATTGCCATATTTTCTAAAGAGATGGGTCGCTATTTCATTGATAATTTTGGAAATTGGATGAGTGAGTCTTCTTGTTTTCGAACACGTGGCCTTAACAGTTTCCTAATATTTAATGATGTTGCAAATGACACTTTAGTTGGCTGAATTATCTTGTACAAAACGCTTGTATACTTTGTACCAAAACAAATTAGTTTGAACTATTTTGACTATCTCCACTTTTACATTAATATTAAGAAACAATTTTGTCATTAACGTGAAGTTAATGCATTTGTATTTCCAGATCATTTAACCAACCGGTATAGAGATACATTGCCATATTTTCTAAAGAGATGGGTCGCTATTTCATTGATAATTTTGGAAATTGGATGAGTGGGTCTTCTTGGTTCCGAACACGTGGCCTTAACAGTTTCCTAATATTTAATGATGTTGCAAATGACACTTTGGTTGGCTGAATTATCTTGTACAAAACGCTTGTATACTTTGTACCAAAACAAATTAGTTTGAACTATTTTGACTATCTCCACTTTTACATTAATATTAAGAAACAATTTTGTCATTAAGGTGAAGTTAATGCATTTGTATTTCCAGATCATTTAACCAACCAGCATAGAGATACATTGCCATATTTTCTAAAGAGATGGATCGCTATTTCATTGATAATTTTGGAAAATGGATGAGTAGGTCTTTTTGGTTCCAAACACGTGGCCTTAACAGTTTTCCAATATTTAATGATGTTCCACAAATGACACTTTGTTTGGCTGAATTATCTTGTAGAAAACGTTTGTATACGTTGTACATTTATTTCATGAAAACGGTTATGATTTGAGCAAAACCAAAAAATAGGAGTACTCTATTTTAAGCATTTTATTTATAAAAAAAGTTTCAAAATTTTGTATACTACTCCATTGAATGAAGTGCTTCATCTTTCGTTGGAATTACCGGAATTACCTGTTGATTACCGGAATTAGTTACTTTTTGTGGGAATTATTTTCTGATTATTGGAATTACCTACGAATTACTGCGATTACCACGATTACATGCGAATTAATTCCTCGAATCGGAATTACCATAATTGTGCGTGATTACCTTGAATTAATTCCATGTGGAATTAGTTGTACAATTTTTTTCCAAGTTAACAGCCGCTCGGGTATTCGCGATGATTGTGGAAGAGAGGCTGATGAAGGAAATGAATGAGAGGGGGGTGTTACCAGACGGACAGGCGGGATTTAGGAAAGGTAGAGGGACCATTGATAATGTATATGTTGGGCGCAAAGTCCGAAAACGGCCATTGGCCGTTTTTTTGAAGCAATTCTAGGTTTGGACGTCTCGCTACGATCAAACTCCGAAATACAGTTTACCTTCGGGCTTTGGTCGTATACAAACGACCAAACCTAAGACTGTACAAATGTAAAATGTCCCAAGTTAGAATAATTAAGGCAGACGGTGCTTGCGTCGGGAATAAATTAAATTACGATTTAAAAAACACATTATTTATTAGGGCAATCCTAACCTTATAATGCACTTTGCAAACGTGACCAACCGCCGCGAAATTCCCTGGATTGTGAAATTTGATTATTTTGTATAAAAAGTGGCAAAGTAGAAAAAATACTGTATGATAACTCGTTTATAAGGCCTTTTGTCGCACCCCGTGCGGGCGACAAAATGCTTCTTATACAACTATTGATCTGATCCTTATTCGTAGAACATTTCAGTATTAATTTTTCAACATCATCAATACTCAAAATGTTATACCTAGAAGATTGGAAGATAATATAGTGTCTTTTTGGCCATACCTTTTCATGCACCTGTCGCAGGAACAAGGTTTCCACCAGGTCACGGGTGGGGTCCGCGACTCCTCGGTGGCGAAAACGTTGCCGGAGACATCAACCGACGTCGAAGGAGGTTGTCGGTCAGAGCGGATGCTCGACCTGGTGCTCTGCGCCTCGACGTAGCGGTCCACCGGACCAGCAGGGTTTGGGGTCGACGAGTTGTTAAAGAGAAGACATCAGTTTGGATTTTGTATGCACTTTATTCAGACACAAGGTCCGAATAGAACTTCCTTCCAACCAGAAAGTGGCATGCCTTTATACCTGCGACGGGGTAAAACCCGATCGCAGGTGGCGTCCGGCTTTCTGATTGGCTGCAGTCTATTCTTGGTCAAAACTTACATTAAATGATCTTAAATCTACTTAAAACTATACTTAATCTATAGCGCGAGCGCTAAACTATACTATTACACTACTTATAACTAACCACTCGCGACTCAAAGCGTAAAAAACTTTATCGCGAGAGCGCGGAAGTGGGAGGGCCAAGCGGTAGACAGTATAAAGGTAAACCTTCAGCGGCTGGCGCCATTTACCGCTCGACTTCCGCTACTATCGCACGCTCGCTCCCTGTTGCAACCTCATGCTATGCCGCAACAGAAAGCGTGGTGTTTAAATCTAAACTTATTTAACTAATGCTAAAACTTAAAATTAAACACTACACTAACGAGAATCCTGTCGCGAATTCACTCCATACAACACACCGATAATCAAGTGTTGTAGATGGTTCACCGTTTCTTTTCTTCCTCAAGGACCGTTTTACCTCATTAAGTACACTATTGTACTGAACAGGGGTAAGCATGAATTTATTATTCGCATCAAACTTATTTATGTACTCATTTAATTTTAACTTAAACTTGTGCTCAGAAACACCAGACATCGTGTATATAGCCTTGGACGTTTTACATTTGCACGGTCTTAGGATAGGGATAAATGAGCATCTGGTAACGAAAAAAAAAGAGATACATGAAGAGACGATAAGTAGAGTGAAAGTGGATGGAAGGGTGAGTGAATGTTTTAAGACTTATAAGGGAGTGAGACAAGGTTGCCCACTAAGCCCCAGCCTGTTTGCAGCTTTTATTGGAGATATAGAGGAGATGTTCAGGAAGATGCAGGCGGGGGGGGGGGGTTGTGGTGGGCAAAGAAAAAGTGTGTTCTTTAGCATATGCGGATGATTTGGTGGTGCTAACGAGAGAGGAGAAAGGTATGAAAGAAATTATAAGAAACATGAAGAAATATATAAGGAGGAAAAAGTCGACGGTGAATGTAGAGAAATCCAAGATGATGGTGTTCAGAAAAGGGGGTGGTAGAAGCAAAGTAAATGAGTGGAGATGGGAGAAAGAGAACATTGAAGAAGTGAAAGAATTCAAGTATTTAGGTTATGTGATGAATAAAGAAACACAGCAACAGCACGTGTGAGAGAGTTAGTGGAAAAAAGCAAATAAGATAATAGGAGCTGTATGGGGAATAGGAGAGAGAAAATTTGGACATGATTTTAGAAGGAGAGTAATGATGTTTGATAGTTTGGTGAAAAGCGTGATGACGTATGGAGCGGAAATATAGGGATGGAGAAATCAAAAAGGATTGGAAGGGGTGCAAGGAAAATACATGAAATGGGTGCTAGGGGTAGAGAGAAGGACACCGGGGTATATAGTGATGGAGGAAACAAAGAGAGATGGAATAAGAATAGAAGCAGGAAAAAGAGCAATAAGATTTGAGGAGAGAGTGATAGAGAGAGGAGAGTGCAGAATTTTGCAAGAGTGTTTGAAAGAAAAAAGGAATGAAATAGGAAAGGGGATATGGAAAGAGAGGGAGGCATATTTCGAAAGAAGCGGGTATGCAGGCGCGGAGATAGAAAGAATGCGAGAGAGAGGCAGAGTAATGACAGATGAATTAGTGCAGAGAGATAGAGATGTGCAAGTGCAGGAAAGAAGAACGAGAATTAGGGAGTCTAGGTACAATGGAAAGTATGAAAAAATAATAACGGAAGAAATGCCAAAGTACCTAGGAAAAGAGAGTAGAAAAGAGAGAGTGATAATAGCAAGATTTAGATGTGGAAATGAGGAGAGAATAAATATTGGAGTGAGGATAATAATGGAGTATGCAGGATATGTGGAGAAAAAAAAGAGACGATAGAGCATTTGTTGAAGGAATGCGTAGAATTGAGAGGGAGAGATGAGAGTAGAGAAGAAATTTTGAATGAGGACGGAAGAGGGATTGAATGGATGAGGAAGGTTGAGTGGAGAAGAGAGACAATAAGTGGGAAGGGATAAAAGCTGCTAATTATTGTGTTGAATTATTAATTTATTTAGTATTATGTATTATATTATATTTTTTGATTCCTGTATTACCGAGCTGAAGGTAGACACATGGTAGAGAGGTTAAGTAGCGAAAAATAGAGAAATAGAAGGTGATATAAAGAAAAAATTAGAGAAGATATTGAGAAAAGCGAGAAGTGATATTAGAGAAAGGTAGGAAGAAAGAATTGGACAGGGAAGAGGAGATATAGTCAGGAAAAAGAATAAATCGGCGAAGCCGGAAGATCTAGGAGGCGCCACAGGAACCGGATGAACAAAGACGATAGAAACCGCTCGCTCAGTCAGGGAACCCTCGACTCTTACCTGGAGGAAAGGAAAAGAAAGAGAAAAGGGGAGGGTAGAACAGAAAAACAAGAAGAGGAGGAAGAGAAATTTTTTCAAAAAAGTAAAAAGACGGCGAGGTCTCCTGAAGTAAAGAAAACACAGAAGACATCAGAGAAAGAGAAGGAAACGGACACAGAGATGGAGAAAAAAATATTGGATCTGTTGCAAGAGTTGAAGAAGGAGATGAAAGAAATAAGACGAGAAAACAAGGAACTCAAGAGAGAGATAGAGAGGCAGAGAGATGAATTTAAAGAGAAGGAGAAGAGATGGGAAGGAGAGAGAGACTGGTGGAAGGAGAGAGTGGAAAAGCTGGAAGACAGAATGGAAATCGAAGAGAGAAGAAAGAGGAAGAACAACATCGTGATAACAGGATGGGACGGGGAAAGAAAAAGTCATGTAAAAAAAGAGGATGTAGAGAAGTTTTTGAAGGAAAATGTAGAGGATAGTAAAGTAAAAGATTGTTACAGGATTAACAAGGATCAAGTATTGGTGGAGATGGAGGGATGGGGTGAGAAGGAAAGAATAATGAAGCACAAAGGAAAATTGAGGGAGAAGAGGGAAACAAGGGGGATATACATAGACAACGACCTCACAAAGAAAGAAAGAGATTTACAAAAGAATCTAAGAAGTATGGCAAAGGAAAAAAGGGAAGAAAAGAAGTAAGAGTGGGATACAGGAAATTAATAGTGGACGGGGAGCAATGGAGATGGAATGAAAAGGGAGAGAGACTAGAGGTTTTCCAATAAGAAGAAGAAGGGGAGGAGGGAAAAAGGGGGACAAAGGCAAAGTAAAAAGGACAATGAAACGGGAAAAAAGAAACAAAGAAGGAAGTAGGAGGGAAACTAAGGAAGGAAGGGGGAAATCAAAGAAGGTAACAAGAAAAACAGGGGTGAGGGCACTATTTTGGAATATAGCGGGACTAGGGACAAAAGAAGAAGATTTTTGGGGCTATGTGAAGGAGTTCGATATTGTTGGATTAACAGAAACATGGTCAGAAAGGTGGGAAAAAATAGAAAAACTGTTACCAAAGGAGTTCAAATGGGAATGGCAAGGGGCGAGAAGGGGAAAGAAAAAAGGAAGAGCAGCAGGGGGAATAATAACAGGGGCAAAAAAAGGAATAAAAGAGAATACTAAAAAGAAGGGAGAAGAGGAAGGTCACATGGTGAGAAACGTTAAAATAGACAGTAAATGGTGGAAAATAGTGACAGTGTACAGCAAAGAGATGAAAGAAACAATAAGCAAGATAGAAGAAACATTAAAAGACAACAGGGAAGAATGTCTGCTTCTAGGAGGGGATTTTAACGGGAGAATTGGGGAAAGAGGAGACAGGGATTGGGAAGAAGAGAGGGGAGAGGAAAAAAGAAAATCCAAAGACAAGAAAGAAAACGCGGAAGGGAAGAAGTTGATGGAATGGATAGAAAAAAAGGATGGGAAGTGCTGAATGGAAACAAACAAGGGGACGAAGAAGGAGAATGGACCTACATAGGCGGTAGAGGAGAGACGGTGATACTACAGAATAGTAAACGAAGAAGCATGGGAAGAAGTCGAAGAATTCAGAATAGGGGAAAGAGTAGAGTCAGACCATCTGCCTATGGAGATAAGTATAGGAAGGAGGAAGGAGAAGAGAGGAGGAGAAGAAAAAATAGAGGAAATGCGAAAGGTGATAAGTAAAGTATGGGACAAGCAAGGGGTGGAAGAGTATAAGAGAAGACTGGAAAAAGCAAGATTTAAAGAACAAGAAGTAGGGAAAATGGAGATAGAATTAGTAGAAATATTGGAAAAAGCAGCGACAAAAAGAGAAATAACAGTAAGAGGTGGAGGAACAAAAAGAAAGAATAAATGGTGGGACAAATAATGTGAGCAACGTAAAAAGGAAGCAAAAAAAGAACTAAGAAAGTGGAGAAAGACTAAAGGGAACAGAAGTGGCTTTTTAGAAGCGAAAAGAAGATACAAAGAGACATGCAGGGAGAAGAAGAGGCAGAAGAAGGAGAGAGAGGAGGAAGAGATAAAAGCAGTAAGAACAGAGAAGGAGGTATGGAACTATATTAATAGACAGAGAAAGAAAAAAGAAAATGGGAGCGGGGAGATAACGATGAATGAATGGGAGGAGTACGTCATGAGGCTGCTGGAGGGAGAAAAGGAAAAAAAGAAAAAAGAAATAGAGACGAAGAGAAACCGAGAAGAACCTGAAGGATAAGAAATTACAATGGAAGAGGTGGAGAGGCATGTGAAGAAACTTTGGAAAGGGAAGGCACCAGGGAGGGATAGAATACAGAATGAGTCGTGGATGTATGGGACGAGAAGAGTGCTAGAGAGGCTGGAGGAGGTAATGAATGGGGTGTGGAGAAGAGAAGGAAATCCGGCAGGGTGGAGAGAGGGGGTAATTTACCCCATTTACAAAAAAGGGGAGAAAAATAAAGTAGAAAATTACCGAGGGATAACTCTCCTAAACACAGGGTACAAGTTGTATGCATCAATGCTGAATGAAAGGATGAGCAGAGAGATAGAGGAAAAGGGAGCATTACCAGACAGCCAAGCAGGATTTAGAGAGGGGAGGGGAACTATGGATAATGTATACATCCTGGACCATTTGACGAAGAGTTAGTTAAAGAAGAAAGGGGGGAGGGTGTATGCATTATTCGTAGACTTCAAGGCGGCTTTTGACAAGGTGGACAGAGAGAGGATGTTTGAGTGGCTGAGGGAAAAAGGGGTAAATGAATGGCTGGTAAGAAAGGTGGAGGAGATATATGTGAAGATAGGGGAGAGGGAAAGTGAATGGTTTGTGACAACAAAGGGAGTGAGGCAAGGTTGCCCGCTCAGCCCCTTGTTGTTCACGATGTATGTGGCAGATATGGACGGAATGTTAGAGAGAGCACAAGCGGGGGGGTGTGTGGTAGGTAGAAAAAAAGTGTGGAGCCTGGCGTTTGCGGATGATGTGGTAATGGTGGCAAAGAGTGAAAGAGAAATGAAGGAAATGATAAAGAGTTTAGGAAAATATGTGAAGAAGAAAAGACTAGAAGTGAATGTAGAGAAAACAAAAATGCTGGTGTTCAATAAGAGAAAGAGGAAGAACGAAGAGAGTGATTGGAGGTGGGAGGGAGAAGTAATAGAACAAGTAAAAGAATTCAAATACTTGGGGTATGTGTTCAATGAAAGAGCCACAAATAAGGCACATATTAGAGAACTGGCAAGAAAAGCGAACAAGGTGATAGGATATGTATGGGGAATAGGAGAGAGAAGGTGGGGAGGCGATTTTAAGAGGAGAATGATGATGTTTGAAAGTCTTATTGAAAGCGTGTTGTTGTACGGAGCAGAGGTATGGGGATGGAAAGAACAAGAGGAGATAGAGAGGGTGCAAGAGAAATATCTGAGGTGGGTGCTAGGGGTGGAGAGAGAAACGCCAGGGTACATAGTGAGAGAAGAGTGCAAGAGGAATAAGTTGAGAGTGAAAGCGGGGAAAAAGAGCGGTCAAGTTCGAAGACAGGATGGAAGGGAGGAAAGAATGTAGGATACTAAAGGAGTGCTGGAGAAAAAAGAAGAAGAATTCAGAGGAGAATGATAGGGAGAATTACTACAGGAGGAATGGGTATGCAAGCAAAGTAATAGAGAGACTGAGAGAAAGAGGCGTGTGGATGAATGTAGAACTAAGTGAAAGAGATAAGGATACGGATAGACAAGAGAGGAGAGAAAGAATTAGAGAATCCAGATACAACGGGAAGTACGGAAGATGCATGATCGAGGAAGTACCGAAGTATTTGGGAAGGGAGAGCGAGAAAGAAAAAAGATGATGGCGAGGTTTAGGTGCGGAAATGAAGAGAGGGAAAATAGGTATTGGGCAGAAGATGGAGGAAGAATGTGTAGAATGTGCTATGAGGAAAGAGAGACGATTGAGCATATGTGGAACGAGTGCAGTTAGATGAAACAAAGAGAGAGGAAATACTGAATGTAGATGGAAGGGAAATTAAATGGATGAAAGAGGTATGGAAGAGGGTAGAAGCAGAATGGGGAGGGGAGAAGAAATAGAGAATTTTATTTCGTTTTTTTTATTATTATAATTGTTTAGTTTACTTGTATATGTATAGGAATCAGAAAGCCCGTATGGCAAATAAAGATTTATTGATTGATATTATATTTTATTTTATTTTATTTGAGTTGTGGGAAATGTATCGGATACTTTATAAACCTGTAAAGGTAATAAATATACATACTACTACTACACTCCCCCTTTCTTTCTATATCTCTGCCGTCATAGTATTTTATCTTTTTCGCCTTTTCACTGTGTTTCTCTCTATGATATAAAAATCCACGATTTAATATTGAGGATTTTCTTATCGGATTAACAATTCGCAATAAAAGAGTTGTCAAAACTAACTGTTACATGTAGAATTTATCATGCTTACGAGGCATTTTTGTAGAAAGCATTTTTTTATTTGAATAACAATATTATTTTAATCACCCACATAAAAACCGTCTCTTTTATTAAATCCCTTTACTCCTTTTAAATCAGAAGATGAAAATGAGACTGATTCTGGCGGTACGGAATTGTAAAATTATTTAAGATTGAACCAGTAATTTGTGGTTTTCAGTGTTTGGTTCTTACATCTGCGGATCTAGTTCTGGCTCGCAAAAGTCTTGTTAAGAGGGAGGTTGCAACTACGACGCTTACACCAGGTGAGTGATTTACTTCTAAGTTGAGGATCCACTTAATGAATGGTATTTTTAATTTACATCATTCTGTAGTGACAGCACCGCCTTGCAGTGGTCCCAGTAAAAGTCCAGCCACTTACTGCAACCAATACTACGAATGTCTACAAGAATGGTGGTGGTGGGCGCCCACATTGGAGACTTGCCCGGACGGGGAAGTCTTCGACGAAACCATCAGTGACTGTTCCACTGTTGGTTCCGGAAGATGCGCCCAAAATTCAGCGACAACTTCTACTGTCGGGCCTGCCGCCCTCACAACCGTAACAGTTCCGCCAGTCACTACAACTACTGGAAGAATATCTACTAGCACCGTTGCCGTAACAGTTCCGCCGATCACTACAACTACTGATGGAAGAGTATCTACTAGTACCGTTGTAGTCCCCACAACCACAGCAGCCCCACCAGGTACTTTATGATGTGAAAAAGTAGCAACCAAAAATTACAATAAAAATACGTTCTAGTTACTCCCCCAACGTGCACAGCGGCGGGGAACTACCCAGCTCCCCTTTGCAACCAGTACTACCAGTGTGTGTACGTGATGTGGTGGTGGGACTACCAGCTCCAAACTTGTGCGTCTGGACAAGGATTTGATGTTGGAACTGGACAGTGTGCTGTTGTTGCTAACTGTTAATAAAGTTGGAATAGTACCAAATTTTTGTTTTTTTTTAATATTTTTAATAAATTAAATTAAATTTTGTATCTTTTGATTTCCTCTTTATCTTCTTAAATTTCTGCTTGTCTTCACCTTGTCTCATTCCTCTTCGTAGCCCTCTACACTGCGCGGTGTATTGTTGGTTGCCGGTGTTCTTCCGTGGACTCTCCAGTTGAACTAGAGACCAATTGGTGTGTCAACAGTTGCCTGATCACGTTTTCCCTTTTGACGATTTTGTGTTTCACAGTGTGGACCCCGGGTAGCAACCTTCGCGCCCTCATTCTTTGTTGGCAAACTAATCGCTTTATATTGGGGTGGATTGCTGGAGCTGCGCCCCTATGTTGTTCAAGTTGTCCAAGAGCCGGTTATTGAGAATTTTTATTACAGAATTTGAATGATCTTTTCTTTACAAACACGCCGTGAGATGTTGTATTTGCAAGATGGAGCTCCTCCACATTACGCTGCTATTGTGCGGGAGTATCTAACCACTTAGTGCAAGGATTTAAGATTTTTTTTATTTTGGTGGTCATCTTCTCAACAGAAGCGGCGGCGGTTCTGGGCGGCGGAGATAGCTCGGGGGAGCGTTAGCTCACAGGTCGTCGGGGTCCAAAAATGGTCCCGATACGGTGCCGGGAAGTATTTGTCACCGTGGTGTCGGGAAATAGGGAAAACGTTCAGAGGTTGCAGAATGGAGAGTCCGAATTTCCCCGTTTCACTTCGTGAGACACCCTGTATATATGTATAACTAAATTGTTGGAAATTAAAAAAATCACTGAATAAATTCAGAGAATGGAAAGATAAGAACAACAAAAGAATTCAGAGAATGGAAAAAGTTTATTCTCGGAATTTAAATAATGGAGAAATCCCAAAATATACACAGTGCACTCATTACGGAAGTCCACTACTTAAGTATTTAGCAATTTCATTATTACAAACAACAATTAACCGTAAAAGGACCAAATTAACAAACAAACTGCACAATAAAATTTTTATTTATTTAATTATCAACATAAGACCAATGAAATGTAAGCCTAATTATTGTTACTGAAGGACAAAGTTTGACATAATCCGTCATACGTCATCTTAAATAAAAAAAATATGCTTTATTGACTAAAAATTTTAGTAATTCCGTTGCAAAGTCTCCCCTAGTTGTAGGCAGTTTGTGAACGACTCTCCTTACAGAGTAATGACTAATTATTTATAGTAATATAAGTGATTAGAAAACTACAAAACACTCTAGTTTTCTTATCTCAAATTACAATAAACAATAAAAAATCACACTTACTCATTTTACACGTTGAACCACGTTTTCCACTCAGTCGTCGTGACGATGAACGTTTAAGCTTAGATTTTTTATTTGACCGTAATAATCATTTTTATGGGGTCCATAAAAGCCATTCTTTTTAAAAAAATCTCTGTCTGTTGCAAATCACTCCTGTGAAAGAATGAGAGTGATTTTGATGGTAACTATAATTAAAATTTTAAATTCAAATTGAAATTTGAGTCTTTTAGTGCCTGGTTCTAACATCTGCAGTTCTAGTTGCCGCTAGGAATCGCACTTGCGGCAGAAATAATATCCAGTGTGTCGAGTCCGGTCGGTATAAGTTTTGTGCAAGAATCGGGGGCAGACGTGTTCCCGTTGGGAGGACTTACGAGTGTCCCAAAGGAACAGTATGTGATGACAGCAAGGCATATCCGTAAGCTGACTGACGATTTGTAATTATTTTTAATTATTTTGGACCGATTCAGGTGTGTGAGGGAGACAATTCAATTATTTAATGCACTTCTGAGGGAGGCTCCACCTACGACGGTGCCCCCAGGTGAGTTACCGTTTACAATTATATTTAATTTTATCAAAACAATACATTGTTTCAGTAACAGCCCCAGCATGTTTCGGAGACACGAAATCTCCGGCCCCGGAGTGCAACCAGTACTACCACTGCACGCCAATGCTTTGGTGGTGGACCCCTACACTTGAGACCTGTCCTCCAGGATATGCTTTCGATCCTTCCATATCTGATTGTGGACCTGCAGAGGCACTAAACTGCGCAGTCGGTACCACGTTAGCACCCACAACTACACCGGTTCCAGGTACTTGTAAATAATTGCTTTCTTTTGGGAGTTTTACAAGCGTATCGTTGTAATTCTGAAAATTCAGCGTAATCATTTTCTAAATTTTTTTCACAGTCACAGCACCTCCTTGTAGTGGTCCCAGTAAAAGTCCAGCCACTAACTGCAACCAGTACTACGAATGTGTACAACAGTTGTGGTGGTGGACACCCCAACTGCAGACCTGCCCAGATGGTCAAGTCTTTGACGAAACCACAAGTGCCTGTTCTACTGTTGGTTCAGGAAGATGTGCTCTCAAACAAACCACACAAGCAATAATGACAACTGAGAAAAAAGCTGCCTCAACAATAAATACAACCAGTACAAAGTCAAGTACTACAACTGTTGGAACGAATACGACTCCTGTGACTAGTACGACATCAGATCCAAGTACTACAACTCTTGAGTCTACAACAAATACGATTCCTGTGACTAGTACAACATCCCAATCAAGTACTACAACTGTTGGATCAACAACAAATACGATTCCTGTGAGTAGCACAACATCAAGACCAAGTACCGCAACTGTAGGATCAACCACCGATACGATTCCTGTGAGTAGTACAACATCAGCACCAAGTACTACAACTGTTGGATCAACAACAAATACGATCCTTGTGAGTAGCACAACATCAGCACCAAGTACTACAACTGTTGGATCTACAACAAATGCGATTCCTGTGAGTAACACAACATCAGCAACAAGTACTACAACTGTTGGATCTACAACAAATAAGACTCCTGTCACAAGTACAACATCAGAACCAAGTACTACAACTCTTGGGTCTACAACAAATACGATTCCTGTGACTAGTACAACATCCCAATCAAGTACTACAACTGTTGGATCAACAACAAATACGATCCCCGTGAGTAGCACAACATCAAGACCAAGCACCACAACTGTTGAATGTACAACTAATACGGCTCCCGTGACTAGTACAACATCCGAGCCAAGCACTACAACTGTTGGATCAACAACCAATACGATTCCTGTGACTAGTACAACACCAGATCCAAGTACTACAACTGTAGGATCAACAATCAATACGATTCCTGTGAGTAGCACAACATCAGGACCAAGTACTACAACTGTTGGATCTACAACAAATACGATTCCTGTGACTAGAACAACATCCGAACCAAGTACTACAACTGTCGGATCAACAACAAATACGATTTCTGTGACTAGTACAACATCCGAACGAAGTACTACAACTGCCGGATCAACAACCAATACGATTTCTGTCACCACTACAACATCCGAACCAAGTACTACAACTGCTGGATCAACAACTAATACGATCCCTGTGACTAGTACAACACCAGATCCAAGTACGACAACTGTAGGATCAACAACCAATACGATTTCTGTCACTACTACAACATCCGAACCAAGTACTACAACTCTTGGTTCAACAAACAATACGATTCCTGTCACTACTACAACATCCGAACCAAGTACTACAACTGTCGGATCAACAACCAATACGATTCCTGTGACTAGTACAACACCAGATCCAAGTACGACATCTGTTGGATCAACAACCAATACGATTCCTGTCACTAGTACAACATCAGAACCAAGTACTACAACTGTTGAATCTACAACAAATACGGCTTCCGTGACTAGTACACCATCCGAACCAAGTACTACAACTGCCGGATCAACAACCAATACGATTCCTGTCACTACTACAACATCCGAACCAAGTACCACAAGTGCTGGATCAACAACCAATACGATTCCTGTGACTAGTACAACACCAGATCCAAGTACGGCAACTGTAGGATCAACAACCAATACGATTTCTGTCACTACTACAACATCCGAACCAAGTACTACAACTGTCGGATCTACAACAAATATGATTCCTGTGACTAGTACAACATCCGAACCAAGTACTACAACTGCCGGATCAGCCACCAATACGATTCCTGTCACTACTACAACATCCGAACCAAGTACTACAACTGTTGGATCTACAACAAATACGATTCCTGTGAGTAGTACAACATCCGAGCCAAGCACTACAACTGTTGGATCTTCAACAAATACGGCTCCTGTGACTAGTACAACACCAGATCCAAGTACTACAACTGTTGGATCAACAACCAATACGATTCCTGTCACTAGTACAACATCAGAACCAAGTACTACAACTGTCGGATCAACAACCAATACGATTCCTGTCACTAGTACAACATCAGAACCAAGTACTACAACTGTCGGATCAACAACCAATACGATTCCTGTCACTAGAACAACATCAGAACCAAGTACTACAACTGTTGGATCTACAACAAATACGGCTCCTGTCACTACTACAACATCCGAACCAAGTACTACAACTGTCGGATCTACAACAAATACGATTCCTGTGACTAGTACAACATCAGAACCAAGTACTACAACTGTTGGATCTACAACAAATACGGCTCCTGACACTACTACAACATCCGAACCAAGTACTACAACTGTCGGATCTACAACAAATACAATTCCTGTGACTAGTACAACATCCAAAGCAAGCACTACAACTGTTGGATCTTCAACAAATACGATTCCTGTGACTAGTACAACATCCGAACCAAGTACTACAACTGTTGGATCAACAACCAATACGATTCCTGTCACTAGTACAACATCAGAACCAAGTACTACAACTGTTGGATCAACAACCAATACGATTCCTGTCACTAGAACAACATCAGAACCAAGTACTACAACTGTTGGATCTACAACAAATACGGCTCCTGTCACTACTACAACTTCCGAACCAAGTACTACAACTGTCGGATCAACAACCAATACGATTCCTGTCACTAGTACAACATCAGAACCAAGTACTACAACTGTCGGATCAACAACCAATACGGCTCCTGTGACTAGTACAACATCAGAACCAAGTACTACAACTGTTGGATCAACAACCAATACGATTCCTGTCACTAGAACAACATCCGAACGAAGTACTACAACTGTCGGATCTACAACAAATACGATTCCTGTGACTAGTACAACATCAGAACCAAGTACTACAACTGTTGGATCTACAACAAATACGGCTCCTGACACTACTACAACATCCGAACCAAGTACTACAACTGTCGGATCTACAACAAATACAATTCCTGTGACTAGTACAACATCCAAAGCAAGCACTACAACTGTTGGATCTTCAACAAATACGATTCCTGTGACTAGTACAACATCCGAACCAAGTACTACAACTGTTGGATCAACAACCAATACGATTCCTGTCACTAGTACAACATCAGAACCAAGTACTACAACTGTTGGATCAACAACCAATACGATTCCTGTCACTAGAACAACATCAGAACCAAGTACTACAACTGTTGGATCTACAACAAATACGGCTCCTGTCACTACTACAACTTCCGAACCAAGTACTACAACTGTCGGATCAACAACCAATACGATTCCTGTCACTAGTACAACATCAGAACCAAGTACTACAACTGTCGGATCAACAACCAATACGGCTCCTGTGACTAGTACAACATCAGAACCAAGTACTACAACTGTTGGATCAACAACCAATACGATTCCTGTCACTAGAACAACATCCGAACCAAGTACTACAACTGTCGGATCTACAACAAATACGATTCCTGTGACTAGTACAACATCAGAACCAAGTACTACAACTGTTGGATCTACAACAAATACGGCTCCTGACACTACTACAACATCCGAACCAAGTACTACAACTGTCGGATCTACAACAAATACGATTCCTGTGACTAGTACAACATCCAAAGCAAGCACTACAACTGTTGGATCTTCAACAAATACGATTCCTGTGACTAGTACAACATCCGAACCAAGTACTACAACTGTTGGATCAACAACCAATACCATTCCTGTCACTAGTACAACATCAGAACCAAGTACTACAACTGTCGGATCAACAACCAATACGATTCCTGTCACTAGTACAACATCAGAACCAAGTACTACAACTGTCGGATCAACAACCAATACGATTCCTGTCACTACTACAACATCCGAACCAAGTACTACAACTGTCGGATCTACAACAAATACGATTCCTGTGACTACTACAACATCCGAACCAAGTACTACAAGTGCTGGATCAACAACCAATACGATTCCTGTCACTAGTACAACATCCGAGCCAAGCACTACAACTGTTGGATCAACAACCAATACGAATCCTGTCACTACTACAACATCAGATACAAGTACTACAACTGCTGGATCAACAACCAATACGATTCCTGTGACTAGTACAACACCAGATCCAAGTACGACAACTGTTGGATCAACGACCAATACGATTCCTGTGACTAGTACTACAACTGTTGGATCAACAACCAATACGATTCCTGTCACTAGTACAACATCCGAACCAAGCACCACAAATGTCGGATCTACAACAAATACGGCTCCCGTGACTAGTACAACATCCGAGCCAAGCACTACAACTGTTGGATCTTCAACAAATACGGCTCCTGTGACTAGTACAACATCCGAACCAAGTACTACAACTGCCGGATCAACAATCAATACGATTCCTGTGACTACTACAACATCCGAACCAAGTACTACAACTGTTGGATCAACAACCAATACGATTCCTGTGACTAGTACAACACCAGATCCAAGTACGACAGCTGTTGGATCAACAACCAATACGATTCCTGTCACTAGTACAACATCCGAACCAAGTACTACAACTGCCGGATCAACAACCAATACGAATCCTTTCACTACTACAACATCAGAACCAAGTACTACAACTGCTGGATCAACAACCAATACGATTCCTGTGACTAGTACAACACCAGATCCAAGTACGACAACTGTTGGATCAACGACCAATACGATTGTTGTGACTAGTACAACATCAGAACCAAGTACTACAACTGTTGGATCAACAACCAATACGATTCCTGTCACTAGTACAACATCCGAACCAAGCACCACAAATGTCGGATCTACAACAAATACGATTCCTGTGACTAGTACAACATCCGAACCGAGTACTACAACTGCCGGATCAACAACCAATACGATTCCTGTCACTACTACAACATCCGAACCAAGTACTACAACTGTCGGATCTACAACAAATACGATTCCTGTGAGTAGTACAACATCCAAACCAAGCACCACTACAGTTGAATCTACAACAAATACGGCTCCCGTGACTAGTACAACATCCGAGCCAAGCACTACAACTGTTGGATCTTCAACAAATACGGCTCCTGTGACTAGTACAACACCAGATCCAAGTACTACAACTGTCGGATCTACAACAAATACGATTCCTGTGACTACTACAACATCCGAACCAAGTACTACAACTGTTGGATCAACAACCAATACGATTCCTGTGACTAGTACAACACCAGATCCAAGTACGACAGCTGTTGGATCAACAACCAATACGATTCCTGTGACTAGTACAACATCCGAACCAAGTACGACAGCTGTTGGATCTACAACAAATACGATTCCTGTGACTACTACAACATCCGAACCAAGTACTATAACTGTTGGATCAACAACCAATACGATTCCTGTCACTACTACAACATCCGAACCAAGTACTACAACTGTCGGATCAACAACAAATACGATTCCTGTGAGTATTACAACATCCAAACCAAGCACCACTACAGTTGAATCTACAACAAATACGGCTCCCGTGACTAGTACAACATCCGTGCCAAGCACTACAACTGTTGGATCTTCAACAAATACGGCTCCTGTGACTAGTACAACACCAGATCCAAGTACGACAGCTGTTGGATCAACAACCAATACGATTCCTGTCACTAGTACAACATTCGAACCAAGTACTACAACTGCCGGATCAACAACCAATACGAATCCTGTCACTACTACAACATCAGAACCAAGTACTACAACTGCTGGATCAACAACCAATACGATTCCTGTGACTAGTACAACACCAGATCCAAGTACGACAACTGTTGGATCAACGACCAATACGATTCCTGTGACTAGTACAACATCAGAACCAAGTACTACAACTGTTGGATCAACAACCAATACGATTCCTGTCACTACTACAACATCCGAACCAAGTACGACAACTGTCGGATCAACAACCAATACGATTCCTTTCACTACTACAACATCCGAACCAAGTACTACAACTGTCGGATCTACAACAAATACGATTCCTGTGACTACTACAACATCCGAACCAAGTACTACAACTGTTGGATCAACAACCAATACGATTCCTGTCACTACTACAACATCCGAACCAAGTACTACAACTCTTGGATCAACAACCAATACGATTCCTGTCACTACTACAACATCAGAAGCAAGTACTACAACTGCTGGATCAACAACCAATACGATTCCTGTGACTAGTACAACACCAGATCCAAGTACGACAGCTGTTGGATCAACAACCAATACGATTCCTGTCACTACTACAACATCCGAACCAAGTACTACAACTGCCGGATCAACAACCAATACGAATCCTGTCACTACTACAACATCAGAAGCAAGTACTACAACTGCTGGATCAACAACCAATACGATTCCTGTGACTAGTACAACACCAGATCCAAGTACGACAGCTGTTGGATCAACAACCAATACGATTCCTGTGACTAGTACAACATCAGAACCAAGTACTACAACTGTTGGATCAACAACCAATACGATTCCTGTCACTACTACAACATCCGAACCAAGTACTACAACTGTCGGATCAACAACCAATACGATTCCTGTTACTAGTACAACACCAGATCCAAGTACGACATCTGTTGGATCAACAACCAATACGATTCCTGTGACTAGTACAACATCAGAACCAAGTACTACAACTGTTGGATCAACGACCAATACGATTCCTGTGACTAGTACAACACCAGATCCAAGTACGACAACTGTTGGATCAACAACCAATACGATTCCTGTGACTAGTACAACATCAGAACCAAGTACTACAACTGCCGGATCAACAACCAATACGATTCCTGTCACTACTACAACATCCGAACCAAGTACTACCACTGTCGGATCTACAACAAATACGATTCCTGTGAGTAGTACAACATCCAAACCAAGCACCACAACAGTTGCATCTACAACAAATACGGCTCCCGTGACTAGTACAACATCCGAGCCAAGCACTACAACTGTTGGATCTTCAACAAATACGGCTCCTGTGACTAGTACAACACCAGATCGAAGTACTACAACTGTCGGATCTACAACAAATACGATTCCTGTGACTAGTACAACACCAGATCCAAGTACGACAGCTGTTGGATCAACAACCAATACGATTCCTGTCACTAGTACAACATCCGAACCAAGTACTACAACTGTCGGATCAACAACCAATACGATTCCTTTCACTACTACAACATCCGAACCAAGTACTACAACTGTCGGATCTACAACAAATACGATTCCTGTGACTACTACAACATCCGAACCAAGTACTACAACTGTTGGATCAACAACCAATACGATTCCTTTCACTACTACAACATCCGAACCAAGTACTACAACTGTCGGATCTACAACAAATACGATTCCTGTGACTACTACAACATCCGAACCAAGTACTACAACTGTTGGATCAACAACCAATACGATTCCTGTGACTAGTACAACATCAGAACCAAGTACTACAACTGCCGGATCAACAACCAATACGATTCCTGTCACTACTACAACATCCGAACCAAGTACTACCACTGTCGGATCTACAACAAATACGATTCCTGTGAGTAGTACAACATCCAAACCAAGCACCACAACAGTTGCATCTACAACAAATACGGCTCCCGTGACTAGTACAACATCCGAACCAAGTACTACAACTGTCGGATCAACAACCAATACGATTCCTTTCACTACTACAACATCCGAACCAAGTACTACAACTGTCGGATCTACAACAAATACGATTCCTGTGACTACTACAACATCCGAACCAAGTACTACAACTGTTGGATCAACAACCAATACGATTCCTTTCACTACTACAACATCCGAACCAAGTACTACAACTGTCGGATCTACAACAAATACGATTCCTGTGACTAGTACAACACCAGATCCAAGTACGACAACTGTTGGATCAACGACCAATACGATTCCTGTGACTAGTACAACATCAGAACCAAGTACTACAACTGTTGGATCAACAACCAATACGATTCCTGTCACTACTACAACATCCGAACCAAGTACGACAACTGTCGGATCAACAACCAATACGATTCCTTTCACTACTACAACATCCGAACCAAGTACTACAACTGTCGGATCTACAACAAATACGATTCCTGTGACTACTACAACATCCGAACCAAGTACTACAACTGTTGGATCAACAACCAATACGATTCCTGTCACTAGAACAACATCAGAACCAACTACTACAACTGTTGGATCTACAACAAATACGGCTCCTGTCACTACTACAACATCCGAACCCAGTACTACAACTGTTGGATCTTCAACAAATACGATTCCTGTGACTAGTACAACATCCGAACCAAGTACTACAACTGTTGGATCAACAACCAATACGATTCCTGTCACTAGTACAACATCAGAACCAAGTACTACAACTGTCGGATCAACAACCAATACGATTCCTGTCACTAGTACAACATCAGAACCAAGTACTACAACTGCTGGATCAACAACCAATACGATTCCTGTGACTAGTACAACATCAGAACCAAGTACTACAACTGTCGGATCAACAACCAATACGATTCCTGTCACTACTACAACATCCGAACCAAGTACTACAACTGTCGGATCTACAACAAATACGATTCCTGTGACTACTACAACATCCGAACCAAGTACTACAACTGTTGGATCAACAACCAATACGATTCCTGTGACTAGTACAACACCAGTTCCAAGTACGACAACTGTTGGATCAACAACCAATACGATTCCTGTGACTAGTACAACATCAGAACCAAGTACTACAACTGCCGGATCAACAACCAATACGATTCCTGTCACTACTACAACATCCGAACCAAGTACTACCACTGTCGGATCTACAACAAATACGATTCCTGTGAGTAGTACAACATCCAAACCAAGCACCACAACAGTTGCATCTACAACAAATACGGCTCCCGTGACTAGTACAACATCCGAGCCAAGCACTACAACTGTTGGATCTTCAACAAATACGGCTCCTGTGACTAGTACAACACCAGATCGAAGTACTACAACTGTCGGATCTACAACAAATACGATTCCTGTGACTAGTACAACACCAGATCCAAGTACGACAGCTGTTGGATCAACAACCAATACGATTCCTGTCACTAGTACAACATCCGAACCAAGTACTACAACTGTCGGATCAACAACCAATACGATTCCTGTCACTACTACAACATCCGAACCAAGTACTACAACTGTTGCATCAACAACCAATACGATAACTGTCACTACTACAACATCCGAACCAAGTACTACAACTGCCGGATCAACAACCAATACGAATCCTGTCACTACTACAACATCAGAACCAAGTACTACAACTGCTGGATCAACAACCAATACGATTCCTGTGACTAGTACAACACCAGATCCAAATACGACAACTGTTGGATCAACGACCAATACGATTCCTGTGACTAGTACAACATCAGAACCAAGTACTACAACTGTTGGATCAACAACCAATACGATTCCTGTCACTAGTACAACATCCGAACCAAGCACCACAAATGTCGGATATACAACAAATACGATTCCTGTGACTAGTACAACATCCGAACCGTGTACTACAACTGCCGGATCAACAACCAATACGATTCCTGTGACTAGTACAACACCAGATCCAAGTACGACAGCTGTTGGATCAACAACCAATACGATTCCTGTCCCTAGTACAACATCCGAACCAAGTACTACAACTGTCGGATCAACAACCAATACGATTCCTGTCACTACTACAACATCCGAACCAAGTACTACAACTGTTGCATCAACAACCAATACGATAACTGTCACTACTACAACATCCGAACCAAGTACTACAACTGCCGGATCAACAATCAATACGAATCCTGTCACTACTACAACATCAGAACCAAGTACTACAACTGCTGGATCAACAACCAATACGATTCCTGTGACTAGTACAACACCAGATCCAAGTACGACAACTGTTGGATCAACGACCAATACGATTCCTGTGACTAGTACAACATCAGAACCAAGTACTACAACTGTTGGATCAACAACCAATACGATTCCTGTCACTAGTACAACATCCGAACCAAGCACCACAAATGTCGGATCTACAACAAATACGATTCCTGTGACTAGTACAACATCCGAACCAAGTACTACAACTGCCGTATCAACAACCAATACGATTCCTGTCACTACTACAACATCCGATCCAAGTACTACCACTGTCGGATCTACAACAAATACGATTCCTGTGAGTAGTACAACATCCAAACCAAGCACCACAACAGTTGAATCTACAACAAATACGGCTCCCGTGACTAGTACAACATCCGAGCCAAGCACTACAACTGTTGGATCTTCAACAAATACGGCTCCTGTGACTAGTACAACACCAGATCCAAGTACTACAACTGTCGGATCTACAACAAATACGATTTCTGTGACTACTACAACATCCGAACCAAGTACTACAACTGTTGGATCAACAACCAATACGATTCCTGTGACTAGTACAACACCAGATCCAAGTACGACAGCTGTTGGATCAACAACCAATACGATTCCTGTCACTAGTACAACATCCGAACCAAGTACTACAACTGCCGGATCAACAACCAATACGAATCCTTTCACTACTACAACATCAGAACCAAGTACTACAACTGCTGGATCAACAACCAATACGATTCCTGTGTCTAGTACAACACCAGATCCAAGTACGACAGCTGTTGGATCAACAACCAATACGATTCCTGTCACTAGTACAACATCCGAACCAAGTACTACAACTGCCGGATCAACAACCAATACGAATCCTGTCACTACTACAACATCAGAACCAAGTACTACAACTGCTGTATCAACAACCAATACAATTCCTGTGACTAGTACAACATCCGAACCAAGTACTACAACTGTTGGATCAACAACCAATACGATTCCTGTGACTAGTACAACACCAGATCCAAGTACGACAGCTGTTGGATCAACAACCAATACGATTCCTGTCACTAGTACAACATCCGAACCAAGTACTACAACTGCCGGTTCAACAACCAATACGAATCCTGTCACTACTACAACATCAGAACCAAGTACTACAACTGCTGGATCAACAACCAATACGATTCCTGTGACTAGTACAACACCAAATCCAAGTACGACAACTGTTGGATCAACGACCAATACGATTCCTGTGACTAGTACAACATCAGAACCAAGTACTACAACTGTTGGATCAACAACCAATACGATTCCTGTCACTAGTACAACATCCGAACCAAGTACTACAACTGCCGGTTCAACAACCAATACGAATCCTGTCACTACTACAACATCAGAACCAAGTACTACAACTGCTGGATCAACAACCAATACGATTCCTGTGACTAGTACAACACCAAATCCAAGTACGACAACTGTTGGATCAACGACCAATACGATTCCTGTGACTAGTACAACATCCGAACCGTGTACTACAACTGCCGGATCAACAACCAATACGATTCCTGTGACTAGTACAACACCAGATCCAAGTACGACAGCTGTTGGATCAACAACCAATACGATTCCTGTCCCTAGTACAACATCCGAACCAAGTACTACAACTGTCGGATCAACAACCAATACGATTCCTGTCACTACTACAACATCCGAACCAAGTACTACAACTGTTGCATCAACAACCAATACGATAACTGTCACTACTACAACATCCGAACCAAGTACTACAACTGCCGGATCAACAATCAATACGAATCCTGTCACTACTACAACATCAGAACCAAGTACTACAACTGCTGGATCAACAACCAATACGATTCCTGTGACTAGTACAACACCAGATCCAAGTACGACAACTGTTGGATCAACGACCAATACGATTCCTGTGACTAGTACAACATCAGAACCAAGTACTACAACTGTTGGATCAACAACCAATACGATTCCTGTCACTAGTACAACATCCGAACCAAGTACCACAAATGTCGGATCTACAACAAATACGATTCCTGTGACTAGTACAACATCCGAACCAAGTACTACAACTGCCGTATCAACAACCAATACGATTCCTGTCACTACTACAACATCCGATCCAAGTACTACCACTGTCGGATCTACAACAAATACGATTCCTGTGAGTAGTACAACATCCAAACCAAGCACCACAACAGTTGAATCTACAACAAATACGGCTCCCGTGACTAGTACAACATCCGAGCCAAGCACTACAACTGTTGGATCTTCAACAAATACGGCTCCTGTGACTAGTACAACACCAGATCCAAGTACTACAACTGTCGGATCTACAACAAATACGATTTCTGTGACTACTACAACATCCGAACCAAGTACTACAACTGTTGGATCAACAACCAATACGATTCCTGTGACTAGTACAACACCAGATCCAAGTACGACAGCTGTTGGATCAACAACCAATACGATTCCTGTCACTAGTACAACATCCGAACCAAGTACTACAACTGCCGGATCAACAACCAATACGAATCCTTTCACTACTACAACATCAGAACCAAGTACTACAACTGCTGGATCAACAACCAATACGATTCCTGTGTCTAGTACAACACCAGATCCAAGTACGACAGCTGTTGGATCAACAACCAATACGATTCCTGTCACTAGTACAACATCCGAACCAAGTACTACAACTGCCGGATCAACAACCAATACGAATCCTGTCACTACTACAACATCAGAACCAAGTACTACAACTGCTGTATCAACAACCAATACAATTCCTGTGACTAGTACAACATCCGAACCAAGTACTACAACTGTTGGATCAACAACCAATACGATTCCTGTGACTAGTACAACACCAGATCCAAGTACGACAGCTGTTGGATCAACAACCAATACGATTCCTGTCACTAGTACAACATCCGAACCAAGTACTACAACTGCCGGTTCAACAACCAATACGAATCCTGTCACTACTACAACATCAGAACCAAGTACTACAACTGCTGGATCAACAACCAATACGATTCCTGTGACTAGTACAACACCAAATCCAAGTACGACAACTGTTGGATCAACGACCAATACGATTCCTGTGACTAGTACAACATCAGAACCAAGTACTACAACTGTTGGATCAACAACCAATACGATTCCTGTCACTACTACAACATCCGAACCAAGTACTACAACTGTCGGATCAACAACCAATACGATTCCTGTCACTACTACAACATCCGAACCAAGTACTACAACTGTCGGATCTACAACAAATACGATTCCTGTGACTACTACAACATCCGAACCAAGTACTACAACTGTTGGATCAACAACCAATACTATTCCTGTCACTACTACAACATCCGAACCAAGTACTACAACTCTTGGATCAACAACCAATACGATTCCTGTCACTACTACAACATCCGAACCAAGTACTACAACTGTCGGATCAACAACCAATACGATTTCTGTGACTAGTACAACACCAGATCCAAGTACGACATCTGTTGGATCAACAACCAATACGATTTCTGTCACTACTACAACTTCCGAACCAAGTACTACAACTGCCGGATCAACAACCAACACGAATCCTGTCACTACTACAACATCAGAAGCAAGTACTACAACTGCTGGATCAACAACCAATACGATTCCTGTGACTAGTACAACACCAGATCCAAGTACGACAACTGTAGGATCAACAACCAATACGATTTCTGTCACTACTACAACATCCGAACCAAGTACTACAACTCTTGGATCAACAACCAATACGATTCCTGTCACTACTACAACATCCGAACCAAGTACTACAACTGTCGGATCAACAACCAATACGATTCCTGTGACTAGTACATCACCAGATCCAAGTACGACATCTGTTGGATCAACAACCAATACGATTCCTGTCACTACTACAACATCCGAACCAAGCACTACAACTGTTGCATCAACAACCAATACGATACCTGTCACTACTACAACATCCGAACCAAGTAGTACAACTGCTGGATCAACAACCAATACAATTCCTGTAACTAGTACAACACCAGATCCAAGTACGACAACTGTTGGATCAACAACCTATTCGATTCCTGTCACTACTACAACATCAGAACCAAGTACTACAACTGTCGGATCAACAACCAATACGGTTCCTGTCACTACTACAACATCCGAACCAAGTACTACAACTGCTGGATCAACAACCAATACAATTCCTGTAACTAGTACAACACCAGATCCAAGTACGACAACTGTTGGATCAACAACCTATTCGATTCCTGTCACTACTACAACATCAGAACCAAGTACTACAACTGTCGGATCAACAACCAATACGGTTCCTGTCACTACTACAACATCCGAACCAAGTACTACAACTGTCGGATCAACAACCAATACGATTCCTGTCACTAGTACAACATCAGAACCAAGTACTACAACTGTTGCATCAACAACCAATACGATTCCTGTGACTAGTACAAAATCCGAACCAAGTACTACAACTGCCGGATCAACAACCAATACAATTCCTGTAACTAGTACAACACCAGATCCAAGTACGACATCTGTTGGATCAACAACCTATTCGATTCCTGTCACTACTACAACATCAGAACCAAGTACTACAACTGTCGGATCAACAACCAATACGATTTCTGTCACTACTACAACATCCGAAACAAGTACTACAACTGTCGGATCAACAACCAATACGATTCCTGTCACTAGTACAACATCAGAACCAAGTACTACAACTGTTGCATCAACAACCAATACGATTCCTGTGACTAGTACAAAATCCGAACCAAGTACTACAACTGCCGGATCAACAACCAATAAGAATCCTGTCACTTCTACAACAGCAGAACCAAGTACTACAACTGCTGGATCAACAACCAATACGATTCCTGTGACTAGTACAACACCAGATCCAAGTACGACAACTGTTGGATCAACAACCAATACGATTCCTGTGACTAGTACAACATCAGAACCAAGTACTACAACTGTTGGATCAACAACCAATACGATTCCTGTCACTAGAACAACATCAGAACCAAGTACTACAACTGTTGGATCTACAACAAATACGGCTCCTGTCACTACTACAACATCCGAACCAAGTACTACAACTGTCGGATCTACAACAAATACGGCTCCTGTCACTACTACAACATCCGAACCAAGTACTACAACTGTCGGATCTACAACAAATACGATTCCTGTGACTAGTACAACATCCGAACCAAGTACTACAACTGCTGGATCAACAACCAATACGATTCCTGTCACCACTACAACATCCAAACCAAGTACTACAACTGTCGGATCTACAACAAATACGATTTCTGTGACTAGTACAACATCCAATCCAAGTACTACAACTGTTGGATCAACAACCAATACGATTCCTGTCTCTAGTACAACATCAGAACCAGGTACTACAACTGTTGGATCTACAACAAATACGATTCCTGTAACTAGTACAACATCGGAACCAAGTACTACAACTGTTGGATCAACAACCAATACTATTCCTGTCACTAGTACAACATCCGAACCGAGCACCACAACTGTTGAATCTACAACAAATACGGCTTCCGTGATTACTACAACATCCGAACCAAGTACTACAACTGTTGGATCTACAACAAATACGGCTCCTGTCACTAGCACAACATCAGAACCAAGTAGTACAACTGCTGGATCTACAACAAACGCCATTTCTGTGACTAGTACAACATCCGAACCAAGTACTACAACTTTTGGATCATCAACCAATACGATTCCTGTGACCAGTACAACCTTCGAACCTAGTACTTTAACAACTACAGAATCAACCAGTTTGGAGCCGACTAGTACCACATTTGCACCAACTACTACAACCGCTGTACTATTTACGACTACAACTATTGAATCAACAATAAGTACCGAACCAACTTCTACTGAGACGACATCAGAGACCGCAGCAACAAGTTCTACAACTAGAGAGTCAACAACCGAATCAACTAGTACTACGACATTCGAAACAACCTCTAGCACAGCAGAATCGACATCTACCACGGAACAAATTACTACCACACTGAGAACCACTACAAATCCAACAACACGAACAACGACCTCTGCAGCATCAGGTACTTTTGTCATAATATTAATCACTCTTCGATATCACTTCTTGTATGATTCATTTCCACAGTGACCCCTCCAACTTGCACAACTGCTGGAAATTACACAGCCCCGGAATGTAATCAATACTACACGTGTGTAGCGGTAATGTGGTGGTACGACGTGGTACTTCAGACTTGTCCAGACGGTCAACTCTTTGATAGTAATTCAAGAATGTGTGCTCCAGCTGAGTCTGTTAATTGTGGAAGGGGAACAACTGCCACGACCACAACAGTTAGGCCAACAACAGCTAGACCAACAACGGCCACGACGAGATCTACGCCAACAACGACAGTGGCACCTCTTCCAGGTATACATAATTATGAGTACTTCTTGGTACTACTTTAGGAGTAAAGTAAAGAAGAGTTTGATTATTTACCAAACTTTTTTTCCACTTCTTATTAACTTATTTCCGCAGTAACGCCTCCGACTTGCACCACTACTGGAAACTACACCGCCCCGGAATGCAATCAGTACTACCAGTGTGTATCTGTGATGTGGTGGTACGATGTGGTTCTGCAGACATGTCCAGATGGTCAACTTTTCGACAGTACTTCAATGATGTGTGCTCCAGCTGCATCTGTTAACTGCAGAGGAGGAGGAATTATTTTTACAACAACGACACCTAGGCCAACAACGACGACGACGACAACAACTGCTAGACCAACGACGACGACAACGACAACAACTGCTAGGCCAACAACGACAACCACAGTGGCTCCAGGTATGGTAGCTTTGTTATTTTTGATGCGATTTTTGTGATTTTGTATCTGTTGCAGTAACTCCTCCAACGTGTAGCGCAGCTGGAACCTATCAGTCAGCTGACTGCACCAAGTACTACCAATGCGTCCAAGTGCTATGGTGGTGGACTACCCAACAAGTCAGTTGTCCCAATGGAACGGCCTTTGACAACTCAATTAAAGCTTGTTCATCTGCGGAATATACAAAGTGCAAATCGCTTACAACAACAACGACTACTACTACCACAACAAAGAGACCAACAACAACAACGAAAAGTACGACAACAACAACAACAACGACAGCAGCGCCACCACCAGGTACAGTACAACGTGGTGAATCACACACAAGATAAAACTGAATATAAACATTTTAGTTACACCGCCCACGTGTACCTCAGCAGGGAACTATCCAGCTCAAGCTTGCAACCAGTACTATCAGTGTGTGTACGTAATGTGGTACTATCAATCCCAGCTCCAGACTTGCCCAACTGGGCAAGGATTTGACGTTAAGACTGGACAGTGTGGCACTGTTCCTAATTGCAGCTAGTCATTCTATTGTGTTTTTTTCGTCAAGACTGATCCTAGAGTTTGAAATACATGTAATACCTCATCAAATCTATGTGTGCTTTTCTTCTTAAAAGAGAATTTAGTATTAATTATTATATATTGTTTTTAAGAAACCTATGCTATTGAAGATAAGGATGATAAAAATTTTTTTTTTAGAGTAATTGTTTATTGTATTGAAATGTAGGTACTAAAAATCTATTCATTTAAAATGCATGTTCTGACCAGAGCTTCACAAACAGAGTACGGATCGCAGTTCGAAGATGGCCTGCGGTCTTCCAAATATCCTTTTTTCTCTTCTGCGCAGCCGCGGGGTATACGGATGCTAGCACCGCGGTTGGCAATGCCTAGAAAGAAAACAGGATAGTACTAAAAACACCAAAGGAGTTAACTCACCAGAACTGAAATTGTGAATGGACGATGTCTCATGCCTTCCAGTCAGCCGTCTCTCGTTGTCTTTCCCCCCTCTTGGGTCATAGGCTTCGATGTGCTGACGATGTTTCTTCTCCAACTTTTGGATGGCTTTTTCAATTTCTCTGTAATTGTAAATTAGTAAATTAGTAAAGCAGCAATTTTGAAATCGTCGTTATAACGTACGCCAATCCTCCTTCTTCCCTCATGGCTTTCGTTGAGAAGTTTGTGTGGGCCCCAGCGCCATTCCAATCCCCTTCTACAGGCTTCGGATCGAAAGTTACAATAACGCCAAAGTCTTCGGCAACTCTGTGAAGGATGTATCGAGAAATCCACAGCTGGTCTGCGGCCGCAATTCCTTCACAGGGCCCCACTTGGTATTCCCACTGAAAAAACAATTGTATACGGACACGGTCCAAACCCGCACTCTTAATTACCTGTGCTGGCATGACCTCTGCATTGGTTCCAGCCACGTTGATTCCGGCATACAGACATGCGCTGTAGTGCGATTCGATGATGTCGCGCGCGTAAACCTTGTTGGCTCCTACCCCGCAATAGTAGGGCCCTTGGGGTCCTGGAAATCCCACCTTGGGCCAACCCAAGGGTCGTAAGTCCATGTCCAAAAATGTGTACTCTTGCTCGATACCAAACCATGGAATCGAGGACTTCGCAGCCTCCATCGCCTTGAGGCAAGAGTGTCTCTTATTGGTGGTTGTTGGTTTCTTGTCGTAGCGGTAGGTGTCGCAGAGGACTAGCTTGTCGTCGCCCGCGGTGAAGGGATCGTTGTAGAGCGCCACCGGACAGAGGTAGGTGTCGGAGTTGGTTCCTTCGGCTTGGTAGGTGGAGCTGCCGTCGTAGTTCCAGACGGGGAGCTCTGGGTGCAAAGACAATTAATAAGCATGGGCAGTTAGTCAGTTCCTTAATTTCATTCACACACTCATTCAAGTCTAATAGGATTTCAGAGTGACCAGAGAGTACTGTATTAGCGACTTATGCAGCAACACGTGGTACCGATAAAAGAGAAGTAAATATAGAGAAAACGGAAGAAAACAGCCAAGAAAAAGAAGCTTGCACATTCAAAAATTCTGAGAAAGAGCATCTGTGAAATTGAATATTTTGAAAAATTGGCATTCTGAAACAGAAACAGAACTGGGAAACTAGGAAATTGAGAACTTGTGGAAGAAAAAAATTGAGACTAAGAACTGGGAAAATGTGAACTTCTCAAAATGGAAAATTGGGAACTTGAGAAACATTCTGAGAACTGAGAATTCCTTCACAGGTTCTCAAGTTACCTTTTTAATCACAACTTTTCATTGTCTGAAATTTCTTAAGTTTTTAAATTTCTCAGGTTCTCACTTCTCCAGACTTTTTCTCTAGTTCTCAATTTTCCAGTTGGAGAAGTTCTCATTTTCTCAGGTTGACAAGTTCTCAATTTACCAGTTTTTTAGTCTCAGTTTTTCAGTTTCAGAATCACAACTTTTGATTTTCTGAGATTTCTTAGTTTTTCAGTTCTTCATGTTCTCAACTTTGTCATAATTGTTTTTAAATTTTTAATTTTCCAGTTTAAAAAGTTCACATTTTCTCAGGTTTTCGATTTTCCTTTTTCTCAGTATCAGTATTTTTCAGAATATGAGAATGTTCAAGCTTTTCAGTTTCTCAGGTTTTCACTTTACCAGGTTCACGCGGTCACAGTTTCCCAAATTTTGGCCTTCACGGATTCTCAATTTTCTCATTATCAGAATCACAGTTTTTCATATCCTCAATCTTGTATAATTTGTAATATTTTAAGGATTTTAGATTTTGAGATTCTCAATTTCAAGTTTAAGAAGTTTTCTTTTTCTCAGATTTGCAGTTTCATAGTTTCTCAATTTTTTTCTTCTACGGGTTCTCAATTTCTTAGTTTCCTAGGTCTAATTTTCTCTGGTTCCGAATCACAATTTTTTAGTTTCTGAGAGATTTTCGGTTTCTAAATTTCTCATGTTCTCACTCTTAAAATTTTTGTCGTTCTCAATTCTTCAATTTAAGAAATTTTCATTTTTTCCGGTTGGCAAGTTCATACTTTCTCAAATTGTTTCTTCCACAGATTCTCAATTTACCGTTTTTTAAGAATTCTGTTTCTGTTTTAAAATTATGTAAAAAAATTTATAATCTGAGATTTTTCGGTTTCTCAGGTTCTTATTTCTTCAAAAATTTTCTCAGGTGCTCAATTTTCCATTTTATGAAGTTACTCAGTGTTAGAATCACAATTTTTTGGAATCTGAGACTTTTTAAGGTTTTCAGCTTCTCAGGTTCTCACTTCCTCAGAATTCTTCTCAAGTTCTCAATTTTCCAGTTCGAGAACTTTTTCAGAATTTCCACAGGTTCATAGTTTCTCTTTTTTTCTCTCGCAGGTTGTTCGGAAACTAGAGATAGAATGTTCAAGTTTTTCAGTTTCTCAGGTTCGCACTCAAATTGTCAATTTTCCTGTTTCAGAAGTTCACATTTTCTCCGGTTCTCGGTTTCATGGTTTCTCAAATTTTACTTAAACACGTTCTCAATTTACTAGTTTCTTAAATTCTCAATTTCAGAATAACAATTTCAGATTCTGTGAATTTTTAACTTTTTTAATTTCTCAAGTTCTCACTTACAGAACATTTCTCAAGTTCTCAATTTTATAATTTAAGAAGTTCTCATTTTCTCAGGTTTCCAAGTTCATAGTATCTCAGTTTATTTCTTACACAGGTTCTCAATTTACTGGTCTCTTAATTTCTCAGTTTCTCAGTTTTAGAATGACAATTTCTCAATTTCATAGGTTCCGATTTTGTCAGTATCGAAATCACAATTTTTTATAATCTGGAATTTTCTAAGATTCTCTCAGGTTCAAAATCACAATTTCTTAGAATCCGAGAATTTTTTGGTTTCTAAATTTCTCATGTCCTTACTATTACAATTTGTCTCAGGTTCTCAATTTTTCAATTTAAGAAATTCTAATTTTTTAAGGTTTGCAAGTACTTTCTCAAACTGTTTCTTTCACAGATTCTCCATTTACCAGTTTTTCAGATTCTCAGGTTCTCACTTCCTCAAAATTGTTCCCAAGTTCTCAATTTTTCAGTTTGTGAAGTTTCCATTTTCTCTGGTTCAGAATTTTATAGTTCTTTAATTTCTTGTCTTGACAGGTTCTCAACTTCCTAGGTTCTGATGTTCTCAGTATAAGAATAACAATTTTCAATTTCCTTAATTCTTGAGTCTGGAATTTTTTTGAGATTTTAAAATTCTCAGGTTCTCACTTGCTCAGAATTGATCTCAAGTTCATAATTTGACAATTTTACAAGTTCAAATTTGCTCAGGTTTACAGTTGCAGTTTCTCAATGTTTCTCCCACATCTTCTCAATTTTCTGGTTTCCAGGGTTCTCATTTTCTGTTTCAGATTCACAATTTTGATTTCTCAGGTTCTCATTTGATCAAAATTTTGTCTCAAAATCTCAATTTTCTAATTTAAGGAGTTTTCTCAGTTCTCTTTGTCTATTTTTTTTCTGCCACGGTTTCTAAATTTATGTACTACTTTCTTAGATTCTCCGTTTTTCAGTTTCAGAATCACAATTTTTCAGAATCTGAGAATACATAAGTTTTTTAATTTCTCAGATTCTCACTCAAACAGAGTTTTTCTCAACTTCTGAATTTTCAGAAACAGAATTTTTAAGTTTTTCAGTTTCTCAGGTTCTCACTTCCTAAGAAAGTTCTCAATTTTTCAGTTTGAGAATTTCACATTTTTCTAGGCTCCCAACTTCTTAGTCACTCAATTTTCTTATTCTAGACGTTTTCAAGTCCGTCGTGTCCAAAGTTCTCAGTTTCAAAGTTCCAAATCACAATTTTTCAGAATCTAAGATTTCTCAAGTTTTTTAGTTTCTCAGATTCTCACTTCTCAGAATTGCTCTCAAGTTCACAATTTGACAATTTAAGAAGTTCTAACTTGCTCAAAATTTTGTCTCAAGTTCTCAATTTCCCAGTTTAAGAAGTTCACATTTTCTCAGGTTCACAATTGATAGTTTCTTAAATTTTCGCTCCACAGATTCTCAGTTTGACTTTTTAATCACAACTTTTCATTGTCTGAGATTTCTTTGTTTTTGAATTTCTCATGTTCTCACCTTTGTCATACTTTTTCTCAAATTCTCAATTTTCCAGTTTAAGAAGTTCAAAGGTTTACGAGTTAATAGTTTCTTATTTTCTTTTCTTCCGCAGGTTCTTAAACTAGTAAATTTTCTATCTTCTCATTTTCTCAGTACATATCAGAATCACATTTTTTCAGAATCTGAGGATGTTCAAATTTTTCAGTTTTTCAGGTTCTCACTTGCTTAGAATTGTTCTCAAATTCTCAATTCTACTGTTTCAGAAGTTCACATTTTCTCGGGTTCCCAGTTTCATAGTTTCTCAAATTTTACTTAAACAAGTTCTCAATTTAATAATTTCTTAAATTCTCAGTTTCAGAATCACAATTTTATAGAATCTGAGAATTTTTAACTTTTTTAGTTTTTCAAGTTCTCACTTTGAGAACATTTCTCAAGAAGTTCTCAATTTTCCAGTTTCTCAATTTTTTTCTTCCAGATGTTCTTAACATCCTACTTTCCTAGGCTTCATTTTCTCAGGTTCACAATCACAATTTTTCAGAATCAGAGAGTTTTATTAATTTTTTTTATGAGAAATTTATCATGTTATTCTTAGAAATTGTTTCAAGTTCTCAATGTTTCATTTTAAAAAATCCCATTTTACATAGTTTCTCAAATTGTTTCTTCCACTGGTTTCCAATTTGTCAGTTTTTTAGAATTCTCAGTTTCTAAAACATTGAAAGCCTGAAAAATTGTCATTCTGAAATTGAGAAACAGAACTGGGAAACTAGGAAATTGAGAACTTGTGGAAGAAAAAAAATTGAGAGACTAAGAACTTGCAAACCTGGGAAAATGTGAAGTTCTCAAAATGGAAAATTGGGAACTTGAGAAACATTCTGAGGAAGTTAGAACCTGAAAAACTGAAAAACTTAAAAGTCTCAGATTCCAAGATATTGTGATTATAAAACTGAGTAACTAAGAATCTAGGAAGCTGGTAAATTGAGAACCTGCGGAAGGAAAAATTTGAGATACTATAAACTTGCGAATCTGGGAAAATGTGAATTTCATAAAATAGAAACGTGGGAACCTGATAAATTTCTCATAAAAATAAAAATTAATAAAAAACTCTCAGATTCTGAAAACTTGGGGTTGTAAACCTGAGAAAATGAAACCTAGGAAAGTAGGATATTAAGAACATCTGAACAAGAAAAAAATTGAGAACCTGAGAAATTGCAAAACTTATAAATTCTCAGATTCTGAAAAATTGTGATTCTGAACCTGAGAAAATGAGAATCTAAGAAACTATTAAATTGAGAACCTGTGAAAGAAAAGAATTTGAGAAACTAAGATCTTCCAAACCTGAAAAAATTATAACTCCTTAAATTAGAAAATTGAGATCTTGAGAGAAAATTCTGAGCAAGTGATAACCTGAGAAACAGGGAAACTTGAACATTGTCAGATTCTGATATTGAGAACTTCATAAACTATAAAATTGAGAACTTGAGAAATGTTCTCAAAGTGAGAACTTGAGAAACTGAAAAGGTAAAAAATTCTCAGATTCTATAAAATTGTGATTCTGAAACTGAGAATTTAAGAAACTAGTAAATTGACAACTTGTTTAAGTAAAATTTGAGAAACTATGAAACTGGGAACCCTAGAAAATGTGAACTTCTGAAACAGGAGAATTGAGTATTTGAGAACAATTCTGAGCAAGTGAGAACCTGAAAAACTGAAAAATTTGAACATTCTCAGATTCTGAAAAATGTGATTGTGATACTGAGAAAATTATCGAAAATTTACAAGTTTAAGAACCTGTGGAAGAAAAAAAAATTAACTCGCGAACCTGAGGAAATTTGAACTTCTTAAACTGGAAAACTGAGAATTTGAGAAAAATTATCACAAAGTTGAGAACATGAGAAACTGTTATTATCTCAGACAATGAAAAGTTGTGATTAAAAAGTTAAACTGAGGACTTGTGGAGGGAAAATTCAAGAAACTATTAATTGTGAACCTGAGAAAATGTGAACTTCTTAAACTGGAAAATTGAGAAGTTGAGACAAAATTTTGAGCAAGTTACAACTTCTTAAATTGTCAAATTGTTAACTTGGTAAATTGTGAACTTGAAAACAATTCTGAGCAAGTGAGAACCTGAGATACTGAAAAACTTAAAAATTCTCAGATTCTGAATTTAAATTTGACAATTTACCAAGTTCACATTTTCTCAGATTCACAGTTTCAGTTTCTCAATTTTTCTCCAACATGTTCTCAAATTCTCAATTCTCCTGTTTCAGAAGTTCACATTTTCTCGGGTTCCCAGTTTCATAGTTTCTCAAATTTTACTTAAACAAGTTGTCAATTTACTAGTTTCTTAAATTCTCAGTTTCAGAATCACAATTTTATAGAATCTGAGAATTTTTAACTTTTTCGTTTCTCAAGTTCCCATTTTTTTTACAGATCTTCTTAATATCCCACTTTCCTAGGTTTAATTTTCTCAGGTTCATAATCCCAAGTTTTCAGAATATGCCAATTTTTTATTCATTTTTATTTTTATGAAAAATTTATCAGGTTCCCAATTTTCTACATATTTTATGAAATTCACATTTTCCCAGATTCGCAAGTTTTTTAGTATCTCAAATTTTTCCTTCCGCAGGTTCTCAATTTACCAGCATAATAGGTTCTCAGTTACCCAGTTCTAGAATCACAATATTTTGGAATCTGAGACTTTTAAGTTTTGCAGTTTCTCAGGTTCTCACTTCCTCAGAATGTTTCTCAAGTTCCCATTTTTCCATTTTTAGAACTTCACATTTTCCTAGGTTCGCAAGTTCTTAGTCTCTCAATTTTTTTTCCTCCACAAGTTCTCAATTTCCTGGTTTCCCAGTTCTGTTTCTCAGTTTCAAAATGACAATTTTTCATGTTCTCAAAGTTTCAGAAACTGAGAATTCTAAAAAATTGATAAATTGGGAACCAGTGGAAAAAACAATTTAAGAAACAATTTCTAAGAGTGAAAACATGATAAATTTCTCATAAAAATAAAAATAAATAAAAAACTCGGATTCTGAAAAATTGTGATTGTCAACCTGAAAAAATGAAGCCTAGGAAAGTAGGATATTAAGAACATCTGGAAGAAAAAAATTGAGAAACTGGAAAATTGAGAAAGTGAGAACTTGAGGAACTGAAAAAGTTAAAAAATCACAGATTCTATAAATTTGTGATTCTGAAACTGATAATTTAAGAAACTAGTAAATTGAGAACTTGTTTAAGTAAAATTTGAGGAACTATGAAACTGGGAACCCGAGAAAATGTGAACTTCTGAAACAGGAGAATTGAGAATTTGAGAACATGTTGGAGCAAAATTGAGAAACTGAAACTGTGAATCTGAGAAAATGTGAACTTGTTAAATTGTCAAATTATGGTCTTGAGAACAATAATTCTGAGAAAGTGAGAACCTGAAAATTTTCAAATCTCAAAAAAATTTCAAGTTCTCAATTTCTCAAGTTCTCACTTTGAGAACATTTCTCAAGAAGTTCTCAATTTTCCAGTTTCTCAATTTTTTTTCTTCCAGATGTTCTTAACATCCTACTTTCCTAGGCTTCATTTTCTCAGGTTCACAATCACAATTTTTCAGAATCAGAGAGTTTTATTAATTTTTTTTATGAGAAATTTATCATGTTATTCTTAGAAATTGTTTCAAGTTCTCAATTTTTCATTTTAAAAGATCCCATTTTACATAGTTTCTCAAATTGTTTCTTCCACTGGTTTGCAATTTGTCAGTTTTTTAGAATTCTCAGTTTCTAAAACATTGAAAGCCTGAAAAATTGTCATTCTGAAATTGAGAAACAGAACTGGGAAACTAGGAATTTGAGAACTTGTGGAAGAAAAAAAATTGAGAGACTAAGAACTTGCAAACCTGGGAAAATGTGAAGTTCTCAAAATGGAAAATGGGGAACTTGAGAAACATTCTGAGGAAGTTAGAACCTGAAAAACTGAAAAACTTAAAAGTCTCAGATTCCAAGATATTGTGATTATAAAACTGAGTAACTAAGAATCTAGGAAGCTGGTAAATTGAGAACCTGCGGAAGGAAAAATTTGAGATACTATAAACTTGCGAATCTGGTAAAATGTGAATTTCATAAAATAGAAACGTGGGAACCTGATAAATTTCTCATAAAAATAAAAATTAATAAAAAACTCTCAGATTCTGAAAACTTGGGGTTGTAAACCTGAGAAAATGAAACCTAGGAAAGTAGGATATTAAGAACATCTGAACAAGAAAAAAATTGAGAACCTGAGAAATTGCAAAACTTATAAATTCTCAGATTCTGAAAAATTGTGATTCTGAACCTGAGAAAATGAGAATCTAAGAAACTATTAAATTGAGAACCTGTGAAAGAAAAGAATTTGAGAAACTAAGATCTTCCGAACCTGAAAAAATTATAACTCATTAAATTAGAAAATTGAGATCTTGAGAGAAAATTCTGAGAAACAGGGAAACTTGAACATTGTCAGATTCTGATATTGAGAACTTCATAAACTATAAAATTGAGAACTTGAGAAATGTTCTCAAAGTGAGAACTTGAGAAACTGAAAAGGTAAAAAATTCTCAGATTCTATAAAATTGTGATTCTGAAACTGAGAATTTAAGAAACTAGTAAATTGACAACTTGTTTAAGTAAAATTTGAGAAACTATGAAACTGGGAACCCGAGAAAATGTGAACTTCTGAAACAGGAGAATTGAGTATTTGAGAACAATTCTGAGCAAGTGAGAACCTGAAAAACTGAAAAATTTGAACATTCTCAGATTCTGAAAAATGTGATTGTGATACTGAGAAAATTATCGAAAATTTACAAGTTTAAGAACCTGTGGAAGAAAAAAATATATTAACTCGCGAACCTGAGGAAATTTGAACTTCTTAAACTGGAAAACTGAGAATTTGAGAAAAATTATCACAAAGTTGAGAACATGAGAAACTGAAACACTAAGAAATCTCTATAAATGTTATTATCTCAGACAATGAAAAGTTGTGATTAAAAAGTTAAACTGAGGACTTGTGGAGGGAAAATTCAAGAAACTATTAATTGTGAACCTGAGAAAATGTGAACTTCTTAAACTGGAAAATTGAGAAGTTGAGACAAAATTTTGAGCAAGTTACAACTTCTTCAGAATATGACAATTTTTTATTCATTTTTATTTTTATGAAAAATTTATCAGGTTCCCAATTTTCTACATATTTTATGAAATTCACATTTTCCCAGATTCGCAAGTTTTTTAGTATCTCAAATTTTTCCTTCCGCAGGTTCTCAATTTACCAGCATAATAGATTCTCAGTTACTCAGTTCTAGAATCACAATATTTTGGAATCTGAGACTTTTAAGTTTTGCAGTTTCTCAGGTTCTCACTTCCTCAGAATGTTTCTCAAGTTCCCAATTTTCCATTTTTAGAACTTCACATTTTCCTAGGTTCGCAAGTTCTTAGTCTCTCAATTTTTTTTCCTCCACAAGTTCTCAATTTCCTGGTTTCCCAGTTCTGTTTCTCAGTTTCAAAATGACAATTTTTCATGTTCTCAAAGTTTCAGAAACTGAGAATTCTAAAAAATTGATAAATTGGGAAGCAGTGGAAAAAACAATTTAAGAAACAATTTCTAAGAAAAAAATTGAAGAACTGGAAATTTGGAAGAAAAAAATTGAGAAACTGGAAATTTGAGAAAGTGAGAACTTGAGGAACTGAAAAAGTTAAAAAATCACAGATTCTATAAATTTGTGATTCTGAAACTGATAATTTAAGAAACTAGTAAATTGAAAACTTGTTTAAGTAAAATTTGAGAAACTATGAAACTGGGAACCCGAGAAAATGTGAACTTCTGAAACAGGAGAATTGAGAATTTGAGAACATGTTGGAGAAAAATTGAGAAACTGAAACTGTGAATCTGAGAAAATGTGAACTTGTTAAATTGTCAAATTATGGTCTTGAGAACAATAATTCTGAGAAAGTGAGAACCTGAAAATTTTCTCTCAAAAAAATTTCAGACTCAAAAATTGAGGAAATGAAAAATTGTGATTCTTATACTGAGAACATTAGAACCTAGGAATTTTAGAAGCTGTGAAGACGAGAAATTGAGAAACTTCTTAAATTGTCAAATTGTGAACTTGATAACAATTCTGGGAAAGTGACAACCTGAGAAACTGAAAAACTTAAAAAAATCGCAGATTATAAAAAAAATTGTGATTCTAAAACTGTGAAACTGGAAATTCTAAACAACTGGTAAATTGAGAATGTGTGAAAGAAACAGTTTGAGAAAGTACTTGCAAACCTTAAAAAATGAGAATTTCTTAAATTGAAAAATTGAGAACCTGAGACAAATTGTAATAGTAAGGACATAAGAAATTTAGAAACCAAAAAATTCTCAAATTCTAAGAAATTGTGAATCTGAACCTGAGAGAATCTTACAAAATTCCAGATTATAAAAAATTGTGATTCCGATACTGAGAAAATCGGAAGCTATGAAATTGAGAAATTGTCATTGGAAAACTGAGAAACTGAGAAATTAAGAGACCAGTAAATTGAGAACCTGTGTAAGAAATAAACTGAGATACTATGAATTTGGAAACCTGAGAAAATGATAACTTCTTAAACTATAAAATTGAGAACTTGAGAAATGTTCTGACAGTGAAAACTTGAGAAATTGAAAACGTTAAGAATTCTCAGATTCTTTAAAATTGTGACTCTGAAAGTGAGAATTTAAGAAACTAGTAAATTGAGGACCTGTTTAAGTAAAATTTGAGAAAATATGAAACCTTGAACTTCTGAAACAGAAAAATTGAGAATTTGAGAACAATTCTTAGCAAGTGAGAACCTGAGAATCTGAAAAACTTGAACATTCTCAGATTCTAATTAATTGTGATTCTGATACTGAGAAAATGAGAAGATAAGAAATTTACTTGTTTGAGAACATGTGAAAAAAAAAAATGAGATAATATGAACTCGCGAACTTCTTAAACTGGAAAATTAAAAATTTTAGAACAATTATCACAAAGTTGAGAACATGAGAAACTGAAAAACTAAGAAATCTCAGAAAATGAAAAGTTGTGATTCTGAAACTGAAGAACTGATAAATTTAGAACTAGAGAAAAAGTCTGGGGAAGTGAGAACCTGAGAAATTGAAAAACTTAAGAAATCTCAGACAATGGAAGGTTGTGATTAAAAAGGTAACTTGAGAACCTGTGGACGGAAAGTTTGAGAAGATGAGAGAATTGAGAAAATGAGAACTTAAACTAAAATATTAAGATATTGAGATAAAAATTATGAGCAAGTTAGAACTTCTTAAATTGTCAAATTGTGAAATTGAGAACAATTCTGAAGAAGTGAGAACCTGGGAAACTGAACAATTCTGAAAAATTGTGATTCTGAAACTGAGTACTTTGGAAACGAGGGAATTGAGAACGTCTAGAAGAAGAATACTGAGTAACTAAGAACTTGCGAGCTTAATAAAATATGAACTTTTCAAACAGGAAAATTAAGAACTTGAGAAACATTATGAGGAAGTGATAACCTGAGAAACCTAAAAATTGAGAAGTTAAGAAAAATTCTGAGGAAGTGAGAACCTGAGAAATTAAAAAACTTTAATATTCTCAGATTCTGAAAAATTGTGATTCTGAAACAGAAACTGAGAATCTAAGAAACTAGTACATAAATTGCGAAACCGTTGAAGAAAACAAAATGAGGAAGTAAGAGAACTGAAAAAATGAGAACTTCTTAAACTTAAAAAATGAGATCTTGAGACAAAATTCTGAGCAAGTGAGAACCTACGAAACAGAAAAAAATAAAAATTCTCAATTCTGAAAAACTGAGAAACTGAAACTGTAAACCTGAGAAATTGTGAACTTGTAAATTGTTAAATTATGAACTTGAGAACAATTCTGAGGAAGTGAGAACTTGAGAATCTCAAAATCTTACAAAATTCCATTTTATAAACAAATGTGATTCTGATACATACTGAGAAAATCAGAACCTAAGAAATTGAGAACTTGTGAAAGCAAAAATTTGCGAACCTGAGAAAACGACAACTTAAAAACTTAAAAATTCTCAGATTCTGTCAAATTGTGATTCTGAAACTGAGAATTTAAAATGTTTAAGTAAAATTTGAGAAACTGAAACTGTGAACCTGAGAAAATGAGAATTTCTGAAACAGGAAAATTGAGAATTTGAGACAAAATTTTGAGGAAGTTAGAACCTGAGAAAATAAAAAACTGAAATATTCTCAGAAACTGAAAAACTTAAAACATTTTGAGATTCTGAAAAATTGTGAATCTGAAAAAGAAAATGAGAATTTTGGAAACAAGGAAATTGAGAATATGTAGGAGAAAAAATTTAGAAAGTGAAACTGTGAACCTAAGAAAATGAGAACTTGTTAAATTGTCAAATTATGAACTCGAAAACATTTCTGAGGAGGTGAGAACCTGATAATGTAAAAATCTTAAATAATTCCAGACTCAAAAATTGAGGAGATGCAAAATTGTGATTCTGATACTGAGAAAATCAGAACCTAGGAAATTGAGAACCCGTGATGGCCAAAATTTGGGAAACTGGGAAAGTAAGAACCTGAGAAACTGAAAAATTTGAACATTCTCAAATTCTGAAAAATTGTGATTCTGATACTGAAAAATGAGAAGATAGTTAATTAGATAGTTTAAGAATAAATGGAAGAAAAAAAATGAGAAACTATGAATTCGCAAACCTGACGAAATTTGAACTTCTTAAACTGAAAAATTGAGAATTTAAGAACAATTATTACAAAGTTGAAAACATGAGAAACTATAAAACTTTAAGAAATCGCAGAAAATGAAAAGTTGTGATTCTGAAACTGAGAAACTGAGACTAAGAAACTGGAAAATTGAGAACTTGACAAAAAATCTGGGGAAGTGAGAACCTGAGAAACAAAATCTAAGAAACTAGTAGTAAATTGAGAAACAATGGAAGATAAAAAAATTTGAAACTAAGAGAGCTGAGAAAATGAGAACTATCTAAACTAGAAAATTGAGATCTTGAGATAAAATTCTGAGCAAGTGAGGGACTGAGAAACTGAAAAACTAAACAATTCTCAGACTGAAAAATTGAGAATCTGAAACAGAAAATTCCTTGGAAACCAGGAAATTGAGAACATGTGTGAGGAAAGATTGAGAAACTCAAACTACGAACTTGAGAACAATTCTGGGGAAGTGAGAACCAGAGAATTTGAAAATCTTAAATAATTCCATACTCAAGAATTGAGAAAATGCAAAATTGTGATTCCGATACTGAGAAAATCAGAACCTAGGAAATTGAGAACTCATGAAAGCAAAAATTTGAGGACCCTGAGAAAATGACATCTTAAATTGGTAAATTGTAAACTTGAGAACAATTCTGTGAAAGTGAGAACCTCAGAAACTGAAAGAATTAAAAAAGTTGTTCTGAAACTGAGAAACTGAGATTCTAAGAACCTAGTAAATTGAGAACCTGTTATGAAACTCTGAACCCGAAAAAATTAGAACTTCTTAAACTAGAAAATTGAGAAATTGAGACCAAATTTCTAAATCTAAAAAAACCGGTAAAAATCTCAGATTCTGAATAATTGTTATTCTAAAACTGAGAAACTGAAAATTTAAGAGACTAGTAAATTGAGAACCTGTGTAAGCAAGAAACTGAGAAAGTATGAACTTGGAAACCTGAGAATTTCTTAAACTAGGAAATTGAGATATTGAGACAAAATTTAGCAAGTTAGAACTCCTTAAATTGTCAAATTGTGAACTTGAGAAGGATTCTGAGAAACTGAAAGACTTAAAAAATATTGAACTGAGAAACTGTTTAAAAAAAAAATAGAAAATATGAACTTGCAAAACGGAGAAAATGAGAACTTCTTAAACTAGAAAATTGAGATATTGAGACCAAATTATGAGCAAGTGAGGAACTGAGAAACTGAAAAACTTGAGAAATTGAGAAATTGCGCAAGAAAAAAAAAATGAGAAACTATGAACTTTTGAAGCTGGGAATATGTGAACTTCTCAAACTAGAAAACTAAGTCAAAACTCTGGCACATTGTGAACTTCAGAAAAAATCTGTGAAAGAGCACCGGTGAAACTGAAAAACTTCTGAAAAATTGAGAACCTGAAAAATTGTTATGCTGAAACTGAGAAACTGTGAACCTAATAGACTAGAAAATTGAGAACCTGGGGAAGAAAAAACACACGAACCTGTGAACATGAGAACTTCCTAAACTGCAAAATTGAGAACTTACGAAGTGAACTTGCGAATCTGGGAAAATCAGAACTTCTTAAACTGGAAAACTGAAAACTTGAGAAAAATTCTGAACGAGTGAGAATCTGAGAATTTATGAATCTTTTTAGTCTGAAAAAATTCACACTAAAAAATTGTGATTCTGGTAATCAAAAAGTCAGGACCTAGGAAATTGAGAACCCTAAAGGCAAAAATTTGAGAAACCATAAAATTGCGAACTTGGGAAAATGACAACTTGTTAAATTATGAAATTGTGAGAACAATTCTGAAAAACAGAACCGAAAAAATAGTAAATCTGAAACTGAAAAACTGGGAGCCTAAGAAAAAAGGAAATTGAGAACCTGTGGCAGAAATACTCTCAAAACCTGTGAACTTGGCATCTTTTGTACTCATTCTCTTCGGCTGTAAATTAACACAAAATCCGCATCTTTGAAGGTGATTTCCGCTCGTTTAATCTGTTCAGTGTAATGACATAATAAAATACAAAAACGCATAATAATACAAACATGCTCGTCATTAACATAAATATCAAATAAATGATAACCCGGAATCAGCCTCTTTAATGATAACAACAAACTCTTCTTATTCTATTCGTAATTATTTACACAGAATACTCTATGATAATTACCCTCTGGCGACGTCGGTGCAAAGTCCAGCGTCCTCGTCTTCGCCCTCACATTCTCCCCAGTCCCGTCGATCCAGATGTACGTCGCCTTGACTTTCCCATGTGTCTTCAGGGACCTGTACCTCTCGGCAACGGCTTTGTTCAACAACGCGTTGGGCGAACTCCTCAATGTACCAGAAGGCATCTCGAACACACTGCACTGCGACGCAGTCAAAAGACAAGTGAAACTCCGCTGGTGGTGCGATTACATTATCTTGTTTGTTGTTGGTAAAATTAGCAATCGAACTGAAGATAATGGATGCAAAGTCATGTGACTTGAAACGATATCAGTTGTTTGGAACTAGTTCATTATCGATGAGTGTTAAATAATACGTTGGATGAGGAAACATAACGGATGACACACGTGGTGGATTAGTGGATGGAAGTGGGAAAAATATCCGTTTTGTAATACGGGTATAGACGTCAGTGATAGTGGAGTAATTTTTTGCATTATTGCAAAATTTAATTGAAATTTAAATTGAATTTATTGCGAATGGATAGTCAACAATAAGTCCTTGTAAATAAATTAAGAAATATTTTTTTGTGCTTTTACTATTTATCTGTCTTTACTATTTTTTTCCCTTACTTTCATCCTCCACAATTTCTATTATTCATTTTAATTTCCCCTCCCCTCATTGGATTAGTTTGGCACATATTTTTTGTGTATGTCTTTCAAGCATTTCGTTCTCAGGAAATTTAAAAAAGTCCACTTCCATTTTAAAATAAACATTATTTTGGTACCACTTGGAACCCTTGTGTATTTTTGAGTCGAATGAGAAGTGCAACAAGTCAAATTTGGTCAAACTGTACTTCTAAAACTATATAGCACGGTTTTAGGTGACTTACTATCTGGTAGACTCTGCAAAAATATTATTTAGGTAGAGTCCAGGAAGGTGGTACTTTACTTTTCAAAAAATCACATTTCAAGTATCTTGAAATTTATCGTACTAAACTTTTGATGTCATGTTGGACTTCTTTAGTCAATTTCTACGAAGATGTCAAAAAAGGCGGAAGACAGAAGAGACACTTTCTATGCAGAAGTTGTCAAAACCAAAAAGGATTAAGACACTTTCCAAGGGGATGTTGCAAAGATAAAGGAAATAAAGAGACCTATTAAAGGAATAATAGCAAAACCAAAATGAAGAAACGCAAGGGATGTCCTTAATAAGACAAAATATATATAAAAACATTGTTAAATGGGATGTCAAAACAAAAGGAAAGGAATACATTTTCTAGGAGGACGTTGTCAAAACAAATACAACGGCACTTTTTAAGAAAACGTTGTCGAAACAAAAAGAAAGAAATATACCTTCTAAAACCCTGTTGACGAAACAAAAAAGAAAGAAAGATACTTTCTATGAAAATGTCAAAACAAAAAGCGGAAGACACTTTCTAAGTAGATATCCTTAAGACAGCAAAGCAACAACAAAAATTTCAAAAAGGATGTCAAAACAAAAAGAAAAGGAGGCACTTTCTAAACGGATGTTGTCAAAACAAAAAGAAAGAAAGTCATTTTCTATGAAGATGCCAAAAAACGGCGGAAGACACTTTCTATGAAAATGTTGTGAAAACACAAAAGAAGAGACACCTTCTATGAAGAAGTTGTCAAAACAAATAAAGGTTTAAGACACTTTCGAAGAGGATGTTGCAAAGATAACGGAAATAAGATCACTTTTTAAGGGAATGATGTCAAAGCCAAAATCTCATGGGATGCGCTTATGACAAAATAAGGAACAAAAGCATTTTCAAAAGTGATGTCAAAACAAAAAGGAAGAAATACGCTTTTACGAAGACGTTGTCAAATTAAAAAGAAAGAAAGACACTCTTTTAGAGTACGTTGTCAAAACAAAAAGAAAGAAAGACATATTCTGAGGGGATGTTATAAAAACAAATAGGAACAAAGATACTTTCTATAAAGATGTCAAAACAAAAAGCGAACGACACTGCCCAAGGGGATATCCTTAAGACAACAAAGGAACAAAAACATTTTCAAAAAGGATGTCAAAACAAAAAGAAAGGGAAGCACTTTCTAAAGGGATGTTGTTAAAACAATTAGGAAGAAAGACCCTTTCTAATGGAATGTCAAAACAAAAAGGAAAAAAGTCACTTTCCATGAACATGTCAAAAAAAGGCGGAAGACACTTTCTATGGAAATGTTGTTAATACAAAAAAGAAGAGATACCTTCTATGAAGAAGTTGTCAAAACAAATAAAGGTTTAAGACACTTTCCAAGAGGACGTTGCAAAGATAATGGAAATAAGGACACTTTTTAAGGGAACGATGTCAAAACCAAAATGAAGAATCGCATGGAATGCCCTTAAGACAAAAAAAGAAACAAAAGCATTTTCAAAAGGGATGTCAAAACAAAAAGCGAACGACACTGCTCAAGGGGATATCCTTAAGGCGAAACGCTCAGTCGCCTCAACTTTGGAACAGAATTACGGCTTTCATTGTTAGGCGATCTTAACGTATTGGGCATCAAAATTAGTAAAAAAAAACCTTCATCACGGCAAGACGTTGTTTGTTCAGAAAAAAAATTTATTGCCAAAATGAGAAGCCAAATTTTTTTTTTTTTTTTAACAAACGTGTTGGTGCTTGATTTTTATTGACCTCTGTATTCGGTAAACGCAAGGTGTTTTCATAAATATTGAAAAATGAATTTGCAAATTGTCCCCAAAGTTCGCTAGTTTCAAGCAATGTTGGCGTGGTTCAAGGTAACACAGGCCCCGCCCCTCAGCGGCAGGCAGACGTGTCGACGGCTGACCGTATTATATTTTGTGTGTGCCGCAGCTCGTTCTTAAAAAGATAACAAAATAGTAAAGTAAACAAAAACGGGCCAGTCGCCTTAAGACAACAAAGGAACAAATATATTTTCAAAAAGGATGTCAAAACAAAAAGACAGGGAGCACTTTCTAAAGGCATGTTGTCAAAACAATTAGGAAGTAAGACCCTTTCTAATGAAATGTTGTCAAAACAAAAAGGAAAAAATTCACTTTCTATGAACATGTCAAAAAAAGGCGGAAGACACTTTCTATGGAAATGTTGTCAATACAAAAAAGACGAGACACTTACTATGAATAAGTTGTCAAAGCAAATAAAAAGAAAGGCACTTTCTAAGGAAATGTTCTTCAAACAAAAAGAAAGAAAGATTCTTTCTATGAAGAACTCAAAAGAATAGGGTGAAGACTTTTTCTAAGGGGATGTTGTCAAAACAAAAAAGAAGAAAGACATGTTCCATGAACGCAAGGGGATGTTTTAAAGATAAAAGGAATAAGGACCTTTTTTAAGGGAATGATGTCAGAACTAACATGAAGAAACACACTTTCTAAGAGGATATTTTTAAGACAAAAAAGGAACAGAAACACTTTCAAAAGGCATATCAAAACAAAAAGAAAGACACATTCTGAGGGGATGTTGTCAAAACAAATATTAAGATAGACACTTTCTAAGGAAATGTTTTCAAAAAAAGAGGAAAAAGACGCTGTCTTTGAAGATGTAAAACAAATAAGAATAAGAATAAGAAAACAAAAAGGAAGAAAGGTAGTTTCCATGAAGATGTCAAACAAAGTCGGGAGACACTTTCTAAGAGGACGTTGTCAAAACAAAAAACAAAGAAAAACAAAGAAAGACACATACATTCTAAGGGGATGTTGTCAAAAAGAACAGTCATAAAAGAACAACACCGTTTACTACGGAAATGCGCTCACTTTTTAGGGGAATGTTGTCAAGCCGATAAAAGTAAGAAAACTTTTCCAAAGGGATGTTGTCAAAACCTAAAACAAGAAAGATGCAGTTTCTAAAGGGACGTTGTTAAAACAAAGCGGAAGAGGATATAATTAAGATAAAAAAGAAACAAAGACAATTTCTCGAGGAATGTTGTCAAGACAAGAAGAAAAAAGAAAGTTCTAAGGGAATGTTGTGAAAACAAAAAGGAAGCAAGATACTTTCTATGGAGATGTCAAAAAAAGACGGAATACACCTTCTAAGGGGATATCCTTAAAATAAAAAAGAAAGGAAACAAACAGAAAGAAAAACACTTTCTAAAAGGATGTTGTCAAAAAAAATAAAGACTAGTTTTGAGGGGAGGTTGTCAAAACAAATGGGAAGAAAGACACTTTCTAGGAAAATGTTGTCAAGAAGAAAGAACTAAGAACACTTTTCCCAAGGGATGTTGTCAACACCTAAAAGAAGAAAGGCACTTTCTAAAGGCACGTTCTTAAAACAGAGCGGACGAAAAGGGTACTTTCTAAAAGGACGTTGTTAAAGCGACTGGCTCGTTTTTGTTTACTTTACTTTTTTGTTATCTTTTTAAGAACGAGCTGCGGCACACACGAAATATAATATGGTCAGCCGTTGACACGTCTGCCTGCCGCTGAGGGGCGGGGTCTATGTTACCTTGAACCACGCCAACATTGCTTGAAACTAACGAACTTTGGGTACAATTTGCAAATTTATTTTTCAATATTTATAAAAACACCTTGCATTTACCGTATACAGAGATCAGTAAAAATGAAGCACCAACACGATTGCTAAAAAAAAAAAATTTTTGGCTTCTCATTTTGGCAATATTTTTTTTTCTGATCAAACAACGTTTTACAGTGATAAAGGTTTTTTTTAAATATTTTTGATGCCCAATGCGTTAAGATAGCCTAACAATGAAAGCCGTAATTCGGTTCCAAAGTTTAGGCGACTGAGCGTTTCGCCTTAAAACAGGGCCTTTTCCAAAGAGATGTTGTCAAAACCTAAAATAATAAAGGAGCTTTCTAAAGCGACGTAGTTAAAACAAAACGGAAGAAAGACACTTTCGAAGAGGACGTTGTCAAAACAAAAAAGGAGAAACACACTTTTCAAGAGGATATACTTAAGGTAAAAAAAAAGTAACAAAATCACATTCCAAAGGGATATTGTAAAAAGAAAAACAAAGTAAGACACAGGTTTAAACACTTTGCAAGGGGATGTTGCGAAGATAAAAAGAATAAGACCGCTTTTTAGAAGAATGAAGAAACAGAAACACTTTTCAAAGGGATGTCAAAAAAAAAAGAAATACACTTTCTAAGGAAATGTCAAAAAAAAAGAAATTAATTCTGAGGGGAAGTTGTCAAAACAAATGTGAGGAAAGACATTTTCTAAGGAAATATTGTCGAAGCAAAAAGTTTACTAGGGAAATGTGGTCATGAAAGAAAGACACTTTCTAGGGAAATATTGTCAAAACGAAAGAACTAAGAACATTTTTCTAACGGGATGTTGTCAAAACCTGAAATAAGAAAGGCACTTTCTAAAGGGACGTTGTTAAAACAAAACGGAAGAAAGGTACTTTCTAAGGAAACGTTGTCAGAACAAAAAAGGAGAAAGACCCTTTTTAAGAGGATATACTGAAGATAAAAAAGGAATAAAGACAATTTCTTGGGAATGTTGTCAAGACGAGAAGAAGAAAGGCACTTTCTAAAAGGATGTTGTTACGGTAGAAAGACAATCTCTAAGGGAAAGTTGTAAGGGAATATATTTAAAAAAAAAAATTAAATCAATTTTAAAAGGGATGTCAAAACAAACCGAAAGAAAGACACTTTCTAAAGGGATGTTGTCAAAAAAAGAAAGACTAGTTTTGACGGGAAGTTGTCGAAAGAAATTGGAAGAAAGCCACTTTCTAAAGCAATGTCGTGAAAACAAAACGGAAGAAAGACACTTTCTAATAAGATGTTGTCAAAACAATAAAGAAGAAAGACAACAAAAAAACATTCTAAAGGAATGTTGTCAAAACAAATAGGAAAAAAGGGAATGTTGTCGACGCAAAAAGGAAGAACAATTATTACTAACGAAATGTAGTAATGAAAAAAAGGCAATTTGTAGGGGAATGTTGTCAAAACCTGAAAGAAGAAAGGCACCTTCTAAAAAGACGTTGTAAAAACAAAACTATAGAAAGACAATTCCTAAGGGAATCTTTTCAAAAGGAAAAGAAAGTTCTAAGGGAATGATGTGAAAACGAAAAGGAAGCAAGATATTTTCAATAAAGATGTCAAAAAAAGACGGTAGACAACTTCAAAGGGGAGATCCTTGAAACAAAAAAAAAATTGTAGGGAAATGTTGTCAAGACGAAAGAACTACGAACACATTTCAAAAGGATTTTGTCAAAACCTGAAAGAAGAAAGGCACTTTCTAAAAGGACTTTGTTAAAACAAAACGGAAGAAACACACTTTCTAAAAGAATGTTGCCAAAAGAAAAAGGACGAACATTCTAAGGGAAAATTGTGAACATAATAAAGAAGAAAGACGCTTTCTATGAAGATATTGTCGAAGGCGAAAAAAAAGGTTTAAGACACTTTGCAAAGGGATGTTGCAAAGATAAAATGGATAGGAAAACTTCAGAAGAATGAGGAAACATGAAAAAATAGAAACACTTTTAAAAGGGATGTCAAAACAAAAAGAAAGAAACAAACTTTTTAAAAGGATGTTGTCAAAAAAAGAGAGACACCTCCTAAGTTGATGTCAAAACAATTAGGATGAAAGACCCTTTCTAATGAAAACTTGTCAAAACAAAAAGTATGAAAGACGTTTTTTACAAAAATTTCAAAAAAACGCGGAAGACAATTTCTAAAGTAATGTTGTGAAAACAAAAAGAAAGGAATGCAATTTCTAAAAGGATGTTGTCAAAAGAAAAACAAAGAAAGACACTTCTAAGGGGACGTTCTCAAAACTAAAAGGAAGATAGCAAATAAAAGGCGAAAGACACTTTCTAAGGAGATGTTGTCAAAATAAAAAGAAAGAGAAACACCTTCTAAGGAAAATATTATGAAAACAAAAAAGAAGAAAAACATGTTCTATGAAGATCAAAATAAATAAAAAAGGTTTAAAACACTTTCCAAGGGAATGTGAATTAAAGATAAAAGGAGTAAAGACCCTTTTTAAGGGAATCATGTGAAAACTAACGTGAAGAAAAAAAATTCTAAGGGGATATTTTTAAGACAGAAAAAAAGACACATTCTGAGGTGATGTTGTCAAAACAAATTGAAAGAAAGACACTTTCTAAGGAAATGTTGTCAAAACCAAAAGGAAGAAAGACGCTTTCTATGAAGATGTTAAATAAAGGCGGAAGACAATTTCTAAACGGATGATGTCAAAACAAAAAGGAACAGACACATTCTATAAAGATGTCAAAACAAAAAGGAAGAAAGATACTTTCTATGAAGATGTCAAAAAAATAGGGTGAAGACACTTTCCAAGGGGACGTTGTCAAAACAAAAAAGAAGAAAGACATGTTCCATGAACGCAAGGGAATGTTTAAAGATAAAAGGAATAAGGACCCTCTTTAAGGGAATGATGTCAGAACTAACATGAAGAAACACATTTTCTAAGAGGATATTTTTAAGACAAAAAAGGAACAGAAACACTTTCAAAAGGCATATCAAAACAAAAAGAAAAACACATTCTGAGGGGATGTTGTCAAAACAAATATTAAGATAGACACTTTCTAAGGAAATGTTTTCAAAAAAAAAAAAAGAAAGACGCTGTCTTTGAAGATGTAAAACAAATAAGAATAAGAATAAGAATACAAAAAGGAAAAAAGGTAGTTTCCATGAAGATGTCAAAAAAGGTCGGCAGACACTTTCTAAGAGGCCGTTGTCAAAACAAAAAAACAGAGAAAAACAAAGAAAGACACAGACATTCTAAGGGGATGTTGTCAAAAAGGACAGGCAAAAAGGAACAACACCGTTTACTACGGAAATGCGCTCACTTTTTAGGGGAATGTTGTCAAGTCGATGGAAGTAAGAAAACTTTTCCAAAGGGATGTTGTCAAAACCTAAAACAAGAAAGGCACTCTCGAAAGGGACGTTGTTAAAACAAAGCGGAAGAGGATATCCTTAAGATAAAAAAGGAACAAAGAAAATTTCTTGGGGAATGTTGTCAAGACGAGAAGAAGAAAGGCACTTTCTAAAAGGACGTTGTTACGGTAGAAAGACAATCCCTAAGGAGATCTTCTCAAAAGAAAAGGAAAGAAAGTTCTAAGGGAATAATTAATTTAAATTTTAATTCTAAGGGAATGTTGTGAAAACAAAAAGGAAGCAAGATATTTTGTGATGTCAAAAAAAAGACGAAAGACACCTTCTAAGGGGACATCCTTTAACAAAAAAGAAAGGAAAACAGTTTTAAAAAGGATGTCAAAACATACCGGAAGAAAGACACTTAATAAGGACAAAACAATAAAGAAAAAAGACACTTTTTAAGATGAAATCCTTAAGATAAAAAAGATAAATGTTGTCGACGCAAAAAGGAAGAACAATTATTACTAAGGAAATGTAGAAATGAAAAAAAGGCAATTTGTAGGGGAATGTTGTCAAAACCTGAAAGAAGAAAGGCACTTTCTAAAAGAACTCTGTTAAAACAAATTGGAAGAAACACACTTTCTAAAAGGATGTTGTCAAAATAAAAAGGAAGAGAGAGAGACACTTTCTAAGAGAAATGTTGGAAAAACAAAAAAGAAGAAAGACATTTTCTATGAAGATAAAAATAAATAAAAAAGAGGTTTAAAACACTTTCCAAAAGAATGTAAATTAAAGATATAAGGAATGATGTGAAAACTAACGTGAAGAAACAAACTTTCTAAGGGGATATTTTTAAGACAAAAAAAAGATACATTCTGAGGTGATGTTCTCAAAGCAAATTAGAAGAAAGACGCTTTCTAAGGAAATGTTGTCAAAACAAAAAGGAAGAAAGACGCTTTCTATGAAGATGTTAAATAAAGGCGGAAGACAATTTCTAAACGGATGATGTCAAAACAAAAAGGAACAGACACATTCTATAAAGATGTCAAAATAAAAAATGTTTAAGATACTTTCTAAGGAGATGTTCCAAAGATAAGAAGAATAGAGACACTATTTAAGGGAATGATGTCGAAATGAACATGCAAACAAACACTTTCTAAGAGGATATCCTTAAGAAAAAATTAAACAAAAACATTTTCAAAAGCGATGTCAAAACAAAGAGAAAGAAGGACACTTTCTAAAGGAATGTTGTGAAAAAAAAGCTAATTCTAAGGGGAAGTTGTCAAAACAAATGGGAAGAAAGACACTTTCTAAGGAAATATTTTTGAAGCAAAAAGGAAACACAAAGTTTACTAAGAAAATGTAGTCATGAATAAAAAACAACAAAGGCACTTTCTAAAGCGACGTTGTTAAAACAAAACGGAAAAAACAGTTTCTAAGGAGATGTTGTCAAAACAAAAATGAAGAAAGACACTTTTGAAGAGGATATCCTTAACATAAAAAAGGAACAAAAATAAATTCCAAAAGAACATTCCAAGTAAAATAAAGAAAGACACATTCTAAAAGGATGTTGTCAAAACAAATAGGAAAAAAGACACTTTCTAAGAGAATGTTGTCCACGCAAAATGGAAAAACAACTATTACTAAGGAAATGTAGTCATCAAAGAAAGACAATTTCTAGGGGAATGTTGTCAAGACGAAAGTACTAAGAACAGTTTTCAAAGGAATGTTGTCAAAAGAAAAAAGGCACTTTCTAAAAGGACGTTGTTAAAAAACCGAAAGAAACACACTTTGCCAGGAAATGTTGCAAAGATAAAAGAAATAAGAACACTTTTTAAGAGAATGCCGTCAAAACCAACAAGAAAAAAAAAACACTTTCAAAAGGGATGTCAGAAAAAGAAAGGGATGTTGTCAAACAAATGGGAAGAAAGACAGTTTCGGTCTGTCGGTTCAAACACGTTAGTTATTTTCTTTCTTTTGCCTTACTCGTTTTGTAATTTTTCCTTTAGTCTGGTTTCTTCATTTTTTCATTTTCACCCGTTTTGGGACTACCACCAAGATCTTGTTGCGGTGTTTCGAAACATTTGGATATATGAGAAATATAACTCCTAATTTTACAGATTTCTGTTTGTTGCCAGCGGCGACCTCTCTTGGCTGGTAGCGTAATAACGATTATAGTATCCTGTACCGCTGCATAATCTATTCCATTCTATTTTAAATGATTGTATGTCAATATTTTAAATTCAGTAAATAATTAATAAAAAAGCCAAACTACCACAACAAATCTTTTATTCTGCGGACATCTACAATACGAACAAGTACAATTGTCATCCATATAACTTATATCAGATTTACTAGTATTAGTGTACAATAATGCTACTCTGACACGAATTTAGTAAAGTAAGTTCTGTATTTCTATTTACAACAGTCACTTACAGACTAATAGGAACTTTGGTTTCAATCGGAGTCACCTCCTACAAGAACGAAGTGCGGCCCGTCGCTTCCGTTCTTCCTCTAACCCTTTCAGTCGGGGACTAACTACTTACAGCCACGATATGTCTATCGAATCGTATACGCGAGGGAAGTTGTAAAAAAAAGCAGTAATCTTGAATCAGTTTATTACAATCAGGGTAATCGAAAATAATAATTTAAGTGCTCGCTTCAGTATCGGTGCCAACTGCAATAAATAAGTAAGGAAAAAAGGAGTACTGTGGCATCTTGGAATTGTTCAAAGTCGAATATCTTACACCGTACGTACCATCCATCACACAATAACAACAATCCTTGAATTTTTTTTACACGATTATTTACAAAAATTGATTGTATACGAGTATTATTTACACTTGAACGAACTGTTCGTGGGCGAATCACAGACGGGATTACACCATTCCTTTGGACATCATGCGAACGGTGTTTTTCAGTGCCTGCCGTTTGTTGCAGAACCATATCCTGATTACTTCCCGTTCGTAGCCCAGTTGGTGGGCGAGACCGGTGATTTCGGTTCCTGGAACAAGAAAGAGTACGCATAGGAAAGTCAGTTCTGGTACGATGTTAGAAAAAATGTTGTACGCAACATGTGTAAAATGTGATGTAACGTGTGACACTTTGTATCGGGCTAATTCGGGCTTCCGCCTTCATTCCGTTTTTTGTCTCTTCTGTGTAAGTATGTATAAGGTTTTACACCTTCTAAAACCCTGTTGACACCTTCTAAGGGGACGTTGTCAAAACAAAAAAGAAAGAAAGACACTTTCTAAGGAAATGTTGCCAAAAAAAGGAAGGAAGATACTTTCTATGAAGATGTCAAAAAAAGCGGGAGACAGAAAAGGAACAGAAATACTTTCAAAAAGCTTGTCAAAACAGAAAGAAAAACACCTTCTAAGGGAATGTTGTCAAAACAGCTAGGAAGAAAGGCCCTTTCTAATGAAATGTTGTCAAACAAAAAACGTTGTGAATACATTAATGAAGAGACATTCTGTATGAAGAAGTTGTCAAAACAGAAAAAGGTTTAAGACACTTTCTAAAGGAATGTTGTCAAAAGAAAAAAAGTAAGACACACATTCTAGAGGGACGTTATCAAAACAAGGAGAAAGAAAGACATTTTTTAAGAGGATGGTGTCATGACCAAAAGGAAGACATACATCTTCTAAAAGCATGTTGACGAAAGTAATAAGAACAAAGACACTTTCTAAAGGGGTGTTGCCAAAAAAAGAAAGAGACATTCTGAGGGGATGTTGTCAAAACAAATAGGAAGAAAGACCCTTTCTAATGAAATGTTACAACGAAAAGGAGGAAAGACACTTTCTAAGGAAATGTTGTCAAAACAAAGAGTAAGAAAGATACTTTCTGTAAAGATGTCAAAAAAAGGTGAAAGACAATTTCTAAGGAAATGTGAAAACAAAAACAGAAGAGACACTTTTTATAAAGTAATTTAAAAAAAAAAAGTTTAAGCCACTTTCCAAGAGAATATTGTAAAGATAAAGGAAATAGGGACACCTTTCAAGGCAAGAATGTCAAAACAAAAAGAAAGGAATACACTTTCTAAGGGAACGTTGCCAAAAGAAAAACAAAGGCACTTTTTAAGAAGACGTTGTCGAACCAAAAGCAAAGAAATACACCTTCTAAAAGCCTGTTGGCGAAACAAATAAGAAGAATGACACGTTGTCAAAAGAAGAAAGAAAGATACTTTCGAAATGGATGCTGTCAAAAAAAGGAAGACACATTTTGGGAGAATGTTGTCTAAATAAATACGCAGAAAGATACGTTCTATGAAGATGTCAAAAAATACGGAAGACACTTTCTAAGGGAATATCTTTAAGCCAGAAAAGGAACAGAAACATTTTCAAAAAGAATGTCAAAACAAAAAGAAAAGGCGGCACTTTCTAGAGGGATGTTGTCAAAAAAAGAAAGACACGACCTAAAGGGATGTTGTCAAACGGATTATGTTCAAGAGTTTTTGAACATGGAGAAGTAAGACGATGTTGCTCGGTTCAAAGCTTACTTTATTCTCACTAAAAACTACAAACTAGAAGTGTTTGTTACAACCCCCACTTTTGGGGTGGAAGGGGTTGGAGCCTGAACAAATTAGGAAGAAAGAACCTTTTCAATGAAATGTTGTCAAAACAAAAAGGAAGAAAGACACTTTCCACGAAGATGTCAAAAAAAGGCGGAAGACAATTTCTAAGGAAATGTTGTGAACACAAAAACAGAAAAGACACTTTCTGTGCAGATGTCAAAACAAAAAAGGTTTAAGACACTTTCCAAGAGAATGTTACAAAGAAGAAGGAAATAAGGACGCCAATGTCAAAACCTAAATGAAGAAACACAGGGGATCTCCTTAATAAGACAAAAGAGAGACAGAAACATTTTCAAAAGTAGTGTCAAAACAAAATCAAGGAAATACACTTTATAAGGGGACTTTGTCAAAATAAAAAGAAAAAGAGGCACTTTTTAAGAGAACGTTGTCAAAACAAAAAGAAAGAAATACACCTTCTAAAAGCATATAGAAAAAAAAAAATAAGAAGAAAGACACTTTCAGAGAGGACGCTGTCAAATCAAAAAGGAAAGAAATACACTTTCTAAATGGATGTTGTCAAAACAAATAGAAAGAAAGATACTTTGAAGGTGTCAAAAAAAAAAGCGGAAGACACTTTCTAAAGTGATATCTTTAAGACAGAAAAGGAATAGAAACATTTTCAAAAAGAATGTCAAAACAAACAAAAAGGGGACACTTTCTAAAGTGATTTTGTTAAAAAAGAAAGACACGTTCTAAGGGGATGCTGTCAAACGAATTAAGAAGAAAGAACCTTTCTAATAAAAAGTTGAGGGAACGAATAAGAAGTTTACTTTCTAATGAAATGTTGTCAAAACAAAAAAATTCAAAAAAATCGACACTTTCTAAGGGGACGTTGTAAAAACAAAAAAGAAGAGACATTTTCTATGAAGAGACTGTCAAAACAAAAAAGGTTTAAGATAGTTTCCAAGAGGATTTTGGAACAAAAGAAAGGAATACACTTTCTAAAGAAATGTTGTCAAAAGAAAAAAAGAAAGACACACATTCAAGTTATCACAACAAAGAAAAAGAAAGACACTTTTTAAGAGGATGTTATCATAACAAAAAAAAAAACATCTTCTAAAAGCATGTTGACGAAACTAATATGAACAAGGGCACTTCCTATGTTGTCAAAAAAGTGAAGACACCTTTTGAGGGGATTTTGACAAAACCCTTTCTAATGAAAAGTCAAAACAAAAAAGAAGAAAGATACTTTCTATGAAGATGTCAAAAAAAGGCGGAATACACTTTCTAAGGGGACGTTATCAAAACAAAAGAAGGCCAGAAACTTTTTAAGGGCATGTGGTCATAACAAAAAGAAAGAAATATACCTTCTAAAAGCATGTTGACGAAGGAAATAAGAAGACAGATTGTCTAAGGGGAGGTTCTTAAAACAAAAAAGAAAAAAGAAAACTTTCCAAAGGGACGTTGTCAAAACAAAAAAGGTTTTAGACACTTTCCAAGAGGATGTGGGAACAAAAGCATTTTCAAAAGTGATGTCAAAACAAAAAGACACTTTTTAAAAAGACGTCAAAAAAAAAAAAAGAAATACACCTTCTAAAAGCATGTTGACGAAAAAAATAGGAAGAAAGGCCCTTTCTAAGGAAATGTTGTCAAAACAAAAAAGAAAAAAGATACTTTCTAAAGGGACATCCTTATTAAGACAAAAAAGGAACAGAAACACTTTCAAAAAGGATGTTGTCAAAAACAAAGACACCTTCTAAGTTGATGTTTTCAAAACAATTAGAAAGAACCACCGTTTCCAACGAAGTGGTGTCAAACAAAAAGGAAAAAAGTCACTTTCTATGAATGTCAAAAAATTGCGGAAGTCTATGGAAATGTGCTAAAAACCAAAAGGAAGAGACACTTTCTATGAAGAAGTTGTCAGAACAAATAAAGGTTTAAGACATTTTCCAAGAGGATGTCGCAAAGATAACGGAAATAAGAACACCTTTTAAAGGATGTTGTCAAAACAGATAGGAAGAAAGATACTTTCTATGAAGGTCAAGAAAAGCGGAAGATTCTTTCTAAAGGGATAACCTTAAAACAGAAAATGAACAAAAAGATTTTTAAAAAGGATGTCAAAACAGAAAGAAAGGAACAAAGAGATGTCTATGAAGTTGTCAAAACAAAAAGAAAAATGATACTTTCTAAAGGGGTGTTCTCAAAAAAAGAAAAACACATTCTGAGGGCATGTTGTCAAAACAAAAAGGAAGAAAGACACTTTCTAGGGGAATGTTGTCAAGACGAAAGAACTAAGAATGTTGTCAAAACCTAAAATAAGAAGGGCACTTTCTAAACGGACGTTCTTAAAACAAAGCGGAAGAAAGGTGTACTTTCTAAAGGGACGTTGTTAAAACAAAGCGGAACATGACATAATTAAGATAAAAAAGGAACAAAGATAATTTCTTGGAAAGAAGAAAGACACTTTCTAAAAGGACGTTACAACAAAACTGTAGAAAGACAATCTCTAAGGGGATTTTGTCAAAAGAAAAGGAATGTTGTCAAAACCTGAAAGAAGAAATGCACTTTCTAAAGCGACCTCGTCAAAACAAAAAAGAAGAAAGACACTTTTTAAAAGTATATCCTTAAAATAAAAAAAGAAACAAAAACACATTCCAAAGGAATATTGTTAAAAGAAAAACAAAGAAAGACACATTCTAAGGAAATGTTGTCAAAACAAATAGGAAGAAAGACACTTTCTAAGGAAATATTGTCGAAGCGAAAAGGAACAATAACGTTTAGTACGGAAATGTAGTCACTTTCCAGGGGAATGTTGTCAAGGCGAAAGAACGAAGAACACTTAAGGATGTCAAAACCTAAAATAAGAAAGGCACTTTCTAAAAGGACGTCGTTAAAACAAAACGGAAGAAACACACTTTCTAAAGGGATGTTGTCAAATGAAAAAGGAAGAAAGACGCATTCTAAGAGAATATTGTGAATGTAAAAACGAAGAAAGACCCTTTCTATGAAGATGTTGTCAAAAGAGAAAAAAAAGGTTTAAGACAAGATGAAAAGAATAAGAACACTTTTCAAAAGGCTGTTGTCGAAACCTACAAGAACTAAGTCACTTTGCAAGGATATGTTGGCAAAACGGAAATTTCAAAGGGTTGTCAAAACAAAAATGAAGAAATGAAATGTTGTCAAGACAAAAGAACTAAACATACGCCCTAAAAGATCTAACCGAACATACCACCAAGTAACTTTCTAGCCGCACACCACTGATAAGAGGTACATACCTGACGGATGCGTGTTCCGTTCAAAATGCGCGTTCAACAATTCCAGCGCCTGAGGAGTGAAGGACGTTCTTCTCTTCCTCTTTTTCGAAGGTTCAATTCCAATGAAGTCCGTCAAGTGATTCTGCCCACTCTTGTATCTGGAATTGAGCAAACTTTGATCAATCAAAAGCAAAACGCACACTGTCGTGAAAACCAACCTCTCTTCGGCCTCCTTCATCCACCTTTCCAGAACCAGCTTGATTTTTTGGGCGCTCTTCGGAGTGATGTCCAACTTCTCAAACCTGAGAGAAGACACAGATACATTGTTGAATCACTTGCGTAGGCAGTACACTTCCAAATAAAGGTCCAAGATCAAGTTTCGAACTTAGAACTACAGGCTCATCTGTTTGCTATTTAGCCTTGGAAGTGTACATAAGATTAGAACTACGTCAGAATTTGATTGGCTTAGGCACAGGACACTGACCAAGAACTGAAAATCTCAAAATAACCAACACGTTCTGACAATCTCTGCCAATGCCCTGGCGCAAATCCAACAAACACAAAGAACAAACTTATCCTACTACTCAACCATGACGTACATCGCTTGCTGCTGTGACGAAAGTTGCGCGGCTGCAAACATATGAGACGCCAGGGCACTGGGAACAAACCAAGGAATTGCTTACGTCATACACCGTCGTCGAACAAGCGCACCTCTAACTGAAATTTACCATGGAAATGTGTGTTAAACCTTTGCAAAACTAACATTTTATTAGTACTCAGAAAGGTGGTACTTAACTTCTGGTGTCATTATTAATTTTATCAGCCAATTGTAGCTTGAAATCATGCCTAATAAGTACATTTTAAAGTATATTATTTTGGTACCACCTGGAACTCTAGTATATTGTTGGTTCCAACACGAAGTGTGACCCAACCAATTAGACTATAATTTACTACTAAATTGGTCTCAGTTTCAATTGACTTACGGCAAAAATATGCGGTTCTGGTCTGTCGGGTCAATCCTGTTATTAATTTTCTTTCTTTTGCCCTACTTTTTTTGTAATTGTTCCTTTAGTCTGGTTTCTTCAATTTCTCATTTTCGCCCGTTTTGAGACTACCGCCGAGATCTTGTAGGGCTATTTCGAAACATTTGGAAATACAAGTTAATTTAACAGATTTCTGTTTGTTGTCAGCGGCGACCTCTTTTGGCTGGTAGCGTAATAACGATTACAGTTTCCTGTACCGGCGGCATAATCTATTTCATTCTATTTCAAATGATTGTATGTCAAGCTTTTAAATTCAGTAAATAATTAATAAAAAAGCCAAACTACCACAACAAATCTTTTATTCTGCGGACATCTACAATACGAACAAGTACAATTGTCATCCATATAATTTATATCAGATTTACTAGTATTAGTGTACAATAATGCTACTCTGACACGAATTTAGTAAAGTAAGTTCTGTATATCTATTTACAACAGTCACTTACATACTAATAGGAACTTTGGTTTCAATCGGAGTCACCTCCTACAAGAACGAAGTGCGGCCCGTCGCTTCCGTTCTTCCTCTAACCCTTTCAGTCGGGGACTAACTACTTACAGCCACGATATGTCTATCGAATCGTATACGCGAGGGAAGTTGTAAAAAAAAGCAGTAATCTTGAATCAGTTTATTACAATCAGGGTAATCGAAAATAATAATTTAAGTGCTGGCTTCAGTATCGGTGCCAACTGCAATAAATAAGTAAGGAAAAAAGGAGTACTGTGGCATCTTGGAATTGTTCAAAGTCGAATATCTTACACCGTACGTACCATCCATCACACAATAACAACAATCCTTGAATTTTTTTTACACGATTATTTACAAAAATTGATTGTATACGAGTATTATTTACACTTGAACGAACTGTTCGTGGGCGAATCACAGACGGGATTACACCATTCCTTTGGACATCATGCGAACGGTGTTTTTCAGTGCCTGCCGTTTGTTGCAGAACCATATCCTGATTACTTCCCGTTCGTAGCCCAGTTGGTGGGCGAGACCGGTGATTTCGGTTCCTGGAACAAGAAAGAGTACGCATAGGAAAGTCAGTTCTGGTACGATGTTAGAAAAAATGTTGTACGCAACATGTGTAAAATGTGATGTAACGTGTGACACTTTGTATCGGGCTAATTCGGGCTTCCGCCTTCATTCTGTTGACACCTTCTAAGGGGACGTTGTCAAAACAAAAAAGAAAGAAAGACACTTTCTAAGGAAATGTTGCCAAAAAAAGGAAGGAAGATACTTTCTATGAAGATGTCAAAAAAAGCGGGAGACAGAAAAGGAACAGAAATACTTTCAAAAAGCTTGTCAAAACAGAAAGAAAAACACCTTCTAAGGGAATGTTGTCAAAACAGCTAGGAAGAAAGGCCCTTTCTAATGAAATGTTGTCAAACAAAAAACGTTGTGAAAACATTAAAGAAGAGACATTCTGTATGAAGAAGTTGTCAAAACAGAAAAAGGTTTAAGACACTTTCTAAAGGAATGTTGTCAAAAGAAAAAAAGTAAGACACACATTCTAGAGGGATGTTATCAAAACAAGGAGAAAGAAAGACATTTTTTAAGAGGATGGTGTCATGACCAAAAGGAAGACATACATCTTCTAAAAGCATGTTGACGAAAGTAATAAGAACAAAGACACTTTCTAAAGGGGTGTTGCCAAAAAAAGAAAGAGACATTCTGAGGGGATGTTGTCAAAACAAATACGAAGAAAGACCCTTTCTAATGAAATGTCACAACGAAAAGGAGGAAAGACACTTTCTAAGGAAATGTTGTCAAAACAAAGAGTAAGAAAGATACTTTCTGTAAAGATGTCAAAAAAAGGTGAAAGACAATTTCTAAGGAAATGTGAAAACAAAAACAGAAGAGACACTTTTTATGAAGCAATTTAAAAAAAAAAAAGTTTAAGCCACTTTCCAAGAGAATATTGTAAAGATAAAGGAAATAGGGACACCTTTCAAGGCAAGAATGTCAAAACAAAAAGAAAGGAATACACTTTCTAAGGGAACGTTGCCAAAAGAAAAACAAAGGCACTTTTTAAGAAGACGTTGTCGAACCAAAAGCAAAGAAATACACCTACTAAAAGCCTGTTGGCGAAACAAATAAGAAGAATGACACGTTGTCAAAAGAAGAAAGAAAGATACTTTCGAAATGGATGCTGTCAAAAAAAGGAAGACACATTTTGGGAGAATGTTGTCTAAATAAATACGCAGAAAGATACGTTCTATGAAGATGTCAAAAAATACGGAAGACACTTTCTAAGGGAATATCTTTAAGCCAGAAAAGGAACAGAAACATTTTCAAAAAGAATGTCAAAACAAAAAGAAAAGGCGGCACTTTCTAGAGGGATGTTGTCAAAAAAAGAAAGACACGACCTAAAGGGATGTTGTCAAACGGATTATGTTCAAGAGTTTTTGAACATGGAGAAGTAAAACGATGTTGCTCGGTTCAAAGCTTACTTTATTCTCACTAAAAACTACAAACTAGAAGTGTTTGTTACAACCCCCACTTTTGGGGTGGAAGGGGTTGGAGCCTGAACAAATTAGGAAGAAAGAACCTTTTCAATGAAATGTTGTCAAAACAAAAAGGAAGAAAGACACTTTCCACGAAGATGTCAAAAAAAGGCGGAAGACAATTTCTAAGGAAATGTTGTGAACACAAAAACAGAAAAGACACTTTCTGTGCAGATGTCAAAACAAAAAAGGTTTAAGACACTTTCCAAGAGAATGTTACAAAGAAGAAGGAAATAAGGACGCCAATGTCAAAACCTAAATGAAGAAACACAGGGGATCTCCTTAATAAGACAAAAGAGAGACAGAAACATTTTCAAAAGTAGTGTCAAAACAAAATCAAGGAAATACACTTTATAAGGGGACTTTGTCAAAATAAAAAGAAAAAGAGGCACTTTTTAAGAGAACTTTGTCAAAACAAAAAGAAAGAAATACACCTTCTAAAAGCATATAGAAGAAAAAAATAAGAAGAAAGACACTTTCAGAGAGGACGCTGTCAAATCAAAAAGGAAAGAAATACACTTTCTAAATGGATGTTGTCAAAACAAATAGAAAGAAAGATACTTTGAAGGTGTCCAAAAAAAAGCGGAAGACACTTTCTAAAGGGATATCTTTAAGACAGAAAAGGAATAGAAACATTTTCAAAAAGAATGTCAAAACAAACAAAAAGGGGACACTTTCTAAAGTGATTTTGTTAAAAAAGAAAGACACGTTCTAAGGGGATGCTGTCAAACGAATTAAGAAGAAAGAACCTTTCTAATAAAAACTTTTTAAGAGGACGTTATCAAAACAAAAAGAAAGAAATACACCTTCTAAAAGCAACTTGACGGAACGAATAAGAAGAAAAACACTTTCTAAGGGAACGTTGACAAAACAAAAAACAAAGAAAGACATATTCTGCAGCGATGTTGTCAAAACAATTAGGAAGAAAGACCCTTTCTAATGAAATGTTGTCAAAACAAAAAAATTCAAAAAAATCGACACTTTCTAAGGGGACGTTGTAAAAACAAAAAAGAAGAGACATTTTCTATGAAGAGACTGTCAAAACAAAAAAGGTTTAAGATAGTTTCCAAGAGGATTTTGGAACAAAAGAAAGGAATACACTTTCTAAAGAAATGTTGTCAAAAGAAAAAAAGAAAGACACACATTCTAGTTATCACAACAAAGAAAAAGAAAGACACTTTTTAAGAGGATGTTATCATAACAAAAAAAAAAAAAACATCTTCTAAAAGCATGTTGACGAAACTAATATGAACAAGGGCACTTTCTATGTTGTCAAAAAAGTGAAGACACCTTTTGAGGGGATTTTGACAAAACCCTTTCTAATGAAAAGTCAAAACAAAAAAGAAGAAAGATACTTTCTATGAAGATGTCAAAAAAAAGGCGGAATACACTTTCTAAGGGGACGTTATCAAAACAAAAGAAGGCCAGAAACTTTTTAAGGGCATGTGGTCATAACAAAAAGAAAGAAATATACCTTCTAAAAGCATGTTGACGAAGGAAATAAGAAGACAGATTGTCTAAGGGGAGGTTCTTAAAACAAAAAAGAAAAAAGAAAACTTTCCAAAGGGACGTTGTCAAAACAAAAAAGGTTTCAGACACTTTCCAAGAGGATGTGGGAACAAAAGCATTTTCAAAAGTGATGTCAAAACAAAAAGACACTTTTTAAAAAGACGTCAAAACAAAAAAAAAGAAATACACCTTCTAAAAGCATGTTGACGAAAAAAATAGGAAGAAAGGCCCTTTCTAAGGAAATGTTGTCAAAACAAAAAAGAAAAAACATACTTTCTAAAGGGACATCCTTATTAAGACAAAAAAGGAACAGAAACACTTTCAAAAAGGATGTTGTCAAAAACAAAGACACCTTCTAAGTTGATGTTTTCAAAACAATTAGAAAGAACCACCGTTTCCAACGAAGTGGTGTCAAACAAAAAGGAAAAAAGTCACTTTCTATGAATGTCAAAAAATTGCGGAAGACTATGGAAATGTGCTAAAAACCAAAAGGAAGAGACACTTTCTATGAAGAAGTTGTCAGAACAAATAAAGGTTTAAGACATTTTCCAAGAGGATGTCGCAAAGATAACGGAAATAAGAACACCTTTTAAAGGATGTTGTCAAAACAGATAGGAAGAAAGATACTTTCTATGAAGGTCAAGAAAAGCGGAAGATTCTTTCTAAAGGGATAACCTTAAAACAGAAAATGAACAAAAAGATTTTTAAAAAGGATGTCAAAACAGAAAGAAAGGAACAAAGAGATGTCTATGAAGTTGTCAAAACAAAAAGAAAAATGATACTTTCTAAAGGGGTGTTCTCAAAAAAAGAAAAACACATTCTGAGGGCATGTTGTCAAAACAAAAAGGAAGAAAGACACTTTCTAGGGAAATGTTGTCAAGACGAAAGAACTAAGAATGTTGTCAAAACCTAAAATAAGAAGGGCACTTTCTAAACGAACGTTCTTAAAACAAAGCGGAAGAAAGGTGTACTTTCTAAAGGGACGTTGTTAAAACAAAGCGGAACATGACATAATTAAGATAAAAAAGGAACAAAGATAATTTCTTGGAAAGAAGAAAGACACTTTCTAAAAGGACGTTGTTACAACTAAACTGTAGAAAGACAATCTCTAAGGGGATTTTGTCAAAAGAAAAGGAATGTTGTCAAAACCTGAAAAAAGAAATGCACTTTCTAAAGCGACCTCGTCAAAACAAAAAGAAGAAAGACACTTTTTAAAAGTATATCATTAAAATAAAAAAAGGAACAAAAACACATTCCAAAGGAATATTATTAAAAGAAAAACAAAGAAAGACACATTCTAAGGGAATGTTGTCAAAACAAATAGGAAGAAAGACACTTTCTAAGGAAATATTGTCGAAGCGAAAAGGAACAATAACGTTTAGTACGGAAATGTAGTCACTTTCCAGGGGAATGTTGTCAAGGCGAAAGAACGAAGAACACTTAAGGATGTCAAAACCTAAAATAAGAAAGGCACTTTCTAAAAGGACGTCGTTAAAACAAAACGGAAGAAACACACTTTCTAAAGGGATGTTGTCAAAACAAAACGGAAGAAAGACACTTTCTAAAGGGAAGTTGTCCAAAGAAAAAGGAAGAGAAACCCTTTCTATGAAGATGTTGTCAAATGGTTTAAGACACTTTGCAAAGGGATGTTGCAAAGATAAAACAAATAAGAACACTTTTTTAAGAGAATGCCGTCAAAACCAACATGAAGAAATAAAAACACTTTCAAAAGGGATGTCAGAAAAAAAACACATTCTAAGGGGATGTTGTCAAAACAAATGGGACGAAAGAAATTTTCTAAAGGAATGTTGTCGAGGCAAAAAGATAAACGACGTTTTCGAAGGCAATGTAGTCACGACGGAAAAGCACTTTCTAGGGAAATATTGTCAAGACGAAAGAACTAAGAACACTTTTCCAAAGGGATGTTGTCAAAACCTGAAATAAGAAAGGCACTTTCTAAAAGGACGTTGTTAAAACAAAACGGAAGAATGACACTTTCTAAGGAGACGTGAAAACAAAAAAAGAAAGACCCTTTTTAATAGGATATGCTGAAGATAAAAAGGAACAAAAACAATTTCTTGGGGAATGTTAAAACGAAAGAACTAAGAAGGAATGTTGTCAGAACCTGAAAGAAGAAAGGCACTTTCTAAAGGGATGTTGTCAAATGAAAAAGGAAGAAAGACGCATTCTAAGAGAATATTGTGAATGTAAAAAAGAAGAAAGACCCTTTCTATGAAGATGTTGTCAAAAGAGAAAAAAAAGGTTTAAGACAAGATGAAAAGAATAAGAACACTTTTCAAAAGGCTGTTGTCGAAACCTACAAGAACTAAGTCACTTTGCAAGGATATGTTGGCAAAACGGAAATTTCAAAGGGTTGTCAAAACAAAAATGAAGAAATGAAATGTTGTCAAGACAAAAGAACTAAACACACGCCCTAAAAGATCTAACCGAACATACCACCAAGTAACTTTCTAGCCGCACACCACTGATAAAAGGTACATACCTGACGGATGCGTGTTCCGTTCAAAATGCGCGTTCAACAATTCCAGCGCCTGAGGAGTGAAGGACGTTCTTCTCTTCCTCTTTTTCGAAGGTTCAATTCCAATGAAGTCCGTCAGATGATTCTGCCCACTCTTGTATCTGGAATTGAGCAAACTTTGATCAATCAAAAGCAAAACGCACACTGTCGTGAAAACCAACCTCTCTTCGGCCTCCTTCATCCACCTTTCCAGAACTGGCTTGATTTTCTGGGCGCTCTTCGGAGTGATGTCCAACTTCTCAAACCTGAGAGAAGACACAGATACATTGTTGAATCAATTGCGTAGACAGTACACTTCCAAATAAAGGTCCAAGATCAAGTTTCGAACTTTGAACTAAAGGCTCATCTGTTTGCTATCTAGCCTTGGAAGTGTACATAACATTAGAACTACGTCAGAATTTGATGGCTTAGGCACAGGACACTGACCAAGAACTGAAAATCTCAAAACAACCAACACGTTCTGACAATCTCTGCCAGTGCCCTGGCGCAAATCCAACAAACACAAAGAACAAACTTATCCTACTACTCAACCATGACGTACATCGCTTGCTGCTGTGACGAAAGTTGCGCGGCTGCAAACATCTGAGACGCCAGGGCACTGGGAACAAACCAAGGAATTACTTACGTCATACACCGTCGTCGAACAAGCGCACCTCCGACTGCAAGGAAAGAAGTTGCGCTTGGTCGAGGACAAGAATGGGTATGTACATGTCCTGGCTTTGGTTCGAGGCGGGGTTGTGGTAGGGGGGACGTACCTGCAGATGGCGCTCTGGCTGTAGGCGGGGCCTTCGGTGACGCTGAGGGCCTGGCCCACTTGGGTCTGGGTGAGTCCCAGGGAGAGGCGGCGGAGTTTGAAGGCTTTGGCGAAGTCTTTTATTTCGTCGAGGTTGATGCCGTCGACGACGTTGCTGCTGGTTTGGTTTATCGTCGGTTGGTCTTGAAAGAAGAAAGACCAAAGGGTTAGCCACCAATAATACAATGTAAAAGTGAACATAAGAATGAAAGAAAATAAAAAAATATATATTATAATAATTAGAGTTGTCGATAAAGTGTCATTTGGTGAATTGGATTATTGATGTATTGCTGCCTTGAGAAATTGACTCAAGAATTAGGTCACCAGTAATAAACTCAATTAAGAAAATTTCCACCATAAAGGTATCTATTTTATTTATTCCCTAATCAATAGAATGATGTCCTACGTTACAGGAAACTGCAATCCGAATGCTAGCTTCTCTCCCAGAGGGCGCCACAACTTCCACCTCCTACGACACACAATCACCGCTCAAAAACCCAAACCACTTATTTATTTACTCATCGCACTCAGTTTCTAATCCCCTCGCAAAACAAATACTTTCTCATAATAACAATTTATTGTTTATCAAACAAAACGATCGGGTTATTAATATCCGCGATCCTTTATTACGGTAATAACAGCTTTAGTGTCTTTCTATTGGCTTAATTAATACGACTGCAGATGATAAAATGATTAATTGCGCAATATTATTGTTATATCACGAAACAGAATCGCTCTTTAATTATTATTAATGCGTTTATGTAACTTAATTAATGGATGATTAAATGAATTATACGCGGCTACGAATTTTTAACGGCTGTAATTAGCGATTTCTTGGGGGCATTGCGTCATCGTTGAGGTCGTAGTGGTTCTTTTGATGTGTTGATGGAAAAGTAACTACAGAGTGTTCGGAATGAATCCTCGAAGTTCAGACAATATTCGAATTTTCCGTCGGGAAGGTCTTAATGGCATAAAAAAATATCTATCCATAGATCTAAAGCCAGTCTTGGAGAAATTGAGAAATTTATATATTATTAATAAGTTTAAGTAGTGATAAGACAATGCATTATGAAAAATGATAAATTATTTTATAATTATTTCTCTATAATCTTCATCCTCCTTAAAGCTATTTCTATCTATTTTGTTTTTCTATATTTCTAATACTAGATTTTAAAAAGTAAGATATAAAATAGTTTTAGAAACAGACGCTAGTTATGGAAACTAAGAGCAACAAACAAAATAGATTTCACAGCAATAAACAACCCAGAACAAGAAATGTAATTGACAGCGATCAACTACACAGAATAAGAAAGACAGTCTCGGAAAATGACAAAAATAAAAAAATAGATTCAGAAAAACAGTCGCGGTGTCTGACAGCAATTAACGACATAGAATAAGAAAGACAGTAAATTAAGAAAAAAAAAACAGTCGCGAAGTCTGACAGCAATACACGACGCAAAACAATAAATTTGATTGATGGTTGCGGAAACTGAAAACAACAAAAGAAATAGATTCATAAAAACAGTCGATGAATCTGACAGCAATAAACAAAACACAACAAGAAAAACAATATTAGAAACTGACAAAAGTAATCGAAAAATCCGCAGAAAAAGAGTCGGGGAAACTGACAGCAACAAATTAAGTAAATAAATAAAAAAACAATCGTGAAGGCTGACAGCTATAAATGACTGAGAATGAGAAAGACAGTCGGGGAAATTGACAGCAACAAGTGATGTAGATTTAAAAAAACAGGCGCTAAGGCTGATAGCTATAAATGACGCAGAATAATAAATATACTAGTGGAAACTGACAGCAAACAGCGAAATATATTCAGAAAGTGTATCAAAGTTTGACAGCTATAAATGACACAGAATTAAAAAGACAGTCGAGGAAACTGACAGCAATAAAAGAAGTGATTTCAAAAAAACAGTCGCGAAGGCTGACAGCTATAAATGACATAAAATCAGAAAGAGAGTCTAGGAAGCTGAGAGCAATAAATGAAGTAATTTTAAAAAGAAATCGGGAAGTCTGCCAGCAATACACCACACCGCATCAGGAAGACAGTCACGGAGACTGACAATAATAAACGACACAGAATGAGAAAGACAGTGGAGGAAACTGACAGTAATAAATGAAGTGAATTTCAAAAAAACAATCGCAAAGTCTGACAGCTATAAATGACAGAGAATGAGAAAGACAGTCGGGGAAATTGACAGCAATAAACGAAATATATTCAGAAAGTGTGGCAAAGTGTGACAGCTATAAATGACACAGAATTAAAAAGACAGTCGAGGAAACTGACAGCAATGAACGAAATATACTCAGAAAGTATGGCAAAGTTTGACAGCTATAAATGACACAGAATGAAAAAGACAGTGGAGGAAACTGACAGCAATAATTAAAGTAAATTTAAAAAAAAAAAAACAGTCGCGAAGGCTGACAGCTATAAATGACACAGAATGAGAAATACAGTAATAAACGAAATAGATTCGGAAAGAGTAGCAGGGTCTGACAGCAATAAACGACACAGAATGACCAATACAGTGGAGGAAACTGACAGCAATAAATAAAGTAAATTAAAAAAAAGTCGCGATGACTGGCAGCAATACACCACACAGCATAAGAAAGACAGTAACGGATACTGACAGCAATAAACGACACAGAATGAGGAAGATTGTCGAGGAAATTGACAGCAATAAATTTAAGTAATTATAAAAAGAAATCGCGAAGGCTGACAGCAATAAATGAAGTAATTTTAAAAAGAAGGCGCGAAGGCTGACAGCAATATACCACATAGCATTAGAAAGACAGTAACAGAGACTGACAGCAAGTAACGACACGGAATGAGAAAGACAGTCGAGCAAACTGACAGCAATAAATAAAGTAAATTAAAAAAACCAGTCGTAAAGGCTGACACGTATAAATGACACAAAATGAGAAAGACAGTCGTGGAAACTGACAGCAATAGATAAAGTAAAAAGAAAAACAGTCGTGAAGGCTGACAGTTATAAATGATGCAGAATAATAAATACAGTAGTGGAAACTGACAGCAATAAACGAAATAGATTCAGAAAGTGTCGCAAAGCTTGACAGCTATAAATGACACAGAATGAGAAAAACAATCGAGGAAACTGACAGCAATGGATAAAGTCAAATAAAAAAAAACAGTCGTGAAGGCTGACAGCTATAAATGACGCAGAATAATAAATACTGTAGTTGAAACTGACAGCAATAAACGAAATAGATTCAGAAAGTGTCGCAAAGTCTGACAGCTATAAATGATAGAGAATGAAATAGACAGTCTAAGAAACTGACAGCAATAAATAAAGTAAATTAAAAAAAGTCGCTGTGGCGGGCAGCAATACACCAGACAGCATAAGAAAGACAGTAACAGATACTGACAGCAATAAACGAGACAGAATGAGAAAGAGAGTCGAGGAAATTGACAGCAATAAATTTAAGTAATTTTAAAAAGAAATAGCGAAGGGTGACAGCAATAAACGACCGAGAATGAGAAAGACACTAGAGGAAACTGACAGCAATAAATGAAGTAATTTTAAAAAGAAGACGCGAACGCTGACAACAATATACCACACAGCATTAGAAAAAGAGTAACGTTGACTGACAGCAAGAAACGACACGGAATGAGAAAGACAGTCGAGCAAACTGATAGCAATAAATGAGGTAAATTTAAAAAAAAATAGTAGCGAAGGCTGACAGCTATAAATAACAGAGAATGAGAAAGACAACAATAACTAAAGGAACTTAGAAAAAAAGGCGCGATAAAAATAACGAAATAGGTTCAGTCTCCACAGCAACCGCCGTTTAAGACTCGTCGCAACTCAACATGAAATCGGACTGAGCACAAGCAGCCTCATCACAAGAACTTGCTCCTTAAAAACTTACTTGGCGAATCCACGAGCAGATCGGCCGTCGAGCTATCAGTACAGTTGGGGGAAAGCGACGACGGCGACCTCTTCAGATTCTGACTAGGAACAGGTCCGGCCGACGTCGTTATCGTCAACTCTCCGTTGGTCGACATCCGGTTCATGGGACTGGCGTTGGGCGGCGACGGGTTGCGCGAGATTGGCTGCTGGTGGTGCATCTTGTTGTCCACGTAGCTGCCCGTGCTCAGGGGGTTCCTGTGGGGCGGCGTGGACTGCGACGTGGGAGTGGTGAGCAGCGTGGGCGCCGTCGACAGCAGCGGTTGCGTCAGGGGGTTGAGGGCGGGCGTGTGGGGGTTGCTGAGCATCTGGGGCATCGTCTGGAGGAGCTGCTGAGGGGCGCCGTTGGAGAGGAGGTGGCTGAGGGAACCGGGGTTGAGGAGGTTGGCGCCGATGTTGCCGTTGGTGGTGGGGACTGGAAATAGAAGACGCTTTATAGTTTTTTTTACTAACTTAAGAGTTTCCAACTCACCAGTGTTTGTGCTGCTGTTGAGGAGGTTCGTCTGCGCCATGGCCTGAAGGTTGGCCAACGACGTTGTGACCACCTGTCCGTTATTTAAAGCTAAGTTGACCATCTGATCCGAACTATTTACATGATTAACGGGAATGGTCAAGATTGTCTGTGTCGCTAAACCTGAAAGTGAAAAAAAAATGTCAGAGAGAGGTTTTTAGAGAGATACTTAATAATAATAAACACGTGAGGAGAGACGATGAAAATTTCAGACTTAAAAATAAAACGAAAACTGCTTTCTAATGCTAGTCATGTCACCTTGTGACGTGGGTATGAGCAGTTGAGCCCCCTGGATGCCCTGCACGAGCTGTCCAGACGCGAGGATGAACTGCGGCATGGGTGCCGGCTGCTGCGAAGACAGCAGGGGATTCGGCGGGGGTGGCCCCGCACTCACCGGCGGGTTGAGGGCCTCCGCGCTGCTCACCGACTGACCCGTCCTGGGGGCGGCCACTGGTGAAAGTTCGAAATCTTAGTGTTACCGACCATAAATTCAGCACTAATTAAAGGCAGTATTACTTCCATTGTCGGAGGGAGGGTCGGATTTGCATAACAATAACAAAGGATGCTGAATTAGTACCTGAAGCACTGACGCTGAGGTTAAGTGGTGCGTTTACGACGGGCGTCCCCGTCAAGTTGGCCATGTTTTGGAGGCCCGCGGCTAGGGAGGCCACTTGGGGAAGACTCTGCTGCAGGGAGGCGAGGTTCTGGAGATTCTGGAGGGTCACGAGGCCCGCCACTGGACACAAAAGCAACAATACAGTTAGTTTATTGTTTACCAAATAATTTTTATTTCTTATGGCGTTTCGATAACAACGTTATTATTAAGACTGTCTGTAAAAGACACAAGTCCGTGCATAAAATGCACAAAACAAGCACAAGAAGCAAAGAGTCTCTAAACAACAGAACAATAAATAAAACAAGACAATTACTTACGCGAACAATAGAAGAAACGGAATAGATAAAAACAGTGCGTCTAAGGACAAGAACATGAAACCAAATAAATAAGAAAGTCAGTAAGGATTAAAATAATAAACAAAACGAGATAGCTAAAAACAGTATTCGATCGGCTCGAAGGACCAAAAATGCGTTAATCCGGCTTGAAAGACCAAATACATATTGATCGGCTCGATGGACCAAAAATGCATTGCTTCGATCCAGCTACTGATGGGATCGAAATGTGACCAACAGATCGATCGAGTTTTCTTTGTGAAGCGAACTTAGTCCATCATTTAACAAAGTCCTAATTTCTAGGTATTCAAGTCAGAAGCACTACGTTCACTTCACATTTCGGTCCAATCACGAGCTCTTTGGTTCTTGGAACCGATCAAAAACAGTCTCTAAAGCAGAGAAGAATAAAAGAAGTAGTTACTAAATTCGAGACACATAAACGAAAAGAGAAAACTCTAAAATTGGGAACAATATGAGTGTTATGTGAGTCCCTAATTCTGAGAACAAGAAACGAAAATAATAGAGACAGTCCCTAACGCAGAGAACAAAATCCGAGGGAGTCCCTTTCGGGAACAATAAAAGAAATAGCTATCTCGTTTCATGGGTAAACCATTTCTAAAATCTGGCACTAAAGAAAAAGAGCTCAGAGAGTCCCCAAATTCCGAAAAAATGAAACGAAACAGATAAAGACAGTCTGAGGCTGACAACAAAATTAGAAATATATGAAATAAAGAAAAAGAAAAGAAAAAGATAAAGACGGTTCCTAAGTGAATAAGTGAAAGAGTCCCTATATAAAATGAAGAACAAGAAATGAAAAAGACAACGACAGTCGCTAAAGCTGAGAACAAACTTCGAAATTGAAGAGAGCGCCCCTAATATCGAGAACAATATACAAAACGATATAGATATGAAAACTATCAAGAAAGGAAATAGTTAAGAGAAACTCGAATGCCCATAAGGAGAAACGAAACAGATTAAGATAGTCCCTTAAGTCTGAAAACAAAAAACGAAATAGACAAGATATTCTCTGAACGTCAGAATAATAAGTGAAAGAGGGAGTTCCTTTCGGGAACAATATAAGAAATAGCTAATGGAGTCCCCATCTCGTCTCATAGGTGAAAAGTCTGTAAAACCGGATACCAAAAACAAAAGAAAGTCACCAAATGCACCGAATGAAACTCGAATGCCCTGACAGAGAAACGAATCAAATAAAGACAGTCCCTAAGTCTGAAAACAAAAAACGAAATAGACAAGATATTCTCTGAACGTCAGAACAATAAGTGAAAGAGGGAGTCCCTTTTGGAAACAATAAAAGAAATAGCTAATGAAGTCCCTATCTAAGTGTCTCTAAAATCGGGCACCAAAGAAAAAGAGTTAAGATAGTCACCAAATGCACCAAATGAAACTCGAATGCCCTGAAGGAGAAACGAATCAAATAAAGATAGTCCCTAAGTCTGAAAACAAAATACTCTCTAAACGCCAGAACAATAAGTGAAGGAGGAAGTCCCTTTCGGGAACAATAAAAGAAATAGCTAATGGAGTCCCTATCTCGTTTCATAGGTAAAGTGTCTCTAAAACTGCGCATCAAAGAAAAAGAGTTAAGAGAGTCACCAAATGCACCAAATGAAACACGAATGCCCTGAAGGAGAAACGAATCAAATAAAGATAGTCCCTAAGTCAGAAAACAAAATACAAAATATACAAGATACTCTCTAACCGCCAGAACAATAAGTGAAGGAGGAAGTCCCTTTGGGGAACAATTAAAGAAATAGCTAATGGAGTCTCTATCTCGTTTCATAGGTAAAGTGTCTCTAAAACCGGGCACCAAAGAAAAAAAGTTAAGATAGTCACCAAATGCACCAAATGAAACTCGAATTCCCCGAAGAAGAAACGACTCAAATAAAGATAGTCCCTAAGTCTGAAAACAAAAAACGAATTATACAAGATAATCTCTAAACGCCAGAACAATAAGTGAAGGAGAAAGTCCCTTTGGGGACCATAAAAAAATAACTAATGGAGTCCCTATCTCGTTTCATAGGTAAAGAGTTTCTAAAATCTGGACCCAAAAATAAGAGCTCAGCAAGTCTCCAAATGCCGAAAACATGAAACGAAACAGAAAAAGACAGTCTGACCCTGATAACAAAATTAGAAATATATAAGAGAATATATAAAGTAAATAACAGGAAACGAGAAAGATAAAGACAGTCCCTAAGGCTGGGAACAAAGTTTGACACATAAGAGTGAGTTCCTGGTGACGAAAACAATAAAAGATATAGCTAGTAGAGTCCGTATCTCGTTTCATACTAAAGAGTTTCTACAATCTGGAACCAAAGAAAAAGAGTTCAGAGAGTCGCCAAATGCCGAAAACATGAAACGAAATAGATAAAGACACTCTGAGGCTGCGAATAAAATTAGAAATATATAAAGTAAAGAAAAATAAACGAAAAAGATAGAAACAATCCCAAAGGTTGGGAACAAAATTCGAAATATAAATGTGAGTCCCTGATGACGAGAATAATAAAACATATAGCTAGTAAAGTCCCTATCTCGTTCCATAGGTAGAGTTTCTAAAATCTGGAACCAAATAAAAAGATTTCAGAGAGTCGCGAAATGCCGAAAACATGAAACGAAATAGATAGACAGTCTGAGGCTGCCAATAAAATTAAAAATATATAAAGTAAAGAACAAGAAACGAAAAAGATAGAAACAATCCCAAAGGTTGGGAACCAAATTCGAAATATAAATGTGAGTCCCTGATGACGAGAATAATTAAAGATATAACTAGTAGAGTTCCTATCTCGTTTCATAGGTAAAGAGTTTCTAAAATCTGGAACCAAAGAAAAAGAGTTCAGAGAGTCGCCGAATGCCGAAAACATGAAACGAAATAGATAAAGACAGTCTGAGGTTGCTAATAAAATTAGAAATATATAAAGTAAAGAACAAGAAACGAAAAAGATAGAAACAATCCCAAAGGTTGGGAACAAAATTCGAAATATAAATGTGAGTCCCTGATGACGAGAATAATAAAAGATATAGCTAGTAGAGTCCCTATCTCGTATCATACTAAAGAGTTTCTAAAATCTGGAACCAAAGAAAAAGAGTTCAGAGAGTCGCGAAATGCCAAAAACATGAAACCAAATAGATAAAGACAGTCTGAGGTTGCTAATAAAATTAGAAATATATAAAGTAAAGAACAAAAAACGAAAAAGATAAAAACAATCCCTAAGGTTGGGAAAAAAATTCGAAATATAAATGTAAGTCCCTGATGACGGGAATAGTAAAAGATATAGCTAGTAGAGTCCCTATCTCGTTTCATACTAAAGAGTTTCTAAAATCTGAAACCAAAGAAAAAGAGTTCAGAGAGTCGCGAAATGCCAAAAACATGAAACGAAATAGATAAAGACAGTCTGAGGGTGCCAATAAAATTGGAAATATGTAAAGTAAAGAACAAAAAACGAAAAAGATAAAAACAATCCCTAAGGTTGGGAAAAAAATTCGAAATATAAATGTAAGTCCCTGATGACGAGAATAGTAAAAGATATAGCTAGTAGAGTCCCTATCTCGTTTCATACTAAAGAGTTTCTAAAATCTGGAACCAAAGAAAAAGAGTTCAGAGAGTCGCGAAATGCCAAAAACATGAAACGAAATAGATAAAGACAGTCTGCGGGTGCCAATAAAATTGGAAATATGTAAAGTAAAGAACAAAAAACGAAAAAGATAAAAACAATTCCTAAGGTTGGGAACAAAATTCGAAATATAAATGTAAGTCCCTGATGACGAGAATAGTAAAAGATATAGCTCGTAGAGTCCCTATCTCGTTTCATACTAAAGGGTTTCTAAAATCTGGAACCAAAGAAAAAGAGTTCAGAGAGTCGCGAAATGCCAAAAACATGAAACGAAATAGATAAAGACAGTCTGAGGGTGCCAATAAAATTGGAAATATGTAAAGTAAAGAACAAAAAACGAAAAAGATAAAAACAATCCCTAAGGTTGGGAACAAAATTCGAAATATAAATGTGAGTCCCTGATGACGAGAATAGTAAAAGATATAGCTCGTAGAGTCCCTATCTCGTTTCATACTAAAGGGTTTCTAAAATCTGGAACCAAAGAAAAAGAGTTCAGAGAGTCGCGAAATGCCAAAAACATGAAACGAAATAGATAAAGACAGTCTGAGGGTGCCAATAAAATTGGAAATATGTAAAGTAAAGAACAAAAAACGAAAAAGATAAAAACAATCTCTAAGGTTGGGAACAAAATTCGAATTATAAATGTGAGTCCCTGATGACGAGAATAGTAAAAGATATAGCTCGTAGAGTCCCTATCTCGTTTCATACTAAAGGGTTTCTAAAATCTGGAACCAAAGAAAAAGAGTTCAGAGAGTCGCGAAATGCCAAAAACATGAAACGAAATAGATAAAGACAGTCTGAGGGTGCCAATAAAATTGGAAATATGTAAAGTAAAGAACAAAAAACGAAAAAGATAAAAACAATCCCTAAGGTTGGGAACAAAATTCGAAATATAAATGTGAGTCCCTGATGACGAGAATAGTAAAAGATATAGCTAGTAGAGTCCCTATCTCGTTTCATACTAAAGAGTTTCTAAAATCTGGAACCAAAGAAAAAGAGTTCAGAGAGTCGCCAAATGCCGAAAACATGAAACGAAATAGATAAAGACACTCTGAGGCTGCGAATAAAATTAGAAATATATAAAGTAAAGAAAAATAAACGAAAAAGATAGAAACAATCCCAAAGGATGGGAACAAAATTCGAAATATAAATGTGAGTCCCTGATGACGAGAATAATAAAAGATATAGCTCGTAGAGTCCCTATCTCGTTTCATAGGTAGAGTTTTTAAAATCTGGAACCAAAGAAAAAGAGTTCAGAGAGTCGCCAAATGCCGAAAACATGAAACGAAATAGATAAAAACAGTCTGAGGCTGCGAATAAAATTAGAAATATATAAAGTAAAGAAAAATAAACGAAAAAGATAGAAACAATCCCAAAGGTTGGGAACAAAATTCGAAATATAAATGTGAGTCCCTGATGACGAGAATAATAAAGCATATAGCTAGTAAAGTCCCTATCTCGTTTCATAGGTAGAGTTTCTAAAATCTGGAACCAAATAAAAAGATTTCAGAGAGTCGCGAAATGCCGAAAACATGAAACGAAATAGATAAAGACACTCTGAGGCTGCGAATAAAATTAGAAATATATAAAGTAAAGAAAAATAAACGAAAAAGATAGAAACAATCCCAAAGGATGGGAACAAAATTCGAAATATAAATGTGAGTCCCTGATGACGAGAATAATAAAAGATATAGCTCGTAGAGTCCCTATCTCGTTTCATAGGTAGAGTTTTTAAAATCTGGAACCAAAGAAAAAGAGTTCAGAGAGTCGCCAAATGCCGAAAACATGAAACGAAATAGATAAAGACAGTCTGAGGCTGCGAATAAAATTAGAAATATATAAAGTAAAGAACAAAAAACGAAAAAGATAAAAACAATCCCAAAGGTTGGGAACAAAATTCGAAATATAAATGTGAGTCCCTGATGACGAGAATAATAAAACATATAGCTAGTAAAGTCCCTATCTCGTTTCATAGGTAGAGTTTCTAAAATCTGGAACCAAATAAAAAGATTTCAGAGAGTCGCGAAATGCCGAAAACATGAAACGAAATAGATAAAGACACTCTGAGGCTGCGAATAAAATTAGAAATATATAAAGTAAAGAAAAATAAACGAAAAAGATAGAAACAATCCCAAAGGATGGGAACAAAATTCGAAATATAAATGTGAGTCCCTGATGACGAGAATAATAAAAGATATAGCTCGTAGAGTCCCTATCTCGTTTCATAGGTAGAGTATCTAAAATCTCTAACTAAAGAAAAAGAGTTCAGAGAGTCGCGAAATGCCAAAAACATGAAACGAAATAGATAAAGACAGTCTGAGGGTGCCAATAAAATTAGAAATATATAAAGTAAAGAACAAAAAACGAAAAAGATAAAAACAATCCCTAAGGTTGGGAAAAAAATTCGAAAAATAAATGTAAGTCCCTGATGACGAGAATAATAAAACATATAGCTAGTAGAGTCCCTATCTCGTTTCATACTAAAGAGTTTCTAAAATCTGGAACCAAAGAAAAAGAGTTCAGAGAGTCGCGAAATGCCAAAAACATGAAACGAAATAGATAAAGACAGTCTGAGGGTGCCAATAAAATTGGAAATATGTAAAGTAAAGAACAAAAAACGAAAAAGATAAAAACAATCCCTAAGGTTGGGAACAAAATTCGAAATATAAATGTGAGTCCCTGATGACGAGAATAATAAAAGATATAGCTAGTAGAGTCCGTATCTCGTTTCATACTAAAGAGTTTCTAAAATCTGGAACCAAAGAAAAAGAGTTCAGAGAGTCGCGAAATGCCAAAAACATGAAACGAAATAGATAAAGACACTCTGAGGGTGCCAATAAAATTGGAAATATGTAAAGTAAAGAACAAAAAACGAAAAAGATAAAAACAATCCCTAAGGTTGAGAACAAAATTCGAAATATAAATGTAAGTCCCTCATGACGAGAATAGTAAAAGATATAGCTAGTAGAGTCCCTATCTCGTTTCATACTAAAGAGTTTCTAAAATCTGGAACCAAAGAAAAAGAGTTCAGAGAGTCGCGAAATGCCAAAAACATGAAACGAAATAGATAAAGACAGTCTGAGGGTGCCAATAAAATTGGAAATATGTAAAGTAAAGAACAAAAAACGAAAAAGATAAAAACAATCCCTAAGGTTGGGAACAAAATTCGAAATATAACTGTAAGTCCCTGATGACGAGAATAGTAAAAGATATAGCTAGTAGAGTCCGTATCTCGTTTCATACTAAAGAGTTTCTAAAATCTGGAACCAAAGAAAAAGAGTTCAGAGAGTCGCCAAATGCCGAAAACATGAAACGAAATAGATAAAGACAGTCTGAGGCTGCGAATAAAATTAGAAATATATAAAGTAAAGAAAAATAAACGAAAAAGATAGAAACAATCCCAAAGGATGGGAACAAAATTCGAAATATAAATGTGAGTCCCTGATGACAAGAATAATAAAAGATATAGCTCGTAGAGTCCCTATCTCGTTTCATAGGTAGAGTTTTTAAAATCTGGAACCAAAGAAAAAGAGTTCAGAGAGTCGCCAAATGCCGAAAACATGAAACGAAATAGATAAAAACAGTCTGAGGCTGCGAATAAAATTAGAAATATATAAAGTAAAGAAAAATAAACGAAAAAGATAGAAACAATCCCAAAGGTTGGGAACAAAATTCGAAATATAAATGTGAGTCCCTGATGACGAGAATAGTAAAAGATATAGCTAGTAGAGTCCGTATCTCGTTTCATACTAAAGAGTTTCTAAAATCTGGAACCAAAGAAAAAGAGTTCAGAGAGTCGCCAAATGCCGAAAACATGAAACAAAATAGATAAAGACACTCTGAGGCTGCGAATAAAATTAGAAATATATAAAGTAAAGAAAAATAAACGAAAAAGATAGAAACAATCCCAAAGGTTGGGAACAAAATTCGAAATATAAATGTGAGTCCCTGATGACGAGAATAATAAAAGATATAGCTCGTAGAGTCCCTATCTCGTTTCATAGGTAGAGTTTTTAAAATCTGGAACCAAAGAAAAAGAGTTCAGAGAGTCGCCAAATGCCGAAAACATGAAACTAAGCAGATAAAGACAGTCTGGGACTGACAATAAATTTAGAAATATATTTGGGAATATATAAAGTAAAGAGCAGGAAACGAAAAAGATAGAAACAATCCCAAAGGTTGGGAACAAAATTCGAAACATAAAAGTGAGTCCCAGATGACGAGAACAATAAAAGAAATAGCTAATGGACTCCCTATCTCGTTTTATAGGTAAAGAGTCTCTAAAATCTGGCACCACAGAAAAAGAGTTCAGAGAGTCGCCACATCCCGAAAACATGAAACGAAACAGAAAAAGACAGTCTGAGGCTGACAACAAAATTAGAAATATATAACAGAACATATAAAGTAAAGAACAAGAAACAAAAAAGTTAAAGACAGTCCCTAAGGCTGAGAACAAAATTTGAAATATAAAAGTGAGTCCCTGATGACAAGAAAATTAAAAAAAATAGAAAGAGTTTCAAAAATCTGGACCTAAAAATAAGAGCAAATGCCGAAAACATGAAACAAAACAGAAAAAGACACTCTGAGGTTGACAACAAAATTCGATACATAAAAGTGAGTCGCTGGTGACGAGAATAATTAAAGAAAGAGCTAATGGAGTCCCTATCTCGTTTCATAGGTAAAGAGTTTCTAAAACAGGACACCAAAGAAAAAGAGTTAAGAGAGTCACGAAATGCCGGAAACATGAAACGAAACAGATAAAGACAGTCTGACACTGACACCAAAATTATAAATATATAAGAGAATACATAAAGTAAAGATCAAGTATCGAAAAAGATAAAGGCAGTCCCTAATGCTGAGAACAAAATTCGAAATATAAAAGTGAGTGCCTAATGACGAGAACAATAAAATAAGTAGCTAATTGAGTCCCTATCTCGTTTCATAGGTAAAGAGTCCCTAAAATCTGGCAAAGAAATATAAATATATAAGAGAATATAATAAAGTAAAGAACACGAAACCAAAAAGACAAATACAGTCCCTAAAACTGAGAACAAAATTCGAGATATAAAAGTGAGTCCCTGATGACGAGGACAATAAAAGAAATAGCTAATGGAGTCCCTATCTCGTTTCATAGGTACAGAGTCTATAAAATCTGAAACCAAAAAAATTGTTAAGAGAGTCGCCAAATGCCGAAAAAATGAAACGACACAGATAAAGACAGTCTCAGGCCAACAATAAAATTAGAAATATATAAGAGAATATGTACAGTAAATAACACGAAACGAAGAAGATAAAGACAATCCCTAAGACTGAGAATAAAATTCGAAATTGAAAAGAGCGTCCCTAATATCGAGAACAATAAAGAAAAAGATATAGATATGGACAGTATCAACAAAAGAAATAGTTAAGAGAAACTCGAATGACCATCAGAAGGAGAAATAAAAATCAAATAAAGATAGTCCCTAAGTCTGAAAAAAAAAAGAAATAACCAAGATCATTTCTAAACGCCACAACAATAAATGAATATAAAGTCCCTTTCGGGGAAAATATAAGAAATAGTTAATGAAGTCCCTATCTCGTTTCATAGATAAAGAGTCTCTAAAACCGGACACCGAAGAAAGAGTTAAGAGAGTGACCAAATGCCGAAAACATGAAAAGAAATAGATAAAGAAAGTCTGAGACTGACAAAAAAAATAGAAATATATAAATTAAAGAACAAGAAAAGAAAAAGATAAAGAGAGTCCCTAATGATGAGAACAATAAAAGAAATAGCTAATATATTCCCTATCTCGTTTCATAGGTAAAGAGTCTCTAAAACCGGCGGCAATAAAAGGTTAAGAAGAATCCCTAATGTCGAATAAAAATGAACGAGAAGTCCCTTTCGGGAACAGTTAAAGGAACGATGTAGATAAGAACAACAACAGTAAGAGCAATTGTCGTAAAGACTTTAGAATGACTTTATGTTTTTAAATGTCTTTCAGGGTTTCTTTAGTCAACATGGCAAATAAAATTAAATAAAAGTTTCCTTACTCCCATTAAGATGCGCCGCCGCTGAGACGTTCTGCGCCATCTTGGCCTCGCTGCCCATCGTGTCCTCCAGCCTCCCGTGAATCCCCTTCGTCGCCATCGTCATATCGGTGCTTCCTTCCACCCCCGAAGCCGGTTCCGGCGACCCGACGCTGCTTTCGCAGTCGCTCTCCTGCGAAGAAGAATCCACGTTAATACCGCCCTGCGCTCTTCCGCATAGCCTACTCGAACTAAAAATCTCCTCCGGGGTCTATCTCTTCCGAACGCCCGCCGTAATATATTCGTCCGAGCATAATCTATTCTAGTATAATGATAATCAAGCAGGCAGGGAATAGTCGCCGTCCCCGACATAATAAGGGCGAGAGGCGGCGCGGGGACGGCGGGGTATCGGACAGCGGCCGGCGAGGCGAGAGCTCTTTGTGTAGTTAGTGTAATTAGTGCCCCTCTTGCCGCGCCCCCCTAACGCCGAGTACCTTATTTAAATGCAAATGAGCTTCATTTCGCAATATTAATGTGCCCCATCCCCGGTCGCCGCCCCCGCTGCGAAGGGTTGAGAGAACATTCGGACAGGGCAGCGCGTGCACAGCCTCAATCATGCGGAGGGGCGAGGGGCCGATTCCTAGGGGGAGGTAGGAAATAGGGCGGACGGGGGATGAAAGAGTACACTACGCACAAAAATTAACGCGGAACTTCTTAGTCTCTTATATCGGGTCTTCATGAATGATTCATGCATGCTAACTACATGTAAATTTTGTTTTACAGAGGCAACGTGATGTATGAAGACCCTACATGTTCCTAATTGCCCACGTTTCTAATAAGATTTTGAACTACTCTGATCAAGTTACTTATTCATTCCGGATCTCCTCAAGGACCCATTCGCGACCCGTCCCTATTCACCACTGTTGTCCTATCGCAGTCCCACACTCCATCATAACAAAACACTCTGTGAACGTTACGTTTTCACTTGAAATTAATTCATCTCATTACAAGCGTTCAATCGCTTTTCGGCCGGAATCACGTGCCGCGATTTTACTTTCGTTCGTGACAATAAACACATCACAGTCCGCACTGTCAAACGGCTAATTGACAGAAATTTACTAATAATCGTTATTACGAAGGACCAAACGTGCCTCTAATGAGACGTAATTATCGCAGGAAAAGGTCGTTTTGCGAAAGAAAAGTGCTCGCCTTATTTGGATATTAATTACCGTTGTCGGACGAGCGGGTGAAAGGCGCCGAAAATGAAGAGAAATAATTGAAATGGTCGTGGGTGCTCATTAGAGTCAATCATGGACGGTGATTTGTGTGGGAAACGGTTTTGGGGAAATAACATGTGTTAGCACCCATGAAGATAAAATATAGTTGTAACATTTTGACGCCACCCTCCCAATGAAAAAACGGCCCAACGGCCGACCGACTCTCCCCGATTGATTCCCGCGCGTTTTAAAAATTCACCGGCCGTCTCGCGAGCTCGAGTGCAGATTTGCGAATTTGAGGGATACTTGTTGGTATTCCGGCGTCGGTGCAGCGTCGCGGCGTTCCGTTAATAAACGAAGACAAATGTTCCTCCCGAGTCAATAGCCCGGACCGACTCCCAATGACGGCCGTTAACTTTTTTCACTCGTCCGAGCAAATCCTCTTCGTTCCGTCGGATTTCCGCGCCGAAATAAATTGGCGGTAAAACTGATTTTTATTACGTCATAATGCGGTTTGCAGGAGAGAGATGGAGGAGGTGCTTCCCTCTGGACCTTTTTTAAATAAAACCCAACACCTAGAGGTCTCGATCAGTGTCGGTTGTGACCACGCCAAAGCCGCGAGCTTAAACCCTCCTTAACGGAAAGCCCACTTCCAAAGTTCGGCATCGGTGACTGATAGTCAGAAGCGGCGAGACGCCCGCCTGACTAATTAGCATAAAGATAAGCCCTGTTCGTAAGTAGAGAGAAGTAGAAGTGTAGAGAGTGTGGAGCACACGCTGCTCGATGAATAAACATTAGCAACCCTTCACATTATGCAGGCAGTTCGTATTAAACATTCTGGCCAATTCAATTATAGAACAGAACACACATTTCATATTCCAGATCTATCTCTCAAAGCCTCGGCCACCGACGGGCGGCTGTCTGTTGTCAACCGACCCGCCCCCGACGGCTTTGTCGACGCGTGCATTCACTCTATGACGAGAGCACAACTCGGCTGATTACGGATTTATCGCCGGCTTCTTGTCTTTCGGAGACGCGGTGGTCGGCGATACGCGGTTGGGGCGGAGAGGACGGCCGAGCTGATGCTGGACAGCGTAACCAATTTAAAAATTTCGATTTCAAAAAGTAGGTGCGATTTTGGCGGGTTGAACACAACTAACAAAAAATTTCCGACTAATGAGAGACGCATAAACCAATGAGAATGGTCTCGCGAAATGACGTCACAAAAGGCGGTTGAAAATGCTACCCAAAATTGCGATTTTTGATACGCTGTTATCTCACAACTTGCACCAAAAATCTTTTAGTTAAAAATCAATATCCGCAAATAAAAATTACAAACGTTGTAAACAATTAAGTAAACAAAAAAAAAGGTGGTTAGGTTATTTGCAAATATTTCAAAAACTATTTGAGATATCCGAAATTTAAAAAAAGATCCATAAAGAGCAGGAAAATTCCAAAAAAAAGTCCTACCTCCCGAAATTGTCGCGGCAATATTTCGAATTTTAATTTAGCGGCGAGAGAAGGCAAAAACGCGCGGCTCAGCTGAAATCCCAAGAACCTGAAAACCTGGGTATTCAAGAACCTGAAAACCTGAAAGACGGAAATTGAAAACCTGAAAATCTAAGAATCGAGAACCTGAGGACCTGAAAACCAATATGCCTGAGATCCCAAATACGTACCTGAAAACCTACAAACAGGCTGAAAACCCAAAAATTTGAGATCCCAAGTACCTGAAAACCCGAATATTTGAGGCCTGAAACTTGACAGCCGGATTTTTTAACTTTTTTTTGTTTATTTAAAAAAAAATGTTATAAACAAATGAATTTTTCGGTTATATTTTTTTCTTAATTCTTTGAAATATACTGAAAAGAACCATGCATCGTTTGTTATAAAGAAAAAAATGTTTAGGTTTTTAAAATAACTTATAAACTATTGACGATAAGACAAGAACACTTAAATCTTTTTTATTCTCCGTTAATCAATGAACAAATTGAACCTGAAAACCTGAAAGACGGAACTTGAAAACCTGAAAATCTAAGAATCGAGAACCTGAGGACCTGAAAACCAATATGCCTGAGATCCCAAATACGTACCTGAAAACCTACAAACAGCCTGAAAACCCAAAAATTTAAGATACAAGTATCTGAAAACCCAAATATTTGGAAAACTACAATCCTAAAAGACAAAACTTGACAGGTTGAAAATTTGAAGTCGAAGAATTTGACAGTCTGAAGATCTTGGAGAACATGAAAACCTGAAAGGCGAAATGTGAAAACCTGAAAATCTAAGACTCGAAACATGAGAGCCTGAAAACCTAGATGCCTGAGATCCCAAATACGTATCTGAAAACCTACGAACAGCCTGAAAACCCAAAAATTTGAGATCCCAAGTACCTGAAAACCCGAATATTTGAGGCCTGAAACTTGACAGCCTGTTTTTTTAACTTTTTTTTGTTTATTAAAAAAATATATGTTACAAACAAACCAATTTTTCGGTTATATTTTTTTCTTAATTCTTTGAAATATACTGAAAAGAACCACGCATCGTTTGTTATGAAGAAAACATTTTTTAGGTTCTTAAAATAACTTATAAACTATTGACGATAAGACAAGAACACTTAAATCTTTTTATTCTCCGCTAATCAATGAACAAATTGAACCTGAAAACCTGAAAGACGGAAATTGAAAACCTGAAAATCTAAGAATCGAGAACCTGAGGACCTGAAAACCAATATGCCTGAGATCCCAAAGACGTACCTGAAAACCTACAAACAGCCTGAAAACCCAAAAATTGAAGATCCAAGTACCTGAAAACCCGAATCTTGGAGAAACTACAAGCCTAAAAGACAAAACTTCACAGCCTGAAAATTTGAAGTCTAAGAATTTGACAGCCTGAAGAGTCTGAGATCTTGGAGAACATGAAATCCTGGGTATTTGAGAATCTGAAAACCTGAAAGGCGAAATGTGAAAACCTGAAAATTTAAGACTCGAAACGTAAGAGCCTCAAAACCGAGATGCCTGCGATCCCACATACGTATCTGAAAACCTACGAACAGTCTGAAAAACCAAAAATTTGAGATCCCAAATACCTGAAAACCCGAATATTTGAGGCCTGAAACTTGACAGACTGATTTTTTTTTTACTTTTTTTTGTTTATTTAAAAAAAAAAAGTGTTATAAACAAATGAATTTTCCGGTTATATTTTTTTCTTAATTCTTTGAAATATACTGAAAAGAACCATGCATTGTTTGTTATGAGGAAAAAATTGTTTAGGTTCTTAAAATAACTATTGACGATAAGACAAGAACACTTAAACCCTTTTTATTCTTCGTTAATCAATGAACAAATTAACCTGAAAACCTGAAAGACGGAAATTGAAAACCTGAAAATCTAAGAATCGAGAACCTGAGGACCTGAAAACCAATTTGCTTGAGATCCCAAATACGTACCTGAAAACCTACAAACAGCCTGAAAACCCAAAAATTTAAGATACAAGTACCTGAAAACCCGAATATTTGGGAAACTACAAGCCCAAAAGACAAAACTTGACAGGTTGAAAATTTGAAGTCGAAGAATTTGACAGTCTAAAGATCTTGGAGAACATGAAAACCTGAAAGGCGAAATGTGAAAACCTGAAAATCTAAGACTCGAAACATGAGAGCCTGAAAACCTAGATGCCTGAGATCCCAAATACGTATCTGAAAACCTACGAACAGCCTGACAACCCAAAAATTTGAGATCCCAAGTACCTGAAAACCCGAATATTTGAGGCCTGAAACTTGACAGCCTGTTTTTTTTACTTTTCTTTTGTTTATTTAAAAAAAAATATCTTATAAATAAATAACTTTTTCGCTTATATTTTTTTCTTAATTCTTTGAAATATACTGAAAAGAACCATGAAACGTTTGCTATGAAGAAAAAATTGTTTAGGTTCTTAAAATAACTTATAAACTATTGACGATAAGACAAGAACACTTAAATCTTTTTTATTTTCCGTTAATCAATGAACAAATTGAACCTGAAAACCTGAAAGGCGGAAATTGAAAACCTGAAAATCTAAGAATCGAGAACCTGAGGGTCTGAAAACCAATATCCCTGAGATCGCAAATACGTACCTGAAAACCTACAAACAGCCTGAAAACCCAAAAAATGAAGATACAAGTACCTAAAAACCCGAATATTTGGGAAACTACAAGCCTAAAAGACAAAACTTGACAGGTTGAAAATTTGAAGTCGAAGAATTTGACAGTCTGAAGAATCTGAGATCTTGGAGGACATGAAAACCTGAAAGGCGAAATGTAAAAACCTGAAAATCTAAGACTCGAAACATGAGAGCCTGAAAACCACCTAGATGCCTGAGATCCCAAGTACATATCTGAAAACCTACGAACAGCCTGAAAACCCAAAAATTTGAGATATCAAGTACCTGAAAACCCAAATATTTGGAAACTACACGCCTAAAATACAAAACTTGACAGGTTGAAAATTTGAAGTCAAAGAATTTGACAGTCTGAAGAATCTGAGATCTTGGAGAACATGAAAACCTGAAAGGCGAAATGTGAATACCTGAAAATCTAAGACTCGAAACATGAGAGCCTGAAAACCTAGATGCCTGAGATCCCCAATACGTATCTGAAAACCTACGAACAGCCTGAAAACCCAAAAATTTGAGATCCCAGGTACCTGAAAACCCGAATATTTGAAGCCTGAAACTTGACAGCCTGATTTTTTTTTACTTTTTTTTGTTTATTTAAAAAAAATTGTTATAAACAAATAAATTTTTCGGTTATATTTTTTTCTTAATTCTTTGAAATATACTGAAAAGGACCATGCATCGTTTGTTATGAAGAAAAAATTGTTTAGGTTCTTAAAATAAAATAAACTATTGACGATAAGACAAGAACACTTAAATCTTTTCAATTCTCCGTTAATCAATGAACAAATTGAACCTGAAAACCTGAAAGACGGAAATTGAAAACCTGAAAATCTAAGAATCGAGAACCTGAGGGCCTGAAAACAAATATCCCTGAGATCCCAAATACGTACCTGAAAACCTACAAACAGCCTGAAAACCCAAAAATTTAAGATCCAAGTACCTGAAAAACCCGAATATTTGGGAAACTACAAGCCTAAAATACAAAACTTGACAGGTTCAAAATTTGAAGTCGAAGAATTTGACAGTCTGAAGAATCTGAGATCTTGGAGAACATGAAAACCTGAAAGGCGAAATGTGAATACCTGAAAATCTAAGACTCGAAACATGAGAGCCTGAAAACCTAGATGCCTGAGATCCCCAATACGTATCTGAAAACCTACGAACAGCCTGAAAACCCAAAAATTTGAGATCCCAAGTACCTGAAAACCCGAATATTTGAAGCCTGAAACTTGACAGCCTGATTTTTTTTACTTTTTTTTGTTTATTTAAGAAAATGTTATAAACAAATGAATTTTTCGGTTATATTTTTTTCTTAAGTCTTTGAAATATACTGAAAAGAACCATGCATTGTTTGTTATGAGGAAAAAATTGTTTAGGTTCTTAAAATAACTATTGACGATAAGACAAGAACACTTAAACCCTTTTTATTCTCCGTTAATTAATGAACAAATTGAACCTGAAAACCTGAAAGACGGAAATTGAAAACCTGAAAATCTAAGAATCGAGAACCTGAGGACCTGAAAACCAATTTGCTTGAGATCCCAAATACGTACCTGAAAACCTACAAACAGCCTGAAAACTCAAAAATGTAAAATCCAAGTACCTGAAAACCCAAATATTTGGAAACTACACGCCTAAAATACAAAACTTGACAGGTTGAAAATTTGAAGTCAAAGAATTTGACAGTCTGAAGAATCTGAGATCTTGGCGAACATGAAAACCTGAAAGGCGAAATGTGAAAACCTGAAAACCTAAGACTCGAAACATAAGAGCCTGAAAACCTAGATGCCTGAGATTCCAAATACGTATCTGAAAACCTACGAACAGCCTGAAAACCCAAAAATTTGAGATCCCAAGTACCTGAAAACCAGAACATTTGGGAAACTACAAGCCTAAAAGACAAAACTTGACAGGTTGAAAATTTGAAGTCGAAGAATTTGACAGTCTGAAGAATCTGAGATCTTGGCGAACATGAAAACCTGAAAGGCGAAATGTGAAAACCTGAAAATCTAAGACTCGAAACATGAGAGCCTGAAAACCTAGATGCCTGAGATCCCAAATACGTATCTGAAAACCTACGAACAGCCTGAAAACCCAAAAATTTGAGATCCCAAGTACATGAAAACCCGAATATTTGAGGCCTGAAACTTGACAGACTGATTTTTTTTTGTTTATTTAAAAAAAAAATGTTATAAACAAACCAATTTTTCGGTTATATTTTTTTCTTAATTCTTTGAAATATACTGAAAAGAACCATGCATCGTTTGTTATAAAGAAAAAGTTGTTGAGGTTTTTAAAATAACTTATAAACTATTGACGATAAGACAAGAACACTTAAATCTTTTTTTATTCTCCGTTAATTAATGAACAAATAGAACCTGAAAACCTGAAAGACGGAAATTGAAAACCTGAAAATCTAAGAATCGAGAACCTGAGGACCTGAAAACCAATATGCCTGAGATCCCAAATACGCACCTGAAAACCTACAAACAGCCTGAAAACTCAAAAATGTAAGATCTAAGTACCTGAAAACCCAAATATTTGGAAACTACACGCCTAAAATACAAAACTTGACAGGTTGAAAATTTGAAGTCAAAGAATTTGACAGTCTGAAGAATCTGAGATCTTGGCGAACATGAAAACCTGAAAGGCGAAATGTGAAAACCTGAAAACCTAAGGCTCGAAACATGAGAGCCTGAAAACCTAGATGCCTGAGATTCCAAATACGTATCTGAAAACCTACGAACAGCCTGAACACCCAAAAATTTGAGATCCCAAGTACCTGAAAACCCGAATATTTGAAGCCTGAAACTTGACAGCCTGATTTTTTTTTACTTTTTTTTGTTTATTTAAAAAAATGTTATAAACAAATGAATTTTTCGGTTATATTTTTTTCTTAATTCTTTGAAATATACTGAAAAGAACCATGCATTGTTTGTTATGAGGAAAAAATTGTTTAGGTTCTTAAAATAACTATTGACGATAAGACAAGAACACTTAAACCCTTTTTATTCTCCGTTAATTAATGAACAAATTGAACCTGAAAACCTGAAAGACGGAACTTGAAAACCTGAAAATCTAAGAATCGAGAACCTGAGGGCCTGAAAACCAATATGCCTGAGAACCCAAATACGTACCTGAAAACCTACAAACAGCCTGAAAACCCAAAAAATGAAGATACAAGTATCTGAAAACCCGAATATTTGGGAAACTACAAGCCTAAAAGACAAAACTTGACAGGTTCAAAATTTGAAGTCGAAGAATTTGACAGTCTGAAGAATCTGAGATCTTGGAGGACATGAAAACCTGAAAGGCGAAATGTGAAAACCTGAAAATCTAAGACTCGAAACATGAAAGCCTGAAAACCTAGATGCCTGAGACCCCAAAGACGTATCCGAAAACCTACGAACAGCCTGAAAACCCAAAAATTTGAGATCCAAAGTACCTGAAAACAAGAACATTTGGAAAACTACAAGCCTAAAAGACAAAACTTGACAGGTTGAAAATTTGAAGTCGAAGAATTTGACAGTCTGAAGAATCTGAGATCTTGGATAACATGAAAACCTGAAAGGCGAAATGTGAAAACCTGAAAATCTAAGACTCGAAACATGAAAGCCTGAAAACCACCTAGATGCCTGAGATCCCAAATACATATCTGAAAACCTACGAACAGCCTGAAAACCCAAAAACTTGACATACCAAGTACCTGAAAACCCGAATATTTGAGACCTGAAACTTGACAGACTGATTTTTTTTTACTTTTTTTTGTTTATTTAAAAAAAAAATATGTTATAAACAAATGAATTTTTCGATTATATTTTTTTCTTAATTCTTTGAAATATACTGAAAAGAACCATGCATCGTTTGTTATGAAGAAAAAATTGTTTGTGTTCTTAAAATAACTTATAAACTATTGACGATAAGACAAGAACACTTTTTATTTTCCGGTAATCAATGAACAAATTGAACCTGAAAACCTGAAAGACGGAAATTAAAAACCTGAAAATCTAAGAATCGAGAACCTGAGGACCTGAAAACCAATATGCCTGAGATCCCAAATACGTACCTGAAAACCTACAAACAGCCTGAAAACTCAAAAATGTAAGATCCAAGTACCTGAAAACCCAAATATTTGGAAACTACACGCCTAAAATACAAAACTTGACAGGTTGAAAATTTGAAGTCAAAGAATTTGACAGTCTGAAGAATCTGAGATCTTGGCGAACATGAAAACCTGAAAGGCGAAATGTGAAAACCTGAAAACCTAAGACTCGAAACATAAGAGCCTGAAAACCTAGATGCCTGAGATTCCAAATACGTATCTGAAAACCTACGAACAGCCTGAAAACCCAAAAATTTGAGATCCCAAGTACCTGAAAACCAGAACATTTGGGAAACTACAAGCCTAAAAGACAAAACTTGACAGGTTGAAAATTTGAAGTCGAAGAATTTGACAGTCTGAAGAATCTGAGATCTTGGCGAACATGAAAACCTGAAAGGCGAAATGTCAAAACCTGAAAACCTAAGACTCGAAACATGAGAGCCTGACAACCTAGATGCCTGAGATTCCAAATACGTATCTGAAAACCTACGAACAGCCTGAAAACCCAAAAATTTGAGATCCCAAGTACCTGAAAACCCGAATATTTGAAGCCTGAAACTTGACAGCCTGATTTTTTTTTACTTTTTTTTGTTTATTTAAAAAAATGTTATAAACAAATGAATTTTTCGGTTATATTTTTTTCTTAATTCTTTGAAATATACTGAAAAGAACCATGCATTGTTTGTTATGAGGAAAAAATTGTTTAGGTTCTTAAAATAACTATTGACGATAAGACAAGAACACTTAAACCCTTTTTATTCTCCGTTAATTAATGAACAAATTGAACCTGAAAACCTGAAAGACGGAACTTGAAAACCTGAAAATCTAAGAATCGAGAACCTGAGGGCCTGAAAACCAATATGCCTGAGAACCCAAATACGTACCTGAAAACCTACAAACAGCCTGAAAACCCAAAAAATGAAGATACAAGTATCTGAAAACCCGAATATTTGGGAAACTACAAGCCTAAAAGACAAAACTTGACAGGTTCAAAATTTGAAGTCGAAGAATTTGACAGTCTGAAGAATCTGAGATCTTGGAGAACATGAAAACCTGAAAGGCGAAATGTGAAAACCTGAAAATCTAAGACTCGAAACATGAGAGCCTGAAAACCTAGATGCCTGAGATCCCCAATACGTATCTGAAAACCTACGAACAGCCTGAAAACCCAAAAATTTGGGATCCCAAGTACCTGAAAACCCGAATTTTTGAGGCGTAAAACTTGACAGACTTAGTTTTTTTTTATTTGAAGCATTTCTTCGGTCGATTATAGAATGCGTAGCCAACACAGAACCAAAAAATTCATTTGTTTAAATTTTTTTTTCTAATATACAAATAAAAACGTGATTAATTTTAATATTTAGCAACAAGAAAAAATTGTTAATCAACAAAGGTGTTTTTTACCAATAAATTGTTTTTTAAGAAACGTTGTTTTTTTAAATAATTATTTCCATTACGGATTAGATTTTGAAAATCATAAGCCATGCATTTGTTTACAACAATATTTTAAACAACTGGAGTTAAAACTTCATTTTTGGAAGCCAAAATAACACATTGTAAAATTTCTGAAAACAGTGTAGAATTTCAATTGTGCGATACTTCAAGTTGGGTTAGTACCCGTAAAGTTATAATTTTTTTTTCTTTCTTTGAAGTAAGACAAACGCCCACAAACCTTAGAGGAGGGGTCAAGTTATATTTAGCTTTAGTTAGCCAGCTTGTTCATTAAACTCTGTGAGTGAAATGGACAAATACTCGTCAAAAAATTACATGCAAATAATCAATGAACCTGTGAAATTTCTACCGTGTATCTACAGGTGTACCTTATCAATGTCTTTCATTTAAAAAGCAAGAAGAAAGACTTGAAGCAAATTGAAAAGACTTGAAATATTTTGAAGGTACTTGAAGCGATATGAAATATTTTGAAAGCTCTTGAAGCGACTTGAAGAAACTTGAAGAGATTTAAAAGCACTTGAAATGTCTTGAAGCGACGTGAAATATATCAAAAGACTTGAAGCGACTTGAAAAGATTTAGAACAAATTGAAAAGACTTGAAATATTTTGAAGGGACTTGAGGCGATATAAAATATTTTGATAGGTCTTGAAGCGATTTAAAAGCACTTGAAATGTCTTGAAGCGACGTGAAATATGTTGAAAAGACTTGAAGCGACTTAAAAAATTTTTGAGCAAATTGAAACGACATGAAATGTTTTGAAGGGACTTGGTCCGACTTGAAAAGTTTTAAAAGGAATTGAAAAGACTTTAAAAAACTTGAAATGACTTAAAGAATCTTTAAGCGACCTGGGAACACTTCAAATATTTTGAAGGAATTGAAGCGACTGAAAAGCTTTCAAATGTCTTGAAAAGTCTTGAAACGACTTGAAGAGAGATGAAGCGACTTTGAGAAACTTGAAACAACAGATAAGGACTTTAAATGTTTTGAGAAGACTTGAAAGACTTGAAGCAAATTGAAAAGACTTGAAATATTTTGAAGGGACTTGGGGCGATATAAAATATATTGAAAGGTCTTGAAGCGACTTGAAAAAAACTTGAAGCGATTTAAAAGCACTTGAAATGTCTTGAAGCGACGTGAAATATGTTGAAAAGACTTGAAGCGATTAAAAAAAATTTTGAGCAAATTGAAACGACATGAAATGTTTTGAAGGGACTTGGTCCGACTTGAAAAGTTTTGAAAGGAATTGAAAAGACTTGAAATGACTTGAAGAATCTTAAAGCGACCTGGGAACACTTCAAATATTTTGAAGGAATTGAAGCGACTGAAAAGCTTTCAAATGTCTTGAAAAGTCTTGAAACGACTTGAAGAGAGATGAAGCGACTTTGAGAACTTTGAAAGGACAGATAAGGACTTTAAATGTTTTGAGACGACTTGAAAGACTTGAAGCAAATTGAAAAGACTTGAAATATTTTGAAGGGACTTGAGGCGATATAAAATATATTGAAAGGTCTTGAAGCGACTTGAAAAAAACTTGAAGCGATTTAAAAGCACTTGAAATGTCTTGAAGCGACGTGAAATATTTTGAAAAGACTTGAAGCGACTTGAAAAGATTTAGAGCGAAATGAAACGACATGAAATGTTTTGAAGAGACTTGGGCCGGCTTGGAAAGTTTTGAAAGGAGTTGAAGAGAATTGAAAAAACTTGAAGAGATTGGAAGCCACATGAAAAGTCTTGAAATACCTTGAAGCGACTTGAAAAGATTTGAAAAAATTATACAAATCGGTGCAGTACCCACTGTTTCATTTGCTTCAAACGATTCATGTTTAACGATTAAATATATATATCGCGCATGCCTGAGGTGGTCAAGAGTGGGAACGACCTGTCTTGAGCACTAGTCAGGTTAATTATGTTGTTGCCTATTCATAGTTTGTTAATGGTGCTTAAGATAAATTAGTATTATGAAGTCTTAGAAGCTGTTATATAGACATCCATAGCAGCATTGATATCACAAGATCTTCTACAAACTTCCAATCGATGCTTAACAAGAAGTTGTTAATGAGATCATTTTAATTGCAGTTTTTGAAATCATAAGTATCACAACGCACAAACTTCCAGACATCAAGCGCGATACAACTTCTTGCACTTGTTGCATACAACATTGTTCCTACGGCGATCACAAAGTCGCAGGTTGAGGGGCGTCGCCTCGAACCGAACAAAATTTAAAACAAAGCGATATCTTCCATCATGCGAACGTCCGATACCCTCCTTTGTCGTATTGTCGCCGCAAATCCTTTGATTTCCCCGAATTTTTGGCGCGTTAATTAAATCCGGCGCTCGCAGTAATGCCAAAGTTGTTTTTCATAACGCAGTAAGCCGTGACAGTTCGTCCGTTCCCACACGCGAGAATAAAATAAATTAAATCAATCAGAGACAAAGGGTTGGAATTACGTTCGGGCGGTGGGGGTGCAAAAAACGAAAATGAAACACATCCGCACACCCAGCGGAAAAAAATACGACGTAAAAAAAGCGAAATATATTTTCAATGTCTCGTATCAATTTAATTATAACGAACATGCAGCTTGTTTAAATGAATTTGCAATTGATGTGTGAAACCGAAGCCATGTGTTTAATTAAAAAATCCTTTGTTTTTAAGTTTAATAAGCACTCCAGTGACTAAACACGCCCCGTATTGAACTGCTATAGAACTCGCACGAATAATTCTAAATACAATTGGGAACGATGAATAAATAATTCTACTTTCATCGGAGTGGGGTCCTTCGTTTGTTCGTCCGTCCATTTTTATTCGCTGTGATGACGTGGGGGGGCGGGGGAAGAAGGGGGGAGCACACACGTACGTGCGGGGTTTCTTTCGATCAATTTTTAACGAAATTTTAATTGATGCTGGAAGTGGCAATTAATGAGAAATTACGGGGGTCCGAGCGGGAAAACAAACTCTTACGGAACGGGGAGGAGGTTTGGTGGAGGCGCCGGTCCTATTTGCAGAGGTGTGGCAAAAACCTTATTGGAAAATTGGGTATTTACATTGTACTAACTGACCCGACAATTTGCTCTTGAACAGAGCGCGAAACAAAACAAAAGTTAAAACAAATGTAATTTATTTTATTTTAATTTAGGCTGGAATGCCTTTATTCAGATTTTTGAGTTATTTTTCATCCCCGGAGCATAACGAACAAAACAAAAAAAAAAAAACAGATTTAACCAGCCATTTTTACTATGTAAATTAACCCTCCACCGCATACGTGGTAAAATTTCATTGCAATCGGTTCAGTGGATCCGGAGATTTCGTGAAGAGTGAGTCAGTCAGTTAGTGGTACTTGAGTTTTATATAAATATAGAATAGACTGGGCTAGTCCAACTAATAGGTTTTGAAAACATGGATTACAAAGAATGTGACAGATGAATGTACGGAGATGTTCAAAATTTGTGGGGAAAAGAAGATTTTTTTGAGGTTCTTGTCTATTTAGAAATTACTACCATTTTGGCACTGCCCAATGGTTTCAGCATTAGCATATACTATACATAGGAAACTGGTAGGTTTGTAGTATATGCTATACTATCTACAAGAATAATTATTTAATAATTTTCCAAGAATATTTAATCATTTCTCTCCATTGTGTCTTAATTACGGATGTGCGAGCTTTCTATCAAAAATTGGAAATTTTACTTTCCGGGAGCCCAACCGTGTGAGAATTTTTGATTTTGAAAGCTCCTACTTAAGTAGGTACTGTGTAAAGTGTCCGGAGTCGGTTTCCGACATTTAATTACTCATAATTTTTGTTAATGTATTTCAACTATCGAAATTCTAAGAGGATTGAAGAATCTGTGAAATCCACAAGTGCCGCAAAAATATAAAGCTCTGGAAATCTGAGCAAGCTGTATTTTTCACCGGAGCTTTATCCGGGAATTTTTAATCATTTATGTGCATTTTTAACCTTTTTGAATTTCAATTTCTTTCCATCACGGACGTGCGAGTCTTCTATCAAAAATTGAAAATTTTACTTTCCGGGAGCTCAACCGTGTGAGAATTTTTGATTTTGAAAGCTCGAACTTAAGTCCTTTGTAAAGTGCCCGGATTCGGTTTCCGACATTTAATTACTAATATTTTTTGTTAATGTGTTTATATTACCGAAATACAAAGTAGATTGAAGAATCTGTGAAATCCACAAGTGCCAGAAAAAGACAAAGCTGTGGAAATCTGACCAAACTGTATTTTTCACTGGAGCTTTCTCCGGGAATTTTTTAATCATTTCTGTGCATTTTGAAGCTTCCTGAGAATTTCAATCTGTTTTTATCACGAACGTGCGAGTTTTCTATCAAAAATTGGAAATTTTACTTTCCGGGAGCCCAACCGTGTGAGAATTTTTTGATTTTGAAAGCTCGTACTTAAGTACTGTGTAAAGTGTCCGGATTTGGTTTCCGACATTTAATTACTCATAGTTTTTGTTAATATCTTTAAATTACCGAAATACCATGTACGTAGATTGAAGAATCTGTGAAACTCACAAGTGCCCCAAAAAGATAAAGTTCTGGAAATCTGACCAAACTGTATTTTTCACCGGAGCTTTCTCCGGGAATTTTTTATCTTTTCTGTGCATTTTAAAACTTCCTGAATTTAAATCTGTTTCCATCACGGACGTGCTATCTTTTTATACCAAAAATGGTAATTTTACTTTCCGGGAGCCAAACCGTGTGAGAATTTTTGATTTTGAAAGCCCGTACTTAAGTACTGTGTAAAGTGCCCGGATTCGGTTTCCTACATTTAATTACTCATAGTTTTTTTTTATGTATTTCAACTATGGAAATTCTAAGAGAATTGAAGAATGTGTGAAATCCACTACTACCCCAAAATGATAAAGCTCTGGAAATCTGACCAAACTGTATTTTTCACCGGAGCTTTCTCCACAATTTTTAATCATTTATGTGCATTTTTAAACTTCCTGAATTTCAATTTGTTTTCATCACGGATGTGCGAGTTTTCTATCAAAAATTGGAAATTTTACTTTCCGGGAGCCCAACCGTGTGAGAATTTTTGATTTTGAAAGCTCGTACTTAAGTACTGTGTAAAGTGCCCGGATTCGGTTTCCTACATTTAATTACTAATAGTTTTCGTTAATGTGTTTCAATTACCGAAATTCCAAGAAAGTTTAAGAATCTGTGAAATCGACAAGTGCCCCAAAAAGATGAAGCTCTGGAAATCTGACCAAACTGTATTTTTCACCGGAGCTTTCTCCGGAAATTTTTAATCATTTATGTGCATTTTTAACCTTGCTGAATTTCAATTTGTTTTCATCACGGATGTGCGAGTTTTCTATCAAAAATCGGAAATTTTACTTTCCGGGAGCCCAACCTTGTGAGAATTTTTGAGTTTGAAAGCTCGTTCTTAAGTACTGTGTAAAGTGCCCGGATTCGGTTTCCGTCATTTAATTACTCATAGTTTTTGTTAATGTGCTTCAACTATCGAAATTCTAGCAAGATTGAAAAATCTGTGAAATCCACAAGTGCCCCAACAAGATAAAGTTCTGGAAATCTGACCAAACTGTATTTTTCACCGGAGCTTTCTCCGGGAATTTTTTATCTTTTCTGTGCATTTTAAAACTTCCTGAATTTCAATCTGTTTTCATCACGGACGTGCTATCTTTTTATACCAAAAATGGTAATTTTACTTTCCGGGAGCCACACCGTGTGAGAATTTTTGATTTTGAAAGCCCGTACTTAAGTACTGTGTAAAGTGCTCGGATTCGGTTTCCTACATTTAATTACTCATAGTTTTTTTTTATGTATTTCAACTATGGAAATTCTAAGAGGATTGAAGAATGTGTGAAATCCACTACTACCCCAAAATGATAAAGCTCTGGAAACCTGACCAAACTGTATTTTTCACCGGAGCTTTCTCCACAATTTTTAATCATTTATGTGCATTTTTAAACTTCCTGAATTTCAATTTGTTTTCATCACGGATGTGCGAGTTTTCTATCAAAAATTGGAAATTTTACTTTCCGGGAGCCCAACCGTGTGAGAATTTTTGATTTTGAAAGCTCGGACTTAAGTACTGTGTAAAGTGCCCGGATTCGGATTCCTACATTTAATTACTAATATTTTTCGTTAATGTGTTTCAATTACCGAAATTCCAAGAAGGTTTAAGAATCTGTGAAATCGACAAGTGCCCCAAAAAGATGAAGCTCTGGAAATCTGACCAAACTGTATTTTTCACCGGAGCTTTCTCCGGAAATTTTTAATCATTTATGTGCATTTTTAACCTTGCTGAATTTCAATTTGTTTTCATCACGGATGTGCGAGTTTTCTATCAAAAATCGGAAATTTTACTTTCCGGGAGCCCAACCTTGTGAGAATTTTTGAGTTTGAAAGCTCGTTCTTAAGTACTGTGTAAAGTGCCCGGATTCGGTTTCCGTCATTTAATTACTCATAGTTTTTGTTAATGTGCTTCAACTATCGAAATTCTAGCAAGATTGAAAAATCTGTGAAATCCACAAGTGCCCCAACAAGATAAAGCTCTGGAAATCACACCAAATTGTTTTTTTCACCCGAGTTTTCTCCGGAAACTTTTAATCATTTCGGTGCATTTTTAACCTTCATTAATTTCAATATGTTTTCATTGCGAACGTGCGAGCTTTTTATCGAAAATTGGAAATTTTACTTTCCGGGTGCCCAACCGTGTGAGAATTTTTGATTTTGAAAGCTCGCACTTAAGTACTGTGTAAAGTGCCCAGATTCGGTTTCCGACATTTAATTACTCATAGTTTTTGTTAATGTATTTCAATTATCGAAATTCTAAAAGGATTGAAGAATGTGTGAAATCCACAAGTGCCCCAAAAAGATAAAGCTCCGGAGATTTGACCAGACAGTATTTTTCACCGGAGCTTTCTTCGGAAACTTTTAATCATTTCGGTGCATTTTTAACCTTCATTAATTTCAATATGTTTTCATTGCGAACGTGCGAGCTTTCTATCAAAAATTGGAAATTTTACTTTCCGGGAGCCCAACCGTGTGAGAATTTTTGATTTTGAAAGCTCGTACTTAAGTACTGTGTAAAGTGCCCAGATTCGGTTTCCGACATTTAATTACTCATAGTTTTTGTTAATGTATTTCAATTATCGAAATTCTAAAAGGATTGAAGAATGTGTGAAATCCACAAGTGCCCCAAAAAGATAAAGCTCCGGAGATCTGACCAGACAGTATTTTTCACCGGAGCTTTCTCCGGAAACTTTTAATCATTTCGGTGCATTTTTAACCTTCATTAATTTCAATATGTTTTCATCACGTACGTGCGAGTTTTCTATCAAAAATTGGAAATTTTACTTTCCGGGAGCCCAAACGTGTGAGAATTTTTGATTTGGAAAGCTCGCACTTAAGTACTGTGTAAAGCGCCCAGATTCGGTTTCCGACATTTAATTACTCATAGTTTTTGTTCATGTGTTTCAACTATCGAAATTCTAAGAGGATTGAAGAATGTGTGAAATCCACAAGTGCCCCAAAACGATAAAGCTCCGGAAATCTCACCAGACAGTATTTTTCACCGGAGCTTTCTCCGGGAATTTTTAATCATTTATGTGCATTTTTAACCTTTTTAAATTTCAATTTCTTTCCATCACGGACGTGCGAGTCTTCTATCAAAAATTGAAAATTTTACTTTCCGGGAGCTCAACCGTGTGAGAATTTTTGATTTTGAAAGCTCGAACTTAAGTCCTTTGTAAAGTGCCCGGATTCGGTTTCCGACATTTAATTACTAATATTTTTTGTTAATGTGTTTATATTACCGAAATACAAAGTAGATTGAAGAATCTGTGAAATCCACAAGTGCCCCAAAAAGACAAAGCTGTGGAAATCTGACCAAACTGTATTTTCCACTGGAGCTTTCTCCGGGAATTTTTTAATCATTTCTGTGCATTTTGAAACTTCCTGAGAATTTCAATCTGTTTTTATCACGGACGTGCGAGTTTTCTATCAAAAATTGGAAATTTTACTTTCCGGGAGCCCAACCGTGTGAGAATTTTTTGATTTTGAAAGCTCGTACTTAAGTACTGTGTAAAGTGTCCGGATTTGGTTTCCGACATTTAATTACTCATAGTTTTTGTTAATATCTTTAAATTACCGAAATACCATGTACGTAGATTGAAGAATCTGTGAAATTCCCAAGTGCCCCAAAAAGATAAAGTTCTGGAAATCTGACCAAACTGTATTTTTCACCGGAGCTTTCTCCGGGAATTTTTTATCTTTTCTGTGCATTTTAAAACTTCCTGAATTTCAATCTGTTTCCATCACGGACGTGCTATCTTTTTATACCAAAAATGGTAATTTTACTTTCCGGGAGCCAAACCGTGTGAGAATTTTTGATTTTGAAAGCCCGTACTTAAGTACTGTGTAAAGTGCCCGGATTCGGTTTCCTACATTTAATTACTCATAGTTTTTTTTATGTATTTCAACTATGGAAATTCTAAGAGAATTGAAGAATGTGTGAAATCCACTACTACCCCAAAATGATAAAGCTCTGGAAATCTGACCAAACTGTATTTTTCACCGGAGCTTTCTCCACAATTTTTAATCATTTATGTGCATTTTTAAACTTCCTGAATTTCAATATGTTTTCATTGCGAACGTGCGAGCTTTCTATCAAAAATTGGAAATTTTACTTTCCGGGAGCCCAACCGTGTGAGAATTTTTTGATTTTGAAAGCTCGTACTTAAGTACTGTGTAAAGTGTCCGGATTTGGTTTCCGACATTTAATTACTCATAGTTTTTGTTAATATCTTTAAATTACCGAAATACCATGTACGTAGATTGAAGAATCTGTGAAATTCACAAGTGCCCCACAAAGATAAAGTTCTGGAAATCTGACCAAACTGTATTTTTCACCGGAGCTTTCTCCGGGAATTTTTTATCATTTCTGTGCATTTTAAAACTTCCTGAATTTCAATCTGTTTCCATCACGGACGTGCTATCTTTTTATACCAAAAATGGTAATTTTACTTTCCGGGAGCCAAACCGTGTGAGAATTTTTGATTTTGAATGCCCGTACTTAAGTACTGTGTAAAGTGCCCGGATTCGGTTTCCTACATTTAATTACTCATAGTTTTTTTTTATGTATTTCAACTATGGAAATTCTAAGAGGATTGAAGAATGTGTGAAATCCACTACTGCCCCAAAATGATAAAGCTCTGGAAATCTGACCAAACTGTATTTTTCACCGGAGCTTTCTCCACAATTTTTAATCATTTATGTGCATTTTTAAACTTCCTGAATTTCAATTTGTTTTCATCACGGATGTGCGAGTTTTCTATCAAAAATTGGAAATTTTACTTTCCGGGAGCCCAACCGTGTGAGAATTTTTGATTTTGAAAGCTCGTACTTAAGTACTGTGTAAAGTGCCCGGATTCGGTTTCCGTCATTTAATTACTCATAGTTTTTGTTAATGTGCTTCAACTATCGAAATTCTAGCAAGATTGAAAAATCTGTGAAATCCACAAGTGCCCCAACAAGATAAAGCTCTGGAAATCACACCAAATTGTTTTTTTCACCCGAGCTTTCTCCGGAAACTTTTAATCGTTTCGGTGCATTTTTAACCTTCATTAATTTCAATATGTTTTCATCCCGGACGTGCGAGTTTTCTATCAAAAATTGGAAATTTGACTTTCCGGGAGCCCAACCGTGTGAAAATTTTTGATTTTGAAAGCTCGCACTTAAGTACTGTGTAAAGTGCCCAGATTCGGTTTCCGACATTTAATTACTCATAGTTTTTGTTAATGTGTTTCAACTATCGAAATTCTAAGAGGATTGAAGAATGTGTGAAATCCACAAGTGTCCCAAAACGATAAAGCTCCGGAAATCTCACCAGACAGTATTTTTCACCGGAGCTTTCTCTGGGAATTTTTAATCATTTATGTGCATTTTTAACCTTTCTGAATTTCAATTTCTTTCCATCACGGACGTGCGAGTTTTCTATCAAAAATTGAAAATTTTACTTTCTGGGAGCTCAACCGTGTGAGAATTTTTGATTTTGAAAGCTCGAACTTAAGTCCTTTGTAAAGTGCCCGGATTCGGTTTCCGACATTTAATTACTAATATTTTTTGTTAATGTGTTTATATTACCGAAATACAAAGTAGATTGAAGAATCTGTGAAATAAACAAGTGCCCCAAAAAGACAAAGCTGTGGAAATCTGACCAAACTGTATTTTCCACTGGAGCTTTCTCCGGGAATTTTTTAATCATTTCTGTGCATTTTGAAACTTCCTGAGAATTTCAATCTGTTTTTATCACGGACGTGCGAGTTTTCTATCAAAAATTGGAAATTTTACTTTCCGGGAGCCCAACCGTGTGAGAATTTTTTGATTTTGAAAGCTCGTACTTAAGTACTGTGTAAAGTGTCCGGATTTGGTTTCCGACATTTAATTACTCATAGTTTTTGTTAATATCTTTAAATTACCGAAATACCATGTACGTAGATTGAAGAATCTGTGAAATTCCCAAGTGCCCCAAAAAGATAAAGTTCTGGAAATCTGACCAAACTGTATTTTTCACCGGAGCTTTCTCCGGGAATTTTTTATCTTTTCTGTGCATTTTAAAACTTCCTGAATTTCAATCTGTTTCCATCACGGACGTGCTATCTTTTTATACCAAAAATGGTAATTTTACTTTCCGGGAGCCAAACCGTGTGAGAATTTTTGATTTTGAAAGCCCGTACTTAAGTACTGTGTAAAGTGCCCGGATTCGGTTTCCTACATTTAATTACTCATAGTTTTTTTTATGTATTTCAACTATGGAAATTCTAAGAGAATTGAAGAATGTGTGAAATCCACTACTACCCCAAAATGATAAAGCTCTGGAAATCTGACCAAACTGTATTTTTCACCGGAGCTTTCTCCACAATTTTTAATCATTTATGTGCATTTTTAAACTTCCTGAATTTCAATTTGTTTTCATCACGGATGTGCGAGTTTACTATCAAAAATTGGAAATTTTACTTTCCGGGAGCCCAACCGTGTGAGAATTTTTGATTTTGAAAGCTCGTACTTAAGTACTGTGTAAAGTGCCCGGATTCGGTTTCCTACATTTAATTACTAATAGTTTTCGTTAATGTGTTTCAATTACCGAAATTCCAAGAAGGTTTAAGAATCTGTGAAATCGACAAGTGCCCCAAAAAGATGAAGCTCTGGAAATCTGACCAAACTGTATTTTTCACCGGAGCTTTCTCCGGAAATTTTTAATCATTTATGTGCATTTTTAACCTTGCTGAATCTTAATTTGTTTTCATCACGGATGTGCGAGTTTTCTATCAAAAATCGGAAATTTTACTTTCCGGGAGCCCAACCTTGTGAGAATTTTTGAGTTTGAAAGCTCGTTCTTAAGTACTGTGTAAAGTGCCCGGATTCGGTTTCCGTCATTTAATTACTCCTAGTTTTTGTTAATGTGCTTCAACTATCGAAATTCTAGCAAGATTGAAAAATCTGTGAAATCCACAAGTGCCCCAACAAGATAAAGCTCTGGAAATCACACCAAATTGTTTTTTTCACCCGAGTTTTCTCCGAAAACTTTTAATCATTTCGGTGCATTTTTAACCTTCATTAATTTCAATATGTTTTCATTGCGAACGTGCGAGCTTTCTATCAAAAATTGGAAATTTTACTTTCCGGGAGCCCAACCGTGTGAGAATTTTTGATTTTGAAAGCTCGTACTTAAGTACTGTGTAAAGTGCCCAGATTCGGTTTCCGACATTTAATTACTCATAGTTTTTGTTAATGTATTTCAATTATCGAAATTCTGAACGGATTGAAGAATGTGTGAAATCCACAAGTGCCCCAAAAAGATAAATCTCCGGAGATCTGACCAGACAGTATTTTTCACCGGAGCTTTCTTCGGAAACTTTTAATCATTTCGGTGCATTTTTAACCTTCATTAATTTCAATATGTTTTCATTGCAAACGTGCGAGCTTTCTATCAAAAATTGGAAATTTTACTTTCCGGGAGCCCAACCGTGTGAGAATTTTTGAGTTTGAAAGCTCGTTCTTAAGTACTGTGTAAAGTGCCCGGATTCGGTTTCCGTCATTTAATTACTCATAGTTTTTGTTAATGTGCTTCAACTATCGAAATTCTAGCAAGATTGAAAAATCTGTGAAATTCACAAGTGCCCCAACAAGATAAAGCTCTGGAAATCACACCAAATTGTTTTTTTCACCCGAGCTTTCTCCGGAAACTTTTAATCATTTCGGTGCATTTTTAACCTTCATTAATTTCAATATGTTTTCATTGCGAACGTGCGAGCTTTTTATCGAAAATTAGAAATTATACTTTCCGGGTGCCCAACCGTGTGAGAATTTTTGATTTTGAAAGCTCGTACTTAAGTACTGTGTAAAGTGCCCAGATTCGGTTTCCGACATTTAATTACTCATAGTCTTTGTTAATGTATTTCAATTATCGAAATTCTAAACGGATTGAAGAATATGTGAAATCCACAAGTGCCCCAAAAAGATAAATCTCCGGAGATCTGACCAGACAGTATTTTTCACCGGAGCTTTCTTCGGAAACTTTTAATCATTTCGGTGCATTTTTAACCTTCATTAATTTCAATTTCTTTTCATCACAAACGTGCAAGCTTTCTATCAAAAATTGGGAATTTCATTTTCCGGGAGCCCAACCGTGTGAATTTTTTTTTATCTTGAAAGCTCGTACTTAAGTACTGTGTAAAGTGCCCGGATTCGGTTTCCGACATTTAATTACTCATAGTTTTTGTTAATGTGTTTGAATTACCGAAATTCCAAGAGGATTGAAGAATCTGTGAAACCCACAAGTGTCCCAAAAAAGATAAAGCTCTGCAGCTTTTTCCGGGAATTTCAAAATCATTTCTGTGCATTTCAACACTTTCCGAAATTCAATTTGTTTTCATAACGGTAGTGCGAGCTTTCTAATTGTAGTTTCCGGGAGCCCAACTTTGAAAATTTTTGATTTTTAAAGCTCGTACTTAAGTACCGTGTAAAGGTACCGAAGGAAAAAGCCACGATGCCGCTAATCAAACTTTTCTTCTAAATACAGATTTGTGTTCAGGATCCTAATAAATTTATAGAAATTAAGAGTACAGTATGGAAATGTACAGGGTGATTTTAGAACGCGGTGAAAAATCCCCACTAATCGATTAAATAAAAACAAACTCTCCAGTACCAAATTTAGCACTATAATCTAATCAATTCCAAACCCCTTCATTAAAATCACCATCATCGTCCGTCCAGCCTCCCCATCATCCCTATTTTTTCGTCTCAAAGATAATGGAAAGAAAACACGCGATCCGTATTGACTCGGATGACGGACATGCACCACCGACCTTTAAATAAACGTAGATTTGTCTCGAGCTACGTAAATATTAATTACGACCGATCAAAAACATTGTCGGTTGTATTATTCGAATGCGAAAAATAAACGGATGTAATGATAACAAATGGACGTGTGTCTCCGCACATTGCCATTTTTCAAGTAGGCATTGTCCTGCAGGCGGCGAGTCTCATTATCCTGGGAAATATAGCGCTTCTGCCAGCAAAATATATTTTTAATTGATCGCCGCTGCGGGTTTTTTATTTGCGGGCGGTTGTGGCGATAAACAATTCGGGGGTTTTAGGTGAATGGGAGGTTATGAAACGCAATTCGACGTCGTGGCTCCCTTTGGGCACAAATCCGACTGCACATCCGTTGGAACGTCAGAAACGTGCCGGTGCCATTACGGTCTCCCATCATTTAAATTACATATTTAAATAGTTGTTTAGTCCAATTGTGCATATTAATTGTGTACATTTGATGTCATTTAACCGATGACTGCTTCAGCGCCCGCGATAATTATTATCGGACGAGGGTTGTTAATTGAACTTGAATCTGCCAAAAAATGTCCGCCGCGTTAATGACAAATGTTGCCACAAACGATCGTCGGAAATTCCCAAAAATGAATAAATCGCGGCAAAACCCCCTGATCCACTTAAGAAGTTGGACAACCTCCAGGTGCTCGACCGCGAAGTCGGGCGAGCAACAGCCCGTTATGGGTGTGCCATTTACCGGCACCCATCAATTATGAACGTAACGCTGGAGGTCGGCGAGCATTTATTTGTCGGAGAGGCGAGTGGCTCGGGGTAGTCGGTGGCAGAACTTCCCTTTTCAAACAGTCCTGCATTATGTAGGAATATATATTTCGCCGGCCCTCGTCGTGTATTAGCATTATTTACGCGTCTGTTGATCTAGAGATTATGCATACACGCTGACGGATAAAGATGATTGAGAATCACGTGATTGCAAATTGTGCTCGGCTACAAATGACGTCTAATTCTGTTCCAATTTGGCGCAGCGGGCAGTTTAATCAATAGACTTTATGTGTTGTAGTGTTTTGTTGGCCTCATCTTCAAGACAGTGGCGGGTTTCGCCGGTTTTTTCTAAACGGGACTCATTAAGAAGATCGTGAAGGATCTCTACACGACACTCAACGGAGCCACAAGAATATAGTTGCCGAAAGACTTTTTCTTTTCACATAGACCACCCCCGAAAAAACAACAAAATCTTAAATAAAACAAATCCAGTATTATTCCCAGCTTTACACTAGTCGTCACAATTAAAGGAATATTATTAATAGAATTGTACTAGCTGTCAGAACACTTGCAAGACTCGACATTAGCCCAGTGCTGCGAAAATTCGAAAAGTGCTGTCAACCCTTGTATCGAATATAAAATTATCTTCCCATTTTCTGTTTTTGCTTTTGAATCGTGCTTTTTTTCTAATAGATCAGGTTAATAATTTATAAATGGGTATATAGACAAGTGTTGCTGAAATGAAATATCAAAATTTCCTGGAATCCTGAAATTCTCCATCAAGTGACAAAAATTTTTAATGAATCTAGTAATTCTTCAGAAATATGAATTTCACAATAATTATAAATTTCAAAATTAAAAATGTGATGTGATGATATCTTAGAATTGTAGAATTTCATGATTTTGGATTCACAAAACTGCAGTCCAAGAATTCTCAAATCTAGAAATTCTGATATCTCGGTGGTTCAAAATCACAATCTGTAGGATCTTATGATTTTGGAATCTCAAATTCTCAAAGATTTTAAGATTACACGCTCCTGAAATCTGGAATCTGTAAATTCCCCAACAAGTAACAAAAAAATGGAATGAATTTAGTAATTCTTCAAAAATTGAAATTTCGCGATTATAAATTTCAAAATTGAGGCTCCGAACATGTAGTCTTAGAATTGTAGAATTTCATGATTTTGGATTCTCAACTCTTGGAATTCTGAAATCTCAAATTCCAAAATTTTCTGAGATCTCAAAATCTTCTAGAATCTTGAAATTCTCCATCAAGTAACAAAAAATTTGAATGAATCTAGTAATTCTACAGAAATCTGAATTTCACAATTATTATAAATTTCAAAATTGAGAAACTGTATGTAATTTTAGAATTGTAGAATTTCAAGATTTTGGATTCACAAATTTCTCAAATCTTGGTATTCTGAGATCTCAAATTCCCCAATGTTCCGAAATATCAAAATTTCCTGGAATCCTGAAATTCTCCATCAAGTAACAAAAAAATTTAATGAATCTAGTAATTCTTCAGAAATATGAATTTCACAATAATTATAAATTTTAAAATTGAAAATGTGATGTTCTTAGAATTGTAGAATTTCATGATTTTGCATTCACAAAATTCTCAAATATAGAAATTCTGATATCTCGGTGGTTCAAAATTACAATCTGTAGGATATTATGATTTTGGAATCTCAAATTCTCAAAGATTTTAAGATAACACGCTCCTCAAATTTGGAATCTTGAAATTCTCCATCAAGTAACAAAAAAATTGAATGAATCTAGTAATTCTACAGAAATCTGAATTTCACAATTATAAATTTCAAAATTCAGAAACTGAAAATGTAATCTTAGAATTGTACAATTTCAAGATTTTGGATTCACAAAATTCTCAAATCTTGGTATTCTGAGATCTCAAATTCCCCAATGTTCTGAAATATCAAAATTTTCTGGAATCCTGAAATTCTCCATCAAGTAACAAAAAAATTTAATGAATCTAGTAATTCTTCAGAAATATGAATTTCACAATAATTATAAATTTTAAAATTGAAAATGTGATGTTCTTAGAATTGTAGAATTTCATGATTTTGCATTAACAAAATTCTCAAATCTTAGTATTCTGAGATCTCAAATTCCCCAATGTTCTGAAATATCAAAATTTCCTGGAATCCTGAAATTCTCCATCAAGTAACAAAAAATTTTAATGAATCTAGTAATTCTTCAGAAATATGAATTTCACAATAATTATAAATTTCAAAATTGAAAACGTGATTTTCTTAGAATTGTAGAATTTCATGATTTTGCATTCACAAAATTCTCAAATCTAGAAATTCTGATATCTCGGTGGTTCAAAATCACAATCTGAAGGATCTTATGATTTTGGAATCTCACATTCTCTAAGATTTTAAGATTACACGATCCTCAAATTTGGAATCTGTAAATTCCCCAACAAGTACCAAAAAAATGGAATGAATTTAGTAATTCTTCAAAAATTGAAATTTCGCGATTATAAATTTCAAAATTGAGGCTCCGAACATGTAGTCTTAGAATTGTAGAATTTCATGATTTTGGATTCTCAAATCTTGGAATTCTGAAATCTCAAATTCCAAAATTTTCTGAAATCTCAAAATCTTCTAGAATCTTGAAATTCTCCATCAAGTAACAACAAATTTGAATGAATCTAGTAATTCTACAGAAATCTGAAATTCACAATTATTATAAATTTCAAAATTGAGAAACTGTTTGTAATTTTAGAATTGTAGAATTTCAAGATTTTGGATTCACAAAATTCTCAAATCTTGGTATTCTGAGATCTCAAATTCCCCAATGTTCTGAAATATCAAAATTTCCTGGAATCCTGAAATTCTCCATCAAGTAACAAAAAAATTTAATGAATCTAGTAATTCTTCAGAAATATGAATTTCACAATAATTATAAATTTTAAAATTGAAAATGTGATGTTCTTAGAATTGTAGAATTTCATGATTTTGCATTAACAAAATTCTCAAATCTTAGTATTCTGAGATCTCAAATTCCTAAATGTTCTGAAATATCAAAATTTCCTGGAATCCTGAAATTCTCCATCAAGTAACAAAAAATTTAATGAATCTAGTAGTTCTTCAGAAATATGAATTTCACAATAATTATAAATTTCAAAATTAAAAATGTGATGTTCTTAGAATTGTAGAATTTCATGATTTTGCATTCACAAAATTCTCAAATATAGAAATTCTGATATTTCGGTGGTTCGAAATCACAATCTGTAGGATCTTATGATTTTGGAATCTCAAATTCTCAAAGAGTTTAAGATTACACGCTCCTCAAATTTGGAATCTGTAAATTCCCCAACAAGTAACAAAAAAATTGAATGCAATTAAAAATTCTTCAAAAATTGAAATTTCGCGATTATAAATTTCAAAATTGAGGCTCCGAACATGTGGTCTTAGAATTGTAAAATTTCATGATTTTGAATTCTCAAATTTTGGAATTCTGAAATATCAAATTCCAAAATTTTCTGAAATCTCAAAATCTTCTGAAATCTTGAAATTCTCCATCAAGTAACAAAAAATTTGAATAAATCTAGTAATTCTACAGAAATCTGAATTTCACAATTATATATTTCAAAATTGGGAATCTGGAGTTATCTTAGAATAATTGTAGAATTATACATATGATTTTCCATTCTCAAAATTCTCAAATCCTGGAATTCTGAAATCTCGGTATTACAAAATCTCAATCTGTAGGATATTATGCCTTTGAAATCTCAAATTCCGAAATTTTCTGAAATCTCAAAATCTTCTGGAATCTTGAAATTCTCCATTAAGTAACAAAAAATTTGAATGAATCTAGTAATTCTACAGAAATCTGAATTTCAAAATTATAAATATTAAAATTGAGAAACTGAATATGTGATATTAGAATTGTAGAATTTCATGATTTTGCATTCACAAAATTCTCAAATCTAGAAATTCTGATATCTCGGTGGTTCAAAATCACAATCTGAAGGATCTTATGATTTTGGAATCTCAAATTCTCGAAGATTTTAAGATTACACGATCCTCAAATTTGGAATCTGTAAATTCCCCAACAAGTATCAAAAAAATGGAATGAATTTAGTAATTCTTCAAAAATTGAAATTTCGCGATTATAAATTTCAAAATTGAGGCTCCGAACATGTTGTCTTAGAATTGTAGAATTTCATGATTTTGGATTCTCAAATCTTGGAATACTAAAATCTCAAATTCCAAAATTTTCTGAAATCTCAAAATCTTCTAGAATCTTGAAATTCTCCATCAAGTAACAACAAATTTGAATGAATCTAGTAATTCTACAGAAATCTAAAATTCACAATTATTATAAATTTCAAAATTGAGAAACTGTTTGTAATTTTAGAATTGTAGAATTTCAAGATTTTGGATTCACAAAATTCTCAAATCTTGGTATTCTGAGATCTCAAATTCCCCAATGTTCTAAAATATCAAAATTTCCTGGAATCCTGAAATTCTCCATCAAGTAACAAAAAAATTTAATGAATCTAGTAATTCTTCAGAAATATGAATTTCACAATAAATATAAATTTTAAAATTGAAAATGTGATGTTCTTAGAATTGTAGAATTTCATGATTTTGCATTAACAAAATTCTCAAATCTTAGTATTCTGAGATCTCAAATTCCTAAATGTTCTGAAATATCAAAATTTCCTGGAATCCTGAAATTCTCCATCAAGTAACAAAAAATTTAATGAATCTAGTAGTTCTTCAGAAATATGAATTTCACAATAATTATAAATTTTAAAATTGAAAATGTGATGTTCTTAGAATTGTAGAATTTCATGATTTTGCATTAACAAAATTCTCAAATCTTAGTATTCTGAGATCTCAAATTCCTAAATGTTCTGAAATATCAAAATTTCCTGGAATCCTGAAATTCTCCATCAAGTAACAAAAAATTTAATGAATCTAGTAGTTCTTCAGAAATATGAATTTCACAATAATTATAAATTTCAAAATTAAAAATGTGATGTTCTTAGAATTGTAGAATTTCATGATTTTGCATTCACAAAATTCTCAAATCTAGAAATTCTGATATCTCGGTGGTTCAAAATCACAATCTGAAGGATCTTATGATTTTGGAATCTCAAATTCTCGAAGATTTTAAGATTACACGATCCTCAAATTTGGAATCTGTAAATTCCCCAACAAGTACCAAAAAAATGGAATGAATTTAGTAATTCTTCAAAAATTGAAATTTCGCGATTATAAATTTCAAAATTGAGGCTCCGAACATGTAGTCTTAGAATTGTAGAATTTCATGATTTTGGATTCTCAAATCTTGGAATACTAAAATCTCAAATTCCAAAATTTTCTGAAATCTCAAAATCTTCTAGAATCTTGAAATTCTCCATCAAGTAACAAAAAATTTGAATGAATCTAGTAATTCTACAGAAATCTGAATTTCACAATTATTATAAATTTCAAAATTGAGAAACTGTATGAAATTTTAGAATTGTAGAATTTCAAGATTTTGGATTCACAAAATTCTCAAATCTTGGTATTCTGAGATCTCAAATTCCCCAATGTTCTGAAATATCAAAATTTCCTGGAATCCTGAAATTCTCCATCAAGTAACAAAAAATTTAATGAATCTAGTAATTCTTCAGAAATATGAATTTCACAATAATTATAAATTTCAAGATTAAAAATGTGATGTTCTTAGAATTGTAGAATTTCATGATTTTGCATTCACAAAATTCTCAAATATAGAAATTCTGATATTTCGGTGGTTCGAAATCACAATCTGTAGGATCTTATGATTTTGGAATCTCAAATTCTCAAAGAGTTTAAGATTACACGCTCCTCAAATTTGGAATCTGTAAATTCCCCAACAAGTAACAAAAAAATTGAATGCAATTAAAAATTCTTCAAAAATTGAAATTTCGCGATTATAAATTTCAAAATTGAGGCTCCGAACATGTAGTCTTAGAATTGTAGAATTTCATGATTTTGGATTCTCAAATCTTGGAATACTAAAATCTCAAATTCCAAAATTTTCTGAAATCTCAAAATCTTCTAGAATCTTGAAATACTCCATCAAGTAACAAAAAATTTGAATGAATCTAGTAATTCTACAGAAATCTGAATTTCACAATTATTATAAATTTCAAAATTGAGAAACTATGAAATTTTAGAATTGTAGAATTTCAAGATTTTGGATTCACAAAATTCTCAAATCTTGGTATTCTGAGATCTCAAATTCCCCAATGTTCTGAAATATCAAAATTTCCTGGAATCCTGAAATTCTCCATCAAGTAACAAAAAATTTAATGAATCTAGTAATTCTTCAGAAATATGAATTTCACAATAATTATAAATTTCAAGATTAAAAATGTGATGTTCTTAGAATTGTAGAATTTCATGATTTTGCATTCACAAAATTCTCAAATATAGAAATTCTGATATTTCGGTGGTTCGAAATCACAATCTGTAGGATCTTATGATTTTGGAATCTCAAATTCTCAAAGAGTTTAAGATTACACGCTCCTCAAATTTGGAATCTGTAAATTCCCCAACAAGTAACAAAAAAATTGAATGCAATTAAAAATTCTTCAAAAATTGAAATTTCGCGATTATAAATTTCAAAATTGAGAATCTGAAGATGTAACCTTAGAATTGTAGAATTTTATGATTTTGGTTTCTCAAAATTCTCAAATCTTAAAATTCTGGGATCTCAAATTCCATAATGTTCTGAAATCTTAGAACCTCCTGGAATCTTGAAATTCTTCATCAAGTAACAAAGACTTTGAATGAATCTAGTAATTCTTCAGAAAAACGAATTTCACAATTATAAATTTCAAATTTGAGAATCTGAAGATGTTATCTTAGAATTGCAGAATTTCATAATTTTTGATTCTCAAAATTCTCAAATCTTGGAAATCTGAGATATCCGTGATTCAAAATCTCAGTCCGTAGGATCTTATGCTGTGGGAATCTCAAATTCACAAATTTTAAGAAATTGATAATCTTTTAGATTCTGAGATTATACGCCCCTCAAATTTGGAATTTGTAAATTCTCCATCAAGTAACAATGGGAATTTCACAATTATAAATTACAAAATTGAGAATCTGAACATGTAATCTTAGAATTGTAAAATTTTATGACTTTGGATTCACAAAATTCTCAGATCTTGGAATTCTGAGATCTCAAATTCCCAAATGTTCTGAAATCTCAAAATCTCCTGGAATGTTGAAATTCTCCATCAAGTAACAACAAATTTGAATGAATCTAGTAATTCTTCAGAGATATGAATTTAACAATTATAAATTTCAAATTTGAGAATCTGAAGATGTAATCTTAGAATTGTAGAATTTTATGATTTTGGATTCACAAAATTCTCAAATCTTAAAATTCTGGGATCTCAAATTCCATAATGTTCTGAAATCTTAGAACCTCCTGGAATCTTGAAATTCTTCATCAAGTAACAAAGACTTTGAATGAATCTAGTAATTCTTCAGAAAAACGAATTTCACAATTATAAATTTCAAATTTGAGAATCTGAAGATGTTATCTTAGAATTGCAGAATTTCATAATTTTTTATTCTCAAAATTCTCAAATCTTGGAAATCTGAGATATCCGTGATTCAAAATCTCAGTCCGTAGGATCTTATGCTGTGGGAATCTCAAATTCACAAATTTTAAGAAATTGATAATCTTTTAGATTCTGAGATTATACGCCCCTCAAATTTGGAATTTGTAAATTCTCCATCAAGTAACAATGGGAATTTCACAATTATAAATTACAAAATTGAGAATCTGAAGATGTAATCTTAGAATTGTAGAATTTTATGACTTTGAATTCACAAAATTCTCAGATCTTGGAATTCTGAGATCTCAAATTCCCAAATATTCTGAAATCTCAAAATCTCCTGGAATCTTGAAATTCTTCATCAAGTAACAAAAAATTTTAATGAATCTAGTAATTCTTCAGAGATATGAATTTAACAATTATAAATTTCAAATTTGAGAATCTGTAGATGTCATCTTAGAATTGTAGAATTTCATGATTTTGGATTCACAAAACTCTCAAATCTTGGAAATCTGATATCTCGGTGTTTCAAAATCTCAATTCGTAGGATCCGATGCTATGGGAATCCCAAAATCTTAAATCTTATGAAATCTGAAAATCTATAAGATTCTGGGATTACACGCTCCAATTTGGAATTGAGTAAATTCTTCATCAAGTAACAAAAAATTTGAATGAATCTTGTAATACTTCAGAAACAGGAATTTTACAATTATAAATTTCAGTATTGAAAATCTTAAGTTGCTATGTTAGAATTGTAGAATTTCATGAATTTGGATTCTCAAGATTCACAAATCTTGAAATGACTGAGATATTGGTGTTTCAAAATCTCAATCTGTAGGACCTTATGCTTTGGGAATCTCAAATTTTGTTAAATTATAATTAAGAGACTAGAAGAAGTAGATGCGATATGGTGCTTAAGTGGATGGAAAGGATGAATTTAGAGGTAACCTCAAACAAAACGTAATTCCGTTTGGCCTTTAGAATGCTCCTGCAACTTTTGAAAGATTCATGGAGACGGTGCTGAAAGAATAATCGTGGGAAACTTGCCAAGTGTATCTCGACCTTCTATAAGAAAGAGTCTCAACGAGCAACGGTTCCAAACCAAATCCCTGCGTGACCCCCTGCCTTACATCTTATTGTCAGTCCATATGTGTTCGTAATCAAGCAACAATAGTAAACTCAACTTATCGCATCTCACTTTCAAAGCCCTCTCCGCCACTGCCCGGGCGGCGTCGCTGCATAAATTGACCAAGTTCTGCAACACACAGCTACGAAACCGTATTCCTAATTCAATTCCGACTAAATATTTTAGAACCAATCGAATCCAAATATCTGACGAACTAATTAATTCTGAGCTGCTAAATGTTTAATCATCCCTGGCAAGGTCCAGATTGTAAATTATACATGATTGGCAAGGATAACGCAATTGTAAATTACAGCTGGACAAATAGCGTCTAATTCTGTTCTAATTAAATACAACAGACAGAATAATCAATATGGGCTCGAAAGGGGGCCGTCGTAATGAGTAAACCTACGGACGGACGAACGGAAAATGCAGACAATGCGCTTGAAAAATGGCATATCCGTTTATTATCGCAACATTCGTTTATTTGGCGTATTCGCGAACAATGTTTTTGATCGGTCGTAATTAATATTTACGTGCGCCGAGACGCACACACGTTGACGCATTATGGGGGTGATAACGGGAATTAAAGACAAAATGGTCTTTGTGGGGCAGAGCGATTAGCAATATTTTTGTTCAATTTTATAAGACACCACTGGTAAAAGCGATACTTCTTGGAAAGAAGAATAAACAAGAATAAACCACAAATAGCACAAAAAGAAAATTAAATAAACTAAAATGCAAAGCAACAAAAAATTGTTGATGCTTTTGGGAATCTGAATGAATTACCAATGTCTGAAGGCTTTTTTTCAATTCGTCTCCGGTTAATGTTTCAAAAATTGTAAGAAATTAACTACCAACTTATGATGATTTGCTTGACCATTTTCAAGTATCCTAGGGTATGTAGATTCCAAAAATTAATTCGGAAATCTGAATTCATTAGGAATTTCTGAGTGACTTTCTTAATTGCGTCTCTAGAAGTCAAAATCGTTGATATTTAAAAAAATGTCAAAAATTAACAACGGATCTCTGATAAGTTACTTGACAATTTTAAAGTCTGATAGTGTGTGTAGAATCTAAAAATTATCAATATACAGATATTTTTGGGAATCTGAATGAATTATGAATTTATGAGTTTTTTTTTTCAACATTTCCTCTAGTTTATGTTAAAAATTGTCAAAAACTTACAACGGTTTTCTGAAGAACTATTTGACAACTTCCAATTATCCTAGTGTATGTAGAATCCAAAAATTACTTCTATACGGTTTGTTTCGGAAACCTGAATTAATTAGGAATTTCTAAGTGTTTTTCCAATTTCGTCTAAAGGGGTCAAAATCATTGATGCTTCAAAAATTGTCAAAAAATAACGAGTTTCTAATAAATAACTTGACAATTTTAAAGTGTCCTGGTGTTAATGTAAGCTAAGAATAACCAGTAAAAAGCTCTTTTTGGGAATCTGAATGAATTACAAATTTATGAGTGTTTTTCTTCAATTTTGTTTCTCGTTAATGTTAAAAATTGTCAAAAATTTACAACGGTTTTCTGAAGAATTATTTGACAACTTCCTAGTCTCCTAGTGTATGTAGAATCCAAAAATTACTTCTATACAGTTTGTTTCGGAAATCTGAATTAATTAGGAATTTCTAAGTGTCTTTCCAATTTCGTCTCAAGAGGTCAAAATCGTTGATGCTTCAAAAATTGTCAAAAATTAACAACAAATTTCTGATAAATTACTTGACCATTTTAAAGTGTCCTAGTGTTTATGCAAGCTAAAAATAACCAGTATACAGCTCTTTTTTGGGAATCTGATTGAATTACGAATTTATGAGTGTTTTTCTTCAATTTTTGTTTCTCGTTAATGTTTAAAATTGTCAAAAACTTACAACGGTTTTCTGAAGAATTATTTGACAACCTCCAAGTATCCTAGTGTATGTAGAATCCAAAAATTACTTCTATACAGTTTGTTTCGGAAACCTTAATTAATTAGGAATTTATAACTGTCGTTCTAATTTCGTTTCTAGAGTTCACAATCGTTGATGCTTCAAAAATTGTCAAAAATTAACAACGAATTTCTGGAAAATTGCTTGACAATTTAAAGTTTTTTAGTGTATGTAGAATGGAAAAATTACGCCCATACATGTCGCTTGGGAAATCTGAACTAATTATTAATTGAGTGTCTTTTTCCAATTTCCTTTCTAGAGCTCAAAATCGTTGATATTTTGCAATCAAAGGAACCAAAATCCATCACAGGTACCTCCAACCTGACCCTTGTTTACCCGACATCTGCATAACACTCTCCGCATCTCCTGCACCAAAACGCGGCCCCGTGCAACATGGCCGACCGGAAACCAATCCACCAATCATTCGTTTTTTCGCGTTTTTTTTCGGGGACGGTGACAGTTGGCCGTCGGGGGCGGGAGGCAGAGGCGGCGGCGGCGGCGGCCGGCGGTCACTGTCACTCAGCCGCTAATGAGTAATGACTAACGAGTCTCGCGTGAAAATATGCAAATCAAATTGGAAGTCCTGTTTAATTATTCAATGTAACCTTCCCCGGGAAAAATGCACTAATACAATTTTTGATGTTGCCTGCATTGCGGGCCGTGTTTTTCTCCGGATCGGCTATTTGTTATGCGTCCGTTGAATTTTCATCCTTTTCCAGCGACGGAACGCATGAAAAAATCGCGCCGATGGATGAAAAATCGAACGGAAAATTGCCGGAGTGGCTAGTTGACCATTAATTATTGCGGTTCGTTGCTCGAAATCGGGGAGGAGGAACTGGTCCGGGTGATTTGGTCGGATGGTCGCGAGGGGGATTGTACCATGAAGACCATAAGAAGTATGGAATCGATAATCCCAGATCGTCTTCGTCTCGGTTACTGAACTGAAAAACGTTGTTTGTAGACAGTCCATTATTTGTTTCTATTCTTGTTTCTAGAAACCAAATATTTTAATAAAATAATCATAACGAGAATGAGTGCGAACTTGAGACACCAAATACCTGAAAACCTGAAAACTTAAGAACCCGAGGAACCTCGGAACCCGAATTTCATTCCAAAAATTTTCTCTCAAATTTTGTAAATAAAAAATACCTGGCTGCATTTTCGTTTCGAGAAGCCGGGGCAGTTCAACCCTCGCGCCCCGCCATTTTTCCATTTTCCTCCCCCGAATGAAATTCTAAAAGTATAGATTCATAATGAATATCCCCAAATGAATAATGCGTCCCGCCACCCGGGTGATGTAAATTTCAGAAATAATTAATTGCCCTTTTTTCCACATACAATATTGATATTCCTCTCTGATTTTCGCATGAAAAATTAAAAGCCCGTCGCCATTTTTCTGAATTTTGCATCGCATTACTTGGATAACATTTAAATAGTAACAAAATAATGCACTTTTCGCGTAAAATCGAAGCTGATGGCCGTGTGCCTTAAACTGCGTTCGCACGCTCTGTTTTATGCAACATTAAAATTTAAAATGCTAATTAATAGCGTCAAAACTCTCGGTAACAAGTTATTGGCAATTTGGCCATTTTTAATGAATGGCCCTCTGTTCGGACCGTTGTGCAACAGACATTTGCTTCTGTTCATTGATAAATCACGAGTTCCGGGATTTTGACGAGGTGACACTCGAGCAAAATCACCCTGTAGAGATAAAGACAGCCAAGAAGAAGTGCATACTTTCCAGGTCCGTGACGAGACGGCTCCGCGGCCCGAATTTCGTCGATCTGCATAATATCAGTAATGATCAAAATGCACATCACGTACCGACTGCCCGCCGCCCCCGCCGCGTCCCAGGCCGTCGCCGGGCGCCCGAACTCCAACTAAAACTTAATTATAATTAATTAATGCGACTGCTACTAAGTCTATAGGCTATATGCTATGTAATTAGAAACCTTTATATAAAATGAATACTGTTAATTAACGAACTAAAAGACATTATACACTGTTAGATTGCACGAATAACTTAAGTGGGAAAAACATTTTACGGAAACTTCGGCGAGTTCCGAGACGCCGCCGCCGCCGCCGAGCTGAATGAACTGCAATTATTCGAAACTAGACGAACGAGGAAACCACAATGGCGATGGAGGAGGTTGCGGACGGTGCAGAGATTCGTCTTCGCGTTTTCAGGTTTTCCCACTTCTGATCTTTTCAGGTTCGTTTAGGTTGTTTGCTTATCAAGTCGTCTGTCTTTCAGGATTTCAGGATTTGATGTTTCGTGCTTCTTTGATTTTCAGGTTTTCAGGTCCGTTCCTTGGGATCTCAGCTATTTACATTTTCAGGTTGTCAAGGTTTTCAGCTACTGACGTTTTTCAGACATACAGGTGCTGATGTTGTCAAAGTTATTTTCAGGTTCTGATGTTTCCAAATTATAAAATTTTAAGGTTTTCAGATACTCGGGTTTCTAGGTTTTCAGGTTTTCATGTTCCCTGTCTTTCAGACTTGCCAGTTCGGGTATTCAGATTCTCAAAATATCAGGTTTATAGGACCTACGTTTTCAGGTTGTTATTGAGTAATTGGTTTATTATAAAGACGACGTTTTTGTGGACTAGTACAAGCAGAAAGCAAAGAATAGCTGGAGTGCTTAAGTACCGCCCGGGTGAACAAAAAACTTAATCTAAAGGTAAGTCTAAAATAAAATAATTAATTATAGACACGTTCGTTCTCCAAAGTCACAGCTTCCTCGAGTTTTCAGGTTTTTCAAATCCCAGGTTTTCCAATTGTTATGTAATGTAAATATATAATTATTTGAAGATGCAAGCCGGATATGGTGGTCGCCTCGTTGTCGGTCCTGTTGGATTTTATGACGCTTTTAAGGTCTATGGATACAAATAGCCGACCATCGGGTTTAGGTTTCTCAAGTATTCAAGTTACGTTTCTCAAGTTCTCAGGTTACTCAAGGTTTCAAGTTTGGTTTTTCAGGTTTTTAGATTCTAAGGTTCTAAGTTCTTCAAAGTCTAAGATACTCCAAATTCTCTACATGTTGTTAAAAATTTCCAGCTATTTGTTTTCCCAAGCTTTTAGGTTTCCGAGAATCTCAGATCTTCAAATATTTCACTTCCTCAATTTTTTTCAGTTAGGCTTCTCAATTTTTCAGGTTCCCTAAGAATTCAAATCTGAGGTTTACTAAACTTTGAGGTATCCTAAAACCAAAACTCCTCAGGTTTCACAAGTTTTTAAATTCTTAGGTCCCTCGAGTTTATAGGTTCTTCAGATCTCAGGTTTTACAGTACCTCAAATTGACAGGTTCCCCAATTTGACAAGTTTTCTAAAATCTCAAAATCCCAGGTCCTGGTTACCCAAGGTCTCAAGTTCTCTAAGAACTCAAGTTCTTGAGGTTGCAGCTTCTTCAAGTTCTCAAATTCCTCCAGTTCTAAAGTTCTTAAATTGTCAGGTTCCTCAAGTTCTCAGGTTCCATAAGAGATCAGGTTTTTCAAAATTTTCAGTTTTCAGCTTCTGTTTCTAAGGTTCCGTTTCCTCGGGTTTTCAGGCTTCTTAAAATCCTAGGTTTTCCAACATTTCAGCTTCAATCAAATTCTGAGATTGTTAGTTAGATGTCCAAGGTTCTTAAGTTCCTGAAAGTCTGGGATTCTTTAAATTAAGTTTTTCAGGATGTGATCCTGAGATTGTTCAAATTCTCAGGTTCTTCTCATTCTCAAGTTTGGTTTCTCAGGTCCTTAAGTTCCTGAAAGTCTAAGATTCTCTAAATTAAGTTTTCCAGGATCACATGTTCCTCAAGTTCTCAGGTTTGCAAACATCTCAGATCTTCAAAGACTTAAGGTTTCTCAAATTTTCAAGTTTCAAGTTCTGAGGTTACTCAAGGTTTCAAGTTTGGTTTCTCAGGTTCTTAAGTTCTTAAAAGTCCTAGATACCCTAAATTCTCAACATTTCCAGGATCTCATGTTCTTAAAAATCTCAGGCTCTATGGTACCCCAAGTTCTCAGGTTCCCTAAGAATTCAAGTCTGAGGTTTGCTAAAATCAAAACCACTCAGGTTCCTTATGTTCTTAGATCCTTATAGTGATCAAGTTAGGTTTCTCAAGTTCTTAAATTCTTAAGTCCCTCAAGTTCGCAGGTTCCTTAAGATATAAGGTTTTCCAAGATTTGAGATTCCTCAAATTGTCAGGTTCCCCAATTTTATTTTAAGTTGTGTTTATCAAAGGTATTAGGTTCCAAAATTTCTCAAGATTCCTAAAATCTCAATTTCCCAGGTTCTTAGGATACACCTTCTTCAAGTTCTCAGATTTCTCAAGTTCTTAAATTCTTAGGTCCCTCAAGCTCGCAGGTTCCTTCAGATCTCAGTTTTACAATATTTGAGATTCCTCAAATTGTGAGGTTAACCCAATTATCAAGTATGTTTATAGAGGTAGCAGGTTCCCAATTTCTCAAGTTTTCTAAAATCTCAAATTCCCAGGTACTTAGGTTGCCCAAGAACTCAAGTTCTCTAAGATCTCAGGGTTCTGAGGTTGCAGCTTCTTCAAGTCCTCACATTTCTCCAGTTCTCAAGTTAGGTTGATCGGATTCTGAGCTTCCTCATGTTCTTAATTATCTTAAGTTCTTAAGTTGTCAGGTTCCCCAAGTTCACAGGTTCCATAATATATCAAGTTTTTCAAAATTTCAGGTTTCTTCAGTTTTCAAGTTAGGTTTCTATGGTTCCGTAAGTTCTCAAGTTCTCTAATTTCTAGAATCTCAGGTTTTCCAATATTTCAGGTTTTTCAAATTCTGAGATTATTCAAGATTCAAGATCTCAAGTTATTTTCGTTCTCAAGTTAGGTTTCCCGGATTCTTAGGTGCTTGAAAGTCTCGGAGTCTCTAAATGAAGTTTTCCAGGATTTAATTTTCCTCAAGTTCTCAGGTTTCTAAATATCTCAAATGATGTTGAAAGGTTTTAAGTTTCTCAAATATTCAATTTACGTTTCTCAAGTTCTCAGGTTATTCAAGGTTTCAACTTTGGTTTCTCAACATGTCCAGTATTTTATGTTCTTAAAAATTTCCAGCTATTTCATTCCCCAAGCTCTTAGGTTTGCAAGGATCTCAGATCTTCAAATATTTCAGGTTCCTCAAGTGTTTCTAGTTAGGCTTCTCAATTTCTCAGGTTCTCTAAGAACTCTAGTCTGAGGTTCACTAAACTCTGAGGTTTCCTAAAATCAAAACTTCTCAGGTTCGTTATGTTCTTAGATACCTATAGTTATCAAGTTAGGTTTCTCAAGTTCTTAAATTCTTAGGTCCCTCAAGTTCGCAGGTTCCTTCAGATATCAGGTTTTCCAAGATTTGAGATTTCTGAAATTGTCAGGTTCCACCAATTATGAAATATGTTTATCAAGGTAGCAGGTTCCCGAATTTCGCAAGTTTTCTAAAATCTCAAATTCCCAGGTAATTAGGCTGCCGAAGGTCTCAAGTAACCTAAGATTTGAAGGTTCAGAGGTTGGAGCTTCTTCAAGTTCTCAGATTTCAGGTTTCTTAAGTTTTTCCAGTTGGGCTTCTGAGGTTCACAAGTTCCCTAAGAACTCAAGTTTTTGTAGAGATAGATATATATTTTGTACTTGCATTTTAGAATTATGACTACAATTTGAATATTCTTCTCTTGGTTCTTAAGTTAGGTTAGTCAGGTTCTTAAGTTCCTCCAAGTCTCAGATTCTGTAAATTAAGTTTTCCAGGATCACATGTTCTCAGGTTTACAAACAACTCAGATCTTCAAATGATTTTAGGTTTCTCAAAATTTCAAGTTATGTTTCTCAAGTTCTCGGTTCACAAGGTTTGAAGTTTGTTTTATCAGGTTCATAGACTCAAGGTTCTTAAGTACCTCAAAGTCTTCAGATACCCTAAATTCCAAGATCTCATGTTCTCAAAAATTTCTGGTACGCCAAGTTCTCAGGTTTCCGGAGATCTCAAATCTTCAAATATTTCAGGTTCCTCAAGTTCCAGTTAGGCTTCTCAAATTTCCAGATTCCCTAAGAACTCAAGTGTTTGTAGAGACAGATATATTATTTTGTAGTTGCATCTTAGAAGTATGGCTACAATTTGAATATTCTTCTCTTAGTTCTATTGGTTCTCAAGTTAGGTTGGTCTCGTTCTTAAGTTCCTGCATTTTTAGGTTTCTCAAAATTTCAACCTATGTTTCTCAAGTTCTCGTTGCTCAATCAAGGTTTGAAATTTGGTAATTCAGGAACCTGAACCTCAAGTTTTTTCAGTTACGCTTCTCAAGTTCTCGGGTTCCCCATGAACTCAGGTCTGAGGTTCACTAAACTCTGAGGTTTCCTAAAATCAAAACTGCTCAGGTTCCTTATGTTCTTAGACACCTATATATATCTAGTTAGGTTTTACAAGTTCTTAAATTCTTAGGTCCCTCAAGTTCGTAGGTTTCTTCAGATCTCAGGTTTTACAATATTTGAGATTCTTCAAATTGTCAGGTTCTCTAAGATCTCAAGAATTTGCAGCTTCTTCAAGTTCTCAGATTTCTCCAGTTCTCAAGTTAGTTTGCTCAAGTTCTGAGGTTCCTCATGTTCCTACATTGTCAGGTTCCCCAAGTTCAAAGGTTCCATAAGATATCAGATTTTTCAAAATTACACGTTTCTTCAGTTTTCAGGTTACGTATGTCAGTTTCCGCAAGGTATCAGGTTCTTCAAGGTCACAGCTTCCTCGAGTTTTCAGGTTTCTTCAAATCCCAGGTTCTCCAGTATTTCAGGCTACAAATATTTCAGGTTGCTCAAGTGTTTCCAGTTAGGCTTCTCAAGTTCAAAGGTTCCCTAAGAACTCAAGTCTGAGGTTCACTAAACTCTGAGGTTTCCTAAAATCAAAACTCATCAGGTTCCTTATGTTCTTAGATACCTATTGTTATCTCAAGTTCTTAAATTCTTAGGTCCCTCAAGTTCAAATATCAGGTTTTACAATATTTGAGATACCTCAATATGACAGGTTCCCCAATTTCTCAAGTTTTCTAACATCTCAAATTCGCAGCTTCTTAGATTACCCAAGGTCTCAAGTTCCCTAAGATCTCAAGTTTTTGAGATTGCAACTTCTTCAAGTTCTCAGATTCGGCCAGTTCTCAAGTTAGGTTGCTCATGTTCTAAGATTGTCAGGTTCCATAAGATAACAGGGTTTTCAAAATTTCAGGTTCCTTTAGATTTCAGGTTATGTTTCGAAGGTTCTGTAAGTTCTCAAGTACTCTAAAGTCACAGTTTGCTCGAGTTTTTAGGTTCCCTTAAATGTCAGGTTTTCCAATATTTCAGGTATTTCAAACTCTAAGATTGTTCAAGTTCTCAGTTTTTTTGCGTTCTCAATCAGGTTGCTCAGGTGCTTAAGTTCCTGCAAGTCTCAGACTCTCTAAATTAAGTTTTCTAGTATTACTTGTTCCTAGGGGCCTCAAGCTCTCAGGTTTTCAAACAGCTCAGATCTTCAAAAATTTTAGTTTACTCACAATTTCAAATTATGTTTCTCAAGTTTTCAGGTTGCTGAAGGTTTCAAGTTTGGTGGCTCAGCTACTTAGTCTCTAAGGTTCGTAAGTTCCTCAAAGTCTCAGATACTCAATTTCAGGCTCTGGTTCCCCAAGTTCTCAGATCTTCAAATATTTCAGGATCCTCAAGTTTTTTCAGTTAGACTTTTCAAGTTCGCAGGTTCCATAAGAACTCAAGTTGTTGTAGAAACATATATATATATATATATATATATATATATATATATATATATATATATATATATATATATATATATATATATATATATATATATATATATATATATATATATATATATATATATATATATATATATATATATATATATATATATATATATATTTTGTACTTGCAACTTTGAATTATGACTATATTTTAAATATTCTCCTCTTAGTTCTCAAGTTACGTTGCTCAGGTTCTTAAGTTCCTGCAAGTCTCAGATTCTGTAAATTACGTTTTGCAGGATTACATGTTCTCAGGTTTTCAAAACAACTCAGATTTTCAAAGATTTCAGGTTTCTCAAAATTTCAAGTCATGTTTCTCAAGTTCTCGTTGCTCAAGGTTTGAAGTTAGGTTCTTAGACTCTAAGGTTCTCAAGTTCTTTAAAGTCTCGGATTCCCTAAATTCCAGGATCTCATGTTCTTAAAAATTTCAGGCTCTGGTTCCCCAAGTTCTCAGGTTTCGAAAAATCTCAGATATTCAAATATTTCAAGTTCCGCGAGTGTTTCCGGTTAGGCTGCTCAAGTTCTAAGGTTTCCTACGAACTCAAGTTTTTGTAGAGTCAAATATATGGTTTGTACTTTCATCTTAGAATTATGGCTATAATTTGACTAAGATCTCAAGTTAGGTTTCTCAGGTTCTTATGTTCCTGCAAGTCTCAGATTCTGTGAATTAAGTTGCAGGATTACATGTTCTCAGGTTTTCAAACAACTCAGATGTTCAAAGATTTCAGGTTTCTCAAATTTTCAAGTTTCAAGTTCTGAGGTTACTCAAGGTTTCAAGTTTGGTTTCTCAGGTTCTTAAGTTCTTAAAAGTCCTAGATACCCTAAATTCTCAACATTTCCAGAATCTCATGTTCTTAAAAATTTCAGGCTCTTTGGTACCCCAAGTTCTCAGATTCTCTAAGAAGTCTGAAGTTCGCTAAATTCTGAGGTTTCATAAAATCAAAACCCCTCAGGTTCCTTATGTTCTTAGATTCTTATAATTATCAACTTAGGTTTCTCAAGTTCTTAGGTATCTCAAGCTCGCAGGTTTCTTAAGATCTCAGGTTTTCCAAGATTTGAGATTCGTCAAATTATCAGGTTCCCCAATTTTATTTTAAGTGATTCTTATTGTATTGTATTGTATTGGATTGTTTTCATTTCAGTTTTGGTTTTCTTATCAAGGTATTAGGTTCCAAAATTTCTCAAGTTTACTAAAATCTCAATTTCCCAGGTTCTTAAGTTACCCAAGGTTTCAAGTTGTCTAAGATTTCAATGATCTGAGATTGCAGCTTCCCTAAGTTCTCAAATTCCGCAAGTTCTCAGGTTCCTTCAGATCTCAAGTTTTACAATATTTGGGATTCCTGAAATTGTCAGGTTCCACCAATTATTATCAAATATGTTTATCAAGGTAGCAGGTTCCCGAATTTCTCAAGTTTTCTAAAATCTCAAATTCTGAGCTTCTTCGAGTTCTCAGATTTCTCCAGTTTTCAAGTTAGATTGATCGGATTCTGAGGTTCCTCATGTTCTTAGATATCTGAAGTTCTTAGGTTGTCAGGTTCCCCAAGTTCACAGGTTCCATAATGTATCAGGTTTTTCAAAATTTCAGGTTTCGTCAGTTTCCAAGTTAGGTTTCTAAGGTTCCTAAAGTTTTCAGGTTTCTTAGAAACTCAGGTTTTTCAAATTCTGAGATTATTCAAGATTCAAGATCTCAAGTTAGGTTTCCCGGATTCTTAGGTGCTTGAAAGTCTCGGATTCTCTAAATTAAGTTTTCCAGGATCTAATGTTCCTCAACTTCTCAGGTTTCTAAACATCTCAAATGATGTTCAAAGGTTTTAGGTTTCTCAAATATTCAAGTTACGTTTCTCAAGTTCTCAGGTTACTCAAGGTTTCAACTTTGGTTTCTCAACGTCCAGCATTTCATGTTTTTAAAAATTTCCAGTGATTTGGTTCCCCAAGCTCTTAGGTTTCCAAGGATCTCAGATCTTCAAATATTTCAGGTTCCTCAAGTGTTTCCAGTTAGGCTTCTCAATTTCTCAGGTTTCCTAAGAACTCAAGTCTGAGGTTCACTACACTCTGAGGTTTCCTAAAATCAAAACTTCTCAGGTTCCTTATGTTCTTAGATACCTATAGTTATCAAGTTAGGTTCTTCAAGATCTTAAATTATTAGGTCCCTCGAGTTCTCAGGTTCTTTCAGATCTCACGTTTTCCAAGACTTGAGATTCCTGAAATTGTCAGGTTCCCTCAATTATCAAATATGTTTATCAAGGTACCAGGTTCCCCAATTTCTCAAGTTTTCAAGTTAGGTTGTCCAGGTTCTGAGGTTTCTCAAGTTCTTCAAAATTTGAGGTTTCTTTAGTTTTCAGGTTATGTTTCTAAGGTTCCGTAAGGTCTCAGGTCCTCCAAATTCACACAGTTTTCAGACTTCTTCGAACCCCAGGTTTTCCAATATTTCAGGTATTTCAAATTCTGAGATTGCTCAAGGTCTCAAGTTATTTTCGTTCTCAAGTTAGGTTGTTCAAGTTGTTAAGTTCCTGAAACGCTCACCTTCTCTAAATTAAGTTTTCCAGGATCACATGTTCCTAGGTTCTTCAAGTTTTCAGGTTTTCAAACAGCTGAGATCTTCATATATTTTGGGTTTCTCAAATGTTCATGTTATGTTTCTCAAGTTCTAAGGTTGCTCAAAATTTGACGATTGGTTTCTCAGGTTCTTAGACTCTAAGGTTCTTAAGTTCCTCGAAGTCTCAAATTCTCTAAATTAAGTTCTACAGGATTACATATTTACAGATTCCTCAACATTTCAGAGTTTCAAAGATTTTAGGTTTCTCAAATTTTCAAATTCTGTTTCTCAAGTTCTCGTTGCTCAAGGTTTGAAGTTTGGTTTCTCAGGTTCTTAGACTCTAAGGTTCGCAAGTTCCCCAAAGTCTCAAATTCTCTAAATTAAGTTCTCCAGGATCACGTGTTCATAAGTTCCTCAACATCTCAGAAATTCAAATAATTTAGGTTTCTCAAATTTTCAAGTTGTTTCGCAAGTTCCCAGGTTGCTAAAGGTTTGACGCTTGGTTTTTTAGGTTGTTACACTTTAAGGTTCGGAAGTTCCTCAAAGTCTCAAATTCTCTAAATTAAGTTCTCCAGGATCACAACTTCATAGGTTCCTCTACATCTCAGATCTTCAAAGATTTTAGGTTTCTCAAATTATCAAGTTGTGTTTCTCAAGTTCTCGGGTTCTTGAAGGTTTCACGTTTAGTTTCTCGGGTTGTTAGACTTTAATGTTCGTAAGTTCCCCAAAGTCTCAAATTCTCTAAATTAAGTTCTCCAGGATCACGTGTTCATAAGTTCCTCAACATATCAGAACTTCAAATATTTTATGTTTCTCAAATTTTCAAGTTGTGTTTCGCAAGTTCCTAGGTTGCTCAAGGTTTGACGTTTGGTTTCTCATGTTGTTAGACCTTAAGGTTCCGCAGTTCCCCAAAGTCTCAAATTCTCTAAATTAAGTTCTCCAGAATCACAAGTTCATAGGTTCCTCAATATCTCAGAGCTTAAAAAATTTTAGGTTTCTCAATGTTTCATGTTATGTTTCTCAAGTTGTCAGGTTGCTCAAGGTTTGACGTTTGGTATCTCGGGTTCTTAGAATCTAAGGTTCGTAAGTTCTTCAAAGTCTCAAATTCTCAAAATTAAGTTCTCCTGAATCGCATATTCATAGGTTCCCCAATTTCTCAGATTTTCAAAGATTGAAGGTTACTCAAATTTTTAAGTCGTCAGGTTGCTCAAGGTTTGACGTTTGATATCTCAGGTTCTTAGAATCTCAAAGTCTCAAATTCTCTAAATTAAGTTCTAGAAGATCACATATTCATAGGTTCCTCAACGTCTCAGAACTCAAAATATTTTAAGTTTCTCAAATTTTCAAGTTGTGTTTCGCAAGTTCCCAGGTTGCTCAAGATTTGAAGTTTGGTTTCTCAGGTTCTTAGATTCTAAGGTTCTCAAGTTCCTCAAAGTCTCAGATACCCTAAATTCTTACAAATTTCAGGCTTTGGTTCCCCAAGTTCTCAAATTTTCCGAAGATCTCAGATCTTCAAATATTTCAGGTTCCTCAATTTTTTTTCAGTTAGACTTCCCAAGTTCACAGATTCCCTAGGAACTGAAATGTCTGAGGTTCACTAAACTCTGAGGTTTCCTAAAATCAAAACTCATCAGGTTTTATGTTCTTAGATACCTATTGTTATCTCAAGTTCACAGATTCCTTCAAATCTCAGGTTTTACAATATTTGAGATACCTCAAATTGACAGGTTTCATAATTTCTCAAGTTTTCTAAAATCTCAAACTGGCAGCTTCTTAGGTTACCCAAGATCTCAAGTTCCCTAAGATCTCAAGTTTGTGAGGTTGCAACTTCTTCTAGTTCTCATGTTCCCAGGTTGCTCAAGGTTTGACGTTTGGTTTCTCAGGTTGTTAGACCTTAAGGTTCGGCAGTTCCCCAAAGTCTCAAATTCTCTAAATTAAGTTCTCCAAAATCACAAGTTCATAGGTTCCTCAACATCTTAGATCTTCAAAGATTTTAGGTTTCTCAAAGTTTCATGTTATGTTTCTCAAGTTGTCAGGTTGCTCAAGGTTTGACGTTTGGTATCTCGGGTTCTTAGAATCTAAGGTTCGTAAGTTCTTCAAAGTCTCAAATTCTCAAAATTAAGGTCTCCTGGATTACATATTCATAGGTTCCCCAATATCTCAGATTTTCAAAGATTGAAGGTTTCTCAAATTTTCAAGTTGTCAGGTTGCCCAAGGTTTGACGTTTGATATCTCAGGTTCTTAGAATCTCAAAGTCTCAAATTCTCTAAATTAAGTTCTACATGATCACATGTTCATAGGTTCCTCAACGTCTCAGAACTTCAAATATGTTAAGTTTCTCAAATTTTCAAGTTGTGTTTCGCAAGTTCCCAGGTTGCTCAAGGTTTGAAGTTTGGTTTCTCAGGTTCTTAGACTCTAAGGTTCTCAAGTTCCTCAAAGTCTCAGATACAATAAATTCTTACAAATTTCAGGCTTTGGTTCCCCAAGTTCTCAGGTTTTCCGAAGATCTCAGATCTTCAAATATTTCAGGTTCCTAATTTTTTTTTCAGTTAGACTTCCCAAGTTCACAGATTCCCTAGGAACTGAAATGTCTGAGGTTCACTAAACTCTGAGGTTTCCTAATATCAAAACTCATCAGATTCCTTATGTTCTTAGATACCCATTGTTATCTCAAGTTCTTAAATTCTTAGGTCCCCCAAGTTCAAATATCAAGTTTTACAATATTTGAGATACCTCAAATTGACAGGTGCCTTAATTTCTCAAGTTTTTTTAAATCTCAAATTCGCAGCTTCTTAGGTTACCCAATGTATCAAGTTCCCTAAGATCTCGAGTTTTTAAGGTTGCAAATTCTTCAAGTTCTCAGATTCGTCCAGTTCTCAAGTTAGGTTGCTCAGGTTCTGAGGTTGCTCAGGTGCTTAAGTTCCTGCAAGTCTCAGATTCTATAAATTAAGTTTTCCAGGATCACATGTTCTTAGATGCCTCAAGTTCTCAGGTTATCAAACAGCTCAGATCTTCAAATATTTTAGGTTACTCAAAATTTCAAATTATGTTTCTCAAGTTTTCAGGTTGCTCAAGGTTTCAAGTTTGGTGGCTCAGCTACTTAGTCTCTAAGGTTCGTAAGTTCCTCAAAGTCTCAGATACTTAATTTCAGGCTCTGGTTCCCCAAGTTCTCAGATCTTCAAATATTTCAGGAACCTCAAGTTTTTTCAGTTAGACTTCTCAAGTTCGCAGGTTCCATAAAAACTCAAGTTTTTGTAGAAACAGATATATATTTTGTACTTGCAACTTTGAATTATGGCGATATTTTAAATATTCCCCTCTTGGTTCTCAAGTTACGTTGCTCAGGTTCTTAAGTTCCTGCAAGTCTTAGATTCTGTAAATTAAGTTTTGCAGGATTACATGTTCTCAGGTTTTCAAAACAACTCAGATTTTCAAAGATTTCAGGTTTCTCAAAATTTCAAGTTATGTTTCTCAAGTTCTCGTTGCTTAACGTTTGAAGTTAGGTTCTTAGAGGTTCTCAAAGTCTTTAAAGTCTCAGATACCCTAAATTCCAGGATCTCATGTTCTTAAAAATTTCAGGCTCTGGTTCCCCAAGGTCTCAGGTTTCGAAAAATTTCAGATCTTCAAATATTGCAGGTTCCTCGAGTGTTTCCGGTTAGGCTGCTCAAGTTCTAAGGTTTCCTACGAACTCAAGTTTTTGTAGAGACAAATATATGGTTTGTACTTTCATCTTAGAATTATGGCTATAATTTGACTAAGTTCTCAAGTTAGGTTGCTCAGGTTCTTATGTTCCTGCAAGTCTCAGATTCTGTAAATTAAGTTTTGCAGTATTACATGTTCTCAGGTTTTCAAACAACTCAGATGTTCAAAGATTTCAGGTTTCTCAAAATTTCAAGTTCTCGTTGCTCAAGGTTTGAAGTAGGGTTTTAGACTCTAAGGTTCTCAAGTTCTTTAAAGTCTCGGATTCCCTAAATTCCAGGATCTCATGTTCTTAAAAATTTCAGGCTCTGGTTCCCCAAGTTCTCGGGTTTCGAAAGATCTCAGATCTTCAAATATTTCAAGTTCCTCGAGTGTTTCCGGTTAGGCGGCTCAAGTTCTAATTTTCGTACAAACTCAAGTTTTTGTAGAGACAAATATATGGTTTGTACTTTCATCTTAGAATTATGGCTATAATTTGACTAACTTCTCAAGTTAGGTTGCTCAGGTTCTTAAGTTCCGGCAAGTCTCAGATTCTGTAAATTAAGTTTTGCAGGATTACATGTTCTCAGGTTTTCAAACAACTCAAATGTTCAAAGATTTCAGGTTTCTCAAAATTTCAAGTTCTCGTTGCTCAAGGTTTGAAGTAGGGTTTTAGAGTCTAAGGTTCTCAAGTTCTTTAAAGTCTCGGATTCCCTAAATTCCAGGATCTCATGTTCTTAAAAATTTCAGGCTCTGGTTAACCAAGTTCTCAGGTTTCGAAAGATCTCAGATCTTCAAATATTTCAAGTTCCTCGAGTGTTTCCGGTTAGGCGGCTCAAGTTCTAATTTTCGTACAAACTCAAGTTTTTGTAGACAAATATATGGTTTGTACTTTCATCTTAGAATTATGGCTATAATTTGACTAAGTTCTCAAGTTAGGTTGCTCAGGTTCTTAAGTTCCGGCAAGTCTCAGATTCTGTGAATTAAGTTTTGCAGGATTACATGTTCTCAGGTTTTCAAACAACTCAAATGTTCAAAGATTTCAGGTTTCTCAAAATTTCGAATTATGTTTCTCAAGTTCTCGTTGCTCAAGGTTTGAAGTTAGGTTCTTAGACTCTAAGGTTCTCAAGTTCGTTCAAGTCTCGGATTCCCTAAATTCCAGGATCTCATGTTCTTAAAAATTTCAGGCTCTGGTTCCCCAAGTTCTCATGTTTCGAAAGATCTCAGATTCAGTTATACTTCTCAAGTTCTAAGAATCCTTACGAACACAAGTTTTTGTAGAGGCAAATATATATTTTGTACTTGCATCTTAGAATTATGGATATAATTTTAATTTTCTTCTCTTAGTTCTCAAGTTAGGTTGCTCAGGTTCTTAAGTTTCTGCAAGTCTTAGATTCTGTAAATTAAATTTTCCAGGATCACATGTTCTTAGATGCCTCAAGTTCTTAGGTTTTCAAACAGTTCAGATGTTGGTGGCTTTTAGGTTTCTCAAAATTTCAGTTATGTTTCTCAAGTTCTCAGGTTGCTCAAGGTTTTAAGTTTGGTTTCTCAAGTTCTTAAGTTCCCCAAAGTCTCAGATACTTTAATTTCCAGGATATCAACTGCTTAAAAATTTCAGGCTCCTCGATTCCCGAAGTATCAGAGCCTCAAATATTTCAGGTTCCTCAAGTTTTTGCAGTTAGGCTTCTCAAGTTCTCAGTCTCCCTAAGAACTCAAATTTTTGTAGACACAAATATATTTTATATTTTGTACTTGCAAGTTATAATTATGGTTACAATTTAAATTTTCTCTTCTTAGTTCTCAAGGTAGGTTCCTCAAGGTCTCAAATTCATTAAATTCTCTAATTTTCTAGAATCTCAGGTTCTTTCTCAAATGTTTCAGGTTAGAGCACTGAAAGTCCTGAAAAGCAAAAAATCACATTTCCGGTACGTAACTTCGCGGTATCACTTTTAAAGCGCGTGGCGGTCGCACATATTCAATGCAATCTTTACGTGCTCTATTATTAAGGACTTTTAATTAATTTAAAACCAATAATGCAGATGTTGATGCAGACGAAATGATATACCTACCAGTAGACCAAAAGAGACAATAAACGACTAGAAGCGAGTAGAAGTAAAAGTCATTTGCCTAGATGAGTATGAAATTGTCTGACAAGACAAAACGACGAAAACGAAAAGTCAAAGAGACCCCCAATTGGCAAAAAAGACAAAGAATGAATAAAATCACAAAGAGGCAAACTGAGAGCAAGAGGTACAAATGGGCAAAAAATGAATGAGACGATTAGAAAAAAAGACAAAACGAGGAAAACGAAGTAGACTATAAGAGAAGGCGATAAGCCTAAAAATAAGATTTCTTTGATCTTCTGATTAATAGGTAAATGTATTTTTCTTCTTGGTCCGTCTTCCCACCTCTCGGCATCCAAACGTCATTTCCACCGCCTCCGAAAACGAATCGAATTCACAGATTCACAGACAATAACAGCAAGCGCAGAGTGACAGTCCGTCGTAACCCCCATAATCCGACCTCGCAACCCTCCAGTCGTCCGTTAAAAACTTGTTAACAGTATCGAAACGAGCCGAGAGTGGCGTTCGCGAGGAGAGCGAGAGCGGGCCGATGCCGTTGCCGTAGCTCCATTCGTTCCTGGAACTGTAATCTTATTAAATTTACATATTAATCAACGGATTTTAATTATACCGTCCCCTCGCCCCTCTGCCCTGCCACTGAGCACAACGCGTCGTCGTAATTTACATTAATCCAATAATTGCATGGAGGTTTGCTAATTAGAAATTCAAATGAGGTGGTGCTCGCACAGAACGAGGACTATGTGCCAGCCACCCCTTTGGACCCCCGGCTTCACCCTTTCAGCCGCCCCTTCGGCCGCTCTTTACCCACCCCTCCCTACTCGACGACTTGCGATTACAGTCCGAATTCGATCGATTTTCTATTGCATAACTAAGCGGCTCGTTGCTCGCGTTTCTCTTGTTCTTGCGGCGATTGCGGCGTGCCCGCGGCTTCTGGACGTCTTCGGCGAGGCGGCGAGGGCCGAAATTTTCTCGAAGGTGGTTCCAGAATCGACACATAAACAAGAAACTGACGCCTATTACAGATCGATTTACTGGCGGACAACTAAACGACTCGCTGCTCTCATTTGTCTTGTTCTTATGGTAATAGCGCCGTGCTTGCTGTTTATTGCCGCCTACGCGATAACTCAGACGCTCGCTTGTAACATTTCGCATTGCGTAGACACCTCGATATTCCGACAGCTGCACCTTGGTCCGCCGGCTACCAGCACGTTGCAGAAAAAGGCGAGGGCATTATTCATTACGGGTGGCTCCGTTTTGCCGGATTGCGAAACGCTTCCGTCTGAAAGTGTGCGGATTGGGGTAGGCTGTGACGATCGAAATTTACTACTATCAGAAATTAAAATCTTCATACTAACAAAAAAAACAGAGAAGAGAAAATAAGCCCCAGCCTTAGAAAAAAACTTAACGTTTTCACAACGAGTAAAACATGCGAGAACCCACAGATCAGCATGTTAAGCAACCTGTTAGAATTATTGATAATAGGATACATGTGAACAGCGCAATTATCATTTTGCCATTAGTAGAGAAATATGTTAATAATTAGGATAATTAAAACAATTTTGTTCTGATTTGGTGTTTGTTATTGCATCCGATTTAGCGGACAATAATTAATAGCGGTGTTTCAACATTCCCTGATGGTTTTACAGCAATTTATGTTTCCTCTACATGGACCTTTATTCTCTAATCACAAGAATAATATTAGCGAATAACCGTGATTTTCGGGATTTGGGTCCGATTGTCGTCGTAAAAAATTGGTAAATTTTAGTAGTATCTGTATCGTTAAAAAAAATGTAGGTATCTTTCCTAAAAATGTGAGTTCTGGGGCGATACTCGAGAAAATATTGTATGCAACACGTACACTACTTGCCGTGTTTTTTTCTGGCCCTGAGCTGGTTCATTTTTGACCTTTTTCTCATTCTTTAAGTACTTTCATATTATTCTGCTTTCTTTTCTATCTATGTATGTTCCCCTTTCGGTTCCTGTATTTCCGTTATAGTGTTTCTGATTTTCATTGTCTTCCGTAATTGATCTTTGTGTCATTTTCCTATTGTTCGCAGTTTCTACTTTGCGTTCGTGCTGAGGCTATTACGATACGCTTTTGGGTGTCATAATAGACAAAAGCGGTGTTATAATAATTACACTAAAAATACTATAATTTCTTTTTTTAATATTGGTAATCTCTCTGTCTGAACTTGGCAATCCTAACCTATACTTTGCTGGTAACACTTGTCGCCTTCTTGGCGCATTGGTGTAGGACGGCGTCTGTAGGTTTTACATGTCCTGGATGGCTCGCCTTGACTTTGTGTGTGGACGCCGTCGGGAAGGTTTTTATATAAGTATAAGACAACATTGTGGCGTTGCAGCTCAAAATACATACGGTAGGAAAATGTTTTTGGAGATCGTAGAGAACGTGTTCTCCTTCTGCCAATTTTCAAATTGGGCGTAATTGTTGTAAATTTGATTATTTTGTATAAAAAGTGGCAAAGTAGAAAAAATACTGTATGATCACTCGTTTATAAGGCATTTTGTCGCACTTACTCTTTTAGGACACTTCTCGCTACACTCGTCGTGCCCTAAACCCGTCCGTGCGACAAAATGCTTCTTATAAAACTCGTATCATAATATACTAATTTGGTACTATATATTAATGAGATATGATGACATTTTCTCTATGGTTTAACAATTTTGTTCTCGTCTTTAGCGTTCTTTCTGTCTTCCAGGACTGTCTAACTATGGGTCTTTCTCTCGACGTTGTTTGTATCTTGATCTCAATTTTTCCGATTCATTCTAAATCTTTACTTAAAACACTGGGAGTCAGTCATAGCAGTAAACCTACTAGAGACTACCACCACCAATAAAATGTATGTAAAACAATAAAATAAACTGTGAAGAAATTAAAATCAACCTTAAACTAGGCAATAATTTAAATTGAAGAAACCTGAGAACCTGAAAGAACTAACTTGTAAACTTGTAAAATCTAAAATTTAGTAACATTAGAACTTGATCACCTGGATACAATGAAAACATCAGAACCTCAAAAACATCAAAAACTTTGGTTGTTGGTGGAGTTGGCACCTAAATCAAGTAAAACTTGAGAATTTAAGGAATTTGTAATTTTAAGGAACAGAAGGAACTAAAAAAAATAAACTCAGAAACCTAACTTGAACGGAAGAGAGAACTTGAAGAATCTGAAAACATTTTCGAAAACTTGAGATCCTATGGAAAACGACTACTTGAAGAAATTATCTTGTGAACTGGTATAGCATGAGAACTTGAACAGCTTGAAAATTTTAAGAACCTGAAATCTTAGCAAATCTGAGAACTTGAAAAACTAAATTGTGACCTGGAAGAACTTGAGAACTTCAGCAACTTAAGAATCTGAAATACCTGAAATCTTCCAAAATCTGACGTCCTTGAGACTTGAGAGAAACCTGAGAACTTAGTCAACCTCATACCTTGAAGAATTAATTTGAGAACTGGAAGAATCTGAGAACTTGAGCAAATTGAGAATCTGAAAAACCCAAGATCCTAAGGAAACTGAGAATTTGAAAAAACTAACTTGTGAATTGGAAGACCCTGAGAACTTGAGTAACGTGAAAATAATTTGAAGAACCCGAAATCTTCGAAAGCCTGAGATCCTCAGGAACCAGAGAACTCGAGTAACCTATGAACATGAGAACTTAAAACAACTAACTTGTGGACTGGAAGAACCTGAGAACCTGAGCAAATTGGGAATTTGAAGAACCTAAAATCTTCGAAAACCTGAGATCCTATGGAACCTGAGAACTTGGAAAAACCAACTTGAGAAAAAAAAATTGTGACATGGAAAAATTGATTAAAAGTAATAAACAGAAGGAACCAAAAAAGAAATAAAAATCTGAGAAACCTAACTTGACTGGAAGAACCTGAGAACTAGAATCTGAAAACATTTTCGAAAACCTAAGATCCTATGGAAAATGACAACTTGAAGAAATTAACTTGTGCACTGGTATAATAGCATGAGAACTTGAACAGCTTGAGAATTTGAAGAACCTTAAATCTAAACAAATCTGAGAACTTGAAAAACTAAATTGTGATTTGGAAGAACCTGAGAACTTGATCAACTTGAGAATCTGAAGTCCTCGAAAAATTAGATCCTAAAGAACTTGAGATCTCGACTAACCTATGAACCTGAGAACTTGAGAAAACTAACTTGTGAATTGGAGGAACCTGAGAACATGAAAAAAAAAATTGTGGCATGGAAAAATTGATTAAAAGTAGTAAACAGAAGGAACTAAAAAAAATCTGAGGAACCTAACTTGACTGGAAGAACCTGAGCAACTTGAGAACCTGAAGAATCTGAAAACATTTTCGAAAACCTGAGATTCTATGGAAAATGAGAAATTGAAGAAATTAACTTGTGAACTGGTATAGCATGAGAACTTGAACAGCTTCAGAATTTAAAGAACCTGAAATCTTAGCAAATCTGAGAACTTGAAAAACTAAACTGTAATATGGAAAAACATGAGAACTTGAGCAACTTGAGAATATGAAGAACCTGAAGTCTTCGAAAACCTAGATCCTAAAGAACTTGAGATCTCGAGTAACCTATGAACCTGAGAACTTGAGAAAACTAATTTGTGAACTGGGAGAATCTGAAAACTTGATAATTTTAAGAACTTGAAATCTTAGAAAACCTGAGAACTTGAAAAAAGTAATCTGTGAACTGAAAGAACCTGAGAATTTGAGCAACTTGAAATTTTGAAGAACCTGAAATTTTCGAAAACCTGAGAGCTCGAGTAACCTATTATGAACCTGAGAACCATACAGAATACTAACTTGTGAACTTGAGAAAGCGGCTAACCTATATGAACCTGAGAACTTGTGAACTGGAAGAATCTGAGAACTTGACGAACTTGAGAATCTGAGAAACCCGAGATCCTAAAGAACCTGAGAATTTGAAAAAACTAACTTGTGAATTGGAGCAAACTGAGAACTTGAGTTATTTGAGAATTCGAGTAACCTGTAAACCTGAGAACTTGAGAAAACTAAATTGTGAAATGGAAGAACATGAGAACTTGAACAAATTGAGAAGCTGAAGAACCCGAGATCCTAAGGAACCTGAGAACTCGCGTAACCTGTGAACCTGAGAACTTGAGAAAAAAAAAGTGAAATGCAAAAACTGATTAAAAGTAGTAAACAGAAGGAACTAAAAAAATAAAAATCTTCGAAAACCTGAGATCCTATGGAAAATGAGAAATTAACTTAAACTGGTACAGCATGAGAACTTGAACAGTTTGAGAATTTGAAGAACCTGAAATCGTCGAAAACTTGCCCTCTTAAGGAACTTGAGACTTGAGATTTTAGAAAACCTGAGAACTTAGTCAACCTCAGACCTTGAAAAACTAATTTTTGAAATGGAAGAATATGAGAACTTGAGCAACTTGAGAATCTGAAGAACCCGAGATCCTAAGGAACCTGAGAATTTGAAAAAACTAACTTTTGAATTGAAGGAACCTGAGAACATCAGCAAGTTGAGAACTTGGAGAACCTGAATTCTTCGAAAACCTGAGAATTCGAGTACTTTATGAACTTGAGAACTTGAGCAAATTGAAAATCTGAAGAACATGAAATCGTCGAAAACCTGACATCTTAAAGAACTTGAGACATGAGATTTTAGAAAACCTGAGAACTTAGTCAACCTCAGACCTTGAAGAACTAATTTGCGAACTGTAAAAATCTGAGAACTTGAGCAACTTGTGAACTGGAAGACCCTGAGAACTTGAACAGCTTAAGAACTTAAGGAATCTGAAATCTTCGAAAACCTGAGATCCTCAGAAACCTGAGAACTTGAGTAACATAATTATGAACCTGAGAAATTGAAAAAACTAATTTGTAAACTTGAAGAACCTGAGAACCTGAGCAACTTGAGAATTTGAAGAACCTGAAATCTTATAAAACCTGACAACTTGTAAAAAACAAATTGCGATTTGGAAGAACCTGAGAACTTGAGATCTGAAGAACCTAAAATCTTCGAAAACCTGACAAGATAAGGAACCTAAAAATTCTAGTAATCTCTGAACCTGAGAACATGAGAACTTGAGTAGGTAACGTGAAAATTTGAAGAACCCGAAATCTTCGAAAACGTGAAATCCTAAGGAACCTGAGAACTCGAGTAACCTATGAACCTCAGACCATGAAGAAGTAATCTGTGTACTGGAAGAAACTGAAAACTTGAGCAACTTGAGAATCTGAAGAACCCGAGAACCTAAGAAACCTGAAAATTTGAAAAAATTAAATTTTGAATTGGAGGAACCTGAGGACTTGAGCAATTTGAGAATCCGAAGAACCTGAAATCTTCGAAAACCTGAGAATTCGAGTAACCTCTGAACCTGAGAACATGAGAAAACTAATTTGTGAAATGGAAGAACCTGAGAACTTGAGCAACTTGAGAATCTGAAAACCTTGAGTTCCTAAGGAACATGAGAGTTTGAAAAAAGTGACTTATGAATCTGAAGAACCCGAAATCTTCGAAAATCTGCGATCCTAAAGAACTTGAGAATGCTACTAACCTATGAACCTGAGAACTTGAGAAAACTGACCTGTGAACTGGAAAACCTGAGAACTTGAGCAAATTGAGAATCTGAAAAAACTGAGATCCTAAGGAACCTAAGAACTTGAGTAACCTATGAACCTGAGAACTTGAGAAAACTAATTTGTGAACTGAGAGAATCTGAGAACTCGATGATTTGAGGAACTTGAAATCTTAGGATACCTGAGAACTTGAAAAACGTAATTTGTGAACTGAAGGAACCTGAGAATTTGACCAACTTGAGATTTTGAAGAACCTGAAATTTTCGAAAACCTGCCATCGCAAGGAACCTGAGAACTCGAGTAACCTATTATAAACCTGAGAACCATACAGAATACTAACTTGTGAACTTGAGAACGCGACTAACCTATAGACCTGAGAGCTTGTGAACTGGAAGAATCTGAGAACTTGACGAACTTGAGAATCTGAAGAACCCGAGATCCTAAAGAAGCTGAGAATTTGAAAAAACTAACTTGCAGGAACCTGAGAACTTGAGTTATTTGAGAATTCGAGTAACCTATAAACCTGAGAACTTCAGAAAACTGATTTGTAAAATGGAAGAACCTGAGGAACTTGAGCAAATTGAGGATCTGAAGAACTCGAGATCCTAAGGAACCTGAAAACTCGAGTAACCTATTATGAACCTGAGAACTTGAGAAAAAAAAATGTGAAATGGAAGAACCTGAGAATTTGAGTAAAGTGAGAATAATTTGAAGAACCCGAAATCTTCGAAAGCCTGAGATCCTAAGGAACCAGAGAACTCAAGTAACCTATGAACATGAGAACTTGAAAAAATTAATTTGTGAACTGGAAGAACCTGACAACCTGAGCAAAATGGAAATTTGAAGAACCTGAAATCCTCGAAAACCTGAGATCCTATGGAACCTGAGAACTTGAAAAAACTAACTTGGGAACTGAAAGAACCTGAGAATTTAATCAACTTGAGATTTTGAAGAACCTGAAATGTTCTAAAACATGGGATCATAAGGAACTTGAGGAATCGAGTAACCTATTATGAACCTGAGAACTATACAGAATACTAACTTGTGAACTTGAGAACGCGACTAACCTACGAACCTGAGAACTTGAGTTATTTTAGAATTTGAGTAACCTATAAACCTGAGAACTTGAGAAAACTAATTTGTGAAATGGAAGAACCTGAGAACTTGAGCAAATTGAAGATCTGAAGAAACCGAGATCCTAAAGAACCTGAGAACTCGAGTAACCTATTATGAACCTGAGAACTTGAGAAAAAAAAAGTGAAATGGAAGAACTTGAGAATTTGAGTAACATGAGAATAATTTGTAGAACCCGAAATCTTCGAAAGCCTGAGATCCTAAGGAACCAGAGAACTCGAGTAACCTATGAACATGAGAACTTGAAAAAACTAACTTGGGAACTGAAAGAATCTGAGAATTTGATCAACTTGAGATTTTGAAGAACCTGAAATGTTCGAAAACATGAGATCCCAAGGAACTTGAGAACTCGGGTAACCTATTATGAACCTGAGAACTATACAGAATACTAACTTGTGAACTTGAGAACGCGATAAACCTACGAACCTGAGAACTTAAGAAAACTAACTTGTGAACTGGAAGAACCTGAGAACTTGAGTAACTTGAGAATTTGAAAAACCTGAAATCTTCGAAAATCTGATTTGAGACTAATCTGACATCCCAAGGAACTTGAGACTTGAGATTTTAGAAAACCTGAGAACGTAGTCAACCTCAGACCTTGAAAAACTAATTTTTGAACTGGAAGAATCTGAGAAGTTGAGCAAATTGGGAATCTGAAGAACCCGAGATCCTAAGGAACCTGAGAATGTGAAAAAACTAACCTTTGAATTGGAGGAACCTGAGAACATCAGCAACTTGAGAATTTGAAGGACCTGAATTCTTCGAAAACCAGAGAATTCGAGTACCCTATGAAGCTGAGAGCTTGAGCAAATTGAAAATCTGAAGAACATGAAATCGTCGAAAACCTGACATCTTAAAGAACTTGAGACATGAGATTTTAGAAAACCTGAGAACTTAGTCAACCTCAGACCTTGAAGAACTAATTTGCGAACTGTAAAAATCTGAGAACTTGAGCAACTTGTGAACTGGAAGACCCTGAGAACTTGAACAGCTTAAGAACTTAAGGAATCTGAAATCTTCGAAAACCTGAGATCCTCAGAAACCTGAGAACTTGAGTAACATAATTATGAACCTGAGAAATTGAAAAAACTAATTTGTAAACTTGAAGAACCTGAGAACCTGAGCAACTTGAGAATTTGAAGAACCTGAAATCTTAGAAAACCTGGCAACTTGTAAAAAACAAATTGCGATTTGGAAGAACCTGAGAACTTGAGATCTGAAGAACCTAAAATCTTCGAAAACCGAAACGTTAAGGAACCTAAAAATTCTAGTAAACTCTGAACCTGAGAACATGAGAAAACTAATTTGTAAAATAAAAAAACTTGAGAACTTGAGTAGGTAACGTGAGAATTTGGAGAACCCGAAATCTTCGAAAACGTGAGATCCTAAGGAACCTGAGAACTCGAGTAACCTATGAACCTCAGACCTTGAAGAAGTAATCTGTGTACTGGAAGAAACTGAAAACTTGAGCAACTTGAGAATCTGAAGAACCCGAGAACCTAAGAAACCTGAAAATTTGAAAAAATTAAATTTTGAATTGGAGGAACCTGAGGACTTGAGCAATTTGAGAATCCGAAGAACCCGAGAACATAAGGAACCTGAAAATTTGAAAAAATTAAATTTTGAATTGGAGGAACCTGAGAACTTGAGCAATTTGAGAATCCGAAGAACCTGAAATCTTCGAAAACCTGAGAATTCGAGTAACCTCTGAACCAGAGAACATGAGAAAACTAATTTGTGAAATGGAAGAACCTGAGAACTTGAGAACGTGAGAATTTGAAGAACCCGAAATTTTTGAAAACCTGAGATCCTAAGGAACCTGAGAACTCGAGTAACCTATGAACCTCAGACCTTGAAAAAGTCATTTGTGTACTGGAAGAAACTGAGAACTTGAGCAACTTGAGAATCAGAAAACCTTGAGTTCCTAAGGAACATGAGAATTTGAAAAAAGTGACTTGTGAATCTGAAGAACCCGAATTCTACGAAAATCTGTGATCCTAAAGAACTTGAGAATGCTACTAACCTATGAACCTGAGAACTTGAGAAAACTGACCTGTGAACTGGAAAACCTGAGAACTTGAGCAAATTGAGAATCTGAAAAACCTGAGATACTAAGGAACCTAAGAACTTGAGTAACCTATAAAAATGAGAACTTGAGAAAACTAATTTCTAAAATGGAAGAACCTGAGAACTTGAGCAACGTGAGAATTTGAAGAACCCGAAATCTTAGAAAACCTGAAAACTTGAAAAAACTAAATTGCGATTTGGAGGAACCAGATATCTTGAGAATCTGAAGAACCTAAAATCTTCGAAAACTTGAGATCCTACGGAACCTGAAAACTCGAGTAGCCTATGAACCTGAGAACATGAAACAACTAACTTGTGAACTGGGAGAGCCTGAGAACTTGAACAATCTGAAATCTTCGAAAACTTGAGATCTTCAGAAACCTGAGAACTTGAGTAACATAATATGAACCTGAGAAATTGAAAAAACTATTTTTTGAACTTGAAGAACCTGAAAACCTAAGCAACTTGAGAATTCGAAGAAGCTGAGAACCTGAGCAACTTGAGAATTTGAAGAACCTGAAATCTTCGGAAACCAGAGTTTAAGGAACCAAAAAATTCGAGTAACCTATGCACCTGAGAACTTGAGAAAAATAATTTGTGAACTGGAAGAATTGAGAACTTGAGCAACTTGAGAATTTGAAGAACCCGAAATTTTGGAAAACCTGAGATCCTAAACAACCTGAGAACTCGAGTAACCTATGAACCTGAGAACCTGAAACAACTTACTTGTGAAGAGGAAGCGCCTGAGATTTTGAACAGCGTGAGAACTTAAAAAATCTTAAATCTTCGAAAAGCTGAGATCCTCATAAACCTGAGAACTTGAGTAACAAATAAACCTGAGAAATTGAAAAAACTAATTTGGGAACTTGAAGAACCTGAGAACCTGAGCAACTTGAGAATCTGAAGAACTTAAAATCTTCGAAAACCTGAGATTTTAAGGAACCTAAGAATTCGAGTAACCTATAAACCTGCAATTCTAAAGAACTTGAGAACGTAAGTACCCTATGAACCCGAGAACTTGTGAACTGAATGAACTTGAGAACTTGAGCAAATTGGGAATGGGAAGAACCTGAGAACCCGATTAACCTATGAACCTGAGAACTTGGAAAAACTAACTTTTGAACTGGAAGAACCTAAAAGCTTGAGCAACTTGAGAATTTGAAGAACCTGAAAGCTTCGAAAACCTGATATCCTAAGGGACTTGGGACTTGAGATTTTAGAAAAAATGAGAACTTAGTCAACCTCAGAGGACCTTGAGGACTGGGGGAATCGCCTTTCAGGTTTTTAATTTCTCAGGCTTTTAGTTTCTCAGAAAACAGGCATTAGGTTAAAAGGTAATTTTTAGTATCTCAAATTCACTGGTTCAACTTAGCGGGTTCTTAGATTCCCCAACTCCCGAGATTTTCTGTTCCTCAAATTTTCTTGAATTGTCTGTTCTTGAGATTCTAAGATCTTCAGGTTTCGTACAACTGTTTTGGGTGCTCAGTGTCTCAGGTTTTTGGTTTCTCTATTTTGAAGTGAAACTCCTTTCCGCACGGTGTAAGCCTAATTCGCGTCCGACAGGAAAATGCGGAACGTTCGATAATATAAGTGGGAGATATATTTTATATTGTACCTATTCTCTCCGTTGAGTGGTGAGTAATTTTCATTTGAGATCACACCCGCATCCTTACTATTCTCAATTATTTCTTGTGAATTAAAAAGTTTCACTTTCGTCCAGGCACAATTCGTTTGTCAGAGTTTTATTTTTGAGTTTCTCAAGTGTTTGGGTGTCTCCTCTTTTTCGTCCTTACATCTGTTAATTTCTAAACACTATAAACCGAGTCAATGGAATATTTTAACACGAAAACACCACCGGAAACATGTAAAAGATAGTAAAAGTCGATTCAAACTTTAATTAATAAAAACCGAATCGCCGGTTGTTTTACTACCGGGAATTCTAAAAGAACCAATTTGTTGCACCGGCAATTAGCTCGATTATTTGCGGAACGCGCATATGTCGGATTGTGTTATGATGATTGCGTTTCTTAGACCTGAATGGGGCGCAATTACCGCGACAGATGTTGGGCCGTAACCGAATTGAACACAAAAATTCAAGAGCTGTGCCTCCCGTTAAAGACAAAGAATGAGTAATCAAGATCGGGCAGAGCCGTAATAACAAATAACAGATCAAGAGAGATAAGTGTGGAATGCTGGCGGTCTCCCCTTCTATTACAACTTCTAATGTTGCACTTAATCCAATAACGAAAGTGTGGAAGGTTCTCAAGGGTGTATTGTTGCGGTAATTTTTCGAGCGGTTGGGGTTATCACTGTGCTATCGCTCGGCAAGTTTGTTTCTCACGAAGAATAGTTACGTTGCCACATATTTTAAAATTCCCGCAAGGTTCAAGCGAGCCGATGGCCGCGCGAGGGGAGGCAATCGGGCAAAAATGGCGTCCGCAATTAGACAATAGAGGTGGAAATAGTGCGCCTACTTCGAGTCGGTCGATTATCGTTTCACCTCTCCCCGCCGCCCCTTCCCCGCCGGCGAGAGCCCGAACACCTCATCAGTCAGAGTCATTACGAACAGAGATAATTAATTACATTTACTCTCTCCCACCTTCGTAGAATTGCATAACATTAATTTCCACCCCTTCGCCCTCCCCAAGTCGGCTTACAATCCTCATTTCTCATTATGACTCCTCCATAACAGAGAAATTACCATGTTTTCAAAAGAATGATATAAATTATTGGCTTAATTGCGGAGATGCTTAGGCGCATAAGCATTAATTACCGGTCTTCGAACGGGGGAACGCATTGTGCAGCGGTGGTGGGTGTGATAAGCTCGACCTGAGACGGTCGGCTAATTAAAAACTCATTTCCAGGTTTACGCACGAGGTGCTGATTGTGTGGAAGTCAGACAGATATTGCCGTTTTATTCCAAGTCGGAGATGATCCATTTAATGCTTAATAATAATAAGCTTAGCAATTCGTCTGTAAGTCGGCATCTGTTGGCGGGATTATTTTAAACGTCAGGAGGGAGCTGAAGTGATAAAACATTTTTAATGGCTCGTCTACATTTCGTGTAAAGCTGTCCCAAGAGCTCGAAGCACATCTTCGTCATTTCCCGGTGTCATTGGCTGCTTTGATTGCGCAACTCGTCCTCAAAATCGCGCCAATCGAACCTAAATTTAACCTTCTTCTTCTTTGGGTCTTCTTGACACCAATAGTTTGGAACGGCCTTGGAATCTCTGTCAGACATCAAAATTGTCTGAAAGATACATTTCTAATATTCCGAAAATTAGATTTTTAAGATTTCGAGATTAGCAAACGTAGCAAACGGTTCTGAGATACAAGTAGTGGGCCACTGAGAATCCGAAATCAAGACATTAAATTATTTTGCGTATTTCGGATACAGGGGATTATCAATTTCTAAAATTTAGAATTCTCAAATTTCAGAATTTCCAAACGTAAAGATTCTACTATTCGACCAATAAAATTTTAGTCTTCTGAGAATGAGAAAACGTTAAGTTCAATATTTAGTGCGCCTCTGAAATCAAGAGATCAATTTCTAAGATTTTGAAAATTAGAATTTTCAGATTTCGAAATTTAGAATTATTGTCAGATTTTTACATTTCCAAAAGTAAAGATTCTACAATTAGACAAATAAAATTATTGTAGTCTGAGAAAGAAATTTTTAAGATTTCGAAAATTAGAATTCTCAGATTTAGAAATTTAGAATTCTCAAATTTTTACATTTGCAAAAGTATAAATTCTAAGATTGGACAAATAATAATTATGGTCACTGGGAATGAGAAATAGATAAATTCATTGTTTAGTGAGTCCCTCATACAACGGATCATCAATTTCCAAAATATAAAAAATTAGGATTCTCAGATTTCGAAAATTACAATTCTCAACTTTAGAAATTTAGAATTCTCAGATTTTGGCATTTGCAAAAGTCAAAATTCTAAGATTAGACAAATAATAATTATAGTATCTGAAAATAAATTCAATGTTTAGTGAGCCCCTGATACAACAGATCATCAATTTCTAAGATATTGAAATTTAGAATTCTCAGATTTCGAGATTTCCAAACGTAAAGATTCGTAATATTTAGTCTGTCCTGATACAAGAGATCATCAATTTCCAAGATATGGAAAATTAAAATTCGCAGATTTCGAAAATTAGAACTATCAAATTTAGAAATTTAGAATTCTCAGATTTAGAAATTTAGAATTCTGCGATTTTGACATTTGCAAAAGTATAAATTCTAAGATCCCACAAATATTAATTATTGTCTCTGAGAATGAGAAATTGGTATACCAGGGATCATCAATTTCTAAGAGTTCGATATTTAGAATTCTCAGATTTAAAAATTTAAAAATTCTCGGACTTCGAGATTATAAAATTTTAATATTTAGTGTGCTGTGATACAATAGATCATCAATTTCCAAGAAATCGAAGATTAGAATTCTCAGATTTAGAAATTTAGAATTCTCAGATTTAGATATTTCAAAACGTGAAGATTCGTAATATTTAGTGTGTCCTGATACAAGAGATCATGAATTTCCAAGATATCGACAATTAGAATTCTCAGATTTAGAAATTTAGAATTCTAAGATTTCGATATTTTCAAACCTAAAGATTCGTAAAAATTAGTGGGCCCTGATACAAGAGATCATCAATTTCCAAGATATGAAAAATTAGAATTCTCAGATTTCGAAAATTAGATTTCTCAAATTTAGAAATTTAGAATTCTCAAATTTTGACACTTGCAAAAGGAAAAATTCTAATATTCTAAAAATAATAATTATAGTGTCTAAGAATGAGAAATTGATAAATTCACTGTTTTGTGAGCCCCTGATATAACGAATCATCAATTTCTAAGATTTCGAAATTTAGAATTCTCAGATTCCGAGATTTTCAAAAGCAAATACTAGTAATATTTATTGTGCCCTGATACAATAGATCATCAATTTCCAAGAAATCAAAAATTAGAATTCTGATTTAGAAATTTAGAATTCTCAGATTTCGATATTTTCAAACGTGAAGATTCGTAATATTTAGTGTGTCCTGATACAAGAGATCATGAATTTCCAAAATTTCGAAAATTAGAATTCTCAAATTTGGAAATTTAGAATTCTCTGAATTAGAAATTTAGAATTCTGAGATTTTGACATTTGCAAAAGTATAAATTCTAAGATCGCACAAATAATAATTATTGTCTCTGAGAATGAGAAACTTATATACCAGGAATCATCAAATTCTAAGAGTTCGATTTTTAGAATTCTGATTTAAAAAATTAAAAATTGTCAGACTTCGAGATTATAAAACGTAAGGATTCTCCGAATCAACAAATAAGATTCTAGCACTTCTAGAATTAGAAATTGAGAAAATCCATGATTTAGCCCGGCCCTGATTCAAGGGCCATCAATTTCTAAAATTTCGAAATGTAGAATTCTCAGATTTCGATATTTTCAAACCTAAAGATTCGTAATAATTAGTGTGCCTTGATACAAGAGATCATCAATTTCCAAGATATGGAAAATTAGAATTCTCAGATTTCGAAAATTAGATTTCTCAAATTTAGAAATTTAGAATTCTCAAATTTTGACACTTGCAAAAGGAAAAATTCTAATATTCTAAAAATAATAATTATAGTGTCTAAGAATGAGAAATTGATAAATTCACTGTTTTGTGAGCCCCTGATATAACGAATCATCAATTTCTAAGATTTCGAAATTTAGAATTCTCAGATTCCGAGATTTTCAAAAGCAAATACTAGTAATATTTATTGTGCCCTGATACAATAGATCATCAATTTCCAAGAAATCAAAAATTAGAATTCTGATTTAGAAATTTAGAATTCTCAAGATTTCGATATTTCCAAACGTGAAGATTCGTAATATTTAGTGTGTAATGATACAAGAAATCATGAATTTCCAAGATATCGAAAATTAGAATCCTCAGATTTCGAAAATTAGAATTCTCAGATTTGGAAATTTAGAATTCTCAGAATTATAAATTTAGAATTCTGAGATTTTGACATTTGCAAAAGTATAAATTCTAAGATCGCACAAATAATAATTATTGTCTCTGAGAATGAGAAACTTGTATACCAGGAATCATCAATTTCTAAGAGTTCGATATTTAGAATTCTCATTTAAAAATTTAAAAATTGTCAGACTTCGAGATTATAAAACGTAAAGATTCTCCGAATCAACAAATAAGATTCTAGCCCTTCTAGAATTAGAAATTGAGAAAATCCATGATTTAGCCCGGCCCTGATTCAAGAACCATCAATTTCTAAAATTTCGAAATGTAGAATTCTCAGATTTCGATATTTTCAAACCTAAAGATTCGTAATAATTAGTGTGCCTTGATACAAGAGATCATCAATTTCCAAGATATGGAAAATTAGAATTCTCAGATTTCGAAAATTAGATTTCTCAAATTTAGAAATTTAGAATTCTCAAATTTTGACACTTGCAAAAGGAAAAATTCTAATATTCTAAAAATAATAATTATAGTGTCTAAGAATGAGAAATTGATAAATTCACTGTTTTGTGAGCCCCTGATATAACGAATCATCAATTTCTAAGATTTCGAAATTTAGAATTCTCAGATTCCGAGATTTTCAAAAGCAAATACTGGTAATATTTATTGTGCCCTGATACAATAGATCATCAATTTCCAAGAAATCAAAAATTAGAATTCTGATTTAGAAATTTAGAATTCTCAGATTTCGATATTTTCAAACGTGAAGATTCGTAATATTTAGTGTGTCCTGATACAAGAGATCATGAATATCCAAAATTTCGAAAATTAGAATTCTCAAATTTGGAAATTTAGAATTCTCTGAATTAGAAAGTTAGAATTCTGAGATTTTGACATTTGCAAAAGTATAAATTCTAAGATCGCACAAATAATAATTATTGTCTCTGAGAATGAGAAACTTATATACCAGGAATCATCAAATTCTAAGAGTTCGATTTTTAGAATTCTGATTTAAAAATTTAAAAATTGTCAGACTTCGAGATTATAAAACGTAAGGATTCTCCGAATCAACAAATAAGATTCTAGCCCTTCTAGAATTAGAAATTGAGAAAATCCATGATTTAGCCCGGCCCTGATTCAAGGGCCATCAATTTCTAAAATTTCGAAATGTAGAATTCTCAGATTTCGATATTTTCAAACCTAAAGATTCGTAATAATTAGTGTGCCTTGATACAAGAGATCATCAATTTCCAAGATATGGAAAATTAGAATTCTCAGATTTCGAAAATTAGATTTCTCAAATTTAGAAATTTAGAATTCTCAAATTTTGACATTTGCAAAAAGAAAAATTCTAAGATTGGAAAAATAATAATTATAGTGTCAGAGAATGAGAAATTGATAAATTCACTGTTTTGTGAGCCCCTGATATAACGGATCATTAATTTCTAAGATTTCTAAATTTAGAATTCTCAGATTCCGAGATTTTCAAAAGCAAATACTAGTAATATTTATTATGCCCTGATACAATAGATCAACAATTTCCAAGAAATCGAAAATTAGAATTCTGATTTAGAAATTTAGAATTCTCAGATTTCGATATTTCCAAACGTGAAGATTCGTAATATTTAGTGTGTCCTGATACAAGAAATCATGAATTTCCAAGATATCGAAAATTAGAATCCTCAGATTTCGAAAATTAGAATTCTCAGATTTGGAAATTTAGAATTCTCAGAATTATAAATTTAGAATTCTGAGATTTTGACATTTGCAAAAGTATAAATTCTAAGATCGCACAAATAATAATTATTGTCTCTGAGAATGAGAAACTTATATACCAGGAATCATCAATTTCTAAGAGTTTGATATTTAGAATTCTCATTTAAAAATTTAAAAATTGTCAGATTATAAAACGTAAAGATTCTCCGAATCAACAAATAAGATTCTAGCCCTTCTAGAATTAGAAATTGAGAAAATCCATGATTTAGCCCGGCCCTGATTCAAGGGCCATCAATTTCTAAAATTTCGAAATGTAGAATTCTCAGATTTCGATATTTTCAAACCTAAAGATTCGTAATAATTAGTGTGCCTTGATACAAGAGATCATCAATTTCCAAGATATGGAAAATTAGAATTCTCAGATTTCGAAAATTAGATTTCTCAAATTTAGAAATTTAGAATTCTCAAATTTTGACATTTGCAAAAAGAAAAATTCTAAGATTGGAAAAATAATAATTGTAGTGTCAGAGAATGAGAAATTGATAAATTCACTGTTTTGTGAGCCCCTGATATAACGGATCATTAATTTCTAAGATTTCGAAATTTAGAATTCTCAGATTCCGAGATTTTCAAAAGCAAATGCTAGTAATATTTATTATGCCCTGATACAATAGATCAACAATTTCCAAGAAATCGAAAATTAGAATTCTGATTTAGAAATTTAGAATTCTCAGATTTCGATATTTCCAAACGTGAAGATTCGTAATATTTAGTGTGTCCTGATACAAGAGATCATGAATTTCCAAGATGTCGAAAATTAGAATCCTCAGATTTCGAAAATTAGAATTCTGAAATTTAGAATTCTCAGATTTAGAAATTTAGAATTCTGACATTTTGACATTTGCAAAAGTATAAATTCTAAGATCGCACAAATAATAATTATTGTCTCTTAGAATGAGAAATTGATATACCAGGGATCATCAATTTCTAAGAGTTCGATATTTAGAATTCTCAGATTTAGAAATTTAAAAATTCTCAGACTCCGAGATTATAAGACGTTAATATTTAGTGTGCACTGATACAATAGATATCGAAAGAAAGATATCGAAAACTAGAATCCTCAGATTTCGAAAATTAGAATTCTCAAATTTGGAAATTTAGAATTCTCAGATTTAGAAATTTAGAGTTCTGAGATTTTAACATTTGCAAAAGTATAAATTCTAAGATCGCACAAATAATAATTACTGCCTCTGAGAACGAGAAATTGATATACCAGGAATCCAATTTCTAAGTGTTCGATATTTAGAATTCTCAGATTTAGAAATTTAAAAATTCTCAGACTTCGAAATTATAAAACGTTAACATTTAGTGTGCCCTGATACAATAGGTCATAAATTTCCGAGATATCGAAAATTAGAATTCTCAGATTTAGAAATTTTGAATTCTCAGATTTCGATATTTCCAAACGTGAAGATTCGTAATATTTAGTGTGTCCTGATACAAGAGATCATGAATTTCCAGTATATGGAAAATTAGAATACTCAGATTTCGAAAATTAGAATTCTCAAATTTGGAAATTTAGAATTCTCAAATTTGGAAACTTGGAATTCTCAGACTTAGAAATTTAGAATTCTGAGATTTTGACATTTGCAAAAGTATAAATTCTAAGATCGCACAAATAATAATTATTGTCTCTGAGAATGAGATATTAATATACCAGGGATCATCAATTTCTAAAAGTTCGATATTTAGAATTCTCAGATTTAGAAATTTAAAAATTCTCAGACTTCGAGATTATAAAACGTAAAGATTCTCCGAATCAACAAATAAGATTCTAACACTTCTAGAATTAGAAATTCAGAAGATCCATGATTTAGCCCGGCCCTGATTCAAGGGCCATCAATTTCTAAAATTTCGAAATTTAGAATTGTCAAATTTCGATATTCTCAAACCTAAAGATTTGTAATAATGAGTGTGCCTTGATACAAGAGATCATCAATTTCCAAGATATGGAAAATTAGAATTCTCAGATTTCGAAAATTAGATTTCTCAAATTTAAAAATTTAGAATTCTCAAATTTTGACATTTGCAAAAGGAAAAATTCTAAGATTAGAAAAATAATAATTATAGTATCTGAGAATGAGAAATTGATAAATTCAATGTTTAGTGCGCCCCTTATACCAGGGATCATCAACTTCTAAGATATCGAAAATTGGAATTCTCAGATTTAGAAATGTAGAACTTCTCAGACTTCAAAATTACAACACGTAAAGATTCTCCGATTCAGCAAATAATATTCTTCATTTTGTGTAGAGCTCGAAATACATCTTCATAATTTTCCCGATGTCATTGGCTGCTTTGATTGCGCAACTCGTCCTCAAAACTCGGGCTAATCGAACCTAAATTCAACCTTCTTCTCCTTTGGGTTCTCTTGACACCAATAGTTTGGAATCTCTTTCAGATATCAAAATTGTCTGAAAGATCCGTTTCTAATATGCCGAAAATTAGAATTCTCAGATTTTGATATTTCCACAAGTAACTATTCTAAGATTAGACAAATAAAATTATAATCTCTGAGAATTCAAAGCAATTATATTATTTTGAATTTGAAGCTATGACGCTGAGACTCGGAAGCTTTGAGATTGTGAGATAGAGGACATATGCAGTAAAGTTAAATAATATATGGGCGAGTTTTTACCTAGAGTGGCCGTCTCCGACAGACAATATTCCCGTCGGAAACTAGTCATTTCAGAAAAGCAAAACTAATTAAAAAAAATAGAAGTAAAGCCTAGATTATAGAACATAGGACGTTGGAGAAATATATTTAGTGTATGAAGGCAATGAGAAGAAAGTTAAGTTAATAGTACAACAAGTTTCCCATTTTTAATTTCAATCCATTGATTATAAACCTATCAGCGTTTCCTGATCCTTTTCCGTACATGTCTCCCTCGAAAAAACCACCCCTTCTCACACACGAGCTTCCACATGTCTGCGATGAAATTTCCCCATCAAAATGAAATCAGGGTAATTTCGTTCTGTTTGATATCGGTTCCGCAGCGACCGATTACGCACCCCTTGTAGCAATCAAAAAATGTTTTCTTTCATTCGAAATCATTAGCTACAGCGGGTAGCATTTTTGATTGAATCGGTATCTTTCCACTAATGTGGAATTGCATGTTTAGATTGTAAATGCGTCAAGTCTACGAGAAAGACAATCTCGGAGTGCAATCAATCGCGCCACTTACACACGGAACCTTCGAACATAACTCAAATTCCGCCGGAAAATCGTCCGTCCGGGCGTAAAAAATGTCCGCCCATAATTAACGCGCGACATTTTGCATTGCAGTTATCTTTGTATGACGAGTCGGAATAAATTAAACAGTAAGCATAAACAAAGCGGCGAGCTTAAATAGATATGCATTAATGGATGTCCCTTCGTAAAAAGTGAGCTGGTCGGTAGCCGCTCCGACACCGGCCAATAATGATGATTTATTTCCAAGTAAAAATTGCAGGCTCGCCGGTGCATGAGTAATGTGCCGGAGCGTTCAAAGCATAACGAGTGGGGAGATAAAAAATGCCACCCCTTTCGAAAAATCGCCACTGCATTATATTTTTCGCGCGGAGGTTTGAAGGTGAAGCTGCGTGTACACCGATAAGATAAGCGACGAACAAAAAGGGTAAGTTAAGTTCTCGAGGTCATCAGGGCTTTGAGAACTCTGAAAGCGCAAGTTTTCAGGTTTTAATATTTTAATACACGTCAAAAATTAAGACACTTTCAAAATTAAGACCCGCCAGATACTTCAGCCTAAGACTAAATCTGGGAAACAAAGAAACCGGCGACTAAAAAACCTGAAAGATTAAAAAGCCTAATACGCTAAATCTCAGACACTAGCAGAGTGACTAATAAACCTGATAAGTGACAAATAAAAAATCTAATAACCTGAGCTGGGAGACGCGCAAACCTAACACTAACGGACACTGAGCAAACTAAGCAAATTAAGCTAAAAGACACTGATATGTGAGACTCAATGCTAAGACCCTGAAAACATTAATCAATTAATATGTCTGAGGAGCGAAAAATTCTGAGAGACTAGGAAAGCAAAGGGATTAAAAGCCTGAGATGCCAAGAAGCCTTAAAGTTTTAGCAAACCTGAGACTGAAAAACCTAAAATACAAAAAATATTATACGCCAAACAAGCTCATACACTAAGAAGGGTGACTAATAAAGCTGGGAAACTAGGAAACCCGAAAACCTGAGCAACCTGAGGGCCGCGCGAGGACTAAGGAAGACTGAGCTGAGCGGAAAGGCACGCCAGGGACTAAATTTGCGAGAGTAAGCAACCTGAGATGCAGCAACCTAGAAAACTAAATCCGGAAAACAAAGAAACCTAAAAGATTAATTCAACCAAGAAACGCGAGGGATTAAAAACCTGAGACACTAAAATGTCAGCCTGAGCTGGGAGACAAACAAATTAAAACTATCGGACAGTGAGCAAACTGAGAGGCTCAGCAATCTGAGAGACTCAGCAACCTAAATGCCTAAATCTGGGAGACAAAAACCTAAAATATCAAGGTGAGAGACCAAAAAACTTGGGGCACTGATATGTGAGACTCAATGCTGAAAACATTAATCAATTAATATGTCTGAGGGCCGAACAATTCTGAGAGACTAGGAAAGCAAGGGGATTAAAATCCTGAGATGCGAAGAAGCCTTAAAGTTTTAGCAAACCTGGGACTGAAAAAACTAAAATGCAAAAAACATTATACGCTAAACAACCTCATAATATGCTAAGAAGGGTGACTAATAAACCTGAGTAACTAGAAAACCTGAAAACCTGAGCAACCTGGGAGCTCGCGAATACTAAGGGAGACTGAGCAATTTGAGACACTAAGGAACTCGATATGCTAAGCAACCTGAAACACTAAACTCAGCGGAAAGACACGCCAGGGACTAAATTTGCGAGAGTAAGCAACCTGAGATGCAGCAACCTAGAAAACTAAATCCGGGAAACAAAGAAACCTAAAAGATTAATTCAACCAAGAAACGCGAGGGATTAAAAACCTGAGACACTAAAATGTCAGCCTGAGCTGGGAGACAGGTAAACATATTAAAACTATCGGACAGTGAGCAAACTGAGAGGCTCAGCAATCTGAGAGATTCAGCAACCTAAATGCCTAAATCTGGGAGACAAAAACCTAAAATATCAAGGTGAGAGACCAAAAAACTTGGGGCACTGATATGTGAGACTCAATGCTGAAAACATTAATCAATTAATATGTCTGAGGGCCGAACAATTCTGAGAGACTAGGAAAGCAAGGGGATTAAAATCCTGAGACGCGAAGAAGCCTTAAAGTTTTAGCAAACCTGGGACTGAAAAAACTAAAATGCAAAAAATATTATACGCTAAACAACCTCATAATATGCTAAGAAGGGTGACTAATAAACCTGAGTAACTAGGAAACCTGGAAACCTGAGCAACCTGGGAGCTCGCGAATACTAAGGGATTCTGAGCAATTTGAGACACTAAGGAACTCGATATGCTAAGCAACCTGAAACACTAAACTCAGCGGAAAGACACGCCAGGAACTAAATTTGCAAGAGTAAGCAACCTGAGATGCAGCAACCTAGAAAACTAAATCCGGGAAACAAAAACCTAATAGATTAATTCAACCAAGAAACGCGAGGGATTAAAAACCTGAGACACTAAAATGTCAGCCTGAGCTGGGAGACAGGTAGCCATATTAAGACTATCGGACAGTGAGCAAACTGAGAGGCTCAGCAATCTGAGAGACTCAGCAACCTAAATGACTAAATCTGGGAGACAAAAACCTAAAATATCAAGGTGAGAGACCAAAAAACTTGGGGCACTGATATGTGAGACACAATGCTGAAAACATTAATCAATTCATATGTCTGAGGGGCGAACAATTCTGAGAGACTAGGAAAGCAAGGGGATTAAAATCCTGAGATGCGAAGAAGCCTTAAAGTTTTAGCAAACCTGGGACTGAAAAAAATAAAATGCAAAAAATATTATACGCTAAACAACCTCATAATATGCTAAGAAGGGTGAGTAATAGACCTGAGTAACTAGGAAACCTGAAAACCTGAGCAACCGGGGAGCTCGCGAATACTAAGGGAGACTGAGCAATGTGAGACACTAAGGAACTCGATATGCTAAGCAACCTGAAACACTAAACTCAGCGGAAAGACACGCCAGGAACTAAATTTGCAAGAGTAAGCAACCTGAGATGCAGCAACCTAGAAAACTAAATCCGGGAAACAAAGAAACCTAAAAGATTAATTCAACCAAGAAACGCGAGGGATTAAAAACCTGAGACACTAAAATGTCAGCCTGAGCTGGGAGACAGGTAGACATATTAAGACTATCGGACAGTGAGCAAACTGAAAGGCTCAGCAATCTGAAAGACTCAGCAACCTAAATAACTAAATTTGGGAGACAAAAACCTAAAATATCAAGGTGAGAGACCAAAAAACTTGGGGCACTGATATGTGAGACTCAATGCTGAAAACATTAATCAATTCATATGTCTGAGGGGCGAACAATTCTGAGAGACTAGCAAAGCAAGGGGATTAAAATCCTGAGATGCGAAGAAGCCTTAAAGTTTTAGCAAACCTGGGACTAAAAAAACTAAAATGCAAAAAATATTATACGCTAAACAACCTCATAATATGCTAAGAAAGGTGACTAATAAACCTGAGTAACTAGGAAACCTGAAAACCTGAGCAACCTGGGAGCTCGCGAATACTAATGGAGACTGAGCAATTTGAGACACTAAGGAACTCGATATGCTAAGCAACCTGAAACACTAAACTCAGCGGAAAAACACGCCAAGGACTAAATTTGCAAGAGTAAGCAACCTAGAAAACTAAATCCGGGAAACAAAGAAACCTAAAAGATTAATTCAACCAAGAAACGCGAGGGATTAAAAACCTGAGACACTAAAATGTTAGCCTGAGCTGGTAGACAGGTAGACATATTAAGACTATCGGACAGTGAGCAAACTGAGAGGCTCAGCAATGTGAGAGAGTCAGCAACCTAAATGCCTAAATCTGGGAGACAAAAACCTAAAATATCAAGGTGAGAGACCAAAAAACTTGGGGCACTGATATGTGAGACTCAATGCTGAAAACATTAATCAATTCATATGTCTGAGGGGCGAACAATTCTGAGAGACTAGCAAAGCAAGGGGATTAAAATCCTGAGATGCGAAGAAGTCTTAAAGTTTTAGCAAACCTGGGACTAAAAAAACTAAAATGCAAAAAATATTATACGCTAAACAACCTCATAATATGCTAAGAAAGGTGACTAATAAACCTGAGTAACTAGGAAACCTGAAAACCTGAGCAACCTGGGAGCTCGCGAATACTAATGGAGACTGAGCAATTTGAGACACTAAGGAACTCGATATGCTAAGCAACCTGAAACACTAAACTCAGCGGAAAAACACGCCAAGGACTAAATTTGCAAGAGTAAGCAACCTAGAAAACTAAATCCGGGAAACAAAGAAACCTAAAAGATTAATTCAACCAAGAAACGCGAGGGATTAAAAACCTGAGACACTAAAATGTCAGCCTGAGCTGGGAGACAGGTAGACATATTAAGACTATCGGACAGTGAGCAAACTGAGAGGCTCAGCAATCTGAGAGACTCAGCAACCTAAATGCCTAAATCTGGGAGACAAAAACCTAAAATATCAAGGTGAGAGACCAAAAAACTTGGGGCACTGATATGTGAGACTCAATGCTGAAAACATTAATCAATTAATATGTCTGAGGGCCGAACAATTCTGAGAGACTAGGAAAGCAAGGGGATTAAAATCCTGAGATGCGAAGAAGCCTTAAAGTTTTAGCAAACCTGGGACTGAAAAAACTAAAATGCAAAAAATATTATACGCTAAACAACCTCATAATATGCTAAGAAGGGTGACTAATAAACCTGAGTAACTAGAAAACCTGAAAACCTGAGCAACCTGGGAGCTCGCGAATACTAAGGGAGACTGAGCAATTTGAGACACTAAGGAACTCGATATGCTAAGCAACCTGAAACACTAAACTCAGCGGAAAGACACGCCAGGAACTAAATTTGCAAGAGTAAGCAACCTGAGATGCAGCAACCTAGAAGACTAAATCCGGGGAACGAAGAAACCTAAAAGATTAATTCAACCAAGAAACGCAAAGGATTAAAAACCTGAGACACTAAAATGTCAGCCTGAGCAGGGACACCGGTAGACATATTAAGACTATCGGACAGTGAGCAAACTGAGAGGCTCAGCAATCTGAGAGACCCAGCAACCTAAATGCCTAAATCTGGGAGACAAAAACCTAAAATATCAAGGTGAGAGACCAAAAAACTTGGGGCACTGATATGTGAGACTCAATGCTGAAAACATTAATCAATTAATATGTCTGAGGGCCGAACAATTCTGAGAGACTAGGAAAGCAAGGGGATTAAAATCCTGAGATGCGAAGAAGCCTTAAAGTTTTAGCAAACCTGGGACTGAAAAAACTAAAATGCAAAAAATATTATACGCTAAACAACCTCATAATATGCTAAGAAGGGTGACTAATAAACCTGAGTAACTAGGAAACCTGAAAACCTTTGCAACCTGGGAGCTCTCGAATATTAAGGGAGACTGAGCAATTTGAGACACTAAGGAACTCGATATGCTAAGCAACCTGAAACACTAAACTCAGCGGAAAGACACGCCAGGAACTAAATTTGCAAGAGTAAGCAACCTGAGATGCAGCAACCTAGAAAACTAAATCCGGGAAACAAAGAAAAATAAAAGATTATTTCAACCAAGAAACGCGAGGGATTAAAAACCTGAGACACTAAAATGTCAGCCTGAGCTGGGAGACAGGTAGAGATATTAAGACTATCGGACAGTGAGCAAACTGAGAGGCTCAGCAATCTGAGAGACTCAGCAACCTAAATGCCTAAATCTGGGAGACAAAAACCTAAAATATCAAGGTGAGAGACCAAAAAACTTGGGGCACTGATATGTAAGACTCAATGCTGAAAACATTAATCAATTAATATGTCTGAGGGCCGAACAATTCTGAGAGACTAGGAAAGCAAGTGGATTAAAATCCTGATATGCGAAGAAGCCTTAAAGTTTTAGCAAACCTGGGACTAAAAAAACTAAAATGTAAAAAATATTATACGCTAAACAACCTCATAACATGCTAAGAAGGGTGACTAATAAACCTGAGTAACTAGGAAACCTGAAAACCTTTGCAACCTGGGAGCTCTCGAATATTAAGGGAGACTGAGCAATTTGAGACACTAAGTAACTCGATATGCTAAGCAACCTGAAACACTAAACTCAGCGGAAAGACACGCCAGGAACTAAATTTGCAAGAGTAAGCAACCTGAGATGCAGCAACCTAGAAAACTAAATCCGGGAAACAAAGAAACCTAAAAGATTAATTCAACCAAGAAACGCGAGGGATTAAAAACCTGAGACACTAAAATGTCAGCCTGAGCTGGGAGACAAACAAATTAAAACTATCGGACAGTGAGCAAACTGAGAGGCTCAGCAATCTGAGAGACTCAGCAACCTAAATGCCTAAATCTGGGAGACAAAAACCTAAAATATCAAGGTGAGAGACCAAAAAACTTGGGGCACTGATATGTGAGACTCAATGCTGAAAACATTAATCAATTAATATGTCTGAGGGCCGAACAATTCTGAGAGACTAGGAAAGCAAGGGGATTAAAATCCTGAGATGCGAAGAAGCCTTAAAGTTTTAGCAAACCTGGGACTGAAAAAACTAAAATACAAAAAATATTATACGCTAAACAACCTCATAATATGCTAAGATGGGTGACTAATAAACCTGAGTAACTAGAGAACCTGAAAACCTTTGCAACCTGGGAGCTCTCGAATATTAAGGGAGACTGAGCAATTTGAGACACTAAGTAACTCGATATGCTAAGCAACCTGAAACACTAAACTCAGCGGAAAGACACGCCAGGAACTAAATTTGCAAGAGTAAGCAACCTGAGATGCAGCAACCTAGAAAACTAAATCCGGGAAACAAAGAAACCTAAAAGATTAATTCAACCAAGAAACGCGAGGGATTAAAAACCTGAGACACTAAAATGTCAGCCTGAGCTGGGAGACAGGTAGACATATTAAGACTATCGGATAGTGAGCAAACTGAGAGGCTCAGCAATCTGAGAGACTCAGCAACCTAAATGCCTAAATCTGGGAGACAAAAACCTAAAATATAAAGGTGAGAGACCAAAAAACTTGGGGCACTGATATGTGAGACTCAATGCTGAAAACATTAATCAATTAATATGTCTGAGGGCCGAACAATTCTAAAAGACTAGGAAAGCAAGGGGATTAAAATCCTGAGATGCGAAGAAGCCTTAAAGTTTTAGCAAACCTGGGACTGAAAAAACTAAAATACAAAAAATATTATACGCTAAACAACCTCATAATATGCTAAGAAGGGTGACTAATAAACCTGAGTAACTAGAAAACCTGAAAACCTGAGCAACCTGGGAGCTCGCGAATACTAAGGGAGACTGAGCAATTTGAGACACTAAGGAACTCGATATGCTAAGCAACCTGAAACACTAAACTCAGCGGAAAGACACGCCAGGAACTAAATTTGCAAGAGTAAGCAACCTGAGATGCAGCAACCTAGAAAACTAAATCCGGGGAACGAAGAAACCTAAAAGATTATTTCAACCAAGAAACGCGAGGGATTAAAAACCTGAGACACTAAAATGTCAGCCTGAGGTGGGAGACAGGTAGAGATATTAAGACTATCGGACAGTGAGCAAACTGAGAGGCTCAGCAATCTGAGAGACTCAGCAACCTAAATGACTAAATCTGGGAGACAAAAACCTAAAATATCAAGGTGAGAGACCAAAAAACTTGGGGCACTGATATGTGAGACTCAATGCTGAAAACATTAATCAATTAATATGTCTGAGGGCCGAACAATTCTGAGAGACTAGGAAAGCAAGGGGATTAAAATCCTGAGACGCGAAGAAGCCTTAAAGTTTTAGCAAACCTGGGACTGAAAAAACTAAAATGCAAAAAATATTATACGCTAAACAACCTCATAATATGCTAAGAAGGGTGACTAATAAACCTGAGTAACTAGAAAACCTGAAAACCTGAGCAACCTGGGAGCTCGCGAATACTAAGGGAGACTGAGCAATTTGAGACACTAAGGAACTCGATATGCTAAGCAACCTGAAACACTAAACTCAGCGGAAAGACACGCCAGGAACTAAATTTTCAAGAGTAAGCAACCTGAGATGCAGCAACCTAGAAAACTAAATCCGGGAAACAAAGAAACCTAAAAGATTAATTCAACCAAGAAACGCGAGGGATTAAAAACCTGAGACACTAAAATGTCAGCCTGAGCTAGGAGACAGGTAGACATATTAAGACTATCGGACAGTGAGCAAACTGAGAGGCTCAGCAATCTGAGAGACTCAGCAACCTAAGTGACTAAATCTGGGAGACAAAAACTTAAAATATTAAGGTGAGAGACCAAAAAACTTGGGGCACTGATATGTGAGACTCAATGCTGAAAACATTAATCAATTCATATGTCTGAGGGGCGAACAATTCTGAGAGACTAGGAAAGCAAGTGGATTAAAATCTTGAGATGCGAAAAAGCCTTAAAGTTTTGGCAAACCTGGGACTAAAAAAACTAAAATGTAAAAAATATTATACGCTAAACAACCTCATAATATGCTAAGAAGGGTGACTAATAAACCTGAGTAACTAAGAAACCTGAAAACCTGAGCAACCTGGGAGCTCGCGAATACTAAGGGAGATTGAGCAATTTGAGACACTAAGGAACTCGATATGCTAAGCAACCTGAAACACTAAACTCAGCGGAAAGACACGCCAGGAACTAAATTTTCAAGAGTAAGCAACCTGAGATGCAGCAACCTAGAAAACTAAATCCGGGAAACAAAGAAACCTAAAAGATTATTTCAACCAAGAAACGCGAGGGATTAAAAACCTGAGACACTAAAATGTCAGCCTGAGCTGGGAGACAGGTAAACATATTAAAACTATCGGACAGTGAGCAAACTGAGAGGCTCAGCAATCTGAGAGACTCAGCAACCTAAATGCCTAAATCTGGGAGACAAAAACCTAAAATATCAAGGTGAAAGACCAAAAAACTTGGGGCACTGATATGTGAGACTCAATGCTGAAAACATTAATCAATTAATATGTCTGAGGGCCGAACAATTCTGAGAGACTAGGAAAGCAAGGGGATTAAAATCCTGAGATGCGAAGAAGCCTTAAAGTTTTAGCAAACCTGGGACTAAAAAAACTAAAATGCAAAAAATATTATACCCTAAACAACCTCATAATAAGCTAAGAAGGGTGACTAATAAACCTGAGTAACTAGGAAACCTGAAAACCTTTGCAACCTGGGAGCTCTCGAATATTAAGGGAGACTGAGCAATTTGAGACACTAAGGAACTCGATATGCTAAGCAACCTGAAACACTAAACTCAGCGGAAAGACACGCCAGGAACTAAATTTGCAAGAGTAAGCAACCTGAGATGCAGCAACCTAGAAAACTAAATCCGGGAAACAAAGAAACCTAAAAGATTAATTCAACCAAGAAACGCGAGGGATTAAAAACCTGAGACACTAAAATGTCAGCCTGAGCTAGGAGACAGGTAGACATATTAAGACTATCGGACAGTGAGCAAACTGAGAGGCTCAGCAATCTGAGAGACTCAGCAACCTAAATGACTAAATCTGGGAGACAAAAACTTAAAATATTAAGGTGAGAGACCAAAAAACTTGGGGCACTGATATGTGAGACTCAATGCTGAAAACATTAATCAATTCATATGTCTGAGGGGCGAACAATTCTGAGAGACTAGGAAAGCAAGTGGATTAAAATCTTGAGATGCGAAAAAGCCTTAAAGTTTTGGCAAACCTGGGACTAAAAAAACTAAAATGTAAAAAATATTATACGCTAAACAACCTCATAATATGCTAAGAAGGGTGACTAATAAACCTGAGTAACTAGAAAACCTGAAAACCTGAGCAACCTGGGAGCTCGCGAATACTAAGGGAGACTGAGCAATTTGAGACACTAAGGAACTCGATATGCTAAGCAACCTGAAACACTAAACTCAGCGGAAAGACACGCCAGGAACTAAATTTGCAAGAGTAAGCAACCTGAGATGCAGCAACCTAAAAGTCTTAATCCGGGAAACAAAGAAACCCAAAAAATCTGAGAAACAGTCGGACTGACTAAAAAGAAGACTAATGGACAATGAGAAACCTGAGAGACTCAACCTAAGCGAGGGGGGAACAAATCTGCAAATCTGAGAAACTAAAAAAGACAGTGAGATGCTGAGAAGCCATAAAGTCTTAGCAAACCTGAGACTAAAAAACCTAAAATACTAAAAAGATAGATGCAACCTGAAAACCTGAGCAAACCTTGTTCTGGGCATTAGGGTCTCTTAACTATTTTTTTGTTTAATCTAATCAATTTAGGAACTCCTTAATCTATTTTATTTTTTGTTTTCATCTTCAGATTGTCGTTGCCTATTTCGTTTCTTGTTCTCAAAATTAAGAAGTCTTAACTATTTTATTGATCCCGGATTTAGAAACTTGCTGTACCTATATATTTCGTTTCTTGTTCGTGGCATTAGAGATTCTTTTAACTATTTCTTTATCCCAAGTTTAGGGATTCTCTTATCTATTCCGAATTTTGTTCTCAGCCTTAGTGACTGCCGGTCTCCAATTTTTTCCTTCTTCTTTGCATTAGGGACCATCTTACCGCTTTTATTCTGCCCGGCCTTAGAGACTCTTTACCTCTGAAACGAGATAGGGACTCCGTTAGCTATTTCTTTTATTATTCCCCAAAGGGACTCCCTCTTTCACTTATTGTTCTGGTTTAGATGTTCTCTTGTATATTTCGTTTTTGGTTTTGAGACTTTTTGACGGTATTTATATGTTTCGTTTCTTGTTCTGGGCATTAAAGTTTCTCTTAACTATTTATTTTATTGATACTGTCCATATCTGTCTCGTGTTGTTTATTGTTCTCGACTTTAGGGACTCTCTAATTTATTTAGAAACAAGATAGAGACTCCGTTAGCTATTTCTCTTATTGTTCGCGAAAGGGACTCCCTCTTTCATTTATTGTTCTCGCGTTTAGCGATTGTCTTGTCTATTTCGATTTTTGTTTTCAGATTTGAGGATACTCTGTTTCTTTTCCCGTTCTGGGCATTAGGGACCCTCTTAGCTGTTTTATTCTGCCCGGCCTAAGAGACTCTTTACCTATGAAACGAGATATGGACTCCATTTACTGTTTTTTGTTTTGAGCCTTACGGTCTGTCTTCATCTGTTTCGTTTCTTGTTCTGGGCATTAGGGACTCTCTTAACTATTTTCTACTGTTCGCGGCTCTGGAGACTGTCTTTACCTATCTCTTTTCGAATTATGTTCTCCATTTTAGGGACTATTTAGTCAATTTAATTTTTTTGTTTTCATCCTCAGATTATCGTTGTCTATTTCGTGTCTTGTGCTCAGTCTTAGGAACTCTTTTGTTGCTCCTGAATTTAGAAACTGTCTTTCCCTATATATTTTGTTTCTTTTTCTTTGCATTAAAGATTCTTTGAACTATTTTTTTTATCCCGAGTTTAGGGACAGTCTTTACCTATCTCGTTTCCTTTACTGTTCTAGACTTTAGGGACTCTTTTACCTATTTCGAATTTTGTTCTCAGCCTTAGTGACTGCTGGTCTCTGATTTTTTCCTTCTTCTCGGCATTAGGGACCCCCTTACCTGTTTTATTCTGCCCGGCTTTAGAGATTCTTTACCTCCTATGAAACGAGATAGGGACTCCGTTAGCTATTTCTTTAATGTTCCCCAAAGAGACTCCCTCTTTCACTTATTGTTCTGGTTTAAATGTTGTCTTGTATATTTCGTTTTTTGTTTTCAGACATTGTGACGGTAGTTATATGTTTCGTTTCTTGTTCTGGGCATTAGAGTTTTTCTTAAAAATTTCTTTTATTGATACTGTCCATATCTGTCTCGTGTTGTTTATTGTTCTCGACTTTAGGGACTCTCTAATTTATTTAGAATTTTGTTCTCAGCCTTAGTGATTGCCGATCTCTGTCTTTTTTCCTTCTTATCGGCATTAAAGACCCTCTTAGCTCTTTTATTCTGCCCGGCTTTAGAGACTCTTTACCTATGAAATGAGATAGGGACTCCGTTAGCTATTTCTTTTATTGTTCTCAAAAGGGACTTTCTCTTTCACTTATTGTTCCGGAGCTTAGAGATTGTCTTGTATAATTCGTTTTTTGTTTTCAGACTTTGGGACTGTATCTATATGTTTCGTTTCCTGCCCTGGCCATTAGAGTTTCTGTTAACTATTTCTTTTATTGATACTGTCCAAATCTGCCTTGTTTTGTTTACCGTTCTCGACCTTAGGGACTGTCCTTCTTTCTTTTTGCCTTCTTCTCAGCATTAGGGATTCTTGAGTTTTTATTATGACCGGTGTTAGAGACTCTTCACTTATGAAACGAGATAGGGACTCCTTTAACTACCTCTTTTATTGTTCCCGAAAGAGACTTTAGGGATTGTGAAATTAAAGATGAATGGCCCTTAGTAAATTAAGGCTTGGTCAAATGAAAAGAAAAAGAAAAATTCAATAGAGTGGGTCAACTCTTATACATTCAATGTAATTTCATTTGCAAGGTTTACGTCTGGAATCTTAAGGACCCAGTGCAGGACACTCGGTCGTCCCACATTTTTCTCCCTCACCGATTTCGGTCACCGCAATCGGAACGTGGACACATTCCTTGTTCACAAACATCGCCATCATCAAGTCGAAACAAACACAAACACTCTCACCCCATTCCGTCTCATTTCATCCGTCGGTGGCCCTCACTGCAATCATTAATATTTCAAGCGCGCCAAGATGTGCGTTGAAGTTAAATTGGGTAAATTCCTCGTCGGATGATATGACAAGTACAATGGGGATGTGCATTATGGGGAGGTTGCAATCGGAGGTATCGGAGCGGAGTGGTCGCTATCGATTTCCTTAGCAGAGAGCTGTGGTCACCGAGATAACACGACCGGGAGGTTCAAGAATAATGACGCTCGTTCGAGGTAATCTGCGACGACTTTATTGTGAGCGTCGGAAGACTTGCGAGACGGCGGATGTCTTACCTGAAACAGAAAAGAAGTGTTAGGGTTATATTTACAATATAAGAACAATTTGGTTAGAGGCAAAGAAGGAAAGAGCAGAGCTCCCAAGCCAAGACACTTCTTCGAGTCAATTACAACGTCGGTCCCCTCCGAGGCGGCCAATTTCGTCGCGCGGCCCCGCCGATTTTTCAACGGACCGCTTTCCATCATCATCATAAAGAGATCTAGAGCCGGCCCTTAAGGCACGCCGAAGCCCTCTATCCGAGACAATCTTATTCGTATTTACATAGAGGGCAGCGCGAGCGGTCACCGTACTCACAATAATGCCCTTCGGCGTCCCGGGGGAGGCCCGGGCGATCGGCGCGGCCGAGAAGAGGGTGATGGAAATCATCTTGGCGTATTTGTTATGCATTGGTGGATATGTGGACATTGGCCGGTGTATAATATTTCAATATATTCCGGCCGGCCGGCCGATATGCATGCCGCTCTTCATGTAAATACACCGCGCATCTAAATAAAATTTCACGGATGGACATTTCTATATTGAAATGAACGCCTTCCGCATAAGCGCGCCCCCCGATCCGTGTGTGCGGGGGCGGGTGGTGTGGGGGGCGGTCGAAAATGCCGACGTTCGCGGATCTGAATTACATGCATAAGGGGTCGAAACGGAGTGGACCGGGGACGGATCCTTGTGGCGCGCCGCAGATATGCACTATGTCGACGTCAAAGGCGCAACAAAATATTGCTTCTACTACTCGAAAATAATTGAGAATAATTCTTTTTTCTTATGCTTGAAATTCCTTAAATCAATACCTGTTTACTATTCTTTGTTTTTTATAGTTTCTTACTCTCATCCGAGAAATTCAAGAAGAAGTTAAAGAAATTGGAAACTAAAAGAAAAAGAGAGCTAGAAGAAAGTCCAGAATCCAGAGCATTAAACTAAACAAAAAGTATTACTGAGAACCTAAGAAAAATAACTTGAGAAGTGGAGGACCTCAGAATTTAAAGCATCTCATATCTCAAATCGCAATGAACTTGAGACCTTGAGAACCTGAGAACTTAATAAAAAACGATTTGAGGACTGGAGGAACCTGACATTTTGAAAAACTTGAGCACGTAAGAACCCATAAAATTTGAGAAATGTCAGAACAAACAAAAGAAAGTCCAAGCGGCTGAAAAATCGACTGTGAGAGCCAAAAGTTTGAAACACTTTGAGGATGCGTAACTGAAAGACTGGAAGACTGGAAAATTGGGAGAATGAAAGACTGACAAGCTGGGGCACCGGGAAACTAAAAGTCTGAGTGTCTGGAGAACAAAAAAATTATTAAAAAATTTAGAAAATTTTCAGAAACTGAGAAACCATACTGAGCCAATGTTTAGTGCTCCCCTGATACAAGGAATCATAAATTTCTAAGATTTTGAATTTAGACTTCTCGGATTTAGAAATTTAGAAATTCTCAGATTTTGACATTTCCAAAAGTAAAGATTCAACGATTAGACAAATAAAAGTATTCTCCACGAATTAGTCTCTGAGAATGAGAAATTGATAAATTCAATGTTTAATGTGTACCTGATACAACGGATCAATTTCTAAAATTTTGAAAATTAGAATTCTCAGATTTAGAAATTTAGAAATTCTCAGAATTTATAAAACGTAAAGATTCTCCCAATCAAGACATAAGATCTCTTCTAGAATCAGAAATTGAGAAAATCCATGATTTAGCACGGCCCTGATTCAAGGGTCATGAATTTCTAAGATTACGAAATTTAGAATTTTCTGATTTCGAAAATTAGAATTCTCAAATTTAGAGATTTAGAATTCTCAGATTTTGACATTTCCAAAAGTAACATCGGATAAACAATAATTGTAGTTTCTGAGCATGAAAAATTGATAAATTCAATGTTTAGTGAGCCCCTGATACAACGGATCATCAATTTCTAAGATTTCGACATTTAGAATTCTCAGATTTCGATATTTCCAAAGGTAAAGATTCCTAATATTTAGTTTGCCCTGATACAGGACATAATAAATTTCTAAAATATTGAAAATTAGAATTCTCAGATTTAGAAATTTGGAATTCTCAGCTTCAGATATTTGCAAAAGTAAAAATTCTATGATTGGACAAATAATAATTATAGTCTCTGAGAAGGAGAAATTGATATACCAGGGATCATCGATTTCTAAGAGTTCGATATTTAGAATTCTCAGACTTCGAGGTTATAAAACGTAAAGATTCTCCAAATCAACAAATAAGATTTTAGCTCTTCTAAAATTAGAAATTGAGAAAATCCATGATTTAGCATGGCCCTGAGTCAAGGGTCATCAATTTGTAAGATTTCGAAATTTAGGATTCTCAGATTTTGACATTTGCAATAGTATGAATTCTAAGATTGGACAAATAATAATTATACTCTCTGAGAATGAGAAATTGATAAATTCAATGTTTAGTGCGCCCCTTATATCAGGATCATCAATTTCTAAGATATCGAAAATTGGTATTCTCAGATTTAGAAATTTGGAAATTCTCAGACTTCGACATTCTCCGATTCAGCAAATATGATTCTACATTTCGTGTAAATCTGTCACAAGAACTCGAAATACATCTTCATCACTTTCCCGGTGTCATTGGCTGCTTTGATTGCACAACTCGTCCTCAAAACTCGGGCCAATCGATCCTAAATTCAACCTTCTTCTCCTTTGGGTTCTCTTGACACCAATAGTTTGGAATCTCTTTCAGATGTCAAAATTGTCTGAAAGATCCATTTCTAATATGCCGAAAATTAGAATTCTCCGATTTCGATATTTCCACACATAACTATTCTAAGATTAGTCAAATAAAATTATAATCTCTGAGAATTCTAAATTAAGCAATTACTCGTACATCTAAAATATGGGATTCTCAACTTCTAGGATTTTGAATTTGAAGCTATGACGCTGAGACTCGGAAGCTTTGGGATTGTGAGATAGAGCCATATGCAGTGAGGTTAGATAATATATACTACCTTTATGGTCACTGAAATGCGAATTCTGTAATTCGCTAGTAAGGCTAGTTTAAGACGGGCGAGTTTTTACCTGGAGTGGCCGTCTCCGACAGACAATATCCCCGTCGGAAACTAGTCTTACACCTAATGTGCATTTCAGAAAAGCAAAACTAATTCAGAGAAGTATAGAAATTAGAAGTAAACCTAGAGACAGTCCGGGGCATAGGGAAGCTGAAAGACTGAGTGTCTGAGGAACTAAAGAATTAAAAAATTGAGAAACTCAGATGCTCAGAAACTGAGAAACTAAGAACAAACCAAGAAATTTAGTAACTGAGAAACTGAGCAAATATAGTACTTGCCGACTGAGAAATTGGTATATTGGCACAATGGAAAACTGAGAAACTGAAAAGTAAAGGATTGTTGAACTACGATACTGAGAGACTGACCAAATGGGACACTAGGAAACTAAAAGACACAGTATGAGGAACTAAGGAATTAATAAACTCAGAAACATTGGAAATCCGAAAGATAGAAGGACCGATAGACATAGAGATAGTGAGAAACCGGAAAACTGGTAGATTGAGAATATGAGAAATTGACAAATTGAAAAATTGAGAAACTAAGAAATTGTGGAATTAAAGAACTAAGAAACTGAGACTGAGAAACTGAGAGAGGAACATTTTGAGTTATCAACTTTTGAGTTCTCATAATATTTCAGGATCTCATATTTCCAAATTTTTGGGTTTTAGGTTTTCAGGTTTTCAACTATGAGGCTAAGAAATTGAAAGACTAACAGACTGAGAAAACGAGACAATAAATGACTCAGAAACTGAGAAACTGGAAAATTGAGAGACTGACAAACTGGGACACCCGTCCATCCCTTGAACTAGTCCTAGAAACTGAGAAGTTAAGAACTCGAGAAACTCGGGAACTAAGAATAAAAAAAAAAGTTGAGATGCTGAGAAAGTGAGAGATTGAGAAAATGAGAAACTGAGAAACTCAGATGTTTTGGTCTTACTGCTTTTCATTCCGTAACATTCCGGAAAATTAAGTACCCTTATACTAAAAACTGAAAAAAAAAAGAATTCGGGGAATGAGAAGCTGAGAAACTGAAAACTTGAAAAACTGAGAAAGTGGAAAGATGACTTGAGAAATTGTGGAATTAAGGTTCTAAGAAACTGAGAGAGGGACATTTTGAGTTATCGAGTTTTGAGTTCTCATAATATTTTAAGATCGCATATTTTCAATTACTCGGATACTCTGGAGGGAATGAGAAATCAAGAAATTGAGAAGCTGAGAAAGTAATAAACTGAGAAGCTGAAACTGTGAAGTTGAGCAACTCAGATTCCGTGAGATTTACATTCTTATACTTGGAAACGGAAAAACTGAGAAATTGAGAAGCCGAGAAACTGAGAAAATTGGAAGCGGAGAAACTGACAAACTTAAAAACTGAGAGAGTGAAAGACTGAGAGACTGGGGACACTTGTAAACTAGAAGACTAAGAGACTAAAAAACTGAGAAGTTGAAAAGCAAAAACTTAAATATTCGGGATTTTAAGTTTTTGGATTATTAGGTCTTACCCCTTTTCATTCCGTAACATATATATCCTTTATTTTTAATCCCCTTATTAGTACTCATCTTCACACGTTATTCGTCCTTTGGATTGAGAAACTGAGAAACTGCGGCTCCGGAAATTTGAATACCTACTGATACCGAGGAACTGAGAATCTGAGAAAGTGAGGGAGGGACTGAGAAACCGAAAATCTGAAAAACTAATTAACTAAAAAGTTGAAACATGAGAAGCTGAGACACTGAGAAAGATGGAAACTGAGAGTGAAGGACTGAGGAACTCAGAGATTGACAGACTGGGAACACCGGAAAACTAGAAAACTGAGTCTGCGAAACTCAGAAATGAAAAACTTTGAAACTGAAAAACAGAGAAACTGAGAAATATTGAGAGACCGTGAAACTGAGAAACTGTGAGAGCAAAGAAATGAGAAACTGTAAGAGCAAAGAAATGAGAAACTGCGAGTCTGAGATACTGATAAGTCGAGTTTGAAACACTTGTGTGGCTGTGTGACTGAAAGACTGGAAAATTGGGAGAATGAAAGACTGACAAACTGGGGCACCGGGAAACTAAAAGTCTGAGTGTCCGAGGAACTAAAGAATTAAAACGTTGAGAAACTAAAACTGAGAAATTGGTCTATTGGCAGAATGGGAGACTGAGAAACTGAGAAAGTGAAAGATTGAGAAACTGAGACACTGAGAGACTGACAAACTGAGAAACTAAAAAACAAGGAACTAAAAAAGAGACTGGGAAATTGAGAGATTGAAACACTTGGAGACTGCCATATTGAAAGACTAAAAAACAGACTGACAGTCTGGAAACTGAAAAACTGAAAACTTGAAAGCTGCGAAGCTGAGAAAGTGAGAGATTGAGAAAATGAGAAACTGAGAAACCCAGATTTTTTGGTTTAGCCGCTTTTCATTCGGTAACATTTATCCTTTATTTTTCATCTCTTTATTGGTACCCATTTGCACACTTAGTCATCCGTTCTTTGGTATGAGAAATTGAGAGACTGTGAGGCTGTAAAACTAGAAGACTGTGGCAACAAAAAATTAAATCCCCTCATACTGAGCAAATGATAAGCTGTAAAAAAGAATTCGCGGAAATGAGAAACTGAGAAACTGAGAATCTAAAAAAACTTAGAACATGAGAAAATGAGAATCTAAAAAACTGAGAACTTGAGAAACTGAAAGAGGGACATTTTGAGCTATCAAGTTTTGAATTTTCATAATCTTTGAATATCTCATATTTTCAAATCTTTGGGTTTTAGGTTTTCAGGTTTTCAACTGAGACTAAGAAAGTGACTAACAGACTGAGAAAATGATACAGTATAAGACTCAGAAACTGAGAGACTGCAAGTTTGATAAACTAGGAGATTGAGAGACTGACAGACTGAGACACCAGTGCCTGAGGAACTAAAGAATAAAAAAAATGAGAAACTCAGAAACTGAAAGAAAACTGGGAAGCTTAGACGCTGAGAAAGTAAGAGATTGAAAAAATGAGAAACCGAGAAACTCGCCGTTTCCAAGTGTTTCAATATCTCAATTTCTGAGACTCCTATTCTCTGGATCTCCCAGTTTTTCAATATATTTATCTCTGTCCCACAATATTTCACTTCTTTTTCTCAGTTTCTCAGTCTCCTCTACTGTCAATATACCAATTTCTCAGTCTGCTAGACCTATACTGTGTCAGTTTCTCAGTTATTATGTTTCTTAGTTTCTCAATTTCTGAGCATAAGAATGTCTCAATTTGTTAATTCTCTCACACTCTCAGACTTTTATTTCCCCGATGTCCTAGTTCGTCAGTCCCTCAGATTCTCACTTTCTGTTTCTCAGCGTCTCAGCTTCCCAGTTTTCAGTTTCTCAGTTTCTCAAAGGTTTTAAGAAATGAGAAACTCAGAAATGAAATATCCTTATGCTGAGAAACCGAAAAACTGAAAAACAAGAATGCGAAAGAAGAAAATTTGTGAAATTCAGAAACCGATAAACTGAGAAAGTGAGAAGCTGAGAAACTGGAAAACTGGGAGAGTGAAAGACTGAGAGACTGGAAGACTGGGAGACTGACAGAATGGGACACTGGTAAACTAGAAGACTAAGAGTTTGAGAAACCAAAGAACTGATAAGTTGAGAAACTGAGAAGCTGAAACCGAGAGACTGGAAAACTAAAAAGCTGAAAATCTGGGAAACAGAAACTCAAATATTCGGGATTTCAAGTTTTTGGATTTTTGGGTCTTACCCCTTTTCATTCTGTAACATATCTTCTTTATAGGTATATAAAATTCCGGTGTGCGTGTTCGTAATTTTTATCCTCCTAAACGGCATGACCGATTTGGATGAAATTTTTTGTGTGTGTTTGAGTGGATCCCTGGATGGTTCTTAGCCGCTTAGTTGGAACCGGTATGTGGTGCTGTTGTCGCTATACAGAATATAGTTTTGATTTTATGACCGATTTTGATGATTTTTTTCTTGTACTAATGGGGTCACCCGGATGGTTCTTAGCTGCGGTTGGACCCGATAGGTGGCGCTGTTGTCGAGATCCAGTTTTTAATTCTTATTTAAAAAAAAACAAATCGGTCCAGCCGTTCTCAAGTGATGCGCTCACCAACGAATCTATATAATAAAAATAAAATAAATATAATAAATCTGTGCAAAAACAAATTGATTGAAATTTGAACAGGACAACGTCTTTATTAGTACGCATCTGCACACGTTATCCGTCCTTTGGACTGAGAGACTGCGGCTCCGGAAATTTGAATACTCTGATACTCAAGAACTGAGATACTGAGAAAGCGATGGCATGAGAAACCGAGAAACTGAGAAACTAATGAACTGAAAAGTTGAAACCTGAGGAGCTGAGACACCGAGAAAGGGGGAAACTGAGAGAGTGAAGGACTGAGGAACTGAGAGACCGGTAAACTAGAAAAATTGAGAGTCTGAGAAACTGGGAAGTTGAAACTGAGAAACTGGAAAACGGAGAAGCTGAGAAGCTGAGAAACTCAGATTTTCGGATTTAGAACTTGTGAGACTGATATTGAGAAATTGAGAAACTGAAACACTTGGATACAACGAGACTGAAAGACTGGAAAACTAGGAGACTGAGAGTTTGAGGAACTTAACGATTAATAAATTGAGAAACTCGGATGATGAAAAACTGTGAAACCGGGGAACTAATAAACTGAGAATTTGAGAAGCTGAGAAATTGGGGACTTATATTTCCGGGTGTTCACGTTTTTAGATTTGGGAGCTTACCCCTGTCAATTACGTACCATTTTGCACACTTCGTTATCTGTTATCCGACAATTCACCCTTCATGTTTTAAAACACATTTTCCTCTACACCAGCTTTTTTATTTTTATTTCCGTGATTTTGGCTCCCGTCTTCAAATGTGATTTCATTAATTTAGTTTTTAATTAATATTAAGGTCCTTTTACTGTTCTCCTTCAGCTTTTCCATTTTTAACTCAGTGCTCTTATCTTCTTATTTCGCCTAAACTTTTTCTTCTTCTTGTTTTCTTAAAGTGTTGATACAATTTTATTGTTTCGTTTTCAGTTTAATTTATCCAGAATTATTGATTCTCCACAATTTTTTGATTCTCTGATTCTGCATTTGTTTTGGTCTTTATATTAATTCTCTCGATCGTGTCGACCCTGTTGTATCTGTTTCTTATCTTAACATCAACTGTTCTAGTGATAGGACCTTAAGTAAAAATTAAAAGTGCAAAGCGATATGGAGAAACATATAAATCTAAAAATAACTTGACCAGTTACTTAGGTTAACTAGTTGACCTCATTCTGTATAACCTCAAACTGTTCTTTCTCTTGCAAACAAGTGTCATCAACTTGACAAAAAAGTCAAGGAGGTCGAGCTCAAAACGGAAAGTTCACCCCCATCACATTACGCGACACAACTTCCGTCGCAGTTTGCCCTGGAATGCGTCGCCTACTTTCCGTCGTCGGCCCCCTCGCCGGCGGCGGGGGCGGCGAGTTCGCGTCCAGTCCTGCAAACTAATTATGATAATTACAGTCCGAATCTCGCCCTCGCATTCTCGCCCCACACTTGTGCCCAGCGCTACTAATCAAGAGGGGTCCGCCCTCCCCTGCGCCAAACAAAAACCTTTTTCCAATACAACGCTATCCAGTGAATAAATGAAAATGAAGGACTATTGGTTTTTGGCTTTTGTCCGTTGTTCAAATGAGTGTGTGTTCGAAAATCAGTTAGGAGAACAAAACGATTCAGCCGAGTCCGAGCCCCCACCCTCTCTGTACACGTCCGTGTTTTTTATTCTTTGTGATTAGTCCACAGAACGCTTTACTCTTTTCGCGCATGGCTTTTTTATAGTGGACGCTTCAATCTGTAATTTAAAAACACGCGAATGTTGGTATTGATTTTTAATAAAATTCATTTTTTCGGTTGGCAACTCGTTCGACCAATCGCAATCACAATCAGTAATGGCCAAATGCTGCATAATTAACTAATTATGAAATACATTTATGGGTTTTTTTCCGAGCTGCAGTTATCGGGAGGGGCGGCGGACGGCACATCCGTGCGTTCTATCGCAACCCCCAAGAAGCGGCGATTGCCACCACCTCGACTTGTAGCTTCGAAATTTTGGAACACTTTTCGGACACGTCCCGATAAAGCGGGGACAGATGAATGACCACTCATCCATCTAATCCTAAATGTTCGTTTTGCGGTGATAATAACAGCTTAAAAGCGAAGTAGGGAACGATGTAATCCTAATCCCCTCACAAAAAGTAAACCATTGCAAATTTCGGGGCCATCAATTTGAGACATCAAACGGAAAGCGACGCGTTTAACGAACAGTTCGTGTTATTGATTCCCCAGTTGATGGAGGAACATTTACAAAAAAAGACACGCATGTAATAGGGGTGAACCAAAATTGCGGATTTCAAATCTTTTTTTACCACATCTACAAAAGGATCTAGAATGAGAATAATAATACATCTTTGGCTTTCTGTATTCATTTCAAAACGATGCAACTTCATTTCTTCTCTTCTTCCGACTTCTTATCATTCTACACGTCCTTCGTCCGTTCCATCTATATTCAGTATTTCCTCTCTTTGCTTTCTCTCATCTCAATACACTCATTCCACATATCTTCAATCGTCTCTCTCTCTTCATTTCCGAACCTAAACCTCGCTATCATCTTTCTTTCTTTCACACTCTCCCTCTCCAAATACTTCGGTATTTTTCGCTCAGTGCAACAACCATCCAAATGCCTCTTCCTCTCAGATTCTCGATTCCTTTGCTCGCGTACCCATTCCTCTTATATTTTTACTTCTCGATCTCCCCTGCGTCCCACTTTTTTTTTCTCCAGCACTCGTTCAGTATAATAGTTTTTAAAGTAAAAAAAAATCTGTAAATGGTTGTTACTTCTCATCCATTTAGTCAGTGGATGAGTATAGTTGACAGGGCGGCCCAAACAAACGGTGCCAGAACCATACGCTTTTTAGTCACAAACAGACCTTATACCAGCAAAGAAAATCAATGCAGATTGAATTTTCCATCAAAAAAATATATTCTCAAATTTACATTTTTGACTGAATGGTTGACAAATTGGTTCGGATTGAGAACCATTTTCATATTGTATCCACCAAAAGAGATTTATACCAAAATATATATACATATACTCAAATTAACATTTTTAACTGAATGGTTGACAAACTGGTTCGGAATGACAACCATTTTCATAATGTATCCAAATTTCGTTTCTTGTATTTCACAGTTGTCTTTGTGACTAAAAACCATATGCTTCATGGCACCACATGTGAATGGCGGGTGGGCCGCTGCATCCACAATTGACCGATTGACTAAGAATATTGGAATGACAACCATTTTTTGACATAAAAATTTTGAAATAAGACTAAACATCTATTACCGTCAATTCCCCTTTCCTTCCATCCCGGTTTCTCAAACTCTCAGTCTTCTAGTTTTACAGTCCTTTCTCAACTTCTCAGTTTCTAAATTTTTCAGTTTCTGAATATCAGAGTATTTAGTTTTACACTCTTAGTCTGTCAGATTTTCACTTTCTGTTTCTCAGCGTCTCAGCTTCCCACCTTTCAGTTTCTGAGTGTATCAATTTATCGGTTTCTGAGCTTCTCAATTTCTTAATTCTTTAGTTCTTCAGGCACCGGTGCTCCAGTTATCCAGTCTTTCAGCTACACAGTCTCCACGTGTTTCAGTCTCTCAATCTCACAGTCTCCCAGAATACACCAATTTCTTAGTCTTCCAGTTCACCGATCTTTCAAGATTTGTAGACATGAGACGTAGAAAACTCGAAAACCTAAAACCGAAAAATCTCAATACCAGTATCTCATAATTTCAATGTGTCAGTCTGTCAACATCTCAGTTCTCAAATTTTCTATTCTCTCCCTATTTTTATGTTTTAGTATACTAGTTTCTCAGTTTCTTACTTCTTCAATTTCGAAGTCTCTAAATGTCTCAGTTTCTCAATTTGTTAATTCTTTAGTTCCTCACAGTCCGTCTTTTAGTTTTCCAGTGTCCCAGTTTGTCAGTCTCTCAATATCTCAGTCCAGCTAGTCCTGCAGTGCCTCATGCACCCAGTTAGCAAGTTGCTTATTTTTTTGATTTCCCAGTATACGAGTTCTTTAGTTTCTGTCAGAGAGTTTTTCTGAGGCACTCAGTCTTTGAGTTCTGTGTCCCATTTTGTCAGTTTCTCAGCCTCAGTATCTCAGTTACACAATTCTTCACTCTCTCAGTGTCTCAGTCTCCCATTCTGCTAATATATCAATTTTTCAGTCTGTTAGTTCTAGTCTCTCAGTTTCTTAGTTTCAGAATGTCTCAATTTCTTAATTAATCAATAGTTTTCTCGATATCTTAAGTCCTTCAGTTTCTTAGTTTCCCAATTCCTTACATCTTCAATTTCGTAATTTCCAAGTCTCTCAGTTTCTCAGTTTATTAATTAAATCATCATACTCTCTTTTAGTGTAAACACATCAATCTTCACTTTCTTAGCTGCTCAGTTTCTGAGAATCTCAGTTTCTCAATTTATTAGTAGTTTAGTTCTTCACACTTTCAGTCCTTTAGTGCAACACACCAATTTCAGTTTCTCAGTTGCTCAGTGTCTCAGTTTCTTAGTGTCCTAGTTTTTCATTTCATTCATTTCTCAGTAGCGCTGTTTCTCAATATCCCAGCCTGATAGTGACGTAGTCTCAAAGTCACAAACTTTCTCAGTCCACCAGTTTCCCAGTATCTCAAAATCTCAATCGGTCAATCTGTCAACTTCCCGGTTTTCCAGTATTCTATTCTCTCAGTATTAAAACGTGTTAATTTACGTTTGCTCCAGACTGTCAGTCAGTTTCTCAGTTTCTCAGTTTTTCAGTCTCGCCGTCCCCAAGTGTTTCAATATCTCACTTTCTCAGATTCCCAATCTCTAAATCTCCCAATCTCTCAATATATTAATTTCTCAGTCGCACAGTATTTCAGTTTCTTGATCCTTCACTGTCTCAGTTTCTCAGTTTCCCACACTGTCTATAAACCAACTCCTCAGTCTGCTAGTTCTATAGTCTCTCAATTTCTCAGTTACTAAGTTTCCTAGTTTCCCAGTTTCTGAGCATAAGAGTGTCTCAGCTTTTCAGCTTCTGAGTAACTTCTCAGTTTCTAAATATCTCAGCCTCCTAGTATCGAAGTCTCAAAGTGACTCACTTTCTCAGTTTCTCAGTTCACCATTTTTACAGTATCTCAGAATCTCAAATTACCAGTCTGTCAACTTCTCGGTTTTCAAATTATCTATTCTCTCAGTATTAAAATGTAATAGTCTCCCCTACGCTCAAGACTGACAATCACTCTCAGCCTCAAAGTCTTACAGTCTCTCAATCTCGCGGTCTCTCAATATTTAATTTCTCAGTCTCACAATATTTTAGTTTCTCAATCCTAGGTAGACCTATAGCCCCCCAGTTTCTAAGTCACTAAGTTCCTTAGTTTCTCAATTTCTGAGCATAGCAGTCTCAATTCTTTAATTCTTTAGTTCCGCACACTCTTAGTTTTTTATTTCCACGGTGTCCTAGTTTGTCAGTTTCTCAGTCTCCGATTCTACCTAACCTAATTCTGCAGTCGTTAGTCCTAAAATCTCAGTTTCTTAGTTTCTCAGTTTCTCAACTTATTAGTTCCTCAATAAGTCTTTCAGTTTTTTAGTTTCTCACTTCTTAAATGTCGTAGTTTCTCAGTTTCTCAATTTATTAATTCTTTAGTTCCTCATAATTTCAGTCTCCTAGTGCGAACAACAATTTCTCAGTTTCTCAGTTCATTGATTCCTCAGCTTCTCAGTCTTTCAGTTTCCCAGTTACTCTGTTCATTGATTCCTCAACTTCTCTGATTTTCAGTCTCAGCTTCTTAATAATTTCATAATTTTCTCTATATCTAAATTGTTTCAGATTCTCAGAGTTACTCAGTTTCTCAGTTTTAGAGTATTTAATTTTCCGGGACCTAGTTTTACAGTCTCACAGTCTCTCAGATTCTCAGATTCTGTTTCTCAGCGTCTCAGCTTACAAGTTTTCAGTTTCTCAGTTTCTGAGTTTCTCAATTTTTTAATTCTCTATTGCTTCAGGCACCGGTGCCCCAGTCTGTCAGTCTCTCAATCTCCCAGTTTTCCAGCCCCTCAGTTACCGAGTCCTTTACTATCTCATTTTCTCAGTCTCACGGACTCCCAATATATCAATTTCTCAGTCTGTTAGTCTTTCGATTTCTCAGTCTCACAGTCTCCCAGTTCCCCAATCTCGGAACATTTGTACACCTGAGATACTGAAAACCTGAAAACTCAAAACCCTTTAAAAATTAAATAATCCATTTCGTTATTTAGTTGTTTCATTATTTCACTATTTCGTTATTTTGTTAATAATTTTATAAATTTCGTTTACATGGTTTTGGTAGTCGTTGAACATTTAATAATTTCACATATATAATTATTTACTACAATATTCCGTAATTTTGCCGAAAATTTTTATTTTCAAAAATTTCACGATATTTCATTATTTCATGATTTTATCAAGGATTTCGTTATTCCGCAACCACTTCATAATGTGTTAGTTCGTAATTAATTTATTTTACTATTACACCAGTGCCTCATTTTCTTTGTTATTTAAAAAACTACGATATTTCGTTACATCCTTATTTTTTTAAATTCTTAATTTCATAATTTTATTACATCACTATTTAATTATTTCAGTTTTCTAATTTTTCCCAGCATTTTAATTTCACAAATCTCAGGATATTTCATAATTTCAAGATGAATTTCGTTATTCTGCAATTTCGATTTTTTATTGTTTCGTAATTTTCTGATTTGATCAACCATTTTATAATTTTTTATTTCGTTACGAATTTATTTTACTATTACACTGTTTCATCATTTTCTTAATAATTCAATAAATTACGATATTTCGGTATTTCCAGTATCTCAATTTCAAAATTTTATTATCTCAGTATATCGTTATTTCAGATTCGTAATTTGGCGAACATTTTATTTAATAAATTTCACGATATTTCGTTATTTCATGATTTTATCAAGGATTTCGTTATTCCGCAATTTCGTTTTTTTTTTGGTAATTTTATAATTTGATCAACCACTTCATAATTTGTTTGTTCGTAATTAATTTATTTTACTACTACACCAGTGCCTCATTTTCTTTATCATTTAAAAAACTACGATATTTCGTTACATCGTTATTTTTTTAGATTCTTAATTTCATAATTTTATTATATCACTATTTAATTATTTCAGTTTCCTAATTTTTCCCAGCATTTTAATTTCACAAATTTCAGTATATTTCATAATTTCATCATGAATTTCGTTATTCTGCAATTTCGATTTTTTATTGTTTCGTAATTTTCTGGTTTGATCAACCATTTTATAATTTTTTATTTCGTTACGAATTTATTTTACTATTACACTGTTTCATCATTTTCTTAATAATTCAATAAATTACGATATTTCTTTATTTCCAGTATCTCAATTTCATAATTTTATTATCTCAGTATATCGTTATTTCAGATTCGTAATCTGGCGAATATTTTATTTCATAAATTTCACGATATTTCGTTATTCCATTATTTCATCAAGAATTTCGTTATTCTGCAATTTCGTTTTTTTTGTTTGGTAATTTATTTATTTTACTATTACACCGGTACCTCAGTATTTTATAATTTAATAAACTACGATATTTCGTTATTTTTGTAGATTCTTAATTTCATAATTTTATTATCTCACTATTTCATCATTTCAGTTTCCTAACTTTTCCCAGCATTTTAATTTCACAAATTTCAGGATATTTCATAATTTCATCATGAATTTCGTTATTCTGCAATTTCCATTTTTTATTGTTTCGTAATTTTCTGATTTGATCAACCATTTTATAATTTTTTATTTCGTTACGAATTTATTTTATTATTACACTGTTTCATCATTTTCTTAATAATTCAATAAATTACGATATTTCGTTATTTCCAGTATCTCAATTTCAAAATTTTATTATCTCAGTATATCGTTATTTCAGATTCGTAATCTAGCGAACATTTTATTTCATAAATTTCACGATATTTCGTTATTTCATTATTTCATCAAGGATTTCGTTATTCCGCAATTTCGTTTTTTTGTTTGGTAATTTTATAATTTGATCAACCACTTCATAATTTGTTAGTTCGTAATTAATTTATTTTACTATTACACCAGCGCCTCATTTTCTTTACCATTTAAAAAACTACGATATTTCGTTACATCGTTATTTTTTTAGATTCTTAATTTCATAATTTTATTATATCACTATTTAATTATTTCAGTTGGCCAATTTTTCCCAGCATTTTAATTTCACAAATTTCAGGATATTTCATAATTTCATCATGAATTTCGTTATTCTGCAATTTCGATTTTTTATTGTTTCGTAATTTTCTGATTTGATCAACCATTTTATAATTTTTTATTTCGTTACGAATTTATTTTACTATTACACTGTTTCATCATTTTCTTAATAATTCAATAAATTACGATATTTCGTTGTTTCCAGTATCTCAATTTCATAATTTTATTATCTCAATATATCGATATTTCAGATTCGTAATCTGGCGAACATTTTATTTCATAAATTTCACGATATTTCGTTTATTCATTATTTCATCAAGAATTTCGTTATTCCGGAATTTCGTTTTTTTCTGTTTGGTAATTTATTTATTTTACTATTACACCGGTACCTCAGTTTCCAACTGGCGCATGTGGGCAGATTATCGGAAGCTGAACGCGATAACTGAAAATTTGAGAAAAATTAAATTGGAGTCTGTAAAACCGAAGACCAAAAACACCCAAAGAACTAAAAATCTCGGACACCGGTAACTTTGACAAATTGGAAATCTGAGCCTCTGAGGACTTGACAATCTGAAAAACAAAAACCCACGAACTTCACTCTAAACTTGGCAACTACGTAACTGCCTGAGAAAATCTAAACCTAAAAATCCGTACTCGTCCCGAACAGCGATGGCAACTGACGCAGGTCTGCAGATTATCGGAAGCTGAACGCGATAACTGAAAATTTGAAAAAATAAAATTGGAGTGTGTAAAACCATAGACCAAAAAAACCCAAAGAATAAAAAATTTCGGACACCAGTAAATTTGACAAATTGGAAATCTAAGTCTCTGAGGACTTGACAATCTAAAAAACAACTCACGAACTTGACTCTAAACTTGGAAACTAAGTAACTGCCTGACATAATTCAAACCTAAAAATCCGTACTCGTCCCGAACAGCGATGGCAACTGGCGCATGTGCGCAGATTATCGGAAGCTGAACGCGATAACTGAAAATTTGAAAAAATAAAATTGGAGTGTGTAAAACCATAGACCAAAAAAACCCAAAGAATTAAAAATTTCGGACACCAGTAAATTTGACAAATTGGAAATCTGAGTCTCTGAGGACTTGACAATCTAAAAAACAACTCACGAACCTGACTCTAAACTTGGAAACTAAGTAACTGCCTGAGATAATCCAAACCTAAAAATCCGTACTCGTCCCGAACAGCGATGGCAACTGGCGCATGTGCGCAGATTATCGGAAGCTAAACGCGATAACTGAAAATTTGAAAAAATAAAATTGAAGTGTGTAAAACCGAAGACCAAAAACTCCAATGAATTAAAAATCTCGGACACCGGTAACTTTGACAAATTGAAAATCTGAGCCTCTGAGAACTTGACAATCTAAAAAACAACCCACAAACTTGACTCTAACTAAGTAACTGCCTGAAAAAATCCAAACCTAAAAATCCGTACTCGTCCCGAACAGCGATGGCAACTGACGCAGGTGTGCGGACTATCGGAAGCTGAACGCGATAACTGAAAATTTGAAAAAAATAAAATTGGAGTGTGTAAAACCGAAGACCAAAAAAACCCAAAGAACTAAAAATCTTGGACACCAGTAAATTTGACAAATTGGAAATCTGAGTCTCTGAGGACTTGACAATCTAAAAACAACTCACGAACTTGACTCTAAACTTGGAAACTAAGTAACTGTCTGAGAAAATCCAACCCTAAAAATCCGTACTCGTCCCGAACAGCGATGGCAACTGACGCAGGTGTGCGGATTATCGGAAGCTGAACGCGATAACTGAAAATTTGAAAAAATAAAATTGGAGTGTGTAAAACTATAGACCAAAAAAACCCAAAGAATTAAAAATTTCGGACACCAGTAAATTTGACAAATTGGAAATCTGAGTCTCTGAGGACTTGACAATCTAAAAAACAACTCACGAACTTGACTCTAAACTTGGAAACTAAGTAACTGCCTGAGATAATCCAAACCTAAAAATCCGTACTCGTCCCGAACAGCGATGGCAACTGGCGCAGGTGTGCAGATTATCGGAAGCTGAACGCGATAACTGAAAATTTGAAAAAATAAAATTGGAGTGTGTAAAACCATAGACCAAAAAAACCCAAAGAATTAAAAATTTCGGACACCAGTAAATTTGACAAATTGGAAATCTGAGTCTCTGAGGACTTGACAATCAAAAAAACAACTCACGAACCTGACTCTAAACTTGGAAACTAAGTAACTGCCTGAGATAATCCAAACCTAAAAATCCGTACTCGTCCCGAACAGCGATGGCAACTGACGCAGGTGTGCGGATTATCGGAAGCTGAACGCGATAACTAAAAATTTGAAAAAAATAAAATTGGAGTGTGTAAAACCGAAGACCAAAAAAACCCAAAGAACTAAAAATCTTGGACACCAGTAAATTTGACAAATTGGAAATCTGAGTCTCTGAGGACTTGACAATCTAAAAACAACTCACAAACTTGACTCTAAACTTGGAAACTAAGTAACTGTCTGAGAAAATCCAACCCTAAAAATCCGTACTCGTCCCGAACAGCGATGGCAACTGACGCAGGTGTGCAGATTATCGGAAGCTGAACACGATAACTGAAAATTTGAAAAAATAAAATTGGAGTGTGTAAAACCATAGACCAAAAAAACCCAAAGAATTAAAAATTTCGGACACCAGTAAATTTGACAAATTGGAAATCTGAGTCTCTGAGGACTTGACAATCTAAAAAACAACTCACGAACTTGACTCTAAACTTGGAAACTAAGTAACTGCCTGAGATAATCCAAACCTAAAAATCCGTACTCGTCCCGAACAGCGATGGCAACTGGCGCAGGTGTGCAGATTATCGGAAGCTGAACGCGATAACTGAAAATTTGAAAAAATAAAATTGGAGTGTGTAAAACCATAGACCAAAAAAACCCAAAGAATTAAAAATTTCGGACACCAGTAAATTTGACAAATTGGAAATCTGAGTCTCTGAGGACTTGACAATCTAAAAAACAACTCACGAACCTGACTCCAAACTTGGAAACTAAGTAACTGCCTGAGATAATCCAAACCTAAAAATCCGTACTCGTCGTGAACAGCGATGGCAACTGGCGCGCGTGTGTAGATTATCGGAAGCTGAACGCGATAACTGAAAATTTGAAAAAAATAAAATTGGAGTCTATAAAACCGAAGACCAAAAAACACCCAAAGAATTAAAAATCTCGGACACCGGTAACTTTGACAAATTGGAAATCTGAGCCTCTGAGGACTTGACAATCTAATAGACAAAAACCCATGAACTTGACTCTAAACTTGGCAACTAAGTAACTGCCTGAGAAAATCCAAACCTAAAAATCCGTACTCGTCCCGAACAGCCATGGCAACTGGGGCGTGTGTGTAGATTATCGGAAGCTGAACGCGATAACTGAAAATTTGAAAAAAATAAAATTGGAGTGTGTAAAACCGAAGACCAAAAAAACCCAAAGAACTAAAAATTTCGGACACCAGTAAATTTGACAAATTGGAAATCTGAGTCTCTGAGGACTTGACAATCTAAAAACAACTCACGAACTTGACTCTAAACTTGGAAACTAAGTAACTGGCTGAGAAAATCCAACCCTAAAAATCCGTACTCGTCCCGAACAGCGATGGCAACTGACGCAGGTGTGCGGATTATCGGAAGCTGAACGCGATAACTGAAAATTTGAAAAAATAAAATTGGAGTGTGTAAAACCGAAGACCAAAAAAACCCAAAGAACTAAAAATTTCGGACACCAGTAAATTTGACAAATTGGAAATCTGAGTCTCTGAGGACTTGACAATCTAAAAACAACTCACGAACTTGACTCTAAACTTGGAAACTAAGTAACTGCCTGAGAAAATCCAACCCTAAAAATCCGTACTCGTCCCGAACAGCGATGGCAACTGACGCAGGTGTGCGGATTATCGGAAGCTGAACGCGATAACTGAAAATTTGAAAAAATAAAATTGGAGTGTGTAAAACCATAGACCAAAAAAACCCAAAGAATTAAAAATTTCGGACACCAGTAAATTTGACAAATTGGAAATCTGAGTCTCTGAGGACTTGACAATCTAAAAACAACTCACGAACTTGACTCTAAACTTGGAAACTAAGTAACTGCCTGAGAAAATCCAACCCTAAAAATCCGTACTCGTCCCGAACAGCGATGGCAACTGACGCAGGTGTGCGGATTATCGGAAGCTGAACGCGATAACTGAAAATTTGAAAAAATAAAATTGGAGTGTGTAAAACCATAGACCAAAAAAACCCAAAGAATTAAAAATTTCGGACACCAGTAAATTTGACAAATTGGAAATCTGAGTCTCTGAGGACTTGACAATCTAAAAAACAACTCACGAACCTGACTCTAAACTTGGAAACTAAGTAACTGCCTGAGATAATCCAAACCTAAAAATCCGTACTCGTCCCGAACAGCGATGGCAACTGGCGCGTGTGTATAGATTATCGGAAGCTGAACGCGATAACTGAAAATTTGAAAAAAATAAAATTGGAGTGTGTAAAACCGAAGACCAAAAAACCCCAAAGAATTAAAAATTTCGGACACCGATAACTTTGACAAATTGGAAATCTGAGCTTTTGAGGACTTGACAATCTAAATAACAAAAACCCACGAATTTGTCTCGATACTTGGCAACTACGTAACTGCCTGAGGAAATCCAAACCTAAAAATCCGTACTCGTCCCGAACAGCGATGGCAACTGGCGCAGGTGTGCAGATTATCGGAAGCTGAACGCGATAACTGAAAATTTGAAAAAATAAAATTGGAGTGTGTAAAACCATAGACCAAAAAAACCCAAAGAATTAAAAATTTCGGACACCAGTAAATTTGACAAATTGGAAATCTGAGTCTCTGAGGACTTGACAATCTAAAAAACAACTCACGAACCTGACTCTAAACTTGGAAACTAAGTAACTGCCTGAGATAATCCAAACCTAAAAATCCGTACTCATCCCGAACAGCGATGGCAACTGGCGCGTGTGTGCAGATTATCGGAAGCTGAACGCGATAACTGAAAGAAAAGCGAAAGGAAAAAAAACATACAGTAGGTATGGTATTTCATAGAACTCAGATGTGACTTTATTGTTCAAAAGATATCTGAATTTAACTTTTAGAACTTTATAGACACTTTACACGTTCCTTTATGAGGTCTCAATTTTGTAGTTTACACAGTCTGTAAGAATCAGCTCTCTATAGGTATCTCACAGATATAGAACTCAAACTTTCAAACCAATAGTTAAGATACATTTCATGCAATTTTCAACAACTAAAGATCCCTTCGGGACGTTGATTTTTGCCTGTACATCATTACAAGTAGTAATACGATATTGTTAGAAGCAACTCGAAAGTTTGAACCGTCTGATCCTACACTAAATTTGCAATTACAACATCCACGAACAAACAGTATTCTCCGTCCACATTTAAAATCACTATCGACGCGAGAAACTTCTGTGACGTTACATTTTTGGTTTCGCCCCAAAACCCGGGCAGCATCCCCCACAGAGAAAATTGTCCAATTCGAGCGTTGCGCTTTTGTAAACACCGGCCGGAGGTTTTTTCGGCGAAATATATTGAGACCAGACAAAAGCCCATACAAAAGGATAACTTCAAATGGAGCGAGATAAAAACTGAAATATACAATGGAATTAATTTTGTTCAATTCAGATTAACTTCATTTGTGATCGCGCGGAGGGGGAGCGTAAAAAATAGAGACAAATCCCATTTACAAAAAAAATGTTTCATTAAAATTCTTCCACTCATTTATTCTCAATTTCCGCCGTCGTGAACGAGGCATTAGATACAGTCGGACCTCGTCACGGCGGACGGATCGATCCCTGCGGTACTTTGGATTTTTAATTCCGCCCTTCTAGTTTCGCTCGTTCCACTGCTAAAAAACCTCCGCATTAAAATTCTTCCAGCCATTTATTCTCAATTTCCGTCCCCCGTGAACGAGGCATTAGACACAGTCTGACTTTATTATGATGGCCTGATCGATCCCGTTATTAACATTTGATTACAACCTCATCGAAAGTGAGATTTCGCTTCAATCTAATGAGCTCGATGCATCCGCGACTCCGTCGCCCCCTTCTGACGAACGGCAATTTCCTGAACGCGAAAGTGAACAGCAACGGGGAAAACAGACACGGTGCTAGTACCGGGTTAATAAGGGGAAAGATGATTGGAGAATTGATCTCTAAAGCAAAAATCTGTAGGTATATCGACTTTCTTTCGGTAAAGGAAAGTACCGTGCGATCGAATACAAATGCCATCTAATTATCTAATTGAGGTTAGATCGTAGTTGCCACTTTGCGATTCGTAAAGAACACTTGACGACACCTAAGTAACCCCAAACAATGTAGATGCGATTTTTAGTCGATCGCAAACTTTTATTACAAAAAACCGGGCTGTATTTTATGAGTTTGAAAACTTGAGAAACAATAATAACACTAGAGACACATTTGAGATACCCGTAAATTTAGTATGTGGAAATCTTAGAAATTGAGACACCTCAGAAACCTGAAACATTGAGAAACATGAGAAAGCTGAGGCAGTAGAGAATGGTAGAGAATTGAAAACACGGAAGGGTTGAAAATCTGAGTAATTGAGGGAGTTGAGAAACTTGAGGCACTTGAGAAACCTGAGATGTTACTAAATTTGGAAACCTGATTTACCTGGGCCACCAAAAATCTGAGAAATTTTCAATATTGAGAAACGCCGGAAGTCTCAAGCGATTAAATTATTTAAAAACCGGGAATCTCGCGAGCACGATTCTAAAAGATACAAAAGCTCAACAGTTGGAGTTGCTGAAAGTTTGACTTCAGGATTTCAGAGAGTGAGACCCTTGAGAATCTCGCAAAAATATAGTATCTGGAAACTTTGATTTTTGAGACACAACAGAAACCTGAAGTATTGAGAAACATGAGAAAACTGAGGCAGTTGAAAATAGTAAAGGAGACAGAGGGAACAAAAAGCTGAGCAATTGAGAGGGTTGAGAAACTTGAGACACTTAAGAAATCTGAGATCTTACTAAACTTGGAAACATGATTTACCTGGGCCACCAAAGATCTGAGAAATTTTCAATATTGAGAAACGCTGGAAGACTCAAGCGACTAATTTATTTAAAAACCGGGAATCTTGCGAGCACGCTTGTAAAAGATACAAAAACTCGACAGTTCGAATTGCTGAAAGTTTAACTTCAGAATTTGGTGAGACACTTGAGAAACTCGGAAATTTAGTTTCTGAAAATTTTAATTTTTGAGACACTTGAGAAACGTGAAATATTGAGAAACATGAGTAAGCTGAGTCAGTAGAGAACGGCAAAGAATTGAAACCTCTCTGTTTTCAAGAAAAGCTGGGTAGTTGACATAAAATTTGATTTTTGAGACACTTGAGAAACCTAAAATTTTGAGAAATATGAGTAAGCTCAGGCAATAGAGCATGACAAAAAATTCAAAACACATAGGCAACGAGAAGCTGAGTAGTTGAGGAAATTGAGAAACATGAGGCACTTTAGAAACCCGAGATGTTACTAAACTTGGAAAAGTGATTTACGTGGGTCACCAAAGAACTGAGAACTTTTCTATATTGACAATCGCTCGAATTCTCAAGCGATGAAATTATTGAAAAACTGAAAATCTTTGGAGCACGTTTGTAAAAGGAACAGACGCTTCACACTTGAGAAACTGGAAAATTTAGTATCTGTAAACTTAGATTTTTCAGACACTTGAGAAACATGAGTACGCTGAGGCAGTAGAGGACGGCAAAGAATTGAAAACACAGAAGCAACAAAATCTGAGTAATTGAGGGAGTTGAGAAACTGGAGGCACTTGAGATACTTGAGATGTTACAGAACTTGGAAACCTTATTTATCTGGGCCACAAAAAAAAGAGAAATTTTCAGTATTGAAGAACGCTGGAACTCTCAAGCGATGAATTTATTGAGACACTTGAGCACGTTTGTAAAAGAAACAAGAGGCTTTACAGTTTCGAGTGCTAATAGTTTAACTTCAGGATTCAAGAAAGTGAGACACTTGAGAAACTGGGAAATTTAGTATCTGTAAACTTAGATTTTTGAGACACTTGAGAAACATGAATACGCTGAGACAGTAGAGGTCGGCAAAGAATTGAAAACACAGACGCAACAAAAAGCTGAGTAGTTGAGGGAAACTTTGAATATTGAGTCACTTGAGAAGAATAAAATATTGAGAAACATGAGTAAGCTTAGGCAGTAGAGGACGGCAAAGAATTGAACACACAAAGGCAACGAAAAGCAGAGTAATTGAGGGAGTTGAGAAACTTGAGGCACTTGAGAACCCTGAGATGCTAATAAGCTTGGAATCCTGATTTACCTGGACCGCCAAAAAGCTGAGAAATTTTCAATATTAAAAAACGCTGGAAGTCTCAAGCGATGAAATTTTTGAGAAACTGAGAACATCGGGAGCACGTTTGTAAAAGAAACAGAGACTTTACAATTTGGAGTGCTGATAGTTTAACTTCAGGATTCAACAGAGTGAGACACTTGAGAAACTAGGAAATTTAGTATCTGGAAACTTAGATTTTTGAGACACTTGAGAAACTTGATATATTGCGAAACATGAGTAAGCTAAGGACTGCAAAGAATTGAAAACACAGAAGCAACGAAAATCTGAGTAATTGAGGGAGTTGAGGAACTGGAGGCACTTGAGATACTTGAGATATTATAGAACTTGGAAACCTTATTTATCTGGGCAACCAAAAAACTGAGAAATTTGAGAAATCTTAAATATTGAGAAACGCTGGAACTCTCAAGCGATGAAATTTTTGGATAGTATAACTTCAGGATTTAAGAGAGTGAGACACTTGAGAAATTCGGAAATTTAGTGTCTGGAAACTTAGATTTATGAGTCACTCGAGCAGAATGAAATATTGAGAAACATGAATAAGCTGAGGCAGTAGAGGACGGCAAAGAATTGAACACACAGGGGCAACGAAAAGCAGAGTAATTGAGGGAGTTGAGAAACTTGAGGCATTTGAGAAACTTGAGATGCTACTAAACTTAAAAAATCCTGATTTACCTGGGCCTCCAAAGAGCTGAAAAATTTTCAATATTGAGACACGCTGAAACTCTCAACCGATGAAGTTTTTGAGAAACTGAGATTATCGGGAGCATGTTTGTAAAAGAAACAGAGACTTTACAATTTGGAGTGCTGATAGTTTAGCTTCAGTATTCAACAGAGTGAGACACCTGAGAAACTAGGAAATTTAGTATCTGGAAACTTAGATTTTTGAGACACTTGAGAAACCTGATATATTGCGAAACATGAGTAAGCTAAGGACGGCAAAGAATTGAAAACACAGAAGCAACGAAAATCTGAGTAATTGAGGGAGTTGAGGAACTGGAGGCACTTGAGATACTTGAGATATTATAGAACTTGGAAACCTTATTTATCTGGGCAACCAAAAAACTGAGAAATTTGAGAAAGCTTAAATATTGAGAAACGCTGGGACTCTCAAGCGATGAAATTTTTGGATAGTATAACTTCAGGATTTAAGAGAGTGAGACACTTGAGAAATTCGGAAATTTAGTGTCTGGAAACTTAGATTTATGAGTCACTCGAGCAGAATGAAATATTGAGAAACATGAATAAGCTGAGGCAGTAGAGGACGGCAAAGAATTGAACATACAGGGGCAACGAAAAGCAGAGTAATTGAGGGAGTTGAGAAACTTGGGGCATTTGAGAAACCTGAGATGCTAATAAACTTGAAATCCTGATTTACCTGGGCCGCCAAAGAGCTGAGAAATGTTCAATATTGAGAAACCCTGGAACTCTCAAGCGATGAAATTTTTGAGAAACTGAGAATATCGGGAGCACGTTTGTAAAAGAAACAGAGACTTTACAATTTGGAGTGCTGATAGTTTAACTTCAGGATTCAACAGAGTGAGACACTTGAGAAACTAGGAAATTTAGTATCTGGAAACTTAGATTTTTGAGACACTTGAGAAACCTGATATATTGCGAAACATGAGTAAGCTAAGGACGGCAAAGAATTGAAAACACAGAAGCAACGAAAATCTGAGTAATTGAGGGAGTTGAGGAACTGGAGGCACTTGAGATACTTGAGATATTATAGAACTTGGAAACCTTATTTATCTGGGCAACCAAAAAACTGAGAAATTTGAGAAATCTTAAATATTGAGAAACGCTGGAACTCTCAAGCGATGAAATTTTTGGATAGTATAACTTCAGGATTTAAGAGAGTGAGACACTTGAGAAATTCGGAAATTTAGTGTCTGGAAACTTAGATTTATGAGTCACTCGAGCAGAATGAAATATTGAGAAACATGAATAAGCTGAGGCAGTAGAGGACGGCCAAGAACTGAACACACAGAGGCAACGAAAAGCAGAGTAATTGAGGGAGTTGAGAAACTTGAGGCATTTGAGAAACTTGAGATGCTACTAAACTTAAAAAATCCTGATTTACCTGGGCCTCGAAAGAGCTGAGAAAATTTCAATATTGAGACACGCTGAAACTCTCAAGCGATGAAATTTTTGAGAAACTGAGAATATCGGGAGCATGTTTGTAAAAGAAACAGAGACTTTACAATTTGGAGTGCTGATAGTTTAGCTTCAGTATTCAACAGAGTGAGACACCTGAGAAACTAGGAAATTTAGTATCTGGAAACTTAGATTTTTGAGACACTTGAGAAACCTGATATATTGCGAAACATGAGTAAGCTAAGGACGGCAAAGAATTGAAAACACAGAAGCAACGAAAATCTGAGTAATTGAGGGAGTTGAGGAACTGGAGGCACTTGAGATACTTGAGATATTATAGAACTTGGAAACCTTATTTATCTGGGCAACCAAAAAACTGAGAAATTTGAGAAATCTTAAATATTGAGAAACGCTGGAACTCTCAAGCGATGAAATTTTTGGATAGTATAACTTCAGGATTTAAGAGAGTGAGACACTTGAGAAATTCGGAAATTTAGTGTCTGGAAACTTAAATTTATGAGTCACTCGAGCAGAATGAAATATTGAGAAACATGAATAAGCTGAGGCAGTAGAGGACGGCAAAGAATTGAACACACAGGGGCAACGAAAAGCAGAGTAATTGAGGGAGTTGAGAAACTTGAGGCATTTGAGAAACCGGAGATGCTACTAAACTTGAAATCCTGATTTACCTGGGCCGCCAAAGAGCTGAGAAATTTTCAATATTGAGACACGCTGAAACTCTCAAGCGATGAAATTTTTGAGAAACTGAGTATATCGGGAGCATGTTTGTAAAAGAAACAGAGCCTTTACAATTTGGAGTGCTGATAGTTTAGCTTCAGGATTCAACAGAGTGAGACACTTGAGAAACTAGGAAATTTAGTATCTGGAAACTTAGATTTTTGAGACACTTGAGAAACCTGATATATTGCGAAACATGAGTAAGATAAGGACGGCAAAGAATTGAAAACACAGAAGCAACGAAAATCTGAGTAATTGAGGAAGTTGAGAAACTTGAGGCACTTGAGATACTTGAGGTGTTACAGACCTTGTAAACCTTATTTACCTGGGCCACCAAAGAACTCAGAAATTTTCATTCAACATTGAGAAAAACTGGAAATCTCAAGCGATGAAATTTTTGGATAGTATAACTTCAGGATTTCAGAGAGTGAGACACTTGAGAAATTTAGTATCTGGAAACTTAGATTTTTGAGACACTTGAGAAACCTGAAAAATTGAGAAACATGAGTAAGCTGAGGACCGCGAAGAATCGAAAACACAGAAGCAACGAAAATCTGCGTAATTAAGAGAGTTGAGAAACTTGAGGCACTTGAGATCCTTGAGATGTTACAGAACTTAGAAACCTTATTTATCTGGGCCACCAAAAAACTGAGAAATTCTCAGTGTTGAGAAACGCTGGAACTCTCAAGCGATGCAATTTTTGAGAAACTGAAAATCTCGGGAGCACGTTTGTAAAAGAAACAGACATTACAATTTGGAGTGCTGATAGTTTAACTTCAGGATTCTTCAGGAACGCTTGAGAAACTCGGAAATTTAGTATCTGAACATTTTGATTTTTGAGACACATTGAGAAACCTGAAATATTGAGAAACATGAGTAAGCTGAGGCAGTAGACAACAGCAAAGAATTGAAAACACAGAGGCAAGGAAAAGTTGGGTAGTTGAAGTAAACTTTGATTTTTGAGATACTTGAGAAACCTGAAATTTTGAGAAACATGAGTAAGCTGAAGCAGTAGAGCTCGGCAAAGAATTGAAAATACAGACGCAATAAAAAGCTGAGTAGTTGAGGGAAACTTTGATCTTTGAGACACTTGAGATACCTGAAATATTGCGAAACATCAGTAAACTGACGCTGTATTGGACGGCAAAAAATGAAAACAGAAGCAACGAAAATCTGAGTAATTGAGAGAGTTGAGAAACTTGAGGCACTTGAGATACTTGAAATGTTATAGAACTTGGAAACCTTATTTATCTGGGCCACCAGAAAACTGAGAAGTTTTCAATATTGAGAAACGCTGGAACTCTGAAGCGATGAAATTATTGAGAAACTGAGAATCTCGGAAGCACGTTTGTAAAAGAAACATGAGACTTTACAATTTGGAGTGCTGATAGTTTAACTTCAGGATTCAAGAGCGTGAGACACTTGAGAAACTCTGAAATTTAGTATCTGGGAACTTTGATTTTTGAGACACCTCAGAAACCTAAACAATTGAGAAAATGAGCAAGCTGAGGTAGTAAAGAACGACAAAGTTCTGATAACGCAAAGGGAACTTTAGAAACTTGAGATACCTGATATTTTTCCAAATGTGTAAACCTCATAATATCTGGGACACCAAAAAACCCTTTAAACTGAGAAATTTACAATATTGAGAAACGATGGAAGTCTCAACCGATCAAATTATTGAGAAACAGAGAATTTCGGAAACACGTTCGTAAAAGAAAAAAGACTTTACAGTTTGAAGTGCTGAGAACTTGACTTCAGGATTTATGAGAGAGTGACACATTTAGTATCTGGAAACTTGGATTTTTGAGACAGATCAGAAACCTGGAATATTGAGAAACATGAGCAATCTGAGGCAGTAGAGAACGGTAAAGGACACAGAAGGAACGAAAAGCTGAGTAATTGAGAGGGTTGAGAAACTTGAGGCACTTGAGATACTTGAGGCACTTGAGAAGCCTGAGATGTTAGTAAACTTGGAAACCTGATTTACCTGGGCGATAAAATTATTGAGAAACTGAGAATCTCGGGGCACGTTTTTTAAAAGGAAGAAAGACTTTAAGTTTGAAGTGCTGACAGCTTAAATTACGAAACTTGGAAATTTTGAAACTGGAAACTTTGGCATTTGAGACACCCCAGAAGCCTGAAAATTTGAGAAACAACTACGATATTTATTTGTAAGAAACTGAGGCAGCTGAAAATCCAGTCGACAAACCCGAAAAATAAGAAAATTCTGAGAATCTTGAGACACCTGGGAGCTAAGGATTCTTTAAGTTGAGGACTGAGACAAACTTGACCTATTATTCTGATGAGAAATTGTTTCGATATCATGGACTTATATCACTCAGGATTATACTGTTAAAAAACTTACGATCAGGACGTCGGAACCTGGCGGCCAAATAGTCACTTACCTGAAAAAAAAAATAGTTATTAGTTTTTACATCAAAGCGACCAATAGAGTTCAACAACCTTAATGAAATATTTTTCCCAACATAATTATAATTTTTCTACATTTTCATAACAAGAAAACGCAAAACTTCAGCTGTTTACAACCCATAATATCGCAATAACCACAAACTTAAGTGAGTATTTTCAGCGTGGGAGTCATTAATATCGCATCGAGCAAATAAAAAGCCCCTACAGATGTTGAACCCGAACTCAGAGCCGTAACCCGATCTTCGAGCCCGCGGCATCACCGCAATTTTTACCTGAAAATGCTCAATTACAGAGTGACAAACTTTCCGAGCCTTCACTCATTGTTACCAAAAATGCAACTTCGTCGATGCATTTTTAGAACCGGTAGTTTTGCCAATTTAGCAGCGGCATTACCAATAAATGAGCCATCCGTCCATCTTCTTGTCAATCATTCGGAAATGTATAATCAAAGCGTGGCGGGGCTGTCACCACACGTACACCCTTAAATGTTGCCCGGTCTAGTTACTATCGGAATTTTACGTGTAAGTTGTCGAACAGTTGGTGGAACTGCATGTATAATTGGTGATTCCGACGGAGGAATAATGGATAGTAATAATGGGAAGCGGTGAAAACTTAGTGGGCGTTAATGAATAGTCAAAAACTAAAAACGAGTCGGCTGTTTTATCGGGAGAACAGGCATTTTAGGTTAAATCGTTTTAACTTTTAAAGTGTTTAAATTGCGAACGAGCGTCAAATATAATACGGGAAATGTGGAGCGATTTTATGATTTACACGCTTCGTCCGTAAAGGCAGGGATGAGCACAGTAATTCACCAAGTTTAGACGCATTGTTTTTGAAAGACGTCATCACAACGCGAAGCTGCCACGGTTACACCTAATGGGTCATTATTCAAATCGCCCTGTTGTACATCCTTGTATAATTTAATTTGCATTGACTAATTACAACAGGAATTAGCATTCTTCCGCGATAATAACGATGTTAATTTAAATGATTTTACACGGTTCGAGGCATCGCCGAGTCGCCACTGGTAGACAGTGAAAAGCCCTCATTGTCAAGGTTGTTAAGGTTCTTGTTATAGACCAATGCAATACTAGTTACTCCTTCTATAGTTTCACCATAAAAAATTGTGGAAGAATGGTTCAATTTACCAATTTCTCAATCTCTCAAAGTGCGAAACTCTCAATTTAGCAATTTCTCAATTTCCGAATCTTCAATTTTAGTTTTCCAATTTATCTATTACTAGATTTACCAATATTTCAATTTGCCAATTTTTTAATTTCTCAATCTATCAATCCTGAGTCTCTTGATTTCTCAATAATATTTGTCCAATTGCTAAATCTCTATCTCTTAATTTAATAATTTCTCAATCTCTTAATCTACTAATCGCCCAATTTCTTAATCTCCAATCCCCTAATTCTCAATCTCCTAATCCCCCAATCTCTCAATTTCTCAGTTTTTTTTTTGTTTAAAAATTTCTCAATTTTCGAATCTCGATCGATTACTAGATTTCAAAATTTTACAATATTTCAATTTACCAATTTCTCAATCTCTCAAAGTGCGAAACTCTCAATTTCTCAATTTCCCAATCTGCAATTTTAGTTTACGAATTTATCGATTACTAGATTTCCCAATAATTCAATTTGCCAATTTTTTAATTTCTCAATCTATCAATCCTGACTCTCTTGATTTCTCAATAATATTTGTCCAATTGCTCAATCTCTATCTCTTAATTTCATAATTTCTCAATCTCTTAATCTACTAATCTCCCAATTTCTTAATCTCCAATCCCCCAATTCTCAATCTCCTAATCCCCCAATCTCTCAGTTTTACAGTTCGTCTTTTTTTTATTTAAAATTTTCTCAGTTTTCGAATCACCCGTTCTCTCAACTTCTCAATTCTTAATTTCTCAATCTCTCAAAGTGCCCAACTCTCAATTTCCCATTATCTCAATTATTTTAGTTGTCCAATTGATCGACTACTAGATTTCAAAATTTTCCAATATTTCAATTTACCAATTTCTCAATCTCTCAAAGTGCGAAACTCTCAATTTAGCAATTTCTCAATTTCCGAATCTTCAATTTTAGTTTTCCAATTTATCGATTACTAGATTTCCCAATATTTCAATTTGCCAATTTTTTAATTTCTCAATCTGTCAATCCTGAGTCTCCTGATTTCTCAATAATAATTGTCCAATTGCTCAATCTCAATCTCTTAATTTCATAATTTCTTAATCTCTTAATCTACTAATCTCCCAATTTCTTAATCTCCTAATCTGCCTGTCTGTCAATTTCTCAGTTTCTCTTTTTTTATTTCAAAATTTCTCAGTTTTCGGATCTCCCGTTCTCTCAACTTCCCAATTCTAAATTTCTCAATCTCTCAAAGTGCCAAATTCTCAGTCTCCCAGTATCTCAACTATTTTAGTTATCCAATTGATCGACTACTAGATTTCAAAATTTTCCAATATTTCAATTTACCAATTTCTCAATCTCTCAAAGTGCGAAACTCTCAATTTAGCAATTTCTCAATTTCCGAATCTTCAATTTTAGTTCTCCAATTTATAGATTACTAGATTTCCCAATATTTCAATTTGCCAATTTTTTAATTTCTCAATCTGTCAATCCTGAGTCTCCTGATTTCTCAATAATAATTGTCCAATTGCTCAATCTCAATCTCTTAATTTCATAATTTCTTAATCTCTTAATCTACTAATCTCCCAATTTCTTAATCTCCTAATCTCCCTGTCTGTCAATTTCTCAGTTTCCCTTTTTTTATTTCAAAATTTCTCAGTTTTCGGATCTCCCGTTCTCTCAACTTCCCAATTCTAAATTTCTCAATATCTCAAAGTGCCAAATTCTCAGTCTCCCAGTATCTCAACTATTTTAGTTATCCAATTGATCGATTACTAGATTTCAACATTTTCCAATATTTCAATTTACCAATTTCTCAATCTGTCGGAGTGCGAAACGCTCAATTTAGCAATTTCTCAATTTCCGAATCTTCAATTTTAGTTTTCCAATTTATCGATTACTAGATTTCACAATATTTCAACTCGCCAATTTTTTAATTTCTCAATCTATCAATCCTGAGTCTCCTGATTTCTCAATAATATTTGTCCAATTGCTCAATCTCTATCTATTAATTTCATAATTTCTCAATCTCTTAATCTACTAATCTACAATTTCTTAGTCTCCAATCCCCCAATTCCCAATCTCCTAATCCCCCAGTCTCTCAGTTTCACAGTTCCTCTTTTTTTTATTTCAAATTTTCTGTTTTCAAATCACCCGTTCTCTCAACTTCTCAATTCTTAATTTCTCAATCTCTCAAAGTGCCAAACTCTCAATTTCCCAATATCTCAATTATTTTAGTTATCCAATTGATCGATTACTAGATTTCAAAAGTTTCCAATGTTTCAATTTACCAATTTCTCAATCTCTCAAAGTGCGAAACTCTAAACTTAGAAATTTCCCAATTTCCGAAACTTCAATTTTAGGTTTCCAATTTATCGATTACTAGATTTCCGAATATTTCAATTCGCCAATTTTTTTATTTCTCAATCTATCAATCCTGAGCTTCCAGATTTCTCAATAAAAATTGTCCAATTGCTCAATCTCTATCTCTTAATTTCATAATTTCTCAATTTCTTAATCTACTATATCCCAATTTTCTTAATCTCCAATCCCCCCATTATCAATCTCCTAATCCCCCAGTGTGTCGATTTCTCAGTTTCTCTTTTTTTATTTCAAAATTTCTCAGTTTTCGAATCTCCCGTTCTCTCAAATTCTTAATTTGTCAATCTCTCAAAGTGCGAAACTCTCAATTTCCCAATATCTCAGTTATTTTGGTTTCCCAATTGATCGATTTATTAGATTTCAAAATTTTCCAATATTTCAATTGGATATCCAATTTCCCAATCTACATATTAATCTCTGGATTTCCCGATTTTTCAATAATCGATCTCTATCTCTCAATTTCCTAATCTCTCGTTCTCTCAACTTCTCAATTGCCCAATTGATCGATTACTAGATTTCCAGACTCGTCAATCTCTCAATTTTTCAATTTCCAGACTCTCAGTTTCTCAGTTGCTCGATGTCTCAATTTCCGAATTTCGCAATGTCCCAATTTCCCAATTTCTCAGTTTCTCAATCTCCGAAGCTCCGAATCTCTCAATTTCTCAATTTCTCAATTTTAGTTTTCCAAATGCTCGATTACCAGATTTCTCAGTTTCTCGATCTCTCAATTGGGCAATTTCAAAATATCTCAATCTGCAAATGTCATGTTCGATTTCTCAATTATTGTCCAATCTCCATCTCTAAATTTCTCAAATTTTGATTTTTCAATTCCACTTATCTTTAACTTATCTCAATGAAACTTTTAATAAAAAAATATATTTTTTCTCTACCGATGTTGACAGTAGTGTCTCAAAATCTTGATTTGCTAATCTTCCGATTTCTCAGTTTTAATCTTTCATAAGCTGATATTTAAATTTATTTTCTCAATTCTTAATTTTTTTTATCTTTCAGTTTCTCAGTTGTTCGATGTGTCAATTTCACAATTTCTCAATCTCTCAAGCTCCGAATCTCTAAATTTCACAATCTCTCAACCTCCGAATCACTCAATTTCACAAGTTGAGCCTTTGCACCAACTTCCCAATTGCTCAATTTCTCAGTTTTTCATTTTTTCCATTATCAGATTTCTCTATCTCTAAATTTCACAATTTCTCAATCTCACAACTTCTAAATTTCCCAATGCGAAGAACTGAAAAACCTGAGAATTCAAGAGCCTAAAAATCTAGAAATTGAGATTCTAAAATCCCAAACAGTGAGAACAGAAGAACCATTCTACTTGTATGTGAATACCGGTTGAGTGAATTTGAGAAACCAAGAAACCAAGATTTCAAACAATTAAAACTTAGAGAATTGTGAACTTTAGAAGAAGAAAATTCGAGAACCTGAAAAAGTAACAACCTGAAACCACATAATACCTTGAGCGTGAGCGCTTTAAAACATGAAAATGTAGAATCTGAAAGCTTGGATCCTAGAAACCTGGAAGACTAAACCTCAAAAAATTGAGCGTAGGAAGATGTATAACAATGAATAACGAAACGAAAGAAGTCGTGGAATCGGTAACTGTATTACCGGCTCCTCACAGCCACCGCGTCGCCCGAACTTGTCACGCATCGCAATTCCAATCAAAAACCAGCGACCGCTCCGATGCAAATATGTCATGATCTAACCTCATTCAGTCCGCTCATTTAAATACAAAAATCGTTAAGATAATCGCAAACCGAAATTAATTACAGTCATGATACTCGCATCGTGATTAAAATTATTAATTTCTTCCGAGTAGCTCCGGTGACGCGTTGTCAGCGCGCAGAATCGAAATAACTGGAAGAAGGATGGGTCCGTGGGTGGGTCTCTGCGGGCCGCCGTGTGCTAATACACACATGGGTACTGTGATTAATGGAATTGCCACAGAATAGAGAGATTAAAGGTTGAAACAGTGGTGGTGTGTGCCACGAACGGAATGGGGCCACGAGATGTAATATATACAGAGTGACCTTGAACAAGTAACATTCCCTGATTCGGCTTCTTTTTGTTACTAGTGTAAGTTCGGAAAATCTTTTTTAATCGCCGTGCACATTACCCGAGTTAAAGGAAGGACTTATGATCAAAATCACCCTGTACATATTATGCCTAAACAACACGAATTACCACTGAAAATTCGAAGCTAGGTAAATAAGGAGTCACGAAGTGCCAATCTTCACGTATCCGAGATTACCGTCCCCGCATAAATAAACCCTCCTCGGAGGGCTCCGTCTCGGAATACCGGTGACCAGCGGCGGCGGCGGTGGCGGCGGCGGAGTCGTCCGAGAGATGGATGTCGGTCGGCGGACGGCCCCAGGGAACGACGTTGTTGTAATTTCACGGTGCCGTGCATCTCAAACCCCGTATGTGCCCACGACCCGCCCGTTCCCTCTGCTACGGAACGTACATTCAAAGCACTCAAAGGCGCGGATTACTGATTTGTTTCAATTATGTACGTGCATACGGTGAGCCGCGGCCGCTTCGCCGCCCGGGGGGCGGCCGTCTTGGAGGCGGCGGACGAATCGATTAATTATCGGAAACGGCGGACAGGAATAGGAAGAAATAAATGCGCGATGGTGACGGACGTGAGACAGAAAGCGAGGAGAGTAAAAGAAAAAGGGAAGAGAGCCCCAAAAATATTTTTGACACTTTTCGACTTTCACACGTCATAGAATCTCAGATTTGCATCTGTAAGTTTTTCTGCAAGAAATAGAATGTTTTAGAAACCCCTATTTAAAGGGTCTTTCAATTTAGATACAGCAATTATTTACAAATTGTCAAAAAGTATTTATGACCTCTACAAACCGGTGTCATGACACTTTCTGACTTTGTCTCATCTCACAGTATCTCAGACTTGCATCGGTAAATTTCTCTGCTGGCGCTACAATGTTTAGATTTTTTTCTTCTCAAAAATTGTCAAGAAATTTTCTGCTCTTTACAAACCGTTGTAATGACACTTTTCGACTTTCACAAATGTCACAGAATCTCAGATTTGCATCTATAAGTTTTTCTGCTAAAAACAGAATGATTTAGAATTTTTTATGTAAAGTGTCTTTCAATTTAGAAACAGCAATTATTTAGAAATTGTCAACAAAGTTTTGTGCTCTTTACAAACGGTTGTCATGACATTTTGTGACTATATCTCATATTAGTGAATTTCAGAATTGCATCTGTAGGTTTCTTTGTTGGCACCACAACGTTTAGAATTTTTTTCTTAATATTTCAATTTGGCAACAGAAATTTCTCAAAAATAGTGATGACACTTTTGTGCTCTCTACAAACTGTTGTCATGACACTTCTCGACTTTTACACATCAGGTTTGCATCTAGAAGTTTTTCTGCTAGAAATAGAATGTTAAAGGATCTTTCAAATTAGATACAGCAATTATTTACAAATTGTGAAAAAAAAAATTGTGACCTCTACAAACCGATGTCATGACAATTTTTGACTTTGTCTCATGTCACAGTATCTCAGACTTGCATCGGTAAATTTCTCTGCTGGCGTTACAATATTTAGATTTTTTTTTTTTGTAAAGAATAATTCAATTTGGTGGCAGCAACTCCTCAAAAATTGTCAAGAAATTTTCTGCTCTTTACAAACCGTTGTAATGACAGTGTTCGACTTTCACACCTGTCACAGAATCTCAGATTTGCATCTATAAGTTTTTCTGCTAAAAACAGAATGATTTAGAAATTTTTATGTGTCTTTCATTTTAGAAACAGCAATTATTTTGAAATTGTCAACAAAATTTTGTGCTCTTTACAAACGGTTGTCATGACATTTTGTGACTATATCTCATATTAGTGAATTTCAGACTTGCATCTATAAGGTTCTTTGTTGGCACCACAACGTTTAGAATTTTTTTCTTAATATTTCAATTTGGCAACAGCAATTTCTCAAAAATAGTCATGACACTTTTGTGCTCTCTACAAATTGTTGTCATGACACTTCTCGACTTTTACACATCAGGTTTGCATCTAGAAGTTTTTCTGCTGGAAATAGAATGCTAAAGGGTCTTTCAAATTAGATACAGCAATTATTTACAAATTGTCAAAAAATATTTTTGACCTCTACAAACCGGTGTCATGACAATTTTTGACTTTGTTTCATGTCACAGAATCTCAGACTTGCATCGGTAAATTTCTCTGCTAGCGCTACAATGTTTAGATTTTTTTTTGTAAAGAATAATTCAATTTGGTGACAGCAACTTCTCAAAAATTGTCAAGAAATTTTCTGCTCTTTACAAACCGTTGTAATGACACTTTTCGACTTTCACACATGTCACAGAATCTCAGATTTGCATCTATAAGTTTTTCTGCTAAAAACAGAATGATTTAGAATTTTTTATGTAAAGTGTCTTTCAATTTAGAAACAGCAATTATTTAGAAATTGTCAACAAAGTTTTGTGCTCTTTACAAACGGTTGCCATGACATTTTGTGACTATATCTCATATTAGTGAATTGCAGACTTGCATCTGTTAGTTTCTTTGTTGACACCACAACGTTTAGAATTTTTTTCTTAATATTTCAATTTGGCAACAGCAATTTCTCAAAAATAGTCACGACACTTTTGTGCTCTCTACAAACTGTTGTCATGACACTTCTAGACTTTTACACATCAGGTTTGCATCTAGAAGTTTTTCTGCTGGAAATAGAATGCTAAAGGGTCTTTCAAATTAGATACAGCAATTATTTACAAATTGTCAAAAAATATTTTTGACCTCTACAAACCGGTGTCATGACAATTTTTGACTTTGTTTCATGTCACAGTATCTCAGACTTGCATCGGTAAATTTCTCTGCTAGCGCTACAATGTTTAGATTTTTTTGTGAAGAATAATTCAATTTGGTGACAGCAACTTCTCAAAAATTGTCAAGAAATTTTCTGCTCTTTACAAACCGTTGTAATGACACTTTTCGACTTTCACACATGTCACAGAATCTCAGATTTGCATCTATAAGTTTTTCTGCTAAAAACAGAATGATTTAGAATTTTTTATGTAAAGTGTCTTTCAATTTAGAAACAGCAATTATTTAGAAATTGACAACAAAGTTTTGTGCTCTTTACAAACGGTTGCCATGACATTTTGTGACTATATCTCATATTAGTGAATTTCAGAATTGCATCTGTAGGTTTCTTTGTTGGCACCACAACGTTTAGAATTTTTTTCTTAATATTTCAATTTGGCAACAGCAATTTCTCAAAAATAGTCATGACACTTCTCGACTTTTACACATCAGGTTTGCATCTAGAAGTTTTTCTGCTAGAAATAGAATGTTAAAGGGCCTTTCAAATTAGATACAGCAATTATTTACAAATTCTCAAAAAAAATTTTTGACCTCTACAAACCGGTGTCATGACAATTTTTGACTTTGCCTAATGTAACAGTATCTCAGACTTGCATCGGTAAATTTCTCTGCTGGCGGTACAATGTTTAGATTTTTTTGTGAAGAATAATTCAATTTGGTGACAGCAACTTCTCAAAAATTGTCAAGAAATTTTCTGCTCTTTACAAACGGTTGTAATGACACTTTTCAACTTTCACACATGTCACAGAATCTCAGATTTGCATCTATAAGTTTTTCTGCTAAAAACAGGATTATTTAGAAATTTTTATGTAAAGTGTCTTTCAATTTAGAAACAGCAATTATTTAGAAATTGTCAACAAAGATTTGTGCTCTTTACAAACGGTTGGCATGACATTTTGTGACTATATCTCATATTAGTGAATTTCAGACTTGTATCTGTAAGTTTCTTTGTTGGCACCACAACGTTTAGAATTTTTTTCTTAATATTTCAATTTGGCAACAGCAATTTCTCAAAAATAGTCATGACACTTTTGTGCTCTCTACAAACTGTTGTCATGACACTTCTCGACTTTTACACATCAGGTTTGCATCTAGAAGTTTTTCTGCTAGAAATACAATGTTAAAGGGTCTTTCAAATTAGATACAGCAATTATTTACAAATTGTCAAAAAATATTTTTGAACTCTACAAACCGGTGTCATGACAATTTTCGACTTTGTTTCATCTCACAGTATCTCAGACTTGCATCGGTAAATTTCTCTGCTGGCGCTACAATGTTTAGATTTGTTTTTGTAAAGAATAATTCAATTTGGTGACAGCAACTTCTCAAAAATTGTCAAGAAATTTTCTGCTCTTTACAAACCGTTGTAATGACACTTTTCGACTTTCACACATGTCACAGAATCTCAGATTTGCATCTATAAGTGTTTCTGCTAAAAACCGAATGATTTAGAATTTTTTATGTAAAGTGTCTTTCAATTTAGAAACAGCAATAATTTAGAAATTGTCAACAAAGTTTTGTGCTCTTTACAAACGGTTGTCATGACATTTTGTGACTATATCTCATATTAGTGAATTTCAGAATTGCATCTGTAGGTTTCTTTGTTGGCACCACAACGTTTAGAATTTTTTTCTTAATATTTCAATTTGGCAAGAGCAATTTCGCAAAAATAGTCACGACACTTTTGTCCTCTCTACAAACTGTTGTCATGACACTTCTCGACTTTTACACATAAGGTTTGCATCTAGAAGTTTTTCTGCTAGAAATACAATGTTAAAGGGCCTTTCAAATTAGATACAACAATTATTTACAAATTGTCAAAAAATATTTTTGACCTCTACAAACCGGTGTCATGACAATTTTTGACTTTGTCTTATGTCACAGTATCTCAGACTTGCATCGGTAAATTTCTCTGCTGGCGCTACAATGTTTAGATTTTTTTTTGTAAAGAATAATTCAATTTGGTGACAGCAACTTCTCAAAAATTGTCAAGAAATTTTCTGCTCTTGACAAACGGTTGTAATGACACTTTTCGACTTTCACATATGTCACAGAATCTCAGATTTGCATCTATAAGTTTTTCTGCTAAAAACAGAATTATTTAGAAATTTGTATGTAAAGTGTCTTTCAATTTAGAAACGGCAATTATTTTGAAATTGTCAACAAAGTTTTGTGCTCTTTCCAAACGGTTGTCATGACACTTTGTGACTATATCTCATATTAGTGAATTTCAGACTTGCATCTGTTAGTTTCTTTGTTGGCACCACAACGTTTAGAATTTTTTTCTTAATATTTCAATTTGGCAACAGCAATTTCTCAAAAATAGTCACGACACTTTTGTGCTCTCTACAAACTGTTGTCATGACACTTCTCGACTTTTACACATCAGGTTTGCATCTAAAAGTTTTTCTGCTAGAAATAGAATGCTAAAGGGTCTTTCAAATTAGATACAGCAATTATTTACAAATTGTCAAAAAATATTTTTGACCTCTACAAACCGGTGTCATGACAATTTTTGACTTTGCTTCATGTCACAGAATCTCAGACTTGCATCGGTAAATTTCTCTGCTGGCGCTACAATGTTTAGATTTTTTTTTTTTGTAAAGAATAATTCAATTTGGTGACAGCAACTTCTCAAAAATTATCAAGAAATTTTCTGCTCTTTACAAACCGTTGCACTTTTCGACTTTCACACATGTCACAGAATCTCAGATTTGCATCTATAAGTTTTTCTGCTAAAAACAGAATGATTTAGAATTTTTTATGTAAAGTGTCTTTCAATTTAGAAACAGCAATTATTAAGAAATTGTCAACAAAGTTTTGTGCTCTTTACAAACGGTTGTCATGACATTTTGTGACTATATCTCATATTAGTGAATTTCAGACTTGCATCTGTAGGTTTCTTTGTTGGCACCACAACGTTTAGAATTTTTTTCTTAATATTTCAATTTTTCAACAGCAATTTCTCAAAAATAGTCATGACACTTTTGTGCTCTCTACAAACTGTTGTCATGACACTTCTCGACTTTTACACATCAGGTTTGCATCTAGACGTTTTTCTGCTAGAAATACAATGTTAAAGGGCCTTTCAAATTAGATACAACAATTATTTACAAATTGTCAAAAAATATTTTTGACCTTTACAAACCGGTGCCATGACAATTTTTGACTTTGTTTCATGTCACAGTGTCTCAGACTTGCATCGGTAAATTTCTCTGCTGGCGCTACAATGTTTAGATTTTTTGTGAAGAATAATTCAATTTGGTGACAGCAACTTCTCAAAAATTGTCAAGAAATTTTCTGCTCTTTACAAACCGTTGTAATGACACTTTTCGTCTTTCACACATGTCACAAAATCTCAGATTTGCATCTATAAGTTTTTCTGCTAAAAACAGAATGATTTAGAATTTTTTATGTAAAGTGTCTTTCAATTTAGAAACAGCAATCATTTAGAAATTGTCAACAAAGTTTTGTGCTCTTTACAAACGGTTGTCATGACATTTTGTGACTATATCTCATATTAGTGAATTTCAGACTTGCATCTGTAAGTTTCTTTGTTGGCACCACAACGTTTAGAATTCTTTCAATTTAGAAACAGCAATTATTTAGAAATTGTCAAATGTTTCCACACACCGTTGTAAGGACACTTTTCGACTTCCACACATGTCCGACCATCCAATAATGAGCCGCTGACACAATTCAAACCACCATCTAACTTTTGCCTCCGAAATGCAGACACAATTTACGCCGATTGTCACCGACTCCATTAACAAAATACCAAACAATAAAACACGTCCAACTCATTTCAAACGCAAACATTTGAACGGTATTAATATTTAATGGCAATAATTGGGTCCTATTAGTTTTAATACCGCATTTACCGTAGAGAACACAAGTTCGACGTGAATAAATTTAATCGCGTGACTACTTGTTCCTACATTAATTTGTTGTTGCATTTAGGTGCGAATGCGAAATCTTAGAAAGACGTGCGGAGTTGTTCGGGTGCACCTACGTTACATCTAGTTGGCTTCGATGCTTCGAGAGAATGAGGTGGGAAGATGCAGATGCCTATTGGGGCGAGAAAGACAGGAAGTCTATTTTACTTTTTTTATTAGTGGAGGTACAGAAAATGGTGGCGGCGGCCGTTGTAGCATTAATTGCGAGAAACTTACATAAACTGTCAAATGCACCCTTTTGTTTTATCCTAATCATTATCAACCCGATTTTGAACAAGAAGCGCTCAGTAACGAAATTATTACCAAGATAGGTTCGCGTCCGCTCCGCACGACAGTCAGAACTCAATAGAATTGAACTGAAAAACCCGAAACTCGGCAGGAAACTTCCCCGTTCCGACTGCATATTTTAATGCACCTGCAGTCGGACGGCAGTGCCAACTTCGGCGGAACTTGCATTAATGCTCTTCGGCCATCTCAGACAATGATGTATTATTAATACGTGTGAGCAGAGATAGACCGAAAGACCAGAACTAATTTCCCACTTCCAAGTTTCTGCTGCGGCTTATCAATGTTATGCAGCGCCCACTCCGTCCAGATAAACCCTCCGAGGAAATTTGAGGGACCTGGGATTTTTCCTCGAGGAATAATGTCCACGTCAGTGAATTAATAAATTAGTCTCAAAGTCTGACGTAATTACGAGTTGTTGTAATTATTTATTGAAAGCGTACCAGGTTGGCTCAGTCCGAGGAATTGATTATGTCGAGCTTTGATAGTGGCGGGTGATTTGAATGAATTTTCGCAGTCCGTCGTGAAAGTGGTAAGCACCCAATAAAAAATATATAAAGGAAGTAATCAAAATGGGAATTTTCATGTTGTGTCACTTTTTGCACTTGTTGCATAAATAACTATTAGTAAAATTCTGAGATTAATAATGGCCAGATCATTTTCCGGTAATGTTGACAGAACCAAAAAAAGCAATGGAATCGCGGGAATCAGAAAAACTGTAAAAACAAAACAATTAAGAAAAACTATTAACAATTAATTAACAAAAATTATTTTTACTTACACCGGTGGAGAGATAATATAGTTTTTTTATTAAATTGCATTAAGTTAAGTTTCATTGTGATAAATTGAGAAATTTGGAAATTGAGAGAATCGGAGCTTGAGAAATTGTGAAATTGACGCAACTGAAAAACTAAAAAAATTGAGACAATAAATTGAAATTTTTAGTAAATGAAAAATTGAAACTGAAACAGGAGAATTGCGAAATTGATATAACGACACAAGAACAGAAAATTTGAGAAACCTATATATCCACAAATCAAGCCTTTGAGACACTACTGCTGGCACCGGTAGAAAGAGAATATAACTTTCATTGAGATAAATTGAGAAATTTTGTCATTGTGAGATAGAATAATTGAGAAATTGAGAAATTGGAAAATTTTGAGATGGATATTGGGTAACAATTATTGAGAAATTGAAAGTGAGACATTATTTTACAGATTGAGAAATTAAGAAATTGGCAAATTGGGATATTGAGAAACTGGGAAAACTGGTAATTGAGCATTTGGAAAACTAAAATTGGGAAATTGAGACATTCGGAGCTTGTGAGATTGAGACATTGTAAAAGTGAGAAATTCGAAAATTGAGAGATGGAAAATTAAGAAGTTCGGAGCATGAGAGATTGAACAATTATGAAATTGACATATCGAACAACTGAGAAACTGAAAGATAAAAAAGAAGAATTGAGAAAATAAATTGAAATATTTAATATACGAAAGATTGAAACTGAGAAATCGAAAATTTGGCAAATTGGGGGGGGGGACTGAGACTACAAATTTGGAAATGAGAAAATTTACAATAATTGTTGAATTTGCAAAATTGAGAAATTGGTACAACAACTGAAATTTTGAGAAACCTGTATATCCATAAGTTAAGACTTTCAGACTCTACTGCTGCCTGCAGTAGAAAGAATATAATTTTTTGTTAAATTCCAAACATTCATTGAGATAAGTTGAGAAATTTACAGATTGTGAGATTGAATAATTGAGACATTGAAAAATTGTAAAATTTTGAGATGGATATTGGGTAACAATTATTGATTGAGAAATTATTTTACTCATTGAGAAATTAAGAAATTGGCAAATTGGGATATTGAGAAACTGGGAAATCTGGTAATCGAGCATTTGGAAAACTAAAATTGGGAAATTGAGACATTCGGAGCTTGAGAGATTGAGACATTGTGAAAGTGAGAAATTCGAAAATTGAGAGATGGAAAATTAAGAAGTTCGGATCATGAGAGATTGAACAATTATGAAATTGACGCATCGAACAACCGAGAAACTGAAAGATAAAAAATAAGAATTGAGAAAATAAATAGAAATATTTAATCAAATTTTGGGATTGAGACTACAAACTTGGAACTGAGCAAATTTAGAATAATTGTTGAATTTGCAAAATTGAGAAATTGGTACAACTGAAATTTTGAGAAAACTGTATATCCATAAATTAAGACTTTCAGACTCTACTGCTGCCTCCGGTAGAAAGATTATAATCTTTTGTTAAATTCCAAACATTCATTGAGATAAGTTGAGAAATTTACAGATTGTGAGATTGAATAATTGAGAAATTGTAAAATTTTGAGATGGATATTGGGTAATAATTATTGATTGAGAAATTATTTTACTGATTGAAAAGTTAAGAAATTGGAAAATTGGGATATTGAGAAACTGGGAATTCTGGTAATCCAGCATTTGGAAAACTAAAATTGGGAAATTGAGACATTCGGAGCACGTGAGATTGGGACATTGTGAATGTGAGAAATTCGAAAATTGAAAGATGGAAAATTAAGAAGTTCGGAGCATGAGAGATTGAACAATTATGAAATTGACATATCGAACAACTGAGAAACTGAAAGATAAAAAAGAAGAATTGAGAAAATAAATTGAAATATTTAATATACGAAAGATTGAAACTGAGAAATCGGAAATTTGGCAAATTTGGGGATTGAGACTACAAACTTGGAAATGAGAAAATTTAGAATAATTGGTGAATTTGCAAAATTGAGAAATTGGTACAACTGAAATTTTGAGAAACCTGTATAACCATAAGTTAAGACTTTCAGACTCTACTGCTGCCTCCGGTAGAAAGAATATAATTTTTTGTTAAATTCCAAACATTTATTGAGATAAGTTGAGAAATTTACAGATTGTGAGATTGAATAATTGAGACATTGTAAAATTTTGAGATGGATATTGGGTAACAACTATTGATTGAGAAATTATTTTACTGATTGAGAAATTAAGAAATTGGCAAATGGGATATTGAGAAACTGGGAATTCTGGTAATCCAGCATTTGGAAAACTAAAATTGGGAAATTGAGACATTTGGAGCATGTGAGATTGAGACATTGTGAAAGTGAGAAATTCGAAAATTGAGAGATGGAAAATTAAGAAGTTCGGAGCATGAGAGATTGAACAATTATGAAATTGACATATCGAACAACTGAGAAACTGAAAGATAAAAAAGAAGAATTGAGAAAATAAATTGAAATATTTAATATACGAAAGATTGAAACTGAGAAATCGAAAATTTGGCAAATTGGGGGGGGGGACTGAGACTACAAATTTGGAAATGAGAAAATTTACAATAATTGTTGAATTTGCAAAATTGAGAAATTGGTACAACAACTGAAATTTTGAGAAACCTGTATATCCATAAGTTAAGACTTTCAGACTCTACTGCTGCCTGCAGTAGAAAGAATATAATTTTTTGTTAAATTCCAAACATTCATTGAGATAAGTTGAGAAATTTACAGATTGTGAGATTGAATAATTGAGACATTGAAAAATTGTAAAATTTTGAGATGGATATTGGGTAACAATTATTGATTGAGAAATTATTTTACTCATTGAGAAATTAAGAAATTGGCAAATTGGGATATTGAGAAACTGGGAAATCTGGTAATCGAGCATTTGGAAAACTAAAATTGGGAAATTGAGACATTCGGAGCTTGAGAGATTGAGACATTGTGAAAGTGAGAAATTCGAAAATTGAGAGATGGAAAATTAAGAAGTTCGGATCATGAGAGATTGAACAATTATGAAATTGACGCATCGAACAACCGAGAAACTGAAAGATAAAAAATAAGAATTGAGAAAATAAATAGAAATATTTAATCAAATTTTGGGATTGAGACTACAAACTTGGAACTGAGCAAATTTAGAATAATTGTTGAATTTGCAAAATTGAGAAATTGGTACAACAACTGAAATTTTGAGAAAACTGTATATCCATAAATTAAGACTTTCAGACTCTACTGCTGCCTCCGGTAGAAAGATTATAATCTTTTGTTAAATTCCAAACATTCATTGAGATAAGTTGAGAAATTTACAGATTGTGAGATTGAATAATTGAGAAATTGTAAAATTTTGAGATGGATATTGGGTAATAATTATTGATTGAGAAATTATTTTACTGATTGAGAAGTTAAGAAATTGGAAAATTGGGATATTGAGAAACTGGGAATTCTGGTAATCCAGCATTTGGAAAGTTAAAATTGGGAAATTGAGACATTCGGAGCATGTGAGATTGGGACATTGTGAATGTGAGAAATTCGAAAATTGAAAGATGGAAAATTAAGAAGTTCGGAGCATGAGAGATTGAACAATTATGAAATTGACATATCGAACAACTGAGAAAGTGAAAGATAAAAAAGAAGAATTGAGAAAATAAATTGAAATATTTAATATACGAAAGATTGAAACTGAGAAATCGGAAAATTGGCAAATTGGGGGATTAAGACTACAAACTTGGAACTGAGGAAATTTAGAATAATTGTTGAATTTGCAAAATTGAGAAATTGGTACAACTGAAATTTTGAGAAAACTGTATATCCATAAATTAAGACTTTCAGACTCTACTGCTGCCTCCGGTAGAAAGATTATAATCTTTTGTTAAATTCCAAACATTCATTGAGATAAGTTGAGAAATTTACAGATTGTGAGATTGAATAATTGAGAAATTGTAAAATTTTGAGATGGATATTGGGTAACAATTATTGATTGAGAAATTATTTTACTGATTGAGAAATTAAGAAATTGGCAAATGGGATATTGAGAAACTGGGAATTCTGGTAATCCAGCATTTGGAAAACTAAAATTGTGAAATTGAGACATTTGGAGCAAGTGAGATTGAGACATTGTGAAAGTGAGAAATTCGAAAATTGAGAGATGGAAAATTAAGAAGTTCGGAGCATGAGAGAATGGACAATTATGAAATTGACATATCGAACAACTGAGAAACTGAAAGATAAAAAAGAAGAATTGAGAAAATAAATTGAAATATTTAATATACGAAAGATTGAAACTGAGAAATCGGAAAATTGGCAAATTGGGGGATTAAGACTACAAACTTGGAACTGAGGAAATTTAGAATAATTGTTGAATTTGCAAAATTGAGAAATTGGTACAACAACTGAAATTTTGAGAAAACTGTATATCCATAAATTAAGACTTTCAGACTCTACTGCTGCCTCCGGTAGAAAGATTATAATCTTTTGTTAAATTCCAAACATTCATTGAGATAAGTTGAGAAATTTACAGATTGTGAGATTGAATAATTGAGAAATTGTAAAATTTTGAGATGGATATTGGGTAACAATTATTGATTGAGAAATTATTTTACTGATTGAGAAATTAAGAAATTGGAAAATTGGGATATTGAGAAACTGGGAATTCTGGTAATCCAGCATTTGGAAAACTAAAATTGGGAAATTGAGACATTCGGAGCATGTGAGATTGAGACATTGTGAAAGTGAGAAATTCGAAAATTGAGAGATGGAAAATTAAGAAGTTCGGAGCATGAGAGATTGAACAATTATGAAATTGACATATCGAACATCTGAGAAACTGAAAGATAAAAAAGAAGAATTGAGAAAATAAATTGAAATATTTAATATACGAAAGATTGAAACTGAGAAATCGGAAATTTGGCAAATTTGGGGATTGAGACTACAAACTTGGAAATGAGAAAATTTAGAATAATTGTTGAATTTGAAAAATTGAGAAATTGATACAACAACTGAAATTTTGAGAAACCTGTATAACCAGAAGTTAAGACTTTCAGACTCTACTGCTGCCTCCGGTAGAAAGAATATAATTTTTTGTTAAATTCCAAACATTCTTTGAGATAAGTTGAGAAATTTACAGATTGTGAGATTGAATAATTGAGAAATTGTAAAATTTTGAGATGGATATTGGGTAACAATTATTGATTGAGAAATTAAGAAATTGGAAAATTGGGATATTGAGAAACTGGGAAATCTGGCAATCGAGCACTTGGAAAACTAAAATTGGGAAATTGAGACATTCGGAGCTTGAGAGATTGAGACATTGTGAAATTGAGAAATTCGAAAACTGAGAGATTAAAAAATTAAGAATTGAGAAAATAAATTGACATATGCAGTATATTATATGAAAAATTTAAATTAAGAAATCGTAAAATTGGCCAATTTATTGAGACTACAAAGTTGGAAATGACGAAATCTAGAATAATTGTTGAATTTGCAAAATTGCTCAATTTAGAAATTGGCACAAGAACCGAAAATTTGAGAAACCTATATATCCATAAATCAATAGTTTGAGCCACTGGAAAATTGTGAAATCAGGAGATTGATAAATTGATTGATAAATTAAGCAATTGACAAATTGAAATAATGGAAAATTGTTAAAACGATCAATTGAGCAATTGGGAATGAGAGAACGATCGATTAGAACACTGATAAATTGTGAAATAAAAAAAAAAGAGAAACAAAAATTCTGAAATTTAGAAATTGAGGATTGGGAAATTAAGAGATTGAGAGATAGAGATAGAGCATTGCGAAATCGGGAAATTAAGAAATAGGAAAAATGACATATTGCAAGATTTTGAAATCTAGTAATTGATAAATAATTGGCGAATTAAAATTGAGAAATTGGCAAATTGGGACACTGCAAAGTTGGAAATAAAGAAATTGAAATTGAAGGATTGAGCGAGCAGTTGAAAAATTGTTAAATTGGCAGTTTGACAATTTCAACAATTGAAGAATTGAAATAGAGGATTGAGAGATTATAAGAAATTGGTAAATTGGGAGATTGAGAAATTGGACAACTGAGAAATCGAGATATTGAGAAACTGAAAAATTATGAAAATGAGAGTTTGGGACTTTTAACAATTATTGAGCAATTGAGATTGAAAAATTGAGAAATTAAAAATTGTGAAATTGGAAGATTGAAACTTTTAAGAATTGAGTAATTGAAATTGAGGAATTCAGCGATAGTAACAATTAAGCTATTGGTATTGAGGGATTGCGAGAAAGAAAATTTGGAACATTGAAAGACTCAGAAATTGAAAAATTGATAGATTGAGGAATTGGCAAATTTAAATATTGGAAAATGGGGAAATCTACCAATCGATCAATTGGGCAATTAAGAATGGGAGAACGAGAGATTAGAAATAAAATGTGAAATGAGAAACAGAAATTGTGAAATTGGGAGATAAATATTGAGCATTGAGAAATCGGAAAATTAAGAAATGGGCAAGTTGCAAGATTGGAAAATTGGGAAATCTAGTAATCGACCCATTGGAAAACTAAAATTGAGAAATTAAGAAATTCACATCTTGAGAGATTGAGAAATTGAGTAATTGGAAAATTGGGAAAAATTGAAAAATTTTGGAATTGAAAGATTGAGAGATTGACGGATCTGGAAATCTAGTAATCGATCAATTGGGCAATTGAGAAGTTGAGAGACCGAGATATTAGCAAACAAAAAAATGGGAAATGGGGGATTAGGATATTGAGAACTGCGGGTTGGAGATTGAGAAATTGGGAGATCAGTAGATTAACAGATTGAGAAATACTGAAATTGAAAGATAGAGATCGAGCATTTAAAAATCGAGAGTGATTGAGAAATTAAGAAAATGTCAAATGGGGAGATAGAGACACTGTGAAATCTGGTGATGGAAAAGTGAGAAATGTAAAAATTGGAAAGTTTAGGCAAAGGAGCATTGGGAAATTGATAGACTGGGAGATTGAGAATATGTGAAATTAAGAAATTGGGAAGTTGGAGGATTAAAATGTCTAAATCTTGCATTTGGAGTTTTGCAAATTTACAATTCACAAAATTACTTTAGACCCTTGCAATCCAGAATTTGAGAATTTTGATTCAACGTATATATTTTGAAACATTTTGAATCATCAAATCACGAAGCGCTGAAATTGAAAATCTTTGAAATTTGGAATTCTTGAAATTGAGTCTGCAAACATGTTTTCAAAAGTTCTCACAAAATTTCAAACTTTAAAGAAAGAAAAGGCTTCTAAAGACTTGGGGTTTTGGCTGTTTTGACTAGGAGTGGATGTAGAGAAAAAGACGAAGGGAGGAGCGGAAATTAATACGACCAGATAAGCAGAAGACAATGTAAATGAGAGAATACGCATGTCGGAAACGAAGTAAATTTGTAATAAAGATGAGTTGCACATAAAGGGGAGGAAAACAGCCAACTAGAAAAAAACGTCGGTATTGGTTCTGCTCAAATCATCACCGCATTCATCCGCAAGTCACTCCATCGCCGTCCGCCCTCCGCAACATTTTTCCCCAATGCAAGCGCGCGATTAATAACAAAATGTTTATGCTCGCTCTAAATTGCGACTTGTCTGTGCGTCGCAAATTCCGAACGTGTCAATAACGTGTGCACCGCATACGTTAGAGTCGAGTTTTATAAATCTCCCCGTCCGCAATGAAACGGACGTAACGAGAAATAAATATTGGAGTTATTACAGCTTCGAAAATTATTGTCTGTTTTCATTTAATTTAAGTAGAACAAAGACTAGTCGACCGATCGACAATTTTTGAAATTGCGGAATGTTTTATTTATGGAGCGGTGGTGTTTGTCGAGCGGATTGAAAACAAAAACGGATGGAACTGTAGATAAAAAACGAAAAATTCGTGTTGTGTCCATACGTAATGAAGCTGCGGATAGTGGATTTCTGTCCTAGTGTTGCTAGTTCATTACGGGGAAAATGCTTTTTTTAATGAATAATATAGCTGGAATTGATCAAGCGGAAACCAACGAAAGAGCTTTTGGGTTTAGCAGTTCTCCTCCCAAAATTCACAAGGATCTCAATTTTTGACAACTTTATTGTTAATTGTGAATTTGTGAATTTATGAGGGAATTTCTATAAATTTGGAATTCCTGGGTGGGGGAATTATTATTTTCGAAATTTTTGTTTGATTTATGATTTTGGATGAAAAATCTTGAATTCCGGAATTGGAATGTTTTGCCTTGAAATCTGCTTCTTTGAAGTTTTGTAAACTTTGAATCGATGAAATTTTGAGTTACTGAATTCGGACAAGTTGAATCGATTAAATCTCCATTCGTGAACTTCAATTTTTGAAATTCTTTAAAATAATTTTCAATTTTGAATTCCTGCGTCTTGGACGTGGCGTTGTCGCCGGACAATCGATCCCCCACGTGCCGGGGGCGGCAGCTGCAAATGTACAACTACCTCCCGAACGACTTCCTATAAAATCACAACCACACATGTCAATCGCGCCGCGCCGCCCCCGACCGTCCGTCCAGTTGCTTCGACCCGTTCCTAATATAGCCCCGCCGGTCGGTACGCGATAATTCATCAGGTCGCCGCCGCTGCCGTGCCGCCGCCGCCGCCGCCACGTCTCTCTCGTTATTCTGCCTTAATGACAAATGAATGTAATAAGGGAGTCACGCGCGGCCAGTCGATGAAAGAAGAAATGGATCGGAAGTGGAGTGGCTCGGAGTCCGTCCACCCCACGACTCAGCAGGTGGCTGATGAAAGTACTCCCGTCGACATAATTATATTTCTTTGCTTCCATTCGGTTCACAACACTTTTAATTACGCCCAACTTAAAAAGGGTCTTAATTTGTCGGCGGCCCTCTCGTCGGTCGACCCCTTCGTTCCTCGTGACTCATCGGCATGCCAGGAGCAAATTAAACGCGAACTTATGACGTGCCCTCCCGTTTTTATGACGGCCGTGAAGCCTGCACGAAAATGGATTCGCGCCGAGGTAAGAATCCGAAGTTGGTCAGTGGGTTTGGAAGGCGTTCGTGATGGCTGCGATTTGCGAGGAGTGGAGCGGTCGGGGGCTATTAATTAATCGGGATCCTTCCGACGAGGAATGCAAATCGGTGATTAGATTGGGTTTTTATATGCGGGGGGTATTCAAATTTTGGAAGCTAAAAATCAAAAGTCGTGGTAATACAGACAGGCGATTTCAACGACTTTTCCACTAATCAGGTCACTAGATTTTAGATATCCCAAGTTCAAATTTCGCGCGTTCCCCGCGTTTTGAGTTTCTCAATTTTGTCCAACAACTCAAATTTGGGTTCCCCAGATTCTCAGGTTCATTGCAGTGTCCTTTCGTATCTCAAGTTCGAAATTTCTCGGCTTCCCCAAGTTCTCAGGTGTTTCAACTTTCACAATGGTAAGTCCCTCAACATTCTCACATTGGGGTTCCCCAGATCCTCAGATTCATTGCAGTATCAGTTTCCTCAAATTGGCCCAAAGCCTAAAGTTCTTCAAGTTCAAATTCAGCAGGTCACTCAATATCAAAACTCTTCAATATCTCAATTTCGAGTGCTCCCCAAGTTCTGCGTAGTTTGAAGTTTTCAAATTTTAAGTCCCTCAAGATTCTCAAAATTGAGTTACAAAGATTTTCAGGTTCCTCAAATTTTGCGGGTTCCCCAACTGCTCAGGCGTTTCCAGTTTCTCAATTTTGTCAAGGAACTCAAAATTCTCAAATTTGGGTTCCCCAGATTCTCAGGTTCATTACAGTGTCCTTCAATATCTCAAGTTCAAATTTCTCGGGTTCCCCAAGTTCTCAGGTATTTCAACCATCTCAGGTTCGTTACAGTGTCAGTTTTCTCAAATTGGCCGAAGTCCTAAAGCTTTTGAAGTTCAAATTCACAGTTACGTAATTTTAAATTCCTTCAACGTCTCAAGTTCAAATTTTGGTTCCCCAGGTTTTTGAGGTTCATTACATTGTCAGTTTCCTCAAATCGGCCGAAATCCTACAGTCCTACAAGCTTAAATTCATCATGTTTCCGAAGTTCTCAGGTGTTTAAAGTTTCTCAATTTTTAAGTCATTCAATATTCTCAAATTTTGCTTACTCAGACTTTCATGTTCCAAAGAATAGCCGAATTTCTAAAGTCATCAGGTCACTAGTTTTTTAAATCCTTCAACACCTCGAGTTCAAATTTCGCGGGTTCCCCGACTTCTCAGGCGTTTCATGTTGCTCAATTTTGTAAAGGAACTAAAAATTCTCAAATTTGGGTTCCCCAGATTCTCAGATTCATTGCAGTGTCAGTTAAATTATCTCAATTTCGAGGGCTCCCCAAGTTTTCCGTTGCTTAAAGTTTTCAGATTTTCAGGTTCCTCAAGTTTGAATTTGGGTTCCCCGTATTCTCGGGTTCATTGCATTGTCAGGTTCCTCAAATTAGCCGAGTTAATAAAATTTTTCAATTTCGAATTTTACATTCCCTCAATATCTCTAGTTCGAATTTCTCGGGTTCCCCAAGTTCGTAGGTGTTTCAAGTTTCTCCATTTTGTCAAAACCCTAAAAATTCTCAATTTGGGTCCGAATGTCACGAGTTCCCAAAGTACTCAGGGGTTTAAAGCGTCTCTGTTTTATCAAGTCCCTCTAGGTTCTCAAATTTAGGGTCCCCAGATTATCGGGTTCATTACATTTTCAATTTCCTCAAATTGGACGAAGCTCTAAACTCCTTGAAATTCAAATTCGTCAAGCCACTGAATTTTAAAGGCCCTCAATATCTCAAGTTCGCATTTCTCCGGTTCCCCAAGTTCTCAAGCGTTTCAAGTTTCTAAATTTTGTCAATCAAATTTGGGTTCCCCAGATTTTTAGGTTCATAGCATTGTTATTTTACACAAAATTGGCCTTCAACTTCAAAATCAGCAGGTCAATCAATATTGAAGTCAATCAATATCTCAAGTTTGAATGTCTCGAGTTTCCCAGGTTCTCAGGTGTTTCAAGTTTCTCAATTTTTAAGTCCCTCAAGATTATCCAATTTAGGTTCCTCAGATTATCAAGTTAATTACATTTTCAGTTTCTCAAATGGGCCGAAGTTCCAAACTCCTTCAAGTTCAAATTCAACAGGTTACGAATTTTTAAAGTCCTTCACTATCTCAAGTTCAAATGTGGGTTCCCCGTATTCTCAGATTTATTACATTGCCAGGTTCCTCAAATTAGTCGAATTAATAAAATTCTTCAAGTTCAAATTCATCAAGTCACCCCGTTTCTCATTTTTTATCAATATGTTACTCAGATCTTCAGGTTCAATACATTGTTTGTTTCCAAACTCGCCGAAGTCCTAATGTTCTTCAAGTTCAAATTGACCAGATAACTTAATTTTAAAGCCCCTTAGTATCTCAAGTTCGAATTTCTCGTTCCCAAAGTCTCAGGTGTTTCAAGTTCCTCAATTTTGTCAAGTAACTGAAGATTCTCAAATTTGGGTTCCCGGATCATCAGCCGAAATCCTAAAGTTCAAATTCACCAGGTCACTACATTTTAAAGTTCTTCAATATATCAAAGACGAATTTCTCGGGCTCCCCAAGTTCTTAAGTGTTTCGAGTTTCTCACTTCTGTCAAGTCCTTCCACATTCTCAAATTTGGGTTCCCCAGATTTTCAAATTTGGGTTCGACAGATACTCAGGTTAATTACATTTTAAATTTCCTTAAATTGGAGAAATTCCAAAATTCGTTCAAGTTCAAATTCACCAGGTCACTAAATTTAACGTTCCTCAATATCTCAAGTTCGAATCTCTCCCCAAGTTCCCAAGTGTTTCAAGTATCTAAATTTTTTCCAGTAACACGAGATGCTCAGATTTGGGTTCCCGGTATTCTCAGGTTCATTACATTGCCAGTTTACTCAAATTGGCCGAAATCCTACAGTCCTTCAAGTTCAAATTCATCATGTCACTTAATATTTCAGGTCCGAATTTCAGTTTTCAGGTGTTTCAAGTTTCTCAAATTTGGGTTCCCCAAATTCTCAGTTATTACATTGTTAATTCAATCAAAATTGTCCTCCAAATTCAATTTCAGCAGATCACTCAATGTTGAAGTCCCTCAGTATCTCAAGTTTGAATGACTCGGGTTTCCGAAGTTCTCAGGTGTTTAAAAATTCTCAATTTTTAAGTTATTCAAGATTCCCAAATTTGGCTTACATGTTCCTAAAATTAGCCGAATTTCTAAAGTCATTCAAGTTCAAATCATCAGGTTACTTCAATATCTCAAGTTCAAATTTTGAGGGTTCCCCAACTTCTCAGGCGTTTCCAGTTTCTCAATTTTGTCAAGAAACTCAAAATTCTCAAATTTGAGTTCCCCAGATTCTCAGGTTCACTAAAGTGTCCTTCAATATCTCAAGTTTGAATTTCTCGGGTTCTTCAAGTTCTCAGGTGTTTCAACTATCACAATATTTTGGTAAGTCCCTCAACATTCTCAAATTTTGGTTCCCCAGATTCTGAGATTCATTGTAGGTGAGTTTCCTCAAATTGGACGAAGGCCTGAAGTTCTTCAAGTTCAAATTCACCAGGTCACTCAATATAAAAGTTTTTCAATATCTCAATTTCGAGAGCTCCCCAAGTTCTCCGTAGTTTATAGTTTCTCAATTTTAAAGTCCCTCAAGATTCTCAAATTTGAGTTACAAAGATTTTCAAGTTCGTCAAATTAGCCGATTTCCCAAAGTTCTTTAAGTTCAAATTGAACAAGTCACTAAATTTTGAAGTCTCTCAATATCTCAAGGTGTTTCAAGTTTCTCAATTTTTAAGGCCTTCAAGGTTCTCAAATTTGGGTTCCCCAGATTCTCAGGTTCATTACATTGTCAGCTTCCTCAAATTGGCCGAAATCCTAAACTTCTTCAAGTTCAAATTCACTAGGTTAAGAAATTTTAAAGTGCTTCAGTATCTCAAGTTCAAATTTGGGTTCCCGGTATTCTCAGGTTCATTACATTGCCAGTTTACTCAAATTGGCCGAAATCCTACAGTCCTTCAAGTTCAAATTCATCATGTCACTCAATTTTAAAGTCCCTCAATTCATTACAGTATCCTTCAATATCTAAGTCATCTATCAATAATAAGTTCGGATTTCTCGGGTTCCCCAAGCCAAGGTGATTCAACTTTCACAATATTTTGGTAAGTCCCTCAACATTCTCAAATTGGGGTTCCCCAGATTCTCGGATTTATTGCAGTGTCAGTTTCCTCAAGTTCTTCCAGTTCAAATTCACCAGGTCACTCAATATCCAAATCCTTCAATATCTCAATTTCGACGGCTCCCCAAATTCTCACGAGTTTAAAGTTCCTCAAATTAGCCGAATTCCTAAAGTTCTTTAAGTTCAAATTGAGCAAGTCACTCAATTTGGAAGTCTTTCAATATCTCAAGTCCGAATTTCACGGGTTCCCAAAGTATTCAGGTGTTTAAAGTTCCTCAATTTTTAAGTCCCTCAAGATTCTCAAATTTAGGTTCCCCAGATTATCGGGTTCATTACAATTTCAGTTTCCTCAAATTGGCCGAAGTTCTAAACTTCTTCAAATTCAAATTTATCAAGCCACTCAATTTTAAAGTCCCTCAGTATCTCAAGTTCGCATTTCTCGAGTTCCCCAAGTTCTCAGGCGTTTCAGGTTTCTAAATTTTGTCAATCCCTCAAAATTCTCAAATTTGGGTTCCCCAGATTTTCAGGTTCACTGCGTTGTTAGTATACATAAAATTGGCCTTCAACTTCAAATTCAGCAGGTCAGTCAACATTGAAGTCCCTCAATATCTCAAGTTTGAATGTCTCGAGTTTCCCAAGTTCGCAGGTGTTTCAAGTTTCTCAAGTTTTAAGTTCCTCAAGATTCTCAAATTTGGGTTTCGCGGATTCTCAGGTTCACTACAGTGTCCTTCAATATCTCAAGTTCGGATTTCTCGGGTTCCCCAAGCTCTCAGGTGTTTCAACTTTCACAATATTTTGGTAAGTCCCTCAACATTCTCAAATTGGGGTTCCCCAGATTCTCGGATTCATTGCAGTGTCAGTTTCCTCAAATTGGCCGAAGTGCCGAAGTTCTTCCAGTTCAAATTCACCAGGTCACTCAATATCCAAATCCTTCAATATCTCAATTTCGAGGGCTCCCCAAATTCTCACGAGTTTAAAGTTTCTCAATTTTTAAGTGCCTCAAGATTCTCAAATTTGAGTTACAAAGATTTTCAAGTTCCTCAAATTAGCCGAATTCCTAAAGTTCTTTAACTTCAAATTGAGCAAGTCACTCAATTTGGAAGTCTCTCAATATCTCAAGTCCGAATTTCACGGGTTCCCAAAGTATTCAGGTGTTTAAAGTTCCTCAATTTTTAAGTCCCTCAAGATTCTCAAATTTAGGTTCCCCAGATTATCGGGTTCATTACAGTTTCAGTTTCCTCAAATTGGCAGCAGTTCTAAACTTCTTCAAATTCAAATTCATCAAGCCACTCAATTTTAAAGTCCCTCAGTATCTCAAGTTCGCATTTCTCGAGTTCCCCAAGTTCTCAGGCGTTTCAGGTTTCTAAATTTTGTCAATCCCTCAAAATTTTCAAATTTGGGTTCCCCAGATTTTCAGGCTCACTGCGTTGTTAGTTTACACAAAATTGGCCTTCAACTTCAAATTCAGCAGGTCAGTCAACATTGAAGTCCCTCAATATCTCAAGTTTAAATGTCTCGAGTTTCCCAAGTTCGCAGGTGTTTCAAGTTTCTCAAGTTTTAAGTTCCTCAAGATTCTCAAATTTGGGTTTCGCGGATTCTCAGATTCACTACAGTGTCCTTCAATATCTCAAGTTCGGATTTCTCGGGTTCCCCAAGCTCTCAGGTGTTTCAACTTTCACAATATTTTGGTAAGTCCCTCAACATTCTCAAATTGGGGTTCCCCAGATTCTCGGATTCATTGCAGTGTCAGTTTCCTCAAATTGGCCGAAGTGCCGAAGTTCTTCCAGTTCAAATTCACCAGGTCACTCAATATCCAAATCCTTCAATATCTCAATTTCGACGGCTCCCCAAATTCTCACGAGTTTAAAGCTTCTCAATTTTTAAGTCCCTCAAGATTCTCAAATTTGAGTTACAAAGATTTTCAAGTTCCTCAAATTAGCCGAATTCCTAAAGTTCTTTAAGTTCAAATTGAGCAAGTCACTCAGTTTGGAAGTCTCTCAATATCTCAAGTCCGAATTTCACGGGTTCCCAAAGTATTCAGGTGTTTAAAGTTCCTCAATTTTTAAGTCCCTCAAGATTCTCAAATTTAGGTTCCCCAGATTATCGGGTTCATTACATCTCCAGTTTCCTCAAATTGGCCGAAGTCCTAAAGTTCTTCAAGTTCAAATTCACCAGGTTACGAAATTTTAAAGTCCTTCAATATCTCAAGTTCAAATTTGGGTTCCCCGGATTCTCAGGTTCCTCAAATAATCAGAATTTCGTAAAATTTGCCAAATTCCTAAAGTTCTTCAAGTTCAAATTCACCTGGTCAGTACATTTTAAAGTTGCTCAATATATGAAAGACGAATTTCTCAGGGTAACCAAGTTCTTTGGTGTTAAAAGTTTCCCAATTTTTAAGTCCCTCAAGATTCTTAAACTTGGAGAAAACTAAAGATACAATTATTATGTCGGGTCTTTCTAAATGATTCATGCATCATGTTGCCTATAGAAACCAAAATTCTAGTTTTATGGGGAATTTTGACGTTCAAAGCCTACTTACTGTATGTTTGTTGTGAATGCCCTGAAAAGCCATAGAGACATCACACTGGTAGCCGCAATGGCAAAAGTTCTAAAAATATACTAAAAAAAGAAGTATAATTATAGTAGATAGTAGATGAAGTGTTGTAGAGGGCAAAGAAAATTTGAATAAAATAAGAAGAGGTTGCTAGTAATAGTAAGAGTGTACTATAATAATATACTTATACTAGTATAATAGCTATATTACTTTTTAACATTCAGAGGCATTATAAATCCCAAAAAGTATAAGATATATTATTACAGTGTTTTGAAATAAGTCGTCGATAACACTTATCAACATCTATGGAAAAGCTATTCAACCGAATCGTTAACTGCATATAATCATTAACAAAATAATACATAGTTCCATTGTTTAGTGACCCAAACTAACGAAAACACTTCTGGAAAAAAGAAACCTCTTCCTTAAAACACTTTCGGAAAGCTACAAAGTGGGAGCCGCAAACTTTTCTATCAACTCGCGAGAACGACTCGTATCTTAGATAAGCTCGCTCGAGCCGCCCCCGACCCCGACAAAAAATCCTCCATCAACAGGTGGCAGCACCGACCGCCCCCGCCGCCGCCCCACGTTCATTCACTCCGTCTACTTCCAAAAGCCACGGATTAACATTATCGCAAAGCCTATCCGGTCCGAGTTGCAACAATGTAGATTAGCGCGAGCCTCTGTGTGTGTGTGTTTACTGGGGGGCAAAAGTCGTCGCCGCCCCCCCCTCCCAACGTACGATCAAGTGACGGGCGCTTTGATGCCGTTGCCGGAAAGACGCCGCTGAAATTAGTACAAAGCGGGCTGCTGCCGGCATTAGAAAGAATTTTTTCGGGGGCGGCGTGGGGCGGCGGAGGAGCCACTGGCCATCCGGGGGTGGGTGCGAGCGACTAGCAACCGATATTGATTCGGGCTGACTCTATTAGATGAGTTCATATTGTAAGTTTGTAACTTAGACGTTGCTTTGGGCGGCGGTATTGTTCGAAAACATGATACGTTGCGCCGATTTTACGTGGGTGGACAAAAATGGGGGTAGGGGTAAGGGCACCATTAAAGCGGAAAAATGTGTACTTACATAGCGTATACTTGGGATTCTAGGAAAACGTAGAAGGCTTAACTGTCCAGAAGAAATCGTGATATTTCACTCATCTATCAAGAAATATACAAATACAGCACAGCAATGGGAGTGATACAAGAAAAGTAAAAAGCGGCAGAAAAGAATATAAGAGGAAATGAATAATGTGTACAAATAAGAATGAAGGAAAACTAAAATTTCAAACAAAACTAAAAAAATTAAATACATCACAATAAAATAAATTGGGGGGAAAGTAGTGATTAGAAAGAGAATCGGGAAACAGGAACGGATAAGCACAAAGAGTGACAACGACATAATTAGAAAAAAAGTAAAGAAGGATGAAATAAAATTACAAAATCGATGGGGAAGACAACGAGAGAAATTATAAATGACAGCTTGGTAGGGAAATTGATAGAGTAATATACTGAGAAAAATAAAATAAATCACAATAAAAAAAATTGGGGGGAAAGTAGTGATTAGAAAGAGAATCGGGAAACGGGAACGGATAAGCACAAAGAGTGACAACGACATAATTAGAAAAAGAGTAAAGAACGACGAAATAAAATTAGAAAATCGATGGGAAAGACAACGAGAGACATTATAAATGACTACTTGGTGGGGAAATTGATAGAGTAATATACTGAGAAAAATAAAATACATCACAATAAAATAAATTGGGGGGAAAGTAGTGATTAGAAAGAGAATCGGGAAACGGGAACGGATAAGCACAAAGAGAGACAACGACATAATTAGAAAAAAGTAAAGAACAATGAAATAAAATTACAAAATCGATGGGGAAAACAACGAGAGAAATTATAAATGACAACTTGGTGGGAAAATTGATAGAGTATTATACTGAGAAAAATAAAATACATCACAGTAAAATAAATTGGGGGGAAAGTAGTGATTAGATAGAGAATCGGGAAACAGGAACGGATAAGCACAAAGAGTGACAACGACATAATTAGAAAAAAAGTAAAGAACGACGAAATAAAATTACAAAATCGATGGGGAAAACAAAGAGAGAAATTATAAATGACAACTTGGTGGGGAAATTGATAGAGTAATATACTGAGAAAATATAAAATACATCACAGTAAAATAAATTGGGGGGATAGTAGTGATTAGAAAGAGAATCGGGAAACAGGAACGGATAAGCACAAATAGTGACAACGACATAATTAGAAAAAGGGTAAAAAACGACGAAATAAAATTAGAAAATCGATGGGGAAGACAAAGAGAGAAATTATAAATGACAAATTGGTAGGGAAATTGATAGAGTAATATACTGAGAAATATAAAATACATCACAACAAAATAAATTGGGGGAAACTGGTGATTAGAAAGAGAATCGGAAAACAGGAACGGATAAGCACAAAGAGTGACAACGACATAATTACAAAAAGAATAAAGAACGACGAAATAAAATTAGAAAATCGATGGGGAAGACAACGAGAGAAATTATAAATGACAACTTGGTGGGGAAATTGATAGAGTAATATACGGAGAAAAATAAAATACATCATAATAAAATAAAGTGGGGGGAAAGTAGTGATTAATAAGAGAAACGGGAAACAGGAACGGATAAGCACAAAGAGACACAACGACATAATTAGAAAAAGAGTAAAGAACGACGAAATAAAATTAGAAAATCGATGGGGAAGACAACGAGAGAAATTATAAATGACAACTTGGTGGGGAAATTGATAGAGTAATATACTGAGAAAAATAAAATACATCACAATAAAAAAAATTGGGGGGAAAGTAGTGATTAGAAAGAGAATCGGAAAACGGGAACGGATAAGCACAAAGAGTGACAACGACATAAATAGAAAAAGAGTAAAGAATGACGAAATAAAATTACAAAATCGATGGGGAAGACAACGAGACAAATTATAAATGACAACTTGGTGAGGAAATTGATAGAGTATTATACTAAGAAAAATAAAATACATCACAATAAAATAAATTTGGGGGAAAGTAGTGATTAGAAAGAGAATCGGGAAACAGGAACGGATAAGCACAAAGAGTGACAACGACATAATTAGAAAAAGAGTAAAGAACGACGAAATAAAATTAGAAAATCGATGGGGAAGACAACGAGAGACATTATAAATGACTACTTGGTGGGGAAATTGATAGAGTAATATACTGAGAAAAATAAAATACATCACAATAAAATAAATTGGGGAGAACGTAGTGATTAGAAAGAGAATCGGGAAACGGGAACGGATAAGCACAAAGAGAGACAACGACATAATTAGAAAAAAAGTAAAGAACAATGAAATAAAATTACAAAATCGATGGGGAAAACAACGAGAGAAATTATAAATGACAACTTGGTGGGAAACTTGATAGAGTATTATACTGAGAAAAATAAAATACATCACAGTAAAATAAATTAGGGGGAAAGTAGTGATTAGATAGAGAATCGGGAAACAGGAACGGATAAGCACAAAGAGTGACAACGACATAATTAGAAAAAGAGTAAAGAACGACGAAATAAAATTACAAAATCGATGGGGAAAACAAAGAGAGAAATTATAAATGACAACTTGGTGGGGAAATTGATAGAGTAATATACTGAGAAAAATAAAATACATCACAATAAAATAAATTGGGGGGAAAGTAGTGATTAGAAAGAGAATCGGGAAACAGGAACGGATAAGCACAAAGAGTGACAACGACATAATTAGAAAAAGAGTAAAGAACGACGAAATAAAATTATAAAATCGATGGCAAAGACAACGAGAGAAATTATAAATGACAACTTGGTGGGGAAATTGATAGAGTATTATAATGAGAAAAATAAAAAACATCATAATAAAATAAATTGGGGGGAAAGTAGTGATTAATAAGAGAAACGGGAAACAGGAACGGATAAGCACAAAGAGAAACAACGACATAATTAGAAAAAGAGTAAAGAACGACGAAATAAAATTAGAAAATCGATGGGGAAGACAACGAGAGAAATTATAAATGACAACTTGGTGGGGAAATTGATAGAATAATATACTGAGAGAAATAAAATACATCACAGTAAAATAAATTGGGGGGAAAGTAGTGATTAGAAAGAGAATCGGGAAACAGGAACGGATAAGCACAAAGAGTGACAACGACATAATTAGAAAAAGAGTAAAGCACGACGAAATAAAATTAGAAAATCGATAGGGAAGACAACCAGAGAAATTATAAATGACAACTTGGTGGGGAAATTGATAGAGTATTATAATGAGAAAAATAAAATACATTACAATAAAATAAATTTGGCGGAAAGTAGTGATTAGAAAGAGAATCGGAAAACAGGAACGGATAAGCACAAAGAGTGACAACGACATAATTAAAAAAAGAGTAAAGAACGACGAAATAAAATTACAAAATCGATGGGGAAGACAACGAGAGAAATTATAAATGACAACTTGGTGGGGAAGTTGATAGAGTAATATACTGAAAAAAATAAAATACATCACAATAAAATAAATTGGGGGAAAGTAGTGATTGGAAAGAGAATCGGGAAACGGGAACGGATAAGCACAAAGAGAGACAACGACATAATTAGAAAAAGAGTAAAGCACGACGAAATAAAATTAGAAAATCGATGGGGAAGACAAAGAGAGAAATTATAAATGACAAATTGGTGGGGAAATTGATAGAGTAATATACTGAGAAAAATAAAATACATCACAATAAAATAAAATGGGGGGAAAGTAGTGATTAGAAAGAGAATCCGGAAACGGGAACGGATAAGCACAAAGAGTGACAACGACATAATTAGAAAAAGAGTAAAGAACGACGAAATAAAATTAGAAAATCGATGGGGAAGACAACGAGAGACATTATAAATGACTACTTGGTGGGGAAATTGATAGAGTAATATACTGAGAAAAATAAAATACATCACAATAAAATAAATTGGGGAGAACGTAGTGATTAGAAAGAGAATCGGGAAACGGGAACGGATAAGCACAAAGAGAGACAACGACATAATTAGAAAAAAAGTAAAGAACAATGAAATAAAATTACAAAATCGATGGGGAAAACAACGAGAGAAATTATAAATGACAACTTGGTGGGAAACTTGATAGAGTATTATACTGAGAAAAATAAAATACATCACAGTAAAATAAATTAGGGGGAAAGTAGTGATTAGATAGAGAATCGGGAAACAGGAACGGATAAGCACAAAGAGTGACAACGACATAATTAGAAAAAGAGTAAAGAACGACGAAATAAAATTACAAAATCGATGGGGAAAACAAAGAGAGAAATTATAAATGACAACTTGGTGGGGAAATTGATAGAGTAATATACTGAGAAAAATAAAATACATCACAATAAAATAAATTGGGGGGAAAGTAGTGATTAGAAAGAGAATCGGGAAACAGGAACGGATAAGCACAAAGAGTGACAACGACATAATTAGAAAAAGAGTAAAGAACGACGAAATAAAATTATAAAATCGATGGCAAAGACAACGAGAGAAATTATAAATGACAACTTGGTGGGGAAATTGATAGAGTATTATAATGAGAAAAATAAAAAACATCATAATAAAATAAATTGGGGGGAAAGTAGTGATTAATAAGAGAAACGGGAAACAGGAACGGATAAGCACAAAGAGAAACAACGACATAATTAGAAAAAGAGTAAAGAACGACGAAATAAAATTAGAAAATCGATGGGGAAGACAACGAGAGAAATTATAAATGACAACTTGGTGGGGAAATTGATAGAATAATATACTGAGAGAAATAAAATACATCACAGTAAAATAAATTGGGGGGAAAGTAGTGATTAGAAAGAGAATCGGGAAACAGGAACGGATAAGCACAAAGAGTGACAACGACATAATTAGAAAAAGAGTAAAGCACGACGAAATAAAATTAGAAAATCGATAGGGAAGACAACCAGAGAAATTATAAATGACAACTTGGTGGGGAAATTGATAGAGTATTATAATGAGAAAAATAAAATACATTACAATAAAATAAATTTGGCGGAAAGTAGTGATTAGAAAGAGAATCGGAAAACAGGAACGGATAAGCACAAAGAGTGACAACGACATAATTAAAAAAAGAGTAAAGAACGACGAAATAAAATTACAAAATCGATGGGGAAGACAACGAGAGAAATTATAAATGACAACTTGGTGGGGAAGTTGATAGAGTAATATACTGAAAAAAATAAAATACATCACAATAAAATAAATTGGGGGAAAGTAGTGATTGGAAAGAGAATCGGGAAACGGGAACGGATAAGCACAAAGAGAGACAACGACATAATTAGAAAAAGAGTAAAGCACGACGAAATAAAATTAGAAAATCGATGGGGAAGACAAAGAGAGAAATTATAAATGACAAATTGGTGGGGAAATTGATAGAGTAATATACTGAGAAAAATAAAATACATCACAATAAAATAAAATGGGGGGAAAGTAGTGATTAGAAAGAGAATCCGGAAACGGGAACGGATAAGCACAAAGAGTGACAACGACATAATTAGAAAAAGAGTAAAGAACGACGAAATAAAATTACAAAATCGATGGGGAAAATACGAGAGAAATTATAAATGGCAACTTGATGGGGAAATTGATAGAGTAATATACTGAGAAAAATAAAATACATCACAATAAAATAAATTGGGGGAAATTAGTGATTGGAAAGAGAATCGGGAAACGGGAACGGATAAGCACAAAGAGAGACAACGACATAATTAGAAAAAGAGTAAAGAACGACGAAATAAAATCAGAAAATCGATGGGGAAGACAACGAGAGAAATTATAAATGACAACTTGGTGGGGAAATTGATAAAGTAATATACTGAGAAAAATAAAATACATCACAATAAAATAAATTGGGGGGAAACTGGTGATTAGAAAGAGAATCGGAAAACAGGAACGGATAAGCACAAAGAGTGACAACGACATAATTACAAAAAGAATAAAGAACGACGAAATAAAATTAGAAAATCGATGGGGAAGACAATGAGAGAAATTATAAATGACAACTTGGTGGGGAAATTGATAGAGTAATATACGGAGAAAAATAAAATACATCACAATAAAATAAATTGGGTGTAAAGTAGTGATTAGAAAAAGAATCGGGAAACAGGAACGGATAAGCACAAATAGTGACAACGACATAATTAGAAAAAGAGTGTAAAGAACGACGAAATAAAATTACAAAATCGAGGGGGAAGACAACGAGAGAAATTATAAATGACAACTTGGTGGGGAAATTGATAGAGTATTATACTGAGAAAAATAAAATACATCACAATAAAATAAATTGGGGGGAAAGTAGAGATTAGATAGAGAATCGGGAAACAGGAACGGATAAGCACAAAGAGTGACAACGACATAATTAGAAAAAGAGTAAAGAACGACGAAATAAAATTAGAAAATCGATGGGGAAAATAAAGAGAGAAATTATAAATGGCAACTTGGTGGGGAAATTGATAGAGTAATATACTGAGAAATATAAAATACATCACAGTAAAATAAATTGGGAGGAAAGTAGTGATTAGAAAGAGAGTCGGGAAACAGGAACGGATAAGCACAAAGAGTGACAACGACATAATTAGAAAAAGAGTAAAGAACGACGAAATAAAATTAGAAAATCGATGGGGAAGACAACGAGAGAAATTATAAATGAGAACTTGGTGGGGAAATTGATAGAGTAATATACTGAGAAAAATAAAATACATCACAATAAAATAAATTGCGGGGAAAGTAGTGATTAGAAAGAAAATCAGGAAACAGGAAGGGATAAGCACAAAGAGAAACAACGTCATAATTAAAAAAAAAAGAGTAAAAAATAAAATAAAATTAGAAAATCGATGCGAAATAAAATTAAAAAATCGATGGAGAAGACCAACGAAACGTTCGAAAACGCAAATCCACGCGATTTTTGTGCATTCGAAAACCGGAACCGAACGTCAAATTCCACAACTGCGCCAACAAAGTGATTACGGCGCGAGTGTAAACACCGGCAATAAATTATAAACGTTTTGACGTGTGACGTAACTTGAAAATTGATCTATTGTACTTTCAGTATCCTGATTACTCTAACCAGTTTTCAGTAGGCGTTAATGCCATTTAAATTAATTAAATACGTTAAAACGCGGATAATTAATAAAAGTGGAAGCACGCGGCGATCGACAAAAACCGAGACGGACACCCACGCACTGTGAGACTAAAAAAAAAACCGCACAGTTTCCACGAAATCATTACAATAGAGTGGAGATTAATTAAGTTGTGTCACGACGTTGTCGAATAAGAGGGGGTGCAGAGTGGAGCCCTGAGGCGCTCCTTAGGTGAAGACAGAAACAAATCATAAAAGAAGAGAGAGAATTCAGGCAAGAAAAAAAAAATAAACGGATCGCTAATAAAAATTGCAGAAGTGTGACTGTAAAAGGTATGGTAAAAGCCACTTAACATATTCAATGATTAACACCCTAGGCTTGCTGCAAGCTGCACCGTCCGCATACATTAACACCCATCGCGAGTTCTTCCACAACGAGGAACTTACTCTAAACGGGAGCAACTATCGTATTCAAATCCAGCGACTTTCTTCCTCCTCGAGCCCACAGCGTCGTTTACGTAACGAAAAGCGGAAAATGCGGAGGGAATTTTTTCCCTGGCGTCGCTAATGAGTTGTTTACCGTAAATTTTCAGAATGGAAAAATGGCCGAGCGGCCGGTAATGCGTGCGAGATGATGAAATTAGAAATCCAATGCAGTCATATCTGGTAATAATTATTATTAATCAGCGCGCGGGAAAGGAGGCGGCAAATGTATGTATATGCAGCGGAAAACGGTGCACTTGTGTTGGATAAAAATTGTATTCAACCCAATGCACCACTGGAAAACTTTTCTAGGAAGACGATGCTGGCAAAACGAAGAGAAAAAAAAATTGAAAGAAGATATTGACAAAACAAAAAAACACTTTCTAAGGAAATGTTGTCAAAACGAAAACGAGAAAAAACAATTTCTTAGAGAATGTTGTAAAAGCGAAACTGAAGGAAGACATTTTCTAGGTGGATGTTGTCAGACCGAAAAAGAAAAAAGACGGTTTTTAAGAGAAAATTATCAAAACGAAAAGGAAGAAAGACACTTTCTAAGAAAATGTTGTAAAGCTATAGGGAATTAAAGATACTTTCTAAGAGGATGTTGTCAAACCGAAAAGGATAAAAGACACAGTCTAGGATAATGTTGTCAAAACGAAACTAAAGGAAGATACTTTCTAAGATGATGTTGTCAAAAAAAGGAGGAGAGATAATTTCTAATTGTACGTGGTCTAAAAAAAAAGAGAAAGACACTTTTTAAGGGAAAATTGTCAAAAATTAAATAAAGACACGTTCCAAGGGATTGTTCTCAAATGGAAACGAAGGAAGACACTTTCTAAGACGATGTTGTCAAAAGGAGGAAAGACAGTTTCTATGGAAATGTTGTCAAATTTGAAAAGGAGCCAAGAAACTTTTTAATGGGATCTGGCATGAAGGAAGACACTTTCTGAGACGATTTTGTCAAAAATACTTGCAAAGCGAATGTTGTCAAAACGAAAAGGAAAAAAATATTTCCGAAAGGTATATTGTCAGAAGGAAAATTAAATAAAGACACTTTCTAAGGGATTGTTGTGAAGACAAAAAGACAATTCCTTAGGGAATATTCTAAAAACGAAACTGGCAAAAGACACTTACTAGGGGATGTAGTCAAAACTAAAAAGGCGCAACGACACTTTTTAAGGAGATGTAAAATGAAGGAAGACACTTTCTAAGACAATTTTGTCAAACCGAAAACAAAATAAAGACACTTGCTAAGGGATTGTTGTCAAAACGAAAAGGAAAAAAAAATACTTCCGAAAGGTGTGTTGTCATAACGAAAATTAAATAAAAACACTTTCTGAGGGATTGTTGTGAAGACAAAAAGACAATTCCTTAGGGAATATTCTAAAAACGAAACTGGAAAAAGATACTTACTAGCGGAAGTTGTTAAAACTAAAAAGGCGCAACGACACTTTTTAAGGAGATGTAAAATGAAGGAAGACACTTTTTAAGACCATTTTGTCAAAACGAAAACAAAATAAAGACACTTGCTAAGGGATTGTTGTCAAGACAAAAAGACGAAAAGACAATTCCTTAGGGAATATTTTAAAAAACGAATGTGGCAAAAGATGATGAATGTCAAAACCAACAGGAAAAAAAAATTCCTAAGGGAATGTGCTCAACATGAGAAGTAAAAAGACACTTTCTAAAAGGATGTTATCGGAACAAACAGGAAGAAAGACACTTTCTAAAACGTTCTCGAAACCAACAGAGAGAAATACACTTTCTAAGACGTTTTTTGTTTTCGTTTTGAAGAGACCCCCTTAGAATGTGTGTTCTTTCTATTTCGATATTTTAACATTCTTTTAGCAAGTGTGTTTTTAATTTGCATTTAGAGCATTCCCTTACGAAGTAGTTCTTTTTCCTTTAGTTTTGACATCCTCTTAGAAAGTGTCTTCTTGGATTTTATTTTCAACAACATTCTTCTAGAAAGTATCTCTTGCCTGTTTCGTATTTAGAATATTCCCGAAGGAATTGTCTTTTCCTCTTTTTGCGTTTTGACAACATACCTTTCGAAAGTGTCTTCCTTCATTCTACATTCCCTTAAAAAGTGTCTTTGCTCCTTTTCGTTTTAACAAGATCCTCCTGGAAAGTGTATTCCTTAGTTTTCGTTTGACAACAATCCTTTGGAACGTGTCGTTTTTTTTTTATTTTCGTTTTGACAATATTGCCTAGAAAGTGTCTTTCTCCCTTTTTGTCTAGACTACGTCCCCTTAGAAATTATCTCCCCTTCTTTTCCATGTGACAATCCCTTAAAAAGTGTCTTCACTTTATTTTCGTTTTGACAACACCGTGTTAGAAAGTTTCCTTCCTCCTTTTTGTTTTGGCAACATTTCCTTAGAAAAAAATTTTTCACTTACTCTTTTGACAACAATCCCTTAGAAAATATTTTTATCCTATTCGGTTTGATAACATCCTCCTGGGAAGTTTCTTTCCTCCTTTACGTTTTGACATTTCCTTAGAAAATGTTTTTTTCTCTTTTTCTTTTTGACAACAATTCTTTAGAAAGTTTCCTCTTCCAGCTTCGCTTTTAGAATATTTTCTAAGAAATTGTCTCTAATCCTTTAAAAAGTGTTTTTTCCCATACGTTCTATCCTTATTTTCCTTTCGTTTTAACAACATTTCCTTAGAAAGTGTCTTTATCTCCTTTTAGTTTTTTCTTGTTCGTGTTGAAGAGATCCTCTTGGAAAGTGTCTTCCTTCAGTTTCGTTTTTACATTTTCTAAAAAATTGTTTTTTTTCTCGTTTTCGTTTTGACAACATTCTCTTAGAAAATGTATTTCCTCTTTTTGGTGTTGACAACAATCCCTTAGAGTGTGTCTTTATTTCCTTTTCGTTTTAAATTCCCTTAGAAAATGTGTTTTTCCTGTTGGGTTTGACATCCTCTTTGAAAGTGTCTTCTCACATTTTCTTTTTTATCAACATTCCCCTATAAAGTGTCTTGTCAGTTTCGTTTTTAGAATATTCCCTAAGGAATTGTTTTTTTTTTGTCTTTTTGTCTTGACAACAATCCCTTAGAAGTGTCTTTTTTCTTTTTCGTTTTGTAGACATCCTCGTAGAAGGTGTCTTCTTTTAGTTTCGTTTTTCCTCCCGTTCGTTGTGACAATCGATTAGAAAGTGTCTATCCTCCCCAATCGCTTACAATGTGTCTTTAATTTCTTTTCGTTTTGACAACATTCCCTTACAAAGTGGCTTTTATCCTGTTGGGTTTTGACATCCTCCTGTCCGTGTCTTCTTGTATTTTCTTTGAAACAATATTCCTCTAGAAAGTGTCTTTTCCCAGTTTCGTTTTTAGAATATTCTCTAAGGAATTGTCTTTTCGTCTTAACGAGAATTCCTTAGAAATTCCTTGATTTAATGTTGGTTTTGACAACATCGCCTTAGAAAGTGTTTTCCTTCAGTCTTTAAAAAATCGTTTCAGAAAGTGTCTTCCTCCTTTTTAGTTTTGACAACATACCCTTCGAAAGTGTCTTTTCTCCTCTTTGTTTTGACAACAGTGCTAGAAAGTGTTTTTTTTTTCATTTTCGTTTTGACGACATCATCTTAGAAAGTGTCTTCTTTCGTTTTTGTTTTTACAAAATTCTTTTTAGAAAATGTCTTTCTTCCTGTTGGTTTCGATAAAATTCTTTTAGAACAAGAAGGAAGACATTTTCTAAAAGAATGTTGTAAAAACAAAAACGAAAGAACACACTTTCTAAGAGGATATCGTCAAAACGAACAGGAAAAAACACACTCTCTGAGTGTTGTCAAAAGAAAGAAGAGAAAAAAAACTTTCGAAGGTTATGTTGTCAAAACTAAAAAGTAGGAAGATACTTTCTAAAAGGATGACATCGAAGCAATAGGAAGAAAGACACTTTCTATGAGAATGTTGTAAAAACGAAAACGAAAGATTACCTTTCTAAGAGAATGCTGTCAAGCGAATAGGAAAAAACAAATTTTGTAAAGGAATGCGCTCTAAACATAAAATAAAAGGACACCTTCTAAATGGATGTTATCGAACCAACAGGAAGAAAGACACTTTCTAGGATAATGTTGTCAAAACGAAACTAAAGGAAGACACTTTCTAGGATGATTTTGTCAAAACTAATAGGATAAATATACATTCTGAGGGATTGTTATCAAAAACAAATAGAGAAAAAAACATTTTCTAAGAGATTGTTGTCAAAGGAAAATGAAGCAAGACACTCTCTAAGACGATGTTTTCGAAACGAAAAAAGACAGGAAGACACTTTCTATGGGGATTTTGTCAAAACTAAAGAGGAGGAAGACACTTTCCAGGAGGATTTTGTCACAACGAAAAGGAGTAAAGACATAAGATAAAATAAGACACTTTCTATGAGACTGTCACAACGAATAGGAGAAGAGGCAATTTCGAACGGGACGTAGTCTAGACAAAAACAAACCTGCTAAGAGAATGTTGTCAAAATGAAAAAAAAATATACATATACTTTCCAAGAAGGTGTTGTCAAAACGAAGATGAAATAAAGACAATTTTTAAGTGATTGTTGTCAAGACAAAAAAGAGGAAAGACAATCTCTAATGGAACGTTGTCAAAACGAAATTGAAGGAACACAATTTCTAGGATAATGTTGTCAACACGAAAAAGAGAAGAACACACTTTCTAAGGGATTGTCACAACGAAAAAGGAGGAGAGATAATGTCTAAGGAGATGTGGAATTGTCTAAACGAGAATAAAAAAAGACACGTTAAAAAGGAATGTTGTCAAACGAAAACGAAGGAAGACACATTCTAAGACGATGTTGTCAAAAGAAAGAAAGACACTTTCTATGGGGATGTTGTCAAAACTGAAAAGGAGGAAGACACTTTCAAGGAGGATCATGATAAAATGAAAAGGAACAAACTCACTTTATAAGGGAATGCAGAATGAAGGAAGACACTTTCTAAAACAATTTTGTCAAAACAAAAAAAAAGACATTTCCTAAGAGAATGTTGTTAAAACGAAAAGGAAAAGGGGCACTTTCGAAAGGTATGTTGTCCAAACGGAAATTAAATAATGACACTTTCTAAGAGATTGTTGTCAAGACAAAAAGACAAGAGAATAATTCCTTTGGGAATATTCTACAAACGAAACTGGCAAAGGACACTTTCTAGAGAAATGTTGTTAAAACTAAAAATGAGGAGGACACTTACCAGGAGGATCTTGTCAAAACCAAAATTAGCAAAAACACTTTTTAAGGGGATGTAAAATAAGGGCAGACACTTTTTAAGGGATTGTTGCCAAACAAAGAAGGAGGAAGCCAGTTTCTAAAACGATGTTGTCAAAAGGACTTTCTATAGGGATGTTGTGAAAGTTGAAAAGGAGGAAGGCACTTTCGAGGAGGATCTCGTCAAGACGAAAAGGAGCAAAGACACTTTTTAAGGGAATGTAAAATGAAGGAAGGCCCTTTCTAAGACGATTTTGTCAAAACGAAAAGACAATAAAGACACTTCCTAAGAGACTGTTGTCAAAACGAAAGAGACAAAAGGCACTTTCGAAAGGTATGTTGTCAAAATGAAAATTAAATCTTAACACTTTCTAAGGGATTGTTGTCAAAACAAAAAGACAAGAAGACAATACCTTAGGGAATATTCTAAAGACGAAACTGGCAAAGACACTTTCTATGGGGATGTTGTCAAAGCTAAAAAGGAGGAAGGCACTTTCCAGGACGATTTCGTCAAAACGAAAAGGAGCAAATACACTTTTCAAGGAGATGTAAAATAAAGGCAGACACTTTTTAAGACGATTTTGTCAAAACGAAAAGAAAATAAAAACACGTTCTAAGAGAGTGTGGTCAAAATGAAAATTAGATAAAGACACTTTCTAAGGGATTGTTGTCAAACGAAGACGAAGGCAGATACTTTCTAAGACGATGTTGTCAAAAGGAAGAAAGACACTTTCTATGGGGTTGTTGTCAAAGCCAAAAAGGAAGAAGGCACTTTCCAGGAGGATCTCGTCAAAACGGAAAGAAGCAAAGACACTTTTCAATAGGATGTAAAATGAAGGAAAACACTTTCTAAGCCGATTTTGTAAACACGAAACGAAAATAAAGACACTTGCTAAGAAAATGTTGTCAAAACAGAAACGAAAAAAGAACACTTTCTAAGGGATTGTTGTCAAGACAAAAAAGGAGGAAGATACTTCCTAAGAGGATGTTTTCAAAACGACCAAGAGAAAAGACACTTGCTAAAAGGATGTTCTAAGAAGATGTTGTCAAACGGAAAAGGAGAAAAGACACTTTCTAGGATAATGTTGTCAAAACGTAACTAAAGGAAGACAATTTCTAGGATGATATTGTCAAAACTAATACGAAAAATCTAGTTTCTAAGGGATTGTTGTCAAAAAGAAGAAGAGCAAAAAACATTTTCTAAGGAAATCTTGTCAAAACAAAAAGAGGGAAAGAAGCTTTCTATACTTGTCAAACGAAAGATATTTTCTAAAAGGATGATATCGAACCAATAAGAAAACACACTTTCTATGAGAATGTTGTAAAAACGAAAACGAAAGATGACACTTTCTAAGAGGATGCTGTCAAACGAATAGGTAGGAAAAAACACAATTTGTAAAAGAATGTGCTTTAAACAGAAAATAAAAGGACACTTTCTAAAAGGATGTTATTGAACCAACAGGAGGAAAGACACTTTCTAAGGGAGTGTGGTCAAAACGAAAAGGAGTAAAGACACTTTCTAAGAGAGTATTGTCAAAACAAAAACGAGAAAAAAAACAACTTCTTAGAGAATGTTGTAAAAACGACACTGAAGGAAGACACTTCCTGAAAGGATGTTTTCAAAACGACCAAGAGAAAAGACACTTGCTAAAAGGATGTTCTATGAAGATGTTGTCAAACCGAAAAGGAGAAAAGACACTTTTTAGGATAATGTTGTCAAAACAAAACTAAAGGAAGACAATTTCTAGGATGATGTTGTCAAAATTAATAGGATAAATCTACTTTCTAAGGGATTGTTGTCAAAAAGAAGAAGAGAAAAAAAAAACATTTTCTAAGGAAATCTTATCAAAACAAAAAAAAGGAAAGAAGCTTTCTATACTTGTCAAACGAAAGATATTTTCTAAAAGGATGATATCGAACCAATAAGAAAAGACACTTTCTATGAGAATGTTGCAAAAACGAAAACGAAAGAAGACACTTTCTAAGAGGATGCTGTCAAACGAATAGGTAGGAAAAAACACGATTTGTAAAGGAATGTGCTCTAAAAAGAAAATAAAAGGAAACTTTCTAAAAGGATGTTATCGCACCAACAGGAGGAAAGACACTTTCTAAGGGAGTGTGGTCAAAACGAAAAGGGGGAAAGACACTTTCTAAGAGAATATTGTCAAAACAAAAACGAAAAAAAAAACAACTTCTTAGAGAATGTTGTAAAAACGACACTGAAGGAAGACACTTCCTGAAAGGATGTTTTCAAAACGACCAAGAGAAAAGACACTTGCTAAAAGGATGTTCTAAGAAGATGTTGTCAAACGGAAAAGGAGAAAAGACACTTTCTAGGATAATGTTGTCAAAACAAAACTAAAGGAAGACAATTTCTAGGATGATGTTGTCAAAATTAATAGGATAAATCTACTTTCTAAGGGATTGTTGTCAAAAAGAAGAAGAGAAAAAAACATTTTCTAAGGAAATCTTGTCAAAACAAAAAAAAGGAAAGAAGCTTTCTATACTTGTCAAACGAAAGATATTTTCTAAAAGGATGATATCGAACCAATAAGAAAAGACACTTTCTATGAGAATGTTGCAAAAACGAAAACGAAAGATGACACTTTCTAAGAGGATGCTGTCAAACGAATAGGTAGGAAAAAACACAATTTGTAAAGGAAACCTCTAAACAGAAAATAGAAGGACACTTTCTAAAAGGATGTTATCCAACCAACAGGAGGAAAGAGACTTTCTAAGGGAGTGTGGTGAAAACGAAAACGAGAAAAAACATTTTCTAAAAAAAAAAGAAGGAGACACTTTCGAAGACGATGTTATCGAAAAGAGGAAAGACACTTTCTATGGGGATTTTGCTACAACGAAATGGAACAAAGACACTTTTTAAGGGAATCTAAAATGAAGGAAGACACTTTCTCAGACGACTTTGTCAAACCGAAAAGAAAATAAAGACACTTGGTAAGAGAATGTTGTTAAAACGAGAAGAAAAAAAGACACTTTCGAAAGGTATTATGTCAAAACGAAAATTAGATAAGGACGCTTTCTAAGAGGATGTTATCAAAATGAAAATAATATAAGACACTTTCTAAGGAAAAACTAAAACGAAGGAAGATGAACAACTAAGAAGAGGCAGTCAAAACGAACAGGAAAAAAGACACATTATAAGGGAATGTTTAAATCAAGACAGTTTCTAAGGATTTTTGTTAAGACAAAAAGCGAAAAAACAATTCCTTAGGGAATATTCTAAAAACGAAGCAGGAAAAATACACATTCCAGGAGAGTGTTGTTAAAAAGAAAATGCAAGAAGACACTTTTTAAGAGGATGTCAAAATCAATTCGAAAATATATATTTTGTAAAGTAAATAAAGACATTATATAACATTACAAACATTATGTAAATAAATATTATCAAAACGAAAAGAAGCAACGAAACTTTCTAAAGGCTGTCACAACGAAAAGAAGGGAGACAATTTCTAAGCGTACGTGGTCTAGACAAAAAGGGAGAAAGACTCTTTTTAAGGTAATATTGTCAAAACGAAAAATATATGGACACTTTCTAAAAATGTTTTGTCCAAATGAAAATTAAATAGACACTTTACTTTAAAGATTGTTGTCAAACTAAAATGAAGTAAGACATTTTATTTCTAAGACGATGTTGTCAAAAAGAGGAAATGCACTTTCTAAGGGGATTTTGTCAAAACTAAAAAGGAGGAAGACACTTTTAAGGAGGATGTTGTCAAAACGAAAATAAGCAAAGACACTTTTAAGGCTATGTAAAATGAAGGAAGATACTTTCTAAGATGATTTTGTCAAAACGAAATGAGAATAAAGACACTTTCTAGGACGGTGTTGTCAAAAGGAAGAAAGGCACTTTCTAAGGGAATGTTGCCAAAATGAAAAAGAGGAAAGACAGTTTCGAAGGGGATGTTGTCTAAACAAAAATGTAGGAAGACATTTTCTGAGTTGATGCCAAAAAGGAATATTAAACAAGGACACTTTCAATGCAATGTTGTCAAAACAAAACTGAAAGAAGACACCTTCTAAGAGGATGTCTTCAAAACGAACAAGAAAATAGACACTTTGTAAGGGAGCGTTGTCAAAACGAAAAAGAAAAAATATACTTTCTGAGGGGATGTTCTCTAAAGACACTTTCTAAGAGGGAATCGAAACCACCTGAAAAAAAAAAACATTTTCATTTGATGTTGCCAAAACGAAAAGGAAGAAAGAACTTTCAAAAGGAATGTGGTCAAAACAGAAGGAAAATAAAGACTCTTCCTAAGGGAATGCTGTCAAAACGAAAACGATAAAAAAACACTTACAAAGATGATGTTGTCGAAACCAACAGGAAGAAAGACACTTTCTAAGGGAACTTTGTGTACTGTCTGCTGTGCTGACCACGTTACTACAAGTTAGTGGTATAAACGTATGTAAGCTGACCTCCGAGAAGAAGCGCTCAATTTATTGGTATCTTCTAGAGAATTCTGTATCTATAGAATCTATGATGCCACTGAGGAACAAACAAGATGTGGACATATATCAATATTCTCGTAAATCGTTCATTGCATATTAATTATTTATAGTTATTTGCTAAAGAGCAAGGATGATGAATCTATAAATATAAATTATAACAAAGAAGACAACGAGACGGCTAGAATTCAACATCTCATTACAACTAAACGCAATCTTAGTTAATTCCTTTCATCACCATTTCCCATTACTCTTTAATAACGCTTTAATGACCTACCTCATCTTTGATGCTCAAGTTGGAAGGAGCAGGAGTCTGAAGAACGGGTACCGCCGTGGGACCTAACATGTCGCTGCTGTCGTCTTCAACACTCCCTTCTGCCATGTCAGCCTCGCATCCTGATTCCTCTGCAAAAAAATGTTAAAATAAGACCACAGCTTGCGTGGAAATACGTAATTTGTGCTCAATTAACACGTGATGTCCCCGTAATGGCGGGAAGTGACAGTTTTTACCGATCTAATCTTCGCATAATACATGTTTTATATTGTGCTTAAGCTGATAAAGGAAGATTAAGTAGTGTTTGTTCGGTCAATTTCAGTGTCTAAAAATGGTCGATCCGAAAACCAATCGTCTGTCTAGAGCTGTAAATAGAGAATGAGTCTGTAAAATAAACGTGGGCAAAATTCAGCTTTCTGCTGGTTTATTGAAGCCGCGACGGACATCATTAAATTGCGCCAAAATAATTTTCGAGCGGTCAGCGGGTGTACGCTGAAAAACATCCCGAGACGTTTTTACGGACGTCGTAAATGTTTGGCATTAATGCACGTCAATTACGTTCCAGAGAGTAAATTTTATGGACATTTATGTCTGCTGGAGTTCTTCCGCTTTCTTCCAGGTGGGATTCAAGCGGTTGGAAGCCATAGTGCCTAGAAAGATCCTACTCAGCCCCTCCACAGAACGAACAAAAATCCCTCCCAAACTCCACTGATTGATCCATCCGAGATCCCATTCCAACCTGCTCGATTTTTCGAAAACAAAACCAGCAAGCGACTAATTAAACTAACGTTACGAACGAAACCGGTCTATTTGTGTGGGTTCTCTTTTTTGCAATAAATAACCCAGAACATGTTTTCGCTCAAACGTAAATAGTGAACGCTATTTGCAAAGATAATTGATTAGTATTAGCCGTCGGAATGTTATTGGGGACATTAATTCTTTTTTTACGCATAGGCCGAAAATCTGAGCTGTTTTAATTGTTGCTGCCGATAAGGCCGTCACCTATTTAGTATGTTAATGAGGCATTTTAATTTTTTTTTTGTGACAGCCAAATTTATATCGGAATTCTTCGCTCGCTAACCAGGTGTTGTGTGGTAGCCGTGTGATTACGGCAATGCATTAATTTTGTGAGTCACGGTCGATAAGATGGAGTAATAATAATTTTATTAGTCAGGTATTATAATTTTCTCTCTTTGGGATATCTGGAATGTTGTTGCTTTTGTAGTTCAGAAAAGGTCGCGGTAATTCTATATGGAAAATTCCGACTGTAACATCTGAGTTAGGTTTCATAACGACCTTTGTAAGAAGACCTGAAAACCCAATAATTTGAGATTTCAAGAACCTCAAGTCGAGAAACTCTGTGACCTTAAGAAACCCAACATTCCGAAACCTGGGCAAAGCCTGAAAACCTGGGCGACTGAAAACATAAAAATCTTCCAAAATAAACAAAATTGAGAATTTAAGAATCGGACACAATAAAAATTGTAAATTCGTCCAAACCTAAACAATCTGAGGTTTGGACACCCAAAAACCAAAACCCTAGTACTAGTACCATAATTACTTAGTGATACACAAGTAACACAAATTCAGTGGTCATTCACATGTAGTTAAAAAATTATTTCGCTGTTGTTTCCTTTCATAGCCCTAGTACTAGTATCAGAAATGACCCCTTTACTACAATATACTAACCGTCACTGCCATATTCGTAAATATATTACATACTCTATTATCATTTCTATGTAAAATTACTAGTACGGTGTCTTAGATTTAGAAGTTAATTTGACATGTGTAGTAATTGTACTTCGCCTACTCTAGTGCTAGCACACTAAACTACTTCTTTCTTATCTAACACGTTCTACAAAAATATCTAGCCCCAGCAGCAGTATTTATTTCCAAATAAGTATTACACAATTAGATAATATAAGCAATAAAAATCTAACCATATCTCACATAATACAGGGTCTTCATAAATGACTCATACATCAAGTAATCATAATTTTCCATCGAACTACATAGAAATTTAGTAATCCACAGTTAACTTGATGAATCACTTATAAACACCCGAAATGTAAATCCACGAATTAATTCAAGGGGATAATTTTTGTATTGAGTATTCATTTATGTTGCCCTAGCACAGTGCTATAAACAATGTTATGTTCGGAGACCATACGATGAAGATGTAGAATTTTTGAAACTAGCCACTGCTACGAAAAGCCTTTTAATGGCATAAACTGTTGTGAATCTAGCACCAGCACTTGTGTAAAAATATAGAAAATATAGAAATATCAAGAGTACTAGTTTAAAGACATAATTACATTTTGCCGAGTATAAAACGAAAATTGGATTTATAATTTACTAGTATAAATCCCTTAATGGGACTGAACACTGTGAAGTTAGTACTAGAATAAACTCCCGAGCCCTAGCTCAAAAATCTAGTTGGGATCTTAGTACCAATAGTCCAAATGCAGCCAATATTACTACTTTTAGAACTATCACTATTACTAGAAACAGTACAAGTATCATAGTATTATAGTAAAAATTATTTTGGGCTTAAATCCAAGACACTGAAAGTGTGTTTACAGGGTGTTATGGAAGTCCTAGCAAAAAATTTAACCAAAAGTAGAACTCGTCAAAAGATTTTTTTTCATCAGAATTTCATCACAACAAAAATTAAATACACTGCACCAGTCAAACGCTTGGATAAAATTTAATATGGGGCCCAGGTGTTTACCTCTATCGCATAAAAATTTTTCATTCGTTCAAGTTCATGAATTTATAAGCGGAGGGTGAAATAAGGGGTCAGAAAAATATAAAAAAAATTGCGGATTTCACCAAAGTGGTAAATATTAAAAATGTTTATTTTGACGACTTTACTTGTGGTAAAATTTTTCGCTAAGACTTCCATCACACCCTGTATAAAATAGTTTTCAAATCAGTAATATCTGTGGATCTAATACTAGGGCTAATGTTGTATTAGCTCTAGGAAGGTTATATCGTCCTTGACTTACATTCAGAATATAAAATACTGTATCCTTAGTATCACTAAGCACTAAAACCAGAAAAAATAATTGTACAACAGCACTTGTATCAGTAGAACTAACAGTAAGGAAAATAATAGGTTACAATATTCTGAAATTGAAGAAATTCAAGTTTCTATTTCCAATTTTTACTTTTATTTTACCTTGAGAATCCAGTAAAATCATTTTTTTTTATTTGAAGCATCTATGGACAAGTGAGAGAATACATAAAGTACAAAGCATTTTTAAAGATACCAAATAATCAAGGGAAGCAGTAAAACCAGACAGTGGAGAATCGAAATAATCGAAATAACGAAAATAATCAAAAGAATAAAAAAAACAAGAAGATCAAGGGAGTTTACAAAATAAACAGAATCGTCAGAATCAAAATAATCAGACGAATCAAGAGAAGCAAGAGAATCAAGAGAAGTAAGAGAATTAAGAGAATCAAAAGAATCAAGAGAACCAAGAGAATCAAGAGAAACAAGAGAACCAAGAGAATCAAGAAAAACAAGAGAATCAAGAGAATAAAAAGAATCAAGAGAATCCAAAAACTCGAAAGAAGCCAATGGATCGAAAAAATCGAAAGTATTGAAAGAACCGAAAAAATCGAAAAATCGAAAGAATAGAAAAAATAGAAAGAATAGAAAGAATCGAAAGAATAAAAAGAATCAACAAAATCGACAGAATCGAGAGAATTGAAAGCATCAAAAGGATCAAAGGAATTAAGAGAAACAAAAAAATAAAGGAAATCCAAAGAACCGAAAGAATGGAAAGAATACAAAGAATAAAGGGAGCTTACAGTGCACAGAATTGACATATAACAAAGTATAAAATAGGTTCAGTATATATAGGTTCAAAAGGACCAAACAGATCAAAGGATCAAATTATCAAAAGGATCAAAAGGATCAAAAGGATCAAAAGGATCAAAAGGATCAAAAGGATCAAAGGATCAAAAGGATCAAAAGGATCAAAAGGATAAAAAGATCGAAAGGAACAAAAGAATCAAAAGGATCAAAAGGACCAAAAGGATGAAAAGAATCAAAAGAATTAAAAGAATTAAAAGAATCAAAAAATCGAGAAGATCAAGAGAGAATCTACAGAATCGACAGAATCAAAAGAATTGAGACAACTGAGAGAATCAGAATAATAAGACAAAGCAAGATAACCAAAATAATGAAGGGAATCAAGAGAATCAAGGGAATCAAAAGAATCGAAAGAATAAAAAAAAAAACAAAAAAATCAAGGGAGTTTACAAAATCCATAGAATCGACAGAATCGAAAAAATTGAAAAAAATGATAACATCGAAAAAAGCAAAGAAAATCACGAGAACCAAGGGAACCAGCAGAATAAAGAGAATACAGAGAATCGAAAGAATAAAAATAATCAAGAAAATCAAGAGAGTTTACAAAATCCATAGAATCGACAGAATCGAGAGAATTGAGAGAACTGAGAGAGTCAAAAGAATCAAAACCATTAAGAAAGAGAACCGAGAGAATTAAAAAAATTAAGAGAATCCAAAGAATCAAAAGAATCGAAAGAATAAAAAAAATCAAGAAGATCAAGGGAGTTTACAAAATCCACAGAATCGCCAGAATCAAGAGACTTGAGACAATTGAGAGGATAAAGAGAATCAGAAAAATCAAGATAACCAAGAGAATCAAGAATATCGAGCGAATCAAGAGAATCAAGAAAACCAAAAAAAACAAGGAAATCAACAGAATCAAAAGAATCAAGAGAATCAAGAGAATCAACAGAATCAAGAGAATCAAGAGAATCAAGAGAATCAAGAGAATCAAGAAAATCAAGAGAATCAAGAGAATCAAGAGACTGAAGAGAATCAAAACAATCGAAAAAATCGAAGGAATCAAAAGAATCGAAAGGATCGAAAGAATCTAATGAATAAAAATAATCAAGCAAAGTGACACAATCGAGAGAATTGAAAGAATCAAAAGAATCAAGGAAATCAAAAGAATCCAAAGAATGAAAAGAATCAAAAAGTCAAGAAGATGGAGGGAGTTTCTTAAAATCCACAAAATCGAGAGAATGAAGCGAATTGGGAGAAATGAGAATATCAGAAGAATCAGAAGAATCGGAAGAATCGGAAGAATCAGAAGAATCGGAAGAATCGGAAGAATCGGAAGAATCGGAAGAATCGGAAGAATCGGAAGAATCGGAAGAATCGGAAGAATCGGAAGAATCGGAAGAATCGGAAGAATCGGAAGAATCGGAAGAATCGGAAGAATCGGAAGAATCGGAAGAATCGGAAGAATCGGAAGAATCGGAAGAATCGGAAGAATCGGAAGAATCGGAAGAATCGGAAGAACCGGAAGAACCAGAAGAATCAGAAGAATCAAAAGAATCAAAAGAATCAAAAAAATCGGAAGAATACAAAGAACAAAGGGAGTTCACAGTGCACAGAATTGACAGAATGGAGGGAATTGAGAGAATTGAGAGAATCAAGAGAATCGAAAAAATTACAAGAATCAAAAAAATCAAGAGAGTGTGCAAAATCCATAGAATCGAGAGAATTGAAAGAATCAAGGGAGTCAAGAACATCAAGAGAATCAAGAAAATTAGGAGAATCAAAAAAATATAAAATAAAAAAATCAAGAGAATCAAATGTATCAAGAAAATCAAGGGAGTTTACAAAATCCACAGAATCGACAAAATCGAGAAAATTGAAAAAATTGATAAAATCGAAAAAAGCAAAGAAAATCGCGAGAACCAAGGGAACCAACAGAATAAAGAGAATACAGAGAATCGAAAGAATAAAAATAATCAAGAAAATCAAGAGAGTTTACAAAATCCATAGAATCGACAGAATCGACAGAATCGAGAGAATTGAGAGAACTGAGAGAGTCAAAAGAATCAAAACCATTAAGAAAGAGAACCGATAGAATTAAAAAAATTAAGAGAATCCAAAGAATCAAAAGAATCGAAAGAATAAAAAAAAATCAAGAAGATCAAGGGAGTTTACAAAATCCACAGAATCGCCAGAATCAAGAGACTTGAGACAATTGAGAGGATAAAGAGAATCAGACAAATCAAGATAACCAAGAGAATCAAGAATATCGAGCGAATCAAGAGAATCAAGAGAACTAAAAGAAACAAGGAAATCAACAGAATCAAAAGAATCAAGAGAATCAAGAGAATCAAGAGAATCAAGAGAATCAAGAGAATCAAGAGAATCACGAGAATCAAGAGACTAAAGAGAATCCAAACAATCGAAAGAATCGAAGGAATCAAAAGAATCGAAAGGATCGAAAGAATCGAATGAACAAAAATAATCAAGCAAAGTGACACAATCGAGAGAATTGAGAGAATCAAAAGAATCCAAAGAATGAAAAGAATCAAAAAGTCAAGAAGATGGAGGGAGTTTCTTAAAATCCACAAAATCGAGAGAATGAAGCGAATTGGGAGAATTGAGAATATCAAAATAATCGGAAAGATCGAAAGAATCGAAAGAATCCAAAGAATAGAAAGAATAGAAAGAATAAAAATAATCAAGAAAATCGACAGAATCGAGAGAATTGAGAGAATCAAAAGAATCAAAAGAATCAAAAGAATTAAGAGAAGCAAGAAAATAAAGAAAATCGAAAAAAACACATGAATCGAGAAAATCAAGAGAGTTTGCAAAATCCGTAGAGTGGAGAAAATTGAGAGAATCAAGAAAATCAAGACAATCAAGAGAATCAATGGAGTTTACAAAATCCATAGAATCGAAGAATCGAGAGAATAGAGGGAGTTGAGGGAATTTGGAGAATTGAGACAATCAAAACCATCAAAAGAACCGAGAGAATTTAAAAAATCTAGAATCCAAAGAATCAAAAAATCGAAAGAATCGATAATAAAAAAAAATCTGGAAGATCAAGGGAGAAAATACAGAATCGACAGAATCAAGAGAATTAAGACAATTGAGAGAAACAAAATAATCAGACAAATCAAGATAACCAAGAGAATGAAAAGAGTCAACAGAATCAAACTAAAGAGAATCAAGCGCATCAAAAAAAAAAAACGAAATAATATAAAGGATCGAAAGAATCGAGAGAAACGAAAGGATAAATGAATCGAAAAATCGAAAATTTGAAAGGAGACAAATCAAGATAACCAAGAGAATGAAGAAAATCAACAGAATCAAGAAAATCAAGAGAATCAAGAGAATTAAGTGAATCAAAAAAATCAAGAGGAGAAAGCAAATCTAGAGTATCAAGAGAATCAAAAGAATCTAAAGGATAAAAAGAATCAAAAAAATAGAAAAGTCCATAGAATCGAGAGAATTGAGACAATTGGGAGAATCGAAAGAGTTCACAGAACTTAGAGAATCAAATGAATCAAGAGAATCAAGAGAATAAAGAGTAAAAAGAATCGAAAGAATCAAAAGTATCAAGAAATCAAGGTTTACAAAAACCACAGAATGGACCGAATCGAGAGAATGAAACGAATCAAAAGGAATCAAAAGTCTTAAGAGAACCACAAGAACCAGGAGAATCCAAAGAATCAAAAGAATCAAAAGGATCGAGAGAATCCAAAGATTCAAGAGAATAAAAAAAATCGAAGGAATCAATAGAATTAAAATAATCAAAAAAATCAAGAAGATCAAGAGAGAATATACAGAATCGACAGAATCAAGAGAATTTGGACAATTGGGAGAATCAAAATAATCAGACAAATCAAGATAAAAAAGAGAGTGAAGAGAATCAACAAAATCAAACTCAATAGTATCAAGCGAATAAAAAAAACTAAAGAATCTAAAGGATCGAAAGAATCGAGAGAAACGAAATGATAAATTAATAAAAAAATCGAGAATTTCAAGGGAGTTTACAAAGTCCATAGAATCGAGAGAATTGAGTGAATTGGGAGAATAATGAAGAGAATAGAGAGTAGAAAGAATCAAAAGTATAAAGAAAATCAAGGTTCACAAAAACCACAAAATTGAAATGAGAATCAAAAAAATCAAAGGAATTAAGAGAATCAAGAGAAGCAAGAGAATATAGAAAATCGAAAAAATCACATGAATCAAAAAAATCAAAAAATCTGGAAGATCCAGAGAGAAAATACAGAATCGACAAAATCAAGAGAATTAAGACAATTGAAAAAAAAAAACAAAATAATCAGACAAATCAAGATAATCAAGAGAATGAAGAGAATCAACAGAATCAAGAAAATCAAGAGAATCAAGAGAATTAAGTGAATCAAAAGAATCAAGAGAAGAAAGAGAATCTAGAGTATCAAGAGAATCAAAAGAATCTAAAGGATCGAAATGATCGAGAGAAATGAAAGGATAAAAAGAATTTAAAAAATCGAACAGTCCATAGAATCGAGAGAATTGAGACAATTGAGAGAATCGAAACAGTTCAGAGAAGTGAGAGAATCAAAAGAATCAAGAGAATTAAGAGAATAAAGAGTAAAAAAAAATCGAAAAAATCAAAAGTATCAAAAAAATCAAGGTTTACAAAAACCACAGAATGGACCGAATCGAGAGAATTGAGAGAACGAAACGAATCAAACGGAATCAAAAGGAATCAAAAGTATTAAGAGAACCACAAGAACCAGGAGAATCCAAAGAATCAAAAGATTCGAAAGGATCGAGAGAATCAAGAGAATAAAAAAAATCGAAGGAATCAACAGAATCAAAATAATCAAAAAAATCAAGAAGATCAAGGAAGAATATACAGAATCGACAGAATCAAGAGAATTTGGACAATTGAGAGAATCAAAATAATCAGACAAATTAAGATAAAATAGAGAATGAAAAGAATCAACAAAATCAAACTCAAGAGAATCAAGCGAATTAAAAAAAACTGAAGAATGTAAAGGATCGAAAGAATCGAGAGAAACAAAAGGATAAATGAATTAAAAAATGGAGAATTTCAAGGGAGTTTACAAAGTCCATAGAATCGAGAGAATTGCGTGAATTGGGAGAATAATGAAGAGAATAAATAGAGAGTAAAAAGAATCAAAAATATCAAGAAATTCAAAGTTTACAAAAACCACAAAATTGACAGAACCGAGAGAATTGATAGAATCAAAAGAATCAAAACAAGAAGATCAAGGGAGTTTACAAAATTCACAAAACCGACAGAATCAAGAGAATCAAGAGAATCGAGAAAATCAAGAAAATGAAGAGAATCGAAAGAATATAAAGAATTAAAAAAAAAATAATTAAGAAAATCAAAAGAATCAAAAGAATTAAGAGCAGAAAGGGAACTAAGAGGATCAAGGGAATCAAAGGAATCGAAAGAAATAAAAGAATGAATAAATGGCAACAATGGAACGGATCCATAGAATCCAAAGAATCGAAAGAATCGCGAGAAATGAAACAATCGAAAAAATCCAAAGAATCATTTAGATTTAAAAAATTACAAGTGAAAAAAAATTGAATGAACTGGAAGAAACGCAAAAAGCGAGTTAAATAAAATACTTAATGAAATAAAAAAGCCAAGGATGGAAGAATCTCAATAATCGAATAAATTGAGAGGCGCAAATGGGATTTAAAAAATACCAAAATAAGATTATAGACCAGAATAGAAAGAACCCAACTAATTGAGAGAATTATCGGAATCAAGGGAATTCGAAAAATAAGAAATAATTACAAGATCGATATACTGATAACTAAAGATAATTCATAAAATAGGCAGAATTGAGAAAGCAAAAACTAAGAATTCAAAAAAGTCAGAAACCTGAAGAAGTACTGCAATCCACAACATCGAGAGAATCCAGACCAAGCGAGAGAAAAAAGAAAAAATAGAAAAATACGTAAAAATCGATAGACTGTGGAATTTAAGCAAACTAATATGTAGTTATTTATGCGAGAAGAAGAAAACATCACGTGAAAACCGTCCAGCCGAAGACCAATTTGTGCCATAACATTTTCTGCACGTGTTGCATACAACATTTTTTCCATCATCGTGCTAGAACTCGCTTTTCTAGAGAACTATTACTTATACGCAAAATGGTGCAAAATTTTGTTTGAAAAAAGCGTAATAATCAAAACAATTCCAACACTTAAAACAGTCTAGGAAACGTAAATGCATACACCATTTTTTCTACGGTGGTCAAAGCACTGCAGTGTTACGTGCAGTAACTGTGATTTCCTCGATCGTTGTGAACGTTCTGCTGCAGATGTTTTCAGGTGAAATTTCCATTTCAGTTGTCGGCTGAGCCTCGTTCCGAAAATCCACAATCTCGTCTGTAACGACACACTTTCCAGCCGGGTACGTAATGTACCATTACGATTCTAGGATGGAGCCGACGTCCGGGTTTCACACCGTGCCGACCACAAAACTATCGCAACACCTTTTGAATAACGCGCAAAACTGCATTCTAATTGTCGGAAATCCCGAATCACACCGACCGAAACATTGTGCTTCCCCAAACACCGACCTCCTCATTAATATTAATTAAAATAAATTCCATCACGCGACAACCCGAACCGTTTTTATCTCATTCAAAACCGAAACGATTAAGATAAGACTTTCACACCTGCGATTTTTCGCCTTTTTATTAATGGACCTCGTCGAGATCTTAGATTACTCCCTCCATTCATCACATTTGAGCGCCGACCGCCGCGACTAATTAACGCGAAAAAGCCCACACGAGGGGATTTTCATAATCCTTAATGAGATTTCGTGCATGTGCATCGTCGTACAAGTACGCAAGCTAATTGCGTTTATTGCAACTAAAAGTCCGCGTTCGCTTGAGGTTGACGCGGCGGCGGGATTCGTTTTCTTCGGAGGAAAGTGACGACAGCTAGGCGAAGCCTTGACTGTTTAATTTATTTGCAAACTACTCGTATTAAAATTTTACGAGCGGAGTGAGTCATTTCGCATAATTTGTTTTTAGGACCTGGGAGGCGGGATTCTTGTTTACCGCAAGTGTCAGTTATGTGACCTATTCTTTGCGCCGCGGGGCGTCGGGGAGATGCCGATGGGATTTATCGGCGTGGATAAGCTTTTTATGTAATGGCTTGCTGGGTAAGATTCAGTTGTCTGACCCGTTCGTAATTAATTAATATTATTGCTTAGCTGCCCAAAATGACCTTTCGGGTTTGCACTTTAGCTTGCTTTTGCTTACAATGTTGTGGGAGGTAATTTAATATTATTATTTATTTGATTCACTGAACTCGTTCGAAAGTGATTTTCCCCACTCGGCTTCGCCTCGTTCGTCAAACTTCACAGTAGCATGATGTTTCACTTTATACTACCAAAAATACTAATTCGATGTTAGTCTGATATTTTAATATTTTTCCATTTTGGTGATTTGCGATTTCGTGAATTTTATATTTTTTCTCCCCTTGGCCTTTTTCCCATCTGTTTGGCACTTTTTTAGGCTTCTTCTTCCACCTTTCTTTTGATACTTCTCTCATTCTCCATCTTCCTGTTTCTTCATACTATATTTGCCATTCTCTCTTTTAATTGTTCCCATTTATTTGCATTAGATAAAATATCTATATTATATTCATCTATAATCTTCTCCCATTGTATTCCCCAAAAATCTAAACTTTGAAAACTTGAAAGACCGAAAACGTAAACATTTTGAGTTTATAAACATCGAAAGAATCGAAGAATCAAAACAATCAAAAGAATCGAAAATCAAGAAGATCAAGACAGTTTCCAATATCCAGAGAATCGACAGAATCAAAAGAATTGAGAGAATCAAAATAATCAGACGAATCAGGATAACCAAGAGAAACGGGAAAATCAAGAGAATCGAAAGAATCAAGAGAAACAAAAAGGATAAAAAGAATAAAAAAAATCTAGAAATTCGAGGGAGTTGACAAAGTCCATAGAATCGATAAAATTGAGAGAATGAAACGAATCAAAAAGAATCAAGAGAATCACGAGAACATATATATATTACATTTGCCATTCTTTCTCTTAATTGTTCTAATTTATTTTCATTCGCTATCTGTATTACGTTTATCTATAATCTTCTCCCATTGAATTCCCCAAAAATATAAACTCAAAATAATCCAAAGAATCTAAAGAATTCAAAGAATCCGAGTTTTCAAAATACACAGAATTCACAGAGTTGAAGGAATTGAGAAAATCGAAAGAATTCAAATAATCAAGAAAATTGACATAATCAAGAGAATCACGAGCATCAAGAGAATCAAGAGCCAAAAGAATTGAGAGAATCAAAAGAATCGAAAGAATAGAAGCAATAAATGGAATCAAGAAAATAAAGAGACTTTACAAAATAATAGAGAATAGAGAGAATTGAGAGAATTAAGAAAATCAAAAGAATCAGAATAATTGAAAGAATCGAAAACATCGGTAGAATCGAAAGAATAGAAGGAATAAAAACAATAAAGAAAATCAAAGGAGTTTACAAAATACACAGAATTTACAGAGTTGAAGGAATGAAGAAAACTGGGAAAACTTAAAGAATCAAGGGAACCAAGAGAATCGAAAGAATCAAGAGAATCAAGGAAGTTTACAAAATGTATGAAATCGACAGAATCGAGAGAATTGAGAGCATCAAAAGAATAAAAAAACACAGTGAATTAAGGAAATCAAGAGAATCGAGAAAATAATCGAAACGAATCGAAACAAAAAATGCACAGAAATTTACAGAGTCGAAGGAATTGAGAGAAGTGAGAGTATCAAAAGAACACGAAGAATTAAGGAATGCAGGAGAATACAAAGAATCTAAAGAATCAAGAAAATTGACACAATCAAGAGAATCAAGAGAATTAAGACAATCAAAAGAAGCAAGAGCATAAAGGGAACCAAGAGAATCAAGAGAACCAAGAGGATTAAGAAAATCAAGAGAATCGAAAGAATCGAAAAAAATCAAAATAATCGAAGGAATCGAGAGAATAGAAAGAATAACAAGAATCAAGTAAATTGACACAATCGAGAGCATCAAGAGAATTAAGAGAATCAAGAGTCAAGAGAATTTAGAAAACCAAAAGAATCGACAGAATAGAAGGAATAAAAACAATAAATAAAATCAAGGGAGTTTACAAAATACACATAATTTACAGAGTTGAAGGAATGGAGAAAACTGAGAAAATTTAAAGAATCAAAGGAATCAAGAGAATCGAAAGAATCAAAAAACCAAAATAATCAAGAAAATCAAGGAAGTTTACAAAATCCATGGAATCGGCAGAATCGAGAGAATTGAGAGAATTGAGAGCATCAAAAGAATCAAAAGAACACAGTGAATTAAGGAAATCAAGAGAATCGAAAGAATGGAGAAAATAATCGAAATGAATCGAAACAGAAAATGCACAGAAATTTACAGAGTCGAAGGAATTGGGAGAACGAAGAATTAAGGAATGCAAGAGAATACAAAAAATCTAAAGAATCAAGAAAATTGACACAATCAAGAGAATGAAGAGAATTAAGACAATCAAAAGAAACAACAGCATAAAGGGAACCAAGAGAACAAAAAGAACCAAGAGGATTAAGAAAATGAAGAGAATCGAAAGAATCAAAATAATCGAAGAAATCTTAAGAATCGAGAGAATAGAAAGAATAATAAGAATCAAGCAAATTGACACAATCGAGAGAATCAAGAGCATCAAGAGAATTAAGAAAATCAAAAGTCAAGAGAATTGAGAAAACCAAAAAAAAATCGAAAGAATAGAAGCAATAAAAAGAATCAAAGAACCCAAGACAGTTTACAAAATCCAAAAAATTGTCAGAATCGAAAGAATTGAGAGAATTAAGAGAATCAAAAGAAGGAAGAGAATAAAGAGAACCAAGAGAATCAAGGGAATCAATAGAATCAAGAGAACCAAGAGAATTAAGAAAATCAAGAGAATCGAAAGAATCTTAAGAATCGAGAGAATAGAAAGAATAAAAAGAATCAAGCAAATTGACACAATCGAGAAAATTAAGAGAATCAAGAGAATCAAGCGAATCGAAAGAGTAGAAGGAATAAAAAGAAACAAGAAAATCAAGAGAGTGAACAAAACGCACAGAATACACAAAATCGAAAAAAATGAGAGAATTAAGAGAATCAAAAGAGTCAAGAGTATAAAGAGAACCCAGAGAAACCAGAGAATAAGGGAATCGAAAGAATGGAAAAAATCGAAAGCAAGAGCATAAAGAGAACCAAGAGAATTAAGAAAATCAAGAGAATCGCGAGAGTAGAAAGAATAAAAACAATCAAGCAAATCAACACAATCGAGAGAATTGAGAGAATCCAGAGAATCAAGCAAATCGAAAGAATATAAGGAATAAAAACAATCAAGAAATATCAAGGGAAATAATCAAACGAATCAAGATAAGCAAGAGAATCAAGAGAATAAAAGAATCGAGAAAATCGAGAGAACCAAGAGGATCAAGAGAATTAAGAGAATCAAGAAAATCAAGAGAATCAAGAGAATCTAGAGAATCAGGAGAATCTAGAGAATCGAGAGAATCAAGAGAATGAAAGTTTACGGAATCCACAAAATCAACAGAATCGAAAGAATTGAGAGAATTAAGAGAATCAAAATAATCAGACGAATCAAGATAAGCAAGAGAATCAAGGGAATCAAAAGAATCAAGAGAATCAAGAGAATCAAGAGCATCAAAAGAAACAAGAAAATCAAGAGAATCAAGGGAATCAAAAGAATCAAGAGAATTAAGAAAATCGAGAGAATCAAAAGAATCAAGAGAACCAAGCGAATCGAAAGAATAGAAGGAATAAAAAGAATCAAGAAAATTAAGGGAGTTTACAAAATCCACAGTATTGACCGAATCGAAAGAATTGGGAGAATTAAGAGAAAACAAATAATCAAGAGCATAAAGAGAACCAAGAGAAACTAGAGAATAAAGGAATCGAAAGAATCGGAAGAATCTAAAGAATAAAAAGAATTGAATAAATCGAAACAGAAAATGCACATAATTTACAGAATTGAGAGAACTAAGAGAATTGAGAAAATCGAAAGAATACAAGGAATAAAAAGAAACAAGAAAATCAAGGGAGTGAACTAAAAACACAGAATTGACAAAATCGAAAAAATGAGAGAAATAAGAGAATCAAAAGAATCAAGAACGTAAGGAGAACTCAGAGAAACAAGAGAATAAGGGAATCGAAAGAATGGAAAAAATCGGAAGAATCGAAAGAATCGAAAGAATAAAAAGAATTGAGAAAACTGAGAAAATTGATAGAATCAAAAGAACACAGGGATTTAAGGAATTCAAGAGAATGCAAAGAATAGAAAGATTCCAAAGAATCAAGAAAATTAAGAGTCAAGAAAATTGAGAGCATGAAAAGAATCGAAACAATAATTGAAGCAATAAAAAGAATCAAGAAAATTAAAAGAGTTTACAAAATACACAGAGTTCACAGAATCAAGAGAATTGAGAGGATTAAAAGAATCAGAAAAAGCAGGAGCATAAAGAGAACCAAAAGAATCAAGGAAATCAAAAGAATCATGAGAACCAAGAATATTAAGAAAATCAAGAGCATCAAAAGAAACAAGAAAATCAAGAGAATCAAGGGAATCAAAAGAATCAACAGAACCAAGAGAATTAAGTAATCAAGAGAATCGAAAGAATCAAAAGAATCAAGAAAATTAAGGGAGTTTACAAAATCCGCAGAATTGACAGAATCTAAAGAATTGAGAGAATTAAGGGAATCAAAATAATCAAGAGCATAAAGAGAACCAAGAAAAACAAGTGAATAAGAGAATCGAAAGAATGGAAAGAATCGAAAGAGTCGAAAGCCAAAAAAGAATAAGGAGAACTAAGAGAATTAAAATAATCAGACAAATCAAGATGAGGAAGATAATCAAAAGAATAGAAAGAATCAAGAGAATCAAAAGAATCGAGAAAACCAAGAGAATCAAAAGAATCAAGAGAATCAAGAGAATCAAGAGAATCAAGAGAATCAAGAGAATCAAGAGAATCAAGAGAATCAGAGAATCAAGAGAATCAAGAGAATCAAGAGAATCGAAAGAATCAAAACAATCAAAACAATCAAGAAAATCAAGGGAGTTTACAAAATCCACAGAATTGACAGAATCCAAAGAATTGAGAGAACTAAGGGAACCAAATATTCAAGAGCATAAAGAGAACCAAGAAAAACAAGAGAATAAGGGAATCGAAAGAATGGGAAGAATCGAAAGAGTCGAAAGCCAAAAAAGAATAAGAAGAACTAAGAGAATTAAAATAATCAGATGAATCAAGATAAGCAAAAGAATCAAAGGGATAGAAAGAATCAAGAGAATCAAAAGAATCGAGAGAATCGAGAAAACCAAGAGAATCAAGAGAATCAAGAGAATCTAGAGAATCTAGAGAATGAAAGTTTACAAAATCCACAGAATCAACAAAATCGAAAGAATCAAGAGAATCAAGAGAATCAAGAGAATCAAGAGAATCAAGAGAATCAAGAGAATCAAGAGAATCAAGAGAATCTAGAGAATCAAGAGAATCAAGAAAATCAAGAGAATCAAAAGAATCAAGAAAGTCAAGAGAATCAAGGGAAACAAAAGAATCGACAAAACCAAGAAAATTAAGAAAATCAAGAAAATCGAAAGAATCAAAAGAATCCAAAGAATCAAAAAAATTAAGAGACCCAAGCGATTCGAAAGAATAGAAGGACTAAAAAGAATCAAGAAAATTAAGGGAGTTTACAAAATCCACAGAATTGACCGAATCGAAAAAATTGAGAGAATTAAGAGAATCAAAATAATCAAAAGCATAAAGAGAACCAAGAGAAACAAGAGAATAAGGGAATCGAAAGAATTTAAGTAATCAAAAAATCATGGGAGTTTACAAAATCCACAGAATTGACAAAATCCAAAGAATTGAGAGAATTAAGGGCATCAAAATAATCAAGAGCATAAAGAGAACCGAAAGGAACAAGAGAATAAGGGAATCGAAAGAATGGAAAGAATTGAAACAATCGAAATAATCGAAAGAATCGAAATAATCGAAAGAATCGAAAGAATCGAAAGAATCGAAAGAATTGAAAGAATCGAAAGAATCGAAAGAATCGAAAGAATCAAGGAAATCAAACTAATCATGAGAACCAAGAAAATTAAGAAAATCAAGAAAATCGAAAGAATCAAAACAATCAAAACAATCAAGAAAATCAAGGGAGTTTACAAAATCCACAGAATTGACAGAATCCAAAGAATTGAGAGAATTAAGGGAATCAAAATATTCAAGAGCATAAAGAGAACCAAGAAAAACAAGAGAATAAGGGAATCGAAAGAATGGGAAGAATCGAAAGAGTCGAAAGCCAAAAAAGAATAAGAAGAACTAAGAGAATTAAAATAATCAGATGAATCAAGATAAGCAAGAGAATCAAAAGGATAGAAAGAATCAAGAGAATCAAAAGAATCGAGAGAAACGAGAAAACCAATTGAATCAAGAGAATCAAGAGAATCTAGAGAATGAAAGTTTACAAAATCCACAGAATCAACAGAATCGAAAGAATTGAGAGAATTAAGAGAATCAAAATGATCAGACGAATCAAGGTAAGCAAGAGAATGAAAATTTACAAAATCCACAAAATCGAAAGAATTGAGAGAATTAAGAGAAAACAAATAATCAAGAGCATAAAGAGAACCAAGAGCAACAAGAGAATGTGGGAATCGAAAGAATGGAAAGAATTGAAAGAATCGAAAGAGTCGAAAAAATCGAGAGAATCGAAAGCCTAGAAAGAATAAGGAGAATCAAGAGAATCAACAGAATCCAGAGAATCAAGAGAATCAAAGTTTACAAAATCTACAGAATCAACAGAATCGAGAAAAACAAAAGAATAGCAAGAATCAAGAAAACCAAGAGAATCAAGCGAAAAATTGAAAGAATTGGGAGAATCAAAAGAATCTAAATAATCGAAAGATTCAAAAGAATTGAATGAATGGAAACAATGGAACCAAAGGATCGAAAGAATAAAAAAATCGAAAAAATCCAAAGGATCATCAAAGGAAGATCGATATATTTTATGTATTGATAACTAAAGATTATAGATAAAATAGGCAGAATTGACAAAACGAAAACAATTGCAAAAATTAAGAATTCAAATAAGTCAAAAACCTGAAGAAGAACCACAATCCACAACATCGAGGGAATCCAGATGAACCGATAGATTGAGAATATGAAAAACAAGAATAGAGCGACAAGGAGAATACATCACGTGAAAATTGTCCAGCGAGACCGCACATTTTTTGCACGTGTTGCATACAACATTCTTTCCATCATCGTGCTAGAACTCATTTTTCTAGAGAAGTATTAGTTATACGCAAATTGGTGCAAAACATTTTAGTAATTTTCTTTTTGTGGACTATAACAATGGAAATAATTAAAAAATTTGAAACCAAGGTACCAAAAGACAAAACGCTAGAATAAAAAAAATGGGTGGAATGAAGGGATCACGAGAACTAGACAAATTTTGTTTGAAAAATGCGCAATGATCGAAACAATTCCAACAATTAAAACAGTCCAAGAAACTTAAATGCATTTTTTCTAGGGTTGTCAAAGCACTGCAGTTGTGAAGAGCTGTTTCAGGAAAAATTTCCATTCCAGTTGTCGGCTGAGCCTCGTTCCGAAAATCCAAAATCGTAATCGTAAAACTAAGGTATGAGAACCTGAGGTGGGAGATTTCAATGCCAGAGTAGGTAACGAAAGTCGTTAGGAAGATAAGAGGAAATTACAAATGGTCATTTACCATTTCGAACTTAGACATGCGTTTGGTTATCATTTCGAACATACGTGCTGTACAAATCTCCGCAAGCAATGAAGACTCCATCCTCGTCCGCATCATACACACAAACACAAATGTGTGTCGGTCAGTCACCCAGCATTCTGCAGCTCGGTCTTAATTGCATTAGCATGACCCCACCCACCGATGCATATTAATAAAACACGCTGCCACTGATTTATCGGCGAGGTCGTAAAACGTAAACGTGCTTCTTTAAGGAGTCGCGGAACGGTATCCGCGATAAGTGTCGCGGTCCGGGCCTTAAAACTTGCCGCGCAAGAGGTCGATGTTTGCGGATTACGGTTTGGAGAAGTGAATTCACCCTGTAGACTGAAACTTTCTACCCAAAAAATGAAAAATTGTGTTAACAAAAACCGATTTTTCTAAATTAGTAACGGATCCAATTAGAGTTTTATGCTATTATGTTCGGCCGCAGCTGGGGATCGAACACGGAACCGCCAAAAATTTTACGATTTCTGATTCTTGATTAGTTCTTTTTACTTAAGTTTAGGATTAGGATTAGTAGTTTCAGATGTCGCCGATCTAAAATCCAATATTCTCACACACACCCAATTTGTCGCGTACGCGTGCGACCGCGTCCGCACCCGCCTTAACTCCGTAATCACAGTCGGAGGGATCAATTATGCAAGAACAAGGGCGGGTGGAAAAAAGCCCTTTTGAATTGCCGTCTGCCGAATCTCGACCGGTTGTGGATGCATTGTCGAGGGTCACGTATGGGACGGATGGCACGCGCTCGGCTGCTCCTGAAAGAATAATAAGGAAGCCAAGGGTTAATTTGTGGGGGGTGTCTGGCGCGATTACGGGACGTGTGGAATTGTGGGAATCGGTGGACAAGAGGATCGAGTGCCGCGGGGTGCGAATGACGCCGAACGCACGTTTGACGGTTTAAAACTCGATAAATATGCATGTAAGGCGAAGGGAGGTTTAAAGGAGATGGCTCGGGATTATTGCGGAGCGAATGATTGCCAACGTTTTTGGGTTGTTGAAAGGCTAATAGAGCGGAAGAAAATAAAGGCTGAAAGAAGGTCAACGTCTTCTCGTAGCAAGAATAAGGAACACCTGCTAACTCGTTGATTTTCGTTTCAGTTCTCTCTAGACCCCTTTAATGTGCATTGTTGTTTTCAACTGTTTTCCTTACTTCACTTGAAAGAAAAATAAAAGGTTATAACAGGATAAAGAAACACTACAACAAAACGAGAGAATCGGAAATAGAAAGAAAAAAAATTGGAATGAAAAAACCTCTAAGAAAGAGGAAAAACAAGAGTAAGGAGTGTAGAATGATAAACTGAACGACGAGGAGTAGAAAAGTGAAAATTGAGAAAATACAAAACAGTAAAAAATTTGTAACAAAAATAAACCAGTTCATTAAATTTGACAAAGAAAAACAAAAAAGTGTGTGAAAGTTATAAAAAGCACCAATTATATACCTACAAAAAAAAAAGAAAGAAAATAGGGGAGAGAGACGGAACACATCAGGTTTTCAGGATCTGATGTTTTTAGCTTCTCCTATTCTCAGGTTTTCATGTTTTCAGCTTGTTAGGATCTCAAATTTTTACGCTTCCCATCTTTCAGGTTTTCAGGCTTTTAAGTTGCTTTCGGGTTCCCCTATTTTCAGGTACTTTAAAATGCGAAGTGTTTACGTTCTCGGCCTTCAGGTTTTCAGAGCTTAAATTTTCAAGTTTTCAGGTTTCCTGGTTCTCCTATTATCAGGTTTCCAGGTTTTTCGGGGTTTAGATTTTTACGTTTTCAAATTGTTTCTCAGGTTTTCAGGTTCTGATGTTTTCAACCTTTCGTATTCTCAGGTTTCCACAACCCAATCTTTCAGATTTTGATGCTTTAAATTTTTAGACTTTCAAGTTGTCTTTCATGTTGTCAGACTCTCGTATTATCAAGTTTCCAAGTTTCGCTTTCGATCTTTCAGGTTTTCAGGTCTTATATTTTTAGGCTTTGAAGTTGTTTTCAGGTTCCCGTATTCTCAAGTAAGTGCTTAGAAATTCGAAATGTTTACCTTTTCGGTCTTTCAGGTTTTCAGCTTTTGATGTTTTCAGGTTCCGGTATTCTGAGGTTTCCAGTTTTCCGGTCCTTGAGATCTCAAATTTTTACGCCCTCCATTTTTCAGGACTTAGATTGTTCATGTTTTTAAGTTCTGGTATTTTCAGGTTTTCAGGTTTCGCTTTAGATCTTTCAGGCTTTCAGGGTTTAGATTATTAGGCTTTCAAGTTGTGGTTCGGGTTTTCAAGTTCTGATACGCTCAGGTTCCCGTATTCTCAGGGTTACAGCTTCTTACTTTCAGGTTTTCACGTTTTGATGTTTTAATTTTAATTTAATTTAATTTTTACTCTCTCGATTTTTCAGGCCTTAGATTTTACATATGTTTATTTTCTCGTATTTTCAGTTTTCCAAATTTCGCTTTCGATCTTTCAGGTTTTCAAGGCTTATATTTTTCGGCTTTCAATTTGTATCTCAAGTTTTCAGGTTTTGATGTTTTCAGGTTTCCACGTTTCGCTTTCCATCTTTCAAGTTTTCAGCCTTTTAAGTAGTTTACAGATTCCCCTATTCTCAGGTACTTTAAAATGAGAAATGTTTAGATTTTTAGGCTTTCAAGTTGTCTTTCAGGTTTCCAGGTTCTCGTATTATCAAGTTTCCAGGTTTCGCGTTCGATCTTTCAGGTTTTCAGGTCTTATCTTAAAAGGCTTTGAAGTTGTTTTTAGGTTCCCGTATTTTCAAGTAGGTACTTAGAAATTCAATTTGTATTTCAAGTTTTCAGGTTTTGTTTTTATTTTTAAGGTCTTGGATTGTTCAAGTTTTTAAGTTCCGTATGATCAGGTTTCCAGGTTTCGATTTAGATCTTTCAGGTTTTCAAGGCTTAGATTTTTAGGCTTTCAAGTTGTTGTTCAGGTTTTCAAGTTCTAATGCGCTCAGGTCCTCGTGTTCTCAGGGTTCCAGGTTGCCACCTTTAGGTTTTCAGGTTTTCGTATTCAGGTTTCTGTTTTCAGATCATTTAAATTTTTAGGCTTTCAAGTGGTTTTCAGGTTTACGTATTCCCACGTTTTGATGTTTTCAGACTTAAATGTTTATTTCCTTGGGATCTCAAATTTTTACTCTCTCGATTTTTCAGGCCTCAGATTTTGAATATTTTCATGTTCTTGTATTTTCAGTTTTCGATCTTTCAGGTTATCAAGGCTTAGATTTTTCGGCTTACAATTTGTATCTCAAGTTTTCAGGTTCTCGTATTATCAGGTTTCCACGTTTCGCTTTCTATCTTTCAAGTTTTCAGGCTTTTAAATTGTTTTCAGATACTTCAAAATGAGAAATGTTTACGTTTTCGGTCTTCAGATTCTCAGGGCTGAGATTTTTGGGCTCTCAAGTTGTCTCTCAGGTTTTCAGGTTTTTGGGTTCTCGTATTATCAAGTTTCCACGTTCTCGGTTTCTTAGGATCTCAAATTTTTACGCTCTGAATCTTTCAGATGTTGAGGCCTTTAATTTTTAGGCTTTCAAGTTGTCTTTCATGTTTCCAGGTTTTCGTATTATCAAGTTTCCAAGTCTCGCTTTCGATCTTTCAGATTTTCAAGTCTTATATTTTTATCCTTTGAAGTTGTTTTCAGGTTCCCATATTCTCCAGGTTTTCAGGGTTTCGATTTTTAGGGTTTCAGGTTCTCGTATTCTGGTTCCCACGTTTTCAGGTCTTTGTGATCTGAAATTTGTACGCCCTATATTTTTCAGTCCCTAGAATGTTCATATTTTTAGGTTCTCGTATTTTCCGGTTTCCAGGTTTCCCTTCCAATCTGTCAGGTTTTCAGGCCTGAGACTTTAGACTTTTAAGTTTTATTACAAGTTTTCAGATTGTCACTTACAGGTTTTCACTCAGGTTCTTAGGATCTCAAAACGTTGTCAAGTTCTTATTCGTAGATTTCTAGGCTCCAAGTTGTCGTTCGTTTCGGGTTCTCAGGTTGTCAGGTCGTCAGATTTTGACAACCTGACAACCTCAAATTTTCATGCTGTCGATCTTTGAGGTTTTCAGGTCTTAGAAGTTTTAGGCTTTCAAGTTATCACAGATTTTCCGGTTCTGATGTTGTCAGGTCCTTGGGGTTTCAAAATTTTACGATGTTTCAGGTTTTCAGGTGTTATATTTTTAGGCTTTAAAGTTGTTTTCAGGTTCCCGTATTCTCAAGTAGGTACTTATAATTTCGAAACGTTTACCTTTTCAGTCTTTCCGGTTTTCAGAGCTTAGATATTTGGGCTTTCAATTTGTATTTCAAGTTTCCAGGTTTTCATATTTTCAGCTTCTCGTATTCTGAGGTTTCCACGTTTTCAGTTCCTTGAGATCTCAAATTTTTAGGCCTTAATTCTTCGGGCCTTATATTGTACAATGTTTTCATGTTCTCTATTTTAAGTTTTCAAAATCTCGCTTTCGCTCTTTCAGGCTTTCAGGCCTTAGACTTTTAGACTTTCAAGTTGCCTCACACGTTCTCAGGTTCTGGTTTTCGTATTCTGAGGTTTTCAGATTGTCACTTTCAAGTTTTTAAGTTCTGATTATCAGGTTTCCAGGTTGTCAGGTTCTTAAGATCTCAAATTTTTACGTTTTCAGTCTGTCGAGTTGTCGGTCAGGGTTTCGTGTTCTCTTGTTCTCAGGTTCTGGAATTCTCAGGTCTTCAGGTTGTCAGATTTTTAAGATCTCAAATTTTCACTCTATCGATCTTTAAGATTTTCAGGCCTTTGAAGTTTTAGGCTTTCAAGTTGTCGCAGGTTTTCAGGTTCTGATGTCCTCCGGTTTCCAGGTTGTCACCTTTGGGTTTTCAGGCTCTCGTATTCCCAAGTACTTATAAATTCTAAATGTCTATTTTCATTTAGGCTTTCAAGTTGTCTTTGAAGTTTTCAGGTTCTGTTCTTTTTAGCTGCTCCTATTCTCAGGTTTCCATGTTTCAGGTTGTTAGGATCTCAAATTTTTACGCCCTCGATCTTTCAGGCCTTAGATTAGACTTTGTCTGGCATGTTTTCAGGTTTTCAAGTTCTCGTATTTTGGGTTCCGATCTTTCAAGTGTAGGCTTTGAAGTTGTTTTCAGGTTCCCCTATTTTCAGGTACTTTAAAAAGCCAAATGTTTACGTTTTCGGTCTTCAGGTTTTCAGGGTCTTTTTTAGTCTTTCAAGTTGTGTTTCAGGTTTTCAGGTTCTGATGTTTTCAACTTCTTGTATTCTCAGCTTTCCACGTTTTCAGGTTCTTAGGATCTCAAATTTTTACGCTCTGAGTCTTTCAGGTTTTGAGGCCTTAAATCTTTAGACTTTCAAGTTTTCTTTCATGCTTCCAGGTTCTTGTCTTATATTTTCAGGCTTTGAAGTTGTTTTCAGGTTCCCGTATTCTTAACTAGGTACTTAGAAATTCGAAACGTTTACCTTTTCGGTGTTTCAGGTTTTCAGGGTTTATATTTTTAGATTCTCGTATTCTCAGGTGTCCATGTTTTCAGGTCCTTTAGATCTGAAATTCTTACGCCCTACATTTTTTAGGCCTTAGAATGTTCCTGTTTTTAGGTTCTCGTATTTTCAGGTTTCCAGGTTTCAATCTTTCAGGTTTTCAGGCCTTAGACTTTAGACTTTCAAGTTTTCTTCAAGTTCTTTCAGGTTCTGGTTCTCGTATTCTCAGGTTTTCAGATTGTCACTTTCAGGTTTTCAAGTTGTAGTATTCTCAGGTTTCCAGGTTGTCAGGTTCTTAGGATCCCAAATTTTTACGTTTTCAGTCCGTCAAGTTCTTATTCCTAGATTTCTAGGCTTTCAAGTTGTCGTTCAGGATTTCGGGTTCTCATATTCTCAGGGTCTGGTATTTTCAGATTTCCAGGTTATTGGATTCTTAAGATCTCAAATTTTCACGCTGTCGGTCGTTGAGGTTTTCAGGCCTTAAAAGTTTTAGGCTTTCAAATTGTCACATATTTTCAGGTTCTGATGTCCTCAGGTTTCCAGGTTGTCAGGTCCTTGGGGTTTCAAATTTTTACGCTCTCGATGTTTCATGTTTTCATTTTCCTTGTATTCTAAAGTTTTCAGATTGTCACTTTCAGCTTTTCAGGTTCTGATGTTTTCAGCTTCTCGTATTCTAAGGAATCAAATTTTCAGGCCTTAAATTTCTAAGATTTCAAGTTGTCTTTCAGGTTTTCAGGTTCAGCTGTTTTCAGCTTCTCCCATTCTCAGGTTTCCAGGTTGTCAGGTTCATAGGATCTCAAATTATTATGCTCTCGATCTTTCAGGTTTTCAGGCCTTTTTTGGGCTCAGATTTTCAGCCTCTGATGTTTTCAACTTTTCTTACTACCAGGTTCTTATTCCGAGTAATTTTCAGGTTCCCCATATTCTGAGATACTAATAAATTAGATTTTTTTATGATTTTATTATTTTTATGATGCGCTCAGGTTCTCGTATTCTCAGGTTTTGACGTCAAGTTCTAGGATCTAAATTTTTTACGTTTTCAGTCCAAGATTTCTAAGCTTCAAGTTCTAAAGGTTCTGAGGTTCTGAAATTCTCATTTTTTCAGGTTGTCAGATTCTTAAGATCTCAAATTTTCACGCTGTCGATCTTTGAGGTTTTGAAGCTTTTGAAGTTTTAGGCTTTCAAGTTGTCACAGGTTTTCAGGTTCTGATGTTCTCAGGTTTCCAGGTTGTCAGGTCCTTGGGGTTTCAAGTTTTTACGGTCTCGATGTTTCAGCTGTACAGGCCTTGCAGATTTTTGGGTTTCAAGTTGTCTTCCGTGTTTTCAGGTTTCCACGTTTCGCTTTCAATCTTTCAGTTTTCAGGCTCTTAAGTTGTTTTCAGTTTCCCCTATTTTTATGTGCTTTAAAATGCAAAATATTTACGTTTTCGATCCTCAGATTTTCACGGCTTAGTATTTTTGGGCTTTCAAGTTGACTTTCACGTTTTCAGGTTTTTGGGTTCTAGTATTATCAGGTTTCCAGGTTTCGCTTTCGATCGTTCAGGTTTTCGGGGGTTAGACTTTTACGCTTTCGAATTCTTTTTTAGGTTTTCAGGTTCTGATCTTTTCAACTTTTCGAATTCTCAGGTTTTCACGTTTTCAGATTCATAGGATCTCAAATTTTCACGCTCTTAATCTTTCAGGTTTTGAGGCCTTAAATCTTTAGACTTTCACGTTTTCTTTCATGCTTCATGTCTTTCAGTTTCAGGCTTTGAAGTTGTTTTCAGGTTCCCGCATTTTCAAGTAGGTACTTAGAAATTCGAAACGTTTACCTTCTCGGTGTTTCGGGTTTTCAGGGTTTACATTTTTAGGTTCTCGTATTCTGAGGTTTCCATGTTTTCAGGTCCTTGAGATCTAAAATTTTTACGCCCTACATTTTTCAGACCTTAGAATGTTCGTGTTTTTAGGTTCTCGTATTTTCAGGTTCCCAGGTTTCGCTTTCGATCTTTCAGGTTTTCAGACCTTAGACTTTAGACTTTCAAGTTTTCTTCAAGTTCTTTCAAGTTCTCGTATTCTGAGGTCTTCATGTTTTCAGGTTCTTGAGATCTAAAATTTTTACGCCCTACATTTTTCAGACCTTAAAATGTTCGTGTTTTTAGGTTCTCGTATTTTCAGGTTCACAGGTTTCGCTTTCGAACTTTCAGGTTTTCAGGCCTTAGACTTTAGACTTTCAAGTGTTCTTCAAGTTCTTTCAGGTTCTCTTATTCTGAGGTTCCATGTTTTCAGGTCCTTGAGATATGAAATTTTTACGCCCTAAATTTTGTAGGCCTTAGAATGTTCGTGTTTTTAGGTCCTCGTATTTTCAGGTTCCCAGGTTTCGCTTTCGATCTTCAGGTTTTCAGGCCTTAGACTTTAGACTTTCAAGTTATCCTCAAGTTCTTTTAGGTTCTCGTATTCTGAGGTCTTCATGTTTTCAGGCCCTTGGGATCTAAAATTTTTACGCCCTACATTTTTCAGACCTTAGAATGTTCGTGTTTTTAGGTTCTCGTATTTTCAGGTTCACAGGTTTCGCTTTCGAACTTTCAGGTTTTCAGGCCTTAGACTTTAGACTTTCAAGTTTTCTTCAAGTTCTTTCAGGTTCTCTTATTCTGAGGTCTTCATGTCTTCAGGTCCTTGAGATCTAAAATTTTTATGCCCCACATTTTTCAGACCTTAAAATGTTCGTGTTTTTAGGTTCTCGTATTTTCAGGTTCACAGGTTTCGCTTTCGAACTTTCAGGTTTTCAGGCCTTAGAGTTTAGACTTTCAAGTTTTCTTCAAGTTCTTTCAGGTTCTCTTATTCTGAGGTTTTCATGTTTTCAGGTCCTTGAGATCTAAAATTTTTACACACCACACTTTTTAGGCCTTAGAATGTTCGTGTTTTTAGGTTCTCGTGTTTTCAGGTTCCCAGGTTTCGCTTTCGATCTTTTAGGTTTTCAGGCCTTAGACTTTATACTTTCAAGTTTTCTTCAAGTTCTTTCAGGTTCTCGTACTCTGAGGTCTTCATGTCTTCAGGTCCTTGAGATCTAAAATTTTTATGCCCCACATTTTTCAGACCTTAAAATGTTCGTGTTTTTAGGTTCTCGTATTTTCAGGTTCACAGGTTTCGCTTTCGAACTTTCAGGTTTTCAGGCCTTAGAGTTTAGACTTTCAAGTTTTCTTCAAGTTCTTTCAGGTTCTCTTATTCTGAGGTTTTCATGTTTTCAGGTCCTTGAGATCTAAAATTTTTACACACCACATTTTTTAGGCCTTAGAATGTTCGTGTTTTTAGGTTCTCGTGTTTTCAGGTTCCCAGGTTTCGCTTTCGATCTTTTAGGTTTTCAGGCCTTAGACTTTATACTTTCAAGTTTTCTTCAAGTTCTTTCAGGTTCTCGTACTCTGAGGTCTTCATGTCTTCAGGTCCTTCAGATCTAAAATTTTTATGCCCCACATTTTTCAGACCTTAAAATGTTCGTGTTTTTAGGTTCTCCTATTTTCAGGTTCCCAGGTTTCGCTTTCGATCTTTCAGGTTTTCAGGCCTTAGACTTTAGACTTTCAAGTGTTCTTCAAGTTCTTTCAGGTTCTGTTTCTCGTATTCTCAGGTTTTCAGATTGTCACATTCAGGTTTTCAGGTTTCGCTTTCGATCTTTCAGGTTTTCAGGTTTTATATTTTTAAGCTTTGATGTTCAGGTTGCCGTATTCTCAAGTAGGTACTTAGAAATTCGAAACGTTTACCTTTTCGGTCTTTCAGGTTTTCAGAGTTTAGCTTTTTAGGCTTTCAAATTGTATTTCAAGTTTTGGTGTTTTCAGGTTCTCGTATTCTGAGGTTTCCATGTTTTCTGGTCCTTGAGATCTCAAATTTTTACGCCCTTTATTTTTCAGGCCTTAGATTGTCCATGTTTTTAAGTTCTCGTATTTTCAGTTTTCCAGGTTTCGCTTTAGATTTTTCAGGTTTTTGAGGGCTTATATTTTAAGGCTTTCAAGTTCTGATGCACTCAGGTTCTCATCGTCTCAGGGTCCAGGTCACTTTTAGGTTTTCACGTTTTGATGTTTATTTCCTTGGAATCTCAAATTCTTACTCTATATTTTTCAGGTTTTTTATTTTCAGTTTTCCAAGTTTCACTTTCGCCCTTTCAGGTTTTCAGGTTCTGATGTTCTCAGGTTGTCGTATTCACAGTGTCCAGGTTGTCAGGTGCTTAGGATCCCAAATTTTTACGTTTTCAGTCCGTCAAGTTCTCATTCCTAGATTTCTAGGTTTTCAAGTTGTCGTTCAGGATTTCGGGTCCTCATGTTCTCAGGTTCTGGTATTCTCAGGTTTCCAGGTTGTCGGATTCTTGAGATTTCAATTAACTATAAACAGTACTTTAAATGTAAATGTACCATAGTATAGGTCAAACATTCGCCTTTATACCTCGCGCAACAGATTCTCGTTTTAAAGTCATCAGACAGGGCTGGCAGCCCCCTAGTAAACCCCTATATTCCCGCGGTTCGGTATGCTTAAAGCCTTAACGAATTTCTGATGAGCGATTTGCTTTACCCTTTTCTCATCTAGTCTGTTTTGAATTATGTTCTCTTTTGCCTCTTTGCCCTCTTTACTACTTTTGGTGTACTCTTTTAGTGTTGTCTGTTGCGTCCCTTAATCATTTTAGCCTCCTTGGCTGTCTTGGTATTTTTGGTTTCTTTGATCTATCTAGTGGTTTATATTGTCTCTTTAGTCTTTTTTGTCACGCTGCTCTCTTGATGATCTCCTTGGGTCTATTTCTCTTTTTTTTGTTTTGTTTTGTTGTCTCTTTTGTTGTTCTCTTGCGCCTTTTGGTTTTGTTTCTTTATTAACTTTAGTCCCTTTAGTTTTTTTGGTCTTCCTGGTTCATTTGATGTTCCTTTTCTCTTACAATTTTATTTATTCTTTTAAAGTCATTTTGCCCTTTTTGGTCTCTCGACTTTCTGGCCACTTTTGTCGTTTTAATTTCCTTATTCCCTTTTGTCTCTTTAGTCTCTTTAGTATATTTACTCTCTATAGTGTCTTTAGTCTCTTTAGTCTCTTTAGTCTCTTTAGTCTCTTTAGTCTTTTTAGTCTTTTTAGTCTCTTTAGTCTCTTTAGTCTCTTTAGTCTCTTTAGTCTCTTTAGTTTCTTTAGTCTCTTTAGTCTCTTTAGTCTCTTTAGTCTCTTTAGTCTCTTTAGTCTCTTTAGTCTCTTTAGTCTCTTTAGTTTCTTTAGTCTCTTTAGTCTTTTTAGTCTCTTTAGTCTCTTTAGTCACTTTAGTTTCTTTAGTCTCTTTAGTCTCTTCAGTCTATTTAGTCTATTTAGTCTATTTAGTCTCTTTAGTCTCTTCAGCCTTTTTAGTCTGTAGTCCTTATAGATTCTTTTTTTTTGTTTGACTGTCTCTTTGGTTTCTACAATCACGTTAGTTTCTCTTTAGTTTTTATGCCGAAATCTTTCGCTTTTCTTTTTTTTTGATCTATTGTTTGTATCCTCTCTTTTTTGCCTCTTGTTTGTTTTATCCCTTTTGTCTATGTGTCTCTTGAGCCTATTTGGACTCTGCTGTCTCGATAGTCTTTTTGGCCTGTTAAGTCCCTTTTGCTTCGTTTGTCATCTTGTTTCATTTGTGTTGTCTTTTTTGCTCTTTACTCACTGCATCTTCTCTAGTTTTTGAAAACTAAAAATTAAATTTGTTAAATATTAACACTTTGGAGAGAATCACAGCTATCTCATTCCATGTTGGATTTATACGACCATGAAGTTGACAATTCCATCTAAAGCGAAATGCGAATGTAGCGATTGCGTAAGAAGAAATAAGTCGCCAGAAAATATATTAATAACATTTCGGTCAGATACATCACAGTCGGACACTGCTCTCAGCCAAACGGAGATGGTTCTATTTTATTTATCAAATTTGCGTTTACAACCTCTCAGGTTCTGGGCCGTAGATTTTTAGGCTTTCGAGTTGTCTCTCAGGTTTCAGGTTGCCGTATTCTCAGGTTTCCACGTTCTTCGGATCTCAAAATTTTACGCCTTCGATTTTTCAATTTCTAGCTTTCAGCGTTTCAGATTTTAACGTTCTGTTCTCTTTAGATTCTCGAACTCCCAGGAATAAGAAAACACATAATATTCAAACTGTAAATATGGTCCTTCGAGCCGCATCGAAAATGGCGATCTTAAATATTCACGTGTCGCCACTTACATTTATTTAATTACTGCAGGTTTCTTGGGCACAATTGGAGATGGAAATATATTTTTTTGACAATGTCGATTCTCAATTGTCGACAATCCTTGCAAAAATCTCCCCCAGCCGTCAATTTCAGGAACAGCATACGCAATAACGAAAGTCGGCGAGTCCTTTGTCTCGCCTCGCAACTGCTATAATTGTAAATTAAGTTCCACCCAAGTAATTAACGTACCAGATAACATGCGGACGGTATGCGTCAATCAGGAATGCGACATAAATTTGATACAAATTGCGATTTATAACAACGAACGCGTCGATTGAAATTTAATAAATTCCAGCCGATAGGGGAGCTTAAACGGTGCAAAACGAGACTATTTACATGCAAGACACTTGTAAATCATGCCAGAAAAATATTCGGTCGACATTTCAGCGTAATTGCGGCTGGAAGTCGTCGTGCGGGTTCCCAACCACCTTTTGGAGCTTCTTTTGTCATAATTTACAACATCGATGTCCATCTCTCGATTGTTTATTTCTCTTCGACTGCCGCTGACCCGCAATCCCCTTATTACCGCATATTTATAACCCGAGAACCGTTTATTAAAACCCCACGAAAATTACGGAGAAATTATTGGTAAATCTGCCGTCCGAACCCGTTCCGAAATTATCTCGAAGGTGGGTAAACACGCGTGGAAAAAACTCAACCGACTTGTTCCATTATCGTTATTCAATTAAGTTTTAGAGATATTATTAGCTACTTATCTTTCTGACGGACGCAGTTGTGAGACTGCCACGAAAATAACTCACTGAAACGAACAACTTTTTTATCGCCTGATTATTTATATCGCCGCAGATGAATGCCATAATTACTGCATTCTTGTACTGTTTACTCAGTGTACTTTCTACAAATTAAGCTGGAAGGAAGTTTTGTGAATATTATGTTCTGTTCGATGATGGTTTATGGGTTTCTAATCTTACTTGTTTAAGAAAGTGTGCGATGTCATGAATTTTAATGAAATTTGTGTTAAATTGGGTTTTAGGAAGCGTCGAAAAATTGCTCAGGTTTCTCAATTTCAGCAGGTGTCCGCACAAAATTTTAGAAATCTGAAAGAATTAGAAAACCTGGGAAATGAAGAAACCTAGATCAGACAACTACTTGGAGAACAAACGAAAACCTGGGTGACAACCTCAGAACCCTCGAAAGGCTGAAGAATGCCACAAATCTGAGAAACCTGGAAAAACTAAGGCTCTGAAATCTGTAAAATTCATAAAATTGAGAAAAAAGAGACAGAGAAAATGAAAACGGTTAAACGCTTGAAAATCTAGTAAATTTATACATCTGGGTAACGTGAAAAACCTAGGCAACATGACGAACCTGTAAGACATTAAAAAAAGCCAAAAATAAAAAGCTGATCCGCTAGAGAAACCTGGGAAAGTTCCTCTAAATATTATGAAATCTAAAGAATTCCAGGAATCTGAGAGGACTAGGAAACCTGGGAAAATTGAGAAATCTATAACAACTTGGGAAACGTAAGATGTTCCCCTACTTGGAGAACAAACGGAAGCCTAGGTGAAAAGCTGCGAGCCCTAGAAAGGACAAACACTCAAGAATCACACAAATTTGGGAAACCTGGGAATTTCGTTAAACCTGGAAAAGCTAAGAATCTCACAAGACTATGAAACGAATAACCTGACACGCTTGCCAAGTCCAATACTTTTAAATATCTATGTAGCATGGAAAATCTAGTAAAATAAAAACCTGAACCGTTTGAGAAACCTGGCGACTTGGGGATAATGGGGAGCATGTGCAAAAAAGCTTTTTAATCTTAGAAATGTAAAGAATATTAGAAATATGAGAAAACTAAGAAACCTGGGAAAATTAAGAAACCTAGAACAGACCAAATCTGTACAACTTGGGAAACGTAAAATGTTCCCCTATTTGGAGCACAAACGAAAACCTGGGTGACAACTTGCAAACCCTCGAAAGGTTGAAGAATGCCACAAATCTGAGAAACCTGAGAATTTGTTAAACCTGGAAAAACTAAAACTCTGAAATTTGTAAAATTCGGAAACTTGGGAAATATGAGACAGATGGAGAAAATAAAAAAGCGTATACGCTTGAAAATGAAGTAAATTTATATATCTGGGTAACATGGAAAACCTAGACAACATGACAAAAATGTAAAACCTAAAAAAAAACCTGCGCCGCTTGAGACACCTGGACAAGTTCTTCTAAATATTAGGCATTTAAAGAATTGCAGGAATCTGAGAGGACTAGGCAACCTGGGAAAATTAAGAAATCTAGGATAACCTGGGAAACGTAAAATGTTCCCTTATTGGAAGAACAAAAGGAAACCTGGATGGAAATCTGCGAACCCTCGGAAAGGCCAAACACTCAAGACTCACATAAATTTGGAAAACCTGGGAATTTTGTTAAACCTGGAAAAGCTAAGAATCTCACAAGATTCTGAAATGTGTAAAGTTGACAAACATGAGACACATGGGGCAAAATGGAAAACCTGACATGCTTGCCAAATCTCATACTTTTATACATGGTAAACCTAGGGATCATGACGAACCTGTAAAACATAGAAAAATTAAAAGCCTGAGCCGTTTGAGAAATCTGAGCAACTTGGGGATTTTGGGAAGCATGTGTAAAAACCCGGGAAAATTAACAAACCTAGAACATACCAAATACGTACAACTTGGAGAACAAACGGAAACCTAGGTGAAAAGCTGCGAGCCCTCGAAACGCCAAACACTGAAGAATCTCACAAATCTTGGAAACCTGGAAAAGCTAAGAATCTTAAATTCTGCAAGTTGTCCAGGTTTCTCAATTTTAGCAGACGTCCGCACTCAATTTTGGAAAAATCCTTGAAAGGCCGAGGAATGCCACAAATCTGAGGAACCTGGGAATTTGTTAAACCTGGAAAAACTAAGACTCTGAAATGTGTAAAACTCATAAACCTGAGAAATATGAGACAGGGAAAATGAAAAGGCTTAAACGCTTGAAAATCTAGTAAATTTATACATCTGGGTAACACGGAAAACCTAGCCAATATGACGAGCTTGTAAAACCTAAAAAATAAAAACCTGAGCCGCTTGAGAAACCTGGGCAATATTAGACATCTAAAGAAATCTAGGAATCTGAGAGGACTAGGAAACCTAGGGAAATTAAGCAATCTAGAACTACTTGGGAAATGTAAGATGTTCCCTTATTGGAAGAACAAACGGAAACCTGGATGAAAACCTCCGAAACCTCGAAAGGGCAAACACTCAAGAATCACACAAATTTCGTTAAACCTGGAAAAGCTAAGAATCTCACAAGACTCTGAAATGTGTAAAATTGAGAAATATGAGACATATGGCTCAAAACGAAAAACCTGACACGCTTGCAAAATCTAATACTTTTAAATATATGGGTAGCGTAGTAAACCTAGAGAACATGACGAACCTGGAAAACCTAGAAAAATTAAAAGTCTGAGCCGTTTGAGAAACCTCGGCAACTTGGAAATGTTAGGAATCATGTGTAAAAAAGCTTCTAAATATTTGAAATCTAAAAAATTCTAGAAATCTGCAAGACTAGAAAACCTGGGAAAATTAAGAAACCTAGAACATACGAAATACGTACAACTTGGGAAACGTAAGATGTTCCCCTACTTGGAGAACAAACGGAAACCTAGGTGGAAACCTGCGAATCCTGGAAAGGCCAAACAATCAAGAATCACACAAAATTTGGAAACCTGGGAATTTTGTTGAACCTGGGAAAGCTAAGAATCTCACAAGACTCTAAAATGTGTAAAATTGAGAAACATGAGACATATGGCTCAAAACGAAAAACCTGACACGCTTGCCAAATATAATACTTTTAAATATCTGGATAGCACGGAAACCTAGAGATCATGACAAGCCTGTAAAACCTAGAAAAATGAAAAGCCTGAGCCGTTTGAGAAATCTGGACAACTTGGGAATCGTAGTAATCATGTGTAAAAAAGCTTCTAAGTGTTCAAAATCTAAAGAGCTCTGAAAATCTGAAAGACTAGAAAACCTGGGAAAATTAAGAAACCTAGAACATACGAAATACGTACAACTTGGAAAGCGTAATATGTTCCCCTACTTGAACAACAAACGGAAACCTGGATCGAAACCTGCTAAACCTCGAAAGGCCAAACAATCAAGAATCACACAAAATTTGGAAACCTGGGAATTTCGTAGAACCTGGGAAAGCTAAGAATCTCACAAGACTCTGAAATGTGTAAAATTGAGAAACATGAGACATATGACTCAAAACGAAAAACCTGACACGCTTGCCAAATATAATACTTTTAAATATCTGGGTAGCATGGTAAACCTAGAAATCATAACAAGCCTGTAAAACCTAGAAAAATTAAAAGCCTGAGCCGTTTGAGAAATCTGGACAACTTGGGAATCGTAGTAATCATGTGTAAAAAAGCTTCTAAGTGTTCAAAATCTAAAGAGCTCTGAAAATCTGAAAGACTAGAAAACCTGGGAAAATTAAGAAACCTAGAACATACGAAATACGTACAACTTGGAAAGCGTAATATGTTCCCCTACTTGAACAACAAACGGAAACCTGGATCGAAACCTGCTAAACCTCGAAAGGCCAAACAATCAAGAATCACACAAAATTTGGAAACCTGGGAATTTCGTAGAACCTGGGAAAGCTAAGAATCTCACAAGACTCTGAAATGTGTAAAATTGAGAAACATGAGACATATGACTCAAAACGAAAAACCTGACACGCTTGCCAAATATAATACTTTTAAATATCTGGGTAGCATGGTAAACCTAGAAATCATAACAAGCCTGTAAAACCTAGAAAAATTAAAAGCCTGAGCCGTTTGAGAAATCTGGACAACTTGGGAATCGTAGTAATCATGTGTAAAAAAGCTTCTAAGTGTTCAAAATCTAAAGAGCTCTGGAAATCTGAAAGACTAGAAAACCTGGGAAAATTAAGAAACCTAGAACATACGAAATACGTACAACTTGGGAAACGTAAGATGTTCCCCTACTTGGAGAACAAACGGAAACCTAGGTGGAAACCTGCAAATCCTGGAAAGGCCCAACACTCAAGAATCACACAAAATTTGGAAACCTGGGAATTTCGTAGAACCTGGGAAAGCTAAGAATCTCACAAGACTCTGAAATGTGTAACATTGAAAAACATGAGACATATAGCTCAAAACAAAAAACCTGACACGCTTGCCAAATATAATACTTTTAAATATCTGGGTAGCATGGTAAACCTAGAGATCATGACGAGCCTGTAAAACCTAGAAAAATGAAAAGCCTGAGCCGTTTGAGAAATCTGGACAACTTGGGAATCCTAGTAATCATGTGTAAAAAAGCTTCTAAGTGTTCGAAATCTAATGAGCTCTGGAAATCTGAAAGACTAGAAAACCTGGGAAAATTAAGAAACCTAGAACATACGAAATACGTACAACTTGGGAAACGTAAGATGTTCCCCTACTTGGAGAACAAACGGAAACCTAGGTGGAAACCTGCGAATCCTGGAAAGGCCCAACACTCAAGAATCACACAAAATTTGGAAACCTGGGAATTTCGTTAAACCTGGGAAAGCTAAGAATCTCACAAGACTCTGAAATGTGTAACATTGAAAAACATGAGACATATAGCTCAAAACAAAAAACCTGACACGCTTGCCAAATATGATACTTTTAAATATCTGGGTAGCATGGTAAACCTAGACATCATGACGAGCTTGTAAAACCTAGAAAAATGAAAGCTTAAGGAACCTGAGAAACCTGGAAAGTTGAGAAATGTGATAAATATGAAATGCCTGTTAGACCTGGTTAATATGGAAACCTGAAAATCTTGTTAAGTAATACGAAAATTCGGAGAAACCTGGGCCGTAAAACCTAGAAAAATAACATAGCCTGAGAAAGTACGAAAACTGTGGAAATCTGAAAACTTGAGGAATTTGAAGAAATTAAGAAACCTAGGAAAGCCTGGAAAAACGGAACGCCAGGGTAACAAAATTAGAGACGCCCAAGTATTATACTAACTCGTTAAAATCTAAAGAATATAAACTCGAGAGACTGAGCAAATTGAAAAACTGAACCTTATAAAACTGGGAAAAATGAAAACTGGAAAATGGGAATAATGGAAATTTAAAGAATTTGAGAAATCTGAGAAAACTAAATGGCCCAGGCTTTCCTAGACAAAAAATTCTGTTGTCACACTTTATTTACTGCCTTCTCGTACATTCCGCAAATGTGTCCTATATTCCCCAGGTTCCTCAATTTCAGCTGATGTCCGTACTTAATTTGAGAAATCTGAAAGAACTAGAAAACTTAGGAAATGAAGAAACCTAGATCAGAAAACTTTGGAAACATAATATGTTCTCCTACCTGGAGAACAAACGAAAACCTCGGTGGAAATCTGCGACACCTCCAAAGGCTGAAGATTGAGACAAATCTGAGAAACTTAGAAATTTGTTAAACCTGGAAGAACTGAGATTAAAAAATGAAAAATCTTGTAGCCTTGAAAACCTAGTAAATTTATACATCTGGGTAACATGAAAAACCTAGGCAATATGACGAACCTGTAAAATCTAAAACAATAAAAACCTGAGCCGGTTGAGAAACCTGGGCAAGTTCTTCTAAAAATTAGAAACTAAAATTAAAATCTAAAGAATTCTAGTAGTCTGAGAGGACTAGGAAACCTGGGAAAATCAAGAAATCTATAAAAATTTGCGAAAACTTATCGGAGGAACAAACGGAAACCTGGATGGACACCTAAACTAGGAACCCTTTGAAAATTAAGAAACCTAAAACAGACCAAATATGTACAAATTGGAAAGCCTGGGGAAAATGATAATACCTGAGCATCCTGTGAAGCCGGAGAAAATTATATAAACTGGGTGCCTGGGAAACTGCGAAAATTCTAAGAAACCTGAAAACTAGGAAAACCTGGATAATAAAGTATGAGATCCCCATAAATTTAAGAAACCTAGGAATTCCATGAAACCTGATAAACCCGACAAGTTTATTTTATTAAAATTATAATTATAGATGGGAACACAAGGAACCTCGAAATTTGATAAATTTGGGAAACTAGGAAACCTGGGAAAATTACGAAACATATAACAAACCAAATATATACAACTTGAGGAACTTGGGATGTTGCCGAACCTGGAAAACAGTGTCAACCTGAGAGTCTTCCAGAGACTAAGCACTCTAAAAAACACTGAGAAAATTCAGCAACTTGGCACACCCAAAAAACCTAAGAACCTGGGTCACAAATAATACCAAAACCTAGGAATTTCGCGAAACCTAGAAAAACTAAAAATGTTATAATAACCTTGTACGACTGAGTAACATGGGAAACCTGAGGCAATTATCTCGGCACCTGGGAAGCTGCTAAAATTCTGGGAAACCTGAAGGACGCATGCAGGAACAAGACTAATCTTTTCAGGACAAAGAGCTTGAAAATATTTCACATAAAAGAAGAAGAGAGCAAAGAGCCAAAAGTACACAAACAAACGGAAGAAAACAGTGTTGAAGCATTTCTGTTTCATCAGATCTAAAGCCTCTTAATGAGGCGGTTTAATTTACATGTCTTACTATGTAATTAAATTCCGTTACTTTTTATATTACTATTACACATTCCTATCTACCATCATCAATTATACACATTAACTTCAATACACAACACCGATACAACATTCTTCACATTCCTAGTGTTAGATTTTACAAGCTTTTTGAATTCGATTTGAATGTCCTCCAACGATAGGGCCCATATTTTTTAAAACAACTTTAGAGCAATTTATCTAACTGGATGGAAAACAATTACAAGATGGATACTTCCAGCAGGATGGTGCGACGTGCCATCCACCCCAATGTTTTAAAAAATATGAAGAGACGAGTTCGACTTTGCTCAGAACATAACGGAGAACGTTTTGAGCATTTTTGAGATAGTAACAGTACGTGAGTTTTTTGTCAACTGAAATACAAAGTTTAGTTCCAAGGTTTCTAACAATAATACGTGATGATCGCATGGTGTAAACATAGACAAATTAATCCGCAAAAATAATTTTTCGTAAAAATTAACACAAAGCCCGAATCGCCTCCACCAATTTTCTCATCTCTTCATCCGCCCTCCCCGCCGCCGAACTCAACGCTTTGATATTCCACATTTATTATTAAAAACCTGCCCTCGACATATTTCACGTTGGTTCGCGACAAGTTTTTAATTGAGATAATGTCAAACACCGCGCATGAAAAACCGCATTACTCGCACATAAACATATCCTTTTGTGAAACATTTAATTGGTTAACGATTTTTTTGCGCGGAGGGACAAAAAAGGAGCCGGTGGTCGGAAGGTGGAAAACACAATAATTATTGCAGGTCCTGTTTTGTTATCACTATTGAAATTAAAACAAAAAACTCGTAGATATACAGGGTGACTTTGACAGTGTGTCATTAGACCTTCCCGGAGCACTCACCGGAGCCTTGGAGGAAAACTCGCATCCCCTCGCGCTTCTTTTCACTGGGTCAGGCAAAGCGCACGCCCCGATATAACTTCAACTTCGTTTTACACGACTTTTATTTCAAAACTTTTCGCCAACTTTCGCATTCCTGAAAGCTCCGATTGAATCGGTGCAGTTTTCCGGAAAGGTTCCGTCGCGCGATTCGATAATTGTTTTCGATATCTGAAAGTGCGATTCGGCTTTCTGTTTGTTCGCGGCGGCTATTGTCGGAAAAAAAGCGATTTCAGCGCTGAAACCGTTTCAGTTTTCAGGGGGACGGAAGTTTTATAAATATGACTCTACTGCATTGGTCAAAAATAAAGCGGTGGGATGATAGAATTATACCATGCCTAATTAAAAAAAAAAGTTGAGTAATCTCTAGTAACGGTAGTCGCCTTGGACACGCGTAGAGCGCCACAAAGTTTACGCTCCAATACTGCAGCCGCGTATAGAGGTTTCACTTCAATAGGTCGCTGACATATGAATACAACTCTCTTGTTGACATTACTACACTCGTCTTCGGCTCGTGTTGGCCGCTTCTCATCCAACTTTTTCAAACAACGCGTTAATTACTCGAATAGAAACAAACAAACAGACGGCTTAAGTAAATCTAAAATGGAACATCAGTGACGCACATCTGAAACAGCTTCTGCCTTTACTCATTGTCATGCACATATCCTAATTTAGTAATTGCTGCATCATATGACAAGATTTATTCGGTTTATTGCGATGGGTCAAACACTTGTGCAAATAAAATAATTTGTGGACTGAAATTACATCGAAACAACGAGAGAGACTTCCAAAATTGGGCGCGGATTATACATATCGTTTACAAACGGAGAAGTGGACTACAGGGACCCTCAGAAGTTGTGTCCATCTCAAAATGTTATATCTAACGAACATAAAAATTTCTAGGACATATTATTGTCACGGAATTACGTCACAAACTCATTACTAGGAACAAAACGTTAATTGTGTTCTTTCCGCTGGTGTTTCACACGCACGTTTCTCAAATCGCTCAAGTATCTCAAGATTCTCAATTCATGTTTTCAACTGGTTCTCAACTTTTCTAATTAACATTTCAGCTTCTCAGATTTTTTTCAAGTTTCTCAATTTCTCTAGAACGTCTTAAGACTCTCAAGCTCGATAGTTTCTTCTCAAAAATGTTCTTATGATACCTACACCATGCACAAAATATATTCTTGAGAAAAAAAAAATCTTTTAAAAACAGTATATCAATAATTACTAAAAAATAATAATTCATATATCGAAAATATTTTTGTACCCCAGTTTGTAGCCATAAAAAATTGTGTCACCTTAAACACCCTGTATACGCATGACATCTGGAACACTGAACGCGGATAGCGTCGTTAAACAAAATGAAAAAATATATAGATATATATAAGTTGTGGATTATTTATTTGTCTAACGACGCTGTCCGCGCTCAGTATTATTGTAGACCTGCTAGGTGCATGTAAATACTGAGCGCGCGAAGAATAAAAATCAAAATGGATGTGTAGGTACGGATAGTGAGCGCGGACAGCGCCGTTCAACAAAATAAAAAAATATATACATATGTATTTTATTTGTCTAACGACACTGTCTGCGCTTAATATTAGTGTAGACCAAATAATTATGTATGTACTAAAAGAGAACAGAAACAGCGACGCCAAACAAAATAAAAAAAAAGTTGATTTCCTATTTATCTAACGACGCTGTCCGCGCGCAGTCTTATTGTGGACCTGCTGGGTGCATGTAAATACTGAGCGCGCGAAGAATAAAAATCAAAATGGATGTTTAGGTATGGATAGTGAGCGCGGACAGCGTCGTTAAACAAAATAAAAAAATATATACATATGTATCTTATTTGTATAACGACACTGTCTGCGCTTAATATTAGTGTAGACCAAATAATTATGTATGTACTAAAAGAGAACAGAAACAGCGACGCTAAATAAAATGAAAAAAAAGTTGATTTCCTATTTATCTAACGACGCTGTCCGCGCGCAGTATTATTGTAGACCTGCTGGGTGCATGTAAATACTGAGCGCGCGAAGAATAAAAATCAAAATGGATGTTTAGGTATGGATAGTGAGCGCGGACAGCGTCGTTAAACAAAATAAAAAAATATATACATATGTATCTTATTTGTATAACGACACTGTCTGCGCTTAATATTAGTGTAGACCAAATAATTATGTATGTACTAAAAGAGAACAGAAACAGCGACGCTAAATAAAATGAAAAAAAAGTTGATTTCCTATTTATCTAACGACGCTGTCCGCGCGCAGTATTATTGTAGACCTGCTGGGTGCATGTAAATACTGAGCGCGCGAAGAGTAAAAATCAAAATGGATGTTTAGGTATGGATAGTGAGCGCGGACAGCGTCGTTAAACAAAATAAAAATATATATACATATGTATCTTATTTGTCTAACGACACTGTCTGCGCTTAATATTAGTGTAGACCAAATAATTATGAATGTACTAAAAGAGAACAGAAACAGCGACGCCAAACAAAACGAAAAAAAAAGTTGATTTCCTATTTATCTAACGACGCTGTCCGCGCGCAGTATTATTGTAGACCTGTTGGGTGCATGTAAATACTGAGCGCGCGAAGAATAAAAATCAAAATGGATGTTTAGGTATGGATAGTGAGCGCGGACCGCGTCGTTAAACAAAATAAAAAAATATATACATATGTATCTTATTTGTCTAACGACACTGTCTGCGCTTAATATTAGTGTAGACCAAATAATTATGTATGTACTAAAAGAGAACAGAAACAGCGACGCTAAATAAAATGAAAAAAAAGTTGATTTCCTATTTATCTAACGACGCTGTCCGCGCGCAGTATTATTGTAGACCTGTTGGGTGCATGTAAATACTGAGCGCGCGAAGAATAAAAATCAAAATGGATGTTTAGGTATGGATAGTGAGCGCGGACCGCGTCGTTAAACAAAATAAAAAAATATATACATATGTATCTTATTTGTCTAACGACACTGTCTGCGCTTAATATTAGTGTAGACCAAATAATTATGTATGTACTAAAAGAGAACAGAAACAGCGACGCTAAATAAAATGAAAAAAAAGTTGATTTCCTATTTATCTAACGACGCTGTCCGCGCGCAGTATTATTGTAGACCTGCTGGGTGCATGTAAATACTGAGCGCGCGAAGAATAAAAATCAAAATGGATTTTTAGGTATGGATAGTGAGCGCGGACAGCGTCGTTAAACAAAATAAAAAAATATATACATATGTATTTTATTTGTCTAACGACACTGTCTGCGCTTAATATTAGTGTAGACCAAATAATTATGTATGTACTAAAAGAGAACAGAAACAGCGACGCTAAATAAAATGAAAAAAAAGTTGATTTCCTATTTATCTAACGACGCTGTCCGCGCGCAGTATTATTGTAGACCTGCTGGGTGCATGTAAATACTGAGCGCGCGAAGAATAAAAATCAAAATGGATGTTTAGGTATGGATAGTGAGCGCGGACCGCGTCGTTAAACAAAATAAAAAAATATATACATATGTATTTTATTTGTCTAACGACACTGTCTGCGCTTAATATTAGTGTAGACCAAATAATTATGTATGTACTAAAAGAGAACAGAAACAGCGACGCTAAATAAAATGAAAAAAAAGTTGATTTCCTATTTATCTAACGACGCTGTCCGCGCGCAGTATTATTGTAGACCTGCTGGGTGCATGTAAATACTGAGCGCGCGAAGAATAAAAATCAAAATGGATGTTTAGGTATGGATAGTGAGCGCGGACAGCGTCGTTAAACAAAATAAAAATATATATACATATGTATCTTATTTGTCTAACGACACTGTCTGCGCTTAATATTAGTGTAGACCAAATAATTATGTATGTACTAAAAGAGAACAGAAACAGCGACGCCAAACAAAACGAAAAAAAAAGTTGATTTCCTATTTATCTAACGACGCTGTCCGCGCGCAGTATTATTGTAGACCTGTTGGGTGCATGTAAATACTGAGCGCGCGAAGAATAAAAATCAAAATGGATGTTTAGGTATGGATAGTGAGCGCGGACCGCGTCGTTAAACAAAATAAAAAAATATATACATATGTATCTTATTTGTCTAACGACACTGTCTGCGCTTAATATTAGTGTAGACCAAATAATTATGTATGTACTAAAAGAGAACAGAAACAGCGACGCTAAATAAAATGAAAAAAAAGTTGATTTCCTATTTATCTAACGACGCTGTCCGCGCGCAGTATTATTGTAGACCTGCTGGGTGCATGTAAATACTGAGCGCGCGAAGAATAAAAATCAAAATGGATGTTTAGGTATGGATAGTGAGCGCGGACCGCGTCGTTAAACAAAATAAAAAAATATATACATATGTATTTTATTTGTCTAACGACACTGTCTGCGCTTAATATTAGTGTAGACCAAATAATTATGTATGTACTAAAAGAGAACAGAAACAGCGACGCTAAATAAAATGAAAAAAAAGTTGATTTCCTATTTATCTAACGACGCTGTCCGCGCGCAGTATTATTGTAGACCTGCTGGGTGCATGTAAATACTGAGCGCGCGAAGAATAAAAATCAAAATGGATGTTTAGGTATGGATAGTGAGCGCGGACCGCGTCGTTAAACAAAATAAAAAAATATATACATATGTATTTTATTTGTCTAACGACACTGTCTGCGCTTAATATTAGTGTAGACCAAATAATTATGTATGTACTAAAAGAGAACAGAAACAGCGACGCTAAATAAAATGAAAAAAAAGTTGATTTCCTATTTATCTAACGACGCTGTCCGCGCGCAGTATTATTGTAGACCTGCTGGGTGCATGTAAATACTGAGCGCGCGAAGAATAAAAATCAAAATGGATGTTTAGGTATGGATAGTGAGCGCGGACAGCGTCGTTAAACAAAATAAAAATATATATACATATGTATCTTATTTGTCTAACGACACTGTCTGCGCTTAATATTAGTGTAGACCAAATAATTATGTATGTACTAAAAGAGAACAGAAACAGCGACGCCAAACAAAACGAAAAAAAAAGTTGATTTCCTATTTATCTAACGACGCTGTCCGCGCGCAGTATTATTGTAGACCTGTTGGGTGCATGTAAATACTGAGCGCGCGAAGAATAAAAATCAAAATGGATGTTTAGGTATGGATAGTGAGCGCGGACCGCGTCGTTAAACAAAATAAAAAAATATATACATATGTATCTTATTTGTCTAACGACACTGTCTGCGCTTAATATTAGTGTAGACCAAATAATTATGTATGTACTAAAAGAGAACAGAAACAGCGACGCTAAATAAAATGAAAAAAAAGTTGATTTCCTATTTATCTAACGACGCTGTCCGCGCGCAGTATTATTGTAGACCTGCTGGGTGCATGTAAATACTGAGCGCGCGAAGAATAAAAATCAAAATGGATGTTTAGGTATGGATAGTGAGCGCGGACAGCGTCGTTAAACAAAATAAAAAAATATATACATATGTATTTTATTTGTCTAACGACACTGTCTGCGCTTAATATTAGTGTAGACCAAATAATTATGTATGTACTAAAAGAGAACAGAAACAGCGACGCTAAATAAAATGAAAAAAAAGTTGATTTCCTATTTATCTAACGACGCTGTCCGCGCGCAGTATTATTGTAGACCTGCTGGGTGCATGTAAATACTGAGCGCGCGAAGAATAAAAATCAAAATGGATGTTTAGGTATGGATAGTGAGCGCGGACAGCGTCGTTAAACAAAATAAAAATATATATACATATGTATCTTATTTGTCTAACGACACTGTCTGCGCTTAATATTAGTGTAGACCAAATAATTATGTATGTACTAAAAGAGAACAGAAACAGCGACGCCAAACAAAACGAAAAAAAAAGTTGATTTCCTATTTATCTAACGACGCTGTCCGCGCGCAGTATTATTGTAGACCTGTTGGGTGCATGTAAATACTGAGCGCGCGAAGAATAAAAATCAAAATGGATGTTTAGGTATGGATAGTGAGCGCGGACCGCGTCGTTAAACAAAATAAAAAAATATATACATATGTATCTTATTTGTCTAACGACACTGTCTGCGCTTAATATTAGTGTAGACCAAATAATTATGTATGTACTAAAAGAGAACAGAAACAGCGACGCTAAATAAAATGAAAAAAAAGTTGATTTCCTATTTATCTAACGACGCTGTCCGCGCGCAGTATTATTGTAGACCTGCTGGGTGCATGTAAATACTGAGCGCGCGAAGAATAAAAATCAAAATGGATGTTTAGGTATGGATAGTGAGCGCGGACCGCGTCGTTAAACAAAATAAAAAAATATATACATATGTATTTTATTTGTCTAACGACACTGTCTGCGCTTAATATTAGTGTAGACCAAATAATTATGTATGTACTAAAAGAGAACAGAAACAGCGACGCTAAATAAAATGAAAAAAAAGTTGATTTCCTATTTATCTAACGACGCTGTCCGCGCGCAGTATTATTGTAGACCTGCTGGGTGCATGTAAATACTGAGCGCGCGAAGAATAAAAATCAAAATGGATGTTTAGGTATGGATAGTGAGCGCGGACCGCGTCGTTAAACAAAATAAAAAAATATATACATATGTATTTTATTTGTCTAACGACACTGTCTGCGCTTAATATTAGTGTAGACCAAATAATTATGTATGTACTAAAAGAGAACAGAAACAGCGACGCTAAATAAAATGAAAAAAAAGTTGATTTCCTATTTATCTAACGACGCTGTCCGCGCGCAGTATTATTGTAGACCTGCTGAGTGCATGTAAATACTGAGCGCGCGAAGAATAAAAATCAAAATGGATGTTTAGGTATGGATAGTGAGCGCGGACAGCGTCGTTAAACAAAATTAAAAAATATATGCATATGTATTTTATTTGTCTAACGACACTGTCTGCGCTTAATATTAGTGTAGACCAAATAATTATGTATGTACTAAAAGAGAGCAGAAACAGCGACGCTAAACAAAATGAAAAAAAGTTAATTTCCCATTATTTGTCTAACGACGCTGTCCGCGCTCAATGTTATTGTAAATGTCATGTATACACAGTGTTTTAACAAAACAATTTGGTGGCTACACACTGTGACACAAATATATTTTCGACATGCGAATTACAAGGTCAAACGATAGATCACGACACGATCTTCACAGCTGTGTCAATTAGATTAAATATTTATTTCGTATTTAAAAAATTATTTTGCCCACAACCGTCGTTATCAAGACACCACTGACTCAAACTGTTGCGAAACTCCCCCGCGGAAAAGCCGCCGACCGCCATCCCCACCCCCCTGCGTGCCGCCTTTTTTGCCGTGGAGAAATCGCAGCGTCTCAGTCGACGACCTTGACGCTCGCGACGCTTTTCCTCGCCTCCTACGATTCGCTGAAAGTGAGAGCCGACGGCACGTGCGACACGCTTCATCACGTGCTCCTAGGTTAGTTAACCGGAACGTCTTCGTCATCGGAGTACCGTTTTCGGCGGGGCGATAATTATCGGCGACAGTAGCGAGTGACTTATCGATCGAGCTGGCGGTGTAATTGCGGATCGTGTGTACGACGGGGCGCAAAATTTTCGGACACGGTAGGTAGTTGTCGGTATTTGTTTTTGCCGTCAATACATATTTGAGTGGTGTAAAATTGTTTGTTGTCTAATTATATACGGGAAGAATACGAAGTGGACAATATAATAAAAAATATTGTTAAAGCAGGCCCTGCGGTCCACACGATCCGGCATTAGGTCCCTTCCTCTTATTTTTTTATTAATTATATTATCTATACATTGTAAAAGACTATAGAAAATATTGGCAAACATTTATATCTAGTCGGCTTATAGAACATCAAGTTATCTAAATCTATTCAAACCGTCGGTAAAAATAGATAGTCAAAATGCTGAGCGCGGACAGCGTCGTTAACAAATATGTAATATGAAATAAGGTAAAAAAAAAACACAATAAGCAAAAGTGGATAAAAAAGTTGGTTACGCAAGGTATTTAAAAACGTAGTTTTTACGTTTACGATCTACTTGTGTAAATATGTATGTACATCCCAACACCATTTATATGAATTTGACAATAAACGTTAGATAAAAAAAAACATAACATTTAATACAAAAACTGGAGTCAGAAAGAGCACCGCGAAAAAACAGCTAAAATGTGGAGGCATATGGGGAATAAAATACTTGCGAGAATAGTGGTAGATAAAATTTACGAATCACTCGCCTACGTCTCGTATAAGAAACTCCACTTGACGCACTTGTCACACAACAAACAAGAAATTCTTTTCTGGATTAATTGCCAAACAGAATTTTCGAAAACAATCGCATCACGCGCGCGTGGGCCCAGCCGCCTCGAAAAAATCGCAAACTGCTCCGTGATTCATACCTTACGATTAGTGTGTAGCGTACGTGACTCACGTCCGATTTCTCTGAAGGAAGCGATGCCGCGCGCCCAACAGTCCTGTCCACAGTCGAGTCAGTCCTTTCGGCACCTCGGGGCGGCCACTTCACCACGTGCTCACTGCGCGCGAAATAACGACCAGCATGTGCTCTCTGAACAAACACTGGCGCTGTCTGGCGGCGTTTACGGAGTCTAGTTGGCTACTGGCGCTAAACAAGCGAGCGTAGTCTCAGCCAGCGCACACTTCGACTTACCCCTACCGTCGGGCCGGGTATCCCCCATGAGTTAAACCCTATCTACGTCGGTTCGGCCACGCATGAGCAAAGATTGTAATTAGATTCGTAATGTCCAGTTCGTTATTTCGGTGGCGATGGGAGAGTGGGAGGAGGACGGGGCCGCGCGGGGGGAGCAGAGTGTAGGGGGAGCGAGAGAGACGAGCGACTTGATGGTTAATCCCCCGATGTTTGGGGCATAATGATTGCGATATTTTAGGATGGAGTTACGGACTTTGAGACGTAATGGTCTTTTTGATTGGGGAAAAATTGATGACGGGTCGGATGGGGGAGGAGGGGAGGTTGCTGACTACCTGATGCTGTCAAACTCGACGGCGGCCGGGGGAGGGGTGGGATGTCGAACACGCTAAACATGTGCTAATATTTATTAGCTTGAGTAAGAAAGAGATGTTTGACAAGTCAATCTAGAAAAGAAAGTGAATGTTGTTTACAATGTGTCAAAAAAATCCCGCAAGTCAACGTCGTCATGACAAGACAATTTTTTTACGTAATAATAACTAGTTATTCTGATCGATACTCTCATTAACATCTTTAATGTTGTTGATTGTAAATCAAGGCTGTTAAAAGGTGAGTCCAGACTTGAGATAGGTATGGAGTGGAGTAAAATTTGGATTTTTTTCCTTGAACCGGCGCATCCACCATATTCAAATTTGTTTCATACTATTTCGCGTCGCTGTAAGCACTCGCTACGAGTATATGCATACTTGCGAATTATGAATTTTAAAGTGACACGAGTAAAGTATTACGAAAGCACCCCTACGGTGCTGAGAATGGACTGGTGAGGTAGACGAAATTCTTACTGATTATCAATTTTTGAGTTTTTGAAATTTTACTTTTTAATTTGAGACATGAAAAACCTGAGAAATTGAAAAGGCTGTGAAACTGAAAGACTAAGACAATAAAAAACCGCATAAGGGTGAAAAAATGACATATTCAGAATTTAAGAGAATTAAAACATACCAAGATAATAGAAGAACAAGAGGAATTGCAAACTAATAAATAATGAGAAAGAAAGAGACTGATGCACTGAAAAATTGGGACACTGAAATGAGATATCGGTTCACTGAAACACAGAAACGAAGACAGAAAATTTGAATATTTTGCCATTTCTTTTTTTAAATTCTATTCATATTTCGTTAATTTGCAATATTTATTTTGTTAGTCTGTTTTACTAATAATTTTAGAAGATTGTGTTTACATTTCATCAATTTGCTATATTATGTATATATTGATACTGTATACTTGATATTTTGCCGTATCGTCGATTTGATATTTTGTGAATCTGAAAATTTGATTATTCATGATTTTGATATTTCATTAATCTCATATTTCTCAAAATATATTGATGTCGAGGCATCTGATTTAAGAATTTGCTATTACGTCAACTTCATATTTCTTGTTTCGTTAGTTCGCTCTTTCGTTAATTTAATATCATGATATTTCATTAATTTCACGTTTTGATATTTCGTTAATCCGACATTTCGCATATATTGATAATGATGCATATATCCATTATCTGATTTGATAATTTCCTATTACATTAACTTTATGTTTTTTATGATATTCATTAGTTTGATCTTTCGTTAATTTAATATTACGCTATTTCAATAATTCTATTAGTGAATAATTTGATAATTCGTTAATTCGATACTTCGAATATATAGATGTATATATTGTTTATCTGATTTGAGAATTTGCTATTACGTCAACATTAGGTATATTTCTAGATAATATTATGATCAATCTAAAAGTGTGATTAATCCTGAATTTGATATTTAGTTAATCTGATATTTCGCATATATTGATGTTGATTGATTACCTAATGTGATAATTTGCTGTTATGTTAACTTCATGTTTCTAGTTTCTCTTTTGTTCATGTAATGCATCTTACGAAATTTCAATAATTGCAAGTTTTGATATTTCGTTAATTTGGTATCGTCGATTTAATATTTTATGAATATGAAAATTTGATATTTACTTAATCTGATATTTCGCATATATTGACGTTGATGCATAATATTGATTACCTAATTTGATCATTTGCTATTACGTTAACTTTATGTTTCTTATTTCCTTAATTTGATACTTCGTTAGTTTGCTCTTTCGTTAATGTAATATTGCATTGATTTAACGTTTTGCTATTTCGTTAATCTGGTATGTTTGTTTCTCACCAACTTGATATATTGCCGTTTCGTCGATTTCATAATTAATAAATCTGCAAATATTACAATTCATGAATTTAATATTCCGTTAATCCGTTTCTTCGCAAATATTGATATTGATACATATATCGATTACCTAATTTAATAATGTGCTATTACGTTAACTTCCTGTTTCTGGTTTCGCTAATTTGATGGTCCGTTAGTTTGCTCTTACGTTAATGTAATATTACGATATTTCATGAATTTCAAGTTTTGATATTTCGGTAATCTGGTATCGTCGATTTAATATTTTGTGAACCTGAAAATCTGATTATTCCCAAATTTGATATTTAGTTAATCCGATATTTCGCATATAGGTATTGATGTTGATAAATATATCGATTATCTGATTTGAGAATTTGCTCTTACGTTAACTTCACGTTTTTTGTTTCGCTAATTTGATGTTTTGTTAGTTTGTTAGTTTGCTCTTTATATTACGATGAATCTGAAGGTTTTGATAATTCATGAATTTGATATTTTGTTATTCTGATATTTCGCATATATTGACGTTGATGCATAATATTGATTATCTAATTTGATAATTTGCTATTACGTTAACCTGATGTTTCTAGTTTCGCTAATTTGATGGTCCGTTAGTTTGCTCTTACGTTAATGTAATATTTCATGAATTTCAAGTTTTGATGTTTCGGTAATCTGATATCGTCGATTTAATATTTTGTGAATCTGAAAATCTGATTATTCACAAATTTGATATTTAGTTAATCCGATATTTCGCATATAGGTACTGATGTTGATCCATATATCGATTATCTGATTTGAGAATTTGCTATTACGTTAACTTGATGTTTCTGGTTTCGTTAATTTGATGTTTTGTTAGTTTGTTAGTTCGCTCTTAATATTGCAATGAATCTGAAAGTTTGATTATTCATTAATTTGATATTTTGTTATTCTGATATTTTGCATATATTAACGTTTATGCATAATATTCATTATCTGATTTGATAATTTGCTATTACGTTAACTTCATGTTTCTGGTTTCGCTAATTTGATATTCCGTTAGTTTGCTCTTTCGTTAATGTAATACATATTACGATATTTCATCAATTGAAATTTTTGATATTTTGTTAAATTGGTATCGTCGATTTAATATTTTGTGAATCTGAAAATCTGATTATTCATGAATTTGATATTAATTTAATCCGATATTTCACATATAGGTACTGATGCTGATCCATATATCGATTATCTGATTTGATAATTTGCTATTACGTTAACTTCACGTTTTCTGTTTCGTTAATTTGATGTTTTGTTAGTTTGCTCTTTCGTTAATGTAATATTACGATATTTTATTTCACGTTTTGCGATTTCGTTAATCTGATATGTTTTTTTCTTGCCAAGTTGATATTTTGCCGTTTCATCGATTTGATAATAATTAGTGAATCTAAAAATTTTATTACATAGTCACGAATTTGATATTTCATATTTCCGATCATTTAATCCGATAATTCGCAAATATCAATAATGATGCATATATCGATTATCTGATTTGATAATTTGTTATTACGTTAACTTAATTTTTCTAGTTGCGTTAATTTGATATTTCTTTTACTTTTTTTTTTCGTTAATGTAATATAACGATATTTAATTAATTTCACGTTTTGATATTTCGTTTGTTTGGTATGTTTGTTTCTCGCCAACTTGATATTTTTCCGTATCGTCCATCTGACATTTTGTGAATCTGAAAATTTGATTATCCATGAATTTGATATTTCGCTAATCTCATATTTCGCATATATTGATGTTGATGCATATATATCTATTATCTGATTTCGTAATTTGCTATAATGCTACTTCATGTTTTTTCCTTCGTTAATCTGACATCTGATTAATGTTAATATAAATTTTGCGTTATATTGATGTTAATGCATATATTGATTATCGAATTTTGTAATTTGCTATTATGTTATCTTCATGTTTCTTGTTTCGTTAATTTGCTCTTTCGTTAATGTAATATTACGATATCTCATTAATTTCACCTTTTGATATTTCGTTGATCTGGGATGTTTGTTTTTCACAATTTGATATTTTGCCGCATCGTCGATTTGAAATTTTGTTAATCTGAAAATTTGATTTTCCTTGAATTTGATATTTAATAATCTCATATTTTGCATATATATTGATGTTGATGGATATATCGATTATCTGATTTGATAATTTGCTATAACGTTAACTTCAATTTTTTTTCTTTCGTTAATCTAATAATTATTTGGTTAATGTTAATGATGATGTTGATGTTGATGTTCTTTCGTTAATTTAATTTTACGATATTTCATTAGTTTCACGTTATGCTACTTGTTAATCTGGTATCTGGTATATTTCTGGCTCACTTGATATTTCACCGTATGGTCGATTTGATATTTTGTGAATCTGAAAGTTTCATTATTCAGGAATTTGATATTTCATTAATATGATATTTTGCAGATATTTATTTTCTAATTTTTAAAATTTTCTATCACGTTGACTTCATGTTTCCTATTTCGCTAATTTTATATTTCATTAGTTTTTCTTTCGTTAACGTAATATTAGCATATTTTATTAATTTCACATTTTGCTATTCTCTAAATCTGGTATGTTTGTTTCCCGTCAATTTAATATTCATTATTCATGAATTTAATATTTCGTCAATCTGATATTTCGCATACATTGATGTTGATGGCTATTACGTTAACTTTATGTTTCTTGTCTCGTTAATTTAATGTTTCGTTAGTTGGTTTTTTCGTTAATATATTGATGTTGATGCATATATGGATTATCTGATTTTATTATTTGCTGTAACGCTACTTCATGTTTTTCTTTCGTTAATCTGATATTTATTTGCATATTCATTATTCACAAATTTGATATTTTGTTAATCTGATATTTTGCATATGTATTGATGTTGATGCATATATTGATTTTCTAATTTTATATCTAATTGGCTATTACGTTAACTTCATGTTTCTCATTTCGTTATTTGATATTTGAATCTGAATGTTTGATTATTCATTAATTTTATATTTCGTTAATCTGATATTTGATTAATGTTGATGTTGATGTTCCTTCGTTAATTTAATTTTACGATATTTCATTTTATTAATCCGGTATGTTTGTTTCTCGCCAACTTGATATTTTGCCGTATCGCCGATTTAATACTTTGTGAATCTGAAAGTTTGATTATTCATGAATTGAATTTAATATTACGATATTTCATTAATTTCACGCTTTGCTATTTCGATAATCTGGTATGTTTGTCTCCCCACAAATTGATATTTCGCCGTATAGTGAATTTGTTATTTTGTGAATCCGAAAATTGTATTCATGATTAATTTGATATTTTGTTAATTCGATACTTATATTGATGCATATATCGATTATCTTATTTGTTGCTATTACGTCAACTTTATATTTCTTGTTTCGTTAGTTTGCTCTTTCGTTAATGTAATATTACAATATTTCATGAACTTCATGTTTTGATATTTCGTTAATCTGGTATGTTTCTCTCTCGCCAACTTGATATTTTCTAAATCAAAAAATTTGGTCATCCATGAATTTGATATTTCGTTAATATTATATTTCGCATATATTGATGTTGATGCATATGTCGATTATCTGATTTGAAAATTTGCTATACCGTTAACTTCATATTTCTTATTACGTTAATCTGATATTTGATTAATGTTAATGTTGATGTTGATGTAGATGTTGATATTCTTTCGTTAATTTAATTTTACGATATTTCATTAGTAGCACGTTATGCTACTTGTTAATCTGGTATGTTTGCTTCCGGCTAACTTGATATTTTACCGTATGGTCGATTTGATATTTTTTGAATCTGAAAGTTTCATTATTCACAAATTTGATATTTCGTTAATATGATATTTTGCATATGTATATTTATTTTCAAATTTTTAAAATTGGCTATTATGTTGACTTCATGTTTCTTATTTCGTTAATTTTTCTTTCGTTGTTTCTTTCGTCGTTGTTTAACTAATAATTTTATATGATTGTGTTTACATTTCATCAATTTGCTATATTATGTATATATTGATACTGTATACTTGATATTTTGCCGTATCGTCGATTTGATATTTTGTGAATCTGAAAATTTGATTATTCATGATTTTGATATTTAATTAATCTCATATTTCTCAAAGTATATTGATGTCGAGGCATCTGATTTAAGAATTTGCTATTACGTCAACTTCATATTTCTTGTTTCGTTAGTTCGCTCTTTCGTTAATTTAATATCATGATATTTCATTAATTTCACGTTTTGATATTTCGTTAATCCGACATTTCGCATATATTGATAATGATGCACATATCCATTATCTGATTTGATAATTTCCTATTACATTAACTTTATGTTTTTTATGATATTCATTAGTTTGATCTTTCGTTAATTTAATATTACGCTATTTCAATAATTCTATTAGTGAATAATTTGATAATTCGTTAATTCGATACTTCGAATGTATAGATGTATATATTGTTTATCTGATTTGAGAATTTGCTATTACGTCAACATTAGGTATATTTCTAGATAATATTATGATCAATCTAAAAGTGTGATTAATCATGAATTTGATATTTAGTTAATCTGATATTTCGCATATATTGATGTTGATTGATTACCTAATGTGATAATTTGCTGTTATGTTAACTTCATGTTTCTAGTTTCTCTTTTGTTCATGTAATGCATCTTACGAAATTTCAATAATTGCAAGTTTTGATATTTCGTTAATTTGGTATCGTCGATTTAATATTTTATGAATATGAAAATTTGATATTTACTTAATCTGATATTTCGCATATATTGACGTTGATGCATAATATTGATTACCTAATTTGATCATTTGCTATTACGTTAACTTTATGTTTCTTATTTCCTTAATTTGATACTTCGTTAGTTTGCTCTTTCGTTAATGTAATATTGCATTGATTTAACGTTTTGCTATTTCGTTAATCTGGTATGTTTGTTTCTCACCAACTTGATATATTGCCGTTTCGTCGATTTCATAATTAATAAATCTGCAAATATTACAATTCATGAATTTAATATTTCCTTAATCCGTTTCTTCGCAAATATTGATATTGATACATATATCGATTACCTAATTTAATAATGTGCTATTACGTTAACTTCCTGTTTCTGGTTTCGCTAATTTGATGGTCCGTTAGTTTGCTCTTACGTTAATGTAATATTACGATATTTCATGAATTTCAAGTTTTGATATTTCGGTAATCTGGTATCGTCGATTTAATATTTTGTGAACCTGATATTCTGATATTCACAAATTTGATATTTAGTTACTCCGATATTTCGCATATAGGTACTGATGTTGATAAATATATCGATTATCTGATTTGAGAATTTGCTCTTACGTTAACTTCACGTTTTTTGTTTCGTTAATTTGATGTTTTGTTAGTTTGTTAGTTTGCTCTTTATATTACGATGAATCTGAAGGTTTTGATAATTCATGAATTTGATATTTTGTTATTCTGATATTTCGCATATATTGACGTTGATGCATAATATTGATTATCTAATTTGATAATTTGCTATTACGTTAACCTGATGTTTCTGGTTTCGCTAATTTGATGGTCCGTTAGTTTGCTCTTACGTTAATGTAATATTACGATATTTCATGAATTTCAAGTTTTGATGTTTCGGTAATCTGATATCGTCGATTTAATATTTTGTGAATCTGAAAATCTGATTATTCACAAATTTGATATTTAGTTAATCCGATATTTCGCATATAGGTACTGATGTTGATCCATATATCGATTATCTGATTTGAGAATTTGCTATTACGTTAACTTGATGTTTCTGGTTTCGTTAGTTCGCTCTTTCGTTGATGTTTTGTTAATTTGTTAGTTCGCTCTTAATATTACAATGAATCTGAAAGTTTGATTATTCATTAATTTGATATTTTGTTATTCTAATATTTCGCATATATTAACGTTTATGCATAATATTCATTATCTGATTTGATAATTTGCTATTACGTTAACTTCATGTTTCTGGTTTCGCTAATTTGATATTCCGTTAGTTTGCTCTCTCGTTAATGTAATACATATTACGATATTTCAGCAATTGAAATTTTTGATATTTTGTTAAATTGGTATCGTCGATTTAATATTTTGTGAATCTGAAAAATTGATTATTCATGAATTTGATATTAATTTAATCCGATATTTCACATATAGGTACTGATGCTGATCCATATATCGATTATCTGATTTGATAATTTGCTATTACGTTAACTTCACGTTTTCTGTTTCGTTAATTTGATGTTTTGTTAGTTTGCTCTTTCGTTAATGTAATATTACGATATTTCATTTCACGTTTTGCGATTTCGTTAATCTGATATGTTTTTTTCTTGCCAAGTTGATATTTTGCCGTTTCATCGATTTGATAATAATTAGTGAATCTAAAAATTTTATTACATAGTCACGAATTTGATATTTCATATTTCCGATCATTTAATCCGATAATTCGCAAATATCAATAATGATGCATATTTCGATTATCTGATTTGATAATTTGTTATTACGTTAACTTAATTTTTCTAGTTGGGTTAATTTGATATTTCTTTTACTTTTTTTTTCGTTAATGTAATATTACGATATTTAATTAATTTCACGTTTTGATATTTCGTTTGTTTGGTATGTTTGTTTCTCGCCAACTTGATATTTTTCCGTATCGTCCATCTGACATTTTGTGAATCTGAAAATTTGATTATCCATGAATTTGATATTTCGCTAATCTCATATTTCGCATATATTGATGTTGATGCATATATATCTATTATCTGATTTCGTAATTTGCTATAATGCTACTTCATGTTTTTTCCTTCGTTAATCTGACATCTGATTAATGTTAATATAAATTTTGCGTTATATTGATGTTAATGCATATATTGATTATCGAATTTTGTAATTTGCTATCATGTTATCTTCATGTTTCTTGTTTCGTTAATTTGCTCTTTCGTTAATGTAATATTACGATATCTCATTAATTTCACCTTTTGATATTTCGTTGCTCTGGGATGTTTGTTTTTCACAATTTGATATTTTGCCGCATCGTCGATTTGAAATTTTGTTAATCTGAAAATTTGATTTTCCTTGAATTTGATATTTAATAATTTCATATTTTGCATATATATATTGATGTTGATGGATATATCGATTATCTGATTTGATAATTTGCTATAACGTTAACTTCAATTTTTTTTCTTTCGTTAATCTAATAATTATTTGGTTAATGTTAATGATGATGTTGATGTTGATGTTCTTTCGTTAATTTAATTTTACGATATTTCATTAGTTTCACGTTATGCTACTTGTTAATCTGGTATCTGGTATATTTCTGGCTCACTTGATATTTTACCGTATGGTCGATTTGATATTTTGTGAATCTGAAAGTTTCATTATTCAGGAATTTGATATTTCATTAATATGATATTTTGCATATTTTTATTTTCTAATTTTTAAAATTGGCTATTACGTGTACTTCATGTTTCCTATTTCGTTAATTTTATATTTTGTTAGTTTTTCTTTCCTAATTTTACCATATTTTATTAATTTCACATTTTGCTATTCTCTAAATCTGGTATATTTGTTTCCCGTCAATTTAATATTCATTATTCATGAATTTAATATTTCGTCAATCTGATATTTCGCATACATTGATGTTGATGGCTATTACGTTAACTTTATGTTTCTTGTCTCGTTAATTTAATGTTTCGTTAGTTGGTTTTTTCGTTAATATATCGATGTTGATGCATATATGGATTATCTGATTTTATTATTTGCTGTAACGCTACTTCATGTTTTTCTTTCGTTAATCTGATATTTATTTGCATATTCATTATTCACAAATTTGATATTTTGTTAATCTGATATTTTGCATATGTCTTGATGTTGATGCTTATATTGATTTTCTAATTTTATATCTAATTGGCTATTACGTTAACTTCATGTTTCTCATTTCGTTAATTTAATATTTGAATCTGAATGTTTGATTATTCATTAATTTTATATTTCGTTAATCTGATATTTCGCATATATTGATGTTGATGCCTAATACTGATTATCTGATTATAACGTTAACTTCATGTTTATTCTTTCGTTAATCTGATATTTGATTAATGTTGATGTTGATGTTCCTTCGTTAATTTAATTTTACGATATTTCATTTTATTAATCCGGTATGTTTGTTTCTCGCCAACTTGATATTTTGCCGTATCGCCGATTTAATACTTTGTGAATCTGAAAGTTTGATTATTCATGAATTGAATTTAATATTACGATATTTCATTAATTTCACGCTTTGCTATTTCGATAATCTGGTATGTTTGTCTCCCGACAACTTGATATTTTGCCGTATAGTGAATTTGTTATTTTGTGAATCCGAAAATTGTATTCATGATTAATTTGATATTTTGTTAATTCGATACTTATATTGATGCATATATCGATTATCTTATTTGTTGCTATTACGTCAACTTTATATTTCTTGTTTCGTTAGTTTGCTCTTTCGTTAATGTAATATTACAATATTTCATGAATTTCATGTTTTGATATTTCGTTAATCTGGTATGTTTCTCTCTCGCCAACTTGATATTTTCTAAATCAGAAAATTTGGTCATCCATGAATTTGATATTTCGTTAATATTATATTTCGCATATATTGATGTTGATGCATATGTCGATTATCTGATTTGAAAATTTGCTATACCGTTAACTTCATATTTCTTATTACGTTAATCTGATATTTGATTAATGTTAATGTTAATGTTGATGTTGATGTAGATGTTGATATTCTTTCGTTAATTGAATTTTACGATATTTCATTAGTAGCACGTTATGCTACTTGTTAATCTGGTATGTTTGCTTCCGGCTAACTTGATATTTTACCGTATGGTCGATTTGATATTTTTTGAATCTGAAAGTTTCATTATTCACAAATTTGATATTTCGTTAATATGATATTTTGCATATGTATATTTATTTTCAAATTTTTAAAATTGGCTATTATGTTGACTTCATGTTTCTTATTTCGTTAATTTTTCTTTCGTTGTTTCTTTCGTCGTTGTTTAACTAATAATTTTATATGATTGCGTTTACATTTCATCAATTTGCTATATTATGTATATATTGATACTGTATACTTGATATTTTGCCGTATCGTCGATTTGATATTTTGTGAATCTGAAAATTTGATTATTCATGATTTTGATATTTCATTAATCTCATATTTCTCAAAGTATATTGATGTCGAGGCATCTGATTTAAGAATTTGCTATTACGTCAACTTCATATTTCTTGTTTCGTTAGTTCGCTCTTTCGTTAATTTAATATCATGATATTTCATTAATTTCACGTTTTGATATTTCGTTAATCCGACATTTCGCATATATTGATAATGATGCACATATCCATTATCTGATTTGATAATTTTCTATTACATTAACTTTATGTTTTTTATGATATTCATTAGTTTGATCTTTCGTTAATTTAATATTACGCTATTTCAATAATTCTATTAGTGAATAATTTGATAATTCGTTAATTCGATGCTTCGAATATATAGATGTATATATCGTTTATCTGATTTGAGAATTTGCTATTACGTCAACATTAGGTATATTTCTAGATAATATTATGATCAATCTAAAAGTGTGATTAATCATGAATTTGATATTTAGTTAATCTGATATTTCGCATATATTGATGTTGAATGATTACCTAATGTGATAATTTGCTTTTATGTTAACTTCATGTTTCTAGTTTCTCTTTTGTTAATGTAATGCATCTTACGAAATTTCAATAATTGCAAGTTTTGATATTTCGTTAATTTGGTATCGTCGATTTAATATTTTATGAATTTGAAAATTTGATATTTACTTAATCTGATATTTCGCATATATTGACGTTGATGCATAATATTGATTACCTAATTTGATCATTTGCTATTACGTTAACTTTATGTTTCTTATTTCCTTAATTTGATACTTCGTTAGTTTGCTCTTTCGTTAATGTAATATTTCATTGATTTAACGTTTTACTATTTTGTTAATGTGGTATGTTTGTTTCTCACCAACTTGATATATTGCCGTTTCGTCGATTTCATAATTAATAAATCTGCAAATATTACAATTCATGAATTTAATATTCCGTTAATCCGTTTCTTCGCAAATATTGATATTGATACATATATCGATTACCTAATTTAATAATGTGCTATTACGTTAACTTCCTGTTTCTGGTTTCGCTAATTTGATGGTCCGTTAGTTTGCTCTTACGTTAATGTAATATTACGATATTTCATGAATATCAAATTTTGATATTTCGGTAATCTGGTATCGTCGATTTAATATTTTGTGAACCTGAAAATCTGATTATTCCCAAATTTGATATTTAGTTAATCCGATATTTCGCATATAGGTATTGATGTTGATAAATATATCGATTATCTGATTTGAGAATTTGCTCTTACGTTAACTTCACGTTTTTTGTTTCATTTATTTGATGTTTTGTTAGTTTGTTAGTTTGCTCTTAATATTACGATGAATCTGAAAGTTTGATCATTCATGAACTTGATATTTCGCATATATTGACGTTGATGCATAACATTGATTATCTAATTTGATAATTTGCCATTCTGTTAACTTCATGTTTGTGGTTTCGCTAATTTGATATTCCGTTAGTTTGCTCTTTCGTTAATGTAATATTACCAAATTTTATTAATTTCTCGTTTTGCTATTCTGTTAAACTACTGTGTTTGTTTCACGCCAACTTGATATTTTGCTGTATCTTCGATTTGATATTTTGCCGTATCGCCGATTTGATATTATGTGAATATGAATATTTGATTATACATGAATTTTATATTTTGATAATCCGATATTTCGCTTATATTAAATAATACATATATCGATATAATATTAACTTTATGTTTTTTTCTTTCGTTAATTTGATATTTCGTAAATTTGTCCTTTAGTTAATGTAATATTACCATATTTTATTAATTTCACGTTTTGCTATTCTGGTAATCTGGTATGGTTGTTTCTCGCCAACTTGATATTTTGCCTTATCGTCGATTTGATATTTTGTGAATCTGAAAATTTGGTTATCCATGAATTTAATATTTCGTTAATCTCATATTTTGCCTATAATGATATTAATGCATATATTGATTATCTGATTTGATAATTTGCTATAACGTTAACTTCATGTCTCTTCTTTCGTTAATGGATTCATTTAATATTACGATATTTCATTGATTCAACATTTTATATTTCGTTAATCTGGTATGTTTGTTTCTCGCAAACTTGATATTTTGCCGTATAGTAAATTTGATATTATGGGAATCCGCAAATGTGATAGTCATAAATTTGATATTTTATGAATCCGATACTCCGCATATATTTATATTGATGCATATATCGACTATCAGATTTGATAATTTGCTATTACGTGAACTTCATGTTTGTTGTTTCGTTAATTTGATATTTGGTTAGTTAGCTCTTTCGTGAATGTAATATTACAATATTTCATTAATTTTACGTTCTGCAATTTCGTTTTTTCCTAACTTGATATTTTGTCGTATCGTCGATTTGACATTTTGTTTAGATGAAGAGTTGATTATTGATGAATTTCGTATTTAGTTAATCTGATATTTCGCATATGTTTACATTGAGTTATATATCGATTATCTGATTTGATAATTTGCTATTCCGTTAACTTCATGTTTCTGGTTTCGCTAATTTGATATTCCGTTAGTTAGTTCTTTCGTTAATGTAATACATATTACGATATTTCATCAATTGAAATTTTTGATATTTTGTTAAATTGGTATCGTATAGTAAAATTGATATTTTGTTAATCCAAATATTTTATTACTGATTAATTTGACATTACGTTAATTCGATACTTGCATATATTTATAATGATGCATATATCGATTATCTGATCTGAGAATTTGCTATTACGTCAACATTATGTTTCTTGTTTTGTTAATTTGATATTTCGTTAATGTAATATTACGATGAACCTGAAAGTGTCATTATTCATGAATTTGATATTTCGCATATATTAATTTAATTTTACGATATTTCACTAGTTTCACGTTGTGCTACTTCGTATCGTCGATTTGATACTTTGTGAATCTGAAAGTTTCTTTATTCACGAATTAAATATGTTGTTAATCTGATATTTCGCATATGTTGATGTTGATGCATATATCGGTTATCTGATTTGATAATTTGCTATAACGCTATTTCACGTCTTTTCTTTCGTTAATCTGATTTTTGGTTAATTTTGATGTTGGTTTTTTCGTTAATTTAATTTTACGATATTTTTTGTTTTGTTAGTTTGTTTAACTAATAATTTTAGATGATGATGATTGTCTTTGAATATTTCATCGATTTGGTACTTTCCTACTTTGTCATTCTTACGTTTTCCTATTTCACCGAGTTAGATTCCTTTATTTGACATTTCATCAATTTTCTATATTATGTATATATTGATATAGTATACTTGATATTTTGCGAATCTGAAAATTTGATAACTCGTTAATCTCATATTTCGCAAATATTGGTGTTGATGCATCTGATTTGAGAATTTGCAATTACGTCACGTCCATATTTCTTGTTTCGTTAATTTGATATTTTTTTAATTCACTCTTTCGTTAATATAATTGATTTCACATTTTGCTATTTCGTTGTGCTTAGTATGCTTTTTTCTCGCCAACTTGATATTTTGCCGTATCGTGGATTTAATATTTTTTGAATAGTTAATCCATTTTTTCGCATATAGGTACTGATGTAAATCTGCAAATTTGATTATCCATGAATTTGATATTTCGCTAACTTCATATTTCGCATATATTGATGATGATGCATATAAATATTTTCTAATTTTGTAATTTGCTATTACGTTAGCTTCATGTTTCTTGTTTCGTTAATTTGATATTTCGTTAATTTGCTCTTTCGTTGATGTAATATTAGGATATCTCATTAATTTCACTTTTTGATATTTCGTTCATCTGGTATGTTTGTTTTTCACAACTTGATATTTTGCCGTATCGTGGATATGATTTGAATTTGATATTTTAATAGTCTCATATTTTGCATATATTGATGTTGATGCATATATCGATTATCTGTTTTGATAATTTGCTATAACGTTAACTTCAATTTTTTTCTTTGGTTAATCTGATATTTGGTTAATAGTAATGATGATGTTGATGTTGATGTTCTTTCGTTAATTTAATTTTACGATATTTCATTAGTTTCACGTTATGCTACTTGTTAATCTGGTATGTTTGTTTGTGGCCAACTTGTTATTTTACCGTATGGTCGATTTGATATTTTGTGAATCTGAAAGTTTCATTATTCACGAATTTGATATTTCGTTAATATGATATTTTGCATATGTCTATTTATTTTCTAATTTTTAAAATTGGCTATTTTGTTGACTTCATGTTTCTTATTTCGTTAATTTTTCTTTCGTTAACGTAATATTACCATATTTCATTAATTTCACGTTTTGCTGTTTCGTTAATCTGATATGTTTGTCTCCCGACAACTTGATATTTTGCCGTATAGTGAATTTGATATTTTGTGAATCCGAAAATTGTATTCATGATTAATTTGATATTTTGTTAATTCGATACTTCGCATATATTTATATTGATGCATATATCGATTATCTTATTTGAGAATTTGCTATTACGTCAACATTATATTTCTTGTTTCGTTAGTTTGCTCTTTCGTTAATGTAATATTACAATATTTCATGAATTTTACGTTTCAATATTTTGTTAATCTGGTATGTTTGTCTCTCGCCAACTTGATATTTTCTAAATCAAAAAATTTGGTCATCCATGAATTTGATATTTCGTTAATATCATATTTCGCATAATATTGATGTTGACGCATATGTCGATTATCTGATTTGATAATTTGCTATACCGTTAACTTCATATTTCTTATTACGTTAATCTTAATGTTGATGTTCATGTAGATGTTGATATTCTTTCGTTAATTTAATTTTACGATATTTCATTAGTTTCACGTTATGCTACTTGTTAATCTGGTATGTTTGCTTCTGTCCAACTTGATATTTTACCGTATGGTCGATTTGATATTTTGTGAATCTGAAAGTTTCATTATTCACGAATTTGATATTTCGTTAATATGATATTTTGCATTTGTAGATTTATTTTCTAATTTTTAAAATTGGCTATTACGTTGACTTCATGTTTCTTATTTAGTTAATTTGATATTACGCTAATTTGCTGTTTCGTTAATGTAATATTACTATATTTTATTAATTTCACATTTTGCTATTTTGTTAGTCTGCTATTTCGCAAAATATATTTAAATAGATGCATATATCGGTTATCTTATTTGTTACTTTGCTATTACAAGAACAGTTGTTGGAAGGGATATAATAGCTTTTTGAGTTTAGTTGAACTGTCTTTTTGGACACGCCTTGACTTTAAAATCATAAGAATTACATCTACCGTTCCAGAGCTTTACAATTTTGAGTACAGATTAAGACATGATGGCTAAATGGGTAATCTCAAACCAAAAGCAAATATTGATATTGGTTTTTGATTACTGAGATTTCAAATAAAATAAAAACATGCAATTTTTAAAATCAGAATGCCAACCTTTGAAAGAGAGCTGGTGCGTCTTAGATTATTTCAGATTTGGATTGCAGCAGTTATAAAATACATATACAAAAATGGCATAAAATCAGAAAAAGAAACCTTTCTTGAGCGTAATATTTGTTTGGGATTTTTTGAACTGCAACTTTTTGAGTGTCCAAAATTTGTAAAAAATTCGTAAAAATTACATCTGTCGTTTCACAGCTTTGCGATTTGGAGCACAGATTAACACATGATGGCTGGATGGGACACTCTAAACCAAATCTAAATATTGAACATTAAATCAGAACAAGAAACCTTTTTTGAGCGTAATATTTTTTTGGGATTTTTTGAACTGCATCTCTTTGAGTGTCCAAATTCGTAAAAAAATCGTAAAAATTACATCTGTCGTTTCACAGCTTTACGATTTGGAATACAGGTTGACACATAATGGTTGAATGAGACACTCTAAACCAAATCTATATACTGAACTTGGTTTTCGAGTCATTAGCTTTCCAATCCAAAACCATGTAATTTTTGAAATCAAAATGCAAACTTTTGAAAGAAAGCTTGTACGTCTGAGATTGGTACAGATTTGGCCTGCAGCAGTTCTAAACTATTCAGAAATGACAAAATCAGAAAAAGAAACCTTTCTTGATCATAATATTTTTTTGTGATTTTTGAACTACATCTTTTTGAGTGTCGAAAATTCGTAAAGATTACATCTGTCGTTTCACAGCTTTACTATTTGGAGCACAGATTAAGACATGATGGCTGGATGAGACACTCTAAACCAAATCTAAATATTGAACTTGGTTTTCGAGTCATGAGCTTTCGAATCCAAAACCAGTAATTTTTGAAATCAAGATGCAAACTTTTGAAAGAAAGTTCGTAGGTCTGAGATTGCCACAGATTTGGACTGCAGCAGTTCTAGAATATACAAAAATGTTATTAAATTAGAAACAGAAACCTTTTTTGAGCATAATATTTTTTTGGAATTTTTTGAACTGCATCTCTTTGAGTGTCCAAAATTCGTAAAAAAATCGTAAAAATTACATCTGTCGTTTCACAGCTTTACGATTTGGAACACAGGTTGACACATAATGGTTGAATGGGACACTTTAAACCAAATCTAAATATTAAACTTGGTTTTCGAGTCAGCAGCTTTCGAATCCAAAACCAGTAATTTTTGAAATCAAGATGCAAACTTTTGAAAGAAAGCTCGTACGTCTGAGATTGCCGCAGATTCGGACTGCAGCAGTTCTAGAATATACAGAAATGGCATAAAATCAGAAAAAGAAACCTTTATTAAGCATAATATTTTTTTGGGATTTTTTGAGCTGCTTCTTTTTTGAGTGTCCAAAATTCTTAAAAATTACATATGTCGTTTCACAGCTTTACAATTTGGAACACAGATTTACACATGATGGCTGAATGGGACACTCTAAACCAAATCTAAATATTGAACTTGGTTTCCGAGTCATGAGCTTTCGAAACCAAAACGAGTAATTTTTGAAATCAAAATGCAAACTTTTGATAGAAAGCTCGTACGTCTGAAATTGCCACAGATTTGGACTGCAGGAGTTCTAGAATATACATAAATGGCATAAAATCAGAAAAAGAAACTTTTGTGGAGCATAATATTTTTTTGGGATTTTTTGAACTGAATCTTTTTGAGTGCCCAAAATTCGTAAAAAAATCGTCAAAATTACATCTGTCGTTTCACAGCTTTGCAATTTAGAGCACAGATTAACACACGATGGGTGAATGGGACACTTTAAACCAAATCTAAATATTGAACTTGGTTTCCGAGTCATGAGCTTTCGAAACCAAAACGAGTAATTTTTGAAATCAAAATGCAAACTTTTGATAGAAAGCTCGTAGGTCTGAGATTGCCATAAATTTGGACTGCAGCAGTTATAGAATATACAAACATATGGTTAAATCAGAAAAAGAAACCTTTTTTGAGCATAATATTTTTTTGGGATTTTTTGAACTGCTTCTTTTTTGAGTGTCCAAAATTCGTAACGAATTCGTAAAAATTACATCTGTCGTTTCACAGCTTTGCGATTTGGAGCACAGATTAACACATGATGGCTGGATAGGACACTCTAAACCAAATCTAAATATTGAACTTGGTTTTCGAGTCAAGAGCTTTCGAATCCAAAACCAGTAATTTTTGAAATCAAAATGCAAACTTTTGAAAGAAAGCTCGTGGGTCTGAGATTGCCATAGATTTGGACTGCAGCAGTTCTAGAATATACAAAAATGGCATTAAATTAAAAAAAAAAACTTTTTTGAGTATAATATTTTTTTGGAATTTTTTGAACTGCATCTCTTTGAGTGTCCAAAATTCGTAAAAAAATCGTAAAAATTACATCTGTCGTTTCACAGCTTTACGATTTGGAACGCAGATTGACACATGATGGCTGAATGGGACACTCTAAACCAAATCTAAATATTGAACTTGGTTTTCGAGTCAAGAGCTTTCGAATCCAAAACCAGTAATTTTTGAAATCAAAATGCAAACTTTTGAAAGAAAGCTCGTAGGTCTGAGATTGCCATAGATTTGGACTGCAGCAGTTCTAGAATATACAAAACTGGCATTAAATTAGAAAAAGAAATCTTTTTCGAGCATAATATTTTTTTGGAATTTCTTGAACTGCATCTCTTTGAGTGTCCAAAATTCGTAAAAAAATCGTAAAAATTACATCTGTCGTTTCACAGCTTTACGATTTGGAACACAGATTGACACATGATGGCTGAATGGGACACTCTAAACCAAATCTAAATATTGACCTTGGTTTTCGAGTCATGAGCTTTCGAATCCAAAACCAGTAATTTTTGAAATCAAACTGCAAACTTTTGAAAGAAAGCTCGTAGGTCTGAGATTGCCACAGATTTGGACTGCAGCAGTTCTAGACTATACAGAAATGGCATTGAATCAGAAAAAGAAACGATTTTTGAGCATAATATTTTTTTAGAATTTTTGCATCTCTTTGAGTGTCCAAAATTCGTAAAAAAATCGTAAAAATTACATCTGTCGGTCGTTTCACAGCTTTGCGATTTGGAACACAGATTGACACATGATGGCTGAATGGGACACTCTAAACCAAATCTAAATATTGAACTTGGTTTTCAAGTCATTAGCTTTCGGATCCAAAACCAGTAATTTTTGAAATCAAAATGCAAACTTTTGAAAGAAAGCTCGTACGTCTGAGATTGCCACAGATTTGGACTGCAGCAGTTCTAGAATATACAAAAATTGCATTAAATTAGAAAAAGAAACCTTTTTTGAGCATAATATTTTTTTGGATTTTTTTGAACTGCATCTCCTTGAGTGTCCAAAATTCGTAAAAAATTACATCTATCGTTTCACAGTTTTACGATTTGGAGCACAGACTAACACATGATGGCTGAATGGGACACTCTAATCTAAATCTAAATATTGAACTTGGTTTTCGAGTCATGAGCTTTCGAATCCAAAACCAGTAATTTTTGAAATCAAAGTACAAACTTTTGAAATAAAGCTCGTACGTCTGAGATTGCTATAAATTTGGACTGCAGCAGTTCTAGAATATACAAAAATGGCATTAAATTAGAAAAAGAAACCCTTTTTGAGCATAATATTTTTTTGGAATTTTTTGAACTGCATCTATTTGAGTGTCCAAAATTCGTAAAAAAATCATAAAAATTACATCTGTCGTTTCACAGCTTTACGGTTTGGAATACAGGTTGACACAATACATGATGGCTGAATGGGACACTCTAAACCAAATCTAAATGTTGAACTTGGTTTTCGAGTCATGAGCTTTCGAATCCAAAACCAGTAATTTTTGAAATCAAAATGCAAACTTTTGAAAGAAAGCTCGTAGGTCTGAGATTGCCACAGATTTGGACTGCAGCAGTTCTAGACTATACAGAAATGGCATTGAATCAGAAAAAGAAACGTTTTTTGAGCATAATATTTTTTTAGAATTTTTTGAACTGCATCTTTTTGAGTGGCCAAAATTCGTAAAAAATCGTAAAAATTACATCTGTCGTTTCACAGCTTTAAGATTTGAAACACAGATTGACACATGATGGCTGAATGGGACACTCTAAACCAAATCTAAATATTGTACTTGGTTTTCGAGTAATGAGCTTTCGAATCCAAAACCAGTAATTTTTGAAATCAAAATGCAAACTTTTGAAAGAAAGCTCGTAGGTCTGAGATTGCTACAGATTTGGACTGCATCAGTTCTAAACTATACAGAAATAGCAAAAAATCGGAAAAAGAAACCTTTCTTGAGCATAATATTTTTTTGGGATTTTTTGAGCTGCATCTTTTTGTGTCTAAAATTTCTAAAAAATTCGTAAAGATTACATCTGTCGTTTCACAGCTTTACAATTTGGAGCACAGATTAAGACATGATTCTAAATATTGAACTTGGTTTTCGAGTCTTGAGCTTTCGAATCCAAAATGTAATTTTTGAAATCAAAATGCCAACTTTTGGACTAAAGAGTGTTACCCTCCTGGACTTCTTATTCTAACACTTCATCATTTTCCGATATTTTTTATTGTTTCGGTTGCACAATACAGTCAGTACACACATTAAACTCCCAACAATCACCACATAATAACATCGTTCCGTCTCAATTCCACTCAATAATTCACGGATTGTTTGCGCTTTCTGTCACCAGTGCATATGTAGGTAGGTGTCGCTTCCCAGTTTCGCTGATTCAGTACTCATTTAATAATAATTTTGATGTCGATCCGTTCCGCTTAGTTACTTCCCACCTCCACCTCTAATTGTAAGTCGGAAAAATGGACATTTCGAACTTGATAAAATCTTTAATTAGATCCCGTTATAATTCCCTGAATTATTTATGTTAATGTTGTTTATTTCACCATAAATATGGATAACAATAATGTTGTAAATTGCTATTTTGGGTCATTCACAAGTGATTACGGGGGAATAAACACGGTCGGAGCGAATTTGAAATTTGTGTAAACTGCTTTGGTGATCAGAATAAATTATTGTTTAAATTGTCCGTGGGTCTTTGCTGACTGCGCGCGACGATGGCGCCAATTTCAATTTGGATATAAATTTGTCTTGCATCCAACTCAGCCGAAACCCCGCGGCAGCCCTGTTTAACTGATATGAAAACATCTTTGCTCTGCGACTAAAACTTGTCGTAAAAGTCATCATTGTCTTTCCTAAAATGCCGAAGAAAGCTAATGCCTTTCCACAATTCTCGGATCATAACACTTAATTTCATATCTCGTTCGCGAATTGCCGTTTTACGGGCGTCGTATTTATTTTACGACGTTTATTTTTATACCCTAAACATGTGGTGTACACGTACATGTAGAATCATCCCGTTTCATTCCTGCGCACCCGATATGTAATTTATAAAAGTCAAACGCTCCAAATAATTCACACGTCGTTTAAAATAAGTTTCTTCTTCCATAAATGAAAACGGTTCAATTATCCCAAATTAGGAGCTAAATAAAGTTGAAAATGAAACACATTCGGCGCATAAAACTTTCAAGCCGTATATTCGAAACGTCAAAATCTGTACAAGTGTTCAATAATAACGCATTTAACTTTTATCTGCACGAACAATATTTTGTTGAATTCAATATTTGGATGAAAAAATGCATACGGATGGAGGTACTTTATTTCCGGAATGCTGCTAAAATATTTGTTTATACAAACAAAATCTAATTACGGCGGAGTACGAACATGTAATGATTGATCGCAATTTCATTACCCTGAAGGCTGTAGTCGTTTCCATTTTTACGAATCAGCCCTATTTTTGAAATAAACACATTATTAATTTACGAATGTGAGAAGGTTGGGGGGTTTTGCGGGGCGATTATGGAATGTTCAGCCATTCTGATGGTGAGGAAGATACTGACTTCTTTTCTTTAATATTTCTATTCCTAATAGCTTTTAAAACTGTATACTTTCTGGATTCTTTCTACTCTCTGGATTGCTTGAAGTCAAACAAAACCGCAACAGACTCAACCGGATATAAAAAGTAACTCCACCGCAAAACAATCTGCGCACAACATTTCATGTATCGGTCTTGCATGTAAGTTCTTCGTGTGTCTTCGTTTCTGTGTAGGTTTAATTTGAATATCCCGCCACTGCTTTGTCACAAACTAAGTTCTCAATTTGTCACAATACTGAATTCAGTACTTAAAATTACGAACTGAAAATTGTATGCGCGCATCGTTTCAGTACAAGACATTAGAACATGTTGTGTTTACTTAAATTGAGCAGATGCACAATTGAAAGCCACAAAATTGACAGCTGGACCTGAGCGCATGTGAATATACTAAAAAATGTATTGAAAATTAACAATTGTGGCACAGAGGAACGCAACTTCACTCGTACTGAAATGGCGCGCGCATACAATTTTCAGTACGAGAATGTTAAATATTGAACTCAGTATTGAAATAAGTACTTAGTGTCAAACGGCTACACAAGTTTTCATTTTCTCAGGTTCGCAATTTTTTTATTCCGCAAATTTTCAATTTCCTAGTCTTTTAGTATCTCAGTTATTCAGTGAATCACAGTTCCTCAGGTTCTTAATTTTTTAGTTTTCAATTTTCCAGTTTAACAAGTTTATTTTATCAGGTTCATAATTTCATGGTTTCTCAATTTTTTTGTTTTGCAGTTTCTTGTCTTCTGGGTTCTCAGTTCTCACTTCCAGAATTACAGTTTCTCAGGTGAACAATTTTTCAGAATCTTAGATTTTTCAGTTTTTCAGTTTCTTAAGTTCTCACTTCTAAAGTTTTCAGTTGCTCAGTTCTAGAATTACAATTTCTCAGGTGCTCAATTTTTCAAAATCTTTCTTAAGTTTTGCAGTATCATAAGTTCTCACTTCCTCAGAATTTTTCTCAAGTTCTCAATTTTCCAGTTGAACAAGTTTATTTATCAGGTTCACAATTTCATAGTCCTCAATTTTCTTCTTGCACAAGGTTCTCAATTTCCTAGTCTCTTAGGTTCTCAGTTGCTTAGATTCAGATTCACAGTTTTTCAGGTCCCCAATTTTTCAGAAACTTGGATTTTTAAGTTCTTCAGTTTGTTTTTAAGTTAAATTTCTCAATTTTCTAATTTAACAATTTCTCGTTTTCTCAGGTTGCCAATTTAATAGTTTTTCAATTTTTTTCTTTTGCAGTTTTTCAATTTAATGGTCTCTTAGGTTCTCAGTTACTCAGTTTCAGGATGACAATTTTTCAGTTTCTCCAATTTTCAGAAACTGGCATATTTAGGTTTTTGTGTTTCTAAGTTCTCACTTGCTCAGAATTTTGCTCAAGTTCTCAATTTTCCAGTTCAAGAAGTTCTAATTTTCAGAGGTTCGCAATTTCTGGTTTTTCAATTTTTTTTTCCGCAAGGTTTGTTAGGTTCTCAGTTTCAGAGATTTTTTTAAGCTTTTTGGTTTCTCAGATTCTCATTTCCTCAGAATTGTTCTCCACTTCTCAATTTTCAAGTTTCATAGTTTCTCAAATTTTTCTTCTGCCAGTTCTCAATTTCTTCGTCTTTTAGGTTCTCAGTTTCTCAGGTGCTCATTTATCAGAATCCTCAGATTCTTAAGTTTTTCAGTTTCTTAAGTTTTCACTTCCTCAGAATTTTTTTGGAATTCTCAGTTTTCCAGTTTAACAAGTTTTGATATTCTGAGGTTTGTAGTTTTCTTAGTTTATCAATTTTTCTCTTCCGCCGGTTCTCAATTTCCATGCCTCTTTAAGTTCTCAGTTGCTCATTTCCAGAATTAGTTACTCAGGTGCTCAATTTTTCAGAATCTGAGCTATTTTAAGTTTCAAGTTGTCAATTTTTCAGTTTTCATCTTCTCAGGCTCGCAATTTCATAGTTTCTCAATTTTTATTCCGCAGTTTCTCAATTTCCTAGTCTCTTATGTTCTCAGTTACTCAGTTTCAGGATGACAATTTTTCAGGTTTTCAATTTTTAGAATTGTGATTTTTTCAGTTCTGCAGTTTTTTAAGTTCTCACTTTCTCGAAATTTCTCTCATTTTCTCAATTTTCCAGTTTAAGAAGTTTTCATTTTCTCAGGTTCGCAATTTCTAGTTCCTCAATTTTCTTCTTCCGCAGGGTTTCAATTTCCAAGCCTATCAGGTTCTCAGTTTCAGAATCTGAGATTTTTTAAGTTTTGAAGTTTCTTAAGTTCTCACTTTTTCAAATTTTTTCCCAAATTCTTAATTTTTGAGTTTACGAAGTTTTCATTTTGTTAGGTCCGTAATTTCACAGTTTCTGAAATTTTGTATAGTTTGTCACGTGCTCAAATTTTCAGAATTTCAGATTTTTAAAAATTTTCCGTTTCTTAATTTCTTACTTCCTCAAAAATTTTCTCAAGTTCTCAATTTTCCAGTTTAACAGGTATTCATTTTCTCAAGTTCGCAATTTCATGGTTTCTCAAATTTCTTATTGCGCTGGTTCTCAATTTTTTGGTCTCTTAGGTTCTCAGTTTCTGGTTATCAGGATGACAATTATTCGGGTTTTCCATTTTTTCTTAAGTTCTCACTTCCTTAGAATTTTTCTCAACCTTAATTTTTCTAAACCTGAGGGTTTTTAAGTTTTTCAGTTTCTTAAGTTCTCACTTTATCGAAATTTTTCTCATTTCATCAATTTTCCAGTTCAAGAAGTTTTCATTTTCTCAGGTTTGAAATTTCAAATTCTCAAATTTTCTCAATTTCTAAGTTTTTTGGGTTCTCAGTTGCTCAGTTTCAGAATCACAGTTTTTCAGGTGCTCAATTTTTCAGAATTTTAGATTTTTAAGATTTTTAGTTTGGTAATTTCTCACTTCCTCAGAATTCTTCTCAAGCTCTCAATATTTCAGTTTAAAAAGTTTTCATTTAGTCTGAAGCGAACTCAGAATTTTAAAAATTTAACATTTGGAAGACTTCATGTCGTATGGAGCTTCAGACCTTAAGAAACCTAACCTGAGAAATGGGTAACCCGAAAATTAAAAAACCTGAGATCATTGGGAACCTGACAATTTGCGGAACTAACAAACTGGAAACCTTTAGAAAGGTAACTTGAGATTTTGTGGAACATAAGAAATTTGGGAACCTGGGAGCCCGGAAACCTGTAAGACCTAACTTCAGAAATGCAGGAACCTGACAACTTCAAGAACAGAAGATTTTGGAAAAGCCGATGTAGCTTGATATAGAGAGTAATCTAAAAATGTCAGAACCTGATAGACTCGATATTTTGAGAAACCTGAAATCTTTGGGAGCCTGAGATTTTTGATGGATCTAAAAGTTAATCTAATAGTTGATCTTGAAACCTGAAAAGCAGTGCCACCTAAAAATTCAAAAATTTAAAATCTAAACTAAGAATCTGAAAGGTCCAGAAATCTAACTTGAGAGTTTGCAGCACCTTGGAACCTGAAACTGGAGGAACCCAAATTTTTCAGTCTTAAGTTCTCACTTCCTCAGGATTTTTGTCAAGCTTTCAATTTTCCAGATTAGCAAATTTCCATTTTCTCAGGTTCGCAAATTTAAAGTTTCTCAAAGTTTTTATTCCGCAGGTTCTCAAGTTCACAGTCTCTTAAGTTCTGAGATCCTCAGTTCCAGAATTACAGTTTCTCAGGTGTTTTTCAGAATCTTACCTTTTTAAAGATTTTTAGTTTCTTAAGTTCTCACTTCCTAAGGTTCTCAATTTCCTAGTCTCTTAGGTTTAGTTTAGTTACTCAGTTTCAGGATGACAATTTTTCAGGTTCTCAATTTTTCAGAATCTGAGTTTTTTTTTTAACTTTTGCAGTTTCTTAAATTCTCACTCCCTCCAATTTTTTCTCAAGTTCTCGATTTTTCAGTTGTTCCTTATTCCGCTGGTTCTCAATTTTCTAGTTTTTAAGGTTCTCAGTTGCTCATTATCAGGATGACAATTTTTCTGGTTTTCAATTTTTCAGAATTTGAGATTTTAAGATTTAACATTTTTTTTTTATTCCGTATGTTCTCAATTTTTCTAGTCTCTTAGGTTCTCAGTTACTCAGTTTCAGAATGACAGTTTTTCAGTTTCTCCATTTTTCAGAAACATATTTTTTAAGTTTTGCTGTTTCTTAAGTTTTTACTTCCTCAGAATTTTTCTCAAGTTCTCAATTTTCTAGTTTAAGAAGTTTTCATATTCTGAGGTTCGCAATTTGTGGTTTTTTAATTTTTTTTTCCGCGGGCTTTGTTAGGTTCTCAATTTCAGAGATTTTTTAAGCTTTTCGGTTTCTGCGATTCTCATTTCCTCAGAATTGTTCTCCACTTCTCAATTTTTCTTATGTTATCAAATTTTCTCTTCCGCCGGTTCTGAATTCTGAATTTGCTCATTTCACAAATTATTTCTCAGGTGCTCAATTTTTCAGAATCTGAGCTACTTTAAGTTTCAAGTTTAACAAGTTTTCATTTCCTCAGGTTCGCAATTTCAGTTTCTCAAATTTTCTCAATTACCTAGTTTTTTTGGGTTCCCAGTTGCTCAGATTTTTAGTTTGGTAATTTCTTACTTCCTCAGAATTCTTCTCAATTTCTCAATATTTCAGTTTAAAAAGTTTTCTGAAGCAAACTTAGAATTTTAAAAAATTTACATTTGGAAGACTTGATATCGTATGGAGCTTCATACCTTAAGAAACCTAACCTGAGAAATGGGTAACCCGAAAATTAAGAAAACCTGAGATCATTGGGAACCTGACAATTTGCGGAACTAACAAACCTGAAACCTTTAGAAAAGTTACTTGAGATTTTGTGGAACATAAGAAATTTGGGAACCTGGGAGCCCGGAAACCTGAATAACCTAACTTCAGAAATGTAGGAACCTGACAACTTCAAGAACTGAAGATTTTGGAAAAGCTGATGTAGCTTGATACAGAGAGTAACCTAAAAACTTCAGAACTTGAGAGACCCGATATTTTGAGACTAATAGTTGCAATTTTCGTCTGACGATTCATGTTGGGAAAAATTAAAGAAAACCTTTCTGCAAATTAAATAATTTTGGTTTTTATTGTCCCTTAAAAATAAGTAATTGTTGAGGGGATGAACTAATAAAGAAAAATTTGTTTTCTTTCTGGAGATTACTTACGAAAGTGAGAACTTGGGAAGATATTGAAAGACCCGACATCCTGTGGAGCTTGAAACCTTCAGTAAACTAAGATTTTGTGAAACCTAAGAAGCTCAAATCTTAAGACTTTTCAAAACCTAAGACATATCTTTGGAACGTTAGTGTAAAGAACCTGAAATCAGAACTTGGAGAAACCTAAGAAAAAAAGAGAACTGGAGCAACCAGAGAATTTCAAAAATCTAAGAACAAGAACTTAATAAAGGGAGCATGGTTGGAAGAGGGGGAAGAAAGAAGGTGTAGAATGTGCTATGGGGAGAAACAGACGATTGAACATTTAAATATGTGGAATTAGTGTAATGAGACGAGAGAAAGAGAAGAGGAAATGGAGGAAATACTGAATGAAGATGGAAGGAAAATAAAATAGATGAAGGAGGTATGGAAGAGGGGAGGGGAGATATTTTCGACTTCTGACTGACTCAGATGGGGGTTTCGCTTCGCTTTCAGAAGCTGAAATTTATAGTTTGAGAATATGAAACACGGAAGTTGAAAATCAGAAAAAAAAATTGGGGACGAATTTCCAAGAACTTACTGACATATTAAAACCAAAACACAGAAAAACGTATTCACGTTAAAATCAGGAATACTTTAACACTGAATTATTGTAAATTACTCGAAACCATCGCCTCCATCACCACCGACCCACCATTGCGCAATCACCAACCCAAGAACTTTGAAAATCGCATCAAGATGAGGCAATAATGAGGTGAGTGCGCGAGTGGTAATTTAGCATTTTTAATAGAAAGTGTTTTAATGGAAACTAAGTCAAGCGAACGTTATTTTCCTCTCCGCCCACACTCCCGTTCGACACGGCCCGTCAGCACAATCCTCGTAATTACAGTCTCGGCTTAGTCATAATATATTATGTTAATTTGTGTTGCTAACAAATGCAGTATCATTATGATAATTTATGACTTGCACATTTTTGCCCGTTGCTCAACGGTCGCTCCCACATCCGATTCCTCGCACCGACCGACCGAAAAGAATGCGATTCCGCGAAAAATTTCAAAGGATCATAATAAGTAATTATAGGGATGTTACGTGCTCGGAGAAAAACGAAGAGAGGAGAGGAGAGCCTCCGACGGTGCGGGATGATGCGGCTGAAACGCTTTTGTGCGGAAGACATAGGAAGGTTGTTGTGATGGGCGAAGAGAAGAAACGGCATTGTATCACTATTAGTGAAGATCTTCAGTTTGAACTTGGAGAACATAGCGAGTGAACAGAAAGAGATATCTCAGTCCTGAAAAATGATTCAAAATCCCCAAACTGTTCTCTTTGCAACCCTGTATACTTTACCTATAGAAATCATTACGGTTTAAGAAACTGAGAAACTTAAAAAATCTCAAATTTTGAAAGATTGAAAGCGCAAAAAAATTAAAACCTGAAAAACTGAGCAGCTGAGAACCCGCGGAAAAAAAAAATTAAAAACTAGAAGTTGTAAAGCTCAGAAAATGAAAACTTCCTAAACTGTAAAATTGAGAACTTGAGAAAAATTCTGAGGAAGTGAGAACTTCAGAAACAGTAAAACTCAGTTTCTGAAAAATGAAGAAACTGAAAAATTGTCATCATGAAACTGAGTAACGGTGAACCTAAGAGACTAGAAAAATTGAGAACCTGTGGAATAAAAAAAAATTGATTCTAAAAAATTGAAAACATGAAAAATTGACATTTTGATAACGAGCAATTAAGAACCTAAGAGACTAGGAAATTGAGAACCAGCGGAATTAGAAATTTGAAAAACTATGAAATTGAGAACCTGAGAAAATGAATACTTGTTAAGCTGGAAAATTGAGAACTTGAGAAAAATTTTGAGGAAGTGAAAAATTAAGAAACGGATTTTTTTTAAAATCTGAGATTCTGAAAAATTGAGCACATGAGAAACTGTAATTCTGGAACTGAGCAACTGAGGACCTAAGCGACTAGGAAATAAATTAAGAACCTGCGGAATAAAAAATTTAAGAAACTATGAAATTGCAGACCCGACAAAATGAAAACTTGTTAAAGTGAAAAATTAAGAACTTGAGAAAAATTCTGAGGAAGTGAGAACTTGAGTAACAGTAAAACTTAAAGAATCTCAGTTTCTGAAAAATGGAGAAATTGAAAAATTGTCATCATAAAACTGAAAAACTGGGAAATAAAAAAAATTGAAAATTCTTTAAAATGTCAGATTATAAAAAAATTGAAAACCTGAAAAATTGATATCCTGATAATGAGCAACTAAGAACCTAAGATACTAGGATATTGAGAACCAGCGGAATAAGAAATTTGAGAAACTATGAAATTGAGAACCTGAGTAAATGAAAACTTGTTAAACTGGAAAATTGAGACCTTCAAAAAAATTCTGAGGAAGTGAGAACTTAAGAATCTGAAAAATTTAAAAACCCTCAGGTTCTGAAAAATTAAGCACCTCAGAAACTGAGAACCTAAGAGACAAAGAAATTGAGAACTGACGGAAGCAAAATTTGAGAAATTGCGAACCTGAGGAAATGAAAACTTATTAAACTGGAAAAATGAGAAGTTGAGAACAATTTGAAGAAAATGAGAATCTGTAAAACTAAAAAGCTTAAATAATCTCAGTTCCTGAAAAATTGAAAACCTAAAAAAATGTCATCCTGATAATGAGCAATTAAGAACCTAAGAGATTAGGTAATTGAAAACCATCGGAATTAGAAAATTGTGAACCTGAGAAAATACTTGTTAAACTGGACAATTGAAAATTTGACAAAAAATTAAGAAACGGGAAATGTTTAAAAATCTAACATTCCGAAAAGTTGAGCACCTAAGAAACTGTAATTCTGGAACTGACCAACTGAGAACCTAAAGAATAGGAAATAAATTGAGAACCTGCTGAATAAAAAATTTGAGAAACTGAAATTGCGAACATGAGAAAATTGAAATTAGTTGGATTAATTGGAAAATTGAGAACTTTGGGAAAAATTTCTAGAAAGTGAGAATTTAAGAAACGAAAAATTTTAATGATATAATATTCTGAAAAATTAAGCCCCTGAGGAACTGAGAAACTAAGAGACAAAGAATTTGAGAACCGGTGAAAGAAGATTTTTAGAAACTATGAAACTGCCCCGAGGGAATGAAAACTTGTTAAACTGAAAAATTGAGAAGTTGAGATCAATTCTGAGGAAATGAGAACCTCAGAAACTGAAAAGCTTAAAAAATCTCAGATTCTGAAACTGAGAGAGTGAGAACCTAAGAGGCTAGAAACTGAAACCCTGCGGAAGAAAGAATTTGAGAAACCAGTCTGAGTCTGAGAAAATGAGAACTTTTAAATTGGAAAATTGAGAACTTGAGAAAAATTCTGAGGAAGTGAGAACTTGAGAAACAGTAAAACTTAAAGAACCTCAGTTTCTGGAAAATGGAGAAATTGAAAAATTGTCATCATGAAACTGAGAAACTGTGAAATAAAAAAAAATGAAATATCTTTAAAATGTCAGATTCTAAAAAATTGAAAACCTGAAAGATTAACATCCTGATAATGGGCAACTAGGAACCTTAAGGACCAGCGGAATAAGAAATTTGAGAAACTTTGAAATTGAGAACGTGAGTAAATGAAAACTTATTAAACTGGAAAAATGAGAAGGTGAGAAGAATTTGGAGAAAATGAGAATCTGTGAAACTAAAAATCTTAAAAAATCTCAGTTCCTGAAGAATTGAAACCCTAAAAAAATTTCATCCTGATGAGCAATTAAGAACCTAAGAGATTAGCGAATTCACATAGATATAACACTTGTTAAAATGGAAACTTGAAAATTTGAGAAAAAATTAAGAAACGGAAAATGTTTAAAAATTTAACATTCCGAAAAGTTGAGCACCTAAGAAACTGTAATTCTGGAACTGAGCAACTGAGAACCTAAAAGATTAGGAAATAAATTGAGAACCTGCGGAATAAAAAATTTGAGAAACTGAAATTGCGAACATGACAAAATTGAAATTTGTTAAATTGGAAAATAGAGAACTTGGGAAAAATTTCTAGAAAGTGAGAATTTAAGAAACGGAAAAATTTTAATGATATAATATCCTGAAAAATTAAGCCCCTGAGAAACTGAGAACCTAAGAGACAAAGAATTTGAGAACCGATGAAAGAAGATTTTTAGAAACTATGAAACTGCGAACCCGAGGGAATGAAAACTTGTTAAACTGAAAAACTGAGAAGTTGATATAAATTCTGAGGAAATGAGAACCTCAGAAACTGAAAAGCTTAAAAAATCTCAGATTCTGAAACTGAGAAAATGAGACCCTAAGAGGCTAGAAACTGAAACCCTTCGGAAGAAAGAATTTGAGCAACCAGTCTGAGTCTGAGAAAATGAGAACTTTTAAATTGGAAAATTGAGAACTTGAGAAAAATTCTGAGGAAGTGAGAACTTGAGAAACAGTAAAACTTAAAGAATCTCAGTTTCTGAAAAATGGAGAAATTGATAAATTGTCATCATGAAACTGAAAAACTGCGAAACAAAAAAAAAATTGAAAATCTGAAAAATTGACATCCTGATAATGAGCAACTAAGAACCTAAAAGACTAGGATATTGAGAACCCCCCGCGGAATAAGAAATTTGAGAAACTATGAAATTGAGAACCTGAGTAAATGGAAACTTGTTAAACCGGAAAATTGAGACCTTCATAAAAATTCTGAGGAAGTGAGAACTTAAGAATCTGAAAAACTTAAAAACCCTCAGGTTTTGAAAAAATAAACACCTCAGAAACTGAGAACCTAAGAGACAAAGAAATTGAGAACTGACGGAAGCAAAATTTGAGAAATTGCGAACTTGAGGAAATGAAAACTTATTAAGCTGGAAAATTGAGAGGTTGAGAACAATTTGGAGAAAATGAGAATCTGTGAAACTAAAAAGCTTAAAAAATCTCAGTTCCTGAAAAACTGAAAACCTAAAAAATGTCATCCTGATAATGAGCAATTATAAGAACCTAAGAGATTAGGGAATTGAAAACCAGCGGAATTAGAAAATTGAGAATCTATGAAATTGTGAACCTGAGAAAATACTTGTTAAACTGGACATTTGAAAATTTGAGAAAAAATTAAGAAACGGGAAATGTTTAAAAATCTAACATTCCGAAAAGTTGAGCACCTAAGAAACTGTAATTCTGGAACTGACCAACTGAGAACCTAAAGACTAGGAAATAAATTGAGAACCTGCGGAATAAAAAATTTGAGAAACTGAAATTGCTAACATGAGAAAATTTAAATTTGTTAAACTGGAAAATTGAGAACTTTGGGAAAAATTTCTAGGAAGTGAGAATTTAAGAAACGGAAAATTTTAATGATATAATATTCTGAAAAATTAAGCCCCTGAGAAACTGAGAACCTAAGAGACAAAAAATTTGAGAACCGGTGAAAGAAGATTTTTAGAAACTATGAAACTGCGAACCCGAGGGAATGAAAACTTGTTAAACTGAAAAATTGGGAAGTTGAGATAAATTCTGAGGAAATGAGAACCTCAGAAACTGAAAAGCTTAAAAAATCTCAGATTCCGAAACTGAGAAAGTGAGACCCTAAGAGGCTAGAAACTGAAACCCTTCGGAAGGAAGAATTTGAGAAACCAGTCTGAGTCTGAGAAAATGAGAACTTTTAAATTGGAAAATTGAGAACTTGAGAAAAATTCTGAGGAAGTGAGAACTTTAGAAACAGTAAAACTTAAAGAATCTCAGTTACTGAAAAATGAAACTGAGAAACTACGAAAAAAAAAAAAATTGAAAAATCTTAAAAATGTCAGATTCTAAAAAATTGAAAACCTGAAAAATTGACATCCTGATAATGAGCAACTAAGAACCTAAAAGACTAGGATATTGAGAACCAGCGGAATAAGAAATTTGAGAAACTATGAAATTGAGAACCTGAGTAAATAAACACTTATTAAACTGGAAAATTGAGACCTTCAAAAAAATTCTGAGAACTAAAGAGACAAAGAAATTGAGAACTGACGAAAGCAAAATTTGAGAAATTACGAACCTGTGGAAATGAAAACTTATTAAACTGGAAAATTGAAAAGTTGAGAACAATTTGGAGAAAATGAGAATCAGTGAAACTAAAAAGCTTAAAAAATCTCAGTTCCTGAAAAATTGAAAACCTAAAAAATTTCATCCTGATAATAAGCAATTAAGAACCTAAGAGATTAGGGTATTGAAAACCAGCGGAATTAGAAAATTGAGAATCTATGAAATTGAGAACCTGAGAAAATACTTGTTAAACTGGACAATTGAAAATTTGAGAAAAAAATTAAGAAACGGGAAATGTTTAAAAATCTAACATTCCGAAAAGTTAAGCACCTAAGAAACTGTAATTCTGGAACTGAGCAACTGAGAACCTAAAGACTAGGAAATAAATTGAGAACCTGCGGAATAAAAAAAAATGAGAAACTGAAATTGCGAACACGAGAAAATTGAAATTTGTTAAATTGGAAAATTAAGAACTTGGGAAAAATTTCTAGAAAGTGAGAATTTAAGAAACGGAAAATTTTTAATGATATAATATTCTGAAAAATTAAGCCCCTGAGGAACTGAGAAACTAAGAGACAAAAAATTTGAGAACCGGTGAAAGAAGATTTTTAGAAACTATGAAACTGCGAACCCGAGGGAATGAAAACTTGTTAAACTGAAAAATTGGGAAGTTGAGATAAATTCTGAGGAAATGAGAACCTCAGAAACTGAAAAGCTTAAAAAATCTCAGATTCCGAAACTGAGAAAGTGAGACCCTAAGCGGCTAGAAACTGAAACCCTTCGGAAGAAAGAATTTGAGAAACCAGTCTGAATCTGAGAAAATGAGAACTTTTAAATTGGAAAATTGAGAACTTGAGAAAAATTCTGAGGAAGTGAGAACTTTAGAAACAGTAAAACTTAAAGAATCTCAGTTACTGAAAAATGAAACTGAGAAACTACGAAATAAAAAAAAATTGAAAAATCTTAAAAATGTCAGATTCTAAAAAATTGAAAACCTGAAAAATTGACATCCTGATAATGAGCAACTAAGAACCTAAAAGACTAGGATATTGAGAACCAGCGGAATAAGAAATTTGAGAAACTATGAAATTGAGAACCTGAGTAAATAAACACTTATTAAACTGGAAAATTGAGACCTTCAAAAAAATTCTGAGAACTAAAGAGACAAAGAAATTGAGAACTGACGGAAGCAACATTTGAGAAATTACGAACCTGAGGAAATGAAAACTTATTAAACTGGAAAATTGAGAAGTTGAGAACAATTTGGAGAAAATGAGAATCTGTGAAACTAAAAAGCTTAAAAAATCTCAGTTCCTGAAAAATTGAAAACCTAAAAAAATGTCATCCTGATAATAAGCAATTAAGAACCTAAGAGATTAGGGTATTAAAAACCAGCGGAATTAGAAAATTGAGAATCTATGAAATTGAGAACCTGAGAAAATACTTGTTAAACTGGACAATTGAAAATTTGAGAAAAAATTAAGAAACGGGAAATGTTTAAAAATCTAACATTCCCAAAAGTTGAGCACCTTTGAAACTGTAATTCTGGAACTAAGCAACTGAGAACCTAAAGACTAGGAAATAAATTGAGAATCTGCGGAATAAAAAATTTGAGAAACTGAAATTGCTATAATATTACTATAATAAACTATAATATTCTGAAAAATTAAGCCCCTGAGGAACTGAGAAACTAAGAGACAAAAAATTTGAGAACCGGTGAAAGAAGATTTTTAGAAACTATGAAACTGCGAACCCGAGGGAATGAAAACTTGTTAAACTGAAAAATTGGGAAGTTGAGATAAATTCTGAGGAAATGAGAACCTCAGAAACTGAAAAGCTTAAAAAATCTCAGATTCTGAAACTGATAAACTAAGAACCTAAGCGGCTAGAAAATTGAAACCCTGCGGAAGAAAGAATTTGAGAAACCAGTGAGAAAATGAGAACTTTAAAATTGGAAAATTGAGAACTTGAACAAAATTCTGTGAGCACTAGTGCGCTAGGATAAGAGGAATTTCAGGTTCTTTCAAATCTAGAACATAACGATTAAGCAGAGAAGGCTGTCTCTGTTTTAAAAAATGATTCAAATTTTCCGAACTGTCCTCCTTGCAACTCTGTATAGTTTACATTTAGAAATCATTACAGTTTTGAGATACAAAATTATAGCAAGGGGTGACGCTAGGATAAGAGGAATTTCAGGTGCTTTTAAATTTAAAGGAACATAACGAGTGAACAGAAAGGGCTGGATCTGTTTGGAAAAATGCTTCAAAATCCCCAAGCTGTCCTTTTTGCAACCTAGTATAGTTTACATTAGAAATCATTATGGGTTTTGAGACACAAAATTAAAGAAACGAGTGACGCTAGAATATAAGGTTTTTCAGGTGCTTTCAAATTTAAGAGAACATAACCAGTGTACAGAAATGGCGATTTGTGTTCTGAAAAATGATTCAAAATCCCCAAACTGTCCTATTTGCAACCTTGTAAAGTTTACATTTAGAAATCATAACGGTTTTGAGATACAAAATTATAGAAAACAGTGACGCTAAATTTAGGGGAACATAACGAGTACGAGTAAACAAAAAGGGCTATCTCAGTTCTGAAAAATGCCTCAAAATCTCCAAACTGTCCCCTTTGCAACCCGTATAGTTTACATTTAAAAGTCATTGCGATTTTGAGATACGAAATTACAGAAAGAAGTGACGCTAGTATAAGAGGGATTTGAGGTGCTTTCAAATTTAAGGCAACATAACGAGTGAACAGAAAGGGCTATCTCTGTTCTAAAAAATGCTTTAAAATTCCCGAACTGTCCTCTTTCCAACTCTGTGTAGTCTATATTTAGAAATAATTACAGTTTTGAGATACAAAATTATAGCAAGGGGTGACGCTAGTATAAAAGGAATTTCAGGTGCTTTTAAATTTAAAGGAACATAACGAGTGAACAGAAAAGGCTATCTCTGTTTTGAAAAATGCTTCAAAATTGACAAGCTGTCCTATTTGCAACTTGGTATAGTTTACATTAGAAATCATTATGGGTTTTGAGATACAAAATTCAAGAAACGAGTGACGCTAGGATAAGAGGTTTTTCAGGTTCTTTCAAATTTAAGAGAACATAACCAGTGAACAGAAATGGCTATCTGTGTTCTGAAAAATGATTCAAAATCTCCAAACTGTCCATTATTATAAGAGGGATTTCAGGTGATGTTTTCAAATTTAAAAAACGTTGACTTGGGGCTCTTAGGCCTATTTGACCACTTCCTAATGTTAAATATATCCATACAAGACCAAATAGTGGACGGGTATCAAAAATATAACAAATCTGTGAAAAATTCCCACGTTATCCTTCCTTCACTCCCCCGTAAACTTTCTTTCCAGTGGCGGCACTTTAAACTTCGATCCCGTAATGTAATGGAGGCAATGTTGTCAGTTTTGCATAAATTATGAACGAGCCAGGGGCGCGAAATTAATGTTGTGTAACCTCATAATGCATTGGCGCGAAGCGTTGAACCGGAAATGTTGTGTCTTCTGCGAGGATTTTTGCGGCAAAGCGGAGCAAAAGCTGCAATTATCGAGTTGTAAATGGATTTGCTAGGATAGCGCGGCCGGGAGAATTGAGGGAAGTTGGAGGCTTTAAATCGGAGTTTTGTTGACTTTTATTGTTACGTACTTTTTGCGTCTTATTGATTTAAATTTATTTGCTGTTTGATAGATTTTTCCTGTTTCTTTCTTTCTCACAATCTTTGGTGTAGTCCAGGCATTTAAATTTTTTTACTTCTTCTATTTCCTTTTCTTCATTCTTCCATTCCTCTTTCTTTCTTCTTCCTTCGTGTGGGTCGGTAATGTAGGAAATGGCATGTCAAACTTACGGAATATTAAATAAAATGAGTAAAAACATTTTTAAGTTAAACGGCTAGTCGAATTTCTATTATTTATAGGCCACTGCTCATATCACCGTAGGTATGCTTGAGATGAATATTCAAAATAGACAACTTATGCAAAATGTGTGTAAAAGCAAATCCGTCAAACGTGCGACATCGCAGAACGATTATTTACATATTTACTCAGGTTACGCTACGCCCCACGATTTTATTTTAGTCTGATCAATGCTCTAGATTGATGAGGATAGTGGTGTGATGACTGGCACCTGGTGCCTACCAAATTATTTTTAACTGCTAGTACATGATCTGCATTATTTTTATGTTTCTTTACAATAAAACTGGTTAAATAAAAAGCGTTTTTTACTTATTTTATTTTCCAGTTTTTAGGTTTTTCTAAAGTGTACTTTGTTCTACTTGCCAAGCCCTTTTATTTGATACCCATATTGAAGGGATTGAAAACTAAAAAATATGCAATCCGCCATTTTGTAACGGTAACGGCTCAGTTGTCAAGTTTGGCGGAAAAGAAATACAATAAACACAAGGTCGGTATTACGGCCTTTATTTACAATATATACAGGGACACAATATGTACACGATGACGAGGAGCAGAAACAGGAATAGGAAATGTCTTTAACTTTATTAACCCGATGTCTCTCTCCGTTTAACCCTTTATTATATTCGCTGCCTTTATTAAATACTCTGCCTCTCTCTCCAGGAGGAAACTGCGACAGCCGGCGGCAGACGTGGGGTCTGGGAGTCTATCACCGACTGTTGAGCCGCCTCTACCTTCGTTTCTGTCTCTTCTTTCTTTCGGGTCGGCCGCTTCTTCATCTTCTTCTTCTTCGGCTTCTTTCCCGGTTGGTTGATGGACTCATTGTAATGCGTGGCCCTGAGCGGCAAGTGGAAAACTCCACGCGACGGCCGAGAGCGGCATCAGGACCGCGCTAATTTTCTGAGCGGCGGAGAACAAGAACGGTGTCGATACGATGCCGGGAAATATTTTATTTCAGTGTTTTATGACAACGGTGTCAGAAAATTTGTTAACTTCGTTACATATTAAAATATCAAAATGTCCAATAACCGAATAAATTAGAATTACTTATGCAAAACTGGGCAAAATAACGGTGGTCTTTGAATTGAGTGAGACTTTTACTAAGCGTTCACTAATTAAGGGGATTCTTGCATTTTAAAATCGAAAATATAAATAATCCGAAAAATGTCACTTTAGATATCAGTATGAAATAAACATAATTATTATATGCAAATTCAAGGACAGTTACACATTACAGGAGAACCATTTTGTGATTTCAATTCCAATTTACCAATCGTGTGCTTTTAAAAATTCGAGAGGCCTGTCGAATCGACAGGGTAATATATAATTTAGATTTTTTTAAATTTAAATTATTTCATTCTTTGGGGATTTAGCGCTGAAGTTTACATTATTTTGAAGAAGATAGAACTTCATAAAACTTGTGTCCGACGTCTTAAGTAAGAAAATAATCGGGAAGTTGTGAGATGTTCACTTTTAGGCAGAAATTCACGTGTACATTGATGTTAGTAAAACAGATTCTTGAAGAAAAAATAGTATGTTCTACTCGGAGAAAAGTGACTTGAAGTAATTTGAAAGCGCTTGAAATGTTTTGAAGCGACTTGAAGAAACTTGAATCGGCTTCGAAAAGACTTGAAATGTATTGAAGTGAATTGAAGAAACTTAAAGAGGATTGAATCGGCTTTGAAGAGACTTGGAATGTCTTGAAACGGCTCAATGACCTGAAGCCACTTAAATGTTTTGAAAGCAATTAAAACGATTTGAGACGACTTGAAATGGCTTGAAAATAGTTTGAATGGTCCTAAAGAGTCTTGAAGTGAGATATAGCGACTAGAAGGAACTTGAAACGAGTTGGAATGTTTTGAAGAGTCTTGAAGCGACCTGGGAAGATTTAAAATATCTTGAAGGGATTGGAAGCATTGGAAGCAACTTGAAAAGACTTGAAGAGTCTTGAAGTAATTTTTGAATATCGCGAAGGGACTGGAAGCGACTTGAAAAAAACTTAAAGTGTCCTGAAAGAACTTGAATAAACTTGAAACGACTTGAACTGTTTCGAAAGGACTTGAGGCAACGTGAAATGTTTTGAATGGAATTGAACCGACTTAAAATGACTTGAAATGTTTGGAAAATACTGAAGACTCTTGGAGAGATCTGGAAAGACTTCAAATAATATCTTGAAGGAACTCTAAGCTACTTGAAAGGATTTGAATTACCTTGAAGCCACTTGAAATGTCTTGAAACGACGTGAAGAAACTTCAATCGGCTTCCAGAAGACCTGAAATGTATTGGAGTGAATTGAAGAAACTCAAAGAGAGTTAAAGAAACTTGAATCGGCTTTGAAAAGATTTGGATCGTGTTGAAACGACTCAAATACTTGAACCGATTTGAAATGTTTTGAAAGCAATTGAAGCGATTTGAAAAGACTTGAAAATATTTTGAAGGGACTAAAAGCGACTTGAATGAACTTGCAACGAATTGAAATATCTTCAAGAGTCTTGAAGCGACCTGGGAAGATTTGAACAATCTTGAAGTGATTGGAAGGGACTTGAAAAGACTTGAAATGTTTTGAAGAGACTTGAAGTGTCTTGAAGCAATGTCCAATATCGTGAAGGGACTGGAAGCGACTTGAAAAAAAAAACTTTAAATGTCCTGAAAGAACTTGACTAAACTTGAAACGACTTGAAATGTTTCTAAGGGACTTGAGGCAACTTGAAATGTTTTGAATGGGATTGAAGCGACTTAAAATGACTTGAAATGTTTAGAAAATACTAAACACTCTTGGGGCGATCTGGAAAGACTTCAAATAATACCTTGAAGGAACTGGAAGCCAGTTGAAAAGACTTAAAATACCTTGAAGCGACTTGAAAAGATTTGAAATGTCTTGAAACGAATTGAAAGACTTGAAGCAATTTGAAAGAACTTGAAATGTCTTGAAGCGACTTGAAGAAACTTCAATCGGCTTCCAAAAGACTTGAAATGTATTGGAGTGAATTGAAGAAACTCAAAGAGAGTTGAAGAAACTTGAATCGGCTTTGAAAAAACTTGGATCGTGTTGAAACGACTCAAATACTTGAACGGATTTTAAATGTTTTCAAAGCAATTGAAGCGATTTGAAATGACTTGCAAATATTTTGAAGGGACTAAAAGCGACTTGCAGGAACTAGCAACGACTTGAAATGTCTTGAAGAGTCTTGGAGCGACCTGAGAAGATTTGGAATATCTTGAAGGAATTGGAAGCATTGGAAGCGACTTGAAATGTCTTCAAGCGACCTTCAAATATCTTGTAGGGACTGGAAGCAACTTGAAAAAACTTAAAGTATCCTGAAGTAACTTGAAGAAACTTGAAACGACTTGAAGGAACTTGGAGCATTTTGAAAGTACTTGAAAGACTTGAACAGACTTAAAATGACTTGAAATGTTTGAAAAACACTAAATACATTTGGAGCGATCTGGGAGGACTTCAAATAATATCTTGAAGGCCCCAGAAGCCACTTGAAAAGACTTGAAATGTACTGGAGTGAATTGAAGAAACTCAAAAAGAATTGAAGAAACTCAAAGAGAATTGAAGAAACTCAAAGAGAATTGAAGAAACTTGAATCGGCTTTGAAAAGACTTGGATCGTGTTGAAACGACTCAAATACTTGAACCGATTTGAAATGTTTTCAAAGCAATTGAAGCGATTTGAAATGACTTGAAAATATTTTGAAGGGACTAAAAGCGACTTGAAGGAACTTGCAAAGACTTGAAATGTATTGAAGAGTCTTGAAGCGAGGTGGGAAGATTTGAAAAATCTTGAAGTGATTGGAAGCGACTTGAAAAGACTTGAAATGTTTTGAAGAGACTTGAAGAGTCTTGAAGCAACCTTCAAATATCGTGAAGGGACTGGAAGCTACTTGAAAAAAACTTAAAATGTCCTTAAAGAAATTGACTAAACTTGAAACGACTTGAAATGTTTCGAAGAGACTTGAAGCAACTTGAAATGTTTTGAATGGAATTGAAGCAACTTAAAATGACTTGAAATGTTTTGAAAATACTAAAGGCTCTTGGAGCGATCTGGAAAGACTTCAAATAATATCTTGAAGGAACTGGAAGCCACTTGAAAATACTTGAAATACTTTGAAGCGACTTGAAAGAATTTGAAATGTCTTGAAATGAATTGAAAGACTTGAAACAATTTGAAAGCACTTAAAATGTCTTCAAGCGACTTGAAGAAACTTCCATCGGTTTCGAAAAGACTTGAAATGTACTGAAGTGAATTGAAGAAACTCAAAGAGAGTTGAAGAAACTTGAATCGGCTTTGAAAAGACTTGGATCTTGTTGAAATGACTCAAATACTTTAACCGATTTGAAATGTTTCGAAAGCAATTGAAGCAATTTGAAAAGACTTGAAATGACTTGCAAATATTTTGAAGGGACTAAAAGCGACTTGAAGGAACTAGCAACGACTTGAAATGTCTTGAAGAGTCTTGGAGCGACCTGAGAAGATTTGGAATATCTTGAGGGAATTGGAAGCATTGGAAGCGACTTGAAATGTCTTCAAGCGACCTTCAAATATTTTGTAGGAACTGGAAGCAACTTGAAAAAACTTAAAATATCCTGAAGTAACTTGAAGAAACTTGAAATGACTTGAAGGAACTTGGAGCATTTTGAATGTACTTGAAAGACTTGAACAGACTTAAAATGACTTGAAATGTTTGAAAAACACTAAAGACATTTGGAGCGATCTGGGAGGACTTCAAATAATATCTTGGTGGCCCCAGAAGCCACTTGAAAAGAGTTGAAATATACTGGAGTGAATTGAAGAAACTCAAAGAGAATTGAAGAAACTTGAATCGGCTTTGAAAAGACTAGGATCGTGTTGAAACGACTCAACTACTTGAACCGATTTGAAATGTTTCGAAAGCAATTGAAGCGAATTGAAAAGACTTGAAATGACTTGAAAATATTCTGAAGGGACTAAAAGCGACTTGTAGGAACTTGCAACGACTTGAAATGTCTTGAAGAGTCTTGAAGCAACCTGGGAAAATTTGGAATATCTGAAATTGATTGGAAGTATTGGCAGCGACTAGAAAAAACTTGAAGAGTCTTGAAGCAATTTTCGAATATCGTGAAGTGACTGGAAGCGACTTGAAAAAACTTAAGATGTCCCGAAAGAACTTGACTAAACTTGAAACGACTTGAAATGTTTCGAAAGGACTTGAGGCAACTTGAAATGTTTTGAATGGAATTGAACCGACTTAAAATGACTTGAAATGTTTGGGACTTTTGGAGCGATCTGGAAAGACTTCAAATAATATCTTGAAGGAACTGGAAGCCACTTGAAAAGACTTGAAATACCTTGAAGCGACTTGAAAGGATTTGAAATGTCTTGAAACGAATAGAAAGACTTGAAACAATTTGAAAGCACTTAAATGTCTTGAAGCGACTTGAAGAAACTTCAATTGGCCGCCAAAAGGCTTGAAATGTATTGGAGTGAATTGAAGAAACTTAGAGAGAATTGAAGAAACATGAATCGGCTTTGAAAAGACTTGGATCGTCTTGCAACGACTCAAAGACTTGAACCGACTTGAAATGTTTTAAAAGCATTTGAAGCGATTTGAAAAGACTTGAAATGACTTGAAGGGATTGGAAGCATTGGAAGCGACTTGAAAAGACTTGAAATGTCTTGAAAAGACTTGAGGAGTATTGAAGCAACCTTCAAATATCGTGAAGGGACTGGAAACGACTTGAAGAAAACTTAAAATGTCCTGAAAGAACTTGAGGAAAGTTGAAACGACTTGAAACGTTTCGAAGGGACTTGAGGCAACTTGAAATGTTTTGAATGGAATTGAACCGACTTAAAATGACTTGAAATGTTTGGAAAATACTAAAGACTCTTGGAGCGATCTGGAAAGACTTCAAATAATATCTTGAAGGAACTGGAAGCTACTTGAAAAGACTTGAAATACCTTGAAGAGACTTGAAAGGATTTGAAATGTCTTGAAACGAATTGAAAGACTTGCAACAATTTGAAGGCACTTGAAATGTCTTGAAGCGACTTGAAGAAACTTCAATCGGCTTCCAAAGACTTTAAATGTATTGGATTGAATTTAAGAAACTTAGAGAGAATTCAAGAAACTTGAATCGGCTTTGAAAAGACTTGGATCGTCTTGCAACGCCTCAAATACTTGAACCGATTTTAAATGTTTCGAAAGCAATTGAAGCGATTTGAAAAACTTGAAATGACTTGAAGGGATTGGAAGCATTGAAAGGGACTTGAAATGTCTTGAAGAGACTTGAAGAGTCTTGAAGCAACCTTCAAATCTCGTGAAGGGACTGGAAGCGCCTTGAAAAAAACTTAAAATGTCCTGAAAGAACTTGACTAAACTTGAAACGACTTGAAATGTTTCGGAAGGACTTGAGGCAACTTGAAATATTTTGAATGGAATTGAACCGACTTAAAATGATTTGAAATGTTTGGAAAATACTAAAGACTCTTAGAGCGTACTGGAAAGACTTCAAATAATATCTTGAAGGAACTCTAAGCTACTTGAAAAGACTTCAATTACCTTGAAGCGACTTGAAATGATTTGAAATGTCTTGAAACGACTTGATAGACTTGAAATAATTTGAAAGCACTTGAAATGTCTTGAAGCGGCTTGAAGAAACTTCAATCGGCTTCCAAAAGACTTTAAATGTATTGGAGTGAATTGAAGAAACTTAGAGAGAATTGAAGAAACTTGAATCGGCTTTGAAAAGACTTGGATCGTGTTGAAACGACTCAAATACTTGAACCGATTTGAAATGTTTCGAAAGCAATTGAAGCGATTTGAAAAACTTGAAATGACTTGAAGGGATTGGAAGCATTGGAAGGGACTTGAAATGTCTTGAAGAGACTTGAAGAGTCTTGAAGCAATCTCCAAATCTCGTGAAGGGACTGGAAGCGACTTGAAAAAAACTTAAAATGTCCTGAAAGAAGTCGACTAAGCTTGAAACGACTTGAAATGTTTCGAAAGGACTTGAGGCAACTTGAAATGTTTTGAATGGAATTGAACCGACTTAAAATGATTTGAAATGTTTATAAAATACTAAAGACTCTTGGAGCGATCTGGAAAGACTTCAAATAATATCTTGAAGGAACTCTAAGCTACTTGAAAAGATTTGAATTACCTTGAAGCCACTTGAAATGTCTTGAAACGACGTGAAGAAACTTCAATCGGCTTCCAAAAGACCTGAAATGTATTGGAGTGAATTGAAGAAACTCAAAGAGAGTTGAAGAAACTTGAATCGGCTTTGAAAAGATTTGGATCGTGTTGAAACGACTCAAATACTTGAACCGATTTGAAATGTTTTGAAAGCAATTGAAGCGATTTGAAAAGACTTGAAAATATTTTGAAGGGACTAAAAGCGACTTGAATGAACTTGCAACGAATTGAAATATCTTGAAGAGTCTTGAAGCGACCTGGGAAGATTTGAACAATCTTGAAGTGATTGGAAGGGACTTGAAAAGACTTGAAATGTTTTGAAGAGACTTGAAGTGTTTTGAAGCAATGTCCAATATCGTGAAGGGACTGGAAGCGACTTGAAAAAAAAACTTTAAATGTCCTGAAAGAACTTGTTTGGAAAATACCAAAGACTCTTGGAGCGATCTGGAGAGACTTCAAACAATATCTTGAATTAACTGGAAGCTACTTTAAAAGACTTGAATTACCTTGAAGCGACTTGAAAGGATTTGAAATGTCTTGAAACGAATTGAAAGACTTGAAACAATTTGAAAGCACTTAAATGTCTTGAAGCGACTTGAAGAAACTTCAATCGGCTTCCAAAAGACTTTAAATGTATTGGAGTGAATTGAAGAAACTTAGAGAGAATTGAAGAAACTTGAATCGGCTTTGAAAAGACTTGGATCGTGTTGCAACGACTGAAATACTTGAACCGATTTGAAATGTTTGGAAAACTATTGAAGGGATTTGAAAAGACTTGAATTGACTTGAAAATATTTTAAAGGGATTAAAAGCGACTTGAAGGAACTTGCAGCGACTTGAAATGTCTTGAAGAGTCGTGAAGCAACCTGGGAAGATTTGAAATATCTTCAAGGGATTGGAAGCGACTTGAAAAGACTGGAAATGTCTTGAAGAGGCTTGAAGAGTCTTGAAGCAACCTTCAAATCTCGTGAAGGGATTGGAAGCGACTTGAAAAAAACTTAAAATCTCCTAAAAGAACTTGACTAAACTTGAAACCTTGAAATGTTTTGAAAGGACTTGAGGTAACTTGAAATGTTTTGAATGGAATTGAACCGACTAAAAATGACTTGAAATGTTTGAAAAATACCAAAAACTCTTGGAGCGATCTGGAAAGACTTCAAATAATATCTTGAAGCAACTGGAAGCCACTTGAAAAGACTGGAAAAACCTTGAATCGATTTGAAAGGATTTGAAATATCTTGAAAAGACTTGAAAGACTTGAAACAATTTTAAAGCACTTGAAATGTCTTGAATCGACTTGAAGAAACTTCAATCGGCTTCGAAAAAACTTGAAATATACTGAGTGAATTGAAGAAACTTGAATCGGCTTTGAAAAGACTTGGATCGTGTTGAAACGACTCAAATACTTGAACCGATTTGAAATGTTTTGAAAGCAATTGAAGCGATTTGAAAAGACTTGAAATGACTTGAAAATATTCTGAAGAAACTAAAAGCGACTTGTAGGAACTTGCAACGACTTGAAATGTCTTGAAGAGTCTTGACGCAACCTGGGAAAATTTGGAATATCTGAAAGTGATTGGAAGTATTGGCAGCGACTTGAAAAGACTTGAAGAGTCTTGAAGCAATTTTTGAATATCGTGAAGGGACTGGAAGCGACTTGAAGAAAACTTAAAATATCCTGAAAGAACTTGACTAAACTTGAAACGACTTGAAATATTTCGAAGGGACTTGAGGCAAATTGGAATTGAAGCTACTTAAAATTATTTGAAATGTTTGGAAAATACTGAAGACTCTTGGAGCGATCTGGAAAGACTTCAAATAAAATCTTGAAGGAACTGGAAGCCACTTAAAAAGACTTGAAATACCTTGAAGCGACTTGAAAGGATTTCAAATGTCTTGAAACGACTTGAAAGACTTGAAACAATTTGAAAGCACTTGAAATGTCTTGAAGCGACTTGAAGAAACTTCAATCGGCTTCGAAACGACTTGAAAAGTATTAGAGTTAATTTAAGAAACTTAAAGAGAATTGAAGAAACTTGAATCGGCTTTGAAAAGACTTGAATCGCCTTGAAACGACTCAAAGGCTTGAACCGACTTGAGATGTTTTGAAATGAATTGAAGAGATTTGAAAAGACTTTAAATGACTTGAAGGGATTTAAAGCATTGGAAGCGACTTGAAAAGATTTGAAATGTCTGGAAGAGACTTGAAGAGACTTGAAGCAACCTTCAAATATCGTGAAGGGACTGGAAGCGACTTGAAAAAAACTTAAAACGTCCTGAAAGAACTTGAGAAAACTTGAAACGACTTGAAATGTATAGAAGGGACTTGAGGCAACTTGAAATGAAGAACATTTAGGCGTCGATACAGGGGAGGACTTGGGGGCTTTACCCCCATAAGATATTGAAAAAAAGTCCACTAATCGTCGGTCTATTTCTCAGCGACGCCATTGATTTCGTTGAAACGCCCTCAGACGCCTCTCCCCGTATAACTAAAGACAAATTGGTTTGTTGCTTTTCTACTCAAAAGTTCTCAGATGTGTAGCCTGATGGCGTTTTCCCTTGTGAGGATTTTGTGTTTCGCAGTGTGGACTTCGAGCCCCGTGTGGTGCCCACGGCGATTTTATTTTTTGGTGGCAAACTAATCGCTTGAGATTGGGGTAGACCGCTAGAGCCGCGCCCCTTCGTCTCTTTGATTTTGATGTTTGACGTGTTGGTTAATAATCATTAACTAGTATAAATGCTTAATAATTTATTTTCTACCCACAGTTCAATAACACCGTATATTCGGAGATATCCAATACCGTCTTAGCCGTCCCAATAATCGACGTCCTTCTGGAAAACATCGCCTCCGGTGCAGCTCCGAATAATTATGTTAATCCGGCAATTCAACTCGAGAGCTGTCCATGACTCAGACCAGCTATAATGAACGACATTCGGTTTTGCACTAGCTTCTTCTCTTTATTTCAATCAAAGCACAATTACGTCAGCTACTAATCATTACAATTCTTTCTAGACACCAACAGAAGTCGAGAGGATAGGCCAGGCTTCAATTAGGAGTGAATTATGAATTTATGAGTAACGCCGAGATGGGATGACGAAGTGGAATATCAATTGAGGAGTTTTTCTGAGGATGCAGGAATGGAGCGAGTGGAAAGAGGGTTTTAGGTGTTAATAATGCATTTGGGATTATGTGTCGTAATTGAGTTTTATCCGCGTAAAATACAATAGTCGTAACGGTCTGTAATAAAATCGAACTGAGATTGTGTCCTTAACCTATCGTCGGAAAAAAGTTGTCTGGAAAAGTATCTGTTGCTTATTCTTTGTAGGCAGTTAATGAAAGTGCATAACTGTTCTAATTATACGAGAAACCTAATTTGATAACACAATAATTAACTTGAAAACATTCACTATTTTTGCAATGTCATTCATGTTTTACCCACTATCGGAATAACTTATTTATTTATAAAAGTATAGAAAAAACTGATATTATGTCAACATAGTAGTGGACCTGTGCCGTGGCATCCTCGCTCATCAGATTTCTTCTTCAGGATCCTTCAAAATTTAATTAATGATCAAAATTACGTACACGCTTGTTCGTTATAACATAGTTTTACTGTGTTTTGCCAGATTTGGTTCCATTCCAGCTATAAAATAAATAATCTTTATGAGCATAGTCAAGAAAAATGAAAATAATATATTGATGGGTTATTTTTAGATGATGGCATATACCGAACAATAAAAATAATTCCTCGCGGCCTACACTATGTGCGCTCATTGACATCTCATTAAACACTCCTTCACATAACACATCTGCGTACTTTAGAATGTAAATTAGTGAAATCTATCATGTCTATTTTTACCGTTTATTATTAATGCGGCCGGAGATGCCAGTCGGTAATTAAATCGCATTCAGGAGTAGAATTTTTCGTTTCGGGGAATTTATGGTCTTTTGGAGCCGCATTAAAAAAATATTTTTCGCAAATATCTGTGTCAGCGTTAACGTTGCATCCATGAAGCCATCAGCTGCCATTTAAATACAAATTGAATCCCATGGACTTGCATTACACACATCCCGGCCATCATCTATTACTATCATCATCCCGGCATAATTGCGCTGTAAATAATACCTTTCGTAAGCATCTAATTACTGACCAGATTCGATCCGTTCCGCCGCCTCATTGCAAGAAAAACCACCGAAACGGACATAAACGCCTCGATTTATGACCCGGCGAATTGATTCGTACATCTTCACGTGTCCACAAAAAGATTTATGAGCCGTCAATCGGACAGAACGGGACTTCATTTCCTAATTAAAATTTCATAAATCGCTCGGAATTATATTTTCAATCTAGTTAAAACTAAAAGGCTGTCGGATAATAATAAATCTTTGATGTTTGCACGAATCAACACTTCCTGTTTTTAGCGGCGGTTCTTCGCCGTCATGTGGTGTAACTTTATTCTAAATGTAGCCATTATTGGACCATCTTCAAAAGCTATAGTTGTTAGACTTATGGAAGAAGAACTTTTATAAAAATTTTGGTGTCAAATTTATTAGGATTTTAATCTGTCAGGTGTTAACATTTCGGGTTTGTCAAGTTTATCAGGTTTTTCAAATGTCACGAGGGAAGTTTATTAGGATATATTCAACTGTCAGGTGTCAAGATTATCGGGCTTTTCACTCCTCAGGTGCCGAGCTCAGGTTTCATGTTTTTCAAGTGGTATAGGTGTCAAGCTTCCTTAAATCTCAGGTGTCAATTTGCTCAGGTTTTTAAATTGTTAGGTGTCGACTTTTTCGAGCTTCTAAAATTTCAGGTGTCAAGTTTCTCAGGTTATTCAACAATCAGGGGTCAATTTTTGGAGGTTTTTAAACTGTCAGGTGAAAAGTTTATCAGTTGCTTCAACTGTCAGGTGTTAAGTTTTTCGATTTCTTTAACTGTCTTTTATCCCGCTTTCGGGTTTTTCAACTCTCCGGTCAATACCTTCAGAATCCTCAACTCTCAGCTGTTAATAAAGTTTTTTAACCCTCAGTTGATAAAGTTTCTGAACTCTCAGTTGAAAAGTTTTTCGGGCTTTTCGCCTCTTAGGTATCAAGCTCAGGTTTCATGTTTTTCAGATTCTTCAACTGTAGTTTTACAAGTTTCTCTAACTCCCAGTTGTCAATTCTTTCAGGTTTCTAAATTATCAAGTGTCAAATTTTTCAGGTTTTTAAACTCTCAGATATCAAGTTTACGAGGTTTTTCAAATGTAAGTTGTCAGGTTTATAAGGCTCTTCAACTATCAGTTGTCAAGCTTTTCAAGTAATTTAACTGTCTTTTAACACCTTTTTCAAGTTGTTTGGTGTTAATATCTTCGGGTTCTTCGACTCTTAGGTATAAGGTTTTTCAGGTTCCTCAACTCTCAGTTGATAAAAATTTCTCAACTCTTAGTTGAATAGTTTCTCGGGCTTTTCGCGTCTCAGGTGTCAAGCTCAGGCTTCATGTTTTTCGGGTTTTTCAACTGTAGATTGTCAAGATTTCCTAACTCTCAGTTGTCAACATTTTCAGGTTTCTAAATTATCAAGTGTCAAATTTTTCAGGTTTTTAAACTCTCAGATATCAAGTTTACGAGGTTTTTCAAATGTAAGTTGCCAGGTTTATCAGGTTCTTCAACCCTCAGTTGTCAAGTTTTTCGAGTAATTTAACTGTCTTTTAACAAGTTTTTCAAGTTCTTTGGTGTTAATATCTTCAGGTTCTTCAACTCTCAGGTAAAAGATTTTTCAGGTTCCTCAACTCTCAGTTGTTAATAGAGTCTGTTTTCTTAACTCTCGGTTCATAAACATTTCTGAACTCTCAGTTGAAAAGTTTCTCGGGCTTTTCTAACATCAGGTGTCCAGCTCCGGTTTCATGTTTTTCAGGTTTTTCAACTGTAAATTGTCAAGTTTCCCTAATTCTCAGTTGTCAATTTTTTCAGGTTTCTAAATTATCAAGTGTCAAATTTTTCATATTGTTAAACTCTCAGATATCAAGTTTACGAGGTTTTTCAAATGTAAGTTGTCAGGTTTATCAGGTTCTTCAACGGTCAGTTGTCAAGCTTTTCGAGTAATTTAACTGTCTTTTAACAACTTTTTCAAGTTCTTTGGTGTTAATATCTTCGGGTTCTTCAACTCTCAGGTATAAGGTTTTTCAGTTTCCTCAACTCTCAGCTGTTAAAAGACTCTGTTTTCTTAACTCTCAGTTGTTAAAAATTTATGAACTCTCGGTTGAAAAGTTTCTAGGGCTTGTCCCCCCTCAGGTGTCAAGCTCAGGTTTCAAGTTTTTCAGGTTTTTCAACTGTAAATTGTCAAGTTTCCCTAATTCTCAGTTGTCATTTTTTTCAGGTCTCTAAATTATCAAGTATCAAATTTTTCAGGTTTTTAATCTCTCAGATATCAAGTTTACGGGGTTTTTCAAATGTAAGTTGTCAGGTTCATCAGGTTCTTCAACTGTCAGTTGTCAAGCTTTTCGAGTAATTTAACTGTCTTTTAACAACTTTTTCAAGTTCTTTGGTGTTAATATCTTCGGGTTCTTCAATTCTCAGGTATAAGGTTTTTCAGGTTCCTCAACTCTCAGCTGTTAATAGACTGTTTTCTTAACTCTCAGTTTATAAAATTTTCTGAACTCTCTCTCAGTTGAAAACTTTCTCGGGCTTTTTGCCCCTCAGGTGTCAAGCTCAGGTTTCATGTTTTTCAGGTTTTTCAACTGTAAATTGTCAAGTTTCCCTAATTCTCAGTTGTCATTTTTTCAGGTTTCTAAATTATCAAGTGTCAAATTTTTCAGGTTTTTAAACTCTCAGATATCAAGTTTACGAGGTTTTTCAAATGTAAGTTATCAGGTTTATCATTCTCTTCAACTCTCAGTTGTCAAGTGTTTCGAGTAATTTAACTGCCTTTTAACAAGTTTTTCAAGTTCTTCGGTGTTAATATTTTCAGGTTCTTCAACTCTCGGGTATAAGGTTTTTCAGATTCCTCAACTCTCAGTTGTTAGTAGAGTCTTTTTCCTTAACTCTCAGTTGATAAAAATTTCTGAACTCTGAATTGAAAAGTTTCTCGGGCTTTTCTCCCATCAGGTGTTTCAGGTTTTTCAACTGTAAATTGTCAACTTTCCCTAACTCTCAGTTGTCAATTTTTTTACGTTTCTAAATTATCAAGTGTCAAGTTTTTCAGGTTTTTAAACTTGCAGATATCAAGTTTATTAGGTTTTTCAAATGTAAGTTGTCAGGTTTATCAGATTCTTCAACGGTCAGTTGTCAAGCTTTTCGAGTAATTTAACTGTCTTTTAACAACTTTTTCAAGTTCTTTGGTGTTAATATCTTCGGGTTCTTCAACTCTCAGGTATAAGATTTCTCAGGTTCCTCAACTCTCAGCTGTTAATAGACTCTGTTTTCTTAACCCTCAGTTTATAAAATTTCTGAACTCTCAGTCGAAAAGTTTCTCGGGCTTTTCGCCTCTCAGGTGTCAAGCTCAGGTTTAATGATTTTCAGGTTTTTCAACTGTAAATTGTCAAGTTTCCCTAACTCTCAGTTGTTAATTTTTTCAGGTTTCTAAATTATCAAGTGTAAAATTTTTCAGGTTTTTAAACTTTCAGATATCAAGTTTACGAGGCTTTTTGAATGTAAGTTTTCAGGTTTATCAAATTCTTCAACTGTCAGTTGTCAAGCTTTTCAAGTAATTTAACTGTCTTTTAACAAATTTTTCAAGTTCTTTGGTGTTAATATCTTCAGGTTCTTCGACTCTCAGGTATAAGATTTCTCAGGTTCCTCAACTCTCAGCTGTTAATAGATTCAGATGATAATATATTTTTTCTGTTTAAAAATAGGGGGATGATTGATAAAAGGTTAAATTAATAGTCTGTTTTCTTAACTCTCAGTTGATAAAAATTTCTGAACTTTCAGTTGGGAAGTTTCTCGGGCTTTTCCCCCCTCAGGTGTGAAGCTCAGGTTTCATGTTTTTCAGGTTTTTCAACTGTAAATTGTCGAGTTTTCCTAACTCTCAGTTGTTAATTTTTTCAGGTTTCTAAATTATCAAGTGTAAAATTTTTCAGGTTTTTAAACTTTCAGATATCAAGTTTGCGAGGCTTTTTGAATGTAAGTTTTCAGGTTTATCAGGTTCTTCAACTGTCAGTTGTCAAGCTTTTCGAGTAATTTAACTGTCTTTTAACAAGTTTTTCAAGTTCTTTGGTGTTAATATCTTCAGGTTCTTCGACTCTCAGGTATAAGATTTCTCAGGTTCCTCAACTCTCAGCTGTTAATAGAGTCTGTTTTCTTAAATCTCAGTAAAAATTTCTCAACTCTTAGTTGAATAGTTTCTCGGGCTTTTCGCGTCTCAGGTGTCAAGCTCAGGTTTCATGTTTTTCAGGTTTTTCAACTGTAGATTGTCAAGATTTTCTAACTCTCAGTTGTTAATTTTTTCAGGTTTCTAAATTATCAAGTGTAAAATTTTTCAGGTTTTTAAACTCTCAGATATCATGTTTACGAGGTTTTTCAAATGTAAGTTGTCAGGTTTTTCAGGTTCTTCAAGTGTCAGTTGTCAAGTTTTTCGAGTAATTTAACTGCCTTTTAACAAGTTTTTCAAGTTCTTCGGTGTTAATATCTTCAGGTTCTTCAACTCTCAGGTATAAGATTTTTCAGGTTCCTCAACTCTCAGTTGTTAATAGAGTCTGTTTTCTTAACTCTCGGTTCATAAACATTTCTGAACTCTCAGTTGAAAAGTTTCTCGGGCTTTTCTAACATCAGGTGTCCAGTTCCGGTTTCATGTTTTTCAGGTTTTTCAACTGTAAATTGTCAAGTTTCCCTAATTCTCAGTTGTCAATTTTTTCAGGTTTCTAAATTATCAAGTGTCAAATTTTTCATATTGTTAAACTCTCAGATATCAAGTTTACGAGGTTTTTCAAATGTAAGTTGTCAGGTTTATCAGGTTCTTCAACGGTCAGTTGTCAAGCTTTTCGAGTAATTTAACTGTCTTTTAACAACTTTTTCAAGTTCTTTGGTGTTAATATCTTCGGGTTCTTCAACTCTCAGGTATAAGGTTTTTCAGCTTCCTCAACTCTCAGCTGTTAAAAGACTCTGTTTTCTTAACTCTCAGTTGTTAAAAATTTATGAACTCTCGGTTGAAAAGTTTCTAGGGCTTGTCCCCCCTCAGGTGTCAAGCTCAGGTTTCAAGTTTTTCAGGTTTTTCAACTGTAAATTGTCAAGTTTCCCTAATTCTCAGTTGTCATTTTTTTCAGGTCTCTAAATTATCAAGTATCAAAATTTTCAGGTTTTTAATCTCTCAGATATCAAGTTTACGGGGTTTTTCAAATGTAAGTTGTCAGGTTCATCAGGTTCTTCAACTGTCAGTTGTCAAGCTTTTCGAGTAATTTAACTGTCTTTTAACAACTTTTTCAAGTTCTTTGGTGTTAATATCTTCGGGTTCTTCAACTCTCAGGTATAAGGTTTTTCAGGTTCCTCAACTCTCAGTTGTTAATAGAGTCTGTTTTCTTAACTCTCAGTTGATAAAAATTTCTCAACTCTTAAATGGTCAATTTTCCCTAACTCTCACTTGTAAATTTTTTCAGGTTTCTAAATTAGCAAGTGTCAAATTTTTCAAGTTTTTAAACTCTCAGATATCAACTTCACGAGTTTTTTCAAATGTGAGTTGTCAAGTATATCAGGTTCTTCAACTGTCAGTTGTCAAGTTTTTCGAGTAATTTAACTGTTTTTTAACAAGTTTTTCAAGTTCTTCGGTGTTAATATCTTCAGATTCTTGGACTCTCAGGTATAAGATTTCTCAGGTTCCTCAACTCTCAGCTGTTAATAGACTCTGTTTTCTTAACCCTCAGTTGATAAAATTTCTGAACTCTCAGTCGAAAAGTTTCTCGGGCTTTTCGCCTCTCAGGTGTCAAGCTCAGGTTTAATGATTTTCAGGTTTTTCAACTGTAAATTGTCAAGTTTCCCTAACTCTCAGTTGTTAATTTTTTCAGGTTTCTAAATTATCAAGTGTAAAATTTTTCAGGTTTTTAAACTTTCAGATATCAAGTTTACGAGGTTTTTTGAATGTAAGTTTTCAGGTTTATCAAATTCTTCAACTGTCAGTTGTCAAGCTTTTCAAGTAATTTAACTGTCTTTTAACAAGTTTTTCAAGTTCTTTGGTGTTAATATCTTCAGGTTCTTCGACTCTCAGGTATAAGATTTCTCAGGTTCCTCAACTCTCAGCTGTTAATAGAGTCTGTTTTCTTAAATCTCAGTTGATAAAAATTTCTCAACTCTTAGTTGAATAGTTTCTCGGGCTTTTCGCGTCTCAGGTGTCAAGCTCAGGTTTCATGTTTTTCAGGTTTTTCAACTGTAGATTGTCAAGATTTTCTAACTCTCAGTTGTCAACATTTTCAGGTTTCTAAATTATCAAGTGTCAAATTTTTCAGGTTTTTAAACTCTCAGATATCATGTTTACGAGGTTTTTCAAATGTAAGTTGTCAGGTTTTTCAGGTTCTTCAAGTGTCAGTTGTCAAGTTTTTCGAGTAATTTAACTGCCTTTTAACAAGTTTTTCAAGTTCTTCGGTGCTAATATCTTCAGGTTCTTCAACTCTCAGGTATAAGGTTTTTCAGCTTCCTCAACTCTCAGCTGTTAATAGACTCTTTTTTCTTAACTCTCAGTTGATAAAAAATTCTGAACTCATAGTTGAAAAGTTTCTCGGGTTTTCCCCCCCTCAGGTGTCAAGCTCAGGTTTCATGTTTTTCAGGTTTCTCAACTGTAAATGGTCAATTTTCCCTAACTCTCACTTGTCAATTTTTTCAGGTTTCTAAATTAGCAAGTGTCAAACTTTTCAGGTTTTTAAACTCTCAGATATCAACTTCACGAGTTTTTTCAAATGTGAGTTGTCAAGTTTATCAGGTTCTTCAACTGTCAGTTGTCAAGTTTTTCGTGTAATTTAACTGTTTTTTAACAAGTTTTTCAAGTTCTTCGGTGTTAATATCTTCAGATTCTTGGACTCTCAGGTATAAAATTTCTCAGGTTCCTCAACTCTCAGCTGTTAATAGACTCTGTTTTCTTAACTCTCAGTTTATAAAATTTTCTGAAATCACAGTTGAAAAGTTTGTCGGGCTTGTCCCCCCTCAGGTGTCAAGCTCAGGTTTCATGTTTTTCAGGTTTTTCAACTGTAAATTGTCAAGTTTCTCTAACTCTCAGTTGTCAATTTTTTCAGGTTTATAAATTATCAAGTGTCAAATTTTTCAGGTTTTTAAACTCTCAGATATCAAGTTTGCGAGGTTTTTCAAATGTAACTTGTCAGGTTTATCAGGTTTTTCAACTGTCAGTTGTCAAGTCTTTCTAGTAATTTAACTGTCTTTTAACAAGTTTTTCAGGTTCTTCGGTGTTAATATCTTCAGGTTCTTCGACTCTCAGGTATAAGGTTTTTCAGGTTCCTCAACACTTAGCTGTTAATAGAGTCTGTTTTTTTAATTCTCAGTTGATAAAGTTTTCTGAACTCTCAGTTGAAAAGTTCTTCGGGCTTTTCGCCTTTCAGTTGTCAAGCTCTGGTTTCAGTTGTCAGGTTTATCAGGTTCTTCAACTGTCAGTTGTCAAGTTTTTCGAGTAATTTAACTGCCTTTTAACAAGTTTTTCAGGTTCTTCGGTGTTAATATCTTCAGGTTCTTTGACTCTCAGGTATAAGGTTTTTCAGGTTCATCAACTCTCAGCTGTTAATAGAGCTTGTTTTTTTTAACCCTCAGTTGATAAAATTTCTGAACTCTCAGTCGAAAAGTTTCTCGGGCTTTTCGCCTCTCAGGTGTCAAGCTCAGGTTTCATGTTTTTCAGGTTTTTCAACTGTAAATTGTCAAGTTTCCCTAACTCTCAGTTGTCAATTTTTTCAGGTTTCTAAATTATCAAGTGTCAAATTTTTCATACTTTTAAGCTCTCAGATGCCAAGTTTACGAGGTTTTTCAAATGTAAGTTTTCAGGTTTATCAGGGTCTTTAACTATCGGTGGTAAAGCTTTTCGAGTACTTTAACTGTCTTTCAACAGGTTTTTCAGGTTCTTCGGTGTTAATATCTTCAGGTTCTTCGACTCTCGGGTATAAGGTTTTTCAAGTTCCTCAACTCTCAGCTGGTAATGGACTCTATTTTCTTAACTCTCAGTTGATAAAAATTTCTGAACTCTCAGTTGAAAACTTTCTCGGGCTTTTCTCCTCTTAGGTGTCAAACTTAGGTTTCATGTTTTTCAGGTTTTTCAACTGTAAGTTGTCAAGTTTCCCTAAATCTCGGGTATAATTTTTCAGGTTTTTACATTGTCAAGCGTCAACTTTTCAGGTTTTTAAGCTCTGAGATATCAAGTTTGTCAGGTTCTTCAACTGTCAGGTGTCAACTTTTTCGAGTTTTCCAACTGTCTTCAGATTTTCAGGTTCTTCGGTGTTAATATCTTCAGGTTCTTCGACTCTCATGTGTAAGTTTTCTCAGGTTCCCCAACTCTCAGCTATTAATAGAGTCGGGTTTTCAACTTTCAGTTGATAAAATTGTCTGAGCTCTCAGTTGACAAGTCTCTCGGGCTCTTCGCCTCTCAGGTGTCAAGCTCAGGTTTCTAAATTATCAACTGAAAATTGTCAATTTTTTCAGGTTTCTAAATTATCAAGTGGCAACTTCTTCAGGTTTTTAAACTCTCAGATATCAAGTTTACAAAGTTCTTCAAATCAGGTGTTAAGTTTATGAAGTTCTTCAACTGTCAGGTGTCAATTTTTTCGAGTTCTTTAACTCTCGTTTATCCAGCTTTTCGGGTTCTTCAACTCTCCGGTGTCAATATCTTCAGCTTCTTCGACTGTCAGGTGTAAAGTTTCCTTAACTCTCAGCTATTAATGTTCGGGTTCTTTAACTATCAGCTGTTAATAGATTCGGTTTCTTTAACTCTAAGTTGATAAAATTTTCTCAATCCTCAAGTGGAAAGTTTTTCAGGTCTTCCAACTCTCAGTTGTCAAGTTTTTCGGGCTCCTCACCACTTAGGTGTCAAACTTGGATTTGATATTTTTCAAGTTTTTCAACTGTAAGTTGTCAAGTTGCCATAACTTTCAGGTGTCAATTTTTTTAGGTTTTTAATCTCTCCGGTGTCAACATTTTCGAGTTTATAAGCTCTCAGTTTTCAAGTTTATCAGGTTCTTCAACTCTTAGGTGGCAAGCCTTTCGTGTTCTTCAACTCTCAACCGTTAATACAGATGTTCTTTAACTCTCAAGCGATTATCTTAACTCTCAGTTGACAAGTTTTTTCAAGTTTTCTAACTCAGTTGTCAAGTTTATTTTTTCAGTTTTTTCAACATTAAGTTGTCTAGTTTCCTTAATTTTCAGGTGTCAATTTTATCAGGTTTTAGACTATCTGCTGTCAACTTTTTCGTTATTCAAGTCAGGAGTCAAATTCATCAAGTTCTTTAACTGTCTTCTAACAAGTTTTTCGGGTTCTTCAGTGTTAATATTTTCAGATTCTTCGACTCTCAGATATAGGGTTTCTATAGGGATTCCTGTATTACCGTGCTGAAGGTAAACACATGGTAGAGAGGTTAAGTAGCAAAACAGAGAAATAGAAGGTGATATAAAGAAAAAATTAGAGAAGATATTGAGAAAAGCGAGAAGAGGTATTAGAGAATGGTAGGAAGAAAGAATTGGGCAGGGAAGAGGAGATATAGTCAGGAAAAAGAATAAATCGGCGAAGCCGGAACATAACGACATCTAGGAGGCGCCACAGGAAGCGGATGAACAAAGACGATAGAAACCGCTCGCTCAGTCAGGGAAGCCTGGACCCTTACCTGGAGGAAAGGAAAAGAAAGAGAAAAGGGGAGTTGAAGGAGGAGATGAAAGAAATAAGACGAGAAAACAAGGAACTCAAGAGAGAGATAGAGAGGCAGAGAGAAGAATTTAAAGATAAGGAGAAGAGATGGGAAGGAGAGAGTGGAAAAGCTGGAAGAGAGAATGGAAATCGAAGAGAGAAGAAAGAGGAAGAACAACATCGTGATAACAGGATGGGACGGGGAAAAAAAAGTCATGTAAAAAAAGAGGATGTAGAGAAGTTTTTGAAGGAAAATGTAGAGGTTAGTAAAGTAAAAGATTGTTACAGGATTAACAAGGATCAAGTATTGGTGGAGATGGAGGGATGGGGTGAGAAGGAAAGAATAATGAAGCACAAAGGAAAATTGAGGAAGAAGAGGGAAACAAGGGGGATATACATAGACAACGACCTCACAAAGAAAGAAAGAGATTTACAAAAGAATATAAGAAGTATGGCGAAGGAAAAAAGGGAAGATGGGAAAGAAGTAAGAGTGGGATACAGGAAATTAATAGTGGACGGGGAGCAATGGAGATGGAATGAAAAGGGAGAGAGACTAGAGGTTTTCCAATAAGAAGAAGAAGGGGAGGAGGGAAAAAGGGGGACAACGGCAAAGTGAAAAGGACAATGAAACGGGAAAAAAGAAACACAGAAGGAAGTAGGAGGGAAACTAAGGAAGGAAGGGGGAAATCAAAGAAGGTAACGAGAAAAACAGGGGTGAGGGCACTATTTTGGAATGTAGCGGGACTAGGGAAAAAAGAAGAAGATTTGTGGGACTATGTAAAGGAGATCGATATTGTTGGATTAACAGAAACATGGTCAGAAAGCTGGGAAAAAATAGAAAAACTGTTACCAAAGGAGTTCAAGTGGGAATGGCAAGGGGCGAGAAGGGGAAAGAAAAAAGGAAGAGCAGCAGGGGGAATAATAACAGAGGTAAAAAAGGAATAAAAGAGAATACTAAAAAGAAGGGAGAAGAGGAAGGTCACATGGTGAGAAACGTAAAAATAGACAGTAAATGGTGGAAAATAGTGACAGTGTACAGCAAAGAGATGAAAGAAACAATAGGCAAGATAGAAGAAACATTAAAAGACAACAGGGAAGAATGTCTGCTTCTGGGAGGGGATTTTAACGGGAAAATTGGGGAAAGAGGAGACAGGGATTGGGAAGAAGAGAGAGGAGAGGGAAAAAGAAAATCCAAAGACAAGAAAGAAAACGCGGAAGGGAAGAAGTTGATGGAATGGATAGAAGAAAAAGGATGGGAAGTGCTGAATGGAAACAAACAAGGGGACGAAGAAGGAGAATGGACCTACATAGGCGGTAGAGGAGAGACGGTGATAGACTACGGAATAGTAAACGAAGGAGCATGGGAAGAAGTCGAAGAATTCAGAATAGGGGAAAGAGTAGAGTCAAACCATCTGCCTATGGAGATAAGTATAGGAAGGAGGAGAGAGAAGAGAGGAGGAGAAGAAAAAATAGAGGAAATGCGGAAGGTGATAAGTAAAGTATGGGACGAGCAAGGGGTGGAAGAGTATAAGAGAAGACTGGAAAAAGCAAGATTTAAAGAACAAAAAGTAGGGAAAATGGAGAAAGAATTGATAGAAATATTGGAAAAAGCAGCGACAAAAAGAGAAATAACAGTAAGAGGTGGAGGAACAAAAAGAAAGAATAAATGGTGGGACCAAGAATGTGAGCAACGTAAAAAGGAAGCAATAAAAAAACTAAGAAAGCGGAGAAAGACTAAAGGGAACAGAAGTGGCTTTTTAGAAGCGAAAAGAAGATACAGAGAGACATGCAGGAAGAAGAAGAGGCAGAAGAAGGAGAGAGAGGAGGAAGAGATAAAAGCAATAAGAACAGAGAAGGAGGTATGGAACTATATTAATAGAGAGAGAAAGAAAAAAGAAAATGGGAGCGAGGAGATAACGATGAATGAGTGAGAGGAGTACTTCATGAGGCTGCTGGAGGGAGAAAAGGAAAAAAAGAAAACGGAAATAGAGACGAAGAGAAACCGAGTAGAACCTGAAGGAGAAGAAATTACAATGGAAGAGGTGGAGAGGCATGTGAAGAAACTGAGGAAAGGGAAGGCACCAGGGAGGGATAGAATACAGAATGAGTCGTGGATGTATGGGACGAGAAGAGTGCTGGAGAGGCTGGTATAGGTAATGAATGGGGTGTGGAAAGGAGAAGGATTCCCGGTAGGGTAGAGAGAGGGGGTAATTTACCCCATTTAAAAAAAAAGGGGATAAAAATAAAGCAGAAAATTACCGAGGGGATAACTCTCCTAAACAAAGGGTACAAGTTGTATGCATCAATTCTGAATGAAAGGATGAGCAGAGAGATAGAGGAAAAGGGAGCATTACCAGACAGCCAAGCAGGATTTAGAGAGGTGAGGGGAACTATGGATAATGTATACATCCTGGACCATTTGACGAAGAGTGAGTTAAAGAAGAAAGGGGGGGAGGGTGTATGCATTATTTGTAGACTTCAAGGCGGCTTTTGACAAGGTGGACAGAGAGATGATGTTTGAGTGCCTGAGGGAGAAAGTGGTAAATGAATGGCTGGTAAGAAAAGTGGAAGAGATATATGAGAAGACAAAAACTAAAGTGAAGGTAGGGGAGAGTGAAAGTGAATGGTGTGTGACAACAAAGGGAGTGAGGCAAGGTTGCCCGCTCAGCCCCTTGTTGTTCACGATGTATGTGGCAGATATCGCTCACCGGCTGCAATAACGGCACAACTCAAAAAACCAAAAAATTGAGGTTTTCACCAAAATATGCTCAGAAAATATAGCTCTACGTTCGTGCAATACTGGCTCAAAATTAGTTCACACCAATTTTGTTAGATGGCGCTGGTGTCGTTATTGCTTTTGGAGATTTTAGTTACAAAAGTGGAAGCAAGACCGGCACAATTAGCAGTTGATGACGGAAGTCGAGACAGTGCTATGTTATTTACGATTTTCTTTGGGGCAACAGTGGCACATTTCGAGTTGTGCCGGTTTTGATTATTGTGTGCAATGATTTTGTAGTTGTGTCGGGACTTTATTAACAATTCTCCAAATTTACTACTGCGGAACCGGCACATTTTGACTTGTACCGGTATTGACTATTTCCTGTATAGTGTTTTTTAGTTGTGTCCGTGGTATTTTTCCAGTTTTATACGATGAGTCGACTAAATTTTGAGTTGTGCCATTAGGTTTTACCGCGAATTTTCATCATTTTTGAACTAGAAGCACAATTTTTAATAATGAACAACACTAAACAAAGCCGAGGGGAAAAATGCTTTCTCTTCTAGGAATAAGGTAATTATTTCTATTTCAGAACTAGTTTTATGGTTGTACTTATGCTGTTTATTGTTTATTGACTTAAGATTACAAGCAACTACCAGCTCAGTGGAGGAAGAACGTTCTGTGAGTACTTCGAAAGAACGAACAAAATTCGCATGGGGATAATAATTTGGGGACTCCAACTGCTCAAGAGTTCAACCAAACTCAAAACAAGGAAGAACCTGGACTTGAAAACCACTTAGGTTCGAACCTAAGTCCTAATGGGGCGGCTCCTGACAATGGAACTCAAATTGAAAGCCACTTGTCGGAAGAACCAGTGGTTTCATCGTCAAGTCCTTCATCCTCATCATCTGATTCGGAACCAGATCCTTTTTCTCCTGATGACTCTCACCGAGATCCTAACTATTCAAGTGATTCATCATCAAGTTCTTCAAGTTCCAGCTCGGACTCCAGTACCAGCCCTACTTTGCGGAATTCGTCAGAAAATGTAAATCGAGATCCTGTGACTGAAGGACAGGGCCAAGAGCAGAAAAAAAACAGGAAAAGAAAAGCAAATCCTTTGAAATGGAAAAGAACTTCAGCCAAAATGTTGAGGAATCAAGGAAAATCCTATAAAACGCAAAAGAAGGAATAAATGTCCCAGAAAAACGAATTAAGCCCCCCTGCGGCGACAAATGCAGATTAAAATGTAACACAAAATTTTCACATTGGCCATTTTTTCAAGATACTGGACAATGGGAGACATTGCAAAGCAACGTACCTACATTGTTACGTGCATGCAAGAAGTTTCGCCAAAATATAGATACACTAGAGAAGAAAGTACACGAATAAAGAACAATGCGTTTTATTTTTTTAAAGAAGATCAAAAGATCAGAGTGTGCAAATATTTTTTCACCTCTACTCTGGCCATCACTAATCGTTGCTTACAAACCGTAATTAGTAAATCCACGGAAGGTGATATCACAGATCGAAGGGGGGGACACAATATGCATAAAAATGTACCAGAAGAAATCAAAATGGGAGTCCGTGCACATATTTCATCAATACCAGCTATTGAAAGCCATTACACTCGTGCGCATAGTACGAAAGTATATATTGAAGGGGGCAAAACTATTGCCCAGTTATATAGAGACTACAAGACTGAGTGCGAAAGGGGGAGAAAGCAATATGCAACTATTACACTGTATAGACATATTTTTAACTATGAATTTAACATTGCTTTTTTCACCCCTAAGAAAGATCAATGTCAAACTTGCGTTTGTTATGAAAATTCAAATGAACAGGAGAAACGAGAAATACAAGATAAATTTGATTTCCACATGAAAGAGAAGAGATTAAGTAGAGAGGAAAAGGAAAAGGACAAGCAAAAGATATGTCCGACCTATCAGGTTGCATGCTTCGACTTACAAGCAACGCTATCAACTCCAAGAGGAGATGTATCCTCATTTTATTATAAGTCGAAAATTTCAACATACAATTTCACGGTTTGCAACATTTTGACAAAAGGGCTCGGCCCTGTTAATTGTTACATGTGGCACGAAGGCGAAGGTCACAGAGGGGCGAATGAAATAGGATCATGCCTGCTTCAATTTTTAAAAGATAAGGCTGATACTGTTAATTCTGAAGACTTGGAAATCGTCTTTTACTCAGATAATTGTGGAGGACAACAAAAAAACAAATTTGTTATAAGCGCCTTTTTGTATGCTGTGGCGAACTATAAAATCAAATCAATAACGCACAAGTACTTAGTAACAGGACACAGGCAAAATGAGGGTGATAACGTTCATTCTCTGATCGAAAAAAATATTAAGAGATCGTTGAAATCCGGTCCTATTTACACTCCAGCACAATACGTTACACTTGTCAGAACAGCTAGAAAAACTGGGACACCATTCAATGTCATTGAAATGACTCACGGGGATTTTATGGACCTTAAAAATTTGACAGCACAAACTTGTGTCAATTTCGTTAAGAATGTCGAAGGTGACACAATTAAATTTAGTGATTTTGCAATATTTCGAGTAGAGAAGCAGCATTTGGACTTGTTCTATTATAAAATGTCTTACGATGATGTTGATTACAAGTCAGTTAAGGTTAGAGACAAGAGAACAAGAACTTCGTTGCAACCTATTCAAGGGATTCAGTTGCAGAATGCCTACCAGCAGCAGCTACCTATTCCTAAGAAGAAACATACTGATCTACTGATGTTACTTAAATCTAACGCCATTGTTAAAGCTCATAGTCATTTTTATAATAGCTTGCGAGTGGGAGCTAATGATAATGAAAATTAATTTTAGCTTAAATTTATTTTTGTTTTGTTTTCTGTTAAGAATTTCCAATTAATTTTTATGATTTTTGCTAATGAAGTTAATTAATTAGCAATCTTAGGTTAAGATTTTAATCAACCGTTCATTAAAAGATTTATTAAAATATTGGACTATTTCTTTAGCGATTCTGTTTAAAACTGCGTTTTTTCATTGGCAAACATTTCAAAAACGATTCGTTGTGTTGAGGCAATAATGGCACATTTCAAAAAGGGCTCAAATTTCCGCCCTTTAAAAAAATATATTTTGATTATTTCTTTGTTCTATGATTTTAGATAAAATTTATAATATTTTGGTGTAAAAAACACAATGTCTATTGTAGTCCTACAACTAAAATTTTTTTTCTGAGTTGTGTCGTTATTGCAGCCGGTGAGCGATATGGACGGAATGTTAGAGAGAGCACAAGCGGGGGGGTGTGTGGTAGGTAGAAAAAAGTGTGGAGCCTGGCGTTTGCGGATGATGTGGTAATGGTGGCAAAGAGTGAAATAGAAATGAAGGAAATGATAAAGAGTTTAGGAAAATATGTGAAGAAGAAAATACTAGAAGTGAATGTAGAGAAAACAAAAATGCTGGTGTTCAATAAGAGAAAGAGGAAGAACGAAGAGAGTGATTGGAGGTGGGAGGGAGAAGTAATAGAACAAGTAAAAGAATTCAAATACTTGGGGTATGTGTTCAATGAAAGAGCCACAGATAAGGCACATATTAGAGAACTGGCAAGAAAAGCGAACAAGGTGATAGGATGTGTATGGGGAATAGGAGAAAGAAGGTGTGGAGGCGATTTTAAGAGGAGAATGATGATGTTTGAAAGTCTTATTGAAAGCGTGTTGTTGTACGGAGCAGAGGTCTGGGGATGGAAAGAACAAGAGGTGATAGAGACGGTGCAAGAGAAATATCTGAGGTGGGTGCTAGGGGTGGAGAGAGAAACGCCAGGGTACATAGTGAGAGAAGAATGCAAGAGGAATAGGTTGAGAGTGAAAGCGGGAAAAAGAGCGGTCAAGTTCGAAGGCAGGATGGAAGGGAGGAAAGAATGTAGGATACTAAAGGAGTGCTGGAGAGAAAAGAAGAAGAATTCAGAGGAGAATGATAGGGAGAATTACTACAGGAGGAATGGGTATCCAAGCAAAGAAATAGAGAGACTGAGAGAAAGAGGCGTGTGGATGAATGTAGAACTAAGTGAAAGAGATAAGGGTACGGATAGACAAGAGAGGAGAGAAAGAATTAGAGAATCCAGATACAACGGGAAGTACGGAAGATGCATGATCGAGGAAGTACCGAAGTATTTGGGGAGGGAGAGCGAGAAAGAAAGAAAGATGATGGCGAGGTTTAGGTGCGGAAATGAAGAGAGGGAAAATAGGAATTGGGCAGAAGATGGAGGAAGAATGTGTAGAATGTGCTATGAGGAAAGAGCGACGATTGAGCATATGTGGAACGAGTGCAGTGAGATGAAACAAAGAGAGAGGAAAGAAAGAGAGGAAATACTGAATGTAGATGGAAGGGAAATAAAATGGATGAAAGAGGTATGGAAGAGGAGGGAGAAGGGAGAAGAGGAAAGGGGAGGGGAGAAGAAATAGAGAATTTTATTCAGTTTTTTTTATTATTATAATTGTTAAGTTTACTTGTATATGTATAGGCATCAGAAAGCCCGTAAGGCAAATAAAGATTAATTTATATAGGGTTTCTCAGGTTCCTCAACTCTCAGCAGTTAATAGAGAAGGGTTTTTAACTCTCAGTTGATAAAATTTTCTGAACTTCCTCAACTCTTAGCTGTTAATAGAGTCGAATTTTTAACTCCCAGTTGATAAAATTTGCTGAACTCTCAGTAGAAAATTTTCTCGGGCTTTTCGCCTCTTAAGTGTCAAGGTCAGGTTTCATGTTTTTCAGGTTTTTCAACTGTAAATTGTCAAGTTTCCTTAACTCTCAGCTGTCAGTTTTTCAGGTTTATAAACTCTGAGTTGTCAAGTTTGTCAGGTTCATCAACTATCAGGTGTGAATTTTATCAGGTTCTTCAACTGTTACGGTTCAAGGTTAATAGATTATTCAACTCTCAGGTGTCAAGTTTATTAGGTTATTCAACTGTCAGGTGTCAAGTTTATCAGATTCTACAACTCTCAGGTGTCAATATAGTGTTAATATAGCCGTCCTTTAACTCTTAAGTGATATTCCCAAGCTTCAGGTGACAGGTTTGTCAAGTTGTCCAATTCTCAGTTGTCAAGTTTATCATGTTTTCATTCTTTCAGGTTTTTCAACTGTAAGTTGTCAAGTTTCCCTAACTCCAAGGTGTAAATTTTTTCAGATCACTAAATTGTCAAGTGTCATCTTTTTCAGGTTTTGAAAGTTTCAGTTTGATTACCAGATTCTTCATATGTCAGGTGTCAAGTTTATCAGGTTCTTCAACTGACAGTTGTCAAGTTTTTCGGGTTCTTTAGTGTTCATATCTTCAGGTTCTTCTCACAGCTACAAGTTTTTTAAGATTCCTCAACTCTCAACTCTTAATAAGAGTTGTGTTTTTTAACTCTCAGTTGATATATTGTGAACTTTCAGTTGACAAGTTTTTCGAGGTTGTCGCCTCTTATGTGTCAAGCTCAGGTTTTATGATTGTTTTTCAGGTTTTTCAACTTTAAGTTTTCCAGTTTCAATATGTCAGGTGTCAATTTTTTCAGGTTTTTAAATTGTCAAATGTCAACTTTTTTAGGTTTATAAACTGTAAGATATTAGGTTTTAATATTATCAAGCGTCAGTTTTTCAGATTTTAAACTCTGAGTTATCAAGTTTACTAGGTCAGGTGTCAAGTTTATCAGGTTTTCTAACTGTCAGTTGTCAAGTTCATCAGGTTTTCAGGTTTTTCACCTGTAAATTGTCAAGTTTACCAAACTCCCAGGTGTCAATTTTTTCAGGTCTCTAAGTTGTCAGGTGTCAACTTTTTCGGGTTTTTAAACACTCAGATATCAAGTTTACTAAGTTCTTCAAATGTCAGGTGTCAAGCTCATGTTTCATGTTTTTGAGGTTTTTCAACTGTAAATTGTCAACTTTCCTTAACTCTCAGGTGTCAGCAAGAGTTGTTGAAAAGTTTCTCGGGCTTTTCGCCTCTCAGGTGTCAAACTCAGGTTCCATGTTTTTCAGTTTTTTTTTCATCTGTAAATTGTCAACTTTTCTCAACTTTCAGGTGCCAGTTGTTTCAGTTTTTTAAACTCTCAGTTATCAAGTTTACCAGGTTCTTCAACTGTCAGGTGTGTCAAGTTTATCTTTTCTTTAACTATCTTCTAACAAGTTTTTCGGATTCTTCAGTGTTAATATCTTCAGGTTCTTCGACTCTCAGGTCTAAGGTTTCTCAGTTTCATTGAATCTCAACTGTTAATAGAGTAGGGTTTTTTAACTCTTAGTTGATAAAATTTTCTGAACTCTCAGTTGACAAGTTTCTCGTGCATTTCACCTCTCAGATGTCAAGCTCAGGTTTAATGTTTTTCAAGTTTTTCAGATTTGACATGTCAAGTTTCCTGATCTTTAAGGTCTCAATTTTATCTTTTTTTAAACTGTTCGGGTTTTTAAACTATCAGATGTTTATAACAAAAAACGATCACGTGACCAAATTAATAATTTCGCGGTTTTGTTTCAAACTGACGTCTTTTTGACGTGACTTTCCTTGCTCGAAAAGTGGCGGGAAACTCATGGGGGAGGGGGTTGGTACCCACAGTATAGTGTTTGATATATGGGTTTTTCGGATCATCAAAATTGCAGGTTCTTTGTTTTAACGTTTGTAAATACAATTTTTGTGTTTTAATGATTACGGTTTTTTTATCATTGTTTTTAAAATTTGTAGCTTTCAAGGCTTTTTCAAATCTTTGGGGCATGTGAACTTTTCAGGCGTAAAGTATTTAATTTCTCAATAATTTTTCAATTTTGCCGTTTTAGTGTTCTCAATTTCGTAATTTTAGTAGATTCTATTTAGTTTTAATCTTCTAAACTTATTTTTTGTTTATTTTTATTTTTTTTGAAATTTTTTTACTCCTACTGTAAATTTCGGCGCTGTACGCGGTAGCGCATTCAAGAATGTGTCTTTCCTTTTAATTTCTCACCACGACTACACGTGTGCGTGCCCACCAGAACTTCTTTTCCGTCTCCGTACGGGAGGATTAATGTCCTGTTGTGGTTTAAGACTTCTTACAGTGTTTGGTTTGTGATGTTTTGAGTGTTGTTCACAAAATCCAAACTGGAAAAAATATGCAGGATAAAAAAAAAGAGATGAAGACACAAAAAGCGAAATTTTTCGAAAGGGATGGCTAGAAGATTGATAGAAAGAAGGACTAACTAGGATTGAGTAATTCTGGAGAAAAATTAGCGAAAGACTGAAACTTTGAGTGAGGCAAACCATAAATAAAATAATGACTTGTCGGAAACACTGCACTGTTTTCCACACGTATGTACCTGCACTCTCCAATTTTCCTCCTGCGCACTTTGGCCAAATACAATTAGCTCCGATAAAAACGGTGTCGTCGCAGAAATAAGTAAATAATTCGATCGATACACCTGGCACAAAGGCAACCCCATTACCTAGTAGCGCGCCAGTAGGTGAGGTCTTCGTTCCGAATGTGCATGCATTTGTTAATAAATTAGTTAATGTATTTATTATGCACGTCAGAGTTGTCGTTAATTGCAACTCCGTCATTCCCAGCAACCTAATAAACATTAAACATGGCGCATAATTCAGTCTTACCCTGCCCAGCGCTACCAACTGTCCGAAGCATGAATGCTGATTTCTGATTTAGCCGATACTGGCATGATGTATGTCCACGGTGCGATTTGAAATACGCCTAATTTATTTATGAAGTTGTTTTGTCTCTTTCTTGGCTTAAATGGCGCATTAGTATGCGCATTAATTACGGGATATTAAAGGCGCTCGTTATTATGGGGGCGGAGTGGTAAAAATTGGCGATGTGGACGACTCGATCGAGGATTTAAATTATGAGTAATTACTCTAAGATTTTTTTTGTTATTTAGTATTACCCCTAATTTTACATTGGTGGGTTGGACAATTGAACGTCTAACGCCTACTACTCCGCTTTATTTCCATATACTGAAATAACAAGAGTTTTTATTTTTATTATGTGGCACGTCAACTATTGACGCAAAGAGAACGGTTGGCAGCATTTGAAAATTTATTCTTTCACCGCATATTTTTGATTTTAACTATTTTTGGTACAGCAACGATCTCACTTTGTTTTTTGACAGACGCCATTTGATTTGATGACCTACAACTGATTGGATTGACGACCATTTTTTGACTTTAAGATTCTGAGGACAGATTAGTGTTTGGTCTGTTTATTCACAAAGAAACTTGCAAATACCAGCAAAGAATATCAATTCAAATCGAAATTTACACCAAAATATTTACTGAAATTTACATTTTTGATTGAATGGTTGACAAACTGGTTCGGAATGACAACCATTTTCCCATTGTAGCCACATTTATTTTCTTGTAATGCACAGTTCTTCTTTATGACTAAAACCATATGGTTCATGGAAACACATGTGAATGCGGTGGGCGGGTTATCCGTCGCACCCACTGATTGACTGATTGACTGACTGACTGATTGACTAATGGTAATGGATTGACAACAATTTTTTGACTTTAAGCTTCTGAAGGCAGATTATAAATGAGGAGTGTATTCTGGTTTAAATTTTTAAAAAGCCAATAAATGGTTGTCATTTCTCAACCATTTAGTCAGTCGATGAGTATAGTGAAATGGGTGGCCCACCCGCCCACCGCTCTCACAAACGGTGCCTGAACCATACGCCTTTTAGTCACAAAGAAACCGGCAAAATACCAGCAAAGAGTATCAATCCAAATTGATATCTACACCAACATACATACTCAAATTTACATTTTTGACTGAATGGTTGACAAACTAGTTGGGAATGACAACCACATTCCGTTTCTTGTATTGCACAGTTCTTCTTTGTGACTAAAACCATATGGTTCCTGGCAGCACATGTGAATGCGGTGGGCGGGTGGGCCGTCGCATCTACAACAGACTGATTGACTAATGGTATTGGAATGACAACCATTTTTTGACTTTAAGCTTCTGAGGACAGATTAAAAATGAGGAGTGTGTTCTGGTTTAAATAAAAAAAGTCAGTAAATGGTTGTCATTTCTCAACAGTCATCTGCAACTGACTGATTGACTAATGGTATTGGAATGACAACCATTTTTGACTTTAAGTTTCTGAAGCCAGATTAAAAATGAAAAGTGTGTTCTGGTTTAAATAATTAAAAAAAAGTCAGTAAATGGTTGTCATTTCTCAACAGTCATCTGCAACTGACTGATTGACTAATTGTATTGAAATGACAACCATTTTTGACTTTAAGTTTCTGATTGCAGATTAAAAATGAGAAGTGTGTTTTGGTTTAAATAATTAAAAAATAGTCAGTAAATGGTTGTCATTTCTCAACAGTCATCTGCAACTGACTGATTGACTAGTGGTATTGGAATGACAACCATTTTTGACTTTAAGTTTCTGAATGCAGATTAAAAATGAGAAGTGTGTTCTGGTTTAAATAATTAAAAAAAGTCAGTAAATGGTTGTCATTTCTCAACAGTCATCTGCAACTGACTGATTGACTAATGGTATTGGAATGACAACCATTTTTGACTTTAAGTTTCTGAAGGCAGATTAAAAATGAGGAGTGTGTTCTGGTTTAAATTTAAAAAAAGTCAGTAAATGGTTGTCATTTCTCAACAGTCATCTACAACTGACTGATTGACTAATGGTATTGGAATGACAACCATTTTTGACTTTAAGTTTCTGATTGCAGATTAAAAATGAGAAGTGTGTTTTGGTTTAAATAATTAAAAAATAGTCAGTAAATGGTTGTCATTTCTCAACAGTCATCTGCAACTGACTGATTGACTAGTGGTATTGGAATGACAACCATTTTTGACTTTAAGTTTCTGAATGCAGATTAAAAATGAGAAGTGTGTTCTGGTTTAAATAATTAAAAAAAGTCAGTAAATGGTTGTCATTTCTCAACAGTCATCTGCAACTGACTGATTGACTAATTGTATTGAAATGACAACCATTTTTGACTTTAAGTTTCTGATTGCAGATTAAAAATGAGAAGTGTGTTTTGGTTTAAATAATTAAAAAATAGTCAGTAAATGGTTGTCATTTCTCAACAGTCATCTGCAACTGACTGATTCACTAGTGGTATTGGAATGACAACCATTTTTGACTTTAAGTTTCTGAATGCAGATTAAAAATGAGAAGTGTGTTCTGGTTTAAATAATTAAAAAAAGTCAGTAAATGGTTGTCATTTCTCAACAGTCATCTGCAACTGACTGATTGACTAATGGTATTGGAATGACAACCATTTTTTTAATTTAAGCCTCTGAAGGCAGATTAAGAATGGGGAGTGCGTTATGGTTTAAATTAAAAAGAAGTCAATAAATTGTTGTAATTTCTCAACCATTTAGTCAGTCGATGAGTATAGTGGAATGGGTGGCCCGCCCACCCACCGCACTTATCACAAACGGTGCCGGAACCATACGCCTTTTAGTTACAAAGAAACCGGCAAAATACCAGCAAAGAGTATCAAATCAAATTGATATTAACACCAACATATATACTCAAATTTACATTTTTGACTGAATGGTTGACAAACTGGTTGGGAATGACAACCATTTTCCTATTGTATCCACATTCCGTTTTTTGTATTGCACAGTTCTTCTTTGTAACTAAAAACATATGTTTTATGGCAACACATGTGAATGCGGTGGGCGGGTGATCCGTTGCATCTACACCTGACTGATTGACTAATGGTATTGGAATGACAACCATTTTTGACTTTAAGTTTCTGAAGCCAGATTAAAAATGAAAAGTGTGTTCTGGTTTAAATAATTAAAAAAAAGTCAGTAAATGGTTGTCATTTCTCAACAGTCATCTGCAACTGACTGATTGACTAATTGTATTGAAATGACAACCATTTTTGACTTTAAGTTTCTGATTGCAGATTAAAAATGAGAAGTGTGTTTTGGTTTAAATAATTAAAAAATAGTCAGTAAATGGTTGTCATTTCTCAACAGTCATCTGCAACTGACTGATTGACTAGTGGTATTGGAATGACAACCATTTTTGACTTTAAGTTTCTGAATGCAGATTAAAAATGAGAAGTGTGTTCTGGTTTAAATAATTAAAAAAAGTCAGTAAATGGTTGTCATTTCTCAACAGTCATCTGCAACTGACTGATTGACTAATGGTATTGGAATGACAACCATTTTTGACTTTAAGTTTCTGAAGGCAGATTAAAAATGAGGAGTGTGTTCTGGTTTAAATTTAAAAAAAGTCAGTAAATGGTTGTCATTTCTCAACAGTCATCTACAACTGACTGATTGACTAATGGTATTGGAATGACAACCATTTTTGACTTTAAGTTTCTGATTGCAGATTAAAAATGAGAAGTGTGTTTTGGTTTAAATAATTAAAAAATAGTCAGTAAATGGTTGTCATTTCTCAACAGTCATCTGCAACTGACTGATTGACTAGTGGTATTGGAATGACAACCATTTTTGACTTTAAGTTTCTGAATGCAGATTAAAAATGAGAAGTGTGTTCTGGTTTAAATAATTAAAAAAAGTCAGTAAATGGTTGTCATTTCTCAACAGTCATCTGCAACTGACTGATTGACTAATGGTATTGGAATGACAACCATTTTTGACTTTAAGTTTCTGAAGGCAGATTAAAAATGAGGAGTGTGTTCTGGTTTAAATTTAAAAAAAGTCAGTAAATGGTTGTCATTTCTCAACAGTCATCTACAACTGACTGATTGACTAATGGTATTGGAATGACAACCATTTTTGACTTTAAGTTTCTGATTGCAGATTAAAAATGAGAAGTGTGTTTTGGTTTAAATAATTAAAAAATAGTCAGTAAATGGTTGTCATTTCTCAACAGTCATCTGCAACTGACGGATTGACTAGTGGTATTGGAATGACAACCATTTTTGACTTTAAGTTTCTGATTGCAGATTAAAAATGAGAAGTGTGTTTTGGTTTAAATAATTAAAAAATAGTCAGTAAATGGTTGTCATTTCTCAACAGTCATCTGCAACTGACTGATTGACTAATGGTATTGGAATGACAACCATTTTTGACTTTAAGTTTCTGAAGGCAGATTAACAATGAGAAGTGTGTTTTGGTTTAAATAATTAAAAAATAGTCAGTAAATGGTTGTCATTTCTCAACAGTCATCTGCAACTGACTGATTGACTAATGGTATTGGAATGACAACCATTTTTGACTTTAAGTTTCTGATTGCAGATTAAAAATGAGAAGTGTGTTTTGGTTTAAATAATTAAAAAATAGTCAGTAAATGGTTGTCATTTCTCAACAGTCATCTGCAACTGACTGATTGACTAATGGTATTGGAATGACAACCATTTTTGACTTTATGTTTCTGAAGGCAGATTAAAAATGAGGAATGTGTTCTGGTTTAAATAAAAAAAAGTCAGTAAATGGTTGCCATTTCTCAACAGTCATCTGCAACTGACTGATTGACTTATTGTATTGGAATGACAACCATTTTTTGACTAAGTTTCTGAAGGCAGATTAAAAATGAGAAGTGTGTTCTGGTTTAAATAATTAAAAAATCGTCAGTAAATGGTTGTCATTTCTCAACAGTCATCTGCAACTGACTGATTGACTAATGGTATTGGAATGACAACCATTTTTGACTTTATGTTTCTGAAGGCAGATTAAAAATGAGGAATGTGTTCTGGTTTAAATAAAAAAAAAGTCAGTAAATGGTTGCCATTTCTCAACAGTCATCTGCAACTGACTGATTGACTTATTGTATTGGAATGACAACCATTTTTTGACTAAGTTTCTGAAGGCAGATTAAAAATGAGAAGTGTGTTCTGGTTTAAATAATTAAAAAATCGTCAGTAAATGGTTGTCATTTCTCAACAGTCATCTGCAACTGACTGATTGACTAATGGTATTGGAATGACAACCATTTTTGACTTTAAGTTTCTGATTGCAGATTAAAAATGAGAAGTGTGTTTTGGTTTAAATAATTAAAAAATAGTCAGTAAATGGTTGTCATTTCTCAACAGTCATCTGCAACTGACTGATTGACTAATGGTATTGGAATGACAACCATTTTTGACTTTAAGTTTCTGAAGGCAGATTAACAATGAGAAGTAAGTGTGTTCTAGTTTTAATAATTTAAAAAAGTCAGTAAATGGTTGTCATTTCTCAACAGTCATCTGCAACTGACTGATTGACTAATGGTATTGGAATGACAACTATTTTTGACTTTAAGTTTCTGAAGCCAGATTAAAAATGAGGAGTGTGTTCTGGTTTAAATAAAAAAAGTCAGTAAATGGTTGTCATTTCTCAACAGTCATCTGCAACTGACTGATTGACTAATGGTATTGGAATGACAACCATTTTTGACTTTAAGTTTCTGAATGCAGATTAAAAATGAGAAGTGTGTTCTGGTTTTAATAATTTAAAAAAGTCAGTAAATGGTTGTCATTTCTCAACAGTCATCTGCAACTGACTGATTGACTAATTGTATTGAAATGACAACCATTTTTGACTTTAAGTTTCTGAATGCAGATTAAAAACGAGAAGTGTGTTCTGGTTTAAATAATTTAAAAAAGTCAGTAAATAGTTGTCATTTCTCCAGTCATCTGCAACTGACTGATTGACTTATTGTATTGGAATGACAACCATTTTTTGACTAAGTTTCTGAAGGCAGATTAAAAATGAGAAGTGTGTTCTGGTTTAAATAATTAAAAAATCGTCAGTAAATGGTTGTCATTTCTCAACAGTCATCTGCAACTGACTGATTGACTAATGGTATTGGAATGACAACCATTTTTGACTTTATGTTTCTGAAGGCAGATTAAAAATGAGGAATGTGTTCTGGTTTAAATAAAAAAAAAGTCAGTAAATGGTTGCCATTTCTCAACAGTCATCTGCAACTGACTGATTGACTTATTGTATTTTAATGACAACCATTTTTTGACTAAGTTTCTGAAGGCAGATTAAAAATGAGAAGTGTGTTCTGGTTTAAATAATTAAAAAATCGTCAGTAAATGGTTGTCATTTCTCAACAGTCATCTGCAACTGACTGATTGACTAGTGGTATTGGAATGACAACCATTTTTGACTTTAAGTTTCTGAATGCAGATTAAAAATGAGAAGTGTGTTCTGGTTTAAATAATTAAAAAAAGTCAGTAAATGGTTGTCATTTCTCAACAGTCATCTGCAACTGACTGATTGCCTAATGGTATTGGAATGACAACCATTTTTGACTTTAAGTTTCTGAAGGCAGATTAAAAATGAGGAGTGTGTTCTGGTTTAAATTTAAAAAAAGTCAGTAAATGGTTGTCATTTCTCAACAGTCATCTACAACTGACTGATTGACTAATGGTATTGGAATGACAACCATTTTTGACTTTAAGTTTCTGATTGCAGATTAAAAATGAGAAGTGTGTTTTGGTTTAAATAATTAAAAAATAGTCAGTAAATGGTTGTCATTTCTCAACAGTCATCTGCAACTGACTGATTGACTAATTGTATTGAAATGACAACCATTTTTGACTTTAAGTTTCTGATTGCAGATTAAAAATGAGAAGTGTGTTTTGGTTTAAATAATTAAAAAATAGTCAGTAAATGGTTGTCATTTCTCAACAGTCATCTGCAACTGACTGATTGACTAGTGGTATTGGAATGACAACCATTTTTGACTTTAAGTTTCTGAATGCAGATTAAAAATGAGAAGTGTGTTCTGGTTTAAATAATTAAAAAAAGTCAGTAAATGGTTGTCATTTCTCAACAGTCATCTGCAACTGACTGATTGACTAATGGTATTGGAATGACAACCATTTTTGACTTTAAGTTTCTGAAGGCAGATTAAAAATGAGGAGTGTGTTCTGGTTTAAATTTAAAAAAAGTCAGTAAATGGTTGTCATTTCTCAACAGTCATCTACAACTGACTAATTGACTAATGGTATTGGAATGACAACCATTTTTGACTTTAAGTTTCTGATTGCAGATTAAAAATGAGAAGTGTGTTTTGGTTTAAATAATAAAAAAATAGTCAGTAAATGGTTGTCATTTCTCAACAGTCATCTGCAACTGACTGATTGACTAATGGTATTGGAATGACAACCATTTTTGACTTTAAGTTTCTGAAGGCAGATTAACAATGACGAGTGTGTTCTGGTTTAAATAAGAAAAAAAGTCAGCAAATGGTTGTCATTTCTCAACAGTCATCTGCAACTGACTGATTGACTAATGATATTGGAATGACAACCATTTTTGACTTTAAGTTTCTGAAGGCAGATTAAAAATGAGAAGTGTGTTCTGGTTTAAACAATAAAAAAAAAGTCAGTAAATGGTTGTCATTTCTCAGTAGTCATCTGGAACTGACTGATTGACTAATGGTATTGGAATGACAACCATTTTTGATTTTAAGTTTCTGAAGGCAGATTAACAATGAATAGTGTGTTCTGGTTTAAATAATAAAAAAAGTCAGTAAATGGTTGTCACTTCTCAACAGTCATCTGCAACTGACTGATTGACTGATGGTATTGGAATGACAACCATTTTTGACTTTAAGTTTCTGAAGGCAGATTAACAATGAGGAGTGTCTTCTGGTTTAAATAATAAGAAAAGTCAGTAAATGGTTGTCATTTCTCAACAGTAATCTGCAACTGACTGATTGACTAATGGTATTGGAATGACAACCTTTTTTGACTTTACGTTTCTGAAGGCAGATTAAAAATGGGGAGTGTTTTGGTTTAAATAAAAAAAAGTCAGTAAATGGTTGTCATTTCTCAACAGTCATCGGCAACTGACTGATTGACTAATGGTATTGGAATGACAACCATTTTTAACTTTACGTTTCTGAAGGCAGATTAAAAATGGGGAGTGTTTTGGTTGAAATAAAAAAAAAGTCAGTAAATGGTTGTCATTTCTCAACAGTCATCTGCAACTGACTGATTGACTAATGGTATTGGAATGACAACCATTTTTAACTTTACGTTTCTGAAGGCAGATTAAAGATGGGGAGTGTTTTGGTTTAAATAAAAAAGAGTCAGTAAATGGTTGTCATTTCTCAACAGTAATCTGCAACTGACAACCATTTTTTGACTAAGTTTCTGAAGGCAGATTAAAAATAAGGAGTGTGCTCTGGTTTAAATAAAAAAAAATCTGCAAAATACCAGCAAAAAATATCAATCTCTAGGCACTTTAGTCTTCTTCGCCTCTTATGTTTATTTGTCTCTTCAGGCATTTTACTTTCTGTGCCCCCTTGTTTTACATTTTATTTATTTTATTTGGGTTATCACTACTTCCACTTTTTGTTGTTTTAACTACTTTTGGCACATCAACGATGTCACTTTGTTTTCTCACAGACGCCATTTTGTACCAAGGACACTGATTGAAAAACGACTCACTTAGACGATGGCATTGCTTAAAGGTTATCGTGATTACCGGATTTAGCTTGGAAAGAAATACATCAGATTTTTCAAATATTATTTGTTTTTTTTTTTTAAATATGCCTTAAGAATGTAATTGCTCAATGTAATTTTTTACCTGTTGTTACATTCACACCTTGATATCTTGGAAAAATCACATAAATCAACTTTTGTCATTAAGTTGCAAGATAAGACAAAATAGATTTCAACATTTGGTCCATCGAGCCGGATGCGACAACCGTATCGTCAATACGATATATAATAATTTCGTTTGGTGACTCGTTAGATCCAATTTTCGGAATTAAGCATTTAAAACCGCGCGACAACCTCTCGCTGAAAAAATTAGACGCGAAATGTTTAGTCATTTATTTCATCTAAACAAACACGATTGCAAAATTAAAAATAACATAACTATAAACACACCACCGAGTTTGCAGCGAACGCAAATAAAAAACTTTACTAATTTGTTTTATTCATGAACAAATCGAACGTCGGGGGTAGAAGGGGTTTTGCGGAAACAGCATAAAATCGAGAGACCGGTTGCGTTATTTTTTGCATGAAAATAAACCATCATATATTAATTAGTATTAGAGTCCATGTCTGCGGTATAGTTCCGATTTTAAAACAGATTGGAATTGGTCAACTTAATTATTTATATGGTGTGTTCCGGCGCACTTTTATATTACTGCGCAAAATAAAAACCCACCCCTCAATCAATGTTTTCCATTAGCTGTCAGATAGTTTAAATGGCAGCCCTCCTTCGTTCGGCCACATTTGTTCGCTCCTCTGACTTTTTTCCGCCTTGTTTTTCAATTAATCTCGGACGGGCGAATCGAATAAGTCGCCGTTTTCGATGCACGCTAAGCATCGGGGGAGTTATTAATGTAATTTCTACTTTTCGGTTTTAGTTTGGTTTTGGAGAAAAATGATGCGCCAGTTTTCGAAGGTCTTTAGGCTTTGGATTTTAGCTGTGCCATCCAATATCCAGATCTTTCCTGGTCTTCATTCATGATTTTATTTTAGTCTGACAAATGCTCTAGATTGATGAGGCGCGATGAGGAGAGTGGTGTGATGACTGGTACCTGGTACCCACCTAATCGTGCTGTTTTAGATATTATGTCCCTCCAAACCATGTACAAACCTATTTGAACCCACCTCTCTCAACCATAGAATTATTAATACCCTGCAAGGAAATTAACACCGCCAGTCTTAACATCATAATTTACATTTGACAGATCGCAGATATATTATGCACGTTACGACCTGTCTTTAAATTAGCAGCTGCAAAGAAGAGTGATTCTCCTCACTCATGGCCTCTGTGAACATTTTAATTATTCTCTACGATTTTGCGGCTAATTGACTTCTTCGTCACAAAGTTTTATTTTGAATTCGTCACAAAGTTTTATTTTGAATTCGTCACAAACGAGTTGCAGTCGTGCAATTTTATTACCGACCTGCTGGGAATCGAACCCATCATTTCTTCGACACTAATCGAGCTGACCCAATTTATTAGCTCTTGTACGGCCGGTGGAAAAGCCGCATCCCTCGGGGGTCCTCCCGAACGAGGGGTCGGCTGGATGTACGAGTATAAAGGACGAAGCTGTACGCTTATCATCCATATGCAACGCGTATCTACATACGTAGCAACATCCGCGATATAAAAATGCCGCCCTCACAATTCATCTTTTTTGCTGCTGCCCTAACCGAAATTGAATAATGTGTCGGTCGAGCGGAATAAAGCCGCATTACGGGTAATGAACTCTGTAAATCATAATGATAATAAGTATTGTTGTGGAAAAAAATGTGTACTGCACTTGCAGAATTCCGAATGAGCACTATATAATTATCCTTAATATACCTCTCGAATTTGTAATTAATTCAAATTGTAAAAACATTGCGTTTTTTTTTCAAACACTTTTGATTTTGTTGCAGGACCTCAGATTTGCACCACAATGTTTAGACATTTTTTTGTAAAGAATATTGCAATTTGAAAACAGCAATTACTCAAAAAGTGTCAAGAAATATTTGTGCTCTTTACGTACGGTCGTAATGACACTTTTCGACTTTCACAGATTTCATAGAATCTCAAATTTGCATCTGTAAGTTTTTCTGCTAGAAATAGAATGTTTTCGAAATTCTTATGTAATAAAGTGGCTTTCAATTTAGAAACAGCAATGATTTAGAAATTGTCAAAAAGGTTTGGTGCCCTCTATAAACAATTGTCATGACACTTTTTGACCTTGTCTCATGTTAGAGGATTTCAGATTTGCATCTGTAAATTTCTCTGCTGGAACGACAATATTTAGCCAATTTTTTTTTGTTAAGAATATTTCAATTTGGTAGCGGCAATTACTCAAAAATTGTCAAGAAATTTTGTGCTCTTTACGTACGGTCGTCATGATACTTTTCGACTTTTACATATTTCATAGAATCTCAGATTTACATCTATAAGTTTTTCTGCTGGAAATAGAAAGTTTTATAAATTCCTATGTAAAGTGTCTTTCAATTTATAAATAGCAATTATTTAAAAATTGTCAAAAAGGTTTTGTGCCCTCTATAAACAATTGTCATGACACTTTTTGACCTTGTCTCATGTTAGAGGATTTCAGATTTGCATCTGTAAATTTCTGTGCTGGAACGACAATATTTAGCCAATTTTTTTTTTGTTATGAATATTTCAATTTGGTAGCAGCAATTACTCAAAAATTGTCAAGAAATTTTGTGCTCTTTACGTACGGTCGTCATAATACTTTTCGACTTTTACAGATTTCATAGAATCTCAGATTTACATCTATAAGTTTTTCTGCTGGAAATAGAAAGTTTTATAAATTCCTATGTAAAGTGTCTTTCAATTTATAAACAGCAATTATTTAGAAATTGTCAAAAAGGTTTTGTGCCCTCTATAAACAATTGTCATGACACTTTTTGACCTTGTCTCATTTTAGAGGATTTCAGACTTGCATCTGTAAATTTCTCTGCTGGCACGACAATATTTAGACAATTTTTTTTGTTAAGAATATTTCAATTTGATGGCAGCAATTACTCAAAAATTGTCAAGAAACCTTCGTGCTCTGTACGTACGGTCGTCATGATACTTTTCGACTTTTACAGATTTCATAGAATCTCAGATTTACATCTATAAGTTTTTCTGCTGGAAATAGAAAGTTCTATAAATTCCTATGTAAAGTGTCTTTCAATTTAGAAACAGCAATTATTTAGAAATTGTCAAAAAGGTTTGGTGCCCTCTATAAACAATTGTCATGACACTTTTTGACCTTGTCTCATGTTAGAGGATTTCGGATTTGCATCTGTAAATTTCTCTGCTGGAACGACAATATTTAGACATTTTTTTTTTGTTAAGAATATTTCAATTTGATAGCAGCAATTAGTCAAAAATTGTCAAGAAACCTTTGTGATTTTTACGTACGGTCGTCATGATACTTTTCGACTTTTACAGATTTCATAGAATCTTAGATTTACATATATAAGTTTTTCTGCTGGAAATAGAAAGTTTTATAAATTCCTATGTAAAGTGTCTTTCAATTTTGAAACAGCAATTATTTAGAAATTGTCAAAAAGGTTTGGTGCCCTCTATAAACAATTGTCATGACACTTTTTGACCTTGTCTCATGTTAGAGGATTTCAGATTTGCATCTGTAAATTTCTGTGCTGGAACGACAATATTTAGACAATTTTTTTTTAAGAATGTTTTAATTTGGTAGCAACAATTACTCAAAAATTGTCAAGAAACCTTTGTGCTCTTTACGTACGGTCGTCATGATACTTTTCGACTTTTACAGATTTCATAGAATCTCAGATTTACATCTATAAGTTTTTCTGCTGGAAATAGAAAGTTCTATAAATTCCTATGTAAAGTGTCTTTCAATTTAGAAACAGCAATTATTTAGAAATTGTCAAAAAGGTTTGGTGCCCTCTATAAACAATTGTCATGACACTTTTTGACCTTGTCTCATGTTAGAGGATTTCAGATTTGCATCTGTAAATTTCTCTGCTGGAACGACAATATTTAGACAGTTTTTTTTTTAAGAATATTTCAATTTGGTAGCAGAAATTACTCAAAAATTGTCAGGAAACCTTTGTGCTTTTTACGTACGGTCGTCATGATACTTTTCGACTTTTACAGATTTCATAGAATCTCAGATTTACAGCTATAAGTTTTTCTGCTGGAAATAGAAAGTTCTATAAATTCCTATGTTAGAGGATTTCAGATTTGCATCTGTAAATTTCTCTGCTGGAACGACAATATTTAGACAGTTTTTTTTTTAAGAATATTTCAATTTGGTAGCAGAAATTACTCAAAAAATGTCAGGAAACCTTTGTGCTTTTTACGTACGGTCGTCATGATACTTTTCGACTTTTACAGATTTCATAGAATCTCAGATTTACAGCTATAAGTTTTTCTGCTGGAAATAGAAAGTTCTATAAATTCCTATGTAAAGTGTCTTTCAATTTAGAAACAGCAATTATTTAGAAATTGTCAAAAAGGTTTGGTGCCCTCTATAAACAATTGTCATGACACTTTTTGACCTTGTCTCATGTTAGAGGATTTCAGATTTGCATCTGTAAATTTCTGTGCTGGAACGACAATATTTAGACAATTTTTTTTTAAGAATGTTTTAATTTGGTAGCAACAATTACTCAAAAATTGTCAAGAAACCTTTGTGCTCTTTACGTACGGTCGTCATGATACTTTTCGACTTTTACAGATTTCATAGAATCTCAGATTTACATCTATAAGTTTTTCTGCTGGAAACAGAAAGTTCTATAAATTCCTATGTAAAGTGTCTTTCATTTTAGAAACAGCAATTATTTAGAAATTGTCAAAAAGGTTTTGTGCCCTCTATAAACAATTGTCATGACACTTTTTGACCTTGTCTCATGTTAGAGGATTTCAGATTTGCATCTGTAAATTTCTCTGCTGGAACGACAATATTTAGACAATTTTTTTTTTTAAGAATGTTTTAATTTGGTAGCAACAATTACTCAAAAATTGTCAAGAAACCTTTGTGCTTTTTACGTACGGTCGTCATGATACTTTTCGACTTTTACAGATTTAATAGAATCTCAGATTTACATCTATAAGTTTTTCTCCCGGAAATAGAAAGTTTTATAAATTCCTATGTAAAGTGTCTTTCAATTTAGAAACAGCAATTATTTAGAAATTGTCAAAAAGGTTTGGTGCCCTCTATAAACAATTGTCATGACAATTTTTGACCTTGTCTCATCTTAGAGGATTTCAGATTTGCATCTGTAAATTTCTCTGCTGGAACGACAATATTTAGACAATTTTTTTTTTAAGAATATTTCAATTTGATAGCAGCAATTACTCAAAAATTGTCAAGAAACCTTTGTGATTTTTACGTACGGTCGTCATGATACTTTTCGACTTTTACTGATTTCATAGAATCTCAGATTTACATCTATAAGTTTTTCTGCTGGAAATAGAAAGTTTTATAAATTCCTATGTAAATTGTCTTTCAATTTAGAAACAGCAATTATTTAGAAATTGTCAAAAAGGTTTGGTGCCTTCTATAAACAATTGTCATGACACTTTTTGACCTTGTCTCATGTTAGAGGATTTCGGATTTGCATCTGTAAATTTCCCTGCTGGAACGACAATATTTAGACATTTTTTTTGTTAAGAATATTTCGATTTGATAGCAGCAATTACTCAAAAATTGTCAAGAAACCTTTGTGATTTTTACGTACGGTCGTCATGATACTTTTCGACTTTTACAGATTTCATAGAATCTCAGATTTAAATCTATAAGTTTTTCTGCTGGAAATAGAAAGTTCTATAAATTCCTATGTAAAGTCTCTTTCAATTTAGAAACAGCAATTATTTAGAAATTGTCAAAAAGGTTTTGTGCCCTCTATAAACAATTGTCATGACACTTTTTGACCTTGTCTCATGTTAGAGGATTTCAGATTTGCATCTGTAAATTTCTCTGCTTGAACGACAATATTTAGACAATTTTTTTTGTTAAGAATATTTCAATTTGATAGCAGCAATTACTCAAAAATTGTCAAGAAACCTTTGTGATTTTTACGTACGGTCGTCATGATGCTTTTCGACTTTTACACATTTCATAGAATCTCAGATTTACATCTATAAGTTTTTCTGCTGGAAATAGAAAGTTCTATAAATTCCTATGTAAAGTCTCTTTCAATTTAGAAACAGCAATTATTTAGAAATTGTCAAAAAGGTTTTGTGCCCTCTATAAACAATTGTCATGACACTTTTTGACCTTGTCTCATGTTAGAGGATTTCAGATTTGCATCTGTAAATTTCTCTGCTGGAACGACAATATTTAGACAATTTTTTTTATTAAGAATATTTCAATTTGATAGCAGCAATTAGTCAAAAATTGTCAAGAAACCTTTGTGATTTTTACGTACGGTCGTCATGATACTTTTCGACTTTTACAGATTTCATAGAATCTCAGATTTACATCTATAAGTTTTTCTGCTGGAAATAGAAAGTTTTATAAATTCCTATGTAAAGTGTCTTTCAATTTAGAAACAGCAATTATTTAGAAATTGTCAAAAAGGTTTTGTGTCCTCTATAAACAATTGTCATGACACTTTTTGACCTTGTCTCATGTTAGAGGATTTCAGATTTGCATCTGTAAATTTCTCTGCTGGAACGACAATATTTAGACAATTTTTTTTATTAAGAATATTTCAATTTGATAGCAGCAATTACTCAAAAATTGTCAAGAAACCTTTGTGATTTTTACGTACGGTCGTCATGATACTTTTCGACTTTTACAGATTTCATAGAATCTCAGATTTACATCTATAAGTTTTTCTCCCGGAAATAGAAAGTTTTATAAATTCCTATGTAAAGTGTCTTTCAATTTAGAAACAGCAATTATTTAGAAATTGTCAAAAAGGTTTGGTGCCCTCTATAAACAATTGTCATGACAATTTTTGACCTTGTCTCATCTTAGAGGATTTCAGATTTGCATCTGTAAATTTCTCTGCTGGAACGACAATATTTAGACAATTTTTTTTTTAAGAATATTTCAATTTGATAGCAGCAATTACTCAAAAATTGTCAAGAAACCTTTGTGATTTTTACGTACGGTCGTCATGATACTTTTCGACTTTTACTGATTTCATAGAATCTCAGATTTACATCTATAAGTTTTTCTGCTGGAAATAGAAAGTTTTATAAATTCCTATGTAAATTGTCTTTCAATTTAGAAACAGCAATTATTTAGAAATTGTCAAAAAGGTTTGGTGCCTTCTATAAACAATTGTCATGACACTTTTTGACCTTGTCTCATGTTAGAGGATTTCGGATTTGCATCTGTAAATTTCCCTGCTGGAACGACAATATTTAGACATTTTTTTTGTTAAGAATATTTCGATTTGATAGCAGCAATTACTCAAAAATTGTCAAGAAACCTTTGTGATTTTTACGTACGGTCGTCATGATACTTTTCGACTTTTACAGATTTCATAGAATCTCAGATTTAAATCTATAAGTTTTTCTGCTGGAAATAGAAAGTTCTATAAATTCCTATGTAAAGTCTCTTTCAATTTAGAAACAGCAATTATTTAGAAATTGTCAAAAAGGTTTTGTGCCCTCTATAAACAATTGTCATGACACTTTTTGACCTTGTCTCATGTTAGAGGATTTCAGATTTGCATCTGTAAATTTCTCTGCTTGAACGACAATATTTAGACAATTTTTTTTGTTAAGAATATTTCAATTTGATAGCAGCAATTACTCAAAAATTGTCAAGAAACCTTTGTGATTTTTACGTACGGTCGTCATGATGCTTTTCGACTTTTACACATTTCATAGAATCTCAGATTTACATCTATAAGTTTTTCTGCTGGAAATAGAAAGTTCTATAAATTCCTATGTAAAGTCTCTTTCAATTTAGAAACAGCAATTATTTAGAAATTGTCAAAAAGGTTTTGTGCCCTCTATAAACAATTGTCATGACACTTTTTGACCTTGTCTCATGTTAGAGGATTTCAGATTTGCATCTGTAAATTTCTCTGCTGGAACGACAATATTTAGACAATTTTTTTTATTAAGAATATTTCAATTTGATAGCAGCAATTACTCAAAAATTGTCAAGAAACCTTTGTGATTTTTACGTACGGTCGTCATGATACTTTTCGACTTTTACAGATTTCATAGAATCTCAGATTTAAATCTATAAGCTTTTCTGCTGGAAATAGAAAGTTCTATAAATTCCTATGTAAAGTGTCTTTCAATTTAGAAACAGCAATTATTTAGAAATTTTCAAAAAGGTTTTGTGCCCTCTATAAACAATTGTCATGACACTTTTTGACCTTGTCTCATGTTAGAGGATTTCAGATTTGCATCTGTAAATTTCTCTGCTGGAACGACAATATTTAGACAATTTTTTTTATTAAGAATATTTCAATTTGATAGCAGCAATTAGTCAAAAATTGTCAAGAAACCTTTGTGATTTTTACGAACGGTCGTCATGATACTTTTCGACTTTTACAGATTTCATAGAATCTCAGATTTACATCTATAAGTTTTTCTGCTGGAAATAGAAAGTTCTATAAATTCCTATGTAAAGTGTCTTTCAATTTAGAAACAGCAATTATTTAGAAATTCTCAAAAAGGTTTGGTGCCCTCTATAAACAATTGTCATGACACTTTTTGACCTTGTCTCATGTTAGAGGATTTCAGATTTGCATCTGTAAATTTCTCTGCTGGAACGACAATATTTAGAATTTTTTTTTTTAAGAATGTTTTAATTTGGTAGCAACAATTACTCAAAAATTGTCAAGAAACCTTTGTGCTTTTTACGTACGGTCGTCATGATACTTTTCGACTTTTACAGATTTAATAGAATCTCAGATTTACATCTATAAGTTTTTCTCCCGGAAATAGAAAGTTTTATAAATTCCTATGTAAAGTGTCTTTCAATTTAGAAACAGCAATTATTTAGAAATTGTCAAAAAGGTTTGGTGCCCTCTATAAACAATTGTCATGACAATTTTTGACCTTGTCTCATCTTAGAGGATTTCAGATTTGCATCTGAAAATTTCTCTGCTGGAACGACAATATTTAGACAATTTTTTTTTTAAGAATATTTCAATTTTATAGCAGCAATTACTCAAAAATTGTCAAGAAACCTTTGTGATTTTTACGTACGATCGTCATGATACTTTTCGACTTTTACAGATTTCATAGAATCTCAGATTTACATCTATAAGTTTTTCTGCTGGAAATAGAAAGTTCTATAAATTCCTATGTAAAGTGTCTTTCAATTTAGAAACAGCAATTATTTAGAAATTGTCAAAAAGGTTTGGTGCCCTCTATAAACAATTGTCATGACACTTTTTGACCTTGTCTCATGTTAGAGGATTTCAGATTTGCATCTGTAAATTTCTCTGCTGGAACGACAATATTTAGACAATTTTTTTTTTAAGAATATTTCAATTTGATAGCAGCAATTAGTCAAAAATTGTCAAGAAACCTTTGTGATTTTTACGTACGATCGTCATGATACTTTTCGACTTTTACAGATTTCATAGAATCTCAGATTTACATCTATAAGTTTTTCTGCTGGAAATAGAAAGTTCTATAAATTCCTATGTAAAGTGTCTTTCAATTTAGAAACAGCAATTATTTAGAAATTGTCAAAAAGGTTTGGTGCCCTCTATAAACAATTGTCATGACACTTTTTGACCTTGTCTCATGTTAGAGGATTTCAGATTTGCATCTGTAAATTTCTCTGCTGGAACGACAATATTTAGACAATTTTTTTTTTAAGAATATTTCAATTTGATAGCAGCAATTACTCAAAAATTGTCAAGAAACCTTTGTGATTTTTACGTACGGTCGTCATGATACTTTTCGACTTTTACAGATTTAATAGAATCTCAGATTTACATCTATAAGTTTTTCTCCCGGAAATAGAAAGTTTTATAAATTCCTATGTAAAGTGTCTTTCAATTTAGAAACAGCAATTATTTAGAAATTGTCAAAAAGGTTTTGTGCCCTCTATAAACAATTGTCATGACACTTTTTCACCTTGTCTCATGTTAGAGGATTTCAGATTTGCATCTGTAAATTTCTCTGCTGGAACGACAATATTTAGAATTTTTTTTAAGAATGTTTTAATTTGGTAGCAACAATTACTCAAAAATTGTCAAGAAACCTTTGTGCTTTTTACGTACGGTCGTCATGATACTTTTCGACTTTTACAGATTTCATAGAATCTCAGATTTACATCTATAAGTTTTTCTCCCGGAAATAGAAAGTTTTATAAATTCCTATGTAAATTGTCTTTCAATTTAGAAACAGCAATTATTTAGAAATTGTCAAAAAGGTTTGGTGCCTTCTATAAACAATTGTCATGACACTTTTTGACCTTGTCTCATGTTAGAGGATTTCGGATTTGCATCTGTAAATTTCTCTGCTGGAACGACAATATTTAGACATTTTTTTTGTTAAGAATATTTCGATTTGATAGCAGCAATTACTCAAAAATTGTCAAGAAACCTTTGTGTTTTTTACGTACGGTCGTCATGATACTTTTCGACTTTTACAGATTTCATAGAATCTCAGATTTACATCTATAAGTTTTTCTGCTGAAAATAGAAAGTTTTATAAATTCCTATGTAAAGTGTCTTTCAATTTAGAAGCAGCAATTATTTAGAAATTGTCAAAAAGGTTTGGTGTCCTCTATAAACAATTGTCATGACACTTTTTGACCTTGTCTCATGTTAGAGGATTTCAGATTTGCATCTGTAAATTTCTCTGCTGGAACGACAATATTTAGACATTTTTTTTTAAGAATACTTTAATTTAGAAAGAGCAATTAATCAAAAAGTGTCAGAAACTTTTCTGCTCTTTACATATGTTCGTCATGACAGCTTTCGACTTTCACAGATTTCATACACTCTCAGATTTGCATCTCTAAGTTTTTCTGCTAGAAATAGAATGTTTTAGAAATTCCTATGTAAAGTGTCTTTCAATTTAGAAACAGCAATTATTTAGAAATTGTCAAAAAGGTTTTGTGCCCTCTATAAACAATTGTCATGACACTTTTTGACCTTGTCTTATGTTAGAGGATTTCAGATTTGCATCTGTAAATTTCTGTGCTGGAACGACAATATTTAGACAATTTTTTTGTTAAGAATATTTCAATTTGGAAACAACAATTACTCAAAAATTGTCAAGAAACCTTTGTGTTTTTTTACGTACGGTCGTCATGATACTTTTCGACTTTTACAGATTTCATACACTCTCAGATTTGCATCTATAAGTTTTTCTGCTAGAAATAGAATGTTTTAGAAATTCCTATGTAAAGTGTCTTTCAATTTAGAAACAGCAATTATTTAGAAATTGTCAAAAAGGTTTTGTGCCCTCTATAAACAATTGTCATGACACTTTTTGACCTTGTCTTATGTTAGAGGATTTCAGATTTGCATCTGTAAATTTCTGTGCTGGAACGACAATATTTAGACAATTTTTTTGTTAAGAATATTTCAATTTGGAAACAACAATTACTCAAAAATTGTCAAGAAACCTTTGTGTTTTTTTACGTACGGTCGTCATGATACTTTTCGACTTTTACAGATTTCATAGAATCTCAGATTTACATCTATAAGTTTTTCTGCTGGAAATAGAAAGTTCTATAAATTCCTATGTAAAGTGTCTTTCAATTTAGAAACAGCAATTATTTAGAAATTGTCAAAAAGGTTTGGTGCCCTCTATAAACAATTGTCATGACACTTTTTGACCTTGTCTCATGTTAGAGGATTTCGGATTTGCATCTGTAAATTTCTCTGCTGGAACGACAATATTTAGACATTTTTTTTTTGTTAAGAATATTTCAATTTGATAGCAGCAATTAGTCAAAAATTGTCAAGAAACCTTTGTGATTTTTACGTACGGTCGTCATGATACTTTTCGACTTTTACAGATTTCATAGAATCTCAGATTTACATCTATAAGTTTTTCTGCTGGAAATAGAAAGTTTTATAAATTCCTATGTAAAGTGTCTTTCAATTTATAAACAGCAATTATTTAGAAATTGTCAAAAAGGTTTTGTGCCCTCTATAAACAATTGTCATGACACTTTTTGACCTTGTCTCATTTTAGAGGATTTCAGACTTGCATCTGTAAATTTCTCTGCTGGCACGACAATATTTAGACAATTTTTTTTGTTAAGAATATTTCAATTTGATGGCAGCAATTACTCAAAAATTGTCAAGAAACCTTCGTGCTCTGTACGTACGGTCGTCATGATACTTTTCGACTTTTACAGATTTCATAGAATCTCAGATTTACATCTATAAGTTTTTCTGCTGGAAATAGAAAGTTCTATAAATTCCTATGTAAAGTGTCTTTCAATTTAGAAACAGCAATTATTTAGAAATTGTCAAAAAGGTTTGGTGCCCTCTATAAACAATTGTCATGACACTTTTTGACCTTGTCTCATGTTAGAGGATTTCGGATTTGCATCTGTAAATTTCTCTGCTGGAACGACAATATTTAGACATTTTTTTTTTTGTTAAGAATATTTCAATTTGATAGCAGCAATTAGTCAAAAATTGTCAAGAAACCTTTGTGATTTTTACGTACGGTCGTCATGATACTTTTCGACTTTTACAGATTTCATAGAATCTTAGATTTACATATATAAGTTTTTCTGCTGGAAATAGAAAGTTTTATAAATTCCTATGTAAAGTGTCTTTCAATTTAGAAACAGCAATTATTTAGAAATTGTCAAAAAGGTTTGGTGCCCTCTATAAACAATTGTCATGACACTTTTTGACCTTGTCTCATGTTAGAGGATTTCAGATTTGCATCTGTAAATTTCTGTGCTGGAACGACAATATTTAGACATTTTTTTTTTTGTTAAGAATATTTCAATTTGATAGCAGCAATTAGTCAAAAATTGTCAAGAAACCTTTGTGATTTTTACGTACGGTCGTCATGATACTTTTCGACTTTTACACATTTCATAGAATCTCAGATTTACATCTATAAGTTTTTCTGCTGGAAATAGAAAGTTCTATAAATTCCTATGTAAAGTGTCTTTCAATTTAGAAACAGCAATTATTTAGAAATTGTCAAAAAGGTTTGGTGCCCTCTATAAACAATTGTCATGACACTTTTTGACCTTGTCTCATGTTAGAGGATTTCGGATTTGCATCTGTAAATTTCTCTGCTGGAACGACAATATTTAGACATTTTTTTTTTGTTAAGAATATTTCAATTTGATAGCAGCAATTAGTCAAAAATTGTCAAGAAACCTTTGTGATTTTTACGTACGGTCGTCATGATACTTTTCGACTTTTACAGATTTCATAGAATCTTAGATTTACATATATAAGTTTTTCTGCTGGAAATAGAAAGTTTTATAAATTCCTATGTAAAGTGTCTTTCAATTTAGAAACAGCAATTATTTAGAAATTGTCAAAAAGGTTTGGTGCCCTCTATAAACATTTGTCATGACACTTTTTGACCTTGTCTCATGTTAGAGGATTTCAGATTTGCATCTGTAAATTTCTGTGCTGGAACGACAATATTTAGCCAATTTTTTTTTGTTATGAATATTTCAATTTGGTAGCAGCAATTACTCAAAAATTGTCAAGAAACCTTTGTGATTTTTACGTACGGTCGTCATGATACTTTTCGACTTTTACACATTTCATAGAATCTCAGATTTACATCTATAAGTTTTTCTGCTGGAAATAGAAAGTTCTATAAATTCCTATGTAAAGTGTCTTTCAATTTTGAAACAGCAATTATTTAGAAATTGTCAAAAAGGTTTGGTGCCCTCTATAAACAATTGTCATGACACTTTTTGACCTTGTCTCATGTTAGAGGATTTCAGATTTGCATCTGTAAATTTCTCTGCTGGAACGACAATATTTAGATTTTTTTTTTTGTTAAGAATATTTCAATTTGATAGCAGCAATTACTCAAAAATTGTCAAGAAACCTTTGTGCTCTTTACGTACGGTCGTCATGATACTTTTCGACTTTTACAGATTTCATAGAATCTCAGATTTACATCTATAAGTTTTTCTCCCGGAAATAGAAAGTTTTATAAATTCCTATGTAAATTGTCTTTCAATTTAGAAACAGCAATTATTTAGAAATTGTCAAAAAGGTTTGGTGCCTTCTATAAACAATTGTCATGACACTTTTTGACCTTGTCTCATGTTAGAGGATTTCGGATTTGCATCTGTAAATTTCTCTGCTGGAACGACAATATTTAGACATTTTTTTTGTTAAGAATATTTCGATTTGATAGCAGCAATTACTCAAAAATTGTCAAGAAACCTTTGTGATTTTTACGTACGGTCGTCATGATACTTTTCGACTTTTACAGATTTCATAGAATCTCAGATTTAAATCTATAAGTTTTTCTGCTGGAAATAGAAAGTTCTATAAATTCCTATGTAAAGTCTCTTTCAATTTAGAAACAGCAATTATTTAGAAATTGTCAAAAAGGTTTTGTGCCCTCTATAAACAATTGTCATGACACTTTTTGACCTTGTCTCATGTTAGAGGATTTCAGATTTGCATCTGTAAATTTCTGTGCAGGAACGACAATATTTAGACAATTTTTTTGTTAAGAATATTTCAATTTGGAAACAACAATTACTCAAAAATTGTCAAGAAACCTTTGTGTTTTTTACGTACGGTCGTCATGATACTTTTCGACTTTTACAGATTTCATAGAATCTCAGATTTACATCTATAAGTTTTTCTGCTGAAAATAGAAAGTTTTATAAATTCCTATGTAAAGTGTCTTTCAATTTAGAAGCAGCAATTATTTAGAAATTGTCAAAAAGGTTTGGTGTCCTCTATAAACAATTGTCATGACACTTTTTGACCTTGTCTCATGTTAGAGGATTTCAGATTTGCATCTGTAAATTTCTCTGCTGGAACGACAATATTTAGACATTTTTTTTTAAGAATACTTTAATTTAGAAAGAGCAATTAATCAAAAAGTGTCAGAAACTTTTCTGCTCTTTACATATGTTCGTCATGACAGCTTTCGACTTTCACAGATTTCATACACTCTCAGATTTGCATCTCTAAGTTTTTCTGCTAGAAATAGAATGTTTTAGAAATTCCTATGTAAAGTGTCTTTCAATTTAGAAACAGCAATTATTTAGAAATTGTCAAAAAGGTTTTGTGCCCTCTATAAACAATTGTCATGACACTTTTTGACCTTGTCTTATGTTAGAGGATTTCAGATTTGCATCTGTAAATTTCTGTGCTGGAACGACAATATTTAGACAATTTTTTTGTTAAGAATATTTCAATTTGGAAACAACAATTACTCAAAAATTGTCAAGAAACCTTTGTGTTTTTTTACGTACGGTCGTCATGATACTTTTCGACTTTTACAGATTTCATACACTCTCAGATTTGCATCTATAAGTTTTTCTGCTAGAAATAGAATGTTTTAGAAATTCCTATGTAAAGTGTCTTTCAATTTAGAAACAGCAATTATTTAGAAATTGTCAAAAAGGTTTTGTGCCCTCTATAAACAATTGTCATGACACTTTTTGACCTTGTCTTATGTTAGAGGATTTCAGATTTGCATCTGTAAATTTCTGTGCTGGAACGACAATATTTAGACAATTTTTTTGTTAAGAATATTTCAATTTGGAAACAACAATTACTCAAAAATTGTCAAGAAACCTTTGTGTTTTTTTACGTACGGTCGTCATGATACTTTTCGACTTTTACAGATTTCATAGAATCTCAGATTTACATCTATAAGTTTTTCTGCTGGAAATAGAAAGTTCTATAAATTCCTATGTAAAGTGTCTTTCAATTTAGAAACAGCAATTATTTAGAAATTGTCAAAAAGGTTTGGTGCCCTCTATAAACAATTGTCATGACACTTTTTGACCTTGTCTCATGTTAGAGGATTTCGGATTTGCATCTGTAAATTTCTCTGCTGGAACGACAATATTTAGACATTTTTTTTTTGTTAAGAATATTTCAATTTGATAGCAGCAATTAGTCAAAAATTGTCAAGAAACCTTTGTGATTTTTACGTACGGTCGTCATGATACTTTTCGACTTTTACAGATTTCATAGAATCTCAGATTTACATCTATAAGTTTTTCTGCTGGAAATAGAAAGTTTTATAAATTCCTATGTAAAGTGTCTTTCAATTTATAAACAGCAATTATTTAGAAATTGTCAAAAAGGTTTTGTGCCCTCTATAAACAATTGTCATGACACTTTTTGACCTTGTCTCATTTTAGAGGATTTCAGACTTGCATCTGTAAATTTCTCTGCTGGCACGACAATATTTAGACAATTTTTTTTGTTAAGAATATTTCAATTTGATGGCAGCAATTACTCAAAAATTGTCAAGAAACCTTCGTGCTCTGTACGTACGGTCGTCATGATACTTTTCGACTTTTACAGATTTCATAGAATCTCAGATTTACATCTATAAGTTTTTCTGCTGGAAATAGAAAGTTCTATAAATTCCTATGTAAAGTGTCTTTCAATTTAGAAACAGCAATTATTTAGAAATTGTCAAAAAGGTTTGGTGCCCTCTATAAACAATTGTCATGACACTTTTTGACCTTGTCTCATGTTAGAGGATTTCGGATTTGCATCTGTAAATTTCTCTGCTGGAACGACAATATTTAGTGTTAGGGAGTTCCCCGAACGCGGACTACTTTTCCATGCGGAGTGTTAGTTCCAAGGCGTAGGAGAACCAGCCGGAACTCTGGACACTTCGATTATTCATTCCTACTCCTGTATGCGACTTAATTTCAACTCAGTCACTGTTCAATTATTTTTAATAAATTGTGTAACCGTTTAATCATAGTTAAAATTCACCCCATTGACCTAACAAATCAGAAGTGGCATGGACCTTTTGGCAATCCGAAAAATTGACATTATCTGATAAAGGACTTATGGTGCAATAGTTGTGCAATTGTTAGTGGATGTTGCGAAAAGTGCTACACCCTTGTATATCTTCTGTGCCCTACTCAGTAAAAGGGTGAGTACCTAAGCCTTTTACTTTCGCACGTTGTCTAGTCTGTCGGTTTTTGAACATTTTATTGTTTTGCTGACTAAACTAATACAATGAGTGAACCGCCGAATCATGCTCAAAGACGCTCTCGTTCTCGCCACCGTCGTAAACGTGCAACTTCTTCGGACACTAATGCGGAAAATGAACTGTTAAAACATCGGATTAAGATTTTGGAAAGTATTGTCGCAAATCGAGGATCACATTTGCCTCCTGGAATTTCGACAAGTTCTCACGTTGCCGAATTTTCCCTAAATTCGCCAGATCAATCAGCCATTCCATTTTCGTCGCAGAATTTAAATATCCCTTGTAATCGCGAAAGACATCAGTCTACGCCACTGTTTGAAACTCGACACGAAAATGCTAGTCCCAGATATCAAGGTCGTATCGAGTTAATTCCCGAATTTAATGGTTCTACACATGGTATGACAATCGACCGTTAGTTAGATAAAATAAATTCCATTGGTAAACTCTACAACTGGGATGATCATGCCAAAATATTTTCCGCAATTGCCCGTCTTAGCGGTAACGCGAAATCTTGGTACGATTGCCAAACAACGACACCAATTACTTGGAATGAATGGGAAAATAAGCTTAGAACCGCATTTCCACCACATACAAATATCGCCTCCAAACTTAAAGATTTTGTAAACATGGAAAGAAATCCCGATCAAGATGTAATCTCATTTTATTATGAAAAACTTCAAATGGGAAAACACTGCAATCTTCCGGATGAAGTCATCACCGACGTGATTATTTCAACTATAAACAATAATATTATACGAGCAAGCGCCCACGCTGCAAACTGCAAATCCACCGAAAAACTATTATTATTTTTAAGTGATTACAACTACGTCACTCAACCTCATAAACATCATTCAAACGGATCGAATTTCAAGTCGCAAAGATTTATTAAAAAGAATGACCAGAATCGTCCTCATAATAAATTCGTTTCTAAACACTTTAATACCAATAGCCCCAATAATTCTACAGTGACAAATAAACAAAATATCAGCTGCTCTTATTGCAGGAAAAATGGTCATACACGTGAAATGTGTTTTAAATTAAAATCGAAAACAGATCACGTCCCGGCAAAAGTACAAACTATATCTCGAGACGATGCTAAATACCACGTCAATGCTAAATTGAATGACGACATTGTAACAGCATATATCGATTTTGGTAGCGCCTGTAATATAATTAAAGAAGAAAAAGCACAACAATTGAAACTACCGATTGATAAAAGTCAAAAAATAATAGTACAAGGATATGGTGGCTCGATAGTACCAACAACCGGATTAATTAAAGCAAAAATTACAGTTGACGCTGTAACACGTGAAGTGCCAATTCATGTTGTTGAAAATAAACATCAAACATACGATCTACTTGTTGGGCGACCATCACAGAATCACCAAACACTTACGTCATCAAATCTGCTGACAAACTAACCTTTTATGAAGAAACTGAATTTGAATTGTTATCAAATTACCACTTTGAAGAAAGTCCTGATAAATTAGAAATTTATACTGAAGAAAATGCGACAGTAGTTCCAGGAATAAATAAAATAACAGTCCGAGCGGATCTTAACTACGGTATTATGATTCCCAATTTTTCAGAACAACAACATAACAACTCATTAATTATTGTTCCTAGTAAACCGATTGAATTCCACAATTGTTTAAGCATTCTGACCGTATACTCACTTAGTTATGCAAATACGCTTTTGCATAAGGGGGAATGTGTCGCGCGGGGAATCCCATCTGGGCAGTCTCAGACTGAAGTACCTGTGAGACCTTCGCTCTTAACAGAAGCGCAACAAACACGTTTAACTAAGCTTTTGGAAGACTATAATGACTGTTTTGCCGCTAATAATTCAGAGTTAGGGAACACTAACGTGGAAATGAAAATAAAACTTACAAGTACCGTACCAGTCTGTTACAGACCTTACAAACTATCTTTTTATGAAAGAGAAATTGTGAGAAAAATAATATCAGACCTTATCGAAAACGACATCATAGAGCCAACAGTTTCTGAATATGCTAGCCCGATAATTCTGGTAAAGAAAAAGTCTGGAGAAACAAGAATGGTCGTTGATTACAGGAAATTGAACTCCATAACTGAAAAGGATCATTATCCCCTACCAAATATAGAAGACCAACTTGAACGATTGGCAGGAAATACTTGCTTCACAACTTTGGACATGGCTTCAGGATATCATCAACTTCGCGTTGCTATGGAAAGCAGACCATTCACCGCTTTTGTCACTCCAGATGGACACTACCAATACAAAAGGGTTCCGTTTGGATTGACAAATGCACCAGCCGTTTTCCAAAGGGCAATTAATGAGATTCTTGGACCTCTTAGATTTTCGTATGCCTTAGCATATCTTGACGACATATTAATTCCTTCGAAAGGAATTGAAGAGGGTTTAGAACGACTTAAAGTAGTTCTGCAGACTTTCAGATCAGCAGGTCTAACCTTGAATAAACGAAAATGTTTATTTCTCGAAGGAGAAGTCGAATATCTGGGTTCAGTCATCAGCGAGGGTCAAGTGAGGCCTTCTCCCCAAAAAATCCAAGCCGTCACAAATTTTCCAATACTACAAAATGTACATGATGTACGAAAATTTTTAGGATTGGCTTCTTATTTTCGCAAATATATAAAGGATTTTGCAAAAAAGGCGAAACCGCTTACACTACTGACGAAGGCTTCTACCTCTTGGAGTTGGGGTACTACGGAGCAAAATGCTTTCGATTTACTAAAACAAGAATTAGGACAAGAACCTGTTCTGGCTTTGTTCGATCCAAAACTGGAGACCCAACTTCATACGGATGCAAGCAAGGATGGACTTGGAGCTATATTACTTCAAAGACAATTAAATGGTACTTGGAAACCAGTGCAATACATGAACCAACAGACGTCGTCATGTGAAGCTGGTTACCATAGTTACGAGTTAGAGACTCTAGCCATCGTAGTTGCCGTTAGAAAATTTAGAAATTATTTGTACGGCCGAAGGTTCACTATTGTCACGGATTGTAATGCTCTAAGGCTTACTTGGACAAAAAGAGACCTTACCCCCAGAATCGGACGTTGGTGGTTAGAACTGCAGGAATATGATTTTGACGTCAATTACCGTCCGGGAACACAAATGAAACATGTGGACGCTCTCAGCAGGAAACCACCTGTAGTAAACTTAATAAAGGAAACAGATTGGTTGCAATGTGTTCAAAGTATGGATGAGTGTGGACGAATTAAAAACGAAATTGAAACTGGAAAATCCAAAGACTACAAGATTATTGAAGGAAAAATTTGTAAAATCATAAACAACGAAGATAAATTATTGATTCCAAAAGATGTTCGTTGGAGAATTGTTCGCCAGTATCATGACGAGAACGGACATACTGGGTTTAAGCGAACTTATGAATCAATGTCAAAGAACTACTGGCTTGCTAAGATGAAAGAATTTGTTACGAAATATGTCAACGCCTGTATTCCATGTTTATGTGCGAAGAAACCTACAGGCAAGAGACGAGGTTACCTTCATCCAATTCCAAAAATTAGTCAACCCTTCCATACTCTTCACTTGGATCATCTTGGACCATTTTGCAGGACTGCAAACGACAATGTTTATATTTTAGTAACTGTTGATGCATTTACCAAGTTTACATGGCTAGAAGCTGTGAGAGATACTAGTTCAAAACCAGTCATCCAATGTTTGAAACTATTAATGAAGTTTTATGGAAATCCAACTCGAATTATCACGGACCGAGGAAAAGGATTTACCAGTAAAGAAATGTCAGATTTTACGAAGAGTGAAAACATAAAACACGTCTTAAACGCCATTGGTAGTCCCAGAAGTAATGGTCAAGTTGAAAGGTTTAACAGTACCATTCTTAACGCTCTAACTGCAGCAATTGAAGGTCACCATGAATCATGGGAAGATCACCTCACTGAAGTGCAACGAGGCATTAACATGACCATCAATGCCACAACAGGACAAACGCCCTCTGAACTTCTTTACGGATTTCGACCACGTTTAAGGTACGATGCTGACTTACCAGACCGCGAACCAATAAACAGACTAGAGCAACTAAAAATCAAACGTGCAAAGGCTTCGGGTAAAATCGCTAAAAACGCAATCAATATGAAAATACGTTTCGACAAAAATCGCTTACGTGCCCAAACATTTCGACCTGGTGATATGGTACTAGTGGAAAGAACTCCAATCATCAAAGGACTATCAAGTGGAAAACTTGTCCAAAAATATATTGGACCAGTCCAGGTGATGGAAGTACTACCAAATGACCGTTATCGTGTTCAATCATTATCAAAGGACAGAAGACGCTTCAAAGGTATTGTAGCGAGTCACCGGATGAAAATCTTTTCAGTTCAAAAGGCTAAATAAAAGTGAGTAACCTTTTATTTCTTTCTGTTTTGTTTAAATTTTACTGTCTCGTTATTTGACAATAAAGATCACAAATTTTGTAAGACAATCCCTTTCAAATAAGCTATTAAATCAAGCTTATTTTGACTTTAACATTACTGTCTATTTCTGTACTACATTTGTACTATATTTTGCTTGAATTTTAATAAATTTATTTTGCTACTGCATTCAAAACTATTATTTTACTTGTTACCATGCTTCCAAGTCGAGCATTAACTTAAAAGGCAATTATAGCCGTACGCTCAAGATTTTAAAACTTGGCTAAGATTTACAGTGGTACAATTACAGTTTGAATCAGTTTAATTTTTGTACTCCAAGCTGGCGCCTGTTGAGTTCTACAGTGCTTGTCGCTTGTTAAGAACTCCAGAAGCTCGCCCTTGTTGAGCACAATTTCGAAATTATATTGGTCTTTAGGCGACTCCAGGGTAAACTGTTGAGTTTGACTCCTTATCTGAGTGGACTCCAAGTAGACCTCGGTTGAGTTTATTGCACAGGATGTCGACTACGGTCTCCCTGCTGGTCCTTGTCGAGGTCACACCTGATTTGTGGACTCCAAGCCGACCCCTGTTGAGATTGATAGCACTTGACGTCTAATTTTAGACTCCCTATTGGTCCTTGTTGAGGTCATTTGTTGATTTGTAGTGAGCATATTGTACTCCAGATGAGCCCTGTTGAGACCCATCTCTGTATTAAGCATAAGCCCAATAACAATGACTTTTAAGTTTCTCCTATTATGAATCAAACTTTTGGTACTGCTTGCTTATTTACTTTTCAGAAAACAGTCGATTAAGAAGGCCCGAGACGAGCCAAGTCAGGATGGCCGAATGTTAGGGAGTTCCCCGAACGCGGACTACTTTTCCATGCGGAGTGTTAGTTCCAAGGCGTAGGAGAACCAGCCGGAACTCTGGACACTTCGATTATTCATTCCTACTCCTGTATGCGACTTAATTTCAACTCAGTCACTGTTCAATTATTTTTAATAAATTGTGTAACCGTTTAATCATAGTTAAAATTCACCCCATTGACCTAACATTAGACATTTTTTTTTTGTTAAGAATATTTCAATTTGATAGCAGCAATTAGTCAAAAATTGTCAAGAAACCTTTGTGATTTTTACGTACGGTCGTCATGATACTTTTCGACTTTTACAGATTTCATAGAATCTTAGATTTACATATATAAGTTTTTCTGCTGGAAATAGAAAGTTTTATAAATTCCTATGTAAAGTGTCTTTCAATTTAGAAACAGCAATTATTTAGAAATTGTCAAAAAGGTTTGGTGCCCTCTATAAACAATTGTCATGACACTTTTTGACCTTGTCTCATGTTAGAGGATTTCAGATTTGCATCTGTAAATTTCTGTGCTGGAACGACAATATTTAGACATTTTTTTTTTTGTTAAGAATATTTCAATTTGATAGCAGCAATTAGTCAAAAATTGTCAAGAAACCTTTGTGATTTTTACGTACGGTCGTCATGATACTTTTCGACTTTTACACATTTCATAGAATCTCAGATTTACATCTATAAGTTTTTCTGCTGGAAATAGAAAGTTCTATAAATTCCTATGTAAAGTGTCTTTCAATTTAGAAACAGCAATTATTTAGAAATTGTCAAAAAGGTTTGGTGCCCTCTATAAACAATTGTCATGACACTTTTTGACCTTGTCTCATGTTAGAGGATTTCAGATTTGCATCTGTAAATTTCTCTGCTGGAACGACAATATTTAGACAATTTTTTTTGTTAAGAATATTTCAATTTGGTAGCAGCAATTACTCAAAAATTGTCAAGAAACCTTTGTGATTTTTACGTACGGTCGTCATGATACTTTTCGACTTTTACAGATTTCATAGAATCTCAGATTTAAATCTATAAGTTTTTCTGCTGGAAATAGAAAGTTCTATAAATTCCTATGTAAAGTGTCTTTCAATTTAGAAACAGCAATTATTTAGAAATTGTCAAAAAGGTTTGGTGCCCTCTATAAACAATTGTCATGACAATTTTTGACCTTGTCTCATGTTAGAGGATTTCGGATTTGCATCTGTAAATTTCTCTGCTGGAACGACAATATTTAGACATTTTTTTTGTTAACAATATTTCGATTTGATAGCAGCAATTACTCAAAAATTGTCAAGAAACCTTTGTGATTTTTACGTACGGTCGTCATGATACTTTTCGACTTTTACAGATTTCATAGAATCTCAGATTTACATCTATAAGTTTTTCTGCTGGAAATAGAAAGTTTTATAAATTCGTATGTAAAGTGTCTTTCAATTTAGAAACAGCAATTATTTAGAAATTGTCAAAAAGGTTTGGTGCCCTCTATAAACAATTGTCATGACAATTTTTGATCTTGTCTCATGTTAGAGGATTTCGGATTTGCATCTGTAAATTTCTCTGCTGGAACGACAATATTTACACATTTTTTTTTGTTAAGAATATTTCGATTTGATAGCAGCAATTACTCAAAAATTGTCAAGAAACCTTTGTGATTTTTACGTACGGTCGTCATGATACTTTTCGACTTTTACTGATTTCATAGAATCTCAGATTTACATCTATAAGTTTTTCTGCTGGAAATAGAAAGTTTTATAAATTCCTATGTAAATTGTCTTTCAATTTAGAAACAGCAATTATTTAGAAATTGTCAAAAAGGTTTGGTGCCCTCTATAAACAATTGTCATGACACTTTTTGACCTTGTCTCATGTTAGAGGATTTCAGATTTGCATCTGTAAATTTCTCTGCTGGAACGACAATATTTAGACAATTTTTTTTGTTAAGAATATTTCAATTTGATAGCAGCAATTAGTCAAAAATTGTCAAGAAACCTTTGTGATTTTTACGTACGGTCGTCATGATACTTTTCGACTTTTACAGATTGCATAGAATCTCAGATTTACATCTATAAGTTTTTCTGCCGGAAATAGAAAGTTTTATAAATTCCTATGTAAAGTGTCTTTCAATTTAGAAACAGCAATTATTTAGAAATTGTCAAAAAGGTTTGGTGCCCTCTATAAACAATTGTCATGACACTTTTTGACCTTGTCTCATGTTAGAGGATTTCAGATTTGCATCTGTAAATTTCTGTGCTGGAACGACAATATTTAGCCAATTTTTTCTGTTAAGAATATTTCAATTTGATAGCAGCAATTACTCAAAAATTGTCAAGAAACCTTTGTGATTTTTACGTACGGTCGTCATGATACTTTTCGACTTTTACACATTTCATAGAATTTCACATTTACATCTATAAGTTTTTCTGCTGGAAATAGAAAGTTCTATAAATTCCTATGTAAAGTGTCTTTCAATTTAGAAACAACAATTATTTAGAAATTGTCAAAAAGGTTTGGTGCCCTCTATAAACAATTGTCATGACACTTTTTGACCTTGTCTCATGTTAGAGGATTTCAGATTTGCATCTGTAAATTTCTCTGCTGGAACGACAATATTTAGCCAATTTTTTTTTTGTTAAGAATATTTCAATTTGGTAGCGGCAATTACTCAAAAATTCTCAAGAAACCTTTGTGATTTTTACGTACGGTCGTCATGATACTTTTCGACTTTTACAGATTTCATAGAATCTCAGATTTACATCTATAAGTTTTTCTGCTGGAAATAGAAAGTTCTATAAATTCCTATGTAAAGTGTCTTTCAATTTAGAAACAGCAATTATTTAGAAATTGTCAAAAATGTTTGGTGCCCTCTATAAACAATTGTCATGACACTTTTTGACCTTGTCTCATGTTAGAGGATTTCAGATTTGCATCTGTAAATTTCTCTGCTGGAACGACAATATTTAGACAATTTTTTTTGTTAAGAATATTTCAATTTGATAGCAGCAATTAGTCAAAAATTGTCAAGAAACCTTTGTGATTTTTACGTACGGTCGTCATGATACTTTTCGACTTTTACAGATTGCATAGAATCTCAGATTTACATCTATAAGTTTTTCTGCTGGAAATAGAAAGTTCTATAAATTCCTATGTAAAGTGTCTTTCAATTTAGAAACAGCAATTATTTAGAAATTGTCAAAAAGGTTTGGTGCCCTCTATAAACAATTGTCATGACACTTTTTGACCTTGTCTCATGTTAGAGGATTTCAGATTTGCATCTGTAAATTTCTGTGCTGGAACGACAATATTTAGCCAATTTTTTCTGTTAAGAATATTTCAATTTGATAGCAGCAATTACTCAAAAATTGTCAAGAAACCTTTGTGATTTTTACGTACGGTCGTCATGATACTTTTCGACTTTTACACATTTCATAGAATTTCACATTTACATCTATAAGTTTTTCTGCTGGAAATAGAAAGTTCTATAAATTCCTATGTAAAGTGTCTTTCAATTTAGAAACAACAATTATTTAGAAATTGTCAAAAAGGTTTGGTGCCCTCTATAAACAATTGTCATGACACTTTTTGACCTTGTCTCATGTTAGAGGATTTCAGATTTGCATCTGTAAATTTCTCTGCTGGAACGACAATATTTAGCCAATTTTTTTTTTTGTTAAGAATATTTCAATTTGGTAGCGGCAATTACTCAAAAATTCTCAAGAAACCTTTGTGATTTTTACGTACGGTCGTCATGATACTTTTCGACTTTTACAGATTTCATAGAATCTCAGATTTACATCTATAAGTTTTTCTGCTGGAAATAGAAAGTTCTATAAATTCCTATGTAAAGTGTCTTTCAATTTAGAAACAGCAATTATTTAGAAATTGTCAAAAAGGTTTGGTGCCCTCTATAAACAATTGTCATGACACTTTTTGACCTTGTCTCATGTTAGAGGATTTCAGATTTGCATCTGTAAATTTCTGTGCTGGAACGACAATATTTAGCCAATTTTTTCTGTTAAGAATATTTCAATTTGATAGCAGCAATTACTCAAAAATTGTCAAGAAACCTTTGTGATTTTTACGTACGGTCGTCATGATACTTTTCGACTTTTACACATTTCATAGAATTTCACATTTACATCTATAAGTTTTTCTGCTGGAAATAGAAAGTTCTATAAATTCCTATGTAAAGTGTCTTTCAATTTAGAAACAACAATTATTTAGAAATTGTCAAAAAGGTTTGGTGCCCTCTATAAACAATTGTCATGACACTTTTTGACCTTGTCTCATGTTAGAGGATTTCAGATTTGCATCTGTAAATTTCTCTGCTGGAACGACAATATTTAGCCAATTTTTTTTTTTGTTAAGAATATTTCAATTTGGTAGCGGCAATTACTCAAAAATTCTCAAGAAACCTTTGTGATTTTTACGTACGGTCGTCATGATACTTTTCGACTTTTACAGATTTCATAGAATCTCAGATTTACATCTATAAGTTTTTCTGCTGGAAATAGAAAGTTCTATAAATTCCTATGTAAAGTGTCTTTCAATTTAGAAACAGCAATTATTTAGAAATTGTCAAAAAGGTTTGGTGCCCTCTATAAACAATTGTCATGACACTTTTTGACCTTGTCTCATGTTAGAGGATTTCAGATTTGCATCTGTAAATTTCTCTGCTGGAACGACAATATTTAGACAATTTTTTTTGTTAAGAATATTTCAATTTGATAGCAGCAATTAGTCAAAAATTGTCAAGAAACCTTTGTGATTTTTACGTACGGTCGTCATGATACTTTTCGACTTTTACAGATTGCATAGAATCTCAGATTTACATCTATAAGTTTTTCTGCTGGAAATAGAAAGTTCTATAAATTCCTATGTAAAGTGTCTTTCAATTTAGAAACAGCAATTATTTAGAAATTGTCAAAAAGGTTTGGTGCCCTCTATAAACAATTGTCATGACACTTTTTGACCTTGTCTCATGTTAGAGGATTTCAGATTTGCATCTGTAAATTTCTCTGCTGGAACGACAATATTTAGACAATTTTTTTTGTTAAGAATATTTCAATTTGATAGCAGCAATTAGTCAAAAATTGTCAAGAAACCTTTGTGATTTTTACGTACGGTCGTCATGATACTTTTCGACTTTTACAGATTGCATAGAATCTCAGATTTACATCTATAAGTTTTTCTGCTGGAAATAGAAAGTTCTATAAATTCCTATGTAAAGTGTCTTTCAATTTAGAAACAGCAATTATTTAGAAATTGTCAAAAAGGTTTGGTGCCCTCTATAAACAATTGTCATGACACTTTTTGACCTTGTCTCATGTTAGAGGATTTCAGATTTGCATCTGTAAATTTCTGTGCTGGAACGACAATATTTAGCCAATTTTTTCTGTTAAGAATATTTCAATTTGATAGCAGCAATTACTCAAAAATTGTCAAGAAACCTTTGTGATTTTTACGTACGGTCGTCATGATACTTTTCGACTTTTACACATTTCATAGAATTTCACATTTACATCTATAAGTTTTTCTGCTGGAAATAGAAAGTTCTATAAATTCCTATGTAAAGTGTCTTTCAATTTAGAAACAACAATTATTTAGAAATTGTCAAAAAGGTTTGGTGCCCTCTATAAACAATTGTCATGACACTTTTTGACCTTGTCTCATGTTAGAGGATTTCAGATTTGCATCTGTAAATTTCTCTGCTGGAACGACAATATTTAGCCAATTTTTTTTTTTGTTAAGAATATTTCAATTTGGTAGCGGCAATTACTCAAAAATTCTCAAGAAACCTTTGTGATTTTTACGTACGGTCGTCATGATACTTTTCGACTTTTACAGATTTCATAGAATCTCAGATTTACATCTATAAGTTTTTCTGCTGGAAATAGAAAGTTCTATAAATTCCTATGTAAAGTGTCTTTCAATTTAGAAACAGCAATTATTTAGAAATTGTCAAAAAGGTTTGGTGCCCTCTATAAACAATTGTCATGACACTTTTTGACCTTGTCTCATGTTAGAGGATTTCAGATTTGCATCTGTAAATTTCTCTGCTGGAACGACAATATTTAGACAATTTTTTTTGTTAAGAATATTTCAATTTGATAGCAGCAATTAGTCAAAAATTGTCAAGAAACCTTTGTGATTTTTACGTACGGTCGTCATGATACTTTTCGACTTTTACAGATTGCATAGAATCTCAGATTTACATCTATAAGTTTTTCTGCTGGAAATAGAAAGTTCTATAAATTCCTATGTAAAGTGTCTTTCAATTTAGAAACAGCAATTATTTAGAAATTGTCAAAAAGGTTTGGTGCCCTCTATAAACAATTGTCATGACACTTTTTGACCTTGTCTCATGTTAGAGGATTTCAGATTTGCATCTGTAAATTTCTCTGCTGGAACGACAATATTTAGCCAATTTTTTTTTTGTTAAGAATATTTCAATTTGGTAGCGGCAATTACTCAAAAATTCTCAAGAAACCTTTGTGATTTTTACGTACGGTCGTCATGATACTTTTCGACTTTTACAGATTTCATAGAATCTCAGATTTACATCTATAAGTTTTTCTGCTGGAAATAGAAAGTTTTATAAATTCCTATGTAAAGTGTCTTTCAATTTAGAAACAGCAATTATTTAGAAATTGTCAAAAAGGTTTGGTGCCCTCTATAAACAATTGTCATGACACTTTTTGACCTTGTCTCATGTTAGAGGATTTCAGATTTGCATCTGTAAATTTCTCTGCTGGAACGACAATATTTAGACAATTTTTTTTGTTAAGAATATTTCAATTTGATAGCAGCAATTAGTCAAAAATTGTCAAGAAACCTTTGTGATTTTTACGTACGGTCGTCATGATACTTTTCGACTTTTACAGATTGCATAGAATCTCAGATTTACATCTATAAGTTTTTCTGCTGGAAATAGAAAGTTCTATAAATTCCTATGTAAAGTGTCTTTCAATTTAGAAACAGCAATTATTTAGAAATTGTCAAAAAGGTTTGGTGCCCTCTATAAACAATTGTCATGACACTTTTTGACCTTGTCTCATGTTAGAGGATTTCAGATTTGCATCTGTAAATTTCTCTGCTGGAACGACAATATTTAGCCAATTTTTTTTTTGTTAAGAATATTTCAATTTGGTAGCGGCAATTACTCAAAAATTCTCAAGAAACCTTTGTGATTTTTACGTACGGTCGTCATGATACTTTTCGACTTTTACAGATTTCATAGAATCTCAGATTTACATCTATAAGTTTTTCTGCTGGAAATAGAAAGTTTTATAAATTCCTATGTAAAGTGTCTTTCAATTTAGAAACAGCAATTATTTAGAAATTGTCAAAAAGGTTTGGTGCCCTCTATAAACAATTGTCATGACACTTTTTGACCTTGTCTCATGTTAGAGGATTTCAGATTTGCATCTGTAAATTTCTCTGCTGGAACGACAATATTTAGACAATTTTTTTTGTTAAGAATATTTCAATTTGATAGCAGCAATTAGTCAAAAATTGTCAAGAAACCTTTGTGATTTTTACGTACGGTCGTCATGATACTTTTCGACTTTTACACATTTCATAGAATTTCAGATTTACATCTATAAGTTTTTCTGCTGGAAATAGAAAGTTCTATAAATTCCTATGTAAAGTGTCTTTCAATTTAGAAACAGCAATTATTTAGAAATTGTCAAAAAGGTTTGGTGCCCTCTATAAACAATTGTCATGACACTTTTTGACCTTGTCTCATGTTAGAGGATTTCAGATTTGCATCTGTAAATTTCTGTGCTGGAACGACAATATTTAGACAATTTTTTTTGTTAAGAATATTTCAATTTGATAGCAGCAATTAGTCAAAAATTGTCAAGAAACCTTTGTGATTTTTACGTACGGTCGTCATGATACTTTTCGACTTTTACACATTTCATAGAATTTCAGATTTACATCTATAAGTTTTTCTGCTGGAAATAGAAAGTTCTATAAATTCCTATGTAAAGTGTCTTTCAATTTAGAAACAGCAATTATTTAGAAATTGTCAAAAAGGTTTGGTGCCCTCTATAAACAATTGTCATGACACTTTTTGACCTTGTCTCATGTTAGAGGATTTTAGATTTGCATCTGTAAATTTCTGTGCTGGAACGACAATATTTAGCCAATTTTTTCTGTTAAGAATATTTCAATTTGATAGCAGCAATTACTCAAAAATTGTCAAGAAACCTTTGTGATTTTTACGTACGGTCGTCATGATACTTTTCGACTTTTACACATTTCATAGAATTTCACATTTACATCTATAAGTTTTTCTGCTGGAAATAGAAAGTTCTATAAATTCCTATGTAAAGTGTCTTTCAATTTAGAAACAACAATTATTTAGAAATTGTCAAAAAGGTTTGGTGCCCTCTATAAACAATTGTCATGACACTTTTTGACCTTGTCTCATGTTAGAGGATTTCAGATTTGCATCTGTAAATTTCTCTGCTGGAACGACAATATTTAGACAATTTTTTTTGTTAAGAATATTTCAATTTGATAGCAGCAATTAGTCAAAATATGTCAAGAAACCTTTGTGATTTTTACGTACGGTCGTCATGATACTTTTCGACTTTTACACATTTCATAGAATTTCAGATTTACATCTATAAGTTTTTCTGCTGGAAATAGAAAGTTCTATAAATTCCTATGTAAAGTGTCTTTCAATTTAGAAACAACAATTATTTAGAAATTGTCAAAAAGGTTTGGTGCCCTCTATAAACAATTGTCATGACACTTTTTGACCTTGTCTCATGTTAGAGGATTTCAGATTTGCATCTGTAAATTTCTGTGCTGGAACGACAATATTTAGACAATTTCTTTTGTTAAGAATATTTCAATTTGGTAGCAGCAATTACTCAAAAATTGTCAAGAAATTTTGTGCTCTTTACGTACGGTCGTCATGATACTTTTCGACTTTTACAGATTTCATAGAATCTCAGATTTACATATATAAGTTTTTCTGCTGGAAATAGAAAGTTTTATAAATTCCTATGTAAAGTGTCTTTCAATTTAGAAACAGCAATTATTTAGAAATTGTCAAAAAGGTTTGGTGCCCTCTATAAACAATTGTCATGACACTTTTTGACCTTGTCTCATGTTAGAGGATTTCAGATTTGCATCTGTAAATTTCTCTGCTGGAACGACAATATTTAGACATTTTTTTTTTGTTAAGAATATTTCAATTTGATAGCAGCAATTACTCAAAAATTGTCAAGAAACCTTTGTGATTTTTACGTACGGTCGTCATGATACTTTTCGACTTTTACAGATTTCATAGAATCTCAGATTTACATCTATAAGTTTTTCTGCTGGAAATAGAAAGTTCTATAAATTCCTAAGTAAAGTGTTTTTCAATTTAGAAACAGCAATTATTTAGAAATTGTCAAAAAGGTTTGGTGCCCTCTATAAACAATTGTCATGACACTTTTTGACCTTGTCTCATGTTAGAGGATTTCAGATTTGCATCTGTAAATTTCTCTGCTGGAACGACAATATTTAGACATTTTTTTTTTTGTTAAGAATATTTCAATTTGATAGCAGCAATTACTCAAAAATTGTCAAGAAACCTTTGTGATTTTTAAGTACGGTCGTCATGATACTTTTCGACTTTTACAGATTTCATAGAATCTCAGATTTACATCTATAAGTTTTTCTGCTGGAAATAGAAAGTTCTATAAATTCCCATTTAAAGTGTCTTTCAATTTAGAAACAGCAATTATTTAGAAATTGTCAAAAAGGTTTTGTGCCCTCTATAAACAATTGTCATGACACTTTTTGACCTTGTCTCATGTTAGAGGATTTCAGATTTGCATCTGTAAATTTCTCTGCTGGAACGACAATATTTAGACAATTTTTTTTTAAGAATATTTCAATTTGGTAGCAGCAATTACTCAAAAATTGTCAAGAAACCTTTGTGCTCTTTACGTACGGTCGTCATGATACTTTTCGACTTTTACAGATTTCATAGAATCTCAGATTTACATCTATAAGTTTTTCTGCTGGAAATAGAAAGTTCTATAAATTCCTATGTAAAGTGTCTTTCAATTTAGAAACAGCAATTATTTAGAAATTGTCAAAAAGGTTTGGTGCCCTCTATAAACAATTGTCATGACACTTTTTGACCTTGTCTCATGTTAGAGGATTTCAGATTTGCATCTGTAAATTTCTGTGCTGGAACGACAATATTTAGCCAATTTTTTTTGTTAAGAATATTTCAATTTGATAGCAGCAATTACTCAAAAATTGTCAAGAAACCTTTGTGATTTTTACGTACGGTCGTCATGATACTTTTCGACTTTTACACATTTCATAGAATTTCAGATTTACATCTATAAGTTTTTCTGCTGGAAATAGAAAGTTCTATAAATTCCTATGTAAAGTGTCTTTCAATTTAGAAACAACAATTATTTAGAAATTGTCAAAAAGGTTTGGTGCCCTCTATAAACAATTGTCATGACACTTTTTGACCTTGTCTCATGTTAGAGGATTTCAGATTTGCATCTGTAAATTTCTCTGCTGGAACGACAATATTTAGACCATTTTTTTTGTTAAGAATATTTCAATTTGATAGCAGCAATTACTCAAAAATTGTCAAGAAACCTTTGTGATTTTTACGTACGGTCGTCATGATACTTTTCAACTTTTACAGATTTCATAGAATCTCAGATTTACATCTATAAGTTTTTCTGCTGGAAATAGAAAGTTCTATAAATTCCTATGTAAAGTGTCTTTCAATTTAGAAACAGCAATTATTTAGAAATTGTCAAAAAGGTTTGGTGCCCTCTATAAACAATTGTCATGACACTTTTTGACCTTGTCTCATGTTAGAGGATTTCAGATTTGCATCTGTAAATTTCTCTGCTGGAACGACAATATTTAGACCATTTTTTTTGTTAAGAATATTTCAATTTGATAGCAGCAATTACTCAAAAATTGTCAAGAAACCTTTGTGATTTTTACGTACGGTCGTCATGATACTTTTCAACTTTTACAGATTTCATAGAATCTCAGATTTACATCTATAAGTTTTTCTGCTGGAAATAGAAAGTTCTATAAATTCCTATGTAAAGTGTCTTTCAATTTAGAAACAGCAATTATTTAGAAATTGTCAAAAAGGTTTGGTGCCCTCTATAAACAATTGTCATGACACTTTTTGACCTTGTCTCATGTTAGAGGATTTCAGATTTGCATCTGTAAATTTCTCTGCTGGAACGACAATATTTAGACAATTTTTTTTGTTAAGAATATTTCAATTTGATAGCAGCAATTACTCAAAAATTGTCAAGAAACCTTTGTGATTTTTACGTACGGTCGTCATGATACTTTTCGACTTTTACAGATTTCATAGAATCTCAGATTTACATCTATAAGTTTTTCTGCTGGAAATAGAAAGTTCTATAAATTCCTATGTAAAGTGTGTTTCAATTTAGAAACAGCAATTATTTAGAAATTGTCAAAAAGGTTTGGTGCCCTCTATAAACAATTGTCATGACACTTTTTGACCTTGTCTCATGTTAGAGGATTTCAGATTTGCATCTGTAAATTTCTGTACTGGAACGACAATATTTAGCCATTTTTTTTTGTTAAGAATATTTCAATTTGATAGCAGCAATTACTCAAAAATTGTCAAGAAACCTTTGTGATTTTTACGTACGTTCGTCATGATACTTTTCGACTTTTACACATTTCATAGAATTTCAGATTTACATCTATAAGTTTTTCTGCTGGAAATAGAAAGTTCTATAAATTCCTATGTATAGTGTCTTTTAATTTAGAAACAACAATTATTTAGAAATTGTCAAAAAGGTTTGGTGCCCTCTATAAACAATTGTCATGACACTTTTTGACCTTGTCTCATGTTAGAGGATTTCAGATTTGCATCTGTAAATTTCTCTGCTGGAACGACAATATTTAGACAATTTTTTTTTAAGAATATTTCAATTTGGTAGCAGCAATTACTCAAAAATTGTCAAGAAACCTTTGTGCTCTTTACGTACGGTCGTCATGATACTTTTCGACTTTTACAGATTTCATAGAATCTCAGATTTAAATCTATAAGTTTTTCTGCTGGAAATAGAAAGTTCTATAAATTCCTATGTAAAGTGTCTTTCAATTTAGAAACAGCAATTATTTAGAAATTGTCAAAAAGGTTTGGTGCCCTCTATAAACAATTGTCATGACAATTTTTGACCTTGTCTCATGTTAGAGGATTTCGGATTTGCATCTGTAAATTTCTCTGCTGGAACGACAATATTTAGACATTTTTTTTTGTTAAGAATATTTCGATTTGATAGCAGCAATTACTCAAAAATTGTCAAGAAACCTTTGTGATTTTTACGTACGGTCGTCATGATACTTTTCGACTTTTACTGATTTCATAAAATCTCAGATTTACATCTATAAGTTTTTCTGCTGGAAATAGAAAGTTTTATAAATTCCTATGTAAATTGTCTTTCAATTTAGAAACAGCAATTATTTAGAAATTGTCAAAAAGGTTTGGTGCCTTCTATAAACAATTGTCATGACACTTTTTGACCTTGTCTCATGTTAGAAGATTTCGGATTTGCATCTGTAAATTTCTGTGCTGGAACGACAATATTTAGCCAATTTTTTTTTGTTATGAATATTTCAATTTGGTAGCAGCAATTACTCAAAAATTGTCAAGAAACTTTTGTGTTCTTTACGTACGGTCGTCATGATACTTTTCGACTTTTACAGATTTCATAGAATCTCAGATTTACATATATAAGTTTTTCTGCTGGAAATAGAAAGTTTTATAAATTCCTATGTAAAGTGTCTTTCAATTTAGAAACAGCAATTATTTAGAAATTGTCAAAAAGTTTTGGTGCCCTCTATAAACAATTGTCATGACACTTTTTGACCTTGTCTCATGTTAGAGGATTTCAGATTTGCATCTGTAAATTTCTGTGCTGGAACGACAATATTTAGCCAATTTTTTTTTGTTATGAATATTTCAATTTGGTAGCAGCAATTACTCAAAAATTGTCAAGAAACTTTTGTGTTCTTTACGTACGGTCGTCATGATACTTTTCGACTTTTACAGATTTCATAGAATCTCAGATTTACATATATAAGTTTTTCTGCTGGAAATAGAAAGTTTTATAAATTCCTATGTAAAGTGTCTTTCAATTTAGAAACAGCAATTATTTAGAAATTGTCAAAAAGGTTTGGTGCCCTCTATAAACAATTGTCATGACACTTTTTGACCTTGTCTCATGTTAGAGGATTTCAGATTTGCATCTGTAAATTTCTGTGCAGGAACGACAATTCCATAGAATCTCAGATTTACATCTATAAGTTTTTCTGCTGGAAATAGAAAGTTTTATAAATTCCTAAGTAAATTGTCTTTCAATTTAGAAACAGCAATTATTTAGAAATTGTCAAAAAGGTTTGGTGCCCTCTATAAAAAATTGTCATGACAATTTTTGACCTTGTCTCATGTTAGAGGATTTCAGATTTGTATCTGTAAATTTCTCTGCTGGAACGACAATATTTAGACAATTTTTTTTTAAGAATATTTCAATTTGATAGCAGCAATTACTCAAAAATTGTCAAGAAACTTTTGTGCTCTTTACGTACGGTTGTCATGATACTTTTCGACTTTTACAGATTTCATAGAATCTCAGATTTACATCTATAAGTTTTTCTGCTGGAAATAGAAAGTTTTATAAATTCCTATGTAAAGTGTCTTTCAATTTAGAAACAGCAATTATTTAGAAATTGTCAAAAAGGTTTTGTGCCCTCTATAAACAATTGTCATGACACTTTTTGACCTTATCTCATGTTAGAGGATTTCAGGTTTGCATCTGAAAACTTCTCTGCTTGAACGACAATATTTAGACAATTTTTTTTGTTAAGAATGTTTCAATTTGGTAGCAACAATTACTCAAAAATTGTCAAGAAACCTTTGTGCTCTTTACGTACGGTCGTCATGATACTTTTCGACTTTTGCAGATTTCATAGAATCTCAGATTTACATCTATAAGTTTTTCTGCTGGAAATAGAAAGTTCTATAAATTCCTATGTAAAGTGTCTTTCAATTTAGAAACAGCAATTATTTAGAAATTGTCAAAAAGGTTTGGTGCCCTCTATAAACAATTGTCATGACACTTTTTGACCTTGTCTCATGTTAGAGGATTTCAGATTTGCATCTGTAAATTTCTCTGCTTGAACGACAATATTTAGACAATTTTTTTTGTTAAGAATATTTTAATTTGATAGCAGCAATTACTCAAAAATTGTCAAGAAACCTTTGTGATTTTTACGTACGGTCGTCATGATACTTTTCGACTTTTACACATTTCATAGAATCTCAGATTTACATCTATAAGTTTTTCTGCTGGAAATAGAAAGTTCTATAAATTCCTATGTAAAGTGTCTTTCAATTTAGAAACAGCAATTATTTAGAAATTGTCAAAAAGGTTTGGTGCCCTCTATAAACAATTGTCATGACACTTTTTGACCTTGTCTCATGTTAGAGGATTTCAGATTTGCATCTGTAAATTTCTCTGCTGGAACGACAATATTTAGACAATTTTTTTTGTTAAGAATATTTCAATTTGGTAGCAGCAATTACTCAAAAATTGTCAAGAAACATTTGTGCTCTTTACGTACGGTCGTCATGATACTTTTCGACTTTTACAGATTTCATAAAATCTCAGATTTACATCTATAAGTTTTTCTGCTGGGAATAGAAAGTTCTATAAATTCCTATGTAAAGTGTCTTTCAATTTAGAAACAGCAATTATCTAGAAATTGTCAAAAAGGTTTGGTGCCCTCTATAAACAATTGTCATGACACTTTTTGACCTTGTCTCATGTTAGAGGATTTCAGATTTGCATCTGTAAATTTCTGTGCTGGAACGACAATATTTAGACAATTTTTTTTGTTAAGAATATTTCAATTTGATAGCAGCAATTACTCAAAAATTGTCAAGAAACCTTTGTGATTTTTACGTACGGTCGTCATGATACTTTTCGACTTTTACAGATTTCATAGAATCTCAGATTTACATCTATAAGTTTTTCTGCTGGAAATAGAAAGTTCTATAAATTCTTATGTAAAGTGTCTTTCAATTTATAAACAGCAATTATTTAAAAATTGTCAAAAAGGTTTTGTGCCCTCTATAAACAATTGTCATGACACTTTTTGACCTTGTCTCATGTTAGAGGATTTCAGATTTGCATCTGTAAATTTCTGTGCTGGAACGACAATATGTAGCCAATTTTTTTTTGTTATGAATATTTCAATTTGGTAGCAGCAATTACTCAAAAATTGTAAAGAAACTTTTGTGTTCTTTACGTACGGTCGTCATGATACTTTTCGACTTTTACAGATTTCATAGAATCTCAGATTTACATATATAAGTTTTTCTGCTGGAAATAGAAAGTTTTATAAATTCCTATGTAAAGTGTCTTTCAATTTAGAAACAGCAATTATTTAGAAATTGTCAAAAAGTTTTGGTGCCCTCTATAAACAATTGTCATGACACTTTTTGACCTTGTCTCATGTTAGAGGATTTCAGATTTGCATCTGTAAATTTCTGTGCTGGAACGACAATATTTAGCCAATTTTTTTTTGTTATGAATATTTCAATTTGGTAGCAGCAATTACTCAAAAATTGTCAAGAAACTTTTGTGTTCTTTACGTACGGTCGTCATGATACTTTTCGACTTTTACAGATTTCATAGAATCTCAGATTTACATATATAAGTTTTTCTGCTGGAAATAGAATGTTTTATAAATTCCTATGTAAAGTGTCTTTCAATTTAGAAACAGCAATTATTTAGAAATTGTCAAAAAGGTTTGGTGCCCTCTATAAACAATTGTCATGACACTTTTTGACCTTGTCTCATGTTAGAGGATTTCAGATTTGCATCTGTAAATTTCTGTGCTGGAACGACAATATTTAGACAATTTTTTTTGTTAAGAATATTTCAATTTGGTAGCAGCAATTACTCAAAAATTGTCAAGAAACATCTGTGCTCTTTACGTACGGTCGTAATGACACTTTTCGACTTTCACAGATTTCATAGAATCTCAGATTTGCATCTGTAAGTTTTATGCTAGAAATAGAATGTTTTAGAAATTCCTATGAAAAGCAATTTAGAAACAGCAATTATTTAGAAATTGTCAAAAAGGTTCGGTGCCCTCTATAAACAATTGTCATGACACTTTTTGACCTTGTCTCATGTTAGAGGATTTCAGATTTGCATCTGTAAATTTCTGTGCCGGAACGACAATATTTAGACAATTTCTTTTGTTAAGAATATTTCAATTTGGTAGCAGCAATTACTCAAAAATTGTCAAGAAACATTTGTGCTCTTTACGTACGGTCGTAATGACACTTTTCGACTTTCACAGATTTCATAGAATCTCAGATTTACATCTATAAGTTTTTCTGCTAGAAATAGGATGTTTTAGAAATTCCTATATAACGTGGCTTTCAATTTAGAAACAGCAATTATTTAGAAATTGTCAAAGAGGTTTTGTGCTCTCTATAAACAATTGTCATGACACATTTTGACTTTGTCTTATGTCAGAACATTTCAGATTTGCATCTGTAAATTTCTCTGCTGGCACGACAATATTTAGACAATTTTTTTGTAAGAATATTTCAATTTGGAGACAGCAATTACTCAAAAAGTGTCAAGAATCATTTGTGCTCTTTACGTACGGTCGTCATGACACTTTCGACTTTCACAGATTTCATAGAATCTCAGATTTGCATCTGTAAGTTTTATGCTAGAAATAGAATGTTTTAGAAATTCTTATGAAAAGCAATTTAGAAACAGCAATTATTTAGAAATTGTCAAAAAGGTATTGTGCTTTCTACACACCGTTGTAATGACACTTTTTGACTCTCTCATGTGGCAGAATCTCAAATTTGCATCTGTAAATTTCTCTGCGGGCACCACAATGCTTAGACATTTTTTTGTAAAGAATATTTCAATCTGGAAACAGAAGTTACTCAAAAATTGTCAAGAATCTTTTGTTTACTAAAGTAAGTCGTTGTCATAACACTTTTCGACTTTCACACACGTCTTAGGTTCTCAGATTTGCAATTTCTAAGTTTATATAAATATTTGTGTTAACAGTTGTCTTGACACTTCGACTTTTTCACATGTTATTGTCTCAATTTCTCCTCTACAAATTTCGCTGCTACAATTCGAGTGTTTTAAAAGTTCTAAATAAAGTGTCTTTCAATTTGGAAACATCAATTACTCAAAAATTGTCAAGAACCTTTTGTTTACTTTATAAGCCCTTGTCATGACACTTTTCGACTTTCACACACGTCATAGAAACTCAGATTTGCATTTCTAAGTTTCTCTGTTCGAGCTGGAGTGTCTTAGATATTTATAAGTAAAATTGATTTTGTAAAAATAGTTAGAAATTGTCTAAAAATATTTGTGTTTTTAACCGTTGTCATGACACCTCGATTTTTCCACATGTTATTGTCTCAAATTTTTCTCTGCAAATTTCGCTGCTAGAACTCGAATGCTTTAAAAAGTTCTAAATAAAGTGTCTTTCAATTTGGAAACATCAATTACTCAAAAATTGTCAAGAACCTTTTGTTTACTTTATAAGCCCTTGTCATGACACTTTTCGACTTTCACACACGTCATAGAAACTCAGATTTGCATTTCTAAGTTTCTCTGTTCGAGCTGGAGTGTCTTAGATATTTATAAGTAAAATTGATTTTGTAAAAATAGTTAGAAATTGTCTAAAAATATTTGTGTTTTTAACCGTTGTCATGACACCTCGATTTTTCCACATGTTATTGTCTCAAATTTTTCTCTGCAAATTTCGCTGCTAGAACTCGAATGCTTTAAAAAGTTCAAAATAAAGTGTCTTTCAATTTGGTAACAGCAATTACTCAAAAATTGTCAAGAAACTTTTGTGCTCTTTACATACCGTCGTCATGACAATTTTCGACTTTCACACGTAAGATAGAAATAGAATCTTTTAGAAATCCTTATGTAAAGTGTCTTTCAATTTAGAACCACCAATTATTTAGAAATTGTCAAAAAGGTATTGTGCTTTCTACACCCCCTTGTAATGACACTTTTTGACTGCAGAATCTCAGATTTGCATCTGTAAATGTCTCTGCTGGCACCACAATGTTTAGACATCTTTTTCGTAAAGAATATTTAAATTTGGAAACAGCAATTACTCAAAAATTGTCAAGAAACTTTTATGCTCTTTTCATACTGTCGTCATGACACTTTTCGACAAATTTTTATGCCTATTAAGGAATGTTTTGTCTTCCCAAAGCCGCCATTTATCCGATCACCGGGTTGTCGTTATTTCAATAAAAAATTGGGCAGAAATATCGCAGCGACTTCTGTTTGTACATTCGCTTCAAAATCAACACCCCCGACCTTTTCATTACGAACTACTAGGTTTTAGAGTCTATTCCGTTCCATTTTTTATCCGGTCCGTCCGTACGTGGCGAGTTTCCTCTTTTTGCTCCCTCTCCTTATCCGCCGTGGAAAACAATCGCGCCCAATCTCCTGCTACATAATTCAAAGTCCATCTCCAATTTTTATTATTTTCCACAGTCAAATTCCCTCTATTTTTCTGCCTTTCGGTCGGTCAGTTTTTTTTGCGCGCGGCTTTAGAGGGGACTCCCAATGTAATGATATTTCCATCCAATTCCGCCCCGCCGTCCCCACGCCGCCCCTCGCCCTCGGCCGACCGCCACATGAGATTCAGTCAGACCAATCGACATTTTACAATCTTTTTTTTATTTCGTTCTAATGCTGCTTTATGTCGGCCAATCGGTTCGTGCACGTCGCTTGCATCGGACTCATTGAAAAATTGTTGTTCTGTGAATATGGAGAAGGCCGGGAGGCGAGGATCAAATAGACGGCATCCTTCAAGACGACACTTTTTGCAGAATATTTTTAATATTTTATTACCGAACAATTAAATCGTTCGTCATTGAGGAACAGTTGGATGTAAAAGCAATAGGATTTTCGGGCACCCCACTGCTAACAGAAATAGATGCTTGGATAGGTGTCTCGTTCACCGGAGCGAGTCACGTGATTTGACCAACTTCTTGCAACTGCTGTATTTATATAAATTTATATTTATCGGTAGAATTTGAATTATTCATTTAATGATCCTATACTTTAGAGAGACTGCCAGCACTGACTTCAAAATCATAATAATTTTTTTTGTGTGAGGCATGAAGCTAAAGAACAGTATAGTTGTCCCAAAGGGTATTGTGCACTGCGGCTATCTAGACGATCAGCGAAGTTGTAAGCTTTGTTTCTATACTTTAAACCAGTTTATCTAGGTAATTCAATTACTGAGTGGTTTTTCGCTCGTGTCGGCAAGCAGGGGCGGCTTTATATTTTTTTGTATTTAAACTTTTTATAGTTCATTTGTTGTTATTATTATCATTATTTACTATGTGTTATCACTAGTTGGATGAATATAATAAATAAAATAATACTAGCACGACAATAAATACTCCAATCTGGACACTCAACACGAAAGAAAAACACTGAAAAGAATAAAACTTAAAAAAACAACCTACTTTTTCGGCCTGCTTGGAAATTAATTTATTTCGTCCTTGTTTCACATGCAGATGCAAACAGGTTTTTTGCGGCTCAAAACCAGTTTCGTATTCAGATGTTTTCCTATTCTGAGGCCATCACAAATTAATTGATCTACTTTGTTGAAAGCGTGCCACAAGTTTTTTTCGGTCCTTGAAAAAGAAAAGAAAAAAACATTATACCCTCAGGCGCGCCTAAGAGATCTTACTCATACTGTGAGTTTTACTCATATTAAATGGGTAATTCTCACAAGTTATTAGATTTGTACATTTTAAGATTTTGAATCATACCTTATACTAGTTCTTTGTATGTTTTATATTTTTCTACTATCTTCCTCTGTTATCCATATTCATCTCTTTTTCATAATCCGTATTGTTGTCTATATACAGGATGTAACAGAAATAAACAATAAAATTTTAACCAGTAACAGAACTTGACAAGAGCAAAATAATTTCATATCTACCATTTTTCCCACCTTCAAATTCACGAGCCGATATGGATATTTATTTGTTGCTATTTGTTGAGGGATTATTGTATTTTGCTTTCGTTTTTAAAGTTATTGATCATAAAAGATGCCGGTTTTTTCTCAAATTTGAAAATTAATATTAAGCATTGTGTTTTGCGAAAAAAAGGTTAGCAAATCGAATTTGGAGAATTTTGAAAGAACAACAATGGCAGCCCCATCAAGTTTAGAAAGTCCAATTTCTACAGCCTGAAAACTAAAAGCCTTGTAAATTGTGAATGGGCCCTGGCCAAAAAACTATGAAACCGAAAATTTCTGGCTAGGAACTGAGAAAACAGATTGTCCACCTTCACACATAGAAAGAAAAATATTAATAAAATAGTACAACAGTAACAACTCAAAAAGACATAAATTACATTATTATACATTTTATAAACATTTTTAAAACAGTTTTAGTAGCTTATTCTTAAAAACAACAAATGACAAGTCAAAAAAGTCTAATGAGGAGCAATATTCGTTGCAAACATGCATTATCGTGTTTACTGGCGAGAATAGTAGGTAGTTATTATTACATTAGTTAGGAACAAATATGTGTACCAGCCTACTGGAGTATTTTGGAACCCGAAAATTGAATTGGGCCAAAATGGCAGGGTCGCCAACCATGTTATTTAATAATGGAAACTGAGAAACTGGAAACTGAGAAACTGGAAACTGAGAAACTGGAAACTGAGAAACTGAAAACTGAGAAAAAAGAAACTAAAAAATCAAAAACTGAGAAACCATAAACTCAGAAATCAGAAACTGAGAAATCTTAAACTGAGAGACCACCAACAGAAATCAAAGTCTGAAAACCCTAAAACCGAGAAACCAGATACTGAGAAAATAGAAAATGATAAAATAGGATGTGAGAAACTAGAAAGTAAGAAACTAAAAAGTGTGAAACTAGAAAGTGAGAAACTAAAAAGTGTAAACTAGAAACTGAGAAACTAGAAACAGACCAGAAATAAAAAAATGAGAAACCACAAACTGAGAAACTAGAAAATGAGAAACTAGAAGCTGCGAAACTAAAAAGTGAGAAACTAAAAAGTATGAAACTACAAAGTGAGAAACTAGAAAGTTTAAACTAGAAACTTAGAAAACAGAAACAAAGAGACCAGAAACAGAAATCAAAAACTGTGAAACTAGAAAATGAGAAACTAGAAGCTGCGAAACTAAAAAGGGAGAAACTAAAAAGTATGAAACTACAAAGTGAGAAACTAGAAAGTTTAAACTAGAAACTTAGAAATCAGAAACAAAGAGACCAGAAACAGAAATCAAAAACTGAGAAACTAAAAAATGAGAAACTAGAAGCTGCGAAACTAAAAAGTGAGAAACTAAAAAGTACAAAACTACAAAGTGAGAAAGTGAGAAACTAGAAAGTGAGAAACTAAAAAGTACGAAACCACAAAGTGAGAAAGTCAGAAACTAGAAAATGAGAAACTAAAAAGTTCGAATCTAGAAATTAAGAAACTAGAAAGTGAGAAACTGGAAAGTGAGAAACTGCAAACTGAGAAATCAAAAACTGAGAGATCAGAAACATAAATCAAAAACAGAGAAACCAGTTACTGAGAAACTAAAAAATGAGAAACTAAAAGCTGGGAAACTAGAGAGTGACAAAATAAAAAATGCGAAACTACAGAGTGAGAAAGTGAAGGTCTAAAAGTGAGAAACTAAAAAGTGCGAAACTACAAAGTGAGAAACTAGAAAGTGAGAAACTAGAAAGTGAAAAACTAGAAACTGAGAAACTAGAACCCGAGAAACTGGAAACAGAGAAACCGGAAAGTGAGAAAAAGGAAACGGCGAAACCGGAAATTGAGAAGCGGAAAATGAGAAACCAGAAACTGGGAAATCAAAAACAGAATTCAAAAACCGAGAAACTAGAAAATGAGAAACTAGAAGCTCAGAAACTAGAAAGTAAAAAACTAAAAAGTGCGAAATCAGAAAGTGAGAAACTAAAAAGTGTAAACTAGAAAGTGAGAAAGTAGAAACTGAGAATTCAGAAACAGAGAGACCAGAAACAGAAATCAAAAACTGAGAAACTAGAAAATGAGAAACTAGAAAGTGAGAAACTAGAAAGTGGGAAACTACAAAGTGAGAAACTAAAAAGTGTAAACTAGAAAGTGAGAAAATAGAAACTGAGAATTCAGAAATAGAGAGACAAGAAACAGAAATTAAAAACTGAGAAACCACATCCTGAGAAACTAGAAAATGAGAAACTAGAAGCTCAGAAACTAGAAAGTAAAAACTAAAAAGTGCGAAACTAGAAAGTGAGAAACTGCAAACTTAGAAAACGAAAACTGAGAAAAAAGAAACTAAAAAATCAAAAACTGAGAAACCATAAACTCAGAAATCAGAAACTAGAAACTGAGAAACTAGAGAGTGACAAAATAAAAAATGCCAAACTACAGAGTGAGAAAGTGCGGAACTAAAAGTGAGAAACTTAAAAGTGCGAAACTAGAAAGTGAAAAACTAGAAACTGAGAAACTAGAACCTGAGAAACTGGAAACAGAGAAACTAGAAGCTCAGAAACTAGAAAGTGAGAAACTAGAAAGTAAAAAACTAAAAAGTGCGAAATTAAAAAGTGAGAAACTAAAAAGTGTAAACTAGAAAGTGAGAAAGTAGAAACTGAGAATTCAGAAAGAAAGAGAGACCAGAAATAGAAACCAAAAACTGAGAAACCACATACTGAGAAACTAGAAGCTCAGAAACTAGAAAGTAAGAAACTAGAAAGTAAAAACTAAAAAGTGTAAACTAGAAAGTGAGAAAATAGAAACTGAGAAATCAGAAACAGAGAGACTAGAAACCGAAATCAAAAACTGAGAAACCAAAAACTGAGAAACCACATACTGAGAAACTAGAAAATCAGAAAGTAGAAGCTGCAAACCTAGAAATTGAGAAACTACAAAGTGAGAAAGTGAGAAACTATAAAGTGAGAAACTAAAACGTACGGAACTACAAAGTGAGAAAGTGAGAAACTAGAAAGTGAGAATCTAGAAAATGAGAAACTAAAAAGTTCGAATCTAGAAACTGAGAAATTTGAAAGTGTAAACTAGAAACTGAGAAATCAAAAACAGATAGAACAGAAACAGAAATCAAAATCTGAAAAACCAAAAACTGAAAAACTAGAAAATGAGAAACTAGAAGCTGCGAAACTGGAAAGTGAGAAACTAAAAAGTACAGAACCACAAAGTGAGAAAGTGAGAAACTAGAAAATGAGAAACTAAAAAGTTCGAAACTAAAAACTGAGAAACTGGAAACTGAGAAACTACAAACTGAGAAACAGAAAAACTGAGAAAAAATTAACTGAGAAACCAGAAACTGTGAAATCAAAAAATGAGAAAGTAGAAAATGAGAAACTAGAAGCTGAGAAACTAGAGAGTGAGAAAATAAAAATTGCGAAACTACAGAGTGAGAAAGTGAGAAATTAGAAAGTAAGAAACTAGGAAGTAAACAACTAGAAACTGAGAAACTAGAACTTGAGAAACTAGAAACAAAGAAACTGGAAGCTGAGAAAAAGGAAACGGAGAAACCGGAAATTGGGAAGCCGTAAACTGAGAAACCGTAAACTGAGAAACCAGAAACTGAGAAATGAGAAGCAGAAATCAAAAACTGGGAAGCTAGAAGCTGCGAAACTAGAAAGTGAGGAACTAGAAAGTTGGAAACTAGAAAGTGAGAAACTTTAAACTAAGAAACTGAGAAATCAGAAACTAAAAAATCAAAAACAAGCCATAAATTGAGAAACCAGAAACTGAGAGACCTTAAACTTAGAAATAAAAAAATTAGAAACCAGTAATTGATAAACCAGAAACTGAGAGACAGAAAATTTCGAAACCAGCCAGGAAATGAGAAAGCAGTAACTGAGAAACTACAATGTAAAAAATTAAAAGGTGAGAGTGTAGAAACTGAGAGCCCAGAATCTGAGAAACGGAGAAACTAAAAGCCAAGACACAAGAAAACTAGAAACTGACAAACCAGAAATTGGGAAACTAGAAACTGAGAAAATGAGAAACTGTAAAACTGAGAACCCGAGAAACTGAGAAAATGAGAAACTGAGAAACTATAAACTGAGAAAGTAAACTCTAAAAAATGGTAGATACTGAACACCGTGAAACCATAACCCAGAAACTGCAAAAGAGAGATACTAGAAACTGAGAAACCATAACCCAGAAACTGAAAAAAAAAGATACAAGAAAAATCTGGAAAGTACGAAGTTACAAATTGGTAAGCAAAAAATTAGCAAGTCAGGAACTGTTAAGCTCGAACTGAAAAAGTAGAAACAAAGAAACCACAAACTGAGAAACAACAAACTGAGAAACTAGAAACTGAGAAACTAGAAACTGAGAAACTGAGAAACTGAGAAACTGAGAAACTGAGAAACTGAGAAACTGAGAAACTGAGAAACTGAGAAACTGAGAAACTGAGAAACTGAGAAACTGAGAAACTGAGAAACTGAGAAACTGAGAAACTGAGAAACTGAGAAACTGAGAAACTGAGAAACTGAGAAACTGAGAAACTGAGAAACTGAGAAACTGAGAAACTGAGAAACTGAGAAACTGAGAAACTGAGAAACTGAGAAACTGAGAAACTGAGAAACTGAGAAACTGAGAAACTGAGAAACTGAGAAACTGAGAAACTGAGAAACTGAGAAACTGAGAAACTGAGAAACTGAGAAACTGAGAAACTGAGAAACTGAGAAACTGAGAAACTGAGAATCTGAGAAACTGAGAAACTGAGAAACTGAGTAACTGAGTAACTGAGTAACTGAGAAACTGAGAAACTGAGAAACTGAGAAACTGAGAAACTGAGAAACTGAAAAACTGAGAAACTGAGAAACTGAGAAACTAGAAACTAGAAACTGAGAAACTGAGAAACTGAGAAACTGAGAAACTCAGAAACTGAGAAACTCAGAAACTGAGAAACTGAGAAACTGAGAAACTGAGAAACTGAGAAACTGAGAAACTGAGAAACTGAGAAACTGAGAAACTGAGAAACTGAGAAACTGAGAAACTGGAAAACTGAGAAACTGAGAAACTGAGAAACTGAGAAACTGAGAACCTGAGAAACTGAGAAACTGAGAAACTGAAAAACTGAGAAACTGAGAAACTGAGAAACTGAGAAACTGAGAAACTGAGAATCTGAGAAACTGAGAAACTGAGAAACTGAGAAACTGAGAAACTGAGAAACTGAGAAACTGAGAAATTGAGAAACTAGAAATTGAAAAACTAGAAACTGAGAAACTAGAAACTTAGAAACTAGAAACTGAGAAACTAGAAACTGAGAAACCAGAAACTGAGAAACCAGAAACTGAGAAACTAGAAACTCAGAAACCAGAAACTGAGAAACCAGAAACTGAAAAACCAGAAACTGAACAACCAGAAACTCGGAAACCAGAAACTGAGAAACCAGAAACTGAGAAACCGGAAACTGGAAAACTACAAACTGAGAAACTACAAACTGAGAAACTAGAAACTGAGAAACTACAAATTGAGAAACTAGAAACTGAGAAACTACAAATTGAGAAACCAGAAACTGAGAAACCGGAAACTGGGAAACTACACACTGAGAAACTACAAACTGAGAAACTAGAAACTGAGAAACTACAAATTGAGAAACTAGAAACTGAGAAACTAGAAACTGAGAAACTACAAACTGAGAAACTAGAAATTGAGAAACTACAAACTGAGAAACTACAAACTGAGGAACTAGAAACTGAGAAACTACAAACTGAGAAACTACAAACTGAGATACTAGAAACTGAGAAACTACAAACTGAGAAACTACAAACTGGGAAACTTAGGAGAAACTGAGTTGAAACTGAGGAACTGAGAAACTCAGTACCTGAGAAACTGAGAAACTGAGAAACTGAGAAACTGAGAAACTGAGAAACTGAGAAACTGAGAAACTAGAAACTGAAAAATGAAAGATACTAAACACTGTGAAACCATAACACAGAAACTGAAAAAGAGAAAACTAGAAAAATCTGGAAACCGCTATACTCAAACAAATTATAAACTGCGCAACTAGAAACTACAAAGTTACAAATTGGTTGGCAAAAAATTAGTAAGCCAGGAACTGTTAAGCTCGAACTGAGAAAGTAGAAATTGAGAAACCAAATATTCAGAAATTAAAAACTGAGCAAGCAGATCCTGAAAAATCGAAATTTTCGGAAACGGCTAGAGACGGAGCAAGCAGAAACTGACAAACTAGAAACAGAAAAATGAAAAGCTTAGAAAATAGCAATTTAAAAGCCTGAAACTGAGAGACCAAGAAACTAAAAACCAAGATACTGAGGAACTGCAAAATAAAAAACTAACTAAAGTTACTGTCAAATTGGAAGCTGAGTAACTAGAAAGTGAGAAAGTGTGAATCTATAAATTCACTAACTAAGAAGCAAACGAATTAGAAACAGCTTAACTAGAAACTTTGAAACTGAGGAACGAGAAACTGAGAGATTAGAAACTTAGAAACCGAAAACTGAGACATGAGAAACTAAAAAACCACAAAAAAACTACAAACTAACAAGTTGGAGGCTGAGAAACCAGAGAGTGAAAAATTGTGAATCTAGGTAATCAATAACTCGGAGGCAAACAACTAGAAACTTTGACGTCAGAAACCAGAAACTGAGAATCCAGAAAATGCGAAACCAGAAACTGAGAAACTAGAAACTACCAAGTTACAAATTGGAATACAAAAATTAGCAAGCTAGTAACAGTTATGGTAGAACAGAGGATGTAGACCATGAGCAGCCAGAAACTGAGAAACTAGAAACTGAGGAACCAATAAACTTAGAAACTAAGAATTTGGAAAAAATTGCAACTGAGGAACTAGGAAACAGAAAACAGAAACTAAGAAGTCAAACATTGAGAGACCATAAACTGAGAAATCGAGAAACTAGAAGAAACTATAAACCGATCAATTACAAACTGAAAAAGTAAGAAACTAGAAAATGAATAACTGAGCAACTAGAAGCTGCGAAACCAGATGGTCAGAAACTAAAACCCGAGAAACTGCTTTTTTATTTTTGTATTTCTGTGTGCAACATTCTCTTAGATATTTTTCGTATATTTTCTTGTTTTTGCATTTCATTTTTCATTTTGAATTCAATTCAGATTTAAATGTACAAGAAAAAAAGATGCAGAACAGTATTTGAAACGCCGCCACCGACAGGACACATCCGTAAACGACGAGAGGCGACGGAACGATAAAATTAAGTGCGATTACCCTTGTAAGAGATATTCAACGAGTAAGAATACAGGGCGAGTAACCCCCGGCTTTCGGCTATGAAATCAGCATAATAAAACATCTAAAATTCCATAATTTTGAATAACAATAATTACAAAGAAGGCGTCGCGCGATAATTGCCGAGATAGGCCGCACAAAACTCGCTAATTTATTCGCAAAGCTAATTTAAACTTGTATTTGACTTGCACATAAACGGTATTATTGGAAAGTTAGTTAAAAGTTGACAACCCCATCCCTCCCCGGCCCTCGCCTATCTCTGCCTCCGACTCTCCGGGACAGACTCGCGCCTTTGCTGCAATTACCTACACACTTAACTTCGTTCGCTCTGATGCAATTTTATCATCTTGAAAGAGACCAAATAAAAGAACAACTTTATTAAGAATTAAGGAGATTAATATAGTGTTCCGACCTCGCGGGGGATCAGTTTTACGAGTCGATTTCCGGAAGGGTGCCATCGATCGTCCCAAACGCATCCAGAAGTCGTCACTCTATCAGCCTCAGCACATGAAAAATAGTGTCGGCCGCGGTCTTCCTAATTCCGACTCGTTAGTTTTTTTCACCGTCCTCGCCAATTTTCGTCCCACCCAGACTCCACCGAGTCGAGACCGCTCGCCGCGCTCATTCCACCACTGAAAATAGTTATTTATCCTCATTGTTCATACTGTATCTGATTGAAATGGGGATGTGATTACGGCAGGGCGTTGTTCTTTACCGTCGTGATTTGTCGTCTGGAGCAATTAAAGGTCTGGTTTTTACTGCCACCTACATATCTCTCCTTCGGCCGTCCTCCAGAGAGCGACGATCCGCAGACGTACAAATAATAATGCGTTCTCTTATTACGTGCGGCCGCGATAAAAATTACAAGTGACGATAAAAATGGGATCTGCCCGGAGTGGTAAAGGTGGGTGGACGGGGCAGGCGATCGGAATAATTGACCGAGAAAAATCTGAAAGGAATGAGCGAGGCTCAACCTGGGAGCGAACAATGCGACAAATTTAAATGTAGAAAAATTTGGTGCGTGGCCGCAACGCCCCTTTGAAGGGAAACTTATATCTACAGGCCGACTTTATGAGAAATAGAGACGAATTGCAAAAACTTTCGATAAGATCTCTATAAATAATATAATCTATAAAGTCTAAAAAAATATCAATAGGAATTTATAGAATGAGCAAACTCAATATAGATTTATCCAGTTCTAGTTTCTGTTTCTCGGCTTCTAGTTTCTGTATTTCTAGATTTTCGGTTTGCAGTTCCGCAGGTTCTAGTTCTTCAGCTTCTAGTCTAGATCAGTAGAAAAAGGAACCAAAGACAATATTTTTTAACAAAGAAACCAAGAAGCAAAAAGTCACAAAGAAACACAAATATGAAAAATAAACAAAGAAGTGTAGAAAATCGAAACCAAAACAACAGAGAGAAACAAAAACTATAATAGAGATGAAGAAAGAGAAAAATAGAGACAGAAAAATAAAAGCAATTAAAGGTGTATAGTTTCTTAGGCTCTAATATTTTCTTGGTTTCTACGTTTTCTTTATCCAGGCTTTGGTTTCAAGTTTCTCAGCTTCTAGTTGCTCGATTTCTCAGTTTCTAGATTTTTGGCTTCTCAATTTCCGGTTTTTTAGTTTCTACTTTCTCGGTTTTCACTTTTTCCTATTTATAATTTCCAGGTTTTCTGGCTTCTAGTTTCCCCGTTATAATTACGTTAACACTTCCTAACTTGCTACTTTATTGCTTTCCAATTTTCAGCTTCACAGTTGCTAGCTGAGCTATTTTGTTTGCTTCTGAATTATTGACTTCCTAGTTTCACAATTTTTTAATTTCTAGTTTCCCGGTTTCGCTTTGTTGGTTTCTCAGTTTATGTGGACTTAATATTTCTACATTCTCAGCTTTAAATTTGAGTCTCTGGTTTCTCACTTTCCAGTTTCTCAGCTTCTAACTTGTCAGTTTGTAGTTTCTCAGTATCTAGTTTTTCGGTTTGTAATTTCTGTATGTCTTGGCTTCTAGTTTCTCAGCTTCCAGTTTCTTAATGTCCAGTTTCTCAGATTCCAGTTTTTCAGATTCAAGATTCTGAGTTTCTAGTTTATCAGTTTTAGCAGGTTCCGAAATTGTTGATATTTCAGTTTCTAATGTTTTAATTTCTGGTTTCTCAGTTACTGGTTTCTCAGTTTTTCTTTTCTGTTTTTAGCCGATTCCGGAATTTTCGTTTCAAGGTTTCTAATGTCTCAGTTTCTGGTTACTCAACAACTGATTTGTCATTTTCTGGTTTTTCAGTTTCTGTTTCCCCAGTTTCTAGAGATTAGACAGTTCCGAAATTTTCTGTTTATCTCAGTTTCAGCTGGTTCCAAAATTTTGGGTTTCTCAGTTTCTCGTTTCCCAGTTACTGGTTTCCATTTCATGATTTTTGAGTCTTTGGTTTCTCAGTTTATGATTTCTCCGTTTCTAGCCTCACAGTTTCTGGTGTCTCTGTTTTTGATTTTTTAGTTTCTGGTCTCTCATTATATGATTTTTCTGTTTCTGCTTTCTCAGTTTCCAGTTCCTCAGTTTCCGGCTTCTCAGTGTCCAGTTTCTCAAATTCCAGTTTATTAGCTTCCAGTTTTTTCAGATTCCAATTACTAAGTTTCCAATTATTTAGATTCCATTTTCTCAGTTTCCAGTTTCTCAGTTTCTCAGATCCTCAGCTTCTCAGTTTCTTAACTTCCAGTTTTTCAGGTTCTAATTACTGTTTCCAATTTTTCAGATTCCATTTTCTCAGTTTCCAGTTTTTCTGTTTCCCAATTCCTCAGTTTCTCAGTTTCTTAGCTTCCAGCTTTTCAGATTCTAATTACTGTTTCCAATTTTTCAGATTCCACTTTCTCAGTTTCTCAATTCCTCAGTCTCTCAGTACTGGTTTCTCATTTTTCGTTTTTTTTTTGTCTTTAATTTCTCAGTTTTTGGCATCTCAGTTCCTGCTTTCTCAGCTTTTGATTTTTCAGTTTCTGGTCTCTGTTTCTGATTTTTCAGTTTCAAATTTCTTCGTTTCCAGTTTTTCAGATTGAAGATTCTCAGTTTGTGAGTCTCTAGTTTTTCAGTTTCTAGCCGGTTCCGAAATTCTAGTTCTAGTTTCTCGGTTTTTGATTATTCAGTTTCTGTTTTCTCTGTTTCTAGTTTCTTAGTTTACAGTTCCACAGTTTCTGGTTTCTCAGTTTCTAGTTTCTCAGTTTCTAGTTTCTCAGTTTCTAGTTTCTCAGTTTCCAGTTTCTCATTTTCCAGTTGCTCGGTTTCTAGTTTTTCTAATTATTCTAATTAATCAGTTTCCAATTATTTAGATTCCATTTTCTCAGTTTCTGATTTTCTAGTTTCTCAGTATGTAGTTTTTCGGTTTGTAGGTTCTCTGTCTTTGCTTTTAGTTTCTCAGGTTCTGGTTTCTCAGGCTTTTAAATTTCTACAGTACTGGTTTCTCATTTCCTGGTTTCTCAGTTTTTGATTTTTCAGTTCCTGGTTTCTGTTCCTAGTTTTTCAAATCCGTTTCTCAGTTTCCAATTCCACAGATTCCAGTTTTTCAGATTCAAGTTTCTATTTCAAATTTCCCCGTTTCCAGTTTTTCAGATTGAGTTTCTAGTCTATTCTGAAACTGTTGGTTTCTCAGTTTCTAGTTTCTCAGTTTCCAGTTCCACAGTTTCCGGTTTCTCAGTTTCCAGTTTCTCGGTTTCCAGTTTTTCAGATTCTAATTACTAAGTTTTCAATTTTTCAGATTCCATTTTCTCCGTTTCCAGTGTCTCAGTTCCTCGGTTTCTCAGTTTGTCAATTTCTCAGTATCTAGTTTTTCAATTTGTAGTTTCTCCATGTCTTGGCTTATAGTTTCTTAAGTTCTGATTTCTCAGGCTTTGGAACTTCTACTTTCTCTGCTTTAATTTTCCAGTTCAGTTTCTCAATTTCTAGTTTCTCCGTTTGAAGTTTTACAGATTCTGTTTTTTAGTTTCTGGTTTCTGGTTTCTCAGTTTCCTGTTTCACGGTTTGTAGTTACTCTGACTTGTTTTTTAGTTTCTCAGGATTTTGAATTTCTACAGTCCTGGTTTCTCATTTTCTGGTTTCTGAGTTTTTGATTCCTGTTTTTGGTCTCTCAGTTTCTGGTTTCTCAGTTTTTGATATCTCGGTTTCTGGTCTCTGTTTCTGATTTTTCAGTATCTAGTTTCTCAGTTTCCAGTTTTTCAGATTGAAGTTTCTCAGTTTCTGAGTTTCTAGTTTCTCAGTTTCTAGCCGGTTCCAAAATTCTTGGTTTCTCAGTTTCTAGTTTCTTGGTTTTTGATTTTTCAGTTTCTGTTTCTCAGTTTCCAGTTTCCAGTTTCTCAGTTTATGGTTTCTGAGTTTCTGGTTTCTCGGTTTTTGATTTTTCAGTTTCCGGTTTCTGAGTTTCTAGTTTCTCGGTTTTTGAACTTTCAGTTTCTGGTTTCTCAGTTTCTAGTTTTTCGGTTTTTGATTTTTCAGTCTTCGGTTTCTTAGTTTCCAGTTTCTTACTTTCTCAGTTTCCCAGTATGTAGTTTTTCAATTTGTAGTTTCTCCATGTCTTGGCTTATAGTTTCACAGGTTCTGATTTCTCAAGCCTTTGAATTTTTACTCTTAATTTTTTAGCTCAGTTTTTCAATTTCAAGTTTCTCAGTTTGTAGTTTCACACTTTCTCAGTATCTAGTTTTTTGGTTTGTCGGTTCTCTGTCTTTGCTTCTAGTTTCTCAGGTTCTGGTTTCTCAGGCTTTTGAATTTCTACAGTACTGGTTTCCCATTTTCTGGTTTCTCAGTTTTTGATTTCTTCTTTTTTGGTCCCTCAGTTCCTGGTTTCTCAGTGTCCCCGTATCTAGTTTTTCGGTTTGTACTTTTTCGGTCTTTGCCTTTTTTTCTAGTTTCAGTTTCTAGCCGGTTCCAAAATTGTTGGTTTCTCAGTTTCTAGTCCCTCGGTTTTTGATTTTCATATTCTGGTTTTCGGTTTGTAGTTTCTCCATGTCTTTTTCTTATAGTTTTTTAAGTTCTGATTTCTCAGGCGTTGGAACTTCTACTTTCTCAGCTTTAATATTCCAGTTCAGTTTCTTAATTTCTAGTTTCTCAGCTTGAAGTTTCACAGATTTTGTTTTTTTAGTTTCTGGTTTCTCAGTTTCTGGTCGCTCAGTGTCCTGTTTTTCAGATTACAGTTCCACAGCTTCCGGTTTCTCGTTTTCCAGTTTCTTAGCTTCCAGTTTTTCAGATTCTAATTACTAAGCTTACAATTTTTAAGATGCCGTTTTCTTAGTTTTCAGTTTCTCAGTTTCTCAGTTTCTCAGTTTCTAGTTTCTAGCCGATTCCAAAATTATTGGTTTCTCAGTTTCTAGATTCTTGGTTTTTGATTTTTCAGTTTCTGTTTTTCACTTTCTAGTTTCTCAGTTTCTGGTTTCTGAGTTTCTGCTTTCTCAGTTTCTGGTTTCTTAGTTTCTTGTTGCTCGGTTTTTGATTTTTCAGTTTCCGGTTTCTCACTTTCTCAGTTCCTCAGTTTCTAGTTTCTCGGTTTTTAAATTTTTAGTTTTTGGTTTCTCAGTTTAGAGTTTCACAGTTTCTGGTTTCTCAGTTTCCGGTTTCTCAGTTTCTGTTTTCTCAGTTTCTAGTTTCTCGGTTTTTGATTTTTCAGTTTCCGGTTTCTTAGTTTCCAGTTTTTCAGGTTGTAATTACCTAGTTTCCAATTTTTCAGATTTCATTTTCTCAGTTTCTCAGTTCCTCAGTTTTTCCGTCTCTCAGTTTCTCAGTTTCTGAGATTCCCAGTATCTAGTTTTTCGGTTTGTAGTTTTTCTGTCTTGGCTTTTAGTTTCTCAGGTTCTCAGTTTCTCTGTTTCAGAATTTCTCAGTATCTAGTTTTTCGGTTTGTAGTTTATATGTGTTGGCTTTTAGTTTCTCAGGGTTTTGAATTTCTACAGTACTGGTTTCTCAGTTTTTGATTTTTCAGCTCCTGGCCTCTGTTTCTGGTTTTTCAGTATCTAGTTTCGCAGTTTCCAGTTTTTCAGTTTCAAGTTTCTGTTTCAAATTTCTTCGTTTCCAGTTTTTCAGATTGAAATTTCTCAGTTTCAAATTCCAAATTGTTGGTTCCTCAGTTCCTAGTCTTTCGGTTTCTGGTTTCTCAGTTTCTAGTTTCTTAGATTCCAGTTCCACAGTTTCTAGTTTCTCAGATTCCAGTTTCACAGATTCTGGTTTCTCAGTTTTCAGTTTATTAGCTTCTAGTTCTTCAGATTCCAATTGCTCAGTTTCAATTTTTCAGATTCAATTTTCTCAGTTTCTAGTTTCTCAGTTTCTGGTTTCTCAGTTTCTAGTTTCCGGTTTTTTATTTTTCAGTTTCCAGTTTCTTAGTTTCCAGTTTTTTACTTTCTCAGTTTCTCAGTATGTAGTTTTGCGATTTTTAGTTTCTCCATGTCTTGGCTTATAGTTTCTCATTTTCTGATTTCTCAGGCTTTCGAATTTCTACTTTTTCAGCTTTAATTTTTTAGTTCAGTTTCTCAATTTCAAGTTTCTCAGTTTGTAGGTTCACACAGTTTCTCAGTATCTAGTTTTTTGGTTTGTAGGTTCTCTGTGTTTGCTTTTAGTTTCTCAGGTTCTCTCAAGCTTTTGAATTTCTACAGTACTAGTTTCTCACTTCCTGGTTTCTCGGTTTTTGATTTCTCCTTTTTTTGGTCTGTTTCTGGTTTCGGAGTTTTTGATTTTTCAGTTCCTGGTCTGTGTTTCTGGTTTCTCAGTATCTAGTTTCTCAGTTTCCAATTCCTCAGATTACAGTTTTTCAAATTCAAGTTTTTATTTCAAATTTCTCAGTTTCCGGATTCTCAGTTTCCAGTTTTTCTGATTGAAGTTTCTCAGTTTCTAAGTTTCTAGCCGGTTCCGAAACTGTTGGTTTCTCAGTTTCTAGTTTCTGAGTTTCCAGTTTTTAGATTGTAATTACCCAGTTTCCAATTTTTCAGATTTTATTTTCTTAGTTTCTCAGTTCTTCAGTTCCTCAGTTTCTCCTTCTCTCAGTTTCTCAGTTTCTGAGTTTTCCAGTATCTAGTTTTTCGGTTTGTAGTTTTTCTGTCTTGGCTTTTAGTTTCTCAGTATTTAGTTTTTCGGTTTGTGGTTTTTCTGTCTTGGCTTTTAGTTTGTCAGTTTCTGAGTCTCTCAGTATCTAGTTTTTCGGTTTGTAGTTTATCTGTCTTGGCTTTTAGTTTCTCAGGGTTTTGAATTTCTACAGTAGGTACTGGTTTCTCAGATTTTGATTTTTTAGTTCCTGGTCTCTGTTTCTGGTTTTTCAGTATCTAGTTTCTCAGTTTCCAGTTTTTCAGATTCAAGTTACTGTTTCCTTCGTTCCAGTTTCCAGTTTTTTGATTGAAATTTCTATATTTCTGAGTTTCTAGTTCCTCAGTTTCTAGCCGGTTGCAAAATTGTTGGTTTCTCAGTTTCTAGTTTATTAGCTTCCAATTTTTCAGATTAAATTTTCTCAGTTTCCAGTTTCTCACTTTCTCAGTTTCTGATTTTCTATGTAGTTTTTCAGTATGTGGTTTTCAGTTTGTAGTTTCTACATGTCTTGGCTTATAGTTTCTTAAGTTCTGATTTCTCAGGTTTTGGAACTTCTACTTTCTCTGCTTTAATTTTCCAGTTCAGTTTCTCAATTTCTAGTTTCTCAGTTTGAAGTTTTACAGATTTTTTTTTAGTTTCTGGTTTCTCCGTTTCCAGTTTCTCAGTTTCCAGTTCCACAGTTTCCGGTTTCTCGCTTTCCAGTTTTTCAGATTTTAATTATTAAATTTACAATTTTTAAGATACGGTTTTCTCAGTTTTTAGTTTATCAGTTTCTCAGTTCCTCAGTTGTTCAATTTCTCAGTTTCTAGTTTCTAGGTTTTTGATTTTTCAGTTTCCGGTTTCTCAGTTTCTCAGTTTCTCAGTATCTAGTTTTTCGGTTTGCAGTTACTCTGTATTGTTTTTTAGTTTTTCAGGTTCTAGTTTCTCAGGATTTTGTATTTCTACAGTACTGGTTTCTCATTTTCTGGTTTCTTAATTTTTGATTCCTGTTTTTAATCTCTGTTTTTGATTTTTCAGTTCCTGTTCCCTGTTTTTGGTTTTTCAGTGTCTAGTTTCTCAGTTTCCAGTTTTTCAGATTGAAGTTTTTCAGTTTCTAGCCGGTTCCAAAATTCTTGGTTTCTCAGTTTCTAGTTTCTTGGTTTTTGATATTTCAGTTTCTGTTTCTTACTTTCTAGTATCTCAGTTTCTGGTTATTTAGTTTCTTGTTTCTCTTTCTCAGTTTCTAGTTTTTTGGTTTTTGATATTTCAGTTTCTGTTTCTGACGTTCTAGTATCTCAGTTTCTGGTTTCTCAGTTTCCAGTTTCTCAGTTCCTCAGTTTCTGAGTTTCCCAGTATCTAGTTTTTCGGTTTGTAGTTTTTCTGTCTTGGCTTTTAGTTTCTCAGGTTCTCAGTTTCCAGTTTTTCAGATTCAAGTTTCTGTTTGAAATTTCTTCGTTTCCAGTTTTTCAGATATAAATTTCTCAGTTTCTGAGTTTCTAGTTCCTCAGTTTCTAGTTGGTTTCAAAACTCAGTTTCTAGTCTTTCGTTTTTTATTTTTCAGTTTCTGGTTTCTCAGTTTCTAGTTTCTCAGATTTCAGTTCAACAGTTTCTGGTTTTTCAGTTTCCAGTTTCTCGGTTTCCAGTTTATTAGCTTCCAGTTCTTCAGTTTCCAATTTTTCAAATTCCATTTTCTCAGTTTCCAGTTCTTCAGTTTAGCAGTTTCTAAGTTTCTAGTTTCTCGGTCTCTGGTTTCTTATCAATAAACACGACCGATAAATTTATGATAATCGGAAAAATCAAGATAAACATAAACTCTACAATCAGAATCTATAAGGTGAGGAGATAAAAATATCAATAAATATAACAAAATTCGGGAAATTTCGAAAATTAGCAAAATTAATAGATTTAGAAGAATAAAAAGAAACATTAAAAGCCGAACAAAGAGAAGAATTATATTGTTACGGGGGCGGCGGTTACCCTTGGAGGTACCGGGACCGAAGTACACTACCGACGTCGAAACGGGATTGGTGAGACTAGAACTCGCACCTGGTGATGCCTTCTCCAAGATGGCATGTCCACAAGCCAGTAGGGGAATTGGGTCGTTCGTCGTTAATCTATCATTATTTTTTATCTGTGTTTTTTCTTAAAAGAAAAGTCTCATTTTTGTTCAAACTTTTTTTATTTCAACACCTCTTTCGAGAGCTGAATAGAACTCCCCCACAATCGGAAATCGACACATATTTATACCTGCCATCGGGAAAAACCAGATCGCAGGTGGTGTCCTGCTTCCTGATTGGCCGCAGCCTATTCACCCCAAAATCTACCATTAATTATACTTAAATCTGATTAAAACTATACTTAATCTATAGCGCGAGCGGCTAACCATTAATCTAAACTAATCTAACGTAAGCACTCGCGACCGCATGCGTGGAAACAGCGAAATCGCGAGAGCGTGCGCGGTGGGCGTGACGGAGTGGGAGACAGTATAAAGTTAAACTCTCGGCGGCTGGCGCCATTTCCCTTCGTTTACCGTCCTGAACACACGCTCGCTTCCTGACGCGTCGTGGTATCTTATATTAATCTATTCTAAACTTAAAATTAACACTATTACTACACTAAACTATGAACAATCTGGCCGCGAAACACCGTCCTACAACAATATGTTCACTCATTAAAAGCAAGGGATTAACGGAAAACATAAGAATGAGGAAGACCAACAGAAGCAGAAATAACAGAATCAGCGCTAAATTAGAATAAAGAAAATTAATAATATTAAAATCGGGAGAAGAGGGAGTATGAAGAAAGTCTATACAATCGAGAAACTCAGTGAACAAAAAAAAACTATATACCGTGCGAGCTTTTAAATTATAAATTGGAGTAGGCTGTGAAATTTAAATTAGGCTCGCACTACTAACTTTTGACAATCTGATTTAAAATTTGAATGTCAAAGTGACAAGTAAATCAGATCAGAGGGAACGATCAGATTGTCAAAAGTTAGTAGTGCCAACCCAATTTAAATGTCACAGCCTACTCTAATTTATAATTTAAATGATCGCACAGTATAGTCAAAAGAATAACACATTTAATGTGTTCTATAAGAAAATCAGAAGAATAAAACAAACAGGAGTTGGAAGAAAAAATTAAGAATTATGGACTCGGGAGAATCAATACAGTCTACCAATTGAGAATCAAAAAGAAACTATAATCAATAAAATTAAAAAAAAAACAATAGATTAGAACAAAAAAAAATCAATCACCAAATAAAGAAAAACAACATAATAAAGCGAACAAAATCATAGAGAGAGGCATAATCGTGTACTCGGGAGAATTAATAATAATAATAATTCCAAGGCTATATCTCCTACGAAATCAGGGAGGCCGGGGACTTTTGAGTTTGGAGTGTCTTCATAATCGTATAATATTGAGTGCAGCTTGCAAAATCATCAGGAGTTCGGACCCCTTGTTGCTCTTTGTAAGGGAGTACGAGAAGCTGGGAAACGGGGCTTTTTTGTTTAAGGCAGCACAACGAGCAGCAAATGAACTCGGCCACATTCTATTACCGAGCTCGACTTGCTCCGTCTTGCAACCCACGTCAGATTCTCTGAGCAAGACATGCTCATGAGAAAGCACATGGATAAGTCAATGCACAGCGTTTTCTTCAAGAACATGGAAAACCTTGGCTTATCCAAAAGGCATACATTTGCCTTTCTCAGATCAAGTGGGATTCATTTGCGCCGCGCAGGACGGTGTAATTAACACCTTGGTCTATCGCAGCCGCGTGATGGGTATAGAGGTCCCGAATGTAAGCTGTCGAGCTTGCCACAGACCTCCAGAAACAACAATGCATGTACTTGCGGCTTGTCCAGTATATGCACCTTCGGCCTATATCCATCGCCACAATGCGGCACTGAGAGTACTATACTTTCATTTGAGGCACCACTATGCGATAGACCAGACGCCATGTTGCCCTATGTCCCGAACGATATTGAGTCCGTTGTGGAGAATGAAAGGTGCCGGATCTACTGGGACTATTCGTTCTCCACCGTCAGGCAGATATCAGCAAACAAGCCTGACGTGGTTCACTCCTCTAAGCAGATGTTTGTAGTTGCTCCCTCCGAGAATATCATCTGCATCAAGGAGGAGGAAAAAAGGACGAAATATCAATACCTGCTGTTCGAACTCCGCACGCTGTACACAACTTATACGATGAAGCTGGTCCTTCTGGTAATTGGAGGCATCAAGGGTTCGTTCGGCTCCAATATCAAGATCATTCCCGCGTGCCGAAAATCGGCAAAAGGCAGTTATCTTGGGGTCGTTGCGTTTGCTCAGGGCACATGATTCCCGGTATTCGTAATTACTCACAACATGGCACATCACAACACGATGTGCGATTGAAACACTCACCAGCAAGGAACCTCGTGAAGGTCGGAATTACGAGGACTTCCTTCTGATCAATTAAAAAAAATACGTTTATTATCCAAAACACAAAGAAAAATACAAAAAATAACAGCATAAAACTACAGTTAATTGGACAAAAGGTTGTTCAGCTTTTGGCTGGTCAACCGTAGCAGCATTTTATAATTACAAGAAAAATTACAAAATTTTCTTAATTTTATTTTTAAACGTTGGTAATGGTAAGTTAATATTTTGACTTAATATATATTTGACACTCATTATAGGCGTAGAATGCCTCGAAGTTTTTTGTTGTATGTTTGGGGATGCTTGCTAGGTGTTTATTTCTAGTGTTTACATCGTGAACATCGGACCTTAATTTGATTAGTGAATATAAATATTGTGGCATTTTACAATTAACTACTTTATAATCAGCAGAAGGAATACTAACAGGAATAAAACGTAAAGGCAGGGAGCAAAGTGTGAAGACTAGGAGATGCGATAAAACCGGAACCAAGAGAAAAACAAGAATTTATCCGATACGTCTGCCAATCATTGAACGTGAGAATTCGTTTTCATTTCCACTGAAACAAAAATTTATATGAGATGCGCCTAAAGAAGTTCTCTCTTAAAAAAACAAGTTTTTCTTGTCTTGTCTCAAAAATCCGGCTCCACGGACCAAGAGCCAGAAATTGCGCATGAAAACGCCCCCATAGGACAACTTAAGCCGTCCGATCGGTCGAATTAGCGAGATCTCATTTAACCGTAAATAATAATCCCATGTTGGCATGAATCAAGTGTGGAAACGCCGATCGTCGCGTCATCGTCCATCAGTCTGGTCCGTGGGTTTAATTGCGCCCTGTAATACCGGCCTTATAACTCAGCCAGAGAAACTTTGATCTGCTTTATGTATATTTGCGGCCATTAATTGAAGTTTATAGGCTTCGCAATTATCATAAGATAATGCAAAGGAGTGACCGGCAGCGACTGCCTCCGTTGCAGGACTCGTTCCAATATACATACACGTATTATATCTGCGTTGTCTCGAGCCGTTTATGTGCAAAACGCATTCGGGACACTTCCTACACTCGACTCGGTACCGACAAACCCGTTAATATACTTAACAGCGCCATTAACGGATCGCATTAAGGAAATGTTTTCAGACGTCGTTGTCGAGCTACGTGCGTTTTGAGATTTTGGTAATTGGAAGATAAGGACGGTGAGTTTGAAAAGTTTTGGCGGAATTTGGGGTAATTGTTATGTGTCCGTCGGGTCGATGTGATGCGGCTCGAGGGACCATTAATAAAAAAAGGGGAAAAACCTGTATATCGTTATGTGGGTTGAATTAATAAAGATCTTTATAATTATTCCCAGGGTTGAGAGATTGAGGAGGTAATCTTGTATACATTATATAGAAGTAGATACTTGAGTTAAGGGGTGCCGTTTGCTTACTTTTTTACACTTTTTGAATATAAAACTAACACGCGTTTGAATTGTCTAACTGAGCGGACAATAATTTTGTCCTCGATCTAAATTGTTTTGCTCTGGTTTACCTTAATCAAACTCTGCCGATAACGTGAACATGCCACAATTATTGTTTCTGTTTTATATTTACAGTCCTTAATTTAAAAAAAAATATATATATTTTTTAATTATGCGAGCTCCTCCAATTTTTTTTCTTCTCAAGACATCATCATTCATTCATCTAGATTTTTTTCGGGTTCGGGTTTTTCATCGGGTTCACCTGGCTCGCATACAAATTTATATTCCAACTTCCATATTCCAAATTCCAAATTCCATATTCCTTATTCCAAATTTAATATTCCATATGCCATATTCCAAATTCCATATCCTGCATTCCAAATTACAGATCCAAAATTCCAAATTCCATGCAGATGTGTCGTATCGGGATTTACATTTAAAGTCCGAAGTTGCTCATTTTTTGAGAATCCCATATATTCCGATTTGCTCAAATTGTTGCTTTACGGTTTCTCATACCAGTTTTTTTTAATTTCCCAACCTTCTGAATTTCTCAAGTTTGAAAAGTTTCTTATTTAAAATTCCAACTCTTTTAAATTTTTAGTTTCTCAAGTACTTCAAGTATCCCAAATTGCTCAAAAGTTCTCAACTTCTCAAGACAAAATAATCGATCAAATAAAGAAATTCAAAATCCCAAATTCCAAATTCCAAATTCCAAATTCCAAATTCCAAATTCCAAAATCCAAATTCCAAATCCCAAATTCGAAATTCGAAATTCGAAATTCCAAATTCCAAATTCGAAATTCGATATTCAAAATTCAAAATTCACATTGTAGTTGTAGACATTTTGTAGTCTAGAGCTCCCCATTTTAATTCTGAAGTTACTCAAATTTTGAGTTTCACATAAATACACTGACCTTCAAAAAATTTGGGACACCTCAAAAATTTGTGATAAAACTTTATAATCCTAATTTTTAAACATTCTGGCACAATAATATCTTAGATCATACATATTGCCTTTATTCTAGTTCACTTTATCACCTCCAATTTAATAAATGTCGTTAGAAATGAATTTAAACTATACTATAAGTTTTTTTTTAATAATCTAGCATAAAAAACAATTAACAAAAAATTAAAAAAAAATAAAAAAAGGTTAACATTTAATAATGAATATGGCCTTCTCGGGCCTCAATTACTTCTGCTAAACGACGTGGCATAGAAGAAATTAGGTCAGACACATCTTCTTGACGAATCGCTGCGTATTCTTCTGCCAATGCTATTCTCAGGTCTTGCAGAGTCTCTGGACTGTTCTGACGACCTCGAACTCGTAACATTAGTTCGTCCCAAAGATGTTCAATCGGATTGAAGTCTGGATTCCGGGCGGGCCATTCCATTCGTAGAATACCCACATCATTTAGGTATTGGACTACTGCTTGTGCTACGTGTGGACGAGCATTATCTTGCATTAGCTCAAAGTCAGTTCCTATAAAGTGTGCATAAGTAACCACTGCTTCTGATAAAATCTCCCTCACGTATCGGTCAGCGTTCAGACGGCCGTTACCAATAAAAATAAGTTCCGTACGAGCATTAATTGAAATCCCAGACCACACCATAACTGAACCTCCGCCATATGAGACCCGCTCTGACATGGTACAGTCAAAATGTCGCTCATTTCTACGTCTTCATACTTTTTCTCGTCCATCGGAAGAATGTAGGCAAACCTGAACTCATCCGTGAAAAGTACACTACTCCACTGTTCCAAAATCCGATTAACATTTTCATGAGCAAACTGCAATCGAGCTCGTCTATGATGTAAAAGTAACTTCGGACCAGTGGCGGGTCTGTAAGACCCCAAATCAACTTCCTGAAGTCTTCTCCTAATGGTGCTTTCACTGATCATCACTCCACGCATATTTCTGAGATGCTATTGTAAATAAGGTGCCATACAACGTCGGTTTCGCAATGTGTTTAACGATAAAAACCAATTATCTCTAGCAGTTGTCGCTCTTTTTCGTCCAGAACCTGGTCGCCTGACAAATGCTCCAGTCTCTATAAAACGATTGCAAGCACTCAGTACTCTGGAGCGGGGTATATTAAGGGTTTTTGAGACGTATCGCCGACTTCTACCATCTTCAATTAAAGAAACGATTTGGCCTACTTGAGCTGTAGCTAAAGGCATTTTTAAGAAATAGAACTCTTTTTAATTACTTTACAGTACCCTAGTGAAACCAAACATTACAAATCCACAGCAATCTTGATGAAATTTTATAACCGCCATTAATTGGAATGTGATATTTTTACTGTTAAGGCGAATTAACTAAACCAACAAAGAAATTATCAAGACAGAATGCCAAGCACACGTTAGAGAATTGTTTAAACTTAACATAACAACGTTTAAACAAATCTTTTAGCTAACCAGATTCATTATTTTTGAAAATATTTATGTGTCCCAAATTTTTTGAAGGTCAGTGTATTTCAACTTATTCAAGTTTTTCATGTTTCCCGTTTAACAGACAACTTTATCGTTTCAAGTATCGAATTTCTTTCTCATTATTCTTGCCTTAAATTTTCAGTCGTCTCAACTTTCGCAAAATTACGTTTTCCCATACAGGTCAAATTTTTCAAGTTTTTAAAATGTAAATGAATAAAGTTCCTTATATTCAAAATTTCATATTCCAAATTCCGTTTTTCAAGGACTATATTTCAATCAAGTCTCGAGCTCCTCATTTAAAGTCTAAAGTTACTCAAATTTTTAGCTTCCCATGTTTCGAGTTGTACAAGTTCTTCTCAAAATGCTTGCCTCAAATTTTCCAAGTCGTCTCAACTTTTACAAATTTACGGTTTCTCATACAGGTCAAATACAAGTCAAGTTTTCCAAATTTCCCAACCCTCTAGATTCAAGTTACTCAAGTTTCATATTTCAAATTACAACTCTCTCAAAGTTTCGTTTTCTTAAGTAATACAGGTTCTATAAGTTTCTCAACCTTCGAGTCTTAAATATCAAGGTTTGAACTTTTGAAATCTTTTATGTCCGTCAAGTTCCTCGTTGCACTTATAAGTGTATCATTTAAATTATTCACTTTCTCAAACTTCTATTTCAAATTCCTCAATTTGTTCAAGTCTCAGATTCATCAAACTTGTGAGGTTCTGAAAGAAAATAACAAATTATAAAATAAAGGAATCGATAGGAATAAATTTAAGAACAAAATTTTAAAGGTCCCATATCCCATATCCCATATCCCATATCCCATATCCCATATCCCATATCCCATATCCCATATCCCATATCCCATATCCCATATCCCATATCCCATATCCCATATCCCATATCCCATATCCCATATCCCATATCCCATATCCCATATCCCATATTCCATATCCCATATCCCATATCCCATATCCCATATCCCAGATCCCAGATCCCATATCCCATATCCCATATCCCATATCTCATATCCCATATCCCAAATCCCACATCCCACATCCCATATCCCATATCCCATATCCCATATAAAATCTCCCATATCCCATATTGCATATTCCAAATTCCAAGTTCAAGGTTCCACGTTCCAAATTCTAAATTCGAAATTCGAATTTCCACAATCGAAATCCCATATTTTAATTTCCACATGCCAAATTCCACATTCCAAATTGTAAATTCAAAATTCGAAATTCCACAATCAAAATCCCATATTTTAATTTCCACATGCCAAATTCCACATTCCAAATTCTAAATTCTGTTACAAATTCCAAGCAGACAATTTGTTGTCTCAAGCTCCACATTTTAAACTAAATTTTAATTTTAAAGTTGCTCAAATTTTGAGCTTCCCATTTATTTCGATTTGGTCAAATTTTTTCAAGTATCGAATTTCCATCTCAGTATTCCTGCCTTAAATTTTCTGTCGTCTCAACTTTCCCAAAATTACGTTTTCTCATACAGATCCAATTTTTCAAGTTTTAAAAATTTTCCAACCCTCTAAATTCAAGTTTCCCAAGTTTCTTATTTCAAATTACAACTCTGTCAAAGCTTTATTTTCTCAAGTAATAGAGGTTGTATAAGTTTCTCAACCTTCGGGTCTTAAAGATTAAGTTTTGAGCTTTTGAAATCTTTCAAGTCCATCAAGTTAATACCTGCACTTATTAGTGTTTAATTTTAATTATCAAATTTCTCAATTTGTTCATGTCTCAAATTCATCAAACTTGTGAGGTTCTAAAAAATAAAATCAAATGATCAAGTAAAGGAATTGATTGGAATAAATTTCAGAACGAATTGAATTGAAACAAATTCCAAATTTTATAATTCCAAATTCCATATTTCATATTCCATATTCCGTATTCCGTATTCCGTATTCCGTATTCCGTATTTCGTATTCCGTATTCCGTATTCCGTATTCCGTATTCCGTATTCCGTATTCCGTATTCCGTATTCCGTATTCCGTATTCCGTATTCCGTATTCCGTATTCCGTATTCCGTATTCCGTATTCCGTATTCCGTATTCCGTATTCCGTATTCCGTATTCCGTATTCCGTATTCCGTATTCCGTATTCCGTATTCCGTATTCCGTATTCCGTATTCCGTATTCCGTATTCCGTATTCCGTATTCCGTATTCCGTATTCCGTATTCCGTATTCCGTATTCCGTATTCCGTATTCCCTATTCCCTATTCCATATCCCATATTCCATATCCCAAATTCCATATCCCAAATTCCATATCCCAAATTCCATATCCCAAATTCCATATCCCAAATTCCATATTCCAAATTCCATATTCCAAATTCCATATTCCAAATTCCATATTCCAAATTCCATATTCCAAATTCCATATTCCAAATTCCATATTCCATATTCCATATTCCAAATTCCATATTCCAAATTCCATATTCCAAATTCCATATTCCAAATTCCAAGTTCAAAGTTCCATATTCCAAAATCCATATTCTATGGTCCATATTCCAAATTCGAAATTCCATATTCTAAAGTCCGAATTGCATATTCCCAATTCCATATTCCAAATTAAAAATTCCATATTCCATATTTAATATTGCAAATTCCATATTTCATATGCCAAATTCCATATTAATAAATTCCATATTGCAAATTCCACATTCTATATTCCAAAGAACAGACGTCGCGCCGGCAAGCGATAAAAAGATAAATCATTGACTCCTCATCAAGTTGCTTATGAAATGCGGACTAGACGCGTGCAGAGTTCAGACTTAGTCCTCCGGCCAACCTGAAAAGAAGAGGAGATGAAGAGAGAAGAAGGGGAGGATCCACATTATACATGCCATATAAGTTTTTCTTGTTTCCCGACACCGCGGTGGCAAATACCCCGAAATAAAATACTTCCTGGCGCCGTATCGGGACCGATCTTGTACCCCTACGAACAATGAGTTAGCGCGCTCCCGATGCCGACCTCCCGAACTTTTTTTGCCGCCCACAACCGCCGCCGTCCCGTAGGGAAGAACAGACGTCGCACCGGCAAGCGATAAGAACACAAGTCATTGACTCCCCATCAAGTTGCTTATCAAAGGCCGTCCAGGGGCCTGCAGAGCTCAGACTTAGTCCTCCTGCCAACCTGAAAAGAAGAGGAGGAGGAGAGAGAAGGAGAGGAGCATCCACATTCCAAATTTCATATCTTAAATTCCAAATTCCAGGTTCCAAATTCCATATTCAAATTATACATTCCAGATTCCACATTCCAAATTCCAGTTCACGAATTCCGAGCACACATTGTCAAGTCTCGAGTGGCCCATTTAAAGTCAAGTTTCTCAAATTTTTCACATTTAAAAAATTCACAAATCCAAAATTTAATATTACAAATTCCAAACTTAACATTGTAAATTTCAAATTCACAATTCTATATTCCAGATTCTAAATTCTAATTCCACATTTCAAACTCCGTTAGTAGCATCTTTCTAGTTATTTTAGTTTGTCTGGTTGCTCGGGTACTTCTTGTGTTGGTTTTCTTAATCCGTTTTTCGCATGGTTCTTCAAGTTCTTCTTTTTTCTGTATTTCCTTTGTTTTCTCTATTTTTCTGGTTTATTCTTCTTTTGGGTCGCTCGACCTTCTCGAAAGTGAAAACTTCTTTAGGCCTACCCCGCAGGGGAGTGACTGAGATTGATACCCAATGAAAACATCAAATTTGACAGACGTGTCACACTGTCTGTCACTGTATTTTGAACAGTGATGTACGATCAATGTGAAAATTTCAAGTGTCTACCTGGCACGTTTCAAAAGACGGACAACGGAGACTTAGTAATAGGGTCCCTTGGGGAAAATGCAAAAGTTCTTCTGATTCCTCTGATCTCTTCGGTTTTTAGGTTACCTCGGTTATCAAGGTTTTTGGATCCTCTAGTTCTTTAGTTTGTTCATACTTCTGGTGTTCCTCTGCTTCCTGAAATTATTGCTATTTTTATTCTTCAGCAGAAGCTTCTTTGGACACTTCAAATTATTATTCTAGTGTATTTCTAGTTCTAGTCGTCCCTTACCATTTCATCATAACACATCATTTTTCCGCCGTTCTTCCTTCCTCTCTTATCCTAAATCCCCAATTTACCACCTTTCAGTTTCATGTCGTCGTTTTTCAACACCCTTTTCATCATCTTTTGTAATATATAAAATTCAGTATTCATTTAATTTAATTTTTTGTTTTTCATTTTTCTTATTTTCTATTTTCACCCAGAAGAACCCCAGACATAGTAACTAGATGAGCCAATTAACAAGAACCAAATGAACCAAAAACTAAGAAAAGGCCTAACAGCCTGATTTCGGTTGAGTTGCGACGGGTCTTAAACGCCGGTTGCTATGATAACGTCTTAACTAAAGACCAGGCAGTAAGGCTCAATTTCATGTGAAATGAAACATCAAATTGATCCTTACTGCCTGGTCTTTAGATAAGACGTAAGGCCCGTCGCAACTCAGTATCAGTAATCAGGCTGTTGACATGAAGGAAATAATACCTACTATGTAACGTGCGATTCCTTAAATTTCCATTCTGAGTAGGCGGTGGAAAAAGAAGTCATGCCTTTGATTACTAATTTTTGAGGTTAGGTTTGACAGCTGTCAAATTATTACATATGCGGGAATATTTATATATGAGTTGTATACTCCCATTTTGCTTGGATCAAATTAAAAGAAGCAATCGATAAATGCAGCGTAAAATCAACCCTGCCCAGACAATGTTACTAAACCGACAACTAAGCCAAATAAATACGGACATCGGCAAAAACGAAGAAATTACCAGCACGGAACGTAAACTTCCGTTAACGAGCCGCCGCTGTCCGTCAGAGCAAGTTTTTGTCCTCCCGAACCGATTAAAAACCGTCCAGAACTGTAGGTCAAAATTTTTAATTATAAATTTCTGCGAATGTAATTAAGGGCTGCGACGCGAGGGTGGCTCTGGCCGGGCCGTCATCCATCATAAAACGCGACCCCATATTACATATTTGCCGCGAAAAAATAAAATTTAATTATATGCTACTTAAATTAATGGGCGAGCACCAGTTCAAATTAACATAAGATGATTTGCATTTAAATTAAGTTTACACCATTATAATGAAAATAATTCATGGGGTATATTATGAGTAATGTATGTATGGAAACGCATTTATCAAGCAATTATTTCTTTTTATGGGGTGGCTCGCTATTCGCCATACTTGCGTCAATTTCAGACCAAGATAATTTATTATGTTAAATTTTAATGTGAAAATGAGCGAATTTGTATAAGAGTGTCTCTCTGTCTTTCGATTGCCGCACCTAAAGTACAAAAAATATTGGCGTCTTTTTTTAATCGTTCCAGCCTGCTGCTCTTCGATTAACAAAAACCGGTTTTAACATCATAATTTAAGTTTGACAGATGATGCTGTAAGTTACGACCTGTCTTTAGATTAACATCAGCACATGGAAGTGATTTTCTCTACTGATAGACAATTCTATTATTGTATAATCTTTCAATAAACACTGGAGGTAGTAACTACTCAAAATAAGAAGTCAGCGTTTCAAGAATTGAACTGTTGTCTGTTGTGGTCATCCTGTATACTGTGACACAGATTCTAAGTCGCCCTGTGCTACAGTGATGAAATTACGAATGCTCCTTCTAGGTGGTGACAATAGTTCTGAATCACCCTGTGGAATCTGCAGTAATAACTTACGAACACTAGTTTAAGATTTGATCAACCCCTTGCGTAAAAGATAAAGGTAGGCAACAAAAAATCCTCGCAATACGCATATACGCATACTTTTCGTTATGAAACAATACTAGATTCCTAGATTACCGACCGACAGGCAAACACGTGGGGAGAAGTGACGAGGAGAAAATTGACCAATTGACCAAAAAAAGTAAATAAAATGTACAAAAATGAAGAAAACAGCGAAGAAGGGAAAAGAAGCATGAAAGAAAGGTAAGAAGAAAGAAAGGGGTCGAGGAGGTGACAAATATACGAAGGTGAAAACGGCAAAAACAATAACAAAGAACGCCGGCAACCAACAATACACGGCACAGTGTAGAGGGTTACGAACAGGAAGACAAGGCGAAGACCAAGGAGAAATTCAAGAAGAAAATAAAAACCCAAAAAAGCAAGAAAACAGCAAGATCACCAGACCAAAGAAGAAGTCAAGAAGAAATGGGGCAGGAAATGGAAGAAATGATGGATGACCTAAAACAAATAAAGGAAGGTATAAGTATAAATGAGAGAGCTGAAGAATGACAACAGACAACTCAAGGAAGATATGGAAGAACTGAAGAGCGAAATGAATGGAAGAAGGCAATGGAAGAAAATCTTCCTAGAAAAGACTGTATTCGAAGATGGAAGAAAACGAATGATGTGAAATAAGAAATAACAGCAATAACACGGCCGAGACCAAAAGGAATTTGGACTTGGAATATAAAATGTGAATTGTCTTGCGAAGTTCCTTGGGAAACTGAAAATTTGAGGAAGTTGAAAGTTGAATTTGAATTAAAGTTAGGGAAATTTTAAAAACTTGACTTGTAAGGTGATTCGACTTGGGAAATTTGAGGCAAGAATTTAGAGAAAAAAATTGCACAACTCCACAAATGGAAAGCTAAAAATTTGAGTAGCTTCAGATTTTAAATGGGGAGCTCGATACTTGATTTGGAATATGGGCCTTGAAAAACGGAATTTGGCATATGACATTTTGAATCTGGAATTTGGAGTATGGAATATGGAATTTTTAATATGGAATTTGGAATAAGGAATTTGAAACAAGTAATTTGGAATATGTAATTTGGAGCATAGAATGTGGAATTTGGAATGAGAAATATTAAATTTTGGATTTGGAATATGAAATTTTAAAAATTGATCTTGGAATATAAACTTTGTTCTCAGATTTATTCCTATCCGTTCCTTTATTTAATCGGTTGATTTTGTCTTGAGAAGTTGAGAATTTGGAGAAACTTTTAGCAATTTTAGATACTTAGATATTCCAAATTCCATATTAAATTTAAAGTTTTTGATGTTTCTCGTTGAATTGATAAATTTGCAGTTGCAAGCATCGACTTTTTATATCAAAATTATTGCCTCTCAACTTTTGATATGGAATTTGGAGTATGGAATATGTAATATGGAATTTTTAATATGGAATTTGGAATATGGAAATTGGAATAAGGAATTTGGATTAAGTAATATGGAATATGTAATTTGGAGCATAGAATGTGGAATTTGGAATGAGAAATATTAAATTTTGGATTTGGAATATGAAATGTTAAAAATTGATCTTGGAATATAAATTTTGTTCTCAGATTTATTCCTATCCGTTCCTTTATTTAATCGGTTGATTTTGTCTTGAGAAGTTGAGAATATGGAGAAACTTTTAGGAATTTTAAATACTTAGATATTCCAAATTCCTTATTAAATTTAAAGTTTTTGATGTTTCTCGTTTAACTGATAAATTTGCAGTTGCAAGCATCGACTTTTTATATCAAAATTATTGCCTCTGAACTTTTGGTCCAAATTCCATAACCCAAATTCCAAATTCCATATTCCACATTCCATATTGCATATTCCATATTTCATATTTCTTAGTCCATAATCAATATTCCAAATTCCATATTCCACATTCTACATTCCACATTCCACGTTCCATATTGCATATTCCATATTCCATATTTCTTTGTCCATAATCAATATTCCCAATTCCATATTCCAAAGACCATATTGCAAATTCCAAATTCCATATTCCAAAGACCATGTTGCAAATTCCAAATTCCATGTTCCAAAGACCATATTGCAAATTCCATATTCCAAATTTCATATTAAATTTAAAGTTTTTCATGTTTCTCGTTTAACTGTTAACTCCACAAATGGAAAGCAGCTAAAAATTTGAGTAGCTTCAGATTTTAAATGGGGAGCTCGATACTTGACTTGGAATATGGGCCTTGAAAAACGGAATTTGGCATATGATATTTTGAATCTGGAATGTGGAATATGGAATTTGGAGTATGGAATATGGAATATGGAATTTTTAATATGGAATTTGGAATTTGGAATATGGAAATTGGAATAAGGAATTTGGTTTAAGTAATTTGGAATATGAAATTTGGAGCATAGAATGTGGAATTTGGAATGAGAAATATTAAATTTTGGATTTGGAATATGAAATGTTAAAAATTGATCTTGGAATATAAATTTTGTTCTCAGATTTATTCCTATCCGTTCCTTTATTTAATCGGTTGATTTTGTCTGGAGAAGTTGAGAATTTGGAGAAACTTTTAGGAATTTTAGATACTTAGATATTCCAAATTCCATATTAAATTTAAAGTTTTTGATGTTTCTCGTTTAACTGTTAACTCCACAAATGGAAAGCTAAAAATTTGAGTAGCTTCAGATTTTAAATGGGGAGCTCGATACTTGACTTGGAATATGGGCCTTGAAAAACGGAATTTGGCATATGATATTTTGAATCTGGAATGTGGAATATGGAATTTGGAATTTGGAATATGGAATTTGGAGTATGGAATATGGAATATGGAATATGCTATTTTAAATATGGAATATGGAATTTTTAATATGGAATTTGGAATTTGGAATATGGAATTTGGAATAACTAATTTGAAATATGGAATTTGGAATAACTAATTTGGAATATGGAATTTGGAATATGTAATTTGGAGTATAGAATGTGGAATTTGGAATGAGAAATATTAAAGTTTGGATTTTTATGTTGTTAAAAATTGATCTTCTAATATAAATTTTGTTCTCAGATTTATTCCTCTCCATTCCTTTATTTAATCGTTTGATTTTGTCTTGAGAAGTTGAGAATTTGGAGAAACTTTTAGCAATTTTAGATACTTGAAATTGCATATTCCATATTTCATATTTCTTAGTCCATAATCAATATTCCAAATTCCATATTTCACATTCTACATTCCACATTCCACGTTCCATATTGCATATTCCATATTCCATATTTCTTTGTCCATAATCAATATTCCCAATTCCATATTCCAAAGACCATATTGCAAATTCCAAATTCCATATTCCAAAGACCATGTTGCAAATTCCAAATTCCATGTTCCAAAGACCATATTGCAAATTCCATATTCCAAATTTCATATTAAATTTAAAGTTTTTGATGTTTCTCGTTTAACTGTTAACTCCACAAATGGAAAGCTAAAAATTTGAGTAGCTTCAGATTTTAAATGGGGAGCTCGATACTTGACTTGGAATATGGGCCTTGAAAAACGGAATTTGGCATATGATATTTTGAATCTGGAATGTGGAATATGGAATTTGGAATTTGGAATATGGAATTTGGAGTATGGAATATGGAATATGGAATATGTTATTTTAAATATGGAATATGGAATTTTTAATATGGAATTTGGAATATGGAATTTGGAATAACTAATTTGAAATATGGAATTTGGAATAACTAATTTGGAATATGGAATTTGGAATATGTAATTTGGAGTATAGAATGTGGAATTTGGAATGAGAAATATTAAAGTTTGGATTTTTATGTTGTTAAAAATTGATCTTCTAATATAAATTTTGTTCTCAGATTTATTCCTCTCCATTCCTTTATTTAATCGTTTGATTTTGTCTTGAGAAGTTGAGAATTTGGAGAAACTTTTAGCAATTTTAGATACTTGAAATACTGAAAATTTGAGAGTTGGAATTTGAAATAAGAAATTTTGCAAACTTTATCAGATAAAAGGGAAACATGAAAAACTTGAATAGATCCAAATCAAGACGGCGGCGGTTGTGGGCGGCGAAAAGAACTCTGGAGGTCGGCATCGGCAGCGCGCCAACTCATTGGTCGTAGGGGTACAAAATCAGTCCCGATGAGGTGACGGGAAATATTTTATTTCGGGGTATTTGTCACCGCGGTGTCAGGAAACGGGGAAAACTTCGTTACAATGGAAATTGGGATATGAAATATGGAATATGGAATATGGAATATGGAATATGGAATATGGAATATGGAATATGGAATATGGAATATGGAATATGGAATATGGAATATGAAATATGGAATATGGAATATGGAATATGGAATATGGAATATGGAATATGGATATGGAATATGGAATATGGAATTGGGAATATGCAATTCGGAATATGGAATTTAGATTATGGAATTTGGATTATGGAATTTGATAAGGAATTAGGAATAAGGAATAAGGAATAAGGAATAAGGAATAAGGAATAAGGAATAAGGAATAAGGAATAAGGAATAAGGAATAAGAATAAGGAATAAGGAATAAGGAATAAGGAATAAGGAATAAGGAATAAGGAATAAGGAATAAGGAA